>OY288248.1:2400000-3774211 GCA_958450325.1 Agrostemma githago
GTAATTACGTCGACGACAACAGTAGTCATACTCTACAAGACTATGACTACATGAAACATAATTTATCAAGTTCCAATTTTGACATTGACACCACCTCTTCGTAATCCACATGCATTAACAGATGTCAACTAGCTTATGGTAAAAGAGTAGGTCTCCTGAGAGACGGTCTCTCATTAACTTTACTGAGAGATTAAGTACAAATGGAAGTAACAGTGGTAACAAACCTAATAAAAGTAGGTACAATTAACATAAAAGAGTATACAAATATAAAGAGGTACGCTTCTTATAAAAACAGGTACAAAACAAAGTTGTCATTTAAGGGTACGAATATGACATAGAGTGGTACTGAAGAGTGATCTCTCAATAAGTTACTGAGAGACCGTCTCTTCCAAGATTTTGTGATGGTAAAAAGTGGTGATAATCCTCATCTGACGTCTCATTCTGTATGTCATTTCATACATTTTCTAACCCATCAACCCATAATAATTAAAAAACACATTATAATATTGGTTACATATTACTTCCTCCGTTTCAATAGTTTCTTTACATTTGTTTTTTGGGCACGTTATAAATATCGAATTTGTATAATTTTTATAAATATGTAGCTAAAGATATGGACAACAGAAAGCGTGCATTGACAAGTGTGAAAAGGCAAACGTAAAGAACCAAATGAAACGGAAGGAGTACATTTCTGCAAGAGAAACAAAACGAGAGATAAAAGTGCGTGGAACATAGAATCGGAGCCTAATGCTTATGTTATTGATAATCTAGGATTCGAACCCATCAACATGCAGGTATAGTGAGAGACCGTCTTTCACTAATATTAATGAAAAAAATAAAAATACTAATGAGATACAGATACCGTCTCTCATTAATTAATGTAATCGTGTTCATACAAATGAGGAGCAAATAAAACCAATTTAGGAAAGTAATATGCTCAAAATAGTAAACTTTTAAATTTCCTTATTATAATCATAATAATAGTAGTACAAAATCTCACATAATAATATTCTAATTAATTAATTTCAAATATTAGGAAAGCTAATATATTACTCTATTTAAATTCATAATAATCCACAACAACATCAATTTTTTTTTTAACTCTTAATAATTTCATCATATAAACAACACCCCAACACTTACACTACCTTGTAAAATTCCCATCTCTTTAGCCCTATTTTTCTTCCACTCCATAACAAATACTTACCATCTTTAGTCTCTATAAATCTCAATCCCATAACGTTATAAAAACCGTAATTATAAATTTATAATTATAACTTTCTTTTTGTCACATATTTACAATGACTAATAATAATAATATTATTGTCACACTACTCTTAGTGACAATGGTACACGACCTATTATTTCACGACCAAGTCGACCAAGATCTACCCAATGTGTATGAATTCGAGCGACAAAAGGGCCGAAGAAAAAGAAAAAAAACCAAAGTGGGTGAAGACGAGGACGAGTTTTTAGGTGTTTTGACAGCTGAAGATGGTGAAGAAAGCAGTGACCAGTTTGAATTAAATAGTCCAGGACGTGATGATGATCACGTCCAATTGGGAGATATACCCGTTGGTTATAAGTTTAAACCGACAGACGATCAATTGTTGAGTTACCTTAATCGGAAGGTGACATCGGAACCACTTCCTAACAACGAGATACTCGACATTGATGCCGGTACATTGTTTGGCAAACATCCTAAGCATCTTGGTACGTTTTTTTTTTTTTTTTTTTTTTTTTTTTACGATTTTGATTTCGAGTAATGTACTAATTTGGGTGTTTAGAGTTTAATTACCGACCAAATTCTATGCCCAAAAGGTTTATACTTTAATTAATGTTACGAAATTTTTTCATACACAACCAATTAAGAAACTGTCACATGTGTTTTTTAGTTTAACCCAGGAGGATTAGGTTAAAGGTAGTAATTTTACGTGTTTAGTTAATTATTCTTACCCTAGTTAAAGTCAATTTTAAAAACTTTTGTATTTAAATCAAGAGTCGAGTTTTTTTTTTCTAACGAGTCTTTTGCCAATCCTAATGAATTATCCTAAAAATTTTCCCATTATATCTCTATATAAAAGTACGTTTCTTTCATTTGCGGTGGTTCATGATCATGATGTTTTTACGAGTGGTTGACTTTTGAGATTTATTTAGAGAGAAAAACAAATCCTTTTAGCTTTTTTTTATGGGGTGAAATAAAAGGGTTAAAATGATAAAATTTTGTTAGGAAAAAAGTAATTCCGTACTTTTTACTGGAAAAAAAGTTTAGGAGTGGTTGAATTTTGAGATTTATTTAGAGAGAAAAATAAATCCTTTTAACTTTTTGATGGGATGAAATGAAAGGTTAAAATAGTAAAATATTGTTAGTAAAAATTAATACCGTTCTTTTTTTTAACGGAAAAAAGGTTTGGAATAGAAGTGGTAAGCCCCGTTCAGTTAAAGCTATCAAGCTCAAGTGAATAACTATATAAATCGGCCATAAACAACTTTGACAAAGGCCTCACGGGCTCCAAACACGTCTCAGCCTAAACCTCAGGTCAAAGTATACCCGTTTCCGAGCCCACATCTCTGTGGTAGAATAGCCCGGGGACTTTCCTGGGCCCAGGCCTTAACCCATGGCCCATTCACTTCAACCCCTATTCCAATGTTAGATGGGCATTTTCATACAGTACAAGTTTATAAAAGTTCGTTTCTTTGGCTTCATCTCCGATGTGGGATGCAGTGGTATTGGGTCGTGTTGTGTCGCATCGTGTCTTGCGATGACCCAAATAGGAGGTGAGTCTCTTGTCTATTTTCACCGTATTTCACCAGCATGAATACATACCCGATGAAGTTATCTTACGTAACGATGAGTATGAGATTTTTTTCATATATGATTTTTTTTTTGCCAGCCGGAACGAAGATAAGATTACCGGTGTAATGTCGGATGTAAATATGTAAGCATATAGGATTACCTATTGTTTGGGATTTGGAAGTTGTATGCATATAACTGATAGAAGAACATTTTGATTATGGTGTAGTGCCGGATGTAAGCAACAGAAGAGAGTGGTATTTCTACGTTAGACACGATGATGACGAGTTGTACAGACAGACAGTAAGAGAAGTGGCTGACGATGAGTTCCCGTGCTTTTGGAGGACGGAGGGAAGATTTCAGATACATGATTTAGTCGATACAAGTGATGTCCTTGGTTACAAATCGATCTCTAGATTTTATCGAAAGAACAAGAAAACGCATTGGAAATTGGAGGAGTTTCTTACTACTTATGATTTCGATACAAATGTAGGTACCCTTTCGAGCTTTAAAGTTGTTTTTCATTTTCTTACTTGTACTCCCTCCGTCCCAATGAATTGTTTGCCTATTCCATATTGGGACGTCTCAATGAATTGTTTGCCTTTTTATTTTAGGAATGTTTTTTATATGCAATCTGACCATTCTCATGAGTTTTGCTCCACATGTCTGTTCCTCATTGGATCCCTTACCCTTGTGCCAAAACGAAAGGCAAACAATTCATTGGAACGGAGGGAGTACATGTTTTAGATCACAATATTTTTGACTGACGATAACTCTGAATCACGAAATTGGTGTCGTTGCAGAACTTGAATTGGACGTTGGCGAGACTCATAAGAGGCGTCGAATATGGAGGGAGTTACGATTAGCTTAGTTCCGATACCTTTAGGAATTAGGAAGTTACCCTAATGGAGGGACTTGCGACGGTTAACAAATACGGCTAGGGAAATGTATGTTTCTAATTTTTGTAGTTATAGTTTTAAAGGGCTCTCGGTTCATTTGCCTATCCTCGAGTGAGACGGTCTCTCTCTAATGGTTATTTATAACACATCATTCGGCTTATTGTCTCTCTTTTGGATACGAAATAAAGAATAAGATGTATCATGTATGGAGTAGTATGTGTTTGATCTTTGGCATGTTTGTTGACATGTTTTTGGTTCACTCGAATGTATTTAATCTACTACTCGATCAAGAACATACACACAAATCACGTTTGCATCATCATCTAGAGATTTAATCGCGTTTCTCGCCACCTTTGGTTGAAAAAAAATAGATACGGAGTATATGAAGATACAGGCAAATCGAATTATAAGTATACCGTTTCGCATGAAAAGGGATGTTCAACCAATGTCCATTTAAGCATTGTACCGAATTTCGATGACCTCCTACACAATGACTAGATCAAAGCTCGAAAAAAAAAAAAAAAAAAAAAAACTTACAGCTTTACATTTTGCTTCATCGTTCGCTCCCACCTCAGCCAACATTTGTCGAAGATGTCTTTAGAAATTATCGTCCCCCGTCTCCCTTTCCAACATCCTAAAGCTTGGTTCCTATCGAATGAGAACGTGACTGTAAGTAAATTCTTACTCCGTACTATGTAATGCACTCTGACGTGATTCCATTCTATTAATAAAATCCATCCTGAAGCAAACACACAGGTTCAAAGAGATCCGTAACAGAATAAACTTAGGCATATAATGACAATATCATCAGTTTAATTTTCTGGTTCGGTAAACTTAGGCATACGGAAATTAATTTTCAGAGAAGTGAAAGATATAGTAATAATCTTTGGTTCGGCATCATGATGGAAATAAAATCACTCACTACAATGACGGCGTCACACCTAAAAACATCATGATAGTAAGATTGCACACATCCTATTCCGCACCTCGCTAGGGCATTGATGCCTGTTAGATTACGCATATAAGTACTGAAACAACAGAGGATGATTCCTTTGCAAAAAAGTTCTTCACGGTTCAGAAAAGTATACTAACTACAGCATTGCTCCGGCAATTTTCCCTACAAAATCCACTTTTTTAAACTTTTATTTATGCATAAACTTAGCGCGTATAATCATTTTTTTAACTACTGGCAGTCCCGTAATCCTTTATAAATAACAAGTCGACTAACATGATCACACTAACGTTAAAGCGGCATCATAGAAGCAAGCAACCAAGAACCTACATCTAAGACTTTTTTTGCAAAATCACCAGGATTTTATACTCATGCTTAAAGAAAGATAGATACCTGGAAGACAGAGGCATATAGCACATCTATCTAACTTCTGGTGACAGGCCTGACAGCTAATGGCAGTTTCTTTCTCTTGTTTCTCGGTTTTACAGCATCTTTTAGAGTCTTAACCCCGGTGGTATGAAATCCAACATCAGAACCGCGAGTTAACCCTTGCAAAGGACTTGTCTTCTCCACTGCTTCACCAGAATTTCCCTCCAGGTGTCTTTGAGAAATTTGATCATTTTCTTCGTCAAATGTCAATTTGCCTTCAGAACGTAAAGTTATGCAACTATTATTATAGAGTAGAATCCAGTCATATTTAGAATAGACGGGAAACAGAGAAGGCAACTCGATCAAGCATACAAGCTTAGCCCTGGCGACTTTCCAGATGCTTTTTGTTACAGAAAGAAGCATGAAAAATATAGGTGACAACAAACTTATTTTTTGAATTTGCAACATTGCATTAGTGCCTTGATGATTTTTGCCTATAACAGTATTATGAGGTTGGGTGTAACCAGCCTTAGCCTAGTTACGCCCTTACCTTTCTATCAAAAAACAAAGATGCATTTTCAGATGATCAATAATGAAACTTATGTTGGGATTGCATCAACTACTGATGCTTCACAATATTCCGCCATAATCTAAAATAAAACGATACCAAGTCTTTGCTAGGTCAGGTGGCTTCCACGGAAATTGTAGATGGACGTGATTATATTCAAGTACTCCACCCGCTTCAAATTTAAGTGCAAGGTTTCAAAAAATATATACCCCTTCAAAATAACTAGCCATTTTGAGTTTGTACAACTAGGGGATTCAGTATCAAACAACTAAGAGTTTCTACTGTTAAACACAGAAACTGACTGATAAACAAGGGGGTGAAGTTATGAGAGGCAATGAAACATAAAATAAAAAAAACATCAATTCAGGGTTTAATTGTAGCACAAAATTACCTCGAGTAGTAGCAAGAGAAACTTTCAAACGTTCTGAATCAACACCTTTTGAATACGGATCCCTGAGAATAACAAATTACGCATCCATAAATGTTCGTTTCTTTCATAAATTTATCCTCCCTGAAGTATTTTACATTATTTCTCTAACTAGTTGGAAAAAAGATACGGAGTATATACAAGTAAACAAAATCTATCTGCTTATTATCATAACAGAAATTGATTTGAAACGGTTGAACGTATAAAATTCATTTTACCTCCTTGAAGCCTATAGCGACATATCAGTTACCCTATTTCACAAAGAGCCAATCCTCAAAAGGCAAATTCATGGCAATCATTTGTAGACTGTAGTTATAGCCTTGTTGACCCATAATGAAAGTTGCGTAGGTGGTTCAACAATCGCATTGACTGACTTGATATATAAATATAAGAGCATAAATTTTTAGTGTCCCAGATCGCTTTATTTTGTCTTACTCCAAAGACAGAATAGAAAATCTTTGACTGCGTCGAATTGAAAATACAAAACTGCATTTAGAACATAGATCAAATTACACACCATCTCAAAGGCTTTCCAATGGAGCTAGTACTCTTGTTGTGACTTGCATTTATCGTTGTTTTAGATGACAGTTCTTCATTCTCCATGTCATTAAATTCACTGATTTGTAATGCTAAATTTTTCATCTGCTGACTTAGCTCAATATTTTGACGGACTGACTGGCTGTCATGCTCCCTAATTTCTTCATCTGTGCCAATATCCAAGGCCTCTAGAGAAGGCAGGTGCTTGATTTTACGATTCGATCTTTTTTCGTTGAATGATTCAACCTTCAGCAATCATATCCGAAAAGCAATTAGAAAACCACCACAAGCAGAACAGAGAGAAAGAAGCATTACCTAATAGTTACATATAATGCTCAGGACAAGCTATACTTAGAAACTGCCAAAATGCTTACGGTCAGGGACATCTAATGGTTATCCATGGATAGAAGTATAGTCTACAGCTTCGGATATGGTTAGTCTACATCTTGGGATCTATAGTTAAATACTTAAGTATCAGGTTATTTGAGCGTCAATGAACAATGGTAACCAGTTTCCCACCAATTAATGCAATCAGGACAAGTTTGCAAGTAATACTTGGAAGGTTGTCCTCTTAGTTATTTCATATTCCATAATATTCTCTTGCTACCTAAAACGAAAAGATTAACATCATCACTGAATCTTACCGCATCTTGAATCTTGTCTGTTATATCCACAGCTTTCAAAGCAGCATTTTGCAAACACTTCAATACAACAGCTGGTGTGATACCAACTCCACCAGCCTTTTGAATAGCACAGACTTCTTCATTCGAATTAACTGTTACTATCATTCTTCCTTCCATTAATGTCTCTTCATAGTGGGATGGATCTACCACCTGTATATATTACATCGTATACTGACTTCTCAAAAGACACATCTAGCTAGAGTAGAATAATATCGTAATCACATACCACAATGTTGTTATCGGTAATAAATGCAAATGTCACTGCTATAGGAAGATGGTGCACTATCAAGGGAACAGGTTCCCGCTCCTGCCAGACCCCAAGGGTAGAAATTATTTAGCTAAAGTAATAAGAATACAGACAAAACAAATAAGTGAGGACAAATATTTGCCTATACGGCATACATATATTGATTTTCTATGCCGGACATCTACTCCCATAATGCGCCCAAGTAATTACAACC
The DNA here is from genome assembly GCA_958450325.1 of Agrostemma githago. Classification (NCBI taxonomy): domain Eukaryota; kingdom Viridiplantae; phylum Streptophyta; class Magnoliopsida; order Caryophyllales; family Caryophyllaceae; genus Agrostemma; species Agrostemma githago. The sequence goes on from OY288248.1 coordinate 2,407,691, forward strand.
ATCTAGACTACGCAGGTTAAAAATAAGGGTTTTTCTACATGAAAACCTTGTGTGTTTTTTCACTTTCTACAAGGTAACCCTCTACTTCTTAGTACTTTCTGACCCCTTGGCTTAAATTTCGTCAAATTTTTCACTTCCAGCATGTCCTCTTTGAACAGCTTCTTGTTTGTAAAGGCATAAAAGGAAACAATAAAACTCATTCCATACAATGACACTAGCAAATTTATGTAGATAAATGAACGGCCAACCAGCACTAGCAAAGGACAAAATTACGTGGAGCATTTAAATTACCTCTGGTGAATGGACTGTTACTTCCAGCCCATCTTCTCCCCCACATGCACATTCAGGCCTTCGAAACGTCATGAGAGCTGCCAAAGCAGCCGTGTTAGCAGCATCGACAAGATTTCTGTTTACATCAGATACCAAACAGTGTGTATATGCATAAACATAGAGTACACACCCACAAATATAATACACAGTATGAAACTTGAAAATAGTATAGCGTACCCCCCGTTATCCAAAATGTGAATATCAACCCTGATGGACCACACTAATTTGCCGGCAAGGACACAAAGAGATTCCGTATCAACCGCCCTACTCTCCCTGCATCATTGATCTTTAATTTACAAACTTGCATTGTCTCAACACATTAAAAAACACAGAGAAAGAGGATACAAGCTCAAGACCAAGAAGAATGTCACTTCGATCTACAAAATGCACCAAATATCCAACAAAAAGTATGACACTCAAGCACAAGTATCCAGGCACCAATTCTATCATCTGTAAACAAAAGCTAGATTTCTGAACAGCATCATGTCAATTAAAGTGAGATGACATTTGCAACTGATTACTGTGAGATGTCGGGGGTATAAACAGCAATCTATACAGCAATCCACAGAAAAAACAAATTCTCATGGTGCCAAATTTATACATATTATGCACGTTTATTTGGAAGATCAGTGGAGAAAAATGTGATGAGACCATCTCAAACCTTAGACGAACAAGTAGCAAAAAGTTCAGGAAGAAACAATGCAATCACTATCACATCAGAGTTATACGAAGTAAAAAGCTAGACTATCAAATACATGCGTAAATCTGATTGCCACGTGGTCTTTGGGTCATGTTTTCTCAGATGTCATTACACATTATGTTCACATAGCATCCAGAATTTTAATTGACAAAAGAATTAACAGACTAAGAGAGATAATTACAGGGGGGAACCTCAGCCCACGGTCTATTATCCGCCCTAATTCCACAGCAGACTCGCCAGGACGATCAACATCAAATGCTAGATCAGCCATTGGAGAAAATTCTACGTATATAGCAAGTGTTCCTTCATTTGCCCTGTCCTGGTATGGTTTAACGAGCTGACCAGTGACAAATCCCATAACTTTTGTCTGGCCAAGTTGCACATAAGAATAACCATCTTCTCTGCAATTTTATCAGTGGAACAAAAGAGTTTCAGTCAGCGCATTTATTAATCGCGTAAACATACCTTTAAGATCAACAAAAAAATATCACTGTTATCTATAAGATGACTATAATGTATAATCTACATGGCATCCCAGGCACTTCAGACAAAGAAACACGAGTCTCAGAGAAATGGAAAGGATAATAGCAACTTTCATACGCAGTCGTTGCTGTTGCTAGAGCCTAGACGTAGAAGTAAAGTGGCAAATTAAGAACAATAGTAATATGCCTTTACTACAAAGAAGATGTTCTTAAGTCGTTGGATTCCAACTGCAGCACTGACATCATCCAATCAATTTAGATCGATTAGAATCAGGGACGAATCTCCATCCATTCCAAGAATTGGTATCGCTTCGTCCATCAACCTTCCCTTTCCCCACACAATTCCCGTTGTTCACACAAGCCCGGTAGGTTATAACCACCGACTACAAACCTAAATAACTACCCAATCATACTAGATGTCTCACTATATCCTACTGCAAAACCGTCTCACTTGAGAATTTGTATCCCCTCCATAAGTTCCTATGTTAGAGAGAGATTTCGATTAAAATTGGGGATGAATCTCCATTCATTTCAAGAATCGGTATCGCTTCCTCCATCAACCTACCCTTTCCCCGCACAATTGTCAGCCAAACAAACCCTATAACCACCCGCCACAGACCTACATAACTACCCAATCACAAGATATGATCTCACGATATCGTATTATAAAACCGTCTCACTTCAGAATTTGTATTCCCTCCACGAGACCATAAGTTCCTATGATAGATAGACTCGATTAGAATTGGGGACGAATATCCATTCATTTCAAGAATCGGTAGCGCTTCCTCCATCAACCTTCCCTATAACCCACACAATTCCCATCATTCAAACCCGTCTAATTTGGGAATTTGTATTCCAACCATAAGTTCCTATGTTAGAGAAAGATTTCGATTAAAATTGGGGACGAATCTCCATCGATTTCAAGAATCAGTACCGCTTCCTCCATCAACCTTCCCTTTCCCCCACACAATTCCCATCATTCAAACAAACCCTAATTCACAAAATCAAACTAATGCTCTTCATTCGAAAAAATCAAATGACAAAAATTCATCATTATTAGAATACTTAAACTACTTACCCATCAAAATCAATCGTTAGATCACGGTAATCCATGAGACCTCGATCATCAACCCGAATACCCGATTGAAGTGCATTCTCAATAAAATTCCTCTCATTTACAGTCATATGCCATGTATTTGCTAATCTCTGCTCCATTTTCTCAGGCTGCAAAAACCCTAATTACATCAATCTAAAGCTAAAACAAAGATCAATCACAATTTCACACCCACTATCGTCGAGTTCATTCAATAATGTTAACGAGAGACCGTCTTTTCAAGAAATTACAATTGATTGAAATTAGGGTTTAATAGGGGATACGCACAATTAATTGAATGAATACCTGCGATTTGTAGCTTTCCTTTTGCAAATGCTTTCTGGGGAAATCCTATTCCTATTCGTACCAACATGAGCTGCAAATCGGGTTAGGGTTAGGGTTTGGGTCAAGTCAAATCGGGTTGCATATCGATTGAGTTCGGGTCATATTATCAGACGAGTTAGTTTGGGTCAATTGATTTGTCGGTCGGGTTTGGGTCAAAGTTTGTATAAAATAAAATAATCGAGCCTTAGGCAAATACTCGTTAATCTTGGCAAATTCTTATTTGTGACGGGTCAAATAATACTCCCTTGACAGATAAATTTAGATCTTTTGGACCGAGTTCGGGATATACTATTGAATTAGCGCACCTTTTGGGCCGAGTTGGGTCATTTTCAGACGAGTTACTTTGGGTCAATTGATCTGTTGGCCGGGTTTTACAGTATTTTTCTTGTTAGGTTAGTTGTTGACGATTATTTGATCTAATTACTTTTTTATTAAGTCAAATATATGAAATTGAGCACTAAATCGTTTTCATTTGAATCAACTATGCACCCGTAAAAGGGTGTATAAGGAGGGAGACTTATATGCCATGTTCTTTTCAATTTCTTTTCGACTCACCTCATTTTAGTTCGACTTTTGAATGTTCGTTTTGTTTCAGCGACTTCATTCAAATTAAATCCATTTTAGTAAAAAAGAATACAAATTTTAACTTTTTTTGCAAACTATACCCTCGGCATTAAAACATGGGAATGATACTCAGCAAATACTCTATATAAACTGAAGATGTTTTAGCCTAGTGGTTAAGACTAGGTGCTCTGGGACAGTATGTTGCATGTTCGAATTTCCCTCCCCTATATTATTGTAATGCCTATATTGTAATGCGACTAAGTGCGCTTTTCGATTGAAAAAAATACTCTATATAACCCTTAAAACTTGTTTAAGAAGCATGGAAGATATTTACGATAAATATTTAAGTAAACTTTTTGTTCGATCATTTATTTACGTAGTACTTACTCCGTATTTAACCATACTCTTAAAACATTCCCAAATTATTAGCCGTGACGGGAATATCCGTTATTTTGTTATAACGGATCAAATACTAATCATTTAGGTAGAAAAAGACAGGAGAAGACAACCTTGAAAATAACGATGTTTTATCTTTATCTATCTAAATGATTAATATTTGACCTGTTTTAACAATGTGACGGATTATTATCCGTTATAAGGGAGACTAACCGTAAAACATTAATGGTAATTGTCGTTTGTGGGTTAAGTAGCAGAAAGAGTCAAGTTTAAACAAAGTTAATTAATTACCTAATATCGTAATATGAGCCTTATTATTATTAGTACTATAAAATAATCTTACGTATTAGTTTCTCACTCATCACATGAATATTTCTTTCACTAATCAGAATTACCCTTTTCCTCTCTTCCCAAAACAAACCCACGAGCTATTCCTCGATAATTTAATTACCATGCTTTACCCATATCATCGCAGTAACAAAACTAGTAACAATGCAGTAACTATCGTATCCTCGCGTTATCTTTCTCCCTAACCCAATTACAAGTACGGTTTTTCTGAAGTGTGAATCTTCTTTAATTAAGATGCATACACAGAAAAAAAAACGTTAAGATTTAAGAGTTAGATTTGACTTTCGACCCTAATCACCCTATTAAACCTGGTGTATTTGACTAAAGGTTAAACTAATACGTAAATTAAATAAGAATTACATGGCTAGTGGTTCTTCATCAGAAGAGAGTCAGGACTACAAATAAACCCAAATTATTGTTTGTGACGACGATGTTTGTCATTCTGTACATTCTTATAATGAGTACAAAATATAAAACGATTTGTGTTATTGAATCTTTTTTTTCCCTTTCTTTCTTCTTGAATGTTAGAATTATGAGAAAGATTGATTATGAATTGCATGAATATTATTGACGAATAAAGGTATCGTATATAAGACATTACAAATACAATAAGTAGAAGATTCTAAAAGATACTCCCTCCGTTCCAATGAATTGTTTGTTTTTCATGAGAATGATCAAATTGCATATAAAAAACATTTCTAAAATAGAAAGGCAAACAATTCATTGAGACGTCCCAATATGGAATAGGCAAACAATTTATTGGGACGGAGGGAGTACAAATTACCTAAACTAAATTATATCACAATCATGAGAAAATAATATTCTGACATATATACGATATCTCTAATATGCTCCCGCAATATCTTGAAAATCAAGAGGAACGAATATCGGGTGAATATCAGATTCGTCAACTCGTCAGTCCAAGGTGCGTAAACTCGCCTGTCTCGGGTGAGGGTGCGTAACTCGTCAGTCTAGAGTGCGTAAGTCTAGGGTATCGGAACATTACATTAGAATGCGTAAACTCGCCAATCTAGGGTGCGTAATTCGCCATTCTCGAGTGCAGGTGCATAACTCGTCAGTGTAGGATGCGTAAACTTGCCAGTCTATGGTGCGTAAATTCCCCAGTCTAGGGTGGGTGCGTAAACTCGCCGGTAATTTAGAAGGGACTAAGAAATTTATGGTCAAATTGAATTTGAGAGAGTGTAAAAAATTTAATCACAGATTTGATTAAAGTGGAAAAGATTAAACCAGCCGAAGACAGGGGTAGTTTCAGGCTGATACGATGGATCTAGGCTCTGATACCATGTTAGAATTATGAGAAAAATTGATTATGAATTGAATGAATATTATTGACGAATAAATGTCCTATTTATAGGACATTACAAAGAGATACAGTTTGCTTAGTGTAGAAGTATACAATAAGTAGAAGATTATAAAAGATACAAATTAGCCGAACTAAATTATATCACAATCAATAATACGAGAAAATAATATCCTGACATACATACGATATCTCTGATATTGAATACACTGTGAAAAAAAAGTTTCAATAATACAAATCTTTTTTATATATTATCATGGTATCATAGTCTCTCGATTCGCTCGGGGATTGAAAATACGGTATCCACTTGCGGAATTTATTTGTTGATACACACAAAAAGTCAAAAACCCAATTCTACGTAGTTTTGTTGCAAGAAAAAAAAAATATATTATTACAAACCTCTTTATATTTTATCAAAGGAGTAAATAACGAATACATTGTATTTCTGACCAAATAAATACCCCTTCCGTTACAAAATATAGGTAGTTTTAGGTTATTACAGTAAAAATCTTACTTTTTATAAGTTGTTTTACATTTTTCCATGCAATAAAACTACTTTAATTGGTCAATAATTTTTTTTTCAATTTTCAAAACATTTTAATATCCACCTCAAATACTTTCTTAATAATTGTGTATTTTTCTAAAACTTAATATATTCCGTATTTGATCGGTTGTATTAGTATCACTACGATGAATGACCCGTCACAGAGAGGGAGGGACATACGAATGGGTATTAGAGTTGCGACAGTGCATGAGAAAGGGTAAGCCATCAATAATTGGCGTGCCCAAGAAGTGCATAATTAATGACCTAATCTCAAATTTCCCGCCCTCTTAAACCCTAACTACACTACTTTATTTAAATTTAAACTTATACTGTACAGTATATACACCAAGGAAAAAGCCATTATTGAATGAATTGCTTCTCCAATCCTTTTAAATTTCAGCTTTTACACTCTCCTAAGTTGCCTCCCAAACTAAGAGGAATCAAAATGGGTAGTTCTTGCCCTTGAGGTTGTCAAACAAACTTTATTTGATAAAGTTTGTCCATTGTAGACAAAAGTTCTTACGTATTATTTTTAAGAAATTGAGTTCTTATTTAAGAACTTGGTTTGTCCTCAAAACAAGGTAAGGAGGTCAGTCAAATAATTTTTCTTAATTTAAATTAATGGAGAAATATTATTTAAAGTTCTTCCATTGAGATATAAAGTTCTTACAATTAAAATATGGTGTAAAATGAGGTGGCCATAAGAAAAACTTTATATGAGTTCTTCAATTGTGGTTGCTCTAAAAAAACAAAATTACGTTTTATGGAAGATGATCTTTAGTAACACAAAATTACGAATATACAATGATACGGAGTATATAAGTCGAGAATTGTCATTGTCATTGTCATGCACTCCTTCATGTCTAATAACCAAAAAAGAAAATATATTTTCCCCGTTTCATTAAAAGGTTCTACCTAAAAAATGACACATTTTTTAAGGAAAAATAATAAAATATTCAAAAGTAGAGAGATTAAAGTGATACCAAATAAGAAAGTGAAAGTTATCAAAGAAATTTACGAAAAAGGAGAAGTGGAAGTTTTCAATGAAACTGAGCATAAATTGAGAAATAATAAAGGAGCAAATTGGGGAAGATGAATTTTCCTCTTGTTCCGTTGTTTGAATATGCTCCCTAAAAGCGGTTAATCTCCCTTGTAACTGTTGTGATCGAAATATTTATATACTCTTACTTACACGTTCCCTTACATGAATGTCCATTGGACTTGAATGAAGTGTGGATGCAACTCGGGTCTTATCATACCCGACGTCAAATATTCCATTTTAGAAACGAGGGGGTGGAGATTCGAGCTCACGGTTTGTCACGCTGACTCTGATATCATGTTGTGAAAACAATTCAACAAAAACCTTTAGGGGCCGTTTGGTTCGCAAAAAGGTACGGTATGGAATAAGGAATCATACCAGGGTGGTATGGGTTTGGAATATCATTCCTGATACCTTGCGTTTGGTTCATTTCTGGATTGAGTAAATCTCGGGGAAAAAATGATTGTATTCTTATAGGAAAAAAGGCTTTTAATTAAAAAAAAATCTATTATTATTGTATGAAAGAAATATTTTTTAGACATTTTTAATTGACTGAATAATAATGATTTTGTAAAATTTTGTTATCTTCCGAAAAAAAATGTTTTTAACCAAAAAAATCATTATTATTTGTGACAAAAATTATTTTATTCATATTTTCATTATTGGAAGAAAAGTGTTTGATTAACAATAAAAAACGTACATATTTCGGAAAAAAAAAAACCAAAGAAATACGGAGTAGTTATTAATTTGATACCAAGGTATCAAAGCTACCTCTATCCTTAGGTATGAGAAACCCATACCTCATGGGTTTGAGGTATGGGTATGAAAATAAAAAAATGCAAAACAAACGCAAGGTATGGGGTTTGGTCGTTCCAAACCCATACCTTATTCCTAAATAAAGCGAATCAAACGACCCCTTAAGGTAATGGTTGAAATCCGTTGATATTTTATTAGTGTAAGAGTATATAAACAAACATTTTTGGACCTCCTGTCCTCCTGTCTTGAAATTTTGGTTGAGATCCGTTTATATTTCAATAGTAATAAATTTATCTATCACTTTATTATAACAGATCAAATACTATTCATTTACATGACAAAATATCATAACGAATTCTTGTTTGTATTCTTATTTGTAAGTGAGATATACCAATAAATAAAGTGGTGCCACTAAAAGAAGTCGTACTTAACTGAAAGTAGACGTAATCCTAGAAAAGCGACACACTTGTGGCGCCGATATCACGCTCGCCCCCTTCCCTTTCTTTAAAATTCGAGTCTTATTTACATCACCCCTCTCCCTCTCTCCTCCCATCAATTTTCAAGTACACTCTTGTTTTCACCACTTTTTAATTGTTTAAGATTTAAAATTAAATTAAAAATATACTCTATCTGTCCCGTTAAGATTGTCCTGTATTCCTTTTTTGATAGGTTTTTAAAGATTGTCCCATTTCTCTACTTTCCTTTTTTGTCCATCACTTTTTACAACTTTGTCTCTACCAAGTTAAAGTATTTACCATTTTGTCATCCATTAACACACCACCTCACAAGACACTATGACTCACTCTATAAATGGAGTCATCATTGCCTACATACTCAATCATCACACCAATTTTTTAGTTACTGTGCAAAAGTTTGTGTGACAATCATTTTGGAACGGAGGGAGTAGTACTTAATTCGTATACAGGTATATCCGTCGTAAACTTTTAAAACATCAGAGAACATAGACAAAAACAACAAAAAAAAATAATCCAAGAAAAAAGTAAAAATTTTGTCTTATCCAAACCATTTGGATAGAATATTAACCTTATATGGAGTATAAATTTAAAATAGATAATTTATCTAAAACTAAATATCCTTGTATGTACGGGGTACTCCGTAATAATTTCAAGGGCGAATCAGGAATGACATTTTTTGGATAATAAGTTTATTATATTTGATTGCTGTATATGAAAAGACATTATATTTACGAATTGGTAGTAAAAGTCGATAATAATAATCATTTTTTTGTACGTCTGAGATAACGAGTGTTACCCTTTACTAATAGCTAGATTCCCTTTTTGAGTACTCCGTATTATTTTTCTTGATCCTTGTTTAACTTTAAAAATATACACCAACTACTCTCTTACATGGACTAATAACAATAATTAGCTTTGCTTTGAGCCTTGTGCTTGCAACCCTACCCTCTCCTCCCCTCCCTCCTTAGTCCTTCCATACCCAAACACCTCTCTATCCCCCATCCATTGATCATTCAAGAATCCAAGACAAACCAAGTAACCCCAAATCACTCTACTCTACTCTACTCTACTCCTCCTATACTATACACCCCATTCTCTCATTTACATTTCACACCATACCTCCCTACATACACACCACATTGTTTCCTTTGTCACCACCACACTCACCACTAGGTTCTGTTCCTATCAGAAGCGGTAAGTTTAAGTGGTAAGAACTCTATTTCTCTGATCAAAATGTTGGAGATTTGATTCTCATCTGCAATGTTGTGCTGAGTTAGATTCTGTTGCGAGCTTCTGACACCATATTTGGTATGAATATTCTCATTTTATTATTACTAGCATTATTACTAACATGCCCATTTGTGTCAAGTTCAAGCATTCTTCATTAAAGACACCATCACTACCCTCTTTGACCCACCAAACAACCCAAAAACTTCATCAACATACAAACTAAAAACTCCCACCATTTCTCAACATGTCAACATTTCATGTCACACTACTAAAAAACTTGCTACTACTCCTGTTATTCTCCATGATTTTACTCACAACATCAGTCACATCTCTTTCACAAGATGGTCAAGCATTACTATCTCTACTTACACCAACAAACACTTCATCACATTCACAACTCTCAACATGGGATCCTTCATCTTCAACTCCATGTTCATGGAAGGGAATCACATGTTCACCACAACAAAGAGTCATCTCACTTTCACTTCCAAACACATTCCTCAACCTTACCTCACTTCCAACTCAACTTTCTTCATTGACTTCATTGCAGCTCCTTAACCTTTCATCTACCAATATCTCGGGTTCAATCCCGTCTGCACTTAGCGGCCTCTCGAATCTCCGTCTTCTTGACTTGTCACAAAACAATCTTTCGGGTTTTATCCCGTCTCGATTCGGACAACTTTATAATCTTCAGTTTCTGTATTTGAATGGGAATAGACTGAATGGTAGGATCCCAGCTGAGTTGGGTAACATGAGTTCTTTGGAGGTTTTGTGTTTGCAGGATAATTTGTTGAATGGGTCTATTCCTAAAGAATTAGGGTCACTTGGGAATTTACAGCAGTTTAGATTAGGGGGTAACCCTTATTTGACAGGACAGATACCTTATCAGTTGGGGTTACTGACTAATTTGACTACATTTGGTGTTGCTGCAACTGGTTTAACTGGTGTTATTCCTGCAACATTTGGGAAACTGGTGAATTTACAGACTTTTTCAGTGTATGAGACTGAGATTTCCGGGTCGATTCCGAAAGAGCTTGGTTTGTGTTCTGAGCTGACTAATGTGTATTTGCATATGAATAAGCTGTCGGGTTCGATTCCGGGTGAATTGGGTAAACTTCAGAAACTTACTAGTTTGCTTCTGTGGGGGAATTTTTTGTCAGGTTCAATTCCTGCAGAAATTTCAAACTGTTCTTCGCTCGTCGTGCTTGATTTATCAGCTAACAGTCTAACAGGACAGATTCCTGTTGATTTGGGGAAGTTGGTTTTGTTGCAGCAGATTCATTTGTCTGATAATAGTCTCTCAGGGTTGATTCCATGGCAGTTGAGTAACTGTACTAGTCTTATCACCCTGCAACTTGATAAAAACGAACTCTCGGGTTCAATTCCGTGGCAAATTGGTAAATTGAATTCATTGCAGAGTTTAATCTTGTGGGGGAATTCAGTTTCCGGGACTATCCCAGCTTCATTTGGGAACTGCAGCGAGCTTTCGACACTTGATTTGTCGAGGAACAGGCTCACTGGATCAATCCCTGATGAGATTTTCGGTTTGACAAAGTTGAGTAAGTTACTGTTGCTAGGGAACTCTTTTACTGGTGGGCTTTCTTCAAAAGTCGCTGACTGTCAGTCACTGGTGAGATTAAGGCTAGGAGAGAATCAATTATCGGGCCATATCCCGAAGGAAATAGGGCAGTTGCAAAACCTTGTTTTTCTCGACTTGTATATGAATCGTTTTTCAGGTAGCCTTCCTTACGAAATTGGGAATGTTACTGTCTTGGAGCTGCTGGATGTGCACAATAATCATCTGACAGGCGAGATCCCGACTCAATTGGGTGAGCTCGTGAATCTCGAACAACTCGACCTTAGCCACAACAGCTTCTCAGGTTTGATTCCGAGGAGTTTTGGGAATTTCACTTATCTGAATAAACTCATTCTGAACAACAATATGTTATCAGGGTCTATTCCTGAATCTATCAGAAACCTGCAGAAACTCGCTCTTCTCGATTTAAGCTCGAACAACCTCTCTGGAGTGATCCCTCCTGAAATCGGCTACTTGACCGGCTTAACCATCAGTTTGGATTTAAGCAACAATGGTTTAACCGGTCAAATCCCTGAACCCATGTCGAGTTTGACTCAACTTCAGTCACTTGACCTTTCTGAGAACATGCTTTCAGGAAAGATTGTTGTCCTTGGTCTTATGACAAGCCTCACCTCCTTAAATGTTTCCTACAACGATTTCTCAGGGCCGATTCCTGTCACACCTTTTTTCAGAACGTTGACCTCTAACTCGTTCATTAACACAAACTTATGCCTATCTGAAGACGGGTCGTCCTGCTCAACGGGTCCATCCAGGAGAAACGGGTTGAAATCCGCCAAAACAGTTGCTTATGTGATTGTGATACTGGCAGCTGTGATTATGGTGCTTGTCCTCTTATGGGTTGTTCTTTCACGGAATCGTAGGTATGCAGGAGAGAAACCTGGGGGAGTTGTTTCACGGGGTGCAGAAGATTTCTCATATCCATGGACATTCATTCCTTTCCAAAAACCCGGTTTTACAATCGACAACATATTGGACTGCTTGAAGGAAGAGAATATAATAGGGAAAGGCTGTTCCGGGGTTGTTTACAAGGCTGACATGCCTAATGGACAGTTGATTGCAGTCAAGAAGTTATGGAAAACGAAGAAGGAAGACGAGATAATAGATTCATTTTCAGCTGAAATCCAAATTCTAGGCCACATTCGACACAGAAATATCGTTAAGCTTTTAGGGTATTGCTCTAACAGGAGTACGAAACTTCTCCTGTACAATTTCATACCAAATGGAAACCTGCAGCAGTTGTTGGAAAATAACAGGAACTTGGAGTGGGAAATTAGGTACAAGATCGCGGTTGGATCAGCTCAAGGACTGTCTTACCTTCACCATGATTGTGTGCCTCCGATTATCCACAGAGATGTCAAGTGCAATAACATACTTCTCGATTTGAAGTATGAAGCTTATCTTGCAGATTTCGGACTGGCAAAGCTGATGCATTCTCCGAATTACCATCATGCTATCTCCCGTGTTGCAGGCTCCTATGGCTATATAGCTCCAGGCAAGTTTCCCTTTTTCCTGTAAAATTTGTTACTACTGTATTAGCTTTTGTATGATTGTTTAGGCAAATGCAGCATAAAATCAAACGTATATATATAGCGGGATAAAGTGTCGTACTGCAATTTTTGAAGTAGCATTCAACCACAGTTTTCAGCATGTGTACATGTTACAGATTCTTATGGTATTTTTCCGTGTATAGCGAGATAAAGTGTTGTACTGAAATTTTTGATGTAGCATTCAACCACAGTTTTCAGCATGCATGTATAAATGTTACAGATTCTTATGGTATTTTTCTGTGCATCGCGAGATAAAGTGTCGTACTGCAATTTTCGTAGTAGCATTCAACCACAGTTTTCAGCATGTATAAATGTTACAGAATGTCATTTTGATACGAAGTATGTATATAAATCTTGCAGAGTACGGGTACACCATGAACATAACAGAAAAGAGCGACGTGTACAGCTACGGAGTAGTCCTGCTAGAAATCCTAAGCGGGCGAAGTGCAGTAGAGAACAAAATGGGAGACGGGCTTCACATTGTAGAATGGGTGAAAAGGAAAATGGGAAGCTTTGAACCAGCCATATCAGTTTTAGATGCGAAACTTCAAAGCCTCCCCGATCAAATGGTGCAGGAGATTCTTCAGACGTTGGGGATCGCCATGTTCTGCGTGAACTCCGCACCATCAGAGAGGCCAACCATGAAGGAGGTTGTCGCATTGCTGATGGAAGTCAAGAGCCCGCCTGAGGAATGGGGGAAAACTTCTCAACCTCTAATAAAACAGCAAGCTAACCCCTGAGAGCCCTAATCAAAGCTGATTGTCATCGGATTTTCTGCTTTTTTTCTTGTCATTTGACTCGTTTCCCGTTTATCAGAGATTTCTAGAGTTCAGGAAATAGAACGGAGTTTAGCTTGGTAGCGTGTAGGAAGTAGTTGTCGCGTAAGTCGATCATTTGTACAGCAATTTAGGAAGAACATTAATCAATCTGTTAAGTCCCTTCTTTATGTTCTTTATGCATCTAAAACGTATGCTAATGCTATTATTATAGTTCAAGAATATGTAAGAATCGAACTCTTAACCTCACGACCAGTGTTTGGAAAGTGGAACAGGAAGAGTTGAAGGGTGGGAATAATGTTGGAGCAATGGAGACAATGAAGAGCAAAGCATGCCTAAGCAGCTTGATTGATTGCTCACATGGGGTTGAAATGGTGACTTAAAAGTGTCATTATGATTGCTTCACTTGGGTCTGTCCATACTCCATATCCCTTTGACTGACTGCCTTTCCCAATACACCAGATCTAACCTAACTTATTCTAAGATCAGTTGATCTTCCTTGCGTCGGATGTATGGTTCGTAATGTTAAAATCGAAGAAATGTCAAAAAAGTTCCTACACTCTTGAGTACATGTGTCTATCTTATCCCATATATTTAACCCGTCATAAGTTTAAGTATAAGACAGATATTTCCGTCACAAACAAGAATTTGCCTTTACCTTCTAAGATTAACTCCTCCATGTATAGAACTAAATTTTATGAGAGCTCTCATACTAACATTAACCTGAGGCCGTTGAATTAGAAAAGAAGGCAAAAAAAAACAAGGTAAACTCTACTAGTGATGCAAAAGTGGATCGAGTAAAACAAGGCCAGACAAAAGATCCAAACTTGACTCATAACCTAAAGCTGATGATAACAAGCCGAGCCCGAGCTTGGTGTTGCACTGTTGCTCGACTTGTGCCCGTTAAGAAAAATTCAAACTCGAGCTTTGAAAAAATTGACACGACAAACCAGCTCGCGAGGGCTAAAATGCGAGTTCAAGCCTATATATACAACTAATAAATTTACATTTTTTTATCGATATTTTTTATTAACGCAAATCAATAAGAACATTTCTTAAGATTGTAAATTTAGACAATCACGATTAATATTTTTTTAAATACGAGAAAAATATTAACTAATCACATCAATTTGAGCTGGTTATGAGTTTTTCAAGCCAAACTACTCGGTTATCAATTTGAACCGTTAAATTGTCGAGTCAAGCCCGTACCCAAACCAAATTTTGACATAACTAAACTCGAGTTGCTCATGAGTTATCTCGTGTCGTGAGTTTAGACATAAGTTGGGCCCAATTCGAAAACCCAAATACATTTTGTATAATTGGTCCATAGGAAGTAAACTAGGGTTGATAATTAAATCCCCAAATAAATACTCTCCACCAACAAAACACTCATAAAACCCCCAAAACCTAGTTTCCCTTCGAAGCCGTCTTCTCACTCAAAAAACCAGGAAATCAAATCGAAGAAGAAGGAAGCCATTAACGATGGGAGTATACACCTTCGTGTGCAAGAAATCAGGTAGCGCATGGAGCGCCAAGCAACACGAAGGCGACTTGGAGGTCTCAGCTGACTCTGAACACACTCTTCAGTCTGAACTCCTTCAATCCGCTCTCAAAACTGGCGATTCCGGCGCTGTTCAGGCTTCTTTCTCGTACATCACTCCTTCCTCCGCCGTCGCTCAGGTATCGTTCGCCGATTTCTGTTCTTGTTTTTCGTATGATTTGAATTTCAATCTGATACGTGATACGGATACGGATACGGATACGGATACGGTAGTTGAATAAAGTATCGACCGAGTATCATAGTATCCTAGTACGCATCTGATATGAGATACGGATACGGATACGGTAGCTAAGTGAAGTATTCGATTAGTATCATAGTGTCATGAAAATTGGAGGTACTGTTCCAATTTGAGTCGAACACGCGAACTCTATGTTAAATTTGATTATCGTATCGATTGAACACCCTTGAGCTGTGATAGTGTAGAGTGTTTTACTGTTTTGTTGGATAGTATTGTGAATTTCATTTTGCTGTTGTTGTTGATTTGTTTGATGGATGTTGAAGATTACGATGTTTGGAAGATCGACTGAGTAGAATTTAGAACATTGAATTAGAACTTGCATTAATTGAATCAAGTTCTCTAGACTTAAAGTGATTGGCAAACGATGGAAGCGGGTTTATAATAGTCGACACTCGATATCATCAGTGGAATAATTTTGCCAGATGATTCATAATAGTGGATAACTTTAGCTGGATAATCGTATCAGATTCTAGCGATACAGTTGGGTTGTTTTCATGTATGAATGTGATTATACTACAATGAATAGCTGGTATGTTTATATTTCGTAATTACCCATTGAGCGCATTCGATGCATAATAGCAGTTTGATTGGTTAATTTACTTATGAAGGTGATTGTTTAAACCGCTCTTAATCATAGTCTTGATTCATACAGCTGGATTTTTTGTGTTAAGCTTCTCGATACTAAGCTCTTTGACTAGTGTGCTCCTCCACATATATAGCTAGTTATATCTTCTATAGAGTTATCGAGCTTAACTAAAAATATGAAGTTATAGCTTAGGAAAGTTATCGATTCAACGTTAAAGCTAGTTTTGTGACGGAGCTTAGTAGCTTTATAGCTAGCTTCTAATATGACTGGTTGTAAGGTAGTTTACTACTTGTATCTTTTAAATGTAATTGTCACATACCGAGTTTAGATTGGTTACAAAGGTTTTGAGCTAACACTATAAAGCTCCAGTTTTGGAAGCTAGCTCGGTAAATGAGCTGTTTAACTTTAAAACTAACGATGTCAAGTTACAAAGGATTTACAGTTTGTTGTAGTATGAGTCACTCGTATGAGTCAATTTTTGATATCAACCCAGAAAGAAAATTATGAATGATGGCAGATATGACGAAGAACACTGAATTAAACCTGTCTCATGTGTGATTTCTCGCACTATTGGCTCTTGTAAGTTGTAATGGTGGTAGGCTGAAAGTAACTAGTACTCCTTAAGTTACTGAAAGTTTTGTTATTTGTGTTTGACAGGTGATTATTGGTGGTGCTGTTGCTGCCTCATTCGTCGGTGGTGGTGCTGCTGCAGCTGCACCTTCAGGTGGAGCAGCCGCTGCTGAAGCTCCCAAGGAAGAGAAGAAACCAGAGAAGGAGGAGAGCGAGGACGAAGACATGGGTTTCTCTCTCTTTGACTAGATCCTTCACTTTTGATCAAAGGTTTTACTTCGTACTATTTAGCTCGTTTTGTCTTCGGAGACTGGAAATGTTCCATTTTGTTTAGGTTTGCAGAAACATTATTAACTTTATGGTTGGTTTAATATGGATATGATGATGAATCTTGGCATATTTTTGTTAATGGCTACTGCTTTTCTACTATGAAGCCAATTCGACCTCGTGAAATTATGAATAATTGTGAGTTTAGTGTAGGTAGATTCATACTTTTTTTGTAACTATTGGGTTTCGAAGTGATCCGAGTTGGCTCCTAGAACTCTCGTAATCAACCCGGTTAAAGCTCGACTTGTAATCGTTTAAATTTGACTCTGAGCTGATCTTGAGCTGCCCGTACAAAATCCAAGCCAATTTTGATCTTAGCCAAGTGCGAGTCACTAGCTCTTTTTTTTGTTGTTCGATTCTACATACTCTATATATATATATATAGAGTAGTGATCAAATAAGGTCACCATGTCTCAGTAAGTCTATATTAAAGTTACAGATGACATACGATAAAGTTGCATTTGTTTAAAATTGATATGTAACTATAACATTCAGCTCTTTTATCACTTCAAGTGATATCACTCCTATCGTGTACCTTTAAGCACTTTTTTTGTAACTTTAACACTGGAACTTATGACCTTAAAATAGTTGTTGACCTTATTTGAACCTAATCTTTCGTGTTAGTCATTTGTTTAAAATGCCTCTCATAATAGGGTAACAAATGATTGAGATGGAAAGGGTGATTATTTAGATAAGTTCGAGGTTTGAACGCTTGCTATTTCGATCGTTTGGATAATGATCCTTTGGATTGTAAACTCATTTTCCCCATTACTCGTATAATTTATAAATGTATAAATTTCCCAAAAAGAAAGTCTTATAAGAACCCCACATTTGATAATGCATGTGTAGAAGTACTACTTATAATATGTTAACTTACCGACACCGTTACCTAAGTTTTATAATTTAACAATTGATTGGACTACTGACTACAACGTCCCCATCTTCGTATTGTATTTTCTTGACTTTGTTTGCCATGTTCATAAAATTTCAATTCAATCCTCAATCAACGTGGTACACTTGCTTATATATAACCTATATACGGAGTATATTGTAATACGTAGTAACTTTACATAAACTTGTAAATCTCTACTTTGAATCTTTGATGTTGCTACTTTGATAAAGTTTGAACGCTTTCCAAAGCGCAAGTGAGCAGTAACTATTGTGTACCATCGTTGTATTAGTAACCACTTTTAGGTCGATAATGACCACTTTTTAGTACTATGATCACTAACTAACCTAAACCGGTCGCTTTTGACCATAAAATTAACAAATATTCCGTACATAGACGATAGCATTTGAAACACGGAGATAACATTGCCGGAGCTAACAGCCTAACAATGAAATTTCAAATCGATTACTTTTCATTTTCGAAACATCTTGGGTTATAGCCCACATAGCGGACCTCTAATTCATACGAAGAACCTATTGGAACGGAGGAAGTAAAAACATAACCCACATTATCAATTTCATCTAAGAAATGCAAAACAAATTATTACCATACTCTATAGTCTATTAGCATCATAATAGTTCCTCCAAACTTTTGTTTACAGAAATGGTGAAATGCAAGAGTTGCAGTAACTAAGCAAAGATAAAGGCACTTGTAGCTTACAATTTACACAAGTAAAACCCGACAGGCGACATCTATGTGAATTAACGCGGCCACTTTACTGCGCTACACTTTGTAAAATTTACGAAAATTTGAAGGGTAGTAAAGAAAACAGACAGATGCTCCTCGAAGCACAGCCAGCCAGCCTATTTACGCAGTATCAGCATCGTCGAGAGGTAGTAGAGATGGACCTAGAAGTTGAGGCTTCCTTAGACGGTACTGCTCAAACCTCTGCCTTGCATATTCCTTGTAATCAAAGTCGATCTTGTTCACGTGAGCCTGTCAAAGTAATGAAATGGATTAGTTTAACGGAGAAGATTAACCCGAGATTTATGATGAAGTCGACTAATAGTAGTACATACCGAGATGATGCCCCAAAGGCCCCAGAAGAGATGGTTTGCAAGAGTGTACTTTTCGACAAGTTGTTCAAAGTCTTCCATTTCAGTGTCACTAGGTTCTTCTCCTGTGGTGGTCCATATCAAATGTCATTCAATGTCTGTCACAGCAATTATATTCCGATTTCTAAATCTAGTTTTCCTCGGTATGATAAAACTGTGAATTTTCCTCGCTATGCTTTCCTAATCACGGAGTCACAAAGTGCAGTGTCGTGTAAAAGTTGGAGTAACATAGTTTTAGGTCTAATGAGACAGTTTAGATGCGATGGTGGGACTGAGAACACGAAATTCAGCATGAAATATCTAAGATACAGTCAAAAAAAACTTGATTTTCAGAAATTTGTGAGCAAAACAAAACGTGTATGAATGATTTATTTATTATCGTCTGGTTCGTGATAGGAATCTCTTGGCAGTACGATTTGAGCTGTCGTTTTCTGAATGTCACATCCTGCAAATATCTAATACAGCTGATGCAATACATTCTGGTCAGATGTCACAACTCACAACTAACATCAATAAATTTCAGAATTTGTGCATTCTGTGGAAAATTCAGGCCAATGATTCGGATTGCAGGAACATGAGACATGACAGCTCGAAATGGTAAAAACTGAAACTTCCGGACTAACCTGATGCGCTCATATATGCATAGATGAATCGTCTGCGCTCCTCCTGATCTGAATTATAACAAGTAAATGAGCATGTCAAACTCTGAAATCACGTTCAAGATAACAAATTTACGCAGATCTGTATGAACTAACCAGGGTATTTACTGTAATCCAGTAAATGAGGTGTATCGGAATGGTAATTGGCAGCCATCTCACAGAAGTGATTAGCAAGGTCGTAAGCGACAGGGTTATAGCTTGAATACTCGAAGTCCTGCACAACAATTTACCAACTCAATTCCAATTGTTCCATTGAATAAAACAAATCTAATTAACCAGGAAAAAGATTGAGTCTTTAATGCATGCTTACGATTAGCGTGATTGATTTAGTCTCCTCATCCATCATGATGTTTCCATACTGAAGGTCATTGTGACAAAACCCGATTTCTTGATCGTCCTGTGTCAGCTCTTTTTCAAGCTCGTGGAGTTCGCTCTCTAGACGGTCTAATCCAAACGCTTTGATCTCACTGTCTGAACACAAGTGCTTCGCCTTTCTCCACCAACGCCTTAGTCTGGTCCACAGGAGAGCCGTTTTTGTGCCAGGCATGTTGAGGCCATGAAATTCCTTCATCTTTGCTGCTATCACAGATGATATTTCCGGGTCACGCAGATCTTCTGCTGATAATGTCTGATACCCACACCAATTCAATCAGTCTCTTGAAATATAGTCTCACATTAATATAACGCGAGATCAACTCAATTAGACAGTCTCACGAGAACACTACATGACGCGAATGCATCATTAATTCATTATCCTTAAGGAAGGTTAGCTACCATAACAAACACATCATCTAAATATACATGCCATTCGCGTGAGACCTTCCATTTCCGTAGAAAGTCAATTAATTTATCCATAAGGATTGTTTTACGAGTGTGAGACCGTCTCAGACAATTACTGATGCAAGAACAGACGACAGTTTGTTACATCAAACAAGAGAAAACTGCAAAGAAGGAAACAATTATGATAACACCAACATTTCAGCATTAATTCACACAGTTTCTAACCAAGTTAAGACAATTATGCATCAGAAAATCATTCAATCCCAATCTTTTTCCAAGAAAATATATACAGTCAAACTAAATTGACTGCTTTACGGGATGAGATCGTTTCAGACGATAACTAACTACTGATCCAAGAACTGATGCAATGACAGATGACAGTTTGTTACATTAAACAGAAAAAAAACAAGAGAAAACAGCAAAGAAGGCAACAATTATGATAAGACAGTATTTCAGCATCAATTCACAGACATATACAGTCAAAACTGAATAGCATTGCAGGGTGCATTCATAAATACATACCCTGGCATGGATGAATTCCTCAATACGGCCGTCAGTAAAGCTGGCAAGAAGACGAGGACCATGACCATTTTGAGATAAGCATTCAAAGGTTCGAAGTTCATCAGCACGGTCGAAAAAGACATCAACCCCATCACCATAGATTCTAACCAAAACTTTCCTATGAAGATCAACTTTCACAGTAGGCCATATAATCTGAAAAACTTCATTTGTCATTGCTCCACTTAATGACTTGACTTGAATTTCAGTCGGGTTTTCGACATCTTCCCAAGATGATGCCAATGATACAAGAAGTTGCATCAAATCCTCGGGCAACGACCCGTTCAAGAACCCATTTGTCTTGATTGCCATCTTGTTCTTATCAATTTCCAATTTTTTTCAGATTTTTGATATTGAATGTTTGTTCTTATCACCTTGACACAAAGGGAAACAAAATAATCAAGACTTGTGATTTATATAGAAATTAAAAGGGCAAGAATATATCAACTTGTATACACATTGACCTAAAGAATAACTTTTTAGCCCTGGTTCAGTTGAACAAGTAAACTGATGGACCATATATAATAATATACACAAGAAATGTCGCAATCATAAAAACTCGAGTTGGACTAAACTAAGCTTCCATAACCAATTAGCTAAACGGGTACAATGGTAACGCAAAAACACGAGTTGAACTAAACTAAGCTAAACTAGACAGAAATCGATTATGAGACAACCAATTAGATGGGTACACAAGGATATGATTCTATACTTACAGATTGACAAAAAAAAAAAAAAACAAGAAATGTCGCGATCATGAAAACCCGGGTTTAGACGGGTACAATGGTAATGCAAAAACTCGAGTTGAACTAGACTAAGCTAAACTAGACGGAAATTGATTCCGAGACAACCAATTAGAAGGGTACACAGGGATATGATTCTATACTTATGATTGACAAAAAAAACACAGAAAAAAGGGGAATCGATCAAAGTGGGCAGATGATGAATAATTTGACTAGAAAGAACCAAAACAACCCTTTTAATCTTTCTTTTATATCTACCATTGCTTTATCTTTAAATCTTTAAAGTAATCATTTTGAATTGAATAACCCATAAAAAAAGATTCAATCTTTCATCATTTTTTTGGTATAAAACGAATTAAATTGATTAAATTGATGATTTAAGAGAAAACCCAGGATGAAATTATGGATTAAACTTCGAAAATGATGATAAATTCATGAAAAATAAAATAAAAAAAAGGAAGAAAAACCCAGAAATGGAATGAAGAAGGGTTTGGATAATTGGATTGAAGGGTTTTTAATTTTACTTACCAAGAAAGAAATTACGAAATGAAGAAAAGTTAGTTGCAAAAAATGAGCGGGGATTTTGGGGGAAAAACAAAAACTCGATTTAATCAATGGATTTTATTTATTTAGGTGTGAAAATCCAACCTGTATTTATAATGTTTGTTTCCTGGTAAATCTTTGTAATTACATGAACATGGTTACGTAACTGTCACACGCGTTACAAACGCTAAGATGACGAGTTTGACGACTCACCAATGGGTGACCGCCATTTGGCGAACGTTGACTTATCCTTTGTTTGCTAGTTATGTGTGCCGGCCGATCACATCTGAACTGAAAACTCGAGTTCGGTCTATAAAATGAATTGACCTCGGCTTAACCTGGAAGTGACTCGAATAAATGACGCAACCTGAACCTGATCCGGTTGATCTGTTTGCCAGGTCGACTCGGAACGAAGGGTTGATATTGGTGATTTGAAAATATGATTTTGTAGTCGGTTGAAGAGCTGGCAAACCGGACGTGCCGGCTTAGACGTGCTTCGTACCCGTCCAGCCCGACTTAGTCGTGCCTGGCAGGCCCACCGTGCCGTGTCGGACCGTGCTTGACTATGAGAACATGCGCCGAGGCACGGTTCCTAACCCGGGCCTGGTCGTGCCCGACCAAATTTTCAAGATTTTTCATTTTTTTTGGGATTTAGAGTTGTGCCGGCCCAACCGTGCCTAGGTACGGACATTTCTTCAAATTGGTGTCGCGGCCCGACTTGGGACCGGTCGTGCCGTGCCCGTGCTTTTCGCCACGTCATCACCGATTTGCCAGCTCTAGGTTGAACTAGTGTGAGGCGAGTTATGGTATTGAGATGAGAATCGATGTGGCTGGTCGGATTGATGTGGCGTGACTCGTGAGCCATGATGTTGAGTATTTAAGATATCGGTTTGATCGAGTATGTTACTCGTTTTTGCTACCGTTACTCAATCATAGTTGATGTCTGTGGTGTCGTTGTCGTGTCGTCCACCCAATTTTTTCTAAGGTGGGGCTTGTGACGATCCAATTCATGTGAATTTTGGCCCATGCCCTTCTTCTGGCCAGACTGCTTGTGCTTTACTTTTTCTGGTCCACAGTTCATGAGAATTTTGGCCCAAACAAGAAGTGTCAAGTGTCAACTATCTCGTCCTATTCCATCCGTCTTAGTCATTTGCGGTCATTTTATATTACGGAGTATTTGTGAACAATAGATGATCGAGACAGAAAAAGTATCTTACATATTCCATAGTTCCGTTCAGGAGATTGGTATAATGGTTGAGTATCGAGAATGTAGAATTTGCTAAGACAACACAAGACGACAATACATATATGATACTCGTACAACATATAATGTACTCTCCGGTCATTATTTTTCGCCCCATTTATGACGAGTATTTTAATGAAATGAGGGTAAAAAATAGTGTCCGGAGTGATTATATATTAGAAGAAACTTCTTATAATAAACTTATTAGTATCATGATTCATGAGTTTTGTACTAGGCATAAACAAAAATAAACTAACAATTTCATCATCACGCATTTCTTTTTCTAGGCATAAAAAATTTGTGGACTTTTTTGTCTGATTGATTGGCTGGATCAAAGCAAGTATCTGTATTACTGCATATGATATGACAAGAGGGCAATGTGAACGGGCAAAGCTGACCCGTAACCTGAATTGACCCGGAGTAAACCAAAACTAAGTAACTAACCCGACTGTTATTATAGAAAACGAGTCGATAGAAAAAAAGTTGAAATGGCAAACCCGAAATGGTTAGGCCCATCCAAAGTCAACTTGATTTCTATCGCCCGAAACTGGCATGACCCGACCCCGACCCGGTTGACCCGTTTGTCAGATCTACTTGACAACCAAAAAGATGCTCACTACAAACTGAACCCAAAAACTTTGAAGAGACGGTCCCCTTAATAACGTTATCAAGAGACCCGAATGAACGTTATCACAACTTATGTGTTACGAGTACTTAATTACTCCATAGCATTTTTTTTCTTCATGTTATGCTTCCTTCTCACTAACTTAGTGGATGACGGTCTGTCATAGAATATAAACGAGTCTCAACCATCGGCTTAAGGTTTTGGTTGAATTGGTTCTTTAACATGATATTAGAGCCAGAGTTCACGAGTTCAAACCCTGGCAGCCCCCAATATCTCGAACTCTCAAGTGAAATCTCAGCACACGATACAGGGAGCCACTCTTCGAGCCCAAAGGGCATTCGAGTGAGGGGGCGTAATAGAACATAAACGGGCCTCAACCATCGCCTTAAAGTTTTGATTGAGTTGATTCCATAACAGTCTGTATGTGAAAGACGTAGGGAAAATGAGATTCTAGCTCACCTGGCATTATCAACAAGACAATAACAAGTCTAACCATCCAATAATGAAGGATGATATATAATTGGTTCAACTAAAGAAGAACACAAATACAATAATTATACAAACATGGCTAATTACCTACTCTCATATTCAATCATCTTAAACATAGTAGTTTG
Organism: Agrostemma githago; assembly: GCA_958450325.1. Lineage (NCBI taxonomy): Eukaryota > Viridiplantae > Streptophyta > Magnoliopsida > Caryophyllales > Caryophyllaceae > Agrostemma > Agrostemma githago. The sequence goes on from OY288248.1 coordinate 2,432,286, forward strand.
TACAGCATATATTTACACAAAATGGACCGACTATACCGCGAATAATACTAATAATAATCTAAGTTGGACAGTTGAAGCCGCGAAAGAGGCTGAGGAAGTCGACTCGATCCCATGTTCAGGACATGGACTCGCCTACTTGGACAGCTCCTTCGTTCATGGAAAACCGGTTTGTGAGTGTTACGCTTGTTACTCTGGTTCCGATTGCTCCTCCATTTCTCATCCATGTCTCGCTGATGCCGATAGGTAAATATGTCCTATACATAATTTCGATCATATCTTGTATATATCCGATCTTATGATCATACGATTCAAAAAATGGTCAACGATTCTGATCTTAGGTAGTAAGATCATAATTTGACTCCGTTGACTTTTTTTTTTGTCACCCTTCTTGGATTCGGGTTAGTTTTTTTTTGACTGCTCTCATCGGATTAGCTCTTTTTGCGATCCAGATTCTTGACACTTGTTTTTTGTAGTGGAAATCCTCTGTTTCTTGAGCCATTTTGGAAGAAGCACAAGGAAAGTAGTAGTGTATTAGTATCAGGATGGCACAGACTCGGGTATTCATATCCTGGAGCGGATCGATTATCAGTGGAACTCGAGAAATACATCTTCAAACTTCATGATTTAGTTGGAAATGCAGTCACTGATGGACGCCGCCTGGTGTTCGGCACAGGCTCCAGCCAGCTCTTGAATGCTGCTGTTCATTCCCTTTCCTCCTCGTCTCCTGTCACCCCCGCCCTTGTTCTCGCTTCTGTCCCTTATTATTCGGTATGTATTTCTTGTAAAGTCCAGTTCTTTCTGACTGAAGTGAACTGAAATGAACTGAAAGTGTATGATGAAGTGCTGAAATGCTGCTGCAGTTATATAGAACACAGACAAACCTCTTAGCGACAAGAAACTACGAATTCAGAGGAGACCCGTCTCCCTGGAAGAACAAAACAGATGGTGGTGACCAAATGACGATTGAGTTTGTGACATCGCCTAACAATCCCGACTGCAAACTGAACCAGAAAGTGTTACAGGGACCGTTAGCTAAGTCCATTCATGATCATGTCTACTATTGGCCTCATTACACTGCTATTCCCGCCCCTGCAGACGAGGATGTAATGGTGTTTTCTGTTTCCAAGCTCACTGGTCACGCTGGCAGCAGATTCGGGTATGCATTGCATTCAGATTTACTGTATCATTTACTCTTGTAGTCCTGTATCCTGTAATTCTGAGTATATATTCAGATTACTGTATCATTGACTTTTGTCACGCTGGCTTTGATATCATGAACATCTCAACCAAAACCTAAGGCGATGGTATCCTGTTAATTTTTACACAGGTGGGCATTGGTGAAGGACGAGTCAGTATACAGTAAGATGCAAAACTATGTACTCCAGAACACGCTTGGTGTATCGCATGATACACAGTTACGAGTGTTGGAGCTTTTGAAGGTTGTGGTCGATGGAGGAGCAGCGACAGAACTGTTTCAGTTTGGACACGCAACAATCAAAGACAGATGGGAAAGATTAAATGCTGTTTTCTCTAAATTGCCGCGTTTCTCCTTACAGAGTATTCCTCCTCGGTTTTGCACTTACTATCAACAAGTTCGACAACCTTCCCCAGGTCAACTAACTACCCACATTTCTAACCAGCTCAGTCATTTGTTTAACTTTGATTATAATATTCTTCACAAAAATCTGCAGCATATGCATGGTTGAAGTGTGAAAGAGAAGAAGATGAGGATTGTTATGAAGTGCTGAAATCAGCCGGGATCATTGGTCGAAATGGAGCAGCGTTTGGTGCTGAAGATCGGTATGTCAGACTAAGCTTGTTGAAGAGCAAAGACGATTTTGAGGTGCTAATGCAAAAGTTACAACAATTATTGATCGATTCTGAACTTGAATTTTCTCCTCGAAATGTGAGTTATTCAAGTTAGAAGACTTCTCTCTCTGTCATTTAATTTGTTCACTTGTTATTATTCCGTATATATATTGTAATCAAATGTAAACAAACAAATTACTGAGACGTATTGTATTGTATATGAGATCAACGATCGTTGAGACCTTAAATTCTTCAATTGGTGAGAAAATTATACACATGGAGAATCAAGGTTAATAAGAGATGAATCATATTGATGTTGTATATATATTTGTGCATAATATATCCTTGATACGAGTAACTTTTTAACACGTAACTCTTTCTATTTCGATCCTTTGTTTATTTTTTGCGCTCTATATTTATATTATAACAGCCTATTCAGTTGGGCTGGTACATGAAACCAATCAAATTGTATTATGATCGGCTAATTACCAAACTTTTTTCTTAGGTCTGCTAATTTGATTTGATAGTCGTCAAACTAAAAAATAAGTAAATAACAAAGGAGAATAAATAAAGAGTCGTGCTTTTTCCTAACGAGCGTTTACTCAATCCTAACGACATTTTACCTATTTTCCCCCGTAATTTTCCAATGCTCGTGATGTTGACTTTCTCTCTAAAAAAACTTCCAAATTTGACCTAATTGAATTCGACCACCCAACCGTCGGCCACCACCGCCACCACCACCACCACCACCACCACCATCTAATTCGTTTCCTAAACCCTAATTTACTTCACCAATTACAATTAAACAATAATTAGAATGTAATTAAACCTAATTTAATCTTTCAATTTCAATTAATTTTGATTAGACAAAATAATTAATGTAACCAAACAATTGATTTAGGGAAAACGGTAATTAGTTTAACATTAATTGAATTAAGGCTAATGATCGATCCCTAATTTACTCCAAAAAAGTATCAAAATCCTAATTTAATCCTTCAATTTCAAAATTAAAGAGTAATTTGAAAAAGTAATTACCGTAACCAAACAAGTAATTTAGGAAAAATGGTGATTACTCCATCACTAATTGAATTAGTACTCATAGTCGAATTAGTACTCATAATCGATTTGTAATTGTAGTTTGAATAGTTGTATGCAAATGAGAGAAAAGTTGTTCTTGATTGGGAGAACAGTGGATTATGAGAAATGTAAATTTAGAAATATTAAGAAAAATACGTTAGGATTGAGTAAAATTGCGTTAGAAAAAAGTAATTTCGTAAAAAAATACTTGTATAAGAATAATAACGAGACGGAATTCTTTATTCTTATCTTCTTTGATTGTATTTATCCTCGTTTCACGATACGTGCAGTCAAGAAATTTTTTTAAAGACTAATTTTCTCTTTTAATTTTTGAACTTATGAGAAATTAGGGTGAGTAGGCTGGTTTATTATTAGCAAAATTAGTATGAGAATACTCGTTTGTAAATATTTTGTCTTTATTAGTCTTAATATATTCCAAAGTAATATTGACCAATTTTAAGGTTGAAGATCGATACTCCATTTTTAAACGAGACAATGTCTACTTTTTCACTTTCTCACCTGTACGGTTGTACCCTCTTTTTTAGGGAAAAAAACTTTGACGGACAATAACTCTCAGTTACGATTTCAGAAAATGGTAATTTTTTCTTCCATATTGTATGTCTTTACGAAATCTTCAGTTTGAAAAAAAAAATATCGTTTTTCGAACTTTTACCCAGGAGTTTTAACCGGTCAAAGTTTATTTTGTCAAAACACTATAAACTTTGACCGATCATAAATCCCGATTACGAATTCAGAAAGTACTATAAACACTACTCCCTCCATCCCACTATCTTCTTCCCACTTTCCTAAAAGGGAAATCTCACTAACATCTTCCCATTTACTTTATTTCCTTATTTGGTTGATTTATTTTACAATTCTACCCTTATTAATACTACCTATTTACACTATTTGCCACTCACTTTAGTTGGATGAAGCCAAGTTGTATTTGTTTATAATATTATCTCTTACAATTGGACCCACTTACAATATTATATTCTTAATCCTTAAGAGATGTGCCCATATCAAATGGGAACATCTCTTTGGGATGGAGGAAGTACATTTTTAGCGATTTTGGGATTTGTTATGTGCAGCATATGCATGGTTGAAGTGTGAAAGAGAAGAAGATGAGGATTGTTATGAAGTGCTGAAATCAGCCGAGATCATTGGTCGAAAGGGAGCGTCGTTTGGTGCTGAAGCTCGGTATGTGAGACTAAGTTTGTTGAAGAGCAAAGACGATTTTGAGGTGCTAATGCAAAAGTTACAACAATTATTGATCGATTCTGAACTTGAATTTTCTTCTCATATTTTAATCAAAGGTAAACAAATTATCGAGACGTATTAACTCTATACTCAACGATCGTTGAGACCTTAAATTCTTCAATTGAACATTGAGAATCAAGAAGGTTAATAAGAGATGAATCATATTGATGTTGTATAGTTCTGTCTCGATCCTTTGTTTATCTTTTTTTCACTATATTGTAATCCCTTCATTCAACTCCAATTTACCCATTTCCTTTTGCACACTTGTCGAGACACATTTTAAATCGTTAATATTTCTTCTCGTCAAGACGAATCAAACAAAATCCCACGTAATAATATTTTGTTTTATAGATCGTGTAGAATTTTGATGATTCTTTTGGTTTAGTAATAGTGTCCAAAATCCAAATAAGTAAATTGGAGTTGAATGAAGGGACTACTTAGTAACAACCTGTTCCATTGGGTTGGTTAGCTGGTACATGAAAACAATAAAATTGTGTTATACTCCCTCCGTTCCGATGAATTATTTGTCTTTCATTTTGACACTAAGGGCACATTTTGACACTAAGGGCAAGGGATTCAATGAGAAAGTGACATGTGGAGCAAAACTCATGAGAATGGTCAAATTTCATATAAAAAATATTCCTAAAACAGAAAGGTAAACAATTCATTGAGACGCCCCAATATGGAATAGACAAACAATTCATTGAGACGAAGGGAGTAATCAACTAATTATTGAACCTCTTTTCTTAAATCTGCTAATTTGATTTGATAGTCGTCAAATGTGCTACTAAAATCTATCAATCGTACAAGTATTATATATTTATATTTATTAATTTGTTTCTGCTATTTGTCAAATATGACGTACAAGTACAAAGACTTTGTTTGATGAGTTGTTTTACTTTGTTCGTAATAGAATTATTTAGAAATTGACAATTAAACTAAAAAAAAACTTTGTAAGTAAATAACAAAGGAACATAAATACAAAAATAATAAAGAGAGGGAATTCTTTATTCTTATCTTCTTCGATTGTATTTATCCTTGGATTTAAAGATACCTGCAATCAAGAAAGTTTTTGTAAGATAACGTAATGCGTTGTCTATATAATTCAACTAGCTCGGTATTTATACCGAAGGCTTACAACGAGATACATCGAATGTGTCTCGGGAATAACTATACTAAATGATATACTAATGACGAAATGTAAAAGGACTCTACTAATTACTACTATTAATTACAATATAATATTATTGTCTAATACACCCCCTCAGTCAAAACGGTAGTTTGCGGACGCTTTGACTGGACCAAAAGATAATTGCAGATGCCGCTGAAGATGAACCAAGTCAACCTTTTGACGTTGGAACCGCAACTATGCGTCTTGAACGTATGTCTCGAACTTTCGCGCATGCCGAAGGAAAAAAAAACGCTAGCAAATCTAATGGTCAACAAGGCCGAAACGGCAGGTCGTGACACAAATAAAAAGAAAACGGTGTACGGGCGCATGACAACCCGTAAGGCACCACAAACCGGAGCAAAGCTCAACAGTATAAATTAAAAAGAAAAGAAAAAAAACGGTGTACGGGAGCGTGACAACCTGTAAAGCACCACAAACTGGAGCAAAGCTCAACAGTATAAAATAAAAGGAAAAAAAACGACTAAACCGAAACATAAAACACCCGACCGAGCTCTTCAATCCAGTGTCGGCAGGTTGGCCATGCGGGTCGTAGTCGGCGGAGTCAGACCATCCGGCCCGTGGGGCAGGGGTGGTTGCTGGGGCGAACCTGAGCCGGACACGGAGAAGGCGATGATGAGACGGGGTGGCGGTTTAGTGCGGCCGGCGGTTGTCGAAACAAGGACAAGGGTATGAGCGGTATTGGCGAGGATCAACGGAGAACATGTCGGCGACAACATAATATGAAAATCGGTACGGAGGGTATTATTATTTATTTTTAATAATATTATTATTCATAATAATATAATATTGGTAATGAAGTTGGATGGAGATAAATGGCTATGGAGAATTGAACGGCAGAAAGCACTAGTATTAAGTAATAATACTAATTATTATATAATTATAAGAGATAAGTATTAGCGGAGGATTATTGCGTAATATTATAGGGAGGCCAATAATTACCTGCCGGAGATGGAAAAAAGAGATGGCCATCTCCGGCCGGCGACTAAGTCAGAAAGTTGTGGCAAACGGAAGGAATTTTGAGGGGACCGATTTAGGCTGATACCATGTAAGATAACGTAATGCGTTGTCTATATTATTCAACTAGCTCGATATTTATACAGAAGGCTTACAACGAGATACATCGAATGTGTCTCGGGAATTACTATACTAAATGATATACTAATGACGGAATGTAAAAGAACTCTACTAATTACTACTATTAACTACAATATAATATTATTGTCTAATAGTTTTTTTAAAGACTAATTCTCTCTTTTAATTTTTGGATTTAGTGAAATTATGAGAAATTAGGGTGAGTAGACTCGTTTATAATTAACACAGAATTAGTATGATCGATAAGACTCATTTATACATGTTTTAACCTGACGTCAATATCCTCCTGACGTGTCAAGGGTGTTACACTAATCTTCTTTTTCAAAGTTGTATGCCGGCTTATCTTAAACTACAGATACGTAAATTAACGTTAACATGTTGCAAGGTATATACCTTCGTTTATTATATGAATCTCTTACAAAAAAATGTCGATAAAAACATTTATGTTCTTGCTACCGATCTACATCGAATATGTTTCAGTATTACTAACTTCCAATTTTTTTTAAATTTCACAACCCCGTGACATGTCACGAGTAACACACTAGTATGTTAATATTTGACTCATTTTAAGGTTTAAGACTGATACTCCGTTTTCAACCAGACAATATAATGATATTTTATGGGGTAATAAGCTGCCATACAACCAAAAAAACGAGGTACAAATGGAAAATGACATTCTAGCTCGCCTTATCAACAAGACAACAAGCAATCTAACCAACCAAACCATGATAGAGTACATATTTTCTTCAACTAATTATTAAAATTCCTACTAACTATTATTATTGTCCTGGAAAAAAAAAAAAAAAACACACATGGGTTTTTATTTATCATATTCAATCATCCTAAACATAGTCGTTTGTATAGCATATGTTTACACAAAATGGACCGACTATACCGCGAATAATACTAATAATAATCTAAGTTGGACAATTGAAGCCGCGAAAGAGGCTGAGGAAGTCGACTCGATTCCATGTTCAGGACATGGACTCGTGTTCTTGGATAGCTCCTTCGTTCATGGAAAACCGGTTTGTGAGTGTTACGCTTGTTACTCTGGGTCCGACTGCTCCTCCATTTCTCATCCATGTCTTGCTGACGCCGATAGGTAAATACGTCCTATACTTAATTTTGTCATCGGACTAGCTCTTTTCGTTATACAGACACTTGACACATGACACTTGTTTTTTTTTGAAGTGGAAATCCTCTGTTTCTTGAGCCATTTTGGAAGAAGCACAAGGAAAGCAGTAGTGTACTTGTATCAGGATGGCACAGACTTGGGTATGAATACCCTGGAGCTGATCGACTTTCAGTGGAACTCGAGAAATACATCTTCAAACTTCATGATTTAGTCGGAAATGCAGTCACTGATGGACGTCGCCTGGTGTTTGGCACAGGCTCTACTCAACTCTTCAATGCTGCTGTCCATTCCCTTTCCTCCTCTTCTCCTGTCATTCCTGCCCTTGTTCTCGCTTCTGTCCCTTATTATTCGGTATGTATTTCTAGCTCTTTCTGGCTGAAACTGAACTGAAAGTGTATGATGAACTGCTGAAATGCTGCTGCAGTTATATAGAACACAGACAAACCTCTTAGCGACAAGAAATTACGAATTCAGAGGAGACCCGTCTCCCTGGAAGAACAAAACAGATGGTGGTGACCAAATGACGATTGAGTTTGTGACATCGCCTAACAATCCCGACTGCAAACTGAACCAGAAAGTGTTACAGGGACCGTTAGCTAAGTCGATTCATGATCATGTCTACTATTGGCCTCATTACACTGCTATTCCCGCCCCTGCAGACGAAGATGTAATGATTTTTTCCGTTTCCAAGCTCACTGGTCACGCTGGCAGCAGATTCGGGTATGCATTGCATTCAGATTTACTGTATCATTTACTTCTGTCACGTCACGCTGACTCTGATATCATGAATTTTTACACAGGTGGGCATTGGTGAAGGACGAGTCAGTGCACGGTAAGATGGAAAACTATGTAACCTACAACACGCTTGGTGTATCGCATGATACACAGTTACGAGTGTTGGAGCTTTTGAAGGTTGTGGTCGATGGAGGAGCAGCGACAGAACTGTTTCAGTTTGGACACGCGACAATCAAAGACAGATGGGAAAGATTAAATGCTGTTTTCTCTAAATTGTCGCGTTTCTCCTTACAGAGTATTCCTCCTCGGTTTTGCACTTACTATCAACAAGTTCGACAACCTTCCCCTTGTCAGTCATCTGTTTAACTTTGATTATAATACTCTTCACAACAATGCACGAGTAAATTTTTAGCGATTTTGGGATTTGTTATGTGCAGCATATGCGTGGTTGAAGTGTGAAAGAGAAGAAGACGAGGATTGTTATGAAGTGCTGAAATCAGCCGGGATTATTGGTCAAAATGGAGCGTCGTTTGGTGCTGAAGATCGGTATGTACGACTAAGCTTGTTGAAGAGCGAAGACGATTTTGAGCTGCTAATGCAAAAGTTACAACAATTATTGATCGATTCTGAACTTGAATTTTCTCCTCGAAATGTGAGTTATTCAGGTTAGAAGACTCCGTATATACTCCCTCCGTTCCAATAAATTGTTTGTCTTTGCTTTTGGCACCAAGGGGAAGATAACCAATGAAGAAGTGACACGTGGAGCCAAGGGTCAAATTACATATGAAAAACATTCCTAAAATAGAAAGGCAAACAATTCATTGAGACGTTCCAATATGAAATAGGCAAACCATTCATTGGAACGGAGGGAGTATATTGTAATCAAATGTAAACAAATTACTGAGACGTATTGTATTGTATATGAGATCAACGATCGTTGAGACCTTAAATTCTTCAATTGGTGAGAAAATTATACACATGGAGAATCAAGGTTAATAAGAGATGAATCATATTGATGTTGTATATATATTTGTGCATAATATATCCCTGATACGAGTAACTTTTTAACATGTAACTCTTTCTGTTTCGATCCTTTGTTTATGTTTTGCGCTCTATATTACTCCCTCCATTCAAATTCACTTGTCTCATTTCATTTTTTTTTTTAACATTATTCACACTTGAGGGGAATCTTCGATATTCTCGACAATCTATAAGTGAGAATATAGTCATGTGAGATTTTGTTTGATTCGTCTGAGCACATTAAGAATATCAAATTTTTATAATTTTTGCTAATGTAAAATGAAAAATATCGCTAGTGTAAAACGCGTCTCGGCAAATGTGCCAAAAGAAAATGAGACAAGTGGGTTTGAATGGAGGGAGTATATTGTAACAGCCTATACAATTGGGCTGGTACATGAAACCAATCAAATTGTATTATGATCGGCTAATTACCAAACTTTTTTCTTAATTCTGATAATTTGATACTAAAATTAAAATCTATCAATCGTATTAAGACCATGTGCAATGATAATTATGGGGTAATTAAAGCTGCCCTACAAACCCAAAAAATACGAGGTACAATGGGAAAATGACATTCCAGCTCTCACCTTATCAATAATGAGCGATGATATTCTCTCCATTCAAATCCAAACTACACATTTATCTTTTGTACATTTGTTGAGACACATTTTGCACCGTTGATATTTTTCATTTTACATTAGCAAAAATTATAAAAATTTGATATTCTTAAATCTTTAACCTACTCATATAAATGAATCAAACAAGATCCCACGTGACTATATTTTGTCTTATAGATTGTCGAAAATATCGAAAATTCTCTTTAATTGTGAATAATGTCAAAAAAAGAGATGTACACTTTGAATTTGAATGGAGGGAGTATATATATATATTTGTTTGTTTCAAACAATTACAATTCCTACTACTATTATTGTAGGCTTCCAAATCAAAAATACTCTTGGAAAAAAAACACATGGGTTATTTATCATATTCAATCATCCTAAACATAGTCGTTTGTGTAGCATATGCTTACACAAAATGGACCGACTATACCGAAAATAATAAGCTAAGTTGGACAGTTGAAGCCGCGAAAGAGGCTGAGGAAGTCGACTCCATCCCATGTTCAGGACATGGACTCGCCTACTTGGATAGCTCCATTGTTCTTGGAAACCCGGGTTGCGAGTGTTATGCTTGTTACTCTGGTTCCGATTGCTCTTCCATTTCTCATCCATGTCTTGCTGATGCCGATAGGTATGTAGTCTTACATTCGATATATCATGTCTTGTATATCTGATCGTTTTTATGTTGTTGAGTTTTTGTATATATTTTCTGAGCTTATACAAGTTTCTGAGCCAAGTGCGTGCTGGGCTTTTGAGTATAAACATTTATGTGATTTAACTCGAAAATTTTACACAAAAGTTCAAAAAGTTTATAGCAAAAAAAAAAAAAAACTCAGTTGTACATAAAGCTATGTACAACTGGTTGTATAATCTTCTCATTGCATGTTTTCTTACCTTATCATTTGTTTATTTTTAAGGGTTTGTGTAGTTAAGTCTATTAACGTAGTTGTTAAACACCCGATCCGGATAATAGGTGATCATGTGATTCGGGTTATAAAAAGATCGGGTTGGCCCAACTCATTTCGGGTTTGCTGTTTTCATATTTTTTTTAAAGGATATCATCATGTCAACTTGCTATAATAACATTCGTGAGAGTTTCCAGTTAAACTGAGTCAATTCGAGTTACAGATCAAATTCGGATCTTCAATTCGGATATCAGATCGGGTTTAAATTGACTTACTCGAATCAGATCAGTTTTGTCGGGTCTAATTTTAAGCGAGACCAGCTACTGGCTATCGCTAAAAAATTAAAATATGGGCCAAGGATGTAGCCATGAATGTGACAAAACATTTAAGCATGCAGTACGTAGAAGTTGAAATGAACTACGAGTAATAAGCACCACAAATTCCTGAATAAAACGTTCTTTCGATAAATTTATTGTCTGTTTGGCTCAACCAAACTCAGGCCCACCACGGTACCGCCCATGTACAAAAAGATTCCTATGTTTCTAACTGTCTCTTCGTTAATTCATTTGTATACGTTTGCTTTATATACGTACAATTGTACATTGATGCTCGTTTTTTTTGTCTATATCTTTGGTTACACGTTACTAAAAGTTATAAAAATTTGATACATTCACAATGGACTCGATTAGAGAAATATTAGAAATTATATTGAAGATTTTTTTCAATAGTTTCCAAAAAGCAGAGGTATACACGTTAGCTTTATACCGAATTTATGAATTTGGCCAAATATAATTGAAGTCAATAATAGAATATAAAGCCTGCAAGGGTGTTGCCTAGTGGTTAACACTTGTTGTATGGCTTGAGACTGTGCCTTCTAGACTTCGAGTCTGTCGCCCACGGACAGTCTTCTCAGAGCACACCAAAAAGGTAGCGGCTGCGGGTTCCCTCGTTCATTAAAAAAAATAAAAAAAATAAACGGACCTCAATCATCACCTTATTAGAGTCAGAGGTCACGAGTTCGAACCCTAACAGCCCCCAATATCTCTCTAACCACTCGAGTGTTTTTCTGTAGTGGAAATCCTTTGTTTCTTGAACCCTTTTGGAAGAAGCACAAGGAAAGTAGTAGTGTATTAGTATCAGGCTGGCACAGACTCGGGTATGGATACCCTGGAGCTAATCGACTGTCTGTGGAACTCGAGAAATACATCTTCAAACTTCACGATTTAGTCGGAAATGCAGTCACTGATGGACGTCGCCTGGTGTTCGGCACAGGCTCTACTCAACTCTTGAATGCTGCTGTCCATTCCCTTTCCTCCTCGTCTCCTGTCACCCCTGCCCTTGTTCTCGCTTCCATCCCTTATTATTCCGTAAGTATTTCTGTCTGAAACTGACTGAACTCAACTCAACTGAAAGTGTCTGATGAAGTGCTGAAATGCTGCTGTGCAGTTATATAAAACACAGACAGAATACTTTGCGACAGGAAACTACGAATTCAGAGGAGACCCGTCTCCCTGGAAGAACAAAACAGATGGTGGTGACCAAATGAAGATTGAGTTTGTGACATCGCCTAACAATCCCGACTGCAAACTGAATCAGAAGGTGTTACAGGGACCGTTAGCTAAGTCGATTCATGATCACGTCTACTATTGGCCACATTACACTGCTATTCCCGCTCCTGCAGACGAAGATGTAATGGTGTTTTCCGCTTCCAAGCTCACTGGTCACGCTGGCAGCAGATTCGGGTATGCATTGCATTCAGATTTACTGTATCATTTACTTCTGTCACGCTGAACTAAACTGAACTGATCTTATATATTTTAATTCACACAGGTGGGCATTGGTAAAGGACGAGACAGTGCACGATAAGATGACAAACTACGTGCTCTACAGCACGCTTGGTGTATCGCATGATACACAGTTACGAGTGTTGGAGCTTTTGAAGGTTGTGGTCGATGGAGGAGCAGCGACAGAACTGTTTCAGTTTGGACACGCGACAATGAAGGAAAGATGGGAAAGAATGAATGCTGTTTTCTCCAAATCATCGCGTTTCTCATTACAGAGTATTCATCCTCGGTTCTGCACTTACTATCAACAAGTTCGACAACCTTCCCCAGCTTATGCATGGTTGAAGTGTGAAAGAGAAGAAGATGAGGATTGTTATGAAGTGCTGAAATCAGCCGAGATCATTGGTCGAAAGGGAGCATCGTTTGGTGCTGAAGATCGGTATGTGAGACTAAGCTTGTTGAAGAGCAAAGACGATTTTGAACTGCTGATGCAAAAGTTACAACAGTTGATCGATTCTGAACTTGAGTTTTCTCCTCGAAATGTGAGTTATTCAAGTTAGAAGACTTCTGTCTCTGTCATTTGTTTACCTTTTATATTAAATTAAATAAAAGTAAACAAATTAATGAGATAGAGGGAATTGAATACAACTTAATATTAAATTATTATTAAGTTTATACTCGTATTATTGTATATATCTCAACGATCGTTGAGACCTTAAATTCTTCAATTTGTTCAAAAAATTGTACATGAAGAATCAAGGTTAATAATAAGAGATGAATTATATTTTGTTATAATATTAATGTCAAAAAATTGTACACGAAAAAAAAATCAAATTGTCCATAAGGGTGTTGCCTAGTGGTTAAAATTTGTAGTCATTGGCCCCAAGGGTCTTTGGTTCAAGCCCCTGCAAGCGCGAACTTGTGGAAGTTGTATGGCTTGAGACTATGCCTTCTAGACTTCGAGTTTGTCGCCTACGAGCGATTTACTGTACGTGGTTTGCAGGCTATGCGTACACCCAAGGGTTTACCTAGAGCGCACCAAAATGGTAGCAGCTGCGGTTCCCTCGTTCATTAAAAAAAAACAAATTGTGTTATAATCGATTGATTATCAGCAAATTAAATCTGTTAATTTGATTTGATAGTTACGTCTTCAAACAACTCTTGTATGAAGAGTTTGTTGGTAATAAAATTATTTTGAAATCGACAATTAAACTCAAAAATAAGTAAATTACAAAAAGGAATGAACATAAATAAAAGAATAATAAAGAGATAGGAAATTCTTATCATCTTCGATTGTATTTATCCTAGGATTAAACGATACGTGAAGTCTAAGAAAAAATGTGATTAATGGTTAATCCTCTCTTTTTTTATATTTTAATTGTGAGGATTACTATCTTTCTCTAATTGGAATCTTTTCAAATGTCTTGTCAATAATATTCAGCCTTTTTTCAATATATTTAAATTTAATTCAGGGCCTTAGTTTTTTTTGTTTGGTTTATCGAAAAGCGCACTTAATCGCATTACAATATAGGGGAGGAAGATTCGAACCTGGAATCTACTGTCCCAGAGCACCTAGTCTTAACCACTAGGCTAACACATCTTCGGTAATTCAGGGCCTTAGTTGTAGGATGATCGAAACCTCACTTATTTGTGAATCTGTCTTCTGGACTTGTTTGATTTTAGTCCGCTGCAGCCGACTCAACATATCGTTATCACATTTTAAATTTATTCTTATCGCTAATACATCAAACTTAATCACACACGAGTAGATCTACTGAGAGACGGTTTTTTGTTAAGTTTATTGAGAGACCAATTACAAATAAAGGTAATCGTGGTACCAAACCTAATAATAATAGGTACAATTAATTTAAAAGAGTATATATAAATACAAATGAGTACGATAGTTATAAAAAGTGGTACAAACAAAATTGTCATTCAAAGGTACATCTAATCATAAAATAGGTATAAATAAAACACTTACTAAATGATACTGACAAGTGGTTTCTCAGTAACTAATGAGATCACACTAATACTCATTATAAAGATTGATGACTCCATTAAGAACCCAATTCAATTTAATGCCTATTTTACCATATTCTTGGAAAAACACACATGGGCTATTTATCATATTTATCATATTCAATAATCATAAACGTACTAGTATTTTGTGGAGCATATATTTACACAAAATGGACCGACTGTAACACAATTAATAATCTAAGTTGGACAATAAAAGCCTCAAAAGAGGCAGAGAAAGTCGACTCGATCCCATGTTCGGGTCATGGACTCGCATTCTTGGATAGCCCCGTCGTTCATGGAAAACCGGTTTGCGAGTGTTACGCTTGCTACTCTGGTTCGGATTGCTCTTCCCTTTCTCATCCATGCTTTGCTCGTGCCGATGTGTACGTTCTCCATCCCATCATTTCTTGTTTCCGATCATTTTTAATGTTATTATGTACGATGACAGACTTAATTTATCGTTTTATCATATGCTGAATAACATGAGATGACACTGTCTGTCATTAAATAATACGAGTATTCTGTATAAAAGATAAACAAATGACCGAGATTGAAAGAGTTTATTCTATAACATGAACGATTGTAAGTTTGAAATTAAAAATCGGTTTTGTAAAGCACAAAGTGATAACTAAGGTCGCTGAACTACCCTATTTTTTATTTAACGAAGAGCGCACTTAGTCGCATTATTACAATACAAGAGTATGTAATAAGGGAGGGGGAATCAAACCTGTGACCTATTGTCCAGGTACTTAGTCTTAAAACTGCTAGACTAAGGCATCTTCGATTGGACTACGTATACCATGTTGCAGTGGAGATCCTGTGTTTCTTGAACCGTTTTGGAAGAAGTACAAGGAAAAGAGCAAGAGCAGTGTATTAATACCAGGATGGCACAGAATGAGCTATGCATACCCTGTAAGCGGCCAAACGTCGATCCAACTCGAGAAATACATCTTCAAACTCCATGATCTAGTCGGAAATGCCGTTACCAAGGGACGTCACCTTGTGTTCGGCACAGGGTCTACTCACCTCTTGAACGCCGCTGTCCATTCCCTTTCCTCCTTTTCGCCGGTCTTTCCTGCCCTTGTTCTCGCCTCTGTACCTTATTTTCCCGTAAGTATTATTCCCTGCGAGTTCCTATTTTGTTCCTGCTTTCTTTTGTCAAAGAAGAGCGCACTTGCCTGTAAGCGTGTTGCCTAGTGGTTAAAACTTGTGGTCATCATCTCAAGAATCTCAGGTTCAAGCCCCAACAAGTGCAAACTTGTAGCCCCTGCAAGTGCGAACTTGTAGCCCTTGCAAGCGCGAACTTGTGGCACCTGCAAGCGCGAACTTGTGGAAATTGTATGACTTGAGACTATGCCTTTTATACTTCGAGGGGTTACCCAGAGCGCACCAAAAAGGTAGCGACTGCGGGTTCCCTCGTCATAAAAAAGAACGCACTTAGTTGCATTGCAATAAATGTTGTCATGTTGCAGTTATATGAATCGCAAACAAGGCTTTTCGAGACGAGAAAGTATGAATTTGGAGGAGATGTATCGCTATGGACGAACAAAAGCGACGTCAAACAAATGTTGATAGAGTTCGTAACCTCGCCCAACAACCCTGACGGAAAACTCAATCGGAAAGTGTTACATGGACTGTTAGCCAAAGCGATTCATGATCATGTTTATTATTGGCCTCATTACACTCCTATTCCGGCCCCGGTAGACGAAGACATTATGTTGTTTTCCATTTCCAAGCTCACCGGTCACGCTGGGAGCAGATTCGGGTATGAAATATAAATCCCACATTTTTTCAGGCTGAAAAGGACTGAACTGAATTTAAATTTATTTATTACTCTGTCCACTTCTTTGGAATTGCAACATTTGCTTTTGCACAGGGAATAAGCTTGTGGGTGTGGATGATGGGTCTCACTGGTAAAGTACTCATTATAGAAATGTGACAATTCTAGTGAAACTACCCTAAAAAGAATATGTTGCAATTCCAAAGAATCGGAGGGAGTAACACGTAACTAAACTGAAATGAATTAAGTGAGCAGAAGTGACTAGGATAAACTAAAATTAATGTGGCTAAACTTAAGCTAATAACTATGCTGAATAACGATGAATTTAATTGGTCTGAGGTACAGGTGGGCGTTGGTGAAGGATGAAAGGGTACATCAAAAAATGAAAGACTATGTAGATAATAGTACGTTTGGGATATCACATGATACACAATTACGAGTGTTAGAGATTTTGAAGGTTGTCGTCGATGGAGGAGCAAGAGAACTCTTTCGATTTGGACATGGGACGATGAAAGAAAGATGGCGAAGATTAAATGAAGTTCTCTCTAAATCGTCGCGTTTCTCCTTGCAGAGTATTCCTCCTCGATTTTGCATTTATTATCAACAAGTTCATCAACCTTCCCCAGGTTAATTCTCAAATGTTCGAACAGAAGATATTGATTCTGTGAAAATTAGCAGATTTCGATCTAAATAGTATATATTGACCGTCAATCTTTGGTAAACAACCATTGCGATAACATATTGACCAAAATCTACTGCTCATGACTATGTGGCTAATAACAGCTGATTGAAACAACATATATCCAATTTATACTCGAAAACAATTTGATTGTTATATACGGACTACAGAGTAATTTGTTAATTACCAAACGCACTTTCTTAATTCTGCTAATTTAATTTGATATTCAAACGTACTAGTATAGTCTGCTAACAGTATTCTGCTAATGTTATCGGCTATTGCAAATCGGCTACTGTTGTTTGCAAAACATGGCCAACATATCAAAGTAACTTTAGACGTACATTTTTTGCGATGATTTTGGAATTTCTAGTACTTTGGTGACGATAATAAATTCGTGCTTGAGTGCAGCGTATGGATGGTTGAAGTGCGAAAGAAAGGAAGACGAAGATTGTTACGAAGTGCTCAACTCAGCCGAGATCATTGGTACAAAGGGACGATTATTCGGTGCTGAAGATCGGTATGTACGGCTAAGCTTGTTGAGGAGCAAAGACGATTTCGAGTTGCTAATGCAAAAGTTACAAAGGCTGATAGACTCCGAACTTGAATTTTTCCCTGGAACTGTGACTTCAACTTAGTTTGAGCAAGAATCTGAAACTTAGACTCTGAAGTTGAGTCTGAGCAATAATTTGAAGAGATTTAATTACAGAGTCTGACACTTAAACTTGAGTTTAATTATCGTTGCACCAACCATGATCAAGGAACATTACTAATATAGACACTTAGACTAAAAAATAGTATAAACGTGTTACATTACAAGTTAACATGCTTACAATGTGAATTGTGAAATACTACTATGTATACAACATGTGAACAAGGCATATGATAAATACGGTAGATTAGAAGTTTAGAACATTACATAATAGGGAGTACTTCGTATATAAAAATTTATCACAAATTATTGGGAGAGACGGTCTCTCAATAACTTATTGAGAGATCACTCTTCAGTACCACTCTATGTCATATTCGTAACCTTAAATGACAACTTTGTTTTGTACTTGTTTTTACAACAAGCGTACCCTCTTTATATTTGTATACTCTTTTGTGTTAATCGTACCTATTTCTATTAGATTTGGTACCACTGTTACTTCCATTTATATTTAGTCTCTCAGTAAAGTTAATGAGAGACTGTGAGACCTACCCAAAATTTATAACATGGTATGTCATATAAAGATACACAAAAATATTAGAGAGACGAGCTCTCATTAAATTATTGACCACTTTTCATGTACGGATTTATGTATTGGTCATTTGGTCATACTCCGTATCTCTTTTATTACTCCGTATTAGACCGACTTTAAATTGATCATTTCGTTTTATGTACTTACAACAAACATACCCTTTTTATTTTAGATTGTGATTGTTTTTATCAGTACTTTGTGTGTTCTTTTATACTATACGTACATATTATACACATATACTCAACAATAGTAGGTCTACTAAGAGACAATTTCTCATTAATTTAATTAATGACATGTTTGAAAACTTATATTTCGTATTAAATTCAGATTTGAAATATTTCAAGCGTTTGAGAACCTTGAAATTTGTAATTGTAATTGAGAACAATTTCAGTCTAGTTCAAATTTGATTTTCTAAAATTTCTAATATACAGTAGTCATTTCAATTCCGTCACTTATTGTTCGTTTTTTACTGCATAATTTTGTTAGAATATATTTGTTTTTTTTTTCTGATATTTGAAAATTTATATTTTTCTAATAAATTTTATTCAAAAATAAAAATAAAAATTGGTGACCTTGACCCGACTCCATCCGTCCGAATTCCAATTCCAAGACCCAACCACTTTTGAATTTGCAAATTGAATTCATTATATAAAGAGACAAAGTACAAATGAAGGTCTCTTGAGAGACGGTCTCTCATACATTACTGAGAGACCAAGTACAAATGAAAGTAATAGTGATACCAAATCTAATAGAAGTAGGTACGATTAACATAAAAGAGTATACAAATATAAAGAGAGTACGCTGTTGTGGGTAGGGGTGTTCAAAAATTGACCCGGACCGGCAAACCGGACCGGACCGGACCGTATGGTCCGGGTCGGTCCAGACCGGGGCACATACCGGTCCGGTCTCCGGGTCCCAAAAAAGTTGGTAACCAGTCCCCGGTCCGGTCCACACTTTAAAAAAAAATCAAATTTAGTGTATTTTTACGGTCCGGTCCGGTCCGGTCCGGTCTTAAGAGGGTCCGGTCCGGTCCGGTCCGGTCCGGTCCGGGTTTCTTTGTTAACCGGTCCGGGTTTCTTTGTTAACCGGTCCGGTCCGCGGGTTTGGATTTTTTGGGTTTCCGGTCCGCAGGTCAAACCGGTCCGGTCCGGTCCGGGTTTGGACCGGTGAACACCCCTAGTTGTGGGTATGAATATGACATAAAATGGTACTGAAGATTGGTCTCTCAATAAGTTATTGAGAGACCGTCTCTTCCAATATTTTGTGATTATGAATACCCAAACATAATCCGATTATGATTCTTCAAAATGATCGATTAATAACTTATTAAGAGACCGTATCGATTTTGGGCCAAAACAAACCTCTTTTTGCTTTAGCTTTGCCTTTGGCTTTTCCGCACCCTCGCCTTCGCCCTCTCTCTTCCCTCCACTCAACCATACAATTCATATTCACACTCTATATATTCACACACGCCATCCCCTCTCTTCTCCTCTCCTCTCTCTACCGCCGGAAAAATCCCCCAAATTAATTCAACCCCCCAATCCCAGAAATCCCAATTCAACCCCAATCCCAGAAATCCCAACTTCCAACAATTCAATTCAACTCAACGATCGGAACAATCAGATTATTCTGAAGGAAGGTGGATAATCAGAAATCAATGGGGAAAAAGAGGAAATCGATTGCGACGAGTTTGGATGAGGTTGATCGAACCATGTATACAACGTTTTGTAGCGCTGCTAGTTCTTTATCGCAGCTTTATACGCAGGCTATGAATCATCAGAAATTGTCTTTTCAAGCCGGTGAACGTCACGGCCTTGTATGTTCTTCCCCCCCTTTTTCTTTTGATTATCTTCGAATTTTGATCGTCGTTGTTATGTTCTGGTAATGTTGATTTTTCTGGGTTGAGATTGAAAAGATGTTTAATTCGTCGGTTTGATTGTATTTTGCTGGATTTTTTGTTTTTTGTGTTGTTTCATGGGTGATTTTGATGAATTTTTGAGGGGTGTTATTTATCAGGTGGTTTGAACTTTGAATGATGTTTTAACTTTTAAGCCAGTTTTCAAATTAGGGTTTTGAATTTTGACGAATTAAAGTATGAATGTATGTTTTTGTTTAGTTGATCGTGTTCATTTCGCGATAATTGGTTGTGGTTTGATGAATGATCGTCGAAATTTTAGGTTTCGGGTTTGTTTTACAGTCGAATTGTGCATGTAGATAGTTTTGATCTTGAAGATGGTCACTTTCTCAGTTACAGTTGTTGCTGTTTACTGAATGTTTTGCGTACATTGTGCTTGATTTGGTTTTAGCTGTACTGACATCGTTTCAGAATGTACTCTACCTAAGCTTCGAGCGAGCAGTTCTCTGTCGATTATGCTGGTTGAGCTGTCAAAGTAAAACGATTTTCATGGATGTTTTGAGGGATAAGAAAAATGCTCTGCTAAGTTGCGAGTAAAGGATGTTATTATTCGTTCAAAGTTATGTGTTCCGGTTATTTTCTAAGGTGCATTACTATGCAATTCCGTATAATTTTCTTCAAATGGTTCTATTTTACCCTTCTCTTCTCCTTCGTATCCTTAATTTTCACTTATAAGTACATGTTAACCCTTTTTAAAACACATTAGGAACTATTCTCGCACAAAATTTGATTGTAAAATATGCATGTTTGCTTGAAAATTAGAGGGCCTTGTGTCTAAAAGGCACGGGCCTTAGCCTTGTGCCTCATTGACTTAGGTCCCCATTGCCTCAATGTGCCTCACACCTTCTGAAACTAAGTATGGGTCGTTCTCCTGGTAGGAGCATAGGTGCATGAAGCTTTCTGATATGAAAGTAATGAGTGGTTGTGTGCTTTTGACAACATTTAAGTTTTAATGAAAGAAAAAAAACTGTCCACTGTCTTCGGTGCGCCTTGAGCCTCCATCTGAAGCGCGCACCCTTTTGAGCCTTTTGCACACCCCGACACTCAACTACTGTAATGCCCTAGCCTATGTGCCTACTTTAGCCTCGCGCCTAGACGAGCATTTTCAAACTAAGGATACTAGATGCTATCTGCTATAGTGCTATGTAGACGAGTTATTTATTTGTCCCAGTTGTGTATCAATCATGCATTCCTTTTATTGTTCAGCGAGTGAGTTTGTTGGAAGAATTCAGCCAGGGACAATTACTCCGATAAAACATTGTTATCCCATGGTTGCACCATGATTATGATTGGCGAAGTGTATCTTCTCAAAGTGCTTTTGATTTCTGTAACTTTTCTGGAGTTTTGTTTTCTATGACAATGTTTTTGACTCTGCAAATTGTGTTCCCAGAAGAAAAAAATTAGAAGAATGCATTCTTTTATTTGCCTAGAGTATTGGATCCAAATGTTGTATGCATTCTGAGTTTTGCCACTTTGGTTTCAGGAAAAACTTTATCAATGGATGTTGAGACAACAAGAGGAAGGAACAAGAGTAGCGAATATTGATATATTAACTTACCTTCAGGTTTCTGATTTTTTTTGGCATTCATTTGTTTATTTTTTTTGTTTCTGCGTAAGATACTTGAAAAAGCTTTGGCAAAATGGGTCCTTAACTGTTCACAAAGTTCTCTGCTCAAAACCATCAACTGCCCGTGGGCTGCCCGAGATAATTCTGTGGGAAGAGTAGTTGCTGCTAGGAGGATTACGAACTGGGAGTGGGTCCTAGAAATCCTTCTTGAGCAACTTAGGGGTCGTTTGGTTCAATAGCTTAGAATGCAATGGATTGGGATATGAATCCATAAAGGTATGGGGTTCTAACTCTAATCCATAAAGGTTAGACTGAATTTTTATATCGTAATCCCAAGTCTAATGGCTAGTTATTTACTAGTCGGGTCTTGACTCAGGTAATTTATCATACGCTTTAGTTAAACTTATACCGTGTTAACTCCAATGCAATGTAAAAAATTACGAATACTTGCCTGCGTAGTGTCGGTTTTTGCCACCTCGCAAGTAGTTGCACTGCAGTAAATGTCTGAACGACCCGAGACTTTCATTTTAGATTTACAACTCCACCTTTTGACCTTATTAAATTACATTTTTATTATTAGTTCTGTTCTAAAGCGATTGGTGAAAACTCGTTAACTGACTATCATCATGCAGAGGGAGCTTGATTGCCTTGGAGACGAGCCATCTATGTCACCTCGAGCTCCTGTCCAGAATCACCATCCTCAAGCACAAACCCAATTCACTAATACTGGTCTCCTTGTTTCGGGTTCATCTGCCCAAACACCAACAACTACTCATCTGCCTAGAACCGAGCAAGAAAACCAGGCAAAGAATAATTCAGTCTTCTCCAATGCTTTATTGAGCCCTGTACGTCAGAATCTACAGCATTATCATCTTGCTCAAGGAGGATATTACCCTAACGCGTCCGCCCCTGCTGCTCATCAGAACAGGGAATCAAATTCCAATGACTCGTCGATGGATATGCATCAAGATAGTCCAGGTCCAGAGTCTAACTACTGATTGTGCTTTAGAGTCCCTTTCGAGTAAGTTCTCAGTGAACAAGTTTTTAGCAGTCTGAAGTAATATGGGTTCACCGTGAATGGCTCAGAGATTGGAATAAGCTTAGTGTGTGTGCCCTTCACCAGCTCAAGGTGTGGTGAATCGGGTGGAATTAAATGGTCAGGTATGTGGATCGATGGAATGCATGTTGCAGGTCAAATGAAGCTAGTATTTTTATCTTGTTGAATGTGATGCAGAAGTAGTATACATTTTTTTTGTTTTTAACTTTAGTTTTGTTTTCGGTTTGGTGACATTTCTTGTGATTAATCAAAGGTGGACATTTGATTTTCATGGTCTATTCTTTTTCCTTGATCTTGCGCGTCCGCTGTGCCCTGTGTAATTGTGTTTATTTCCCAAGTAAATGATTGATGTTGTTTCGCTTGATCGGGGAAGATGAAGATCGTGTAGTAAAGAGGGATGAAGGCAGGCGTGAGTAAAATGATAGAATGACAGACACTAGACAGGCAGTTTCGAGACCCTCGTGATGTCGTGTGTTGCCTTGTTTAAGAGGGCTTTGTTACCTGACAATGTGTTTTGGGAAAGGCTAATTGATGCAGAGTTCCTAGATCAAAGTTAGTAAAAGCCGATACTAAACCGTAAACCTAATCCAATAGAACCCAGAAATTGGGTTAATTGAGTCCGAGACCAAGTGTTAAATTAATACTCCGTAACCAACAACCTTTTTTTTTATTTTTTTTTATTCTCGACCCATAACCCGATATTGACCCAATTACTAATTAACTTAAGTAAAACTAAATTAATATTCATATTAATTGCTCATCTGCAATAGGTGGGTAGCTAATCATTCTACCAATGAATTATTCAAATTATGTTGCCCAATATTCATCTTAATTTTTTGAACTTGTAAATAAATACACATCGATTTATAATCCAAAAGTAAATAAAAATAATACGGAAAATATTTATGTTATTAAACTGACACCAACAAAATAACTCTCGAGTTCTCGACTTTTCACCTGATCATGAACATGACACGACCTGACTGATGACATGCCTTGACCCAAACCGCTTTGACTCGATCCATAACCGAGTTGAGTTGAGTTGAGTTGAGTGACCCTATTGCCACTTCAGCCTTGAGTCCATTCCTCAAGTGGAGGATCAGCCACTTGACAGTTGACACAAAGTAAACAGTTCAAAAATTCCAACAAAAACTTGGCCACACCTCATCCACTCAACAACACCTAACCCAAATCCAAATACCAATCCCAAATCCCAATTCCCCCTGTCTCTCATCTGTGTTTCTTTCTCCCCCCCATAACATTCTGACTTAATCCAAAGCATCAAAAAACAGATTACTATTATGTCAGTAGCAGCTTCAATCCCATGTATCAGCAGACTCCCAAAAACAACAGCAGCATCAACAGCATCAACCTGCTGCACTTCCTCATCAACTGCCTTCCCCTTCAGGCTGCAGCTGTCATCATCATGTACTACTATGACTATCAGAAGTTCACAGACTGAGGGTCCTATCAGAAGGCCTGTCGCCCCGTCTCCTGCACCGTCTCTTCAACCGCCTTCCCCTCCTCCTCCACCTCCTCCTCCTAAGCCGGCCGCAGTCGTGGAAGATAAGACAGTTGGTGTGGTGATGACATTGGAGTTTCAGAGAGCTAAGGCCAGGGAATTGCAGGAGTATTTCAAGCAGAAGAAGCTTGAACAGGCTTCTCAGGGTCCTGTTTTCGGCTGGGTGGCGAAAAATGAGATTGGCAATGGCAGGTAGATTGATTAGTTTCTCTTCTTCATGAACTTAATTACTCAGAATATTGTGAAATACTAAGATTATATACTGTTTCTGTTTTTTTTTTCGACAGATGGGCAATGTTCGGGTTTGCTGTTGGGATGCTGACTGAGTATGCGACAGGGTCCGACTTTGTTGATCAACTTAAACTCATCCTATCCAATTTGGGTATTGTAGATATTGATTGATTGATTGATGTCTGTTTTTCTTATTCTACCACTACCTCTACACTTCATGTATCGGCGTAATTCCTGTACTTACAGTTCGATTTCTTAATGATTTCTGTATACAGTTGATCCATATTGTGCATTCAAAGAAAAAGAAAAAAAAGAGAGAGAAGAGTTCATCATTTTGCTTTGAATGTGTGTTTTGAAATGCTAGACGACTTGAATGAAATCGTATTCTGAAATATGAAATCTGAAGATCGAACATATGTACATCATATATACAAACGAGCTTAGAACTTATTTACACAGGGATTTCGCAGCAACATCTTCAACAGTCGAGCACATAGTTTGTTTCTTTTTTTAGGTCTTCTCGACTGTTGGACTTGAGGTATCTGATCTTCCACCGGAGAGGCCTTAAGCTTCTCGTTCTTGTTCTCTACATTCGTATTACACTCGTTTACCTCTTCTTCCTTGTTCTCAGACGACACTCCCACGAGCCCTGCAATCACTTCCTGCATCAGCTCGCTTATCACCACACCATCTTCACTCGATATCTCATCAACCTCCTTGATCATCTCCTCCACCACCGACTCAACCGTGTCACTCTCCAAACTATACTTATACTCATTCCTCAACGACCCTAACCTCAGCGTCATCAAGATCTCGTGCCTCGCCTCCACAACCTTCCCATACAACCTCACAGTAGTCTTTTCATCACCCTCACGGCCGACCCTGACCCTCTCCATCTCACCAGTAATGAACGGGTCGTTGAGTAGGTCCAAGGCAGACGGCCTCTCACCCACCGGAGCAAGACACTTCTCAATGAACCCTCGTACCTGACTGTCCCTTACCTTGGATAGACCAACTGGCTTGACTCCATTCCTAACCTTGTTGTACACTTGAGCATGATTCTGACACTCATGGTACGGCTCCTCGTGGACGACCATCTCAAGCAAACACATCCCAAAAGCGTACACGTCCACTCGCTCATCATACTCCTCCTCGTACACCTCGGGTGCCATGAACCCTGGCGTGCCTGTCACGCTCCTACGTGGACCAACACGGCTATCAAACTCCACTGCCAACCCTAGATCACCGATCTTGACCTTCCCCGAATTACCATTAACAAAGATGTTTCCGCACTTGAGATCTCTATGAATAATCGGAGGGTTATGACCGTGGAGATAACTCAAGGCCTTCAAGATTTGCTTACACCAATTCTTGATAGGTTTTCGGTCTAAATGAGTGTGTTTCTGACAGTAATGTTGAAGATCCCCTGAAGTGAAAAGCTCTGTAATCATGTTAATCCTCTTCTGTTCAACATCAACCCAAGAATGATAACATCTCATCACGTTCTCGTGTTTCAAAGACTTCAATATGACAGCTTCGTCGCAAAGGGATTTCAGTAGTTTAGGACAGTTTGTTATCTCAGGAGATAACTCGATTTGGTTCCATGCAACTTCAATGCCGTCTACCTCATCGAAACCCTTGTACACTGTTTTGTACTCGCCTTCGCCTAGGACGTCCCCGTATCTTACGTACCTTCCTGAAGGGTCTCTCTCGACTATGTCAGGGTCGTCATCAATGTCGTCGCAGCTGCAGTCCATGTCGTCGAAAGAAGAAGGATTGAATATGTAGAGAAGTTTGTAATATGTTGAGTATGTAGGTTTGTAATGAAGTGATGAGGAAGGGAAGTGGAAGTGTATATATATATAGGTGTTGGAAGATGAGAGGTAGCGTGAATATGAATCAGAGTAGGACTAGTAGTCCTACAAGTTAAGGGACTTCCTTAAGGAAGCTAAAGCCAAAGACTAAAGAACCTTCTACTTCTAACCTAATTCTAGATTGTACACTAAAATTTGCGCGTACCAAAAACAAAAAAAAACGACGCAAAAACTTATTAAAACGCTTCAAATAATTGACCCTAATTTTTTTTTATTTGACCATAATAGAGGTAATCATGGGTCGGGTATGGGTCGGGTTTTGCCTGACCCTATTCAAAACGCGTCACATAATTGACCCTAATTTTTTTATTTGACCGTAATAGAGGTAATCATGGGTCGGATCAGGACGGGTTTGAGCCGAGTTTTTGCCATATAATTGACCATATTCAAAACGCTTTAAATAATTGAACCTAATTTTTTTTGGTAGTATTATTGCACTTCCCCTTGTTTGACGTAGGAAGAAACGATTGTGTTCGAGAAAACTTTTACTCTAACGACACAATTATTCTTCAAAATTACTGGTACTTTTTTTTTTTTTTCAATTTTATCCTCCCAATAATTCACAATTCTGGCTTATTTCTTTACGTTTTTAATCTCTTTGAGTTTATCACTAATTACCCCCTTATATGTTACCCATTTTTCAAATTACCCCCAAAAATGGTTTCCGTTAAAATTACCCCCGTGAAGTTGTAAAAAAATTAGATTTTGCCCCCAGGTGTCCTTTTCTCCTCTTTCCGGTGAGTTTGGCCCTTTTTCTTCCCGTTTTGCCCCTCCCCTAATTAACACTCTCTCTCCTCTCATTTACCCTCTTTTACTCACTCTAACTCACTCAACCCTAAGGAAACCCCCAATTTCCCCCAATTTCCCAGAACCCTAACCCTAATTCTGAAAATCGCCCCAAAATCGAGCGCCAGACAATCGATCGCCGGACAATCGATCCTCTACTAAAGGTAATTTCTCTTCCTTCCTCTTCCCATTTTCGTCTCTCCTCTTTTCGCGGTTAGGGTTTTTCTGATTAGGGTTTAGTGTTCGAAATTGAATTCAGTGTTACCAATTCCAGATCAGGTGTTTAATTGACTGAGATGAAAAGAGTAATTAGTAATTCAGTTTATGTTTGAACCAGCCACTAATCTGGAATTCAGTTTATGTTGTGGTTCAATTGAAAACTATTTGAGTTGGGTTTATTTTGCACTTTCAATGTCTGGTTGTGTTTTGTCATGAAGGAAACGTTAATTGAAGTAATTTTGTTTATACTCTGATTAGGATGGAGTTCCATGTGGAGTTCAATCTGCGAACATTTTTTGGTGGTGAGTTTGCTCTACATAATGGTAGAAGTGAATATGTTGGGGGTGGTATGCATCTAGAATGTGGGTTAAATACTCGAAATCTGAATGTCCAATACCTTAGAAATCTTGGAGAGCGTTTGATGGGAAGAAGAGACTTCGAAATTTACTATACTAGAGCCGATCCTAGACTTGCTCAAATCATGGGGAAGGCAATGGTTACATGTCCACATGATGTGGACTGTTTGTTGAGGACAATGACAAAAGAGAGGTCAATTACGGTGTTCATGGCGATAAGGAAAAAGTTGAATTACGTGCCCCTTCCAAGGACCAAACGTTGAGAGTCCAGTGAATCTGAGGTCGTGGCCTTAGATAAGGTCGATCAAGGCACAGATCTAGGTGGTGGACAGTGTTTGAAAGAACAACATGACAGGAGAAATGTTGGTGACGATGATGAAGATATTTTGTTGAGCTCCTTAAAGAAAAGAGTTAAAAGAAAAAGAAGGCGGTGGCTGAGGACAAAGTTGAGAAAATCATTGCAACTATGGCGGCCGTGGACACACTAAAAGAACATGCAAGAACCCAACTGCGTGCACCGTCTACATCTACAGCAGAGAGGGCTCCTGGAGGTAGGCCTTTGGGAGGTAGTGAGTGGGTAGTAGAGACAAGGAGGAAGAGGCAGGCAAGGAATGTCCAGAGAGCACGTTTGGCTTTAGAGAATCAAGCTCAATCTACTCAAGCTCAACCTGCAGCGACTGCAGAAGCTTCCACCTCGAGCGTCAACCCTTCAACATCATATCAACTACCGAGTGGACAAGCTCAGATACCAACAAGCTTTGTCGAACTTCTTAGTCAAGCTTCAACTTTAACTGGAAATATGATTTAGAACTCTTGGATGTATGACTTTGGATATATTTTCTTGTGGTTGTACGACTTTGGATCTATTTGGACTTCTTAGGCAAGCTTACGAAACCTACTTTGCTTTTGATTTAGAACTCTACTTTGCTTGTGGTTGTATGGATTGTGGATCTATTTTATTTGTAGTATTGCGCATTTTGTTATCAGGTGACCAATTCCAGATCAGTTATTTGAAATTTGTTCCTTGTCTTTGTATAAAAATTGGTGACAATTCCTCTGTATAATGGGGGTAAAATGAAATATTTTTACACCACTCTGGGGGTTAATTTTATGTATACGTAGTCTTTGGGGGTTAATTTTATGGATACGTAGGCTTTAGGGGACATTTTTATGGATACATAGTTTTTGGGGGTAATTTTAAAGAACAAAGAAATTTAAGGGGGAAAACAGGGAAGCTGAAACATAGGCTAATGTTACTCCTCCATCAGTACACTGGCATCATTCGACATTAATTAGTTAGGGATTCATGAAGTCATTTAATTTGCTGCCTAACAACCACACAGTCAAATGTAAGGACTAACGTAATGGCGATGGCTAAAATTTCTAATAAAATCATCATTTCATTATCTTGCAAAATGGCTCTATTATATAGAGCTTACATACAATCCACAATTTCAGTGCATTAGTAGAACGTACATTACAATACATTACGCTACAATACGCTACAATACTACACATTACGCTACATTACAACACATAACTGAATAGTCAATTCACTAAGCAAAAGCGATACCGAGTACAAGTGCCAAACAAACCACCGACAACATAATGACAACCTTCTTCAAAAGATCATCCCTCTTATATTAGCTGCTGACCTCAACATTGCCTTGAGGTCATCATTCCTCATATCAGTTAACCGAGTAGCGTTCGAGAAAGTGCCCTTCGTGACTTCCAGAAGGGACTTCTGCAATTCCAACAAGTCCTTATCCATCTTCAATTGGTTAATTACATCCCTTTGCCATTCAGTTGGACAATTGTCGACCCATTTGAAGTACGTACAGCCACGAGTATCAAGCATCCTGTTATACTCTTTGCAACACTTGAAGCGTCGACCGGGATTCCTATGTGTCCAAGAAGTGAGCACCGCAATTTCATTGCCGCAGTGACATGTTTCGCGCCCAGCTGATGACTGCACCCCGCTATGGACGGACATGGCTGCTATATCGAAGAACCGCAATTTACAGAAGTGAGCACCGCAATTTACAGAAGTCAGTATAACGAAGAACCCAGAAACAATGACATTAACACAAAACCCAGACACAACGATGACATTAACACAACCCAGAAACAGCCATGACATTAACACAACCCAGAAACAACAACATTTACATAGATTGAAGTTCGAATCACTACCATTGAAAAGAACAAGCCTAAACCCTAAATATAAACCCAGAAATTGGAAATGATTTCGATTTCAAAAACCTTAACCGCGAAAATCAATTTCGAACACTAAACCCTAATCAGAAAAACCCTAACCGCGAAAAGAGGAGAGACGAAAATGGGAAGAGGAAGGAAGAGAAATTACCTTTAGTAGAGGATCGATTGTCCGGCAATCGATTGTCTGGCGCTCGATTTTGGGGCGATTTTCAGAATTAGGGTTAGGGTTCTGGGAAATTGGGGGAAATTGGGGGTTTTGGGGGTTTCCTTAGGGTTGAGTGAGTTAGAGTGAGTAAAAGAGGGTAAATGAGAGGAGAGAGAGTGTTAATTAGGGGAGGGGCAAAACGGGAAGAAAAAGGGCCAAACTCACCGGAAAGAGGAGAAAAGGACACCTGGGGGCAAAATCTAATTTTTTTACAACTTCACGGGGGTAATTTTAACGGAAACCATTTTTGGGGTAATTTGAAAAATGGGTAACATATAAGGGGGTAATTAGTGATAAACTCAATCTCTTTTAAAAAACTTTAATCAACGACTTCATTCATGGATTCTAATTCGATTATTAATATAATATTATTTTACTTATTAATCACTACTCCATTTTTTTAGCGATTCTTTTTATTCACTTAATTATGTAGTTGAGGGTTTAATTAAAAATAAATAAATAAATGAACCTTGTTTCTTTTTTCAATTTTATCTTCCCCATAATTGACAATTCCGACTTATTTATTTATTTCTTTAATCCCTTTTAAAAAAACCTTAATCAACCAACTTCATATATGGATTCTAATTCAATTATTAATATCGTTTTACTTATTAATTACGGTTTTTTTTAGGGTTTTTATTTATTTACTTAATCATGTAGTTTAGGGTTTAATTAAATAAATAAATAAAGTAGGGATTATCAATCAATAGGGATTATAAATACATCATGCCGATCCGAAAATCAACCAAAGAAGGAAAGAACTGCTCTGATCTTTACACACCAAACATAGAATACCCGAAACACAATACCTCCGTTCAACATCGTTCCAATCGCAATATAAGCAAAAATAAACTATAAAGAAGACACGGAAAGTGAAGACTAGACCAATATCTGAATTCCTAGGGACCAAAATTGGGTGAAAACGTCTAGGAATTACAGCACATTGCACTCTTAGGTGGGATTTCCTGACCAGGACCTGGAACCAGTATCTTCTTTCCTGTAAGCGATGCTCAACTATCATTGCTTTGTCTTCGTTAATGTCAAGAGTCTTCTCGTTAACTGCTCCCTCCGTCCCAAAATGTTTCACAGGATTGAGTATACAGGCAATGATTGACTCCGGGTGAGTCATAATGTTGTGAGATGGGGTGAGTTAATGAAATGGTAAAATAGTAAATATTTAATTTAGTACAGGAGCTAGAAATGGTAGCTCGAGTAAATGAATTGTATGAATGTAAGAAAGAGAGAAAGAAGAATGTTTTTGTTGTATATTGAATGAATGGTATTCATAGAGTTTGTTGTAACAAACTTACAGCTGGCACGTAACAACTCGAGACTACCCAACAACTTGTAACTAACTATTTAACCCACTCGTATTAGCTATAACAAGATTTTTTATTTGGACAGATTATTGATTGTTGTTGAGTATTTCATGCCTTATAAAGTCATTGCAAAACAGAGAGACTACAAAAACTGATTTTCCTATGCTTTCCCTTTATTTTTGGACACTCCAAAGTTTTAGGCCACTATTTACAATTTAGAGGAATCCTCATTATTCTACACCCTCTAAGTTTTTATTATTATCCCACTTTCTTTTTTGGACTGAATTTGATTTTTGTCCTACTTTCATTTTTAGACCATCAATATGTAGTTCACAATTAGTCTTTGGGACAATAATAGAAACTCGGAGGGAGTGCAATTTATAAGGGAAAAAAATCAACGATCTTGTTTAATTCGTATTTAATAATATATTAGTATTAATATCGAATCTCTGTACTCCGTAAATTTTACTCCGTACTAATATATGCTCCTTGATTAATTTGTACTAGCAGGATTTATTCTTTCTTAAATCATCAAATACAATAAATTGTTTATCCAACAGATAAAAAAGGGGCGGATTTATAGTACACAACTTATTGAAAGATAAACCCCTCATACATTTAAGGAGCCATAACGACCTCGAAAAATAGGGTATAAAGCTCGGGCCATGATAAAAGTAACTTCACAGAAAAGCTTCAGGCAATAAGATTAATCAATAGTTGTTGAAGCAATGGCAGTCGTGACTTGCTGCAACCGTGGATCACCATCTTCCAAGCACACACCGTGAGGATCTTCTCTCACTGGCAAAGCCAATACATTGTGTAAGCTCCATGATTCAGCAACCTTGCTGGTAGAAGCACCAAGAGTGATGGCAAAAACTGCATCAAAACCTCCTGCTCCTGGAATTCCAGCCAAAACAACCCCTTCTATATCCATTGTGCTGTCCAAAAGCCGAGTTTGTGTATCAGGTTCGATCTGTAAAGGCAAGAGAAATTGATGCAACTGTCATTTAATCCCCATCACAATTCTAAGTCAGCCGATGCATAAATGCTGATAGGTAAAGGACATTCCAAATCTATGTCCTAAAGACACACACAAATGGTGGGATAAGAGGTTGGATATCGGAGGTTGTTTCCAAATTATCCTTGATGAAACCTGGGTCGAGGATTGCATGTAATGTCGGCTACTTTACAATTGAACTGAAAAATGAATACATCTGGAATGACTGGAGGGGTGAGAACAAATCCAGACCAACAGCACCACAGCATCATAGTCTTCATCATCTTGACCAATAAGTCTTGTTTTCACCGGTTCATAATTTTTACGGAAGGGTTGATTCAGTCCTCAAGTAGAGTATATAAATCAACATGCAATAGCATACAAGTGTACGGTGTACCATAAAAAAACATCTACGGGGAGCAACAAGAGTTAAGTATTCAATCTTTCTCATAATAGAGCAATGGAAAGGTATTAAGAGAGACGATCCAGTACTGAAGAGAACTCACAGGAACACCAGCAGCTTCTCCCATGTGTCGCATATAACTTCTGATGTCAAGCATTGCATTCCTAGCTGCTAGTAATGCTTCAACAACTGCTTGCTCACTCGCACCAGTTGCATGCTCCATCCACTGTTATCAGAGATCGTGAACAAATCACAAAATTTATCCAAATACAACATTATTAAGCATCAAAACAAAAACAAAAACAAAAAAAGTTTTAGCTTTGGCGTGCACATAAGATTTGGAATAATTTCAATTTGGTGCCCGGATGTTGGAACACATCTCACTTTCGTGACGTGGGTTATCAAATTTTCCCCTTTTGCTGAACTGAAGTGTAACACCATCACAATTTCATCCAAATTTCCAAATGTTCCAACGCACCAAAACTTCATTACGCCTAAAACCGTTAACTTAGATCGATTTTGCACCATATTATACCTCAATTCACCTAAATGAATAATGCCCAAACTTGCTAAAGTGATATGTGAAAAATTATGGAGCACCAAAGTAAAACAAATCAAATCTTAGGGTACCAAAGTGGAAATATAATGACATGAAAACCGCTCGTTCTTTTCAGCTTATTCAACTCACTTCAATTCACCTCTGTTAAGTTCATGTAAGCCTAATTCAGTTCAGGGTCTAACTAGCACTATAGCACTCTACCACCGGCATGACCACCAAAGTAGACATTTATCTGAAGTTTTAGCAAGAGGTGGGCGTGGCCAAAATGACAGGCCCGTTCGGCCCGGCACCTAACCCGGCACAACCTGCTTCCAAACAGGGGCCGGACAATCAGTGCTAGCTTCCCCGTAGCCCAGACCGGAAAAGTCCGCTAGAAAAATTATTAACACTTGCCTGCACAGTGGCCATACCACCCCGGCCCGCCTGCCCAAAACACTCACAGGGTGTGCTCGGCCCCCAATCCACAAGCCCCACCTCTAATTATGGCAATCTTGTGTTAATTGTGCTATCAAAAGGATTTTTCCCAGATATCTTTAGTGTTTATCGACATCTTACTACCAATCTGAATTCCACTTGGAGTTAAGAGTACATATATGCAAGAACATTAGACTTATGCAGGGTCATTAAGTGCAAAGCAGATATATTTTGCATTTTACTTCATGCATTTGATTTTTAATTTAAAATTTGGGGAAGGGAGATATAAGCCAATACAATAATCAAAGACGCATTTTCCTTTCAGAAAATAAGCATCGGTGTATAAAGAGGACACCTTTGCAGTACCCCAAAACATAAGTATTAACAAGGATTACCTTCTCTGATTTCTGCATGGAACATCGGTCAATGATACTGTCATACGCCTCATGCTTTTGTTCAGCCAATTGACTCAGCTTATTTAATTGTTTCTCAAGTAGTAAATTTGCTTCCGATAATTTTGTCCATGTGTAAAGAGACTTCTCGGGTTCAGACTTTTGCCACTTTTTAACAGCACCAACCATTGATGGCGTCGATGACCCACCACTTCCTGGTTCTCCAAGTACCTGCAACGGGCAAAATTGATCAGATAGAAATAACAGTGTCACTTCAAATGGTATATGATCTTTTGAGGCAAACAAATAGATGTCTGCAATACAATTGGCCCTTCAATGAAACTTCTTCTGCTTCACTCAGATGCATACATAGTAAGCGACTTGGAAAATTGATGATAGAAAAAAAAGAAGGTAACAAGGTAATCCAACACTACATTAATCAGACTTCCGCCTCGAGCCTCAAGGTTTGTTTAGGCGTCGTACTCAACTCTAATTATCAGAAGGTCTTGTGGTTTGAATCAAGATGAAGGGGTCTAATAGTCATCAACATGCCAGATTAACGTGTCCCGCATAAGTGGAAAACTGGAAACTGAAAGTTGGAGACACGTTGCTAGTGTGTAGCAATCAATTTTTCACCTCACCTAGCTCATGGTTCGATGATTCTGCTCGCTCTTATACTCCTCACAAGTCACACCCTTATATACAAGTATATAGTATAAAACCCTAACAGTCGTAGTTTCAATTGAAATCAGCAGGTGATAGATTTAAAATCACTTAAATGACCGGTTT
The DNA here is from genome assembly GCA_958450325.1 of Agrostemma githago. NCBI lineage: Eukaryota > Viridiplantae > Streptophyta > Magnoliopsida > Caryophyllales > Caryophyllaceae > Agrostemma > Agrostemma githago. Next base: position 2,467,450 of record OY288248.1, read on the forward strand.
AAAAACATAAATATGGTGATCATGTAAAGTTCCTATATCCCGGAATACATTACAATTACAAACTTACGAGAGTCATCCGTGGTGGCAGGGAAAGTTTTGTGATCTCATGATTCCACTTTCCATCCATGACGTCGAAAATGACTTCCTGAAGTAGAGATCCTACTCCTGCAATCTACACAAAAAGTAGCATGTTAGGTCAATCTTTTATTTTATTTTCTATCAATTCTTTAACTAGCACAGCACAGGAGTTTCTTATAAATTACTGCATCAAGAAACATACTACATTCGACATCAAGAATTCACAACATATTGTTTATTGGCGAAAATCACACGACAGTCATAGTCATCATGTCTCTAACTGTTCCTTATAAAATGAATAACTATGTGGCGTTCTCACTAATAGTTTTTTTTTTACAGAAATGAGGCATGATCACATAAGGTAAACAAAGAGAGCATATTGAAGCTTCTGAAGCTAAGCATATTATCATTATCCTTGCAGCCGGCTTATAAGAATATAAAACCGGAAAGGCTTTTTATCATATAAAAGGATTTGATCTTCAAGGTAACATTTTGTGAGATACAACATACAAAAGAGCTAATACTTTAGTAGAATCAAAAGTAGCTAAAAAATCAGTAGCAAGTTAATCACCCCTAAGTAATTTCAAAATTTACTTGATGGTAAAAAGGATATTCTAAGAAAACTTGCAAAATTAAAGTATTGACCAGACACCAGAAGAAAGATTTAATAACCTCTCCGAATATATGTAGAGATAATATATAAATCGACATTTGTTGACCACCAAAGCCAAAAGTGAAAGCTATCAATAGGATGGAGGTAATAATATTTTCAGCACCGCAAGCGAAACTTACCGGTCACTAACTATTTCAGTACCTTATTTTTCATCAAGGCAAGAAAAAAATGTTTACAAATTAAAAAGAGTACATAAGAAAGAAGATGGTAACCTGAGCAGATGACAAAACTTCAGGTGAAAAGCGGACATAGCGCTGACTGCCATAAACGGCACAGCTAACATCAAAACCGCTGCCAACTTTTCCTTGGGCCATGCAGTGCGAAGTTTGAGCTATCATGTGAACTAGATCAAGATCCTTATTACTAATGTTTTTTTCATGGTGAGCTGAGTTTAAACCAGATAGATTAACGATGCCAAGATAATGAAGAAGCGCAGCAGCCACTGCTGTTGTCATAGCTGCAGAAGACCCCAACCCTGTTTTAGCAACTTCAGGCTTGCAAGTAGCGGAATTTGAGTCATCTATGTTGAATGTAATTGACAAGAAAGACGGGAGTGCTGCCAATGATTCTGGTGCAAGAGGCAGTCCACGGGCTTCCAACTAAGTGATCATATGGTACAATTAGGATACGTATCTCCTTTGACTCTCACAGTAACTTTAGAATTGTACTACCGCAGTACCGCACCGCCTTTCCAAAAGTATCATGTCCATAAGTCCATTTGACTAACGAAGTCGACCGATGTCAACTTCGACCATTAAATTTTCCAAATATAAGTACATAATCTATGTAATTTTGTCATCTTTAGTAGACCAAACAATATTGTCGTATTACGGTGTTTCTCCAAACTAATGAACTTCTAAAGTGAAGTTCGTGTCTCTTTATTACAGTAGTAGATACGGAGTAATAATTAGCAGTTTATAACTATTATAACAATTAATTGATCTCTCTACACCATAGGAAAACTCTTGGGTCATCACCTGGGTAGAGGTCCCATGCTCTTAATACGCAAGACAAATATCTTGCTTTCTACAATTAGTCAGCTGTTGAAAAATGTTAGGGGACACATTTTATGTTTTCATAAAGAGCTTTGCACTTGTTATGCACCCAACTTTTAATATAGCCACTTATTGTGATTTTTGAAACCCAAATACCAATTCTTTATTGCAGGCGTGAAGAAACAAACAAAAGCGACAAGGTAACCCAAAATAAGACAGCTCTACTGATATATTACCTGATCTCGATATGAATAAAATTCATTCGCGCCCATGATTGTGATGTCAAGACCTGCATGACTAACATAATTAAGGCATAACATTTAGGTAGTCTTGAACCAAGCATAAGAGAACATAATCTATCAGTCACCTCGTTTAAGCAATTTCTCCAACAATTCTTTCTTATCCTTTTCAACTCTTGCATATGCAGTTGCAAGGACATACTGTAAAGCTTGTTCCACAAAGGGATTTCTTGCATCACTGACATATTAAAGAAGCATTAATCCAAGAGAAAAATTGAACTTTGCAATCCATCTATCAGTGACACTTAACGAGATAGTTGGAGACAAACCAAACTTAAAAATTCTTAATATAAATTGATAAGAGGTCACCTAACACAAACCATTGTTTGAAAACGCCAATAAGAGGTAAATTTTTCGAAGATATTAAGGAACCTACCGGAACATAGCTCTAAATTAAGGACCTCAAAAATAATGCAACTAAATCAGATTCCAAATAACATATACGGAGTATGCATTATCTAACCAGGCCAATACGAAAACAAGGTATGCACAGCACAAAATAAAAACATAGGCACACAAAAATGAAAATGTGTCAACAAAGTAGATACTACACCCTCAATCCCACTTATATTGTCCCCATTCAACTAATGGTCTTAATTGATATTTTTATTGACATTTTATGCTTTGGAGATGGAGGTTGTAGAGAATTCTTGCCTTGCCGAAACACACTGAAGAATGAAATTCTTAATTGACATTTTATACATTGTTTCTCTTGAAAGCTGAGGAGCAGTGAGCTTCACGTCCATCCACGACTGCACGTTAAAAGAAGTTAAAGTAAATAAGATTCAGAGCAATATTCGGCTTTATGTTCTAACGTTTTTATGGATCTTTGTGTATAAAGGACAGAGGAAGTATGAGAAAAGCATGCCCCAGTAGCTAGTAAAACAACTCAAAGCCGAAGAACGAAGACATGATATAGCAATGTGAGATGGGCATTACCCATGCCCAGCAGTCGGATTTGTCATCGTTATGAAAGGGCTTGACGATGGCATAGAAGCGAGCATTAGTACTCAATACCAACCCTGCATTGGGCCTCTCCAATACGAGATAACCTCCTGTCATTAATACCTTTCCAGGAGCTGAAGCAACTCTATTACACACAAACAACAAACATCAGACACCAGAACAAACACGCACAACCAATTAACTGCCCATAGTACAGTAACAAAATCAAAATCTTGATTTCGGCTATTGCAGGATTCAAACGGTGAAATTGATCGTGAAATCAATGGAAAAATGGTCGATTTCACAACCCGTTAACGTAAATTAATTGGTAATTACCAAGTAAAAGCATAGAATTGAGCAGAAGCCAACAATTAGTTTGGTAACAAATGAGAAGAAAAAAGATGGGAAGAAACAATGAAAAGTTGGGAATACTTACACGGCCTCTGTCATGCTTGGATGATGTGATCAACTTGTAATCTCCTAGAAATTCTAACGCAATACAATGACGGAAACACTGTAGAGTTGAGATTAAAACAAACTGAAATGTGTGAAGTGTTGTAAATAGTAAGGATAATATGATAAAAAAAATATGGACCAAAATGGAAAGAAATGAAATGGGAAGATAAAAAAAAGTGGACCAAAAAAGAAATTGGAAAGATATAAAAAAAATGAAGGAAATATTATATAGTCTTTTATAAATATATTTAGGAAAATCAAGTTAAAACGATAAATTTTAGAAAATAAATGTTTTAAAAAAATGATATCGATATCCAATGAGTTAACAGGTTTTATAAATGAAACGAGACTTTTACAAAACTCTCAAATTATTTTTAGCAAGTAGATTTTATTAATAAATAATACAGATTTTACTAAAAATAATCAATCGTAAACAAATGAGAAATTATTACTAAAAATAATCTCGACTAAATATGTATTTTAAACCAAATCGACTAGTTTCTCATTTATTAATAGACGTCGTAAAACGAAATTAATTTAATGAGCAAGTTTTCAAATCTCAATTATAATACTAAAAATAATAAATTAATGAAATATGACAAAATTATGAAATTGATATTATTTACTCCGTAGTTACTAGTGTCACGGCAAACAACAAAACATTATAACGATCATTAATAATAAAATTATAACGAATTATAAAACGATATCGAACAATGGTAAAATATTTATAAGACTCGCGATTTAAAATTGAAATTATAATTTTAGCAAATAATACGTAGCTAAGAATTAGAAAACCAAAGATAAAGTATCTACTACATACTACTACTCAACATATGATATAATACCGAGTAACGCCCTAAAGTTACCTTGAGTCGATAGTCGCACCGCTCACGTACTTGTCCTCGTCAAATGCTCACGAAATCCTACGAAACACAAAGCTACGGTATAAAATACCACATAACACGAGTAGAACGAAGGAAGAGGAATAGGTAATATCATTACCCATTAAATTAAGGGATGACCAGAAAGGATTTAAGCGAAAAGGGTCATGCTTTTTCCTAACGAGGTTTTACTCAATTCTAACGACATTTTACCAATTTGTCCTTCTCATTTCCCACGTTCTCAAGAGCAATTATTTGATTATCTCTCTAACAAAAATCCCCAATTTACCACCATCACCAGCAATCACCACCCGGATCCCGGCCACGTCGCTGAACTCCGTCATATTCATTTCACTTGTATAACAAAAATCCCCAATTTACAGATTCATTTCACTTGTATAAAAAATTCAAATCTCCGCAAGTATGCACAGTGACACGAATAAATTCATCAGTATCTTGAAAAAAAAAACGCATCATTGTCTAAAAAAAACCTAGCAACACCATTCTTAAACAAACTCCTCAAAATGCTTATTTTAAGCCGATTCATTCCTTCTAACTGGCGTGTAGTGGAGTATAATTTTTACAGTAAAATGCAGAGCATATCATTAATCGAGTCTGAAATCGCAAACATGAAATATAGTTTCTAGCATCAATGATAACGGAGCAAAAACGAATACAATTAGAGTCTAGAGATACCATCAATTTCTTAATACAATAAAAAAAAAAAAAAGTAAGTAATAAGTAATCGATAATTGAATTAGAATCTATAATTGAATTGTTTCTCGAATTCGAAAAAATTGATTGATTATGTAAATTGGTAAAAAGGAGAGGAGGTAAATTGATTTGAGTGAAACATCAAGGGTTTAAAAAGGGTAGAATTGAAAATTTTAAGAAAATTTCGTTAGGATTGAGTGCAAGGAAAAAGATAGAAGGACGATGAAGAATGCGAAAAGGAGAAGTAACAGAGCAGCAGCAGGACAATGAGAATGAGACAACAGCAGCAGCAACAACGAACCTCAACAACGCAGGAATCACAATAACAGGATGAAAGTAGCAACAACAATAACATTGAGCAGTGGCGACAGAAGCAAGAATGACAACCACAGTGGCCAAGGAAAACGGACCAGATTGGCAGTTCGCCGGCACGATTTCCGATCACCAAGGAAGAGAAATTTGAAATAGAAAATGGTGAATCAAACAACAAAAATCAATCGGGAAGAAATACTATTACCTTGACTCCCTAAAAGGCAAAGAGTTTAAACTGATGAGCCCACCACAAGTAGGACAAAAATCTCCAGAACTTTTCAATTTTTTCGAGGAAGATGAGAGATGAGGAGGAGGATGATAAGCGAGGAGGAAGAAATGAAGATGATATATTAGGACTTAGGAGGAGGAATAGCTTGATTTCAATTTTTTCAATTTTTTTTAGGAGGAAGATGAAAGATGTACTGCAGTGCCCACTGCTCACTGCCCACGACCACGAGCCCCTCGTGCCATTTGCTCACACTACACTAAGGGGGCCGGTTGGATCAAACCAAGGTGGTATCGGTTTGTAACTTGATTCCTGAAACTTGGCGTTTGGTTCATTTTTTAGATGATTGAGATTCTAATCCGAAATTTTAATTTTTTTTTAAAATTATATTTAATAATTATATTTTAAATATATAAAAATTTATATTTCTGACTATATAAAATCTAAAAAATTTAGCTTCAAAGAAAAATTAAATAAATTTAATTAAAAACAACTTTTTTTGGCGATATAAAACACTGAGTTACATTAATGAAATTTTAAAATAATTTTTTTTAGTATTTTAAATTAGCGTTTTTCAAAAAGATATTTCAGTTATAATATTTAAACAAAAAAATTTGGAACAAATTCTTTCGGAAAATCAAACAAAGTTTGATTCCAATTATATGAATCTCATACCCACCTCCTCCCTTGGGTATGAGAAACCCATACCATGAGAGTTTGAGGCATGGGTATCGAAATGAAAAACTTGTCAACTAAACACGAGGTATGAGTTTGGTTCATTCTAAACTCATACCTCATACCTAAATTGAGTGAACCAGTCCTGGGTCTCGTTTGCTTACTCTTGGTTTGGTTACCCCAAATAAAAAAAATTCTCTTGATGGGTTGCATTTCTCACGTCCCGATTCTTTCAAATGATTTTTTTATCTTTTTATACTCATCCTAGTCATCTATTTCTTAGGAGTGAGCAAAATAAATCGAACCGGTTTTAAAAATCAAAACCTAATCAAAATTTAGTTTAAAAAACCCGGAAAACCGAGTTTTTGAAGTTCAAAATCGGTTCGAGTACCCGAACCGGTTTTTTTAGTGAAAAATCGGATCAGGTTCGGTTCACAATTTTAAAAACCGGGTACCAGTTTTTGAACCGATTTACACTTTTAAACGAAAAAATAAATAAAAAATTGATATACAAATTAGTGAAACCGGGTCTTCGAAATCGGTTCAAAAAACTGGTTTATAACAAAGATAACAATTTTTTTTAAAAAGCGGTTCGGGTTTAAACCGGATCGGTTTCGGTTTACAATATGAAAAAAAACGAGTACCCGGTTTAAACCGAGTCGGTTTCGGTTCGGGAAAAAGCGGTTTTCAAAAACAAGGTACCCGAACCAATTTTCACCCGATTTTAGTATTTCTCACTTTATAATTCTAATTTCTCATACAATTCTTCATCTACGGTTTCATCTAAACTCTTCTTTTATTGTCTTCTTCTAAAAAACAATTTACCCGCCAAAATTTTTCATGGTGTAATCCCATATAAATTTTAACGCAATACAGTGGCGGAAACACGGTAGATTTGGGATTAAAACACAATGATGTTCTATATTTTAGAAAAAGAACGGTCAGTCAATACAAAGACAACTTTTACAAAATGACTAAAAATAAAAAATTCTCCAAATTAATCGAGCGGAGTAAAATCCATGTCACTCGCTAGCTCACACCCAAAACTCAGCATTAGTAACGACGACGTTCTCCCAACCATATTACATGACATTAAAGCATAATTAATATTACATCAAAATAGTTCAAAATCAAAAACGTTTAAAATAAGATAATTCAAAATAATTGTCAACTTGTAAGTCAATATCAACAAATAGTAATAACGGCGTTATGGATATTAATCAATACTCGGTACAATAGAATAGACTTTCACTAGAGACATACTAAACTAGCTTCGAGAACTCAGTCAAAACAAATCAGACTTCGGTTTCTAACTAGGCAACTCATTCATAATAAGACGACGACTTATAATGCGAGGTCCTAGCTTAACTAAATATGCACACCCCTCTTGGAACACCAAATGTGTCCAGTTCAACCCGACGACGTCTTACGTGCGAGGTACGAGCTTAAGGTCAAAATGAACATGCACTCCAACACAAAAACATGCTCAGTTCAACAACCAATGCATCCCACTCGAATATACTAGCCTTATAGCTGATGGCAAAACGTATACTCTAGACTGTATTACTATACCCGTACAATTCAACAGGATTATAGTTCGTTCTTCAAAAGAGAAAACTTTATAGATATAGAACTTTTCTTAAAATAATAACTTTTCAAAAGTAGGTACTATTATAAATAAAAATCAATTAAAATAAGAGTTATATAAAATAGTAGTTAATATCAGGCCTCAAGATGTAAACATTATATTTATTATATAAATTTATAATTCATGATTAAAAGTCAACTAAAGTTAAAGTCATAATTATTACTTAAAAGATTGTAGTTTAAGTAATTAAAAGTATTTAAATAGATTACCGTAAAATTTAACAGATTTTCCAGAACTGTACTGTCTTACCATAAAATTCATAATTAAATCATTAAAAATCAAAACAACATAATACGAGTGGGGTTGAAAACTTTAGAAACTTAGTTACAACTTTTATTTTTGGAGAAAATCCAAATTCCAAATAAAACATGAAATTTTATTCGCATGTTAACAAACTGTCAGAATTAGACACCCGATTGTATTTCTTTAATAAAAGATGTTTAAAAATTGATTTTAAATAAAATCAAATTGGAAACGTTAACTAGACTCTTCATATAGTTTATGCAAGTAAATTATCAAGATTAAATACAAAGTTTATTATATGTTTCAATTTAGATCTTTTCACAACGGACAGAATCACGGATTAGTTTGACACCTGTTCATAAACAATTTATTTTGACCAAACGACTTGGAGTTAGTTTACGAAATTAAATAGATATAAATTAGACGTAAAATAAACAATAGTCTCTTTTCAAAGTTTTCGGAAATAAAATCTTTAAGTATTAATTCGCACAAAAACACTAACAGATGCCGAAGTCTTGGCAGTGCCACGTGGACCGTGGAAGATGTACACCTAAAAGTGATCGTGTTGTCCAAAAGCTCGTCGAAGGATTTAGACTCCTTGGACTATCAGAATACGGACTGACCTCATTGTTAATATGCTTCCACCCCTACTTCCTTCCTTCCGACATGGAGTATCAGTATCACCTGTTTCACCAGACATTAATGGATACTCTTCGTCATCAGAAGAAGCAAGATTAGAATCCCTATACCTAGGTGTTCTTGACCAGCAACACAATATCCCACAACCAACATACTACTTTTGCATCAAAGTTATCGAATTTGTTGCCTAAATCACTAATGATTAAAACAAAGTAGTACCATACTTCTCCTCTATAGTCTGAGTCTCCTTAACACGGGACGGGACTTCAACTGCTCTTTAGCAACCTTGATGTTCTTGTAACATAACTCGGCTTGAGACGGAGCTGCTTGCATATGAACGAACATCTTGGCCTTTATCAAATGCCTCCCAAACATCTAAGTTCAATTGCTTCAACTCTAAAGCTTCACCACTGAGCACTGAGCACTGAGCCTGTTTTGATAGAAAAAAAAGATATAAAGCCAACTTAATCATGCAAACTATACTACCTTCAATTGATTGATTCCAAACTACCAATCCACTCACTCCTTGAAGACAAACTTACAAAATTTACATTCCTTATACAAAGAGGTTTTGGAGAATTATAATAGAGAAAAGCATTGTCAAAGTGTCATCTAGTAGATCGTAAAAAGTTCTAATAGGTAGGTCGGAATGTATTGAGAGGAGTACTGAATTCAGTGTACGTACTGCATAAAACTTGTCATTGGGATCAGCATCTGGAAGAGGAAATTCACGCATAAACCGCGGTTTAGGGTCATAGTAGGCAGAATTAACATCTAGATTCAAAAGGTATTTTGCTGTACCCTCCAGAATACGCAAGTTCCTGCAAGTTTTTGAAGATGCGCCATCAGCAAACTACAACAAACGACCAAAACAGGTTATAATGACACTTTAAGCAAAAGTATTTTCCACTATTCCTTCTCAGAAACGCTACATCAGCAAACCACACCAATACATCAAACAAGATGGACAAATCAGGTACAACATTCAAGTGATCTTTGTGCATCGAAGAAAACCCCATTCAAATAATAGCTACAAAATTAAACGCGACATTGATGAAATTAAACACGAAATTGATGATAATCACAGAAAATAATACCTAAATATCCAAGAAAACCCCATGATACAACATTCAATCGATCAATCAGCTACACCAAATCACAAAATTAACAAAACAAAACACGAAATTATCGATTAATCACGGAAAACAATACCTGCCCAACACTCAATAAGGTACAAGGAGAAGGAGAAGTATGCCCAGAACAAGAACTTGCAGAAAATGTATTTGACTGAATAAACAAATTGTTTCTAATTTAAATTAGTCAAACCTTGAACTGAGCTGCTACGGGCTTACAGAAAGAACATACAACAGCAAAAAAATCATGTAAACCAAGTTTAGAGGAGCGACAGTTTGATAGATGACTAACCCAGATTGCATAATCAACTGAGTATTAATCATAGATTAATTCCGTGGAGGAAGAATAAATTTCCTCTGTAGTTAATCGTTCTACTTTCAGCCCCGACACACCACAAATGACCCTGCAATTCCAGCCGTCTTTCCACCCTAGCCGTGTCCCACACAAACTTAAATAACCCCAACGCTCTGTCTAATTGCTTAATTCCACTCCAAATCATGTTTTCTTCACCGGATGTCAAAAATTTTCCCATATATAAACACAACCGATCATCCTCACCCCCCATCTCACTTAATCCACCAGATGCATCCACCTCCATATCTTGTATAGTCCGATGCAGGTAATAACGAAGGAGGGTAAACAGGCACCGAGATGAGTGACCAAGTGTCTTAAGGAGCCTCTTTTGGACTAAGCTTTCACGGTGTTGGACCTCCTTGTACCCTATATCACGATCAATGACCACGTCTTTGATTTGACTAAGCCCTTCTTTCATTGCCTCGAGTTTTGAAACATGGAATGCTAGATCTTCTTCGTGTTTTAGGTAACCAATGAGGTCTCGGAACATTTCAAGAACTTCCTCCCATTTCCGAGATGAAGGAGAATCAGGTACTTTAGCTGCTTTAGGCCTCATCCATGAAGACGTGACCTCATCTTGACGACAAGCTGTCTCTTCTAAGAACTTTAGACAGGTGGCGACAATTTGTTGACCCATAAACGTCCCTTTGCCAGGACTATGATGAGTATCCAATAATTCAATCTCGGCTTTCAGCCCATGGAGTATTTCTTCAAGTGCTCCAGTCCATATCCGGTGTTGAGTGATCTGTGGGCATATAGCTACCCGAACAGTTTTTCTTTGTTGAGCAGAAATATTCAAAAAATTGCATACTTTTGTGAACGTGTCAACCGTGATTGGATCCCTTTCAATGGATTTGGTAAAACAAATGAGTGAGTGGCCTCCTTTTGTTCCCGCCATTGCAGCTTTCATGCTCTTCATTACTTCCTCCTGTCCAAGAAAAGTTCTAAAGAGAGCCTTAAAATTGTACATGTTTCGAAGGAGACGTTCATCATTGACAATCGAATTGTCATTGATATTTATCAACTTCTTATCAACTAAATCCACATGCTTTAGCCGATTGCTCAACTTTATGAATCCAGGATAATTCTCCCGGTACCATTCTAATGGTAACCTTTCTTCATGAAATGACTCTGCTGCATTTAGATGTGCAAAACCATTTCTTAGAGTTTTAAAGACACCCTTTGAACCAGTAGAAAACCCTGAACATAGTTGCATGATAAAAACTTGGGTGTCATCAGTATTTCGACATGTATGTTATTCACTAACGATTAATCCACCTGAGACAATAAAGATTGCAAGCCATTAATATACTGCAAAATAGCAAAACTGTCAAGAGCCTAACATGCAAATACAGTCAGTCATGCAGATTTCAGATGACCCAAGTTCCAAAACATGGCAGCAAAAAAAACAAACAGATATTCTACATTGTACACTAGTTTTTGGGGTTTTCTAAGTTATACCAATGCCTATTTGAAATTCTATGTTGTAACTATCACCTCTTATACTCACTTCGTTCAAGTCCAAGCTTCACTTCTTTTTCACGTTTGACAACGGGCATTTTCCATTGTTTATAAAGACGAATCAAACAAGATCCCATATGAATATATTTTCTCTAATAGATTGTCGTGAATATCGAAAGTTCTCATTGATTGTGAACAGTGTCGAAAAGAGAAAAGGGAAGCCTGGACTTGAACGGGGAGTAATAGTTTATAACTTTATACCGTGACGGCGTCAGTGTTACCAGATTCGCAGTTCGCCGGCGTGATTTCCGAACTAGTTCGCCCGATTTACGAACCATCACCAATGAAGAGAAATTTGAAATAGAAAATGGTGAATCAAACAACAAAAATCAATCGGGAAGAAATACTATTACCTTGACTCCCTAAAAGGCAAAGACTTTAAACTGATGAGCCCATGAAACGAACTGAGGAGGAGGAGGATAAGTGAGGAGGAAGAAATAAAGATGATACAGTATATTAGGAGGGGGAATAGCTTGATTTCAATTTTTTCAATTTTTTAGGAGGAAGATGAAAGATGAAGGAATAGGTTTGTCTTGTTTGCTTGCTCATGTACTTCCCGAAAACGGTAAGATTCCATGAATTGTATTTCTGGTAGTTGCGGAAACGATAAGATTTCATGAATGGTATTTCTAGGAGTTGTTTGGTTACCCAAAAGTAAAAAAAAAATAGGGAATTCAAACTTATCCATGAGTTGCAATTATGTAGAACTCGCTCACCAACCTCCTCGGTGAGTTGCACTTTCCACGTCCCGATTTCTTCAGATGATTTTTTTATCATTCTACACTCATCTATTTCGGCAGATATTAGAGCATTATTGGCTTATTGCAAGAGCATGAACCAAAAATAAAAGAAAGAATGACTGGATTAAATTTTGGCACCTATTAAAAATAAGGGAAATGATAAATACAAATCTAAGGGTTGTATCTAAGAGCCTAAAAGAAGAAACAAATTCTTAATACTTATATTAATGATATAGATATATGTGCAATTTGTTCTTTAATTTTTACGTTTATACTCATTTTGGAAGATATTTAATGTTTAAAGACAACCTTAAGAATTGTATTTAACTTATCCTAGAAATAATACTCCTTCCCATCCAGACCAAAGATAACTTAGATCCACTTTTATCCTTACAAAAAAGAGGACCCAAGTTACCTTTGGTCGGGATGAAAGCTAATAATTGGGATATCATAATCACCATTATACCTCTCTTAACCCTAAAAAAAGTCATTAGGTCAAGTTTGGGGGTGGGTGATACAGTGCTAGGTTAACAGTCAACCCGTTCATAAAATCAAAAATTCAAAGACGGTGACATGGTAAGACTTATATTTTCGATAATAATAAATCCAAATTTGTTGACAAAGCAAGCTCTGGACTTTATTTTCTCATGGTAATACTAATAAGATCCATAATAATCCGAGAATAACTGTCACAAACTTATAACGATTCAAAATATCATCTACATAAATAGATTAAAACAGCAAAATCATTTACGTATTACTATTATGATTTTTTAACTTATTGAGTGATATTATTTGAACCGTCACAGATTTGTATATATATTATGACGTATATATTACTGTGACTTTTGAGACCCGTCGTCCACGACAGACCACAAGCCCAAATGACCCGCATTAGGAGCTGAGCAGTTGCTCCGAATCTCCCCTTGTGTACCCGTCAACACATTAAGCTGACCCATCTTCAGCATCCCAACTATAAACTTCTCAAAGAAAAGTGTTTGATTCACTGCAAAGCTAATGACAATATCCTTAGTCCTTGAGTCAGTGAACAACGTCTGATCCGACGTGAACAACCCTTGTCGATTCATAAGGTCGACGTAGTACTTGTTGTCGAAAAAGTTGGGTGTTCGTATGTCCAACACGGTCGTGTTGATGGTATTAGCAGCGGGACAAGTGAGTTTTAGGTTATTGGCAAACGTCTGGTCCATGGTACTGGTCGATTCCTGTGTAGGGTAGAGTCGGTTGGTGAAGGACGTGCAATTGGCTCGACCGATTGTGTGGGCCCCTGAAAGGGCCACGAGGTCTGTGGCGGTTAGGTTTTTGGTGGCGAGTGAGTTGATGAGTTGGGTCGTGTTGGACGTTGGTGGTGGTAGATTTGCTAGGGTTACATTTCTTGTTGCAAAGTTTAGACCATCCCTTCTTCCCAAGGGTATGCCATAGAATGGCCCTCCTGCCTGCAAATCCATAACAACACAATAAATCATGTAATTTTTCTCTCTCGATCATTTGTTTACTTTTATATATTGCTTTTTTATTTTTATTAATTACTATATGGGAGGGGAGGGTGGATTTAATTACCACTCGGTTAAAACATTTTGTATTTTAGTAAACCGAGTTAAGGAAAAGCGATAAAACATACGAGGAGAACAGATTCGCGAGCAGCTAGAGCAGTGATATCGGCACAAGATACTTTTCCAAGACCACATTGAGCTTGCACAAGAGCTTGAAGGTCATTTATGATCTTAAAGGCTTCGGGTCTCAAACTTAGGTTCGGTGGTGCATTCTTCTCACTCGGTCCACTAGCCGACCCATCCAACAGCACGGATCCATCGCATCCCTAACAACACATTATATCATATTCCCGCGATTATTCCAATTAATTAATTTAACAAAAATAAAAATTACGAGTATATACATACACACACATACTTGAACAAAGCAGTCGTGGAAGTGAAGACGGAGGAGGCCAGCGGCTTGAGTGATGTCGGTCATGAAGACTTGGAAGAGGTGGTTTCGGATGACGAACTCCAAATTAGGACAGGAAGACGCGTAAAATGAGAAGGATAAACCTGGAGTAATGGGTACATCTAAGTCGGGGTTTGAGATTACTCCTCCTAACAAAGATGACATTACTAGGACAAGGGGAATAATAATAGTGGCCATATTATATATTGTTTTGGTTTGAATAGTTGGGTTAGTTTGCTCTCATTTGGTTTGGTTATTGAAGCCAATTTATAGGCAACAAAAGTAAGAAAAATCCATTGAAAATTCAATTCTTTGGTATTATTATTACTGTAATTTTTAAAGGGTTAGTTGATATTGAGGATGTCACGCACTCACGCACGTACGTATAATGGACTATTGTTTCAATGCATGCATGTGTTCATATGCATGTAGTTCGACAATACTCCCTCTGTTCTAATGAATTGTTTGCCTTTACTTTTGGCAGGGTAAGAGATCCAATTAGAAGGTGACATGTGGAGCAAAGAGTCAAATTACACATAAAAAACATTCCTAAACTAGAAAGGCAAACAATTCATTGAGACGCCCAATATGGAATAGGCAAACAACTCATTTGAACGGAGGGAGTAATAGACATAATAATAATCTCTCGGCATGTCGCGACGTACTTTACAAATAAAAGCTGAAAATATAACAAAATACGGAGTATTACTACTTTCTGCATTCTAAAAAGATTGGCATGTATTCCTTTTTTGGCAAATTCTTAGACCGGTTATATTACTATAGATTAAGTACGGTTTTAAACAAAAAGTAGAAAGTGATATAGTAATTCTTAAACTGGTTAGGTACTTAGGTCGTCTTTAATGGTAGACCGGTGGTTTAAATTATCGTCCCTACACCAAGAAAATAATTCATTTACATAGTACGAAAGTCGAGGTTGTTCCTTAAGGATGGATTTGACTACAACACAAATTTGATAGAACAATACCATAATTCGATAAACATGGATGGTGGGTTAAGACTTAAGAATCTTGAGTTATTATTGAAGCAATGCTTTAAATATAACGAGAGGCCCAATCAATAGTACACTATACAGTTTTCATTTACGAGTGTATCAGTTAATAATTTACGTTTCCATTTATGATAACATGATAAGTATTAGTATATGAAAGGGTTTAATATTAATGAAACCGTTTGATAGCAAATTAATTAGTGATTTGAGTCATAATCAAAGTTTAAACTAATGATTTAAATCACACTACGCATAAAATTGATGTATAAGTAGGCTATTGTATGTATCGTTGTGGCGTTTTGTATGATGTGGTATATATAAAGAAACCAAATCTTCGTCGGCAAATTCTTGTTGGTAACGAACCTATCGATCACAAATTTATGACAGATCAAATAATATTCATTTGGGTAGATAAATAAAAACAAGTGATTTGATACTCGATCATTAGGTCGTCTGTTTATCTAAGATTATGATATTATTTAATTCGTGACAGATTTATAACAGATATATCTGTCACAACTCACAATAGAAACTGATTTTTAATTGCATTTTAACCTGATTTTTAGGGATATTATTGCGAACAAAGTCCCAACTCCCAATTGCTACAACAACTAAGGAAGACTTGCTATATATGTATATCAAGTCAAGTTTCCAACTTCACTTAATTTTTGCTTGAATTGTTTGCCCATATTATTGTTATTATTATTTCCTTAATTAACGGGTCTTTAATTAATTAATTAATTAATTTTGAACTCTCGACTATGTCAACCTGCAATAGGTCGGTAGCTATCCAAACTCTCAATAATTACTATTACTTCTATGATGAATAAAACTAGTTTTATAATTTTGAGTGTTATATATATCCCAAAGTTTTTGAGTTTTGTTGTAAATTTTTTTATCTTTAGTGTAAAGTTGTCAAGCTAAATCTGTTTAAGCCGATAAAAAATGAACCAGACAAATGGATAGAAATTCAAATAATCATAAATGTGAAAAGTATGACGATTAACCTATTCTGAAATTAAACATGAATACATGATAGAGCATGTACTTAGGCCCTGTTCTTTTCGGCTGAAACAGGGCTGAGCTGAGCTGAGCTGGTCTGATAGGAGCTGAGCTGGTCTGATAGAAGCTGAGCTGGTCTGATAAGAGCTGAGCTGGTCTGATTGGAGCTGGGCTGAGCTGAGCTGATAGAAGCTGAGCTGATAGAAGCTGAAAATAAGAATTATTTATATATATAATCTAATAATATTTTAATATATATATATATATAATCAAATAATAATAAAAATAATAATAATAATAATAATAATCCTCCAATTCATTTGATTTTTTTTACTTTTGTATTTTTCATGCTTGAAAATGGACAATTTGTTAATTATATATTCCCTCTAGACACTATTTTATTTACGTAATACTTTAATTTGTGAAAAGTATTTTATAAAAATAGGGCAAAAAATAATGTCCAAAGGTAATATATATTCTATTTACGTAATATATCTTTATGTCAAATACGGTTTTAAACGGTTCTAATCGTAGATTGTACTAGTGTAGATTGTACTAGAGAGTACTATATTTTCATACTCCAATAGACAATGTTGGAGAATATTATGGAGTATTATTATTATTATTACGATCCAAATGAATTATTAATATTATGGAGTATTATTATTATTATTATTGAATAATTATTTTATAAGCTGAAAATATTGGAGCTGAGCTGAAAATAGCTGAGCTGAGCTGAGCTGATAGGAGCTGGGCTGAGCTGATAGAAGCTGGGCTGAGCTGATAGAAGCTGAGCTGGTCTGAAACAGGCTGAATATAAGCCGAAAAGAACAGGGCCTTACTCCACCATAAACTAATCCATATATGTAGGGGATTAGAGGTACACACACTTATTTACTCAAACTTGTGGTGATAGAAGCATAGAACACATCTTTGTTCTCCTAGAAAACGATTAGTCTCTTATAAAACCGTCTCACATCAAGATAGTGTAAAATATGTTTCTAATACACACTTAAAAGTAATTAGAATAATAAAAAAAAATAAAAATAGAATCTAATAAAATAACCACCCATTCTTCAAATTCCCCATTTAGGGTTTACAAAACTTTGGGTTAAAATAAAGGAAAATGATCAATACAATCCTTTGTCCTTAGGGCTTTATATAAGAAACTAAAAGAGGAAATAAATATTTAGTACTCGTATAGGTATTAATTGTATTGATTTATATGTAATTCAGTTATAAACTTCTAAGTTTATACCATATATATTAAGAAGTTATTACATGGTTAAATGTTGTACTCCCTCCGTTTCATTGAAAGCTTCCACTTTTCCTTTTTCGGAAATTTCTTTGATAGCTTCCACTTTCTTTTTTGTTATAACTTTTTCCCTCTTACCTAGGTGACCCACTTACTTTATTTCATCTCTACTTTTGAATATTTTATTATTATCCTTAAAAAATGTGTCCTTTTTTAGGTGGAATCTTTCATTGAAACGGAGGGAGTATTTAACATAACCCTAAAATAAAAGGTAAACGATTAAAAACAATACTATTATTCATCCAATAACTAAATTATGATCCATATTTGAAGTCACAAAGGAGATTCGATTGATTTTTTGGTAGAAAAAAGAGGATTTTAATCAGAGATGGTCAATTGGTCATAAAGACTAGAGAGAGTTTAAAATATGTGAAGCGCTAAAGCAGGAAAATAATGAAAATTTTGTGATGATTGAGTAAAGTTAAATCAATTTTGACTCCACCAAGAGTTTGATTCTGATTTCGTATCAGTGCAAACGGAACACCTTACATACCTTCTCTAGGTCCTTTAGGTCATGAACAAGACAACGCCATAGAATCATAAATCCTAAAACACCAATGGTAAATATTTATTCATATCGATAATTCATATGCCCGATCACTAACAAACTAACTAATACGGAGTAGAATATAATTATAATAGTTGGGTCTCAACATCGCCTTAAGGTTTTGATTGAGATGGTTCGACTAAAATGCTATCAGAGTCAGAGGTTCACAAGTTCGAACTCTGACAGCTCCCAATATCTAACAACTCAAAATTTCTTGCATTGATCATGTGATCCCATATATAATGTGAACCTTATTATAGCATTGATGATCCATCACAATTTGTGTCGTTGTCGCCTTTTCAATCGCCTTTCGCTCCAGTTTCTTGCCATCTTTGATCACGAGTGATTCGACTTTCATTTCCTCCTCGTCCGAAAACAGTCGCTATGCGTCTTCAACGTCAAATCCAAAGATAAACACATGCACAAAATTAGTGGATTTCTGAAGATTCTTATTATTAGCATCCGGTGTATGTATCGTTTTCGGTTCGACTTTGCGAGATTCAAGGTTCATCCTGATGTCGATTCCCATGTTGTTGGAAATGGGTGTGTAGATACGTGACCATGCCGATTTCAAGGGCTTGTGTCTAGGAGACGGTACTGAAATCATACAATTGCAGCTATTTATATCTGAGAAAGATTATACAACCAGATGTACATAGCTATATGTACAACTGGTTTTATGATTGTGAGCTTTATCACGAAAGTTTCGAGTTTTACTGTAAACTTTTCGAGTTTTAGTGTAAAGTTGTCGAGTTAAATCACATAAATGTGTAAACTCAAAAACTTACAATGCTCAGAAACTTGTATAAGCTCAATAAATATATACAAAATCTCAACAACTTTGCCTTTGTTGTACAATCAGGTGTATAATCCTATTTTCCGGATGAAGGAGGTAACCTATGAAGAAGTTATGTCCACTGTCCTACGGATTAACCCGCTTAAGTCTATGTATCCGATATGCCTTGCTAGAGGTCGATGTCGGGTTGACATATAAATGGGTTATATGTCTGGTAGTCTTAAGTGGGCCCATTGGGTCACACACAATGTGTGCGGGATATTATTAATATATCGGTATATTAATATATCGGGTCAGTAGTAATATGACTCAGCTGTGTTGTCGGGTTATGGTAATTAGAGTTATAGTAATAATCTAGTTATATAGTAACTAGAATTATTGTGATAATCTAAATATACCAATTTGAGTTATGGAATGACTTCTAGGTTAAGTAACCTAGCTCTCTAGCTCTCCTATATAAGGAGGTTCATATGATGAACCAAAACATACAATTCAGAGTATTATTCCATATATTGTTAGAGAGAGAATTTGTGAGACGGTCTCACAAAACCCTTATACTAGCATATACACCGCAGTTCCGTACCTGTGTGGATACTAACGGAGGCATCACATCTGGGTTGCTTTATTCTGTCCGTGGGGAATTATATATACTTCTGGGTTATTATATTTCTTATTATTCTTATTAATACGCTCTTCCGCTGCCAATAAGGTATATTCGTTATCCCTCTATTGTTTGTCTTTTCGGTTAATACTTATAACAGATCCTTGGGTTTAAGGGTTGTAACCCTACAGTGGTATCAGAGCCTCTGTTATTAGTATTAATCAAATCGACTTGAATTCATGGCTCATAATTGGTTATGAGGGATTCAACCCGCGTATTAATTTGATTATATTTTTCCTCAAGAGAATTGTTCTAAGTACTTGACGTTTTATGCTTGCATGAAAATAATAAGTTGTTGTAAAGGATGCAATAGGCGGACGTATGCATATTGTAACAAGTTTTTGTCTCTACGTGCACACAATATATGATATTGTATGAATACTGTGTAGGGTTGATTGTCTGTACGTGCCACATGTTGATTAGTCATTTCCCGTGATTATGATTACTCCGTATGAATATATGATATTTAGTAGTCGTATGTGACTCATAGTTAAGGGAATTTTCGCTCAAGTTTAGGGTTTGTTATAATTTATGAATTTAATTGTTAAAATTCTAAAATTGATCTTTAAAATTAATTTAAAATATAATATTGATTATGATTTAATTTAATTTACCCTAAATTGAACCATCATAATCCCAAATTTCCTTGTTGACGATGAGACTAATTAGATTAGTCAAGATTCGATTGAAATTGGGAACATAAAATTATTAGAATTTATTGTTGACGATGAGACCTAATAAGATTAGGACAAGATTCGTTTTAATTATGGTGGAGACGGAACGAAACAAGGTCAACCCGGTTGACACAAGTGTGACTCGGTCGGAACGGGTGTGACTCGGTCGGCACGAGTATGACTCGGTTGGCACGAGTATGACTCGGTGGGCACGGGTCTGTCCCGGTCGGAACGGGACGACCCGGGCGGCAAAGGTTTGACCAAGACGACACAATATTTACTCGGACGACATGGTGTCGGGTCGAGCGGCGCTTCTAAAAAAAAAAATCGTTTTCTCGCGTTTGTGTGTTGATTATGAATCAAAATGGATTATACTTTTATTTTTCTGAATCAATGAAAAATTAGTTTTCTAAATCGGCTAAATAATATTATGCATTTTAATTATCATATTATCATAAATAGATCGGGAAAAGAGTTTCTCGAGTATTATTTGATTTTGATGAATTGTTCATCTATATGACAATTATAAGTTGCAGATCGATTGTGAATCGAGTTTTGTATATCCGTTCAATTTTTCCGGGTGGGAAATTGTTTCTCGTAGTTGGAAAAATGAAAGATATTGGTGAAATTGTTCAAACCAAATAGTAATTATGAATTGTAATATGATTATAAGTCAAAATATGGGATCTTTTAACTTGTTTTATGCACAAATCACTAGTAACAATTGAATTATTATGTCATATGATGCATGATTTTTATTGTTTGAGACTTGTGACTTGTGTGCCTAGAACTGATAGGTCGTCTTGTAAGTTGACCTAAGAGCATGTTTAGGACCCATAATGCATTTAATCCCTCGCACAAATATTAAGTATTGCCTTTCCAGAATTGACCACTACAACAATTTCATACCATTGGTTGAAGTGACTGCCTAAGCGGTGCTTTGCCGATGTGTGTGGACTGAGTAGGTGGGTAACGGTTACCCACAGGTTCAATCTGGTTTGCTTAACATTGCTATCAAGTCGGACTTGGGCTTTGAGGCAAATAGTTGGTGTCATATGATGACTAATTCCGACGAACCAATAATTACATAGAGATGTAATTGACAAGTTTGTTGTCTACCTTTACTTTTGGAGCTTGAGCAGTGAGCCCAAGTTCACTTGAGCGACAAAAGGTTTAGGATCTTGGAATATTATGCAAACTTGAGGGTAGTTTTCATGATTTTATCTTAAAATTGTTTAAGATTTTTAATTAATATTAATTATCGTTTTACTTTGCATATACATATAGTTGTAATTTAGTCACCATTATCACATTTATTAAAGATGAGTTTGAATTGTTCAACCTTATCGATTGGTATCTTGAGAATCGTTCTCAAAATTAGAGATACGGATTTTGTCCTTGTGAAGGATAATTCCGACAAATTATTACCAATGTTAATGTACAGTATGGACTGTATAATTAGAGTCATGAAGATGATTATAAGTACCAAAATTAATTGTTTCAATAAAGGGAACCGTTCCCATTAAGTGAGAAAATGTTGAAGATGATCTAATTGATCCGTGTCATATGATGACGTGATTATATTGATAATCAGGAAATTTTGGATGTCTATTTCTAAAGAATTAGGAATTGAAATCGTTTCAATTAGTCCTAAGTTTAGGTCACTTTATTATGAATAAACATGTGACTTAATAAAGTTTCTCACCTTTTAGCATGAGATGTTAAAAGACGATTGAACATTGTATCAAGAAGGCAAATAATATTAATGTTCTATGAGTTCATTAAGAAAATTGCTTGAGATAATGATTAATGAATCTAAGATGTTGGTTAAAGTAAGGGAAGAATAATTGTTATCATACCCAAACTTGTTGCCAAATTTAGATTAGGTACGATTTTATTAGTCATTAATGTAATGACAGATATTGGACATTGGGAGATAGTTTCTAGAAGTGTCTAAAAAATCTGCAAATCAATTATTGAAGTATGACTTCTGGTGTATGTTACCAGAGTAATTGTTACTTTCATTCTACTGTTTTGGTATAAGATACCAAATGCAACTATTACATTGTGGATGTGGTGGCTCAAAGAGGGTGGAATAATGGTATATAAGTGAAGTGTTTTATGATTGAAATAGACAAACGTTGTTGTTTCATATATAAAAGGAAAATCACTTAATTTTACCATAAAGCTGAATACTGGAATTGAATAATTGTTATTCTAGTACAAGTCATAAGCAAGAATATTGAAACTGTTTCATGTATGGGCATGAAAAGGTTTAATAAAGTAGAACAATTGTTGCTCTATACCTTGCAAGAATATGAGGTACAATAAGGCTTACATGATTGTTGAGCTCTACATTCCTAGTAGTGAATGCTTTTATTTATAACATAACGACCAAAAGGTTCAAATCCCTCGACTCAAGTTTTACCTATTATGGCATTGTACCTTAATCCATGAGACAAGAAACATAAGAATAAGTTTCATAATGATGAAATCATAAACCTTATTGATAAGGATCAACTGAGGTAAAAGAATCTTGTTTAGATGGATAAATGACATTAGTAGTGACTCCTATTAATAGTAGTAGGAGGGTACTTAGACTTGTTAGATCACACATATACAGATACGTGTGAGTTTAACTAGTGATGTTGCGAAAATGGGTAACACGTATTGTTTTGTTCATTTGATGAAATTTGATATTGAATGCTTTGAATTGTTCAAGGAAATTCAAATAAAAGTACAAGATCAACTTGATAAGTTGGTACAAGTCGTTCGATATGATTGAAACAGGGAGGAATTGAACTAAAAGATTGTGATCATTTTAGAAGTAGTGAAAAATGTTTCAAACTACATCGAACCATATTTGATATGATTTGGTCTATGATGAGTTATGCAGATTTTATTGACTGTTTAGAAAGTTATGCACTATAAAAGTCTTTGTACAATGTTGATGAGATTGTCCATGTATGTCGAAGAATAGACACCATATGAGATATGGATTGAAATGTTCTAAAATAGTCTTTTCTTAATTATCAAGTCTTAAAGTTTAAAGAAAATTGTTTTCTAGAACTTAGATTCAATTATGACATGTGTTTTATTAGGGGTATTATGTTAAATCTACGAACCATCCAAAGAACAAAATTGTTTTGTTGCATGGAATGGTATGTTTCTTTTAAAGATATGTGATTTCTAATAGAAACAGTGGGAGTAGAATTGACCTTGAATTGTTCAAGATTAACAGGATTTCTCTACAGCTGTTGAAGAGGATATTGATGCATCCATGAAAAGTCATGATCATCTTAACTGTAAAATATTACCCTACATAGGTTTGACCTATGATGAAACAATAATGGGCAAAGACTCCAAAAGTCACATAAAATCTAATAGATTCTATATACCATAACTACCAAGTATAGACTATGGTTAAATGGGTCTTGTGAAGAATAGTCTTCAATATAAAGACGATGAGATTGATATAAGAGTATCTATGAAGCATAGTTGGTAGTTAAGGATTGATCTCATAGTAATGACTATGGAAAAACCTTTTTACAATATTATGCTTAAGTCTATTATGATTGATTTAGCAGTTTGAATGTCATCGCTCATTATGATGAGTTTTGGACATATATATATGAAATACATTTCTTGAAAGGGATGCAATATGATGTGTGTGCGACACATCGTATAAATTTCATATTATTAAAACTGCTAGACAAATGTGAATATTCCGATTTGATTGGAGCCTGGAGCAAGTATCTTCATTCTCAATGTGGAAATTCAAAGATGTTTGTTTTCCTTTGAGATGAAGAGAGACAAAGTGTGTACAAGAGACTAGTGGGAGTGCATTTATCGTTACGATTTGGTATGTAAGTGACATACTTCTCTAGCTAAACGACATTTGATTGCTTTCGTCTATGAGACTTTGCAAGAAATGTGTTTATTTTGTGCTCGTATGACGAGTAGATACTAATCTAGTGAGTGTCACTAAATTTCCATCTAAGAATTGTTCCTTTGCGCTTAAGAAGCAAAAGAGGAATTATTTAAGAGATGTGCATGATGTGATAAGCGAATTATTGTAAACAAGTTACAACGATTCATATTTCGAAATAGACAAAGATGACGTGAGATTGTAATCTCAGTAAATTTTGTTTTGGATAAGAAGTTGTGTGTTGGAACGGTTCCAAAGGACAACTTTATGACTAATATTATAACTAAAGTTAGTGTTCTATTACTTTTGAAGCAAATAGACGTTTGATTACGAATTAAGCACACACTCAACTTTAAAGTTTATGAAGCAATTGTTGCTTATGAAACTAACAGTTTGCCTTAATTGAGATAAGGTAGATTGGTCATATGCTTGTAAATAACTGATACAAATGTTGTATGTCCCGAAATCTTCTCTACATAAAGATCATCTTGGTTATGATCGGTATAAGACGCATGGGTGAATGGTCTTATTACCTTTAGAGGTGTTTGGTTTAGTGGGAGTTATTTCGATAATTGATATATGTATGACATATTGTCATTTGGTTAATGTAACCGAGTTTTGTCCCTAAATAATTTACATTGATGAAATAGATCACTAAGTACGTGACTTAGTCTTGGAACTCTATTTGGATGATGTAATTATTTTGTCTCTAGTCAGGGTATTGTGTTGGGACATTTGAATATCCTTAAATGACTGGTGTGTGAGTTGGTTGATGACTAAGTTCTTTGAGTCATAGGTATTGAGATACTAAACCAGACACACGGGTGTATGTTAAGAACATGCATTAGACAGACCCGCCGAAAAGGATTTTACTAAGATTTCGCTTAGTGTCAGTAAAGTTCTTTGCAAGTTATGAACTTGTACGGTCTTTAGACCTGAGTCTTTGACTATTCTATACATGTGATGTGTATGCTTTGATACTATTCCTCGTCAGCTGTGAAAGGGGGCTATGGATGGTTATTGGGCATGCATGGATCGTGTGATAGGATGTGGTTAGATAAGAGGGGATTTGCTCTTCCTTTATTGAAGGGAATTTATTGTTTCTTGGCCACTCGAAGAGTGTGACTTGTGCAAATGCGTGGCCGCGCTCAGATAGGATGATTGTCATCTATCTGCTCTTTTAACAAGTCAACTCAAAGATTCGAGTAAAAGATTGAGATATGTGAGGATGACACTTCTTCTTACCTCATTCTCAATTGGAGACAATAGTAGCAAAGAGACTTAACGCCGTTCTTGAGAGGACATGTACAAGTGGGAGACTGAAGAAGTTATGTCCACTGTCCTACGGATTAACCCGCTTAAGTCTATGTATCCGATATGCCTTGCTAGAGGTCGATGTCGGGTTGACATATAAATGGGTTATATGTCTGGTAGTCTTAAGTGGGCCCATTGGGTCACACACAATGTGTGCGGGATATTATTAATATATCGGTATATTAATATATCGGGTCAGTAGTAATATGACTCAGTTGTGTTGTCGGGTTATGGTAATTAGAGTTATAGTAATAATCTAGTTATGGTAACTAGAGTTATTGTGATAATCTAATTATACCAATATTAGTTGTGAAATAACTTTTATATAGTAACTAGAATTATTGTGATAATCTAAATATACCAATTTGAGTTATGGAATGACTTCTAGGTTAAGTAACCTAGCTCTCTAGCTCTCCTATATAAGGAGGTTCATATGATGAACCAAAACATACAATTCAGAGTATTATTCCATATATTGTTAGAGAGAGAATTTGTGAGACGGTCTCACAAAACCCTTATACTAGCATATACACCGCAGTTCCGTACCTGTGTGGATACTAACGGAGGCATCACATCTGGGTTGCTTTATTCTGTCCGTGGGGAATTATATATACTTCTGGGTTATTATATTTCTTATTATTCTTATTAATACGCTCTTCCGCTGCCAATAAGGTATATTCGTTATCCCTCTATTGTTTGTCTTTTCGGTTAATACTTATAACAGATCATTGGGTTTAAGGGTTGTAACCCTACAACCTACCCTAATGTAGTTCAAACAGCCGTGGGTGTGATTCACAAAATTGCAATGGGGTATAAGGAAATAAAGGATCTTTAGTGCAATATTGTCTGCATGTTAAATGTCGATAAAAAAAACAAAATGATCTAGACAGAATTTTAATGGTCTTACTAATGTGTTTCAAAGGCATGCATGTGTTAAGAGGTTAATTAAGAGATGATTTGCAAATATTATATCATGAGGAATTGAAATATAAACTCATAATTATCGTACTAGAGTATAAGCTAGCTAGGATGGTTAG
This sequence comes from Agrostemma githago, assembly GCA_958450325.1. Taxonomy (NCBI): domain Eukaryota; kingdom Viridiplantae; phylum Streptophyta; class Magnoliopsida; order Caryophyllales; family Caryophyllaceae; genus Agrostemma; species Agrostemma githago. The sequence goes on from OY288248.1 coordinate 2,494,234, forward strand.
GGTAAGTCGAGTGTCGGTCCATGGAGGCGAGGAAAATCTGAAAATGCAACTAAGGTGAGTCTGATTACTAATCTAATTCGTACTAGTCCGATTACAAGATTACACGCCCGCCTCCCCTCATCTGCCCACTTCCCCGACCACCATACATAATGAATACAATTGAGTGATCATTAGCATTGTATGTATTCATTGTAGAGCAGAGATTACAAGAATCATACATATAGTATAGGATATATTAACAGAATACGGTATAATATCCTACAAACTAAGTAACAACAATATTACGATATGGAGTATGTACTGCACTAGTACAAAACCCGTGCCTACGCACGGTTTTTTAATTAATTTTGATTATAAAAGAGTTTAGTCACATGAGTATGTGATAAAATTATATTCCTCCGTCTAAGTCAATATAATGGTTTACGTTTTTTCTTTTTAGTGCTCAGTTTAACTCCCTGTTTAGTAGAGTATTTTCGAGAATTAATTTGTTTATAAATTAGGGGATTAGGATGATTAGATAGAAAATTTTTAGATTAGAAAATAGACCTGTCAAATTTTGACTCGACTCGTAAACCTATCTCATCTTTTTAGGTTCAAGACCCTAAAACTTTGACTTGTGATCCATTTGGCTCATACATGGAGTGATACATTAATTTAGGATCAAAACTCGGGTTGACCCGCTGATTTGATGACATGTCATTTAAAAATAATGAAAATATTATTAAAAATTTATGATGTTAATATTGTAAATTACAAAAATAATGAAAATAATAATTAAATATATTAATTTTAATACGGAGTATATACTCACCATTTAATGATAAGATATTTATAAAATAATATGGAGCATAGTTTTTACAATTTTTTAATTGTAAAATATGGTAAGTATTTTTATATAATTATATTAATGACGTTAAATATGATTGCTATTAGACAAATAACTTAATTTTTAATTAGTACTCGTATAAAAGTAAGGCTTCGAAAATTATATATATATATATTAGACGAGATTCGAGTAAATATCAATTATCGAATATTGACTATATTCGGTTACGTTCTTTTAGCTTCCCGTCATTATGTATCACCATTTAGTGTATAATTAGTAGGATGCAGTTATGAGTCTAGTTATTACTCATTAGTCTAATTCATTGTATCTTCCGGCTTGTAACCAGTATTTATACCGAGTCTTGTTATTGGAATAAGCAAGAAAACATAATTCTGATAATCACAATTTATCAATATATCCGCTTAGTATTATATATGAAATTATACCTAGTACTCCGTATAATTTTGATACTCCGTAAGTCCGTATGTTATTTGGTTATTATGGAGTATTACGTATTACCGAAGATGTCTTAGCCTAGTGATTAAGACTAGGTGCTCTGGGACAGTAGTTTCCAGGTTCGAATCCCCCCTCCCCTATATTGTAATGCGACTAAGTGCGCTCTTCGATGAACCAAAAAATAAAAAACGTATTCATTTGCCTATTTTGTAGCCTAAAACGGAGTAGTTTTTTTAAGGATTATAATTATTCAAAAGATTATGGAATATAGTTTTTAGGAGTATTTTCTTCTTAAATTATCCTAGGAATTATCGAGCTAACCCATAGGGTTGTATTTAAGCATTTAAAGTATTCTAATTTAAGTATAAATATATGAATTTGAGCACAAATTACACCAACATCAAGACAATAAATACATGTATTAATGGATTATTTCCTTATTTGGTCTCTTAATGTATTAATTGATTGTTTTAGTTAGAAAGTCAACTTTCTATAATTATGAGAAGTATTTAAGCGGGAAAACTAAAAAGACTATATTGCCTCTTGATTTTTGTTTTAGTGAATAGGGGATTACTACATACAGTAGTAAAAGAGACATAAGTAACCTCAAAATCGTCAAAGGAAAACAAGGCACGAGAAAAATCGAGCATAAATTAAGCACATCGACACTATATTTCATAAACGTCCCTTGTTTAGATCACATATGATACGCACGTACATTCACTGTTAAGAACCCACCTATCACCTGGTCACCCATATGTTCCTTGTCTTGAACCACTAAAGCAAGATCAGCTTTATAGGCGGAAAAATTCTTTCTTTTATCTTAGGACATTGTAGACCACCCTGATTTGTACCAGGTGGCAGCATCCACGTGGACCACGTACATTCTAACCTCCAACGACATTGTTAATCTTATTACTTCATACCCTTTCTTTTTCCATGTTTACAACCAAACCCAATCCTGGATTATCGACCACATCGTTAGTTGCCTTCTCCCGCAACTCCCCGATGTGAAGTGAGACTTTCACCTCTTCTAGTGTCAAATGTCAAGGCCTCTTTCTCCAAACCTTGCAACTATAGGCCAAACAAGCGTATTGTTGCTCCGTGTCACGGTCCATAATAGCACGATACTCTCACGGATATACTCTTGCGCTCCTTTGCAAAAAAAAAAAACTTGTACCTACTATTACCGTTAAGGGCCCGTTTGGGATGAGAATAATGTATTAGAGGATAATAAAACTAAAATGAACTAGAAATGAAAGAGGATGATGCTTGACTGTGACATTTTATGATGGAAAGAATATAGGAGGGAGGAACAATAACCCCTATTTGGGAATAATTCATTATTCACAAATTCTTGTTTGCGACGGGCATATCCGTCATTTTAATGTGATACCCACTTGCGACGGTCAAATAATGTTCATTTAGAAGGAAGAAGACAAAAGTAAAGCACATGGGTGGTACCCATGCTCTGTCCTTATTTGTCTAAACGGTCATTATTTGACCCGTTATACCAATGTGACGGATAGTTCCGTCACAAGCAAGATTTACTGTTCATTATTTAGGGAGGGAGGGGGAGTAATGTTTTTCCTCCCAAATAGAGTAGATTATCTTCATTTTCTCCATTTTTGCCTGGCATATCACTACTCTCCACCATTTTCTAGTTCATTTTTGCTCTATTACCCCCGAAAACATTATCCTCATCCCAACCGAGCCCTAAGTATTGATGATCTTCCATCCTTACACTATCGATGTGTGACAACTGATAAGAGTTTGTACCTTAACAGATACATGTCTCCGAATAAATAAATAAAACCCCAATATGATTTTTTTTTGTTGAAATCCAAAATATTTTGTGGTGGTATCGAACAAAAGAGTCGGGAACGTTGATCAGGAAGAGTGTCCGTATTGGGTAAGCCAATAGGATGACTAATTATTAAGAGTAGGGGCAGCCAAGGAGTGTAGAGACGAGAGTAAGTACAGTGTACACCCAGCTGGCCACCTCTTACTCTTCCTCCTCCTACCCACCAACACCAAAGACTAAACTACGTCGTCTACAAACTTCAATTTTTTCCTCTTTTAAGAACAAAAAAACGCATCCCAACAACATAAAACAGTTCCCGAAATTCGCAACCCACACCCCACACCCACACCCACACCCACACCCGCCAATCGTCACAATTCACTAATTCAGATCACGAACACTCTCATTAATTGCATTTCCACTTGAATTTGGTAACCCAGAGCAATAATTATTATTATGGAAGGAGCAGATGAATGAGATGAGAATGAGATGATGGGTAATTTTGTGGGCATTTTATGCAATAAACAAGCTGCTTTTTACCCACATTAATTCGGTTTTCTACACTTTATTTTGTCAATGGAAAAACGAGTTTATCAACAGTGGAAGGGCAACAATGTAAGCAATTTTTGTTACCGTTTTTTTGTAATTACTTGGGGTTTTTTTTCTACTTTAATTGATACTATTACTGTGTTTTCTGTCATGGGTTTTGTTTTAATTGTTTGTTTATGCTGAGATATTGTGGTTTGTGCGATTGTTTCTTGTGATTTTTTTGATGGGTTTTGTTGAAATCGTTCGTTGCAATAGTTTAGGGGGGGTACTGAGGTATTTGGATTTTGGAAAGGTTTAATGGTGTAATCTAGTGGCTTTATATAATGTGACAATAGAGTAGTTTGAAGTATTGTCTATGTCGTTCGGACTCGTTTTGAAGTATTGGGTGTGTATACACAAGTGTCACGCTCGGCTATTTTCTTAAAAATTTGGCATATTTTGGTTTACAATGAAGAGTGTCAAGTGACATTATACCCGAGTTTCAAGTGTCGGACACGGGTATGAGATGTAATTAGGGGAGTTCGGAGTAACATAGAGTATAGTGGTTTGTGAGATTGTTTCTTTTGGAATTTTTGGTGGGTGTTTTAGGTTATATAAAATTCATTTGATTTTCTGAGAGAAATTATTGGTCCGAATGTTGTTTGGTGTGAAATGAGCTATTTGGAAAGATTTTCGTGTAATTTGACGGTTGTATGTGTCAGGAGGTTAGTATAGTGGTTTGTGAGATTGTTTCTTGTGAGTTTTTTGATGGGTTTTGTCGAAATCGTTCGTTGCGATAGTTTAGGGGAGTACTGAGGTATTTGGAAAGGTTTAATGGTGTAATCTAGTGGCTGTATATGATGGGACAATAGAGTAGTTTGACGTATTGTCTATGTTGTTCGGACTCGTTTTGAAGTATTGGGTGTGTATATAGGTGTCATGCTCGGCTATTCTCTTGAAAATTCGGCATATTTTGGTTTACAATGAAGAGTGTCAAGTGTTATACCCCCAGTGTCAAGTGTCGGACACAAGTACTTGAGGTAATTAGGAGAGTTCGGAGTAAAATAGAGCATCGTGGTTTGTGAGATTGTTTCTTTTGGAATTTTTGGTGGGTGTTTTAGGTTATATAGAATTCATTTCAGTTTCTGAGAGAAATTATTGGCTCAAAAGTTATTTGGTGTGAAATGAGCTATTTGGAAAGATTATCACATAATTTGGTGGTTGTATGTGTCAGGAGGTTAGTGTAGTAGTTTGTGAGATTGTTTCTTGTGGAATTTTTGGTGGGTGTTTTAGGTTATATATAATTCATTTGATTTTCTGAGAGAAATTATTGGTTCGAAAGTTGTTTGGTGTGAAATGAGTTATTTGGAAAGATTATGGCGTAATTTAGTGGTTGTATGTGTTGGGAGGTTAGTATAGTGGTTTGTGAGATTGTTTCTTGAGGAATTTTTGGTGGGTATTCTAGGTTATATTGATTTCATTTTGAGTTTCTGAGAGAAATTGTTGGTTGCGAAAGTTGTTAGTGAGCTATTTGGAAAGATTATCGCATAATTTGGCGATTGTATGTGTCAGGAGGTTAGTATAGTGGTTTGTGAGATTGTTTTTGTGGACTTTTTTGTGGGTGTTCTAGGTTATATAAAATTCATTTGCGTTTGTGAGAGAAATTGTTGGTTACGATAGTTGTTAGGTATGTAGTGAGCTATTTGGAGATATTGTCGTGTAATTTGGTGGTTGTATGTGTCAGGAGTTAAGTATAGTGGTTTGTGACATTGTTTCTTGTGGAATTTTTGGTGGGTGTTTTAGGTTATATTGAATTCATTTGAGTTAATGAAAGAAATTGTGGGTTGCGTAAATTGTTAGGTGTGAAGTTAGCTATTTGGAAAGATTATCACGTAATTTGGCGGTTGTAGGTGTCAGTAGGTTAGTATAATTTCTTGTGAGATTGTTTCTTGTGGAATTTTTGGTGGGTGTTTTAGGCTATATGGAATTCATTTGCATTTTTCAGAGAAATTGTTGGTTGTGAAATTTGTTAGGTGTGAAGTGTGCTATTTGGAAAGATTATCGCGTAATTTGGCAGTTGTATGTGTCAGGAGGTTAGTATAGTGGTTTGTGAGATTGTTTCTTGTGTAATTTTTGGTGGATGTTCTAGGTTATATAGAATTCATTAGACTTTCTGAGAGAAATTTTTGGTTGCGAAAGTTGTTAAGTGTGTAGTGAGCTATTTGGAAATATTATCATGTGATTTGGCAGTTCTATATGTCAGGAGGTTAGTATAGTTTGAACTGTGCAGTTGTTTCCGGCATGCTAGGTCTTGAATTTGAGTCTTGCGTTCTCATAAAGAACCGTTGATCTCCTCTTAGTTCTATACGGTCTTGCTAAATTCAATGTTTGGAGGGCAAGTTGAGGCTCGCCTAAATGCCTGGATTGTGTCGCCTTATCTGAGTTTGGAAGTTTTTGAAAATAGTACCTGCTTTCGGAAGAGTTGCTATTGGTGACGAGGAGATGAAGTTATTCAGTGCAGAATGTGGATGGAACCGTTGATTGTGTTGCATATTGAACCACTTTGGAATTAGCATGCAATATTTTGAATTGCATGTTGTGAGTTGGCAGTTGTATTAATATGAAGGTGGGTTCATTGTGCTTTCCGAGGGAAATGCAGTATTTGAAGTTGCTCAGGTTGTTACCTTTGACTCGACCATTTGTCTGAATACGAGAAAAAAAAAAGGAAAGAGGGATAGGGAAGGAAGCGGAGAGGGGTGGGAAATGAAGCAACAGAGTTTTATCTCATAAACACTCCTATGTTAGAGCAATTTTAATTTGATTTTCGGAGGATTCATTCGTGCTTTTCAAATTTCCCCATCCAAGCAAAGGGTAACACGTAGCACTTGTATTGATTAGTTCAACTATGTCTTGTTAATCCTAAAGTAAATTACTCTTAGGCTATGTTTGATTCTTTTCTGTCTTAACATCTTTTCTAACTAACTTAATCTCTGAGTGGCACTTGGCTGCCATGAAAAAAAAGAGATCGAAGGAATTTGATTAAGCATTCTCCTAGTCTGATATGTTCGCTCAGCAAAATATCACATCCTATCTCCAGCCATATGAAGACGTGAATCAGTATTGTATTACAACCTTTTGTCTTTATTTCACTTGACTATCGTATTTTATTCTTCTTTTGTTTTTTTGGTATGAGCACATGAAGTATTTTATTGTCAGTGGTCAGCGTAAGTAGTTGTTGTTTTCCTTTTTCATTTCAGCTGATGACTTTTAGAATGGATCCTTGGATATTTTCATGTTTTGCTTGTATTTTTGAGGGGTTCTAGGTAACCATGAACACTATCCTTGCCCTGTTCTTCTTTGGTGGATAACCCTCACCTTGCATGCCTGAGAAGTGTCTACTCTAGCTAGTCTATCGACACGAAATGCACATTGTGATTTTTGTTGCAATGAGAATCACGTTTTACACGATCTATTAGACACTTTGACTTGCATGATTGAGCAAGTGTCTAATCAGGAAAATAAGAACAGAAAACAGATTTGCATCAAGAGGTACTTGTTGTGGACTTTGGAAAATGTTGATGAACTTTGGACAATTTCACCAAGAGGTACTTGTTGTGGACAGAGTGGTAAGTGCTGGAAATGGCTTTGAATGATAATTGGTAGGTGAAAAAATCATAGCAGGTTTAAGCATTCTAATCGCTTGGTTACAAGCATCTTTATTTGTGAAAGAGAGTGCTTCCTGGTGCTGATTTTATTGCCTAATTTTCTTTCGTTTATATTTTGTTTTCTTTCTTTATTGTTTATTTTAATTTAGGGACGAACCTATGCCTCGTATCTTACTAACCTACGTGTTAATTTTATTCTTATAAATTGCCGATGGTATAGACCATAACTAATACGTATGGAGTATTTCTCAAAATAATATGTTTTTTTTTCTTTTTGTTTTTGGTCTAGCAATGCCAAGATATTTCTCCCTTATTTGTTTTGGTTCTCGTGTAATATATTTTTGAATCTTGATGATCATACAACATTCTCAGCGGGTAATTACTGTCGGCTGAAGTTCAACTAATTTTGAATATCTATGTTATATCTATGATCTTCGTGAAATCATGATTGATGTTAATGGCCCACATCAATAAAGAATTGGCTTAGATATATTTTCTTTTTTTTTAATATAATTGTGATATATTGGATTAGCATTGTTTGGTCATTGAGAAAAGTGTGTTCATAAAGGACCCTTAGCGAGTTTTCGAGTTAGTAAGATATTCGATGGACAATGTATGTTTGCATGTGAAGTTCGGAAAAAGCAGTGTCACTAAGCCATTCACGCTTCTTTAAGGTATCGTGGTAACAGTGTCGATCCCTCAAGGTTGAAATATTCAGAACTTCTGATTGAGGTATACATGAGGTAGCTTGCCTCTTTAGTCTGCACCTCAGTAATCATTCATGGTGGCTGATTTTGGTTGACTTGGAAAATGAGCGATCTTTTATTCAAGAGGGCCAGGGGAAATTTGTGGATGTGTTTGAGATAGTCTGATAGTGGCACTGTGGCATGAGTTGGTTGAAATCGCGTCAAAGTTCTGATTAGTACTAGTCTAGAGTTTTGGCAAACTGTTAACAAATCTTGGGGTATGTTTCAAGGGAATCAGTTATAAGTACTACATGAATTGAAAGTTTTTAAGAGATCTCCGTCTCAAGTTTTTTTCCCTGTTTCCCGTAGCATGAAAGGAAAATAGGCTAGTCCATACTTCATGTTATGAAAATTTTGCATAACTTGGTAAAATACAACAAAGCATGCAAGGATGGGCCTCAATAGTTCTGCTGTTCAAGGCAGATCCAGCTGATCTAGCAAATAAAATTGTAGGTATAAGAAATCACGTGACAAAAGAAAGTGAAGTGGGCGTAAACACATACTTTTTGGTCTTCCTGGCTGTAGGTGGAAGTCTAGAAAGAACCTTGAACTGTTCCTTTACTGTGAAAATCATGCCAGAACGTAGTGAACCTTGAACTGTTCCAGGGTTTTAGGTTTGGAACTTAAAGGACGTCGCAATGTTAGTCCTTATGCTGTTGTTATGATACTTGATAAGGTTATGAAATTGTCAGGGCGGTGCAAGTTCTTACCCCCTGTTATGGTTATAATTGGATCAGGAGTAGTCGGCACCCAAACATTGTACTCCCTCCGTCCCAAAATGATTGTCCCATTTACTTTTGCACAATAATTAAGAAAATTGTGTAATGATGGGATATATAGGCAATTATGAGTCTTATGACTACTTTATAGGGTGATGTGTGAGGTGGTGTAGGTTAATGAAATGACAAAATGGTAAATACTTTGTCTTAGTAGGGACAAAGTTGTAAAAAATGATAGACTAAAAAGGAAAGTTGAGTAATGAGACAATCTTTAAGAACCTACCCAAAAAGGAATATAGGACAATCTTAGCGGGACGGAGGGAGTACATGACAAGGTTCTTATGCGCCAATTCGAAGGCACTGGAAATTTATTGAAACACTAAAGATAATAATTTGTTAAAGTTAGTATCAAACTTTAGCTTAATGTGTGGTTTTGGAAGTGATTCATTGTGTAGTTTGTGTTTATTCGACCCTATATTAAAGGTCAGTAGGATCAAATGTAAAATCAAACATGCCAAAGATTATGTAGCTCATATTTGTACTCTAAATGGTTCTTTTTTTTTTTCCTGCAGAAATTTATCTTTAGCGGTCGACTAATACTGGGGCCTGATGCTAAATCATTACTTGTCAGCTTAGGACTGATTACTGTTCCAGTTGTTATCTTCTGTGTTTTTGTGGCGTGGCACCTGCGTCATACACATCATTTTGCATCACACAATGCTGGATATGCAATCTTGGTGATAGCCACCGTGTTCACCACATATGTAAGACGTTCAGCCCAATAACTTTTTGTCTATTCTTTTAAATTACATGATGTTCAATAGTGCATACTCATAATCAATTTTTGTCTATGTGTTGATTATTTGGGTTGATATTGTGGCTCATTGTTATACTCCTGGTGGATTCTAAAAGGTATTGGCTTTGTTGCTGTATACTTCAACAAGAGACCCAGGAATTGTTCCACGTAATTCGCATCCACCGGAGGAAGATTTCCGGTATGATTCGTCAGTTGTTGAGAGTGGTGGTAGACAAACCCCAGGCCTTCAATTCCCTCGGACAAAAGAAGTCATGGTTAATGGAATCCCAGTGAGGGTGAAGTATTGTGATACATGTATGGTATATCGTCCACCACGTTGCTCTCATTGCTCGATATGCAATAACTGTGTGGAGCGTTTTGATCACCATTGCCCTTGGGTTGGTCAATGCATTGGACTGGTAACCCTCTAATTTTCTGTTGCTGTACTGCTGTGATAAACTATACTTACATTTAGACTGATGGCGTCTTTTTTCCCTGCAGCGCAACTATCGTTATTTCTTCTTTTTTGTATCTTCAGCGACTCTTCTTTGCATATTCGTCTTTGCTATTTCAGCTCTCTATATCAAGGTTCTTATGAATGACAACCACTACTCAGTTTGGAAGGCTATGAAAGAGTCACCTGCATCGGTGATACTCATGGCTTATTGTTTTATATCTCTGTGGTTTGTCGGAGGGCTCACTGGCTTCCATTTGTACCTTATCAGCACAAACCAGGTTAGTCATGTTAGCTTCTGTTTTTTTGACAGTATTAAATTTGGCACTCATGTATATACTGTTATGCTGATAGTGATTAGCAGGAAGCGGATATGAACTATGAAGTACGGAGTACTTATACTATAGGATACTTTGTGGATCTTTTTTTTTGGATTTTTTTTGCTGTTACTGCATGGTCCTGATGTTATGTTAGTAGCTTTGTTTCACGCTTATTAAGGAGCTTATTAGAATGCTGTGTTATTTTCAGAGAATCAGAATAGATTCTGAATTATTTTTTCACTTTTCTGCGGATTTCCAAGGATCTCTAATGTCTTGCCCTGGTGGTTAAGTTTGAGGTGTTCTATAGCATAGGTGCCAGTTCAAATCTCTCCCTTTAGTTTGCGTCTAATAGTCTCATATTAGAGCAAAAACGACTTTCCAGATGATCTTTTTTTTTTTATTCCTACAATTTCCTAGATAGTTATCGAAGACTTGTTTTTGCTGCTTGGGAGATTCGTTAACAGCTTTCCACATTTCTTGCAGTCTTTTCATATTCCGCGCATTATTTTGTTCAAGTTCATTCTGTAGTTATTATTCCTAGCGGTGTCTCCTCTCTGTTCTCCAGCCCACCTTTTACAAGCTTCTTGTTATTGTACCTCAAACCATGTACCTGATGTTTATTACTCATGTTTTAATAGTCTTCTAAACAAAGAAGGTATAAGCGTTGTTTATACGTTTAGTTAATTTTTTAAATGCTGGTGAGTTAGTATTAAGAGTCAGTTCAGCGGAGTGTAATCCGGTGTCCATTATGGTTGGGGGAATCTCTGGGAATTACAGGAAGATGGAGCATTGAGGTGACAGTGGAAATTGATATAGGTTCCCCATTTTTGAACCATCAGTTGTTGCCTCTTTTTGTGAGGTAATTTATGGAAGTCTATAGTGCAAATGCCAACACACTTGGGGCGAGATGAACAGCAGGTTGGCCTTGATTCTTCACACCCGAGCGTAATTTTACCTTATAGTTATATCTCTTGAGTTGCCAGTTTTAGTTGCCTATTTAGATTTAGACTTGCTGAAGTATTAGAACAATTTCATGTCGGGCACCTAGAGAAGCGAGTTTTCCTGTGAGATTTTTATGTAAGTATCATAATTCGTTTACTCCCTTCCTTAGTTGCGGAAGTACCTTTGATTTTCATATTTACTACAGTATGTTGTACTTAACAGAATGTTGAAATGCTAGGGTAAGAGGTATTTTTGCAAAGGATTTCACTCAAGTTTATTGAAATGTAGCTTACTGAAATCTTAATCCAAATGATCTGTGATCGATGTTGCAACTGACTATACGAAAGAAATACGTAGTATGAGCTTTCTGAATTAACTCGATATGCAAAATCGAAGTATTTCTGAATAGAAGAGAGTTAGAGACATGCTAGCCCTAAATTCCTCCAAATGTTTATGAGTTTGTCTACCTTATGACTCTGCCTTCTCCTCCCTCACTTGATATTTTTAATTTTTCTGATTCACTGCACCAGACTACATATGAGAACTTCCGTTATAGGACGGACAATAGGCCTAATGTCTATAATCGAGGCTGTGTGAATAACTTTGTGGAAGTGTTCTGCACCAAGATAAAGTCATCAAGAAACAATTTCCGAGCTATCTTCCAGGAAGAGGTACAAAGACCACCACCTCCACGCACCACACCTGAAAATGAACCCACCGCAGAATCTGATGGTCGGCGTATTAAAGTGGAAGACGACTTGGATCTTGGTGGAGACATCCTTAAAATCTCACAGAGACGTAACATGGAAGATTTCGAGGAGGATATTCGTAGTAGAGGAAGCAATGTGCATCATAACAGCTCAGAAGGAGACTCCAACGTGGGTTCCGATTATCATACTCCACCTATTCGTGCTGAAATCCGACATGCTAGTTCAGGAAGAAGTCAGAGCTGGGAAATCGCTCCTGATGTCTCCTCGCTCAAAGAAACCCATCACGGGTGAACTAAACTGCCATCACATTTGCTGTGTAGTGTGTACATTTTGATCTTGCAGGGGCCTGTCATTTGGCCGGAAACCACCAGAAAAAGGGTTGCATGCTTGTCTCCATCTCTACTTGTATTTTGACGGGTTTTGCCTCTTTATTTTGTCTAATGAAGTAGGGTGATGATATACTGATATGAATGTAATCTGAGATATACAAGTCTCTCATGATCCTCGTCTTGTTTATTTGTCATCTGTTGTAGATTACATGATCGTCGGCTGATGATTCTTTGTGTATATATGAATGAGTGCCAAGGATGAAATTCCCAACGGATTCCTGCACCAGTTTTTAGCGATCCCCGTGTAATTTGACCAACTTTCCATCGAAGGGAGTCAGATTACATTGTTCGACTCGCTGGGAAGATTTTTCTATTGCATGAATCGATTACATTTTCTTTCAGTATGTTGTAAGGGGTAAGGCCCGATTTGTTGGGTCGATGCTGTATCATGTTGTACATGGGCCACAAGGCCCATTATATGAAAGCCCTAGACACAAACACACAATAGTCTACAAACAATGCACATCGATAAATCATCATTTTTCACCATGTTTACCACACCAAGTAAATCACCATTTTTACAAGGGTAACATACTCGAAATCTATTAACCATATAACACTAACTAAATCTTTCAATTGAATCGTTCTTGGAGGGGTTTGAATATGAGACTCCTGAGAATTTCACCCAAGTTTTAACCACTTGCATTTCCGTCTTCGAGTTAGTTTTTTTTTTTTTGTTGACTATGATGTGTTAGGTTTATATATAAATCTTATGTCTTCCTACTTTGGATGATTGAGGTTTAGATATGTTTCATATTGGTGTCTTTATTATGTACTTCTTATCTAGTAAGATTCGGTTTAATGACATTGAATTGAAGTATCAATCAAATAAATTGATGAATTAACTCATTCGATAAAAATTATAAAGATAATTTTGTAAAAAATACCTTTTTTTATCCTCCCTTTTAATACGTCCAAATAAATATTAATCTTTCTATACAATTCTGCCAATTAAGTTCGAGGTTCAAATCAAACATCTTTTATTTAGCAAATATTCTAATAGACAAATATGTTCGACTATTTATTTTTCTTTTGGTATAAAAAAAGATACAAAATCAGATCATGAGTATCACTTCTCATAACTTTATCAACTAAACTAAATGACATATGTGTTGACTATTTATGAGTCTCATTTATCTTATTAATAACATTGTCTCATACAATTAATTAATATTAATAGTGTTATTATTATAGGTATTATAGCTAGGGTTTTGGTAAAAGATAAGATGGATATCTAATGAGACAAGAATGCAATTATCAACCTTAGTTATCAATATTTGTCTATAATATGTAGGTACACTTGATCTTGTCTACACATGTCAAACTCATGTCATTAATATGATCCCTAAGCTAATAATCACAAATTCTCAGAATTATCCGTCACAAACTATAACGGATCAAATACGATCCGTTTGCATAGAAAAGACAAAATATTTGATCCGTTTGCATAGAAAAGACAAAATATTATAAAAGCACATGATGGGTTGTCTTTTCTACATGTATTTGATCCGTTATAACAAAATAATAGATAATTCTGTCACAAGAGAGAGTAACTGGTTAATAATAAATAGACCTTACATGCATGCTTAGGTTCCCAAATAATCATAAATGAAGGCAAGAAAAGTTAAGCATGCATACATACATGCATGTACCCTTAAAGTTAAGGGTAGGTTAGCATCCAAGGCTAAGGAGGGGAGGTGAGGTGAGGTTTGGTGTAGGTCACTTCGCTGGCTAATCTAAGCATCACTTATTTTGGTGATTAGTGATGTTAATTAGTGTAGTTAGGCTTGTATCTCTGTTTCTTTATTCCTAAATTAGTCAATTTTATAGCTACACACTTTACCCCTTAAAAACTCCACTTGTCCTTTATTATTAGGTCTATCTACTTACTCCTTTGGGTACTAATGCTTCTTCATTGGTTGATTTGAGACACATACTCCTACCTATTTTTACTCGAGTTTAACACCACTCATCTGATCTTGTCGCATTATCATTGGTTTTTTTATCCTCCATGGTGATCAGCATATCCGTTACAAACTCGTGACAGATTTATAACGGGTCAAATATCTTATCCACGTGGGCAGCTAGATATGTATAAAGATATTTGTTATTTCTAGATCAAACATTCTGATTTTATCTTAACTATTCATGTGAGTTTATAACGAATATATCCGTCATAAGGTAGAAGTATTTTTTTAATAACAAATTTAGGTGATAAGGCTTACATGTAATAGAGCTGATAAGAAGCTTAGGACCTTCTAGATTGCAACAAGATACAAGACGAAGGTAACATACCAACAGTTGTATGACTTATGAGTTATGACCATGTATGTCTTCTAGGTTTAAAATCTATCAGCCTGATAAAAAGGATGGCTTCATCTGCAAACTATTGCGTACAATGGAAGTCTATTGAGTACGTATATATAGGGTATGAAACAGCTGATAAAAAAATGTCTATATATAACGACATTTGTGTGTTCCGTTTTTAGGATTTGATGGATAGATATATAGCGGGGTGAATAAAAGAACTGAACAATGAACGTGAATGTATTATGTATATATAACGACATTTGTGTATCCCGTATAAGAATTGAACCTTAAAACTATATTTAAAAGCTATACTCCATACTCCTTAGTAAATACGAGTAATGAATGTGTATGTGTTGATGATTTAATTAGTTTACACAAGTGCACCTCATCCCACACTTTTTTTTTGATGAACGAGGGAATCCGCAGCCGCTACCTTTTTTGGTGCGCTCTGGGTAAAGTGTACGCATAGCCTGCAAACTACGCACACCAAGGTAAACCGCCCGTAGGCGACAGGCTCGAAGTCTAGAAGGCATAGTCTCAAGCCATACAACTCCCACAAGTTCGTGCTTGCAGGCTTGAACCTGAGACCCTTGGGCCAATGACCACAAGTTTTAACCACTAGATAACACCCTTATGGACCTCATCCCACACTTTGAAAAGGCCTTTGATCCGATATATATGTAAAGTCGTACTATATATATTGTTAGGTTATATGTTGATTTATCGTACGTACGGTTAGTTGATGTTTTTGACAACAACTCAACACTTAGACGAATATTTGTCCTCAAATTCATCCTTTAGTGCCTACATACACTCCTCAATATGTGGTGACCAAAATCGGATATTCGATTCATTCGATTTTAAAAATCAGATACATGATTATTTAGATAATTGAAAGCGTACGTGTACCGCCCCAGCAAATAAATGGATCGATACTCATCTTTATTTGCACCGCAGATCAGATGTGTGAGACGAGCGACACGGAAAAAAGCATTTATATTTCGTGTTTGGCCTTTATGTTACATCGATGTTCACGGTCCACATGACAAAAATCCAAGTATGTGACGGATCTAGATCGAGGGAGGTGGCATGCAATTCAAACAAGAATTATTGAAAAATACAAAGAATGAACAAGTCGATGTTAGTTGCCAAAAGGGTAATAGTAAGTCAATCAATAGACAATAGTTGTACGTTTTCACACTAACCAAATCTAAATAGATACGGAGTACTTGACCCGACTTGACGGGTGAACTAATTATGAGTAATTAATAAATAAAAGCGCACGTTTACAATCTTTAGCCAGTCCAAGGGTTTACGACATTTAGGTGCTCCATCAATTCTACTTTTTTTTGTCTTTTTCTTATGTTTATGATGGTCATGCTCTATGCATTTGGCACCCCAAAATGTATGTCCACTTCTTCTCATTTTAGAACAATTATCATAATAATATATTTGTAAAAAAAAAATAAAAAACTTAGTAAATACTTGTAATACAGTGTAAATTTAACTAATCTAGTGAAGTTTTCATGCTATTACAGACGCAGGGGCGTCTTAATAGATTTGGAGGCCCAGTTCGAGTCTCGAGTTTGAGGTCCTTATATGATGTAGTATTAAAAAAATTGAAAAAATTGAACTGCATCCAACAAGATTTGAACCCACGATCTTTCAAACAGAGGGAATCGACTCAAACCACCACACTAAAGCCACGACGTGTATAAATATTATTATGAGGCCCAACAAAATTGGAGGCCTAGTTCCCCTGCTTGCTCTGAGCCGCCCCTGATTACAGTTGGTGGACACTTATAAAGATATTCTTACTTCTCTACATCATTGATGTGGGACATATGTTTGTACCCTAACATTTTGAAAGAACTCATACGAAGTACGGAGTATAACTTTGATGTTAAAAGTTCGTTTTGCATGTCTATAATTAATCGTAACTAAATGAGCTTTGCGTTTGTTTCGATTTTCTGAATTTCAATCATGTAAACTGTACAATTATACTTACTTTTTACGAGCGTTTATTTACCTTTATGTTTATTGACCTCTTCCATGACCTCATCAAGTGTCTCATTGTTATTGATTGGGCACAAAAATAATCGTAGAAGAAAGGATTTGATTGAAATAATTAATACTCGTACTTGATAAATAATGGATGATGACCCAATTAACTTATTTCCAGGTCAAGTATTTGAAACGTGGGTTTGTTACTTTGTTTATATCCCCAGTTGGCAAGTTACTTTCATATTCCTAATCTTGGTCGTACATGTGTACCTGAACCTGAGTTAGTGGTATGTCCCATATAGCTATTCATATTGGGTTTAGATTATTACTTGTTTTATACGTAACTGGATTTAATTCCGTGAAAATTCACCAATTTGTTATGATGTTACGTGAGCGATTAACCATTACATTAGAGATATCCCGAGTAGTATGTATTCCCTCCGTTCTAATGAATTGTTTACCTATTTCATATTGGGGCGTCTTAATGAATTGTTTGTCTTTCTATTTTAGGAATATTTTTTATGTGTAATTTGATTCTTGGCTCCACATGTCACCTTCTAATTGGATCTTTTACCCTTGGTGTCAAAAGCAAAGACAAACAATTCATTGGAACAGAGGGAGTATATGATTAGTGGGTTGATTTAAGAGCAAGTCCAATACGTAGCTACAAATGTTCGTAGTTTGCCTTACCACATCGATTTTTGTAGCTACTCTGTTTTCCAGCTACATAACGCTCCAATAGTAGATCCTAACACCTTGTATCTTGCTTGGTCCCACGTTAATAATTTCATCATGTAGCTCTACCAAGCTACAATGACTTAAAAGCTGCTGCAACAAAGAATTCATTTTCAATAGTAAACTACAGCTTACTATTTTGTAAATATTGCAAACAAATCCCTAAAAGTATTATTGAACTTGCTCTTTAGTAGTAATAAACACAAAAACTCTTTCTGTCTTAGTTATTTTGATGAGATAAAATCTTGAGAGTTTTATGAGAGGCACGTCTAAAAAAACTTTATGCTCACCTTCGCAATTTGTAACTCTCTCGATGTAGTGAAATATTTATATTTTCTCTTGTCATGTGGACGTAACTATTACATCAATAGTGAACCACGTGATTTTCAGTTTAGGTTAGTTTTTGAAATATTTTCTCTCATCACACATGAACGTAGCTATCACATTGATGCTCCAAATATCAAAAACTTCTAAATTTTTTTAACTTTCATTGAATGGTTCATGTATAATAGAGAATAACAAATACAAGTAATTTAACACTAGTATGCATATGCCTCGTACATATCTAGTATTAGACTATTACATTAGAAATACATATGATCCAACGAATTTATGATATCATAATCTAGAATCTAATTGATCCTTTTCTCGTATTTGGAAGCAGTGTATATATCCCATCTCGTGTCTCGTAACATTAACAACGCAACACATCATGTCTGAATTGTTAAAAATAATGATGAGACAAGAAATAAGACGAGTAATGATCCATAGGATTTACACTAATTTTGAAGTCATTCTCCTCGTATTTTTTTAAAGGGTTTTTTAACCGTATATTTACTATTTTCCTAACTTATTAGTATGATGAAGATATAAATCAACAAAAAAAAAAGTACTCGTACTTCGTACTAAACTATTGTAATTCGTATTCGTTGTTAAAACAAAACAGGGTGATTCTCCAAAGAATATTACTTTGTATTAGCTTAGGTTGGTGGAGGACGATAATGACCTGATTGAGACCAACTACTTGACGGAGAACTCGAATGTCCTGTCGCGTCTTGGCTACCGTCTAAGGGGCTGAAAACACCCGGTTGCTGGCCGGAAAATAATGGTGGCTGGTATTGCATCGACGAGGTAGACAATGAAGGCGGTTGATGAGGGATAATGCCGAATTGTTGAGAATTATTTGAAGAATACAAACTCTGTTCTATACCGGGAAATTGGCAATCACCTGAACTCTGTAATAACTGAGAGTACTCCCAGTAATCCCTCATTATATCTGGATTAGCCTGTGACTGCTGGAAATTGATTGACTGTGGGATACGGGTTGCTGTAGTGGTGGCGGCGGTCGTGGTGGTCATCGTGGTGATTGGAGAAAGTCGGGTTGTTGGGGTTGGGCCAAGTGATTGTACAAACTCGGGAAAATTCAGCTTGGCGCGATTACCCCTGAAACGAAGGGCAGCTTCGTCGTAGGCACGGGCAGCAGCCTCAGCAGTGTCGAAGGTGCCTAGCCAAACACGGGCAGCTTTTTGAGGGTCTCGGATTTCAGCTGCCCATTTGCCCCATGGTCTTTGGCGTACGCCCCTGTACCGTCGCTTCCTCTCTCCTGTTTCTTCCAAGGTGGACGTTGATGGAGAGGAGGTGGTGGTTGTTGATGTTCGAGTGGCTAATGACGGTGAGGATGTGGTTGTACCAGAACTCAGTATAGTGCTAGATTGGACTTGTATGGGACTAGACATACTTTCCTCCTTCACTGTTAGATAAGCAAACAAATTATTAAAGGTTTATCAATCATACAACATAACATTGTTCAAACGTATTTAATTATTTATCGATAAAACATTTTTATCTCAATTTCGATGGTTCAGAACTCTCTACGTATGTAGAAAATACATATTAAATGGATTTCATAAAACTCATATAAATGGTGTATTTCATAAAACTTTTATCACAATTAAATTTTTTGTCACAATTCTTTTATTTTGATATTTTGTTATACATGACATTTGCTTTGATATATATTATATTAGAATAATCACATTTTACAAAAAATAATAATAATAATAATAGATCGTGAATACCAAGTTTTAAGGAAAATTTCAGAGTAGATTTTCAAGATGACCATAAATTTAAATGGACAAAAAAAAATGGATCAATGAATGGTTGAAACAAATCTAGCCGAATATTTGGTTTGATTTGGTTCCGAATACTAAATTATTATTTGACCCTATATTTGATCGGACGAATCAAATGCAAATCGAATTTTTTTTGAACCGAGCTTTACGAATCATATTCAATACGAGTAGTTTGGATCACTCACAACCCTAGCTAGGTGAGATATTGTTTCACATCGGTAGAACTAGAGAGTAAGGACTAAGAAGACTAGTTTATAAACTAGTGGATTACTTCTTGTCTCCTCCCGTCAACGATTAATTTTAAGATGAAATTTCACTTGTTTATGAGTCGATTTTTTGAACCGATTCAAAGTCAATTATCTTACCGAAATCTCTAGGATACTTGGATGAGTAGACAATATTTAAAGTTAAAGCTGAGTCCACCACTTAGGCTTAACGTCAGAAGCATATTTCAGGACTTCCTAATGAAGATACTTGTCAATTTGTGGTATAAAGTGTCTCAAGTAAAGACAAAATAATACTAGTGAGAATGATAGTATAAAAGTATTGTTATGAGTTATGACATTAGACTAAGTTTAAAGGGAGTCTGAGTATGAATCTGAGTAAGAGTCTGAGACTCATATTTGTTAAGTCTGAGACTCATACCTGGATAATGTGGTTGGTACGAGTCTGAGGCTCAGACGGATGGAAGATTAAAGGAGGTCTGAGGTTGAGTCTGAACAAAAGTCTGAGTCTCAGATTCTTTGAGTCTGAGACTCATACCTGGTTAAAGTGGTTGAGACAGTCTGAGACTCAGATAAGTCTGAAGTTGAGTCTTGGATTTCAAAGACTCATCCTCAGACTCGTTCATTCAATTCCGTTCATTTTAGTTTATTTCAGTTCAAATAAGTTGTTATTATTATTATTATTATTATTAATTATTATTATTATTAATATTAATTGTTATTATTATTATTTGTTAAATATTAAAACTAATGACATTTTCATAAAAATTAATATTAATATAATAATAAAAATTAATATTGTTTTTATTGTTATTAATATTATTACTATTAAATATTAATATTGATTATTAATATTAATATCAGTATTATTATAATATTATTAATAATTAATATTATTAATATTATTATTTATTATTACTATTGTTATTGTTATTGTTATAAATATTATTATTATTATAAAATATTTTTATTAATAATATTTTTATTAAAAAATTAATATAATAATAATAATTATTATTAATATTTTTGATACAATAATTAACATTATTATTTATTGTTACAATAATAATTAATAATTTTTTTGTAACTAGTAAACTTATTACTCCGTATTATTTCTGTATTTCAGGCTACTTTAGTTCAATTTGTCTCAACTCAGTTCAGTTCAGTTCAACTTATTTTACTTTAACTCATTTCACTTCATTATAAAAGGACATGATCAAAATAATT
This sequence comes from Agrostemma githago, assembly GCA_958450325.1. NCBI lineage: Eukaryota > Viridiplantae > Streptophyta > Magnoliopsida > Caryophyllales > Caryophyllaceae > Agrostemma > Agrostemma githago. The sequence goes on from OY288248.1 coordinate 2,515,221, forward strand.
TGTATTAGATGATATAGTTGTATATATGATAAAAGGCAAATTCGTATAATAAATGATAAATAATACTGCACGTAGTAATAAAAACGGATAATGAATTGATAGTTATTCCCGACCAAACCAAATAAAACCTAGTTCGACCTGAACATGACCAAACCGACCCGAACCAACGATCCGACCCGAAAGTGATCCGCATCTGACCCAGACCCGACAACTAGACATGACAAAACTGACTCGACCTGAAATGACCCAACCTTAATAAGTCAACTCGATCCCGATCTGATATCCAAACTAAAGAATCTAGGTGGACTCGTAAACTGAATTGACCCGAGTAAACCCAAAATTGACCCGACTATTATTATAAAAAACGAGTCGATATCCCTAAAAAGATGAAAATAGCAAACCCGAAATGATCTGGCCCGACCCAAAGTCAAAGCGAAACTCACTTAACCCAAACCCGATCCGGTTGACTTGTTTGTCAGGTTTATCGACAACCCAACCCGAACTCGACCCACCCGCCCGATTGCCACTTTTAATAATGACCACTTGGAAATAAAATTATTCGTATGTCACAAGATTTATTTAACAATTAATTATTTAATTGTAATTATTCGAGTAATTAATCGAGTTATATAATAAACGTAGATATTGAGGTAAATAAAAAAATAAAATAAGTTGGGTAGAAAGTTGAGGTGAGATGATGTAAATAAAAAAAAAAGTAGATAAAAAGTTGAGGTGAGATGAATAAAAAATAATATAAAATAAGGTATATGAGGGGAGAAAGTCTGAGATGAGTCTGTGGATAAAGTGTACTTTTATAATGAGTCTGAGTCTAAGTCTGAAGAATGAAAAGTGAGTGGAAAGCTGAGGTGGCCGAGTCTGAGGAAAAATGATGGGTCTGTGGATAAACATAGTCTTAGACATGGAAGTTGGATTTGGTTGAGGAAATCAGGAAAGTCAAAAACTATCGCAACTCCAATGCTTATCTCTCACTTTCCTACTCAATCTTATCTTAAGTTGGTCACATAAAAGTGTAAATAAAGTATTATCACAAAGATAGAACTTTGCTAAGAGGATCAAGTCAGATCAAGTTGACGAGTTCCGGGTTCTGATTGATTATCGTTTGTATATATTGTGTCATCGTCGGGTGACTTGATGAGATGATCAAGTTTGGTTTGGGCGGCGATTGCTTGGACATGTCATTGACACGTACTACATTTTAAATTAATTTATTTATGGAGAAAATCGGGATTATCTTGCATAATTCAAGGCTTTTCATTGGCTATAATCAGCTGGTTAATTAAGGTGTACAATGACATGCTATATATACCTAGTATAGACGGCGTATAGCTAAGAATTTCTCGTAAAAATAAAAGGATGTGATTATTCTTTAAAAAAATGAATGGACGACCTAGCTATATTTCAAACGGGTAGTTTGGTTGAACTTTGTTAGACCTGATATTGTCAAACTAACCCACCCATGATCAATCGAACATCAATTGATCACTTAAAAGATTTATACTTGGGACTAAATATGACTGAACTGAACTAATTCATACCCAAAGGACTCGACGTGCAACAAACTAACTCAAAATGTTAGCTTCCCCCGCCCGATTAACCTAATTGTAATGCACCCGAATCATACTTGAACTTTAATAATGACATAACCCTATCCAAGTAGGGCAGTTTCAAGACAGTAGAAACCGACCAATATGTTATGATGATGTATTGATGTGTACGTGTACGTGTGTATCTTCTATGCGTGCAAGAAGATCGAAAACTTTTATCCAAGGGAAACTAAACTCGCTTAGATCGAGGTTGCAATATAGTGTTATATAGTCACTGCGAATTGATTAACATTGTTTACGTTCTTGGTAGTTAGTTTAAGTACCTACTTTGTTGATCGAATATCGGCTAAAAAACCTAGATGTAGTGACTACCCTTCAAAGAGTAGAAGAAGTGTGTGTTAAGTCGTTTATGAGAACCAAACCCTAATCTTACAGCGATAGTAAATGAGCTCTTATTACTAGAGCTAACCTTGTTCTCAAATTGTATCGATGAGTACTTTTAAATAGGGTTTTGATCTTCATAATCCATGCAATAATAAAGACTCTCATCATCATCTACTAAGTAACACAAATTTTGGTATACTCGTACTTTATATTGTTATATATAACGACAAATAACCTACTTATTTAGGTAGAGAAAGACAAAAGCATAACATTTTGTCTCTATCCAACAAAATTGAGTATCATTTTAGTTGTTTCAACAGTACGATGAATAATCTGTAACAAATGAGTCAAAGTCAGCTAGTAAAAGGGTAGAAGACGACTAGCTAGGAGGTTAGTTCTTGAATGGGATGGTCGTATGTAGAAGATAGAGTCGTATATGAATGTATGATTGTTGGTAATGGATAAAACTTATCCAACAAGTCCCCTTTTCCTTGTATAAGATCATCAGAAAATGACCTACATACATTGGTACATACATGGGATGGAGTACTACTACTCATCATGTGTGTGATCACAATCATTAACTAAACCCCAAAACATTCCTACTTACACCCATCAAGGCCATCATCATTGTTTCTTCTCAACAAACACTTCTTCCTAACTCATATATACACCAATCTAGGTTTATCAATCTTATTTATATTTATAATCCTGATTAAAAAAACGTACCCTCGTCATGACCTGGTTGATCTGTACTTAGTTTTGCTTCTATATATCATTAATATATCACATAAACCCTAAGATTAGGACATTATTGACTAAGAATCTAAAATGATCTGATGTACCAGTCTGTGCTTAACTTCGTCCCTGTACATATAATCAATATAACATAAAACCCAAGCTAAGATGAGGCATTATTCTTATGCTAATTGGTCGAAGATGATCGGATCGTTCTGTGCTTAGCTTCATCAGTATCACATCAAACCTAAGCTAAGATGAGGTATTATTCTTATGCTAGTAGACTTTGATGAATTGGTCGGTCGATCTGTGTTTTAACTTTGTCCCTATATATATCAGTGTTATCGCATAAAATCTGTTAAGATAAGACTTTGTGTTTACGCTACTAGACTAAGACATCTACGCTGAATAAGATCGGAATAGAAAGATACATACCACCAATAGCACTAGAAGAAGATTGATGAGCAGCCACATTAGTAGCAACTCTAGCAAGTGATGAAGATGAAGAACCATCAATCATATGATGACCACTACTTCCAATTCCATACATCATTTGTTGATGCATATCATGATGATCCTCCCTACCTCTCTTCTGCCCAACCCATGTCGTCGTAGTCGGATACCCGTACAAACTATACGGGTCAACCCACGACCCGACATCACCACCAGCTCCATACCCGCTCCCACGCCCCGATACCACGTCGGTCAAAGCCATTACCATAGCTGAAGTCTCCCAGCTTGAAGGAATCGTCGTCCCACTTGTCGTCACGGCCACCGTGGCGTCTCTATTATCCCCATCCCCTCCACCTCCGCCTCCGCCGCCACCACTGCCACCACCACCGCTGCCACCGCCGCCTTCGTTTGGTTGGAAGCCGGGGTACTCTCTTGGGTTCGCCACCGTTGTACAACACATGTAGTACACGCCACCTTTAGGCTTACTTTTTTTTTTTTGGCTTCACTGCTACTTCCTGTATTTTGAATATGAAATGAAATTAAATAAAGTATAAATGACCTTAGACTTTTTATACTAGTCTACGACTTTCTATAAATTTAGACCGTTTCGAAACGGGTTTGAAATCTGTTAGCATCAATATTAATATTATAAATAGATCTCCTAGGAGACGGTCTCTATTCACTTTAATGATAAAGTAAGTATAAATGAAAGTAACAGTAGTATCAAACCTAATAGAAGTAGGTACGATTGTACCACTAATAGAAGTAGGTACGATTAACCTAAAAGAGTATACATATATAAAGAGGGTACGCTTCTTATAAAAAGAGGTACAAAACAAAGTTGTCATTTAAAGGTACGAATAGAACCTAAAATGGTACTGAAGAGTGGTCTCTCAATCAATAAGTTATTGAGAGACCGTCTCTCCCAAGAATTTGTGTAATATTATTAACGTCAACCACTCAACCGGTTATGGTTGAAACTCACTCACTCGAATGTCGTTGGGCTTAAAGAGTGGTTACTGCACGTGTTCCTCGTGCCATGCACTGAATTATTCATTTCAGATTGGGACCAGTTAAGATTCAAATAAAAATTTGCTCGCAAGGGTGTTGCCTAATGACTAAGGTTTCAAGGTCAAGCCCCTACAAGGGCGAACTCGTGGAAGTTGTATGGTTTGAGACTATATTTTCTAGGTTTTGGGTGATTTGCAAGCTATGCATAGCCCCGAAGTTTATCCAGAACACACAAAGGTAACGCATAAAAAAAATCAAATAAAAACCTTTAAGATAATGATTGAGATCAAACTATTATATTTATAGTTTATTAAACTCGGGAGAGAATAGTCACCTTATAATCTTATATACTTTTGAAAAATAATTCAAGAGTTGTTTTTTTTGTGGTATTACAATAACAGGAAAGTTGCGTCGAACCTGAGTTATATATCAACCACTGGACTAAGACATCTGCGATAAAGACTGGATGTAGGTAAAAGAAGAAATGGAGCAAAAGAATAGGAAGAAATGGAGTTGGGTGGGGGAATTGAAGAAGTTTGGCTGCTGGTCTAATAATTTTTAGGAAGAAGAGAAGGGGATTTATATTTATATATATATATTATATATATGGCACACTTTATTTGAGGAAGCCGTTGAATGCACAGGGGTCTTACTCTGAATCTAGCCCTCTTCTATCATTCATTTCTTCTTTTATTTTATATTTTCTTTCTTTATATAAGAAATAGTTTATAAAAATAAAAAAAAGAGAGAAAAGGGGAACTTTAATAAGTACGAGAAAAATATGCTGAAATTAGACCCATGCCATATAAAAAATTCACATAAAAAAACAAAAAAAAAAGTAAGTGATGAGTTGATGACTAACTACTACCCCTCCGTTTCTTTGAAAGCTTCCCCTTTTTCTTTTTCGTAAATTTCTTTGATAGCTTCCACTTTTTTTTTTGTAAATGTGCCATTTTTTAGGTGGAAGCTTTCATTGAAACAGAGGGAGTAACTAGTTTAATTTGTACCCCTCTCGCATGCAAATAATGGTTTTACATCGAGTATTTCACAACTTTCAAGAAATAACGTAAAAAGTAAAGTGGGTAAAAAAGTAATGTGCAGATGTGAGTATTCCCTCCGTTCAAATTTGAAGGGTACACTCAAGAGAATTGTTAATATTCCCGACAATCTAAATATAGTCAGGTGGGATCTTGTTTGATTCGTTATTAAGAAACCTTATTTCACAGCAAGATTAACCGTTTTTTATATGTTTCAAATCCCTAATTGATGATGTAAAACGTGTCTCGCCAAGTATGAAAAAGCAAACGCATCCTTTGAATTCGAACAAAGGGAGTAACGTTTTAGTGTGAATAACGAAAGGATTGACGAACATAAGATGATCTGTTTATAATAAATAGGTAAGGAAGTACTCCGTATTTACTACGTGATGAGATGATTGAATTGGATCGTTTTAAGCGTGAGACGGTCGTGTGTATTGGGGTTAGTGATGAAGTAACGAAAATATACAAGTTATGAAAAACAGTTGCCGACTATTGAAAAGAGGAGGTGTGTTCACACAAGCAGGTTGACACATGCAAAAAATAAAAGTGATGGCATTTGGTTTGGGTTTGGGTTTAGGCTTTAGAGTTTAGCCCTTTGTGGTGCGTAGAGAGGCATGTCGGTGAAGCTTTAAAAGAGGTGAATAGGTGGTGATGGTCGTATTCGATTTGGATTCTTGGTCTTTATTTCTAAGGGCTTTTTTTTTGTATAGGATGGGTGAAGTGCGTAAGAGTAGGAGGTTATTGCGTGGAGGATGTATAGAGATGTGGCCCAACTAGGTTTTAGATTCATGGGCTTTGGCCCAATTGTTGCTACACATATTCTACTTCATCAAGTGCTTTGTATGACTATTGACTAGGTTATTCTAGCGGCAATGAGGAGATTTGGGACTTTTTGGAATTGGGGTAGGTGGATCTTCTTTAACTCCTGGTCACCTCAAATTGAAATGTATAATAAAATATACTCCTTTTTAGTTCAAGTATCATTCCCCAATTTTTTTGGGGAAGAGATTAAGAAATTGGTAATTTTTTTTGGGAAGAGATTAAGAAATTGGTAATTTTTTTGGGGAAGATGTTAAGAAATTGGTAAAATGTGGGGTAGGAAGTGAAAAGGTGTTGGGTTTAGACATGGAGGAAAACAATAAAGAATTGAAGGAAAAATAAAGAAGGATTAAAAGTACATCCAAAAAAAGAAAGTGAGAAAAATCAAACTAAGCTCAAACAGGAAAGTGAGAGGAATACTCAAACTAGGAGGGAGTACGTTTTTGTAGTGATTCGGGGTCTGAAATAAAAAAGACCCGAAATCGCACGACATGTTATTCAGGCTAGTTGAAACAACCTCATGAAATATGGGGAGCGATCGAGAATATTTTAGGGTGCATGGAGATGTTATAGCACTGTCGAGCGCAAATAGATGGATCGTGTACAAGGACTTACAGAGTATAATTGTTGCGCAAAAAAGATCGAACATCATACCTCCTGAAGCGACCCCAGACACGCAGTATGAAATTATGGGTAAATTGAAACTTGGTCCATTACGACTTCGGACTTCCAGGACAGCTCAAATTAAAGTGTATAATTAACGTTTTTTAGTGATTTTGGGGTCAGAAACAAAAGTGATCAGAAATAGCACGAATTGTTGATTGGGTCTGTTGACACAATGATGCGTGCGATTTATATATGATTATTATGTCTTTTACACACGCATTTCCATGCGATTTATATATGATAATTAACGGAAGCTTTTAGACGCATGCTAGGGTGAATAGCGGACCGGAAGGACCTTTTCAGTTTTCACTACCCCTTAGACCAATATTTGTGATAAACCTGTGACCCAGACTGTGACCGTAGGAAATTCATGGTGAACCGACAATCCTAGTTTTCTCTCTATTATATTCATCTTTCATTCACTACTTTAGTTTAATTAACCCAAAAACAAAACCCCCCGAATTGGTTACTTAGATAAACTTTAATTGCGAGTAGAATTTATTTGTCTCCTTGTGGATACGATCCTGACTTCCCTAGCTATATTTTTAGTTAGACCTAAGTTGGTTATCTTTGATAGCTATACGACTAGCTTATTACACAACCTCGCGAAATATGAAGAACAATAGAAAATACTTGAGGGTGCCGATACGTATTACAGCATCGTCGACAACAAATCGTGTACAAAAGACTCATACTTCATTCTCATTTGGAAATGAAATTGGACATGGTACATCTTGAAATGACCCTAGACATGTGCCTATGAAATTCAGGTTAAATTGAAACGTAGTCCGGTACGAGTGTACGACCTTTCGGAAATCTCAAAATGAAGTGTATAATAAACGTTTTTCCAGTGATTTGAGGTCCAAACCAAAAGTGAGCAGAAAATCGCACGAATTGTTGATTGGGTATGTCGACACAACCTCCCAAATATGAAGAGCAACATAAAACATTTGAGTGTGCCGGTACCTGTTACAGCACCATTGGCAACAAATCGTATAGTGTAAAAAGACTCAAATGTTATTTACCGCAGCTCAAATTTTGAGTGGTCATTTTATCATACCCAAAGAACAGATTGTGCAATTTTCAGCCAGTTTTATTTCGCACCCCTCAAATCTCTGAAAATTGTGATATACTGTATACACTTCAATTCGAGCCGTTCAGCATGCAAGTCAGGTCAACATTTCATTTTCTCCCGATTATTGTACCATGTGACTTTGGACGCTTCATGAGATACCCTGCCTGATTTTAAACCCAACCAACAACTACAAATTACTTTTAATTTGCACGAGTAATTGATATACGATAACGACATAACATTGTTATTTATCGTATTCCAACATCATCAAATATTATCTGTTACTGTTCAAATTTTGAATGCATGAGCCGCAATCTTAGAACTAATGTCGTTTGTTAACCTTTTCGTAACTCAATTCCTAATGTCAACATAATAAGAAAATCCAAGTAGCAAAGTGAGTTGTTTTCTTGTACTGCTTTACCAAAACATCACGTAGTATTCTAATAATAAAATGTCTATACAACTAAGTACTCGTGCATGCATGTAAATATAATAATAATTGAAGCTACGTAAAAGGCTAAAAGCATTATGTAACGAATACCTTCTTTATCAACTAAAGGCCTAAAATAACCTAAAACTAAGCTGTCTTCACGAACTAGATTAAGTTAACGACGACTCATTGACTACGAAGATACAGTAGTTCAATTGAACTAAATCACCTTTATATTATTATTATTATATTATTATTGTTGACGAACAAAATTAAAAAGATTTAAGAGTTCTCGTTAAGATCGAGTTCAGTGGTTATTTTTTGATTTTCTTGCCACGTCCCTGTAGACTCGATATCTTTGACGAGTTCATCAATTTTTATTTTTTTTGAAGTGAAGATCAATATCATTAATAATAAGTTATCCGGCATCTACAAACGATGTCAAATTGAACTGAATACAGATTTGTAAAAATAAAGAACATCATTGAGACAAAGATCACTATTAGAATAATGCGTTTCTGCATAGCCTTCTATATATCGCTGTTTATTGACACAGTCTTTCGCGAAAGAATCTATAGATCTGATGAAATAGCCTCCATGATGATGAACTTTCTCTATTTTGACAAATAGTAGACCGAGATCTGACCTCAATTGTATCGCCGTACGTAGGGATTCCATTGCTCTCATGATCTTGCATAAAGGACTGAAACCTCGAAATAAAGGAAAAAACCTTGAAATAAAGGACGAAAACAACTCTCACAAAAGAGAGACTTTTATGGCTTATCATTGTTTAATTATCGATGGAGACCCCAGATTGAGGAGGAAAAGTAGGGTTTTTTTGAGGAGAAAGAGGAGGAAAAAAGTACTTATCTCAATTTCTTTCTCAAATATGGAGTAGTAAGTAACCGTCCATTTTAATTTGCACGAGTTTTCGACTTTAATTTTAACCAAGGTGAGTTCTTCGCTTTCCGATCCTCTCATTGCTTAATTCTTCTATGGTCCTGTAAATGTGGGAGGATGCATTATTTGACATAAGAAATATACGAGTCGACTTTCGGCAAGTTTTGTTCCTGGGTCTCGGATCTTCGAAAACCGTGTACTTACTCCATTATACACAATGATTTGAGCCTTTCGATAGGTTATGTCGGCAAATTCTCGTTTTCGTCTGATTTTCTTACCACGTTTTTCCGGCGGGTTCATCAGGATATCTCCATTCAAGTTAATTTCATCCCAGAATAAAAGATTAATCGATCTTTTCGAACGAGTTTTCAATTCGATTTTTAACCGGCACGTGTTTTTGCTCCCCGATACTCTCATTGCTCTCTCTTTTGCTGGTCCAATAAATCGGGGATGACGTGTTATTTGACGTAAATAATTGAATAGACAGACTATTTTTGACAAGTTTTGCCCTATAGTCCTGGACCTCCAAAAATCGTGCATTATATTATACCCTATGATTAATCCAAAAGCAGATGACCTGGCACTCCAACTGAGAACTAGTATGACGTGTGCGATCCATTGGTAAGAGTGTAAGAATGAGCACGTGGAAAAGTGATGTAAACATCCGGCAAATTAAAGATTGTTATCGATATCTGTGGGCTTACCCAAATACCGACTACGTCTATTATTACTCCCCCATTAATCCTTATCCTCACACACTAAACAAGTAACGAATTTTAAAATGGATCAAATATGATCGAGAGTATATATATGTACTCCTTCTGTCCCAATGAATTGTTTGCCTATTCTATATTGGAGCGTCTCAATGAATGGTTTACCTTTCTATTTTAGGAATGTTTTTTATATGTAATTTGACCATTTTCATGAGTTTGCTCCACATGTCACTTTCTCATTGGATCTCTTGCCCTTGGTGCCAAAAGCAAAGACAAACAATTCATTGGAACAGAGGAGTAGTTAACGAAGACAAAACATTTGACACATCTTGACATGTGATTTGATGTAATATTTGACTTATTAAATTATGGGACTGCTCGCAAATCGTCTCCTCTCATCATCAACTCTAATCGAGAGAATAAAAAATCAAATCCCGAACCATATTGATTAGAATATATACTTGTAACATTTGATACTCGTAACATTTGAGCTAACTCTTGTTTTTTTTACTAAGTCATTGTAATAATACGGATTTGAATTTATTCAGTAGTATTAGAATAATACGACGTACGGAAGCACACAGAAGGCAGGCAGGAGCACGCAGTAGTAGTGAAGCAGCATGCAGCAGCCCACTGTTTACAACAATTAAATTAAACCTCCACATTATCTTCTATCACATCACATCACATCACATGTATAAAATAATTGTATTTATACACACTAAAACACGTACAATCGATCAATCAATACATCATCCAACATACATACAACTACGAATCTATGGCACCAACGGCAGCAATGCTTCTTTTAGGTGGTCATGACCACCTTACCAACTACTCATCACAACCCCATCAGCATCATCAGCTTACATATTCCGGTTTCGGGTTTGGGTTTGGGTTTGGGTTTATTGACACAGTTTCTGACTTTGTCCGATGCATCCGTCTCCGACATGTCGAACATCATCAGCCACTTGTGAACGACGACGTGGTTCTGGTTCGGGATCCCAAATCTAAACTGGATTTGGAGGCGGACAGGTTTCGTGAGGCTTTTGAAATCAGCTATTGGTGACCACCACTAGTCGACTAGCTCACTAATCATACTCCCTCCGTCCCTAAATGATTGTCTCATTTGTCTATTATTTGTGAGGAGTATTTTAATGAAATGTGACAATCTTAGTGGAATGGAGGTAGTATATGATACGATGCCTTTTTTTTTTGGTTTTTGGTTGATTCCGATCCGATTCATTCGGGTTAAGATTTGTGTAAATTCGGTGTTGTAAATTCAGTTTACATGGCTAATCAAGGACTTATTAAGGATATACTCGTACTTTCTCCTATTTTTAATTATCTCTCCTTTGACTTTTGGGTGAAAAAATAAGGGCGTAAGAATGTGTGGCTCAAAAGAGAGGAAACACGAGAGAAAAAGGTAAGGGCAATTCTAGATCACAGGTTAATGATAATCCAAAATAGAAGAAAAGGTGTTTCAACCTAATAAGAAAACATGGAAGATAAATAAAAATGAGAAAATATATGAGTATACGATAAACAACAACTAAGTTGCATTATGACTAATACAATGCTTCGAGTTCATAGAACCGTCTTGAATAATAGGTTTTAGATTCGAAAGTGTATCCCAAACCGAAAGCCTATTCTTAAAGTATTTGGAGAAAAATGGGTTAATGTTAAAAGTATTAATTAATAAAAATAATCCATAGAAAAATGGGGTTAATTAATTTCAATGTATTAACAAAAATAGTCAATTATCGATTTAGCGTTAATTACAAAATTATTTATTGTTTTGGTGTTCATTTTAAAGTATTTAGGGCTCGTTTGGTTCATGGGAAGATGAAGTTATTGGGAACTTAAATTCACATAAATGTCAGGTGAAAAATGACTCCATGCGGGAAGTTGTCTTGGTGGGTAACTTCCCCGTTATGGAGGAATTGAAATTCCTGGAGAAGTGGTAATTCCCATGAAATGGGCAACTAAACAACACCTTGAAATTAAATGCAATTCACGGGATCTTGCAATTTCCGTGAATTAGATGAGTAACCAAACGAGCCCTTAGGCTTAACTAGTATACGTCATTTTTTTTATTTAGGTCAGTTTAGTATAATTAAAATCAATTATTCAATCAAAATCATCTGTCTAGTTCAATTGTATTGACCTCCGATTCTTTGGAACTGCTACAATTTTAAAGATTTGTGTGAGATATTTTAATCAAATGTAGCAGTTCTAAAGAATCAGAGGGGCTACAAGATAACTGTCCAAGTTTGTCTTACCTGGGATAGTACAAAACGTGGAATTATGTATATCTATGACAAAACTCGGTCAAAGACGGTAAAAGGTAAGGCGGAATAATACTCCGGCGGGAGTAAGGCCAGGAGTAAAAATCCTCTCCCTTTTCTTATATCCATATCCTACCCATTTCTTCTCACTGATCTTACTCGCTTACATCAAATCTAAGTTTTACACTCTCCATAAACAGATTATTCAATCAAAATTTTACATTTCTTGTATGATAAAAGACTTTACCATAGAATCCTCACGTCCTTCATCTATAAAATATTCAATGTAAATCTTGGATTGACTTTTCGGTGTAGAGAATAGCCCTTAATGACTTTTCGGTGTAAATCTTGAATTCAATTTTTTTTATCACTTGAGCTCACCCCTTAATGAGAAAGAGTATTTAATACTCCGTACTCGTTTGGAGTAATTAATGTGAGTAATTAATAATATTCCCTCTCTTCATAACCAAACACACCCCTTGCTTTTTCACATTTGTCGAGACGTGTTTACACAATCGATATCTTTTATTTTCCATTAGTAAAAAATCATTAAAAAATTGATATTTTTATTAATGTACTCGTAGAGACAAATCAAACAAGCATTAATATCTTTTATTTTCCATTAGTAAAAATTATAAAAAAAAATTACATTAATAATAATTCTTTTTTTTGTTAATCAAATAGCACACTTAGTCACATTATAATATAGGGGAGGAGATTCGAATCTGAAACCTACTGTACCAGTACCACTGTACCAGAGCACCGAGTGTTAACATTATACTAAGACATTTTCGGTATAGAATCCGACATTAAATACAAGGAAACGAGGAGTTGGAAAAAAGGATTTAGGTTAATTTAATACTCCTACTGTACTCAGGTGAAGAAGGCGCAGTCGTCAGTCAGTCACAGTTTACTTACTGGAACAAGTTAGATCACCAAATCCAAAACTAGCGGGACAACTTCCTTTCAAACTATTTCAAACGCTCTCTCTTTCTCTTTAGTCTTTACTCGATTCTTCAACCTCCCCCCCTTTTTCCCCTTTTCTAATCTATCGATTTTGATTTCGATTTCGATTTCGATTCAATTCAATTTCCCCCAAAAATGACCTCTTGATTTCATTTCTAGGGTTTTGTTTGGTTATCTTCATCAACGATGGATTTCCATGGGTTAGACAGGAAATCACTCCAAGAATTATGCAAGAAACATGGGATTCCTGCGAATTTGAAGAGTTTAGACATGGCTGACCGCCTATCCTCCATTCTTCTCAAGGTAATCGTCTTTCTCTTCTTTCGTTTTTGTCCGTAGCTCTGGAATTGATTGAAATTGATTGAAATTAGGGTTAGCTTTGCAATTGATTTGGGGAATTTGTTTGATTGGTTTGTAGGAGGAGATGCATGAGACGAAGGGGAGGAGAGGGAAGTCATGCTTTAAGAGTGTGAGTGAAGTTGTTGAAGAAGTAGAGTGTGAGAAAGTAGTTGTAGGTAGTAAAGGTAAAGGAGTTAAGAAAGTTAGGTTTAGTCCCGAATCCGATAATCAGATGTTTTTGTTTGAGAGAACTGATCCTAGGGCTATCAGATTGTTGGCTAGGAAGAAAAGGGCTTTTGTGAAATCACGAGGGAAAGGAAACCCGGTTGTGGTTTCTGGAAATTCGGAGGAATCTGAGAGATTGGTTGGTGTTTCGGATGAGCTGGGTACAGTGGCGGAAGCTGTGGTGAAGAGGAGTTTGAGGAGTAGGACTGTTGTGATCTCGGAGGTTGCCGCTTTTGTGAGTGAGAATGATGAAAATGTGGTGAAGGTTGCTGAGAAAGAAGGGAATTTGGGGCGGAACTTGAGGTCTCGAAGAGGGGTGGTGGTACAAGAGAGTGTAGAGGTGATGTCGAAGGTGGAAAATGTTGTCGAAGACAGGAAGTTAAGGAATTCTAGAAGTTCAGCCGTGCAAACTAAAGATATGGGCTTGGAGTCAGAAAATGTTGATAATGTAGAGAAAGTGGCAACTGAAAAGGGTAATTTGGATTTGAAATTGAGGAGCAAGCGATGTAAGATGAAGCAGGACAGTGTAGAGGCCATGGCGGTGCTGTCCCCTTGTGGTGGTCGCAGTGATGAGAATGTTAATAAGCCTGTTGAAGTTGGGAATCTGAAGAGAAGTTTGCGGACCCGAGGAATAGGGAAAGTGAATGATGTTGAATCAGGGCCACTCTTGTCTCCTTGCGAGGAAAATATAGCAAAAAGGGGTAAAAAGGATAAGGGGATTGTGGAAGTAGGTTGCAGTGGTGTTGATGATGTTACTAAGCCTGTTGAAGGAGAAAAAATGGGAAGGAGTTTGAGGTCCCAAGGTGGAACCGAGAAGGGAAATGGTGTTGGTATTGCCTTGGTCTTGCCTCCTTGTGAAGAAAAGAAAGTAAAAAAGGGTAAGGGAATAGTGGAAGTAAGTGGCAGGGGTGTTGAAAATGTTGATAAGCCTGTTGAAGGAGGGAATCGGAAGAGAAGTTTGAGGTCCCAAGGCGGAATAGAGAAGGAGAATGGTGTCGGAGAAGCATTACCCTCGTCTCCTTGTGAAGAAAAGAAAGCAAAGAGAGGTAGAAAGGGTAAAGATGTTGTGGAAGTAGGTGGCGGTGATGGTGACAGTGTTGATAAGCCTGTTGAAGGTGGGAATCTGAAGAGGAGTTTGAGGTCCAGAGGTGGAATAGAGAAGGATAATGATGTTGGAGAAGCATTACCCTTGTCTTCATGTGAAGAAAAGAAAGCAAAAAGCGGTAGAAAGGGTAAGGGGATTGTGGAAGTAGGTGACGGTGATGATGGCAGTGTTGATAAGCCTGTTGAAGGAGGGAATCTGAAGAGGAGTTTGAGGTCTCGAGGTGGAATAGAGAAGGAGAATGGTGTTGGAGAAGCATCACTCTTGTCTCCACAAGTAAAGAAAACAAAATGGGGTAGAAAGGGTAAGGGGATTGTGAAAGCAGGTGACAGTGATGGTGATGGTGGCAGTGTTGTTAAGCCTGTTGAAGGAGGGAATTTGAAGAGGAGTTTGAGGTCCCGAGGTGGAATAGAGAAGGAGAATAATATTGGAGAAGCATTACTCTTGTCTCCTTCTGAAGAAAAGAAAGCAAAAAGGGGTGGAAAGGGTAAGGGCATTGTGGAAATAGCTGGCGGTGATGGTGGTAATGTTGATAACCCTGTTGAAGGAGGAAATCCGAAGAGAAGTTTGAGGTCCCGAGGTGGAATAGAGAAGGAGAATGGTATTGGTGAAGCATTACTCTTGTCTCCTTCTGAAGAAAAGAAAGCAACAAGGGGTAGAAAGGGTAAGGGTATTGTGGAAGTAGGTGACAGTGATGGTGGCAATGCTGATAAGCCTGTTGAAGGAGGAAATCTGAAGAGAAGTTTGAGGTCCCGAGGTGGATTAGAAAATGGTGTTGGAGAAGCATCACTCGTGTCTCCTTGTGAAGAAAAGAAAGCAAAGAGGGGTAGAAAGGATAAGCTAATAGTGGAAGAAGGCAACGGTGAAGGAGTTGATAAAGCTCAAAATGATATGGTCAATCGTGAAGGTAACAGTGGAAGGGTTACAAGGAAGCAGATGAGAAGTAAGGAAGTTATTGCTGTGAAATCAAGAAGCGATGATGACAGCGTTACTGAGGCGTTGAAAAGCAGATTTCGACCAAGGAAATCAGCAAGCAAGACTCAACACTCTCCTGAGATGATTGTTGCAGCGCTCGAGAATAAGGTGAAGGGCACGAGAAAAACATGGACGGTGAAGCATCTTGAGATTAATGGAGGCAGTGAAGTGGTAGTGGAGAAGTTAGGAGAAGGAAGTAATGTGGATGCTAATGAAAACAGGGAAAGTGCCAAAGTAAGCCAGAAGGATGATAACAATGACCATGTTAAAGTGCCAGATAATATCAGGAGGTCTGGTAGACGAGCAGCAAAGAGCGCAGTTGATATTTCCCTTCGTCATCAAACGAGACATCGTGAGGAGCTTATAGATCACATTAACGAGGATGACTCCGAAAGGGTATCTCAACTTGAAAGCAAGAACCCCAAAATAAATGGTAAACATGATTTTATATTCATTCTTAATGACATCTTAATCTTTGATGCAAATAGTATGTACTTGTGTGTTCAACATAATCATATAAGTGTCAAATCGCAAAATATAGTGTCTACGTATTTTTACTTGAGTAACTTGTCTGGCCTGACTGTTCCTTTAGCAAACTCAGAAGGGTTTCACTGCCAGTTAGTGTTGGTGCAATTTTTCCCTGTTATGGGTTTCATGACAAACCACATTGTTCGTTGCGTTTTCAGAACAATATCAAGCAACTGAAGAAGTGTTCGTTGAAATACGGACGAATGATGATAGAAGTACATCTTCGTTGCGAAATACTGATGATGATGATGATGATGAAGGCAACAAAGTCAACGAGTGTCCTGAATTGGTTGTCGTAGTTGACTGTAACACTGAGGACAAAAACGCATCTCTTTGCTCATTGACAGAACAAACATGCGGTCAGTATCTATCCCAATTTTTGCAATACTTGTCACTTTCACCAGTTAGGCCCTGTTCTCTAGGACTTAAATTGACTGGACTGAACTGAATGTGTCTGAACTGAATTGAACTGAACTGTACGTGTCTGATGTGAACTGAACTGAATTGAATGTGTCTGAACTGAACTGAACTGAAAATAAATAAATAATAATAATAATAATAATTAATTTTAATAATAATAATAATGTTATTATTATTAGTATAATTAATATTAATATAATAGTAATAATAATATTACTAATTTATTCAGTAAATGATAGTAATACTTTATAAAGTCATATTACTTTAAAATATTAGTAATATTACTTTTACTTTAAGTAATAAATATTTATAACTTATAATAGTATACCAGTAATACAACATGCAATTAGTCAGTGAAGAGCAGATACAAACATGAACGACGTCAAACGGAAGAAACTTATGAACAAAGTGCAAACGATTATAGCTAAAGACATATGGTTAGCTAATCGTGCCGATAGTGACATTGAAGAAGATTCAAATGAAGATTCCGATGAAGATTTCGATGGAGATGAAGAGGAAACGGGGCAAATTGATGTAGATGATTTACTTAATCATTTGACGTAATTTGTATTCATCAAAAGTATTGACGTAATGGATTTAGATTGTATTGACGAAAATATTTGTGGTCATTTATGTAAGTTTAACTTTGAAAATATCGTTCTTTTACCGTTATTATTTTCATCCACTGTAATAATAATAATAATAGTAATAATAACAATAATAATAATAATGAATATGATGATGACGATGATAATAATAATAATAATAATAATAATAATAATAATAAGTCTGAAGTGAACTGAATTGACCTGAACTGAACTGAACGTGTCTGAACTGAAGTGAATGTGTCTGAACTGAACTGAAAGTGTCTACTGAACTGAAACTGTCTGAATATAAGTCTAGGAGAACAGGGCCTTAGTGTCCTCTTTTGCTTCTAAGATCTTTAACACTTAGTTCTGGAAATGTGATTTTGCAAAATTTGTGTGGTGCACAGATGCAATTGAAGCCAATCATGCTGGTGAAGAACATCCTACTGGCTCATCGAATGAACCAGAGAGTGACATGTTGGCTTATGAGACTCTTGAAAGTAACCTGAATGAACTATTTGGTCCAAGCGATGAGGAGAAGGGTCCTGAAAATTCTCTGAGTTGTAGCAAGAATGATGAGACTGATTCACAAGATGCCACTGAGAAACCTGATTTTGCTGAGACGGATCATGTAACTAGCGATGAGATTGTCCCATGCGATGAAATTGACCCAGGTGAATGCAAGACAACTCTTGAACAGTCAGAGCAAGGTGAACCTGAAAGTGGCATGTTGGGTTGTGAGGTTCTCGAAAGTAATCCGGCACTTGACTTTTATGGTCCAAGCGGTGAGAAAATATGTTCGGATGAACTATTTGGTCCAAGCGATGAGGAGAAGGGTCCTGATAATTCTCTGAGTCGTAGCAAGAATGATGAGACTGATTCACAAGATGCCACTGAGAAGCCTGATTTTGTTGAGAGGGATCATCTAACTGGTGATGAAATTGGCCTAGGCGATGAAATTGTCCCAGGTGAATGCAAGACAACTCTTGAACAGTCAGAGCAAGGTGAACCAGAAAGTGGCATGTCGGGTTATGAGGTTCTGGAAAGTAATCCGGCACCTGACTTTTATGGTCCAAGCGGTGAGAAAATATGTCCTGAAAATTCTTTGAGTCCAAGCAAGAAGTATGAGAGCGACTCGGAGGATGTCACTGTGAAGCCTGATGGTGGTGATACCCATATTAGTCTATTGTTTTCAGAACGTTATCAATCGACTGAAGCCCTCAATGTTCAAATGCCAATCAATGATGATAGCACGTTAAGTTTGTTGCCGCGTAGTGAAGATGGTGAGACTCTCGAGACTAATCTGGTACTTGAGGAAAGATGTCCTGAAAAATCTTCGAGTCAAAGCAAGAAAGATGACACTGATTTCCAGGATGCCAATGAGAAGCCGGATGTTGTACAAGGTGAATTCGCCCCAGCTGACATCGCTTCAGATTACAGGAATCCCAACGTAGAAGGTAACAGAATTAATTACTAAATTACTCATATAGAATCTGTGATATATGGTTCAATCAAAACGCATAAATACTTGTAATATGGAGACCAAAAGCAATTTACTTAGCTATCGGGATTAGGAATACCTTGACTTACGTGACGGTTATTTTGCTAATTGAAGGTCGGAAACTGACAAAGTCAGAGCTTCAGATCAACAAAGTCTGAAGCTTGATAAATAGATGTCAAGAAAATAGTAGTATTCGTTGCTATTTATTTATTTTCTTGTGTAATTGTGAAACTTTCAATCGTTTATCCAGGGCAATATCATCAAAACGAAAGCCCAATTCCCAGGGAGCAGAAAGTTGGAAACCTCCAAGAGGAACAACACAATGCAACGCAATTGGAAGACTGCAAAAACACAGAAACCAATGCACATGACGTGGGAGGCAGTGATCATCATTCTCCATCTTCTTTGGTTCATGATGGCTGTGATGGTGTCCCAAAGAGAGCTCAGGAAATTTCTGTTGGACTCAGCGCATTTGACAGTAATTTTGAGGAAGAAATTGCGGCTGTTGCATGCAGCGCTGTTGAAGAAACTTCAAACGCATCTTTAAGTGCAGTAGCAGGTCAGAACTGTGTAGGTCAGTGTTTTGTTTTCAGTTTTAATCTATTTCAGAGTTGTATGAAACACACCCTGTTGATGAAAAGTCTGTTCATCTTTTGTGCCCCTAATAATATTTAGTTTACGGAGTATTTCTCACCTGGCGAACCTTTACACTGTTTACAGGCACAAGTGAGCCTGTTTGTAGCAGTATTAGACAGTCGACCTTGTTGGACTGTGGGGGATCCATTTGTGTTCGTGAAGAACAGCCATCCAGTTCCCCAAGTGACACTGGCATAATGAGGAACAGTGAAGATGATGAAAGTAATGGGGCTCCAGAACTTCATAGTTTTGAAATGAACATGACTGGTAAAGAGGAAGAACAACCATCCAGTTCCCCAAGTGATGCTGTCATAATGAGAAACAGTGAAGATGATGAAAGTAATGGGGTTCCTGAACTTCATAGTGTTGAAATGTACATGACTGATAAAGAGGAAGAAGGCTTTGATGATTTGTCTTCTCCGAGCATGGACAATGCAACAGGATCAGAACTGTTGCATGTTTCTGCTGTTATTGTCGACAAATTAGATGTTAGACCAACAGAGCAATGTAAAGTTTCTGGACCACCCGAAGCATGTAATGTTATATTTAATGAAGCTGATCAAACACGCCCTGAAATCTCTCCTGGTCGAGGTCTGATATTTCTCAGTTTCTAAGCATTTTCAATTCTGAATGTAGCTTCTTTATTTAATTTTAACCATTTGTTGTCTAATGATAATCAACTTAAAATATATAAAATCATTGTTGTGAAGATGTGCTGATGAACTTACATTTCTTTCTGATGCAGCGGAGAGGGGACATGAAAGCTGCAGCGATGCATCTGGACAAAAAATTACGTGTTTTGCAAATGATTGTAACACACACAACTTGGTTGAAGTTGATAAGACAACTCTAGAACAATCGGATCGAATTGAAGAATCCCCTGGGCCTGATATACAGCAGTCGCTTTTTCGAGAAGATTTTGTTAACTCTGCTGAAGAAGGTTGTATCACATCAGCTATCTGCGTTTCTGAAAGCATGAAGCGAAACATAAATGGTAAATATAAAAATTATTTCAACAACACTTTCAATCAAGGAAATGTTTTAGTGATGAAAGTATAAGTACTAAATACCAACTGTTCATTCCCCTAATTATGTCTAATTTATTTCTCATCTTGCGAACCTATACACTGCACAGATACCAGTGAGCATATTTCCAGCAGTATTGTACATCCGACTTTGTTAGACTGTGGGGAATCCATTTGTTTTCGTGAAGAACAACCATCCAGTTCCCCAAGTGAAACTGACATGCGAAACAGTGAAGATAATGAAAGTGATGGGGTTCCTGAACTTCATAATTTGGAAATGAATGTGCAAATTAAAGAGGAAGAGTCGTCTTCTCCAAGCAAGGACAATGCAATGGGTTCAGAACTGTTGCAAATTTCTGCTATTATTGTCGATAAATTGGGTGCTCAACCAACAGAACAACCTAATGTTTCAAGATCGGCCGAAACATGTCATATTATTTTTAATGAAGCTGATGAAACAAGCCCCGAAATCGCCCCTGGTCAAGGTCTGATATTTCCATGAACCGAAAGTCTACTCAGTTTCTAAGCATTTTCAATGAATGTAGCTTCTTTGTCTAATTTTCAATTCGGAATTAAGTTGTGTTTGTTTTAATTTCTATTAGTAGAGCATCATCAGGCTACAAGAGACAACTTTACCGTGGAGCAAAAAGCAGAAGGATACTCAGATGCCGTTGCATTTTCTCCCAGCAGCTCACATCAGTTAGATGTGACATACAACACTCATGAAATTAAAGGTCTGAAGTCCCTAAGGGATGATGATATTGAAGATTTGAATGAGGCACGTTCAATTAGCCAAATATCAGGGTTCAAGATTCGTGAAAGTCAAAGTAAAGATAACATCCATGTGAACCTTGACCAAGTGACTATTGTTGAAGATCCAGAAACCGTAAAGTATTGTGCAGGGTTGTCTGATGAAAATAGAGGCTTCAAGTCAGTTACTGTCATAAAGGAGGCACCTGTGAATGCAGAACTGTACGTCGAGACTCTGGGAAATACTTCTAACGTAGTGCCTTTGCATCAAAGTACTGATATTGATGGAGATAAATATACCTTCCAAGAAGATGATGTAATTCGTCCACCTTGTGATAACAAAGAAGGCGCGTCTTTGAGATTAACTGAAGCACAAAATGACAATTCATCTGTTGAAGAGCAAGAACTAGCCCACAATAGCAATGATTTCGGGTATGACTGGCAACAATTGTTTTCTGAAGCTGACATGTTCAATGCTAATGAAAATAAAGACCTCAAGTCAAAGAATGATGGAGATGATGAAGATTTGAAGGAGACATGCTCTACTAGCCGACTAGCAGGGTCTAAGGTTGATGCTTCACTTACAGGGCTAGAGATAGATGATAATGAAGGTCAAAGTAAATTTGACATGGATGTGGGCGGTGACCATATGGCTGTTCTGCTTCTAAATGAAGATCCCGAAACTGGAAAATGCAGCCCGCAGAACTTGATTACCGATTTACCTGATTCGGTATTATCTATTGAGCTTCCAAAAGAAGAAAATATCGAGTCTACTCAATATTTGAAGGAGACATGCTCTACTAGCCAAGTAACAGGGTCTAAGGTTGATGCTTCACTGAGAGGACAAGAGATAGATGATAATGAAGGTCAAATTAAAGTTGACATGGATGTGGAAGGTGACCATGTGGCTGTTTCACTTCTAAATGTAGATTGGAAAACCGTGAAAGGCAGCCCGCAGAAGTTGAATACCGATTTACCTGTTTTGGTATCGTCTGTGGAGCTTCTGAAAGAAGAGGATATCGAGTCTAATCAAATTCCTTCTAGTAGTTCGCTACCGTTAACAATGCCATATAACATGAATGTGTCCAAGGAATGTGATACAGAAAAGGAATCAGAAATGAGCTCTCCAACCTCAACAAATCATGGATGTTCTACGCTTTCCCTGATGCAAATGACTGATGATAATAATGAAGTTAAGGAAGAACTCGTGTCTACACCACTAATCAATGTCCAAGGAACTTCAAATGACAATTTCGAAAGTAATTTGGATCGTATTGAGTCACCTGAGGATGTAAAGGAAACAGACTACAAAACGGTGTGCTCTAATGTTCGATTAATGGGGGAGCAAGAGGAAGTTAATAGATCAATGGGGAAATGTGACATCGTTTACGGAGAAAGTGGTGAGGGTGAAACACCAACTGAAGAAAAGTTAGAGGTGGTTAGGGAAGCGAACCTCGCAGCCATGGTTCAGTCACCTAGTATTGTGAAAGAATCCACACCTCCAAACCTTTCACCTGCAACCTTACATAAATCAATGGAAGATGTCAATAGTATCAGAACAGTCACACACACAGGATTACGGGATGAAGTGTCAGATAGCGGAGGTGAAATGTCGAAATTGAAGTCTGATTCATTTTGTCTTCCAACAGGAGTAGTTGGTATGTAATTGGATGTTTTTCTTTTCGTACTTACCTTTTGCCGAACAATGCTTTAAGTATTTCATATGGTTCGCCCATTTATTCAGGTTTCCTTTTTAGGCATAGTTTGCGTGGTGGAGAGTGGTGGTATTTCTTTTAGTTCTATGTCTATGCTACTTCGAACGTCTGTCTTTTTACTTCACTCCAGTGGTGTAGTTTCGATATAGAAGTTACTAACTTTGAAGAGTTAAGTTTAGTTGATTAAATGTTACTGGTTTGCAGGTGAGCCGGCGGTGCTTTCAGGCTCAATGGAAAAATGTCGAGAGATTTGCAGAGAGTCAATAACAGATGATGTAGCTTGTTCTGAAAATCGCAGCATGGTGGACTCTAAAACGTATATTCACAAGTCTGCTTATAAAGAGTCGAACAGCATAGATTTTGAGGATGATTTGATGAGCTTTGGCAAAGAAAAGTGCGTGGAGTCTGACAAGGTCTCAAGGGTTACAGAATGCAGTGTTGGAGGACAACATTATTCTTCTTTACCGGACACGAAATCAAATGAGCTGCAATTCGACCACTGTTCCAACAATAGTAGTGCCGATATGAGTATTATCTTAGAAATGATGGAAAGGGATATCAGTGAAATGTTTCCGGCAGAAGAGTCTACTTCGTTCTTGCCAGATGCTGAAACAGACCACAAGTTGGATAATCTTTTCGACAATCAATTTCCTCAGGACAACGATAGCTCGAAGCACCGTCAAGATGGTAAAATTTTGTTTGTTAGACTTGTCTCAGAAGACTTTCTTTTACTCTATTTCCTATTGTTCTGCATTCACTGCATATTTTCTGTGATATTACTGACGTGGTATTATACATGTGAAACTATAGAGTCTGAGGCGAAGCAGCTTGTTGGTTGGAGTTCTGAAAAGGAGATGAATCAGGAAACACCGTCAATGACGCCTTTTAATCCCAGGGATGAGAGTATATCGGGTCAAAACCAGATCAGTTTGTCTAGTAGAAAAGATATCCATATAACAGAGACAAATGAGGATGTCGATGTAGCCGAGGAATTGTATCCTCTTAACGAAAGTGAAAAGAAAGCTAGTGAAATGGAAGAATCTACTAATTCTGAGGGATGTCAGGAAGAGGAAATGGAAACTTCAATGGACGGTGCTGTGATGGATCATGATTATACAGTTTCTGAAGACGAAAATAGAGGCAGGCTATATGGTGAGACTGATAACGACATCACAGGTAATGGTCTTACTTAGTGCCAATATTTTGGGATTCTCTTAGTATGTCTCTGTTTATACTGATTTATGTTGTTTTCGTTGCTTTTTCACATGTACCAAATCAAATACCTGCTGTAGGACATCTACAAGTTATATTGGCTAGCACTATAAAGCACATAATATGACGGAACAAATACGATAGAATAAAGTAAAATGACTTTGGAGCTTAATATAATATGGAATTAAGCAGAATGGAATTGGAGTAAACTGACTAATTTCCATTTTCAATGTAGCCAAAAACCCCAAGGTCTCGGTTTTGAAGTTTAAAGTAGGATGGAATAAAGTAAAATGACTTTGAAATACGCTAAATTATATGTGCTGTCTTATGATGTAGCCAATTAAGGTGATGCAGTTTGCCACATAAATATCAATTTCTTTTTACCGGTCATTTGTGAAATAGTCGTCAGCAGAAGCTTTTGACGACTAGAGTACTATTGTTTCACGTTAGGCAAATGGGTTTAGAGATGCAGATTTTTCAATATTCAAATAATTCCATATTGCCTATAGCAACGACGACAGTTGCTCTAATTGGTCAATGTCGATATTTCTTATATGCTGCAGAAAGCATGATTGAAGAGCAAGTTGATTTCAGAGATACAATCCAGGATGATGCTTGCGAAGTCGAAACTTATCAGTTGGCATCTGAGCGTCTTGAGAATCTAGATGACTCAGCTCATGACATTCCTAAAGCTTCTGATTTTGGCAACGATACTCATTATGAGAAATCATTCAACGGAGGCGAAGGTAGATACTGATTTTTACTGAGCTTAAATTTCTGGTATAGCAAGGTGGAGCAGAAATTAATGGGTTCCTTGGTGATGGAATTTTTCTTATATGCTGCAGAAAGCATGTATGCAGGAAGTAGCAGGAGAAGACAAGAGATAACAAACGAAGACTGTACAGGTATTCACCATTTCACAGTAGATGATGCTCCTATCACAGGACAGTAACTTAGCATTGTGAAAGGAATCCCACCACCCTCTCATTGTGGCGAAGATATTTTTGCTAAAGCAGAATTCAACCCCTTAATGTGGTTTGTTTTTGCAGAAGTTGATGATGTTGAGGAAGTAGATTGTATGACAGCCGCGATGGTTAGCACTGCACATGAAAAAGGTATGAAATTGTTGCAGTAACACACAGACTGTAACCTAAAGTACAGTTATGATGACTTATATCATTGTATGGGCGCGGCTGATGAACAGATGCACAGCACGTTCCAGAATCGGATGCAACAGATGACAAAATGTCGGTGAGAAGAAGGAACAGAAGAAACGTATTGATTCATGGAACTCCGAAAAAGGCTCCAGTTCCGACAACCAGCATGGAGGAGAACATGACAGACTCCAAGAGGACGCGGATGGTGCACGCAACTACTACGAAGCCAGGGATCAAAACAAAGGTGGTTCCGAATAAGAGATGGAGGTAGCTTTGCTTTCGAGAGTGTTTGAGGTTTTAGTAAATATGGCATTAGCAGGCCAGTTTGATACTCCCACCTTGCCTAACCAGTTGCATATCTCGTGCATATCAGTCAGTAGCTAGCTAGCTAGTGTTTGTTTTAGGATTTATTACAGTACATTCGTTTGGTTTGGCTACTGTATACTGTATAGTAGTATTCCTGTATTATTTGGCTAGGTTCATGTTCATGCCATCTTGAAAGCTTTTACTCTCATCTTTGCTCCTCGTTTTCTGTGCGTTTGCTTGTGAACAGAATAATTCGGACTTGTTTTACTCTCATCTTGCGATCTCATTATTTGACTTGAATAATTGAAAATTGTCTGAAATATAGGTGAACGAAAATATCCGACTCAAATCTGATTTGAATAATAAAAAATTATTCAGAAAGTATGTAGTCGATTTGTAATTGTGGATAACATTAAAATAATATGGTTGGTAGATTTTAGTACTAGGTTTGACTAAAAATTTAAATTAGCAAAATTTTAAGTGAAGAGTAACTTACAAGAAAATGATTTGATTCCAATTCGACTCGGCTGACCTCCAAGAGGTCTATTAGCAATTCTGTCATGACTAAAGTCGAAATCATTTTTTTTCCAGACCGTGTCAACATTTACGTCTAGCCTTGTTGACGATTAAAAAAAATCGGATCATGTCAACATTTTTTTTGGATCGTGTAAATAATTTTTACCAATTTGTTTGTTGCATGCAACTCTTTTTTTACCAATTTGACCCAACTCATACCTTTTGCAGTGATTCTCTCTTGCGACGGACCTATCCGTCATAACAATAAAACGGGCCAAATACATACCCCATGTATGAATAAGACAACTAGTTTTTTATGTCCCACCCACACTATATTTTTGTATTTAGTGTAGTACTTGACCTGTTAGAAGTTTGTGACAGAAGTTTGTGACGGAAGAATTTGTGTAACTTTTGTAGGGTGAGATTGAGTGTAGAAGAAAGAGCTTTGGTTGTTGAAGTTGCAGTAATTGTATTATTGGTATTGCAGTACTCTAGTATCTATATTGTACTCTATTGACACCTATTGAAAGACAACTCACTAGCTATCTTAGTTTAGCTAGGACACTCTACTTAAATGAGCCTATCTTCTTCTTAGGGTGTTAAAAGAAAAGTCATTGTTAAACCGAAACCAAATCGATTTTTATGACCCAATTTTTTCAAAATATGGTTATCTTTGTTATAAATCGATTTTTTGAATCGGTTTCACTAATTTGCATATCAATTTTTATTTTATTTTCGTTTAAAAGTGTAAACCGGTTTAAAATCGGGTACCCAATTTTTAAAATTGTGAAGGAAACCTGACCCAGTTTTTCACTATAAATACCGATACAGGTACCCGAACCAGTTAACTTCAAAAACTTGAATTTTTGGGTTTTTTTTAAACTGCATTTCAGTTCAGATTCGGTTTATTTTGGTCACCCCTAAACATAAGTAAATAACTTTAAATAGCTTGATGAATTAAAAGAAATATGTAATGATGAATGAGATGGTAGTAAAATATTAACTACTTTGAACAAAGATATAATTGTAAAAGGATAAACAAACTTTGCAGCTTAAAACTAAACTACGATGTACACGTTACAAACTTTGCAACAAAGATATAAGTAAATAATTCGTTATTTTTTTGGAATTTGGATTAAAGCAAGTATGATTATGAAATAAATTAGTAAAGTAGGTAATTGAATGTATACGTTATCAATTTTTTTTTATCTTACCATCTTAAAAGGTCTGAGTTTTTTAAAATTCAATTCAACTCATTAACAAACCCTAAATCTGACATAGCTTAAACAACATCATATCTCATCATTAGCTTTCTTGGAACAAAGGACGTAATCATCCTCGATACCTAGCATTTTCAAATCGTTTGCTATATTGTATGGAATTATTTTTCCGTGTAATGGATATATTTGTCATAATTTTATAACGGGTCAAGTATCTCTGAAAATACAAAATAATATTGTCTTGATACCATCATAATATTTATCAGGCAAATGGTATGATATTTGACCCGTCATACGACTATGACGGATATCTCCGTCTTAAACAAGAATTTGTAACGTAAACTACGAGTACTCAACTAGGAGAGTAATTTTTTTGAATTGTGTATGAATTATGGAATTTCCTTCCGTCTTTGAAATTGCAACGTATTCTTTTTAGGACAATTTTACAAGAATTATCAAATTTTTATAATGAATACGGAATATTTTTTTTTGTTAGTCGATACTCCGTATCGTTAAGATCTTTCCATTTTTATTTTATTGTAAGAGATATATTCTCCGTGTCATTTGATTGTTTGCATTTGTTTTTTTGGATACTATTCATAGATGAGTGAAATTGTCAATATAGTAATATGGAGTACTCCGTATAAGATAAAACATAGATATGTGAGATCTTGTTTAAATTATCTGATCGAGTACGTTATAAATATCAAATTTTTACAATTTTTAGAAACACATCACTAAAGACATAGATAAACAAAAAAAATTGTATTAACAAACGTAAAAAAATAAATGTAAATAATCAAATGAAGGGGTATAATAATGAAATAAGAAAATTATCTTGGTAAGGAGCAAATTAGTTACCCATCATCCATTATTACTTCTGGAAAAAAGTCAAAGGTTGCAGGAAGTTACCGTCAACCATGTAAACCTTGCGTGAGGCAGGAGATAGTTCTAGTGACAGCAAAGCTTTGGAGATAGCAAATGGATTCGGGGTTACTCTTTACTGTTGACGTTTTACTTCTTATCAGAGCTTTGGAGATAGCACATGGGTATGGGATTACAATTTACTGTCGGCGTTTGATGTTAATGACATAAAATGATGACTTTGTCCTTAAGTAGTTTTTCTTTTTTACTCTGTATTTTTTGTTTCTAATATTTTCGATTTATGAAGTAGATAATATTTAAGATTTTTATTTTTAAAACTGAATCCACAAAATCGTTTTTTAAAAACCGTGTTTTAATTGACAATCAGTATGACATTGTATTTGTTCGCTTCATATTTTAAAAACCGTGTTTATTATTTTCGGTTGAAACTCGACTTAAATCTCATAAATCTGTTCAAGATAAAAATGAAGAAAAATGATATATACAACTAACTCATGGGATTGTATTTAAGAGGTCAGATAAAGAAATAATTCATTAATATATGTATTTATCGTATTGATGGAGTTGTAATTTGTGCTTAAATCCATTTTTTATACTAAAATTGAAATACTTTAAATGCTTAAATTAGTAAATTGTTTCGACCTACCATACAACCGACCCATCCGTGGGCGGTGGCCGTTGTAAGGAATTTTCGATCCACCCATTACAACTGAACCCCCGAATCATTTTTTTTTATTTCATTGATTTTCGTGACATCGACTAAATCCAACAAAAAAAAAATCCGGGATAATTTTCCGGCTATGAGAGAACGTAAAACAACCTAAATCGATGCATAATAAAGATTAACTAATAACCGAAGAATCATAAACCAGATAATTATTCATTACGTGAATAAGATTATCGAGTTTTAATAAACCGATACTTTATAAAATGTGAATGTGATATTATTTCGAGAATTTATTGCAAGGGAAAAATCGTCGTTTTATGTAATTTCGTATATTACCTTTATAAGAAGTTTGTTTTTTGAGAAAGACGGTTTTCTTATCGAGTTTTAATAAACCGATCATCTATAAACTGTAAAAGTAATATTATTTCGAGAATAATTTGTAGACAAAGTCGTTATTTTACCTAATTAACGTCGACGGTGAAGAGTAGTTGTAAATTTGATTTCGTTATAAAAAATTCGATTTCTTACATCATCGACTAAACAAAAAAATTGATCACGCGCACAATATGTCTAGTGCAGCTAGAATATGTGACGATATAGAACTATACTTGTCTTAAAGACGAATCAAGCAAGATGTTGAATATTGAATTCACTATTATTACTAGTATGAAGCTACTCTACTCTATGTCTCTATCCATATACTCCTATATACTTCTACTACTCATTATAGACTATAGAGTACTCCAATATCGTGGTAATATCCAAATCGAATGATGGGATTTCCATGGCCAATTCAAATCGTTTAAGTTCTCAAGGCTGCAGGAACAAATAAAGCATGCCAATTGAATTAAATGTTAACCCCTTTTTCAATAAATTTACCTGGATCAATCATAATGGTAATTCTTAATCTTTGGTTTATCATTTACACAATCCCGTCTTAATTAATTTTGGTGGGAATAGAATAATGAAATGAGAAATTATACTCGTAAAATGGTTAGAGGTAGTACCTTAATTAGAGAGAATAATGAATACTCCCTCTGTTCAAATTTAATTTTTTGACCTTTTTTTACAACTCAAGATAATCGTTAATAATTGGTATTCCCGACAATATATAATAAAAAAATATAGTTACGTGGGATCTAGCTTGTTTGATTTGTGTTTACGAATAATAGATTAAAAATATCAATTTTTTTATAATTTTTGTTAATGTAAAACGAAAGATATTGACGATGTAAAACGTGTTTTGCAAAGTATGAAAAAATAGATGTACCATTTATATTTGAACGAAAGAAATATTCCCTCCGAGTTTCTAACATTGCCCTATTTGTGTTTTGGGTGGAAAATAAGGAAGAGAAAATGAGTGGTTAAAAAGAAAGGAGGAAGAGAGAGAAATTGGTGGATAAATGTGAACTACACATTTATGGCCAAAAATAGAAAATGGGTAAAAGATCAAACTCAACCCAAAAAAAAAACGGAATTACTCTTTCATAATTGCATATTACTCAATCATACCTGAAATTTCCTGATTATTCCTATACTACCCTTCCCATAATTTTTCATACTTGTTGTTTTAATTTGTTTCTCTTGTTTTCTAAACCTCTTTTTCCAACTTCGTCAATTTTAAAATCAATCGATTAATTCGCTATGGATTATAATTCGGTAATCGATGTTTTTATTTTACTTGCAAACTACTTATGATTTACCCTAATTGAATTAGGTTTAATGTTTTTTTACATATGATTTACCCTAATTGAATTATGATTTACCCTAATTGTAAATTACTTATGATTTACCCTAATTACTTATGAATTAGGTTGTAAATATATTTTTGAGTATTTTGTAATTATATTTTTATTTTAATTATCGAATTAATTTTGATTTGTACTTTTGTAATTATCATATTTTAATTATTATTATTATTGAAGAATTTAATTTTCTTGTTAATTTTTTCTGTTATTTGAGTATAATATATGAGGGTAATTATTATTAATAAATTATGGAACAAAAATTAAAATAAATAGTTTTCCCAAATTACAAAAAAAATACAACTATTAATCATTTTTCCAAAAAAAAAAGCGTTTTAAAAAAAAAAATCCAGAAAAAAATGGGAATAAAAAAATAAAAAATTGGTGGTCGGAGTGACGGCCGGAGTGGCGGGCTGGAGTTGTTGTCGACGTAGCGAGGTGGTGTAGGGAGATGGAATTTGGGAGTTTTGGGATTTATTTAGATTTCACCCAAAACTCTCTAATGTTAGTGTGAGGGGAGGGGGGAAATGAGAGGGACATTAGCGTAATTTTTAAGTATAAATGAGTAACAAGCAATTATGAAAAAGTACCACCAAAAAAAAAATGGACAATGTTAGAAACTCGGAGGGAGGGAGTAGTCCGTACCATTGCAAGCATTTTAGAGAATTGAATACTGCATACTGCATGTAATATTATTACGAGTATCGAATACTGCGTGCACTACTATCCATATATACATCTATTTCCTCGGTTACATTTAATTCATTGCATTTTTTTTATTTTTTATTTTTTCATATTTGTCAAATCTATTATCCCCGTTTTATTTGATTCTTTACGTTTACTTTTTTTTTATATTTATCAATGTATATTTTTTTTTTGTCTATATCTTTGGTTACGTAAATCTAAAAATTAAAAAAAAAAATTGATATTTATAACGTACTCGATTAGATAATTTAAATAAGATCCACATGATTAATTATATTCTATCTTATACGGAGTATATATATTAGAAGTTGAAGTTACATCGAAGATTTCACTCACCTATAAATAGTGTCCAAAAAGTCAAAGTATATTACTTCTTCCATTTTTTTTATATCTTCCTAATTTCCATTTTAGTCCAACTTTTTTTTTATCTTTTCTTTCCATTTTGGTCCATAATTTTTACCATAGTACGCTTCCTATTTACAACACTTTAAACATTTCTTCTTTTCTATTTACATTCTATCCCTAATATTTGTTAAATTTATCATTTTATATTTAATACAAAAAATCCTGCATAAATTCCATTGAAAGATATTCTCCCTCTATTCAACTCCAATTTACCCATTTGGGTTTTGGACACTATTCCAAAACCAAAAGAATTATCAAAATTCTATACGATCTATAAGACAAAATATTATCATGTGAGATCTTGTTTGGTTCGTCTTGACGAGTGGAACAAGAATATAAAAAAATTATAATATTTACAAATACGTAGTGAAAGATATTAACGATATAAAATACGCATCGGTAAGTGTGCAAAAAGAAATGGATAAATTGGAGTTGAATGGAGGGGGTACGTATTAAAAATGGAAGAAATATTATAAGTAGCGTGCTAATAATAACCTTTTGTTTCCTCTACATATTTCTGAGCTTAAGTAAATTCAAATTCAAGTAGTGATGGATTTCCATGGTCTCAGCCGTAGAACACTACAAGAACTCTGCAAAAAAAACGGAATCCCGGCCAACTTAAAAAACTCGGAAATGGCGGATCGCCTTTCCGCCCTTCTTCTTCGCCTGCAACCAGGCAAAACGGAAGAAGATCATACTACTACTACTGCTGCTGCTGCTGTCATATCGTTACTGTCTCCTCCTCCTCCTCCTCCTCCTCCTCGGAAGCAGATCAAAAACAGAAGTAGTTTGAGGTATGAAGGCGTCGAGATAATTTCACTATTGTCTCCATGTAACACTGAGAAGACGACATTGTCTCCAAAGGGTAAGCAATTACTCACTTGATTAACACTTTCATAATATCCTTTACTTATTATAAATGTAGTATTTCCTCTCTCCCGTTAAGATTTTTCCACTTTCCTTAAAAGTAAACTCTACTGAGATTTTCCCACTTCAAAACTTTCCTTATTCATCTATTATACTCTCTTTCTATTGGTTACTTTTTGTGATTTGACATCTTAAACCCCACCCAACAATTTACCACCTTTCATTATCCATTTCTTAATCCATGTGCCATTATGAAATGGGAAGATCATTGTGGTGGGGAGGGAGTACCAAGTATGGAATTTATTTTTATTTTACGACAACCATTTTTATATATTTAAAATATTTTTTTATTTTCTTTCCAACTTAAACCATGATGAATTTATATCTTCCCAATTTTTTTTTTGGTCAACTTTTTTTTTTTTTTTTTTCGCATTTCATTTCTTTCCATTTTGGTCCATAATTTTTACCATACTATCTTTATTATTTACAACACTTTATACCTTTATTCTTTACTATTTACCCACACTTACCATTCTACCCTCAATATTTCTGAAATTTATTAATTTATATTCATTACAAAAATAAAAAAGTGTGCCAAAAGTGAATGAGAAGATAAAATAAAAATGGAGGAACGACAAACACTATTTGTGTACGCTTCATATATACTCGTACTCTGTATGTGTTTAATACAGTATAATCTCATTGTCTTGATCATTTGTCTACCTTTTATACTATTTGTGAAGAATATTTAAATCAAAGCTAAACAACTGACTCAAATGGAGGTAGTATAAATTTGTAAGAATACCAATGTGGTTTAGATAATAGTTTGAGTTTTTCGAGTAATGGGTAGTCTGGATAACAAACTATAAAATCGGCCCTAATTGGAATATGATCCTGGCTTCGTCCCTTGTATAACATTTGTGTATGTATAGGTGGTGAGAAAGAGTCTGCAAGCACGTCGAGTGAACTCGAGAGTAGCGACAGGACGGCCAGTGTTTACAGTCCAAGCAACGACGAAAGATGTGGTGAAATTTTCTCAAGTGGAAGCAAGCAAGTTGACATTGATTTGCAGGATGATGTTAATAATAATGGTGAAGAATATCCTACCACCATGTTGAATGAACCAGCAGAGAGTGGCATGCTGATCGACGAGGGAAACTGTCCTCAAAATTCTTCCTCTGATTCGCTGGTTGTCGATGAGCAGCCTGATGATATTATGGAGTCAGGAGGATGCCGCAGTAATTATCATTCTACATCTTCTTTGGTGCATCAGCATTATAGTTGTGATGATTCACCTATGACAACTCAACAAATTCCTTTTGAACTCGGTGCATTTGACGGTAGTAATATTCAGCATTATAGTTTACAAGATGGAACTACTAACAATTATCTCATGTTTTTCAACTTACATTGTTCATTGTTCATTGTGCTGAAGATAACATTGTGTGTGATGCAACTGATGGCAATCATACAGGTCAAGAATATGCTACCAGCACATCGAAACCAAGCATTAAGTATGAGACTGATTCGCAGGTTGTCGATGAGCTGCCTGATGTCGGCGAGACCCATATCAGTTCATTGTTTTCAGAATGTTGTCAACCAACTGAAGCCATCAATGTTCAGATGCCTATCAATGGTGATGATAGTACAAAATGTTTGTTACAATGTTTTGATGACGTGCCTCTAAAAGGGGGACATTCTAAATTATGAATAAATTAACAAAAAAAAGAACTCTTTTTTTATGTTCTTCAGGGATTACAGACACATTCTCAAACCAATAATCCCTTCACTTCACTTCACTTGACAACAATCAAATAACCAAACGTATGTAAAAAAAAATGAATTAAAAAAAAACATTTCTGACTTCTTTCTCTATCTACATAATACAAATCCATCTGTGGTTTCTTCCTGTCATGTCGAGAATCCGAGACATGGAGAGCTCGAGCTAGCAGGAATACTTTTTGGATGTCCGTCCATCAAAATTCTTTCGTTCGTTTTTGTTCTGTGTACTAATTACAATCCAACCCACAAACTTCGAGCACGATTCCACCCTTGGGTGTGAACGGGTTGACTCGGACCCAGAGAAGGGAAAAGATGGATGCAAGTAAGATAGACCACACGATGATGATGGTTGGGACACCGCTTTGTTTTCCCATCATACCCTTCAGGAAAGGGTATAAATGCATGATGACCCACAACGCGAAGAAAAGTCTTCCGAAGAGGGGACCCCATGACTCGTACCCGTTGTTGATGGCATCCGAGACCCCAACTATGACACCGATCACGTTCATGATGAGTAACGTCATGGGCGGGATCAAGAGGGATGTCCATTTGAACAGGTAGAGGTCAGAGAATTCACCGTCATCTGCTGCTTTGGATGTGACCGTGAAGTTGGTGTTGACACCAGCGAGTACCTTTAGGAGACCCTGGAAGAGGGCGAATAGATGGGATGATACTCCTCCAATCACCCAAAACTGTTCGTTTCTCCACCAGTCATCGATTTGTACGTGCCCCCATCGCATTTCCAGGACACTTGTTACTGCAATCGATATAAAGAGGGCCATAAAGAGGATACTGGCATAGCTGCTAATCTGTAAATCATAATGACGCAATCAGTAATACACTCGAAAAAAAACAGAAAGTCAGAAAATTGATCAACACAGTCACTGTATAAAGCGTTTAGGCAACATTACGTAGCATGTTTAAAGTAAAAAGTGAAGGCAGAAGTTACCTCAGGGACGATAAATTTGCCGGTGAGCAGACAGACAGCGGGTAGAGTACAGTAGATAAGCAGTGGGACTGAAGTCAAAGGGTAGACAACGGAATTGATGTAAGAAAAGCGCTCCAGTGGTTTGAGACCGGAGTTGTATCCATACCATATTGGACAATGCCTACTTAATAAGATCTCGACAGATCCCAAGGCCCAACGAAGAACCTGGTGAAGACGATCTGAAAGATTGATGGGAGCGGACCCTTTAAATGCGGGCCTTTTGGGCATACAGTAGACAGACCTCCATCCGTGACAATGCATTTTGAAACCCGTCAAAATATCTTCTGTAACCGACCCGTAGATCCAGCCAACCTGAATTTTTAGACAGGTTAGCATTTTACTGTACTATTTTTCCTTCAGTGTCAAAATCAACAAAAAAAGCGTCGAGATAGGAGGAGTGTATGTTGTTACCTCTTTTCCCCAATCAGTTTTATCCTCGTACCCACAGCTGATGACATGAATGGCCTCCCTCAGAAGAGACGCTTCGTTTACACCTAAAGCCATTCCACCATTCTCCATGAGGGTTGAAGCTATAACCACTGGAGACTGACCATATTTCTTCTCCAGTTTCACTTGGGGCATTAACGCTGTCTTTTCAACGTCATTTGCTGCAACAAGTGTTAAAGAGAAGAGAATCAGCAGGTATCAAAGTTCAAATATCAGACACGATACACTTAAGACAGCAAGGATTCGAATGATTGAAAGATGAAAGCTCCCTTTACCTTCAACTCCTTCCTCAATGTTCTCAAGAGCGTGTATTTGTGGGGATGCTTCGTTGTTCCTATTCTTCTTTTTGCTGTCCTTATCCTTAGTCTTTGATTTCCGAGTTTTCTTTCTATCTCGGAAACAACAACAGAAGAAGCACCACTTTGGCCAACAGTTACAGGTCTTACCCGGGGTTTTCTTCTGTTTTGGGGCATCATGCCCATAAAGTGCTTGCCGTCTGAAGACACACCCCGTCCCAACGTAAATGGGTCCTTGAATACCATCCAAACCTTTCATGTTGATCTATTCACGAAAACCAGAAAAGCAAGAAACGATTATTTTTCTTTCAGGAGAGGATAATGTAACTACGAACTAGGGAGGGATAGGATGGATAGGCAGTTAGGCACATACATCGAAGAAAACAACATTTCGGTTAGAGTAACGATCGTGCCTATCAATGCCATCAAATCGCTGAGGGAATTGAACGTAGCAAATTTTCTTTCCAGAGATGGGATCCATAAGGAAGCACATGGCCTCACGAAGGGCCTTACTGTTGTTGATGTAGTGATCACAATCGACATTCAGTAGGTACGGTGCATTTGACAAAACTGCTGAAACTCTTATCTGTGTTAAACAAGTATACACGATAAGATTCCTCGGACACAAAGACGACTCATGGATAAAGATAACAATCGACAAGCCAGACAGACTAACCAATGAATTCATGGCACCGGCCTTTTTGTGATGTTCAAAACCTGGTCTCTTTTCACGAGAAACATAAACAAGTTTAGGCAATTCATTTCCATCCAAATCTCGCACACCATTTTGACCAAGGAACACCTGTTAACAGAATAGATAATATATTTACATCGGACTATCAAAGTCAACAATATAAAAGAGGTGAAAGGAGAAATCTTTATTCTCGATTTGAAAAACTGATGTTATCGTTATTACCTGAATCATTCCAGGGTGGTCCCTAACATTGTTTCCCGGCCATGGGGTTCCATCCTGCATTGTCCAGCCATCCTCTGGAACTTTTGTCGCCATGGCGACCAAACCATTTATTCGGATTTTAAATTCTTCATAATCTCTCTGAAAATCAGAAATCACGTTAATTATGCCAATTTTTCAAACTCATCATTATTCAGAAGCAAAAGAGCACAAACCTTCATGGCACGACGCTCTCTGACAAAAGCAGGATGCACTTTGTCTCTCAGATAGTCGACCTTCTGAGAGAAATACCATTCAGGCGCACGTGGTTCAATTAGATACTTCTTGCAGAAAGGGACCCACTTTCTTGCAAACTCGGATGTTTCCGAAAGGGCTTCAAATGTAAGCATGGCAGCCCCATCGTCTGAGACATAGCACGAGACCTTGTCGACAGGATAGTCTGCAGCAAGGATAGAAAGGACCGTGTTTGCAGTAATAAGTGGAGGCTCCTTCAAAGGATCAACAGTAGATACAAACACATCCACCGGGGCTAGCTCCGACTGTTTTCCTTCTTTCTCATACCTGTCCAACATTTTAGCAGAGAAGTTCAGCACAGACCGAGACAAACAAATGGACAACCGATTAGATGAGAGTTGAAGAGATCCTCATACCTCAAGGAAAGCCGGTCAAGATAAGTTTCCCGCTCAATGGGACACCATTTAGGAAATTGATCCAAAACCCAAGACACGGCAAACCAAATCTCACAAACCACGGATATCAACCACAGTACAAATGCATCATTGACTGGGTGGAGAATCCGATACTGAAAGAAGAAGCCAAGAACACAAAGACGAAGAAGAATAACTATCCGGTAGGGATTGATCTTGCTTGATGGAATCGGTACTTTCCTCGAAAGTGGTTGCCTTCCTTCATCCGTCCTTCAAGTATAGAGAGAGTACATGAGACGGGATATTCGAGTGTAAATTATAAGATTGTAAATACTAAAAAATAAAAATTTCAGCAGTAGGCTTCATGCATGTGTAAAGCAGCACACACAACTACCATCGTCCTAACCAAAACTGTTAATCCAAATGTTCGATGAACTGTCTAAAAGACATTTCATTAAATGAAAGAGCTTTCTAACCCAGCTATATTGCTTATGACTTATAAGCCACAAACAGAAAATTCTGTCATTTTCATGGACAGCTTCATTTCAACTAGTTATTATAACTTTATACTATAATTTATGGTAAATGTATAAGTTCCTCAATGGATGAAGTTACACTCAATTATGAAGATACTTCATGTATGACAAATCTAGGTAAATGGAACTATGGAAGGTAACCAAAACAACATACTTTGGTAAATCAGGATCATCGGGTTCTCCTCCGTCATATCCACCATTCTCCCCCTGATGCTTGATCATTTGCAATTTCTCATTCTGCCTTTTTCTCCAATCCTCCATTCTATCCTTCCAAGCAACACTGCCATATCCATAGAGAGCCAAGTCTTTCTTGGGGTCCATTGGCCTAGGTGGCACTGAAATGAAATCGTTCGTGTTAGTAATGAGCAACAATGAGCAAGACTTGAAACAGTGATCCGAAGATCTAAAAACAACTTACAGGACATTGAATCAGAATACGGAGCAGGATGCACTTTATTCCCACGGTTCATGAATGACGGAACAAGAGCATGTTTGTCTGGTGAAATCCCAGCATCCTGAAACACAAGTCAAGCCAAATCAATCACCGGTAATTGAAAAACAAAATAAAGATATAATAGATCTAAAAGATCAATTGTGACTACCTCCTGTCCATAAGTCAGGAGAGGGATTTCGGTTGCAAGATCCAACTCTGCCGGAGTTGTGAAGCCAGATGCACTAGACGGTGCCCGTCCAGCATTAAGCCTACCAGCGAGCATCGCTTCAGCAATCTGTTGTGGATCATTAGGGTCCCTGAACTTGCTAGCATACTTGAGCTCATTTTCTATATCATCAATGTCGTCCTCATCTTCATCCCCATCAACTCTTGGACTTCCTAAAACGCAGAATTCATCGCAATTCAGCACATCTCAGAAACAACAAGTCACGTGATTCACGTACCGAAATCTAAACAATTATGATCACCTTTGAGACGTTTGTAACGAGTTCTGCACTGAGGACAAGCTTGATTGCCCTCTTTTCTTTCATACTCATAGCAAGGTCTACACACAGGGAAAGCACATTCATTGCAAGCAACAAATGGATCACCATTATCTTCACAAACCTCAATCTCATCTCCACAAATCTTACAAGTCTGTCCACTCAGTTCTTTTACAGATGTCACCTGTTAACAAGTTTACTTTCAACACTTCAGCTTTACATTTCACAACACATACATACAGATCTGAACAACCTCAACTTAACCACAGAGATCAGATTGAAAACACAACTGAATTGTCTCAAAGAACTCAACTTTATCACAAATCAACAGAAAAACAGTACAATTTTCACAATTTCACTCATCAATCCAGTACAGTATGAGTCAAAATACAAGTCAAATTACAAATTACAACTTAAATCAACTTCTGAACTAAAATCAGCTCATACCCAACAATAATTAAACTAATCAAAACACAAATTTAGTGTAATTAAGCAAAAGGGTAGTTCATGAACATCACATCTGGACTAAAACAAGTCAGATCCCAAAAACTACTCCCTCCATCATTTATGTTTCTTCTCGTTTTTTAAGATTTATGAGGAGTATTTAATTGAAATTAGAACATAAACCAATAAATTCACAAAAAAAAAGTTGAAAAATTAGAACTTACTCTTCCAATATCTTCAGCATTGATAAGAACAAACTCATTCCTGTTGTGGGAACCAGCTACAAGTCTACCTTTAGTAGCCATTTTTATTACTCAAGACCCCCCAAAAAAATCTCACTAATTCACTCAAAACACAAATTACTAAGATCAGGGGTGTCACCAAAAATCAATTCAATGCTAGAAACCCAGATTTATTCATGAACAAAAATAAATAAATTATAATTTATATAATTAAATTATAAAATATTATACACCCACCACACTATCTTCCTCCACACAATCATTCATTGACAATAACAAGAACAAACCCCAACATTAATGACTTAAAAGCAGAACAGAACACTCTATAAAGAAGAGGGAGGAAGGTGAGTGTTCTGTATATTATAGAGAGAGGAGAGATAGATAAATAAATGAAATGAAATGAAAAAAAAAAACAAATACAACTCACAATTATAATACTCAAGTATCAACCAAAAATGTGGGCTCAGATTATTAAAAATTAAATTAAATTTAATAAAAATAAAAATAAAAATAAAATAAAGAGGTGGGTCTCTGTCAAAACAGTGATTCTTTACTTCACTCTCACAATCACTCTTTCATTTTAATTTTAATTTTATCTACCTGTCAAAAAAAAAACTCAAAATTGAGAATTTATGGGTTTAAATAATACCCTTTTGGTTGAATTTTTCTGGGTAGGGATTTAATTTTTGATTAATTAATCGGATTAATTTTTAAAATTTTAGGGTTGAAATGAAGGGTTTAAGAAGAAATTTTGGGGGAAAATGATGGTAGGTAACTTAGGAAGCGTTGAATCTTCAACGCGTAAGACAGAAGGGACAAGAGGAGGTGAAGGAGGCAGGGAAGTGAGTAAGTGACAGATAGATAAACTGAGAGAAAGAGAACTCATTTGGTTCCGTCACTTCCAATCAATTTCATACGTTTGCTTTATACACATATATTTATGCATTTATTTAGAAAATTTAAATAAAATTGAATAATACCAAAAACATAAACATATGTAATTGATTAGAACCAAATATATTATCATGTGCATTTAAATTTGTTTTTTTTAATTAAAAAAAAAATTTAATAACAGACCATCTTTCATTAAATCAATAAAATACAACTAGAAAAAGCAAAAAAAAAAAGTAGGATACATTAGGTTAATGAGAAATCGTCTCTCTTAACTTTTTGTGTTACTCTTTCCGTATTTTATGTTTTTTTCCTGTATTCCGTTTTGGACCATTTTTTATGTTTTTTCTTGCTTCTATTATTTTTTTTTTTTTTCAACTACTTTAATCTTTTATCCTTATTGAATAGAAGTACAAATCATTTCATAAGGTCCACTATTTACTCCTTTCGTTCCATTTGATTCCATTCATTTATTTTTTAGATACTATTCATAAGTGAGAACAATCTTTGATATATCCACTAATATATAAGATAAAATATAGTCTTGTGAGATCTCGTTTAAATTGTCTAATCGAGTGTAATATGAATATCAATTTTTAAAATTTTTTAGAAATATGCAACTAAAAATATGAATAAAAGAAAACGTGCATGATGTACGTGTATAAAGCAAACGTATGAAATCATATGGAACAAAGGGAGTATTATTTTACATAACAGGAAGAAACATAAAATATGGAGGATAATAAATAGAGAAAAGTGAAGTGAAGAAGAAATACAAAGTAGTAGTTGTAGTCAAGTGATTACAGATCTATCTTTACTGTACTTGTAATTCACTTCCTCAATTGAATTTGACCTACAAAATGAATTCAACAATTATAGGTGGGATTTTTCCATTTTGAATTATATTTATGACATTGGATCTAGACAAAATGTGAGAAATTTGTTGTTTTTAAATTTTAGGTTCCTTACAGAAACTTTTTTTTTTTATTTTTTTTGTATTTGAACGTATTCCCAAAATGCATACATTTATACGCAATTAATATGAAGCGTCCGTGTATTTTATTTTATTTTGGATACTGCCGTGTATTTTTTTTTAAATTTAACTTAAGATTGTTAGTTTAGGTTAGTAATTTTGCATATTTAGTTAATTCTTAATAGAAACTCTTGTATTTTTGTTTTTCTTTTACATTTTTGATGCTTTTTTTGAAATAATCCTATGATATTGTTAATATAATTTTGATTTATTTAAATTGTAAAAGGAAAATTAATTAATACCGTGACAATTTAGAATTTTTATAAAATTGTAATCTATATATTTAGTTAAATCAATTGTTTTTTTTATGAAATTATGTGGAAATTAATACCGTGACAATTTAGTTATTTATTTATGAAATTATGTGAAAATAATTATGATATAATTTTTTTTCATAAAATAATAAGTTCATTCAACATTCAACAACAATTACTTTGTATTCCCTCCGGACATTATTTTTTTTGCTCCATTTCATGAATATTTGCGAAAATTATTTCAATAAAATGTGGTGAAAAATAATGTCCGAAGGGAGTAAGACATAAAAAAAAACGCAGAAAGAAAGAGAAAACCCATTCTTTTTTAATCTAAGGTAAATTTTAAAATTATAATCCATCTATATCTAAATAACTTAATTACAAAGAACTAAAAACAAGGTTGGATAAAACATCAATATCATAAAATCAGTTAATTT
Source organism: Agrostemma githago (assembly GCA_958450325.1). Taxonomy (NCBI): domain Eukaryota; kingdom Viridiplantae; phylum Streptophyta; class Magnoliopsida; order Caryophyllales; family Caryophyllaceae; genus Agrostemma; species Agrostemma githago. Next base: position 2,557,603 of record OY288248.1, read on the forward strand.
CCTCTAAATTGATAATTAAATATTTATATTGGGGAGTAATTTTGTATTGTTTTTTTATTCATTTGATACCCCTTTATCATTTGGTGCTTTCTTTTCAATGATAGATACTCTTTACCAACGCAAATTACTGTGACGGACGTATTCGTCAGAAATTTATGACGGATCAAATAAACTCTATTTCTATATGAGATGGATAAAACAAAAGCAAATTGCTTAAAAAATGACAATTTATTTTATCTTATCTACCAGCATAAATAATATTTAATCCGTCATAATTTTATAACAGATATATCCGTCAATTATCATCCACCATTTATAGTGAATAGTGAGAGCTAGTAATGACCGACAATCCACACATAGAGTATATACATATACTAATACATACGGTCCTTGAATAAAATGAAAGACAATGATTGTGATATTTCACTAGTAAATTATTTTAGAAATTAAATAATTATTGGAATTGACATGTTGTAGTACTAATAATCACCTTAGTTTGAAGAGCACCGACACCCTCGTTTTTGTCCTGCTCAATATTGATTAGGTTATATATCTCTAAATAGTTTCTACCCTTTATATTATTCCTCTACCACCCATTATCATCTATCAACACTACTTCACCATAACTTCCTAATCATTTTAATTTACCCTAAACACTCAAATAAACTACTACTAATGAAATTTTCGAGTTCACAAATTGTTGTATGAGACTGTTCTAACGTTATATCAATTGATAACTTCGTTGTTTTTAAGTAGTAATAACTGTCACTATTAAGTTGAGTCTACTCTCTTTTAAACTTGTTATATATATATATATATATATATAATCATTTGTTTTCAATTACAGACTTATAAAAAAAATCAACAATTACTACCTAATAAAACACTTTTCATTTGCGCTTGCTACCTTAAGTGGACTCTGTTGCATTAGTAAGCTAATTTTCGTCCAAAATTAGATTACGTCTAATCTTGTGACCATTTTGCCCTTGAGTCTATATACTCTTTCCCACCTTTATCACTCTTACAAGTCTTACTGTTCTTCAATTTCTTTACTCTTCAATTCAAATTTTTCACTTTTCAATTTCTTCACCCTTCTCTCTAATGTTTCTACCTTTCATTATTTTAGCCACCATCAGTGACTACAGTGTATTGAACTCTTGATACAAATAGGGTATGTAACTCTAATTCATGTAACATTAGCGGACATTTGGCTAAACAAAATCAATAACAAATTGCAGAAACCCTAAAAATTGAAATTATCTAATCGACAATCGCATTTGGCTCTCAACGTGCTAATGAACTGCAATAACACTAAAACTACACTTAATTCATACTATAAGAAAGACTAAGTTTAAATGCAAATCTGGGTGTTGTTTTAAGAATCGATTAAAAACCCTAAATTAACGAAAAAAATCCTAAATTAATAAAGGACTTGGGGTTACTTACTTGCAGATTTTCGTTTCCTTCAATTGCGCCAGAATTTGGTATGAATTTTGGACTCATTTGTCGATTTAATTAGGATTTAGGGGATGGTTGACGAGGAAGTTACGGAGTGAGGAGATGAAAAGAGGAGTAAATGGGGTTAATCAGGGGTTAATAAAGTAAAAAGAAATTTTAACATCGAAGGTATTTTCGTCAGTTAACAATTTTGGAAACGGAAATCAGCTTACTAATGAACATAGTCCACTTAAGTTAGCAAGCGCAAATGAAAAGTGCTTTATTAGGTAGTAATTGTTGAATTTTTGTTTATAAGTCTGTAATTGAAAAAAAAGTGATTTTTATAAGACTGTAATGGATAATTTTCGCATATATATATATTATAGAGAAGTTTTTCACCATGCTTATATAAATTGAGATTTTCTTGTTTTTCAAAATTATACTCAGTGAAATAAGAAGAGGGTATAACCATTAAAAGTAGTAAGAGTAGTAAATAAAATTTCATTCCTGACCGGCGTCTCACAATAATGTCAAACACAAATATCTCTCGTGAGATAGTTTCATAGTAATATTATTGCCCTCCTGATTTCATGTAAAAGTTGCGAATTAATATTATCGTGAGACGATATCATAAGAGATTTTACCATAATTTTTTCTATGGGGGATTGGGGTAAATGAATAGAATTGGAACAAAAATAGGAAAGTAAAAAAACATTAGGCATCAAGTCCTATTTAATCAGGGTTAGTACTCGCAGTAGACTAGAGAATATAAGAAGCTTGGACAGCCATGCAAAAAGATGCATATGTGGTGGTGGGTGCATCGAAATCACATGCCCATAGTTTTATAACACAAGTGGGCCTAATTATTGGCCATTTAACGTTCATTCTCTAATCTCTATTACCTTTCCCGTATTTCATTGAAAAAAAAACATTTTATTAAATATTACTCCGTACGTAATATTTAAGTTTTGTATCTTTGGACTGAAATAAGTTGAATTGAAGTGAGCTGAAAAGCTGAGACAAAAATAAGTCTGAATTTCGCAGTTAAAACAAACGTAGGAGATGTGTTATAATAGGTTACAAATTAGTTGCTTTGGGACAATAGGTCTCGGCCTAGTGGTTAAGGCTAGGTGATCTGAGACAATAGGTCTAGGTTTGAATTTTCCACCCCTATATTGTACTGCGACTAAGTGCGCTCTTCGTTGAACAAATTTTTTTTTTCTTTCTTATAATGCGATTAAACAAATAAAATATAACATCTTATTTTAAAGGGCGAAATAATCAATTTTGGTACGAGAAATAAAGGGTTCTTATCAAATCCGTAAAAAATATCACATTCAACAAATTGTTAAAAAAAAGATGGAATTTGGAATCAAAATGCTAAAAAAAGTCTTTATGCGACATCAACTAAAAAAGCCATAGTAAGCGATATTGGTCGAAATATGGAAAAAATATGCATTACCTACTTTAATTTAATTTTTATGATTTTTTTCGATCAGTGGTCGAAATATGGAAAATATATGGAATATTTGATCTTATGTACAGTACATTGCTTCTGAATTTTTGATGTTACATTTGTGATATTGTAATTGATTTTCCTATTTTTGGGGGATTGTTATTCACTTTATACAAGGAAGGATATAATGGGATAATTCGATTTTCGATACTTGGCATTTGAGTAGGATTGTTTCGGAACATATCAAATTTTCTTTGCGTCACATTCGATTGGATTTTCTCTGTACATCTTAATATCTCTTCTGTTTCGTTAATTTGTTTACATTTTATATTCATTGTGAAAAGTGTTATAATCAAGCACAAACTAATGAACGAGACAGATTAAATAATTGTTATAAATATAAAGAGTACTACGTATCTTTTGAATAAAAACCTACTCGTATATGATAAATATTCGAAAGTCACTCTTACGATATGACCCGGACGAAATCCGAGTTTGAAACTAGTATTGGTTGTATTTGAGTACAACGTTACTAGTAATTTGGGTTATAGACTTGAATGGAGCAAGTTAGTAATTTGGGTTTGACAAAGAATTGAACAAAAGTTGGCACTAATAATAAGTGGGCTGATCGCATGAGAAGATGTCTCTTTTGGGCTGGCAACAATCATAGCAAAGATGCAGCATGAAACAATATAGATTATGGTTTGAGATGCGTTGGAATCCATCGAAACAAATTCTCTACTCTGTGTTATATCCTGTCTGAATGTTTTAATTATCATTGTTTGACATTATACTCTGCCTATAGACAAGTTTTCGTCAGAAAACATCCGCGCTTTAGAACAACTCTCACTGCTTTCGAAACAAAAAAAAACGACCGATTTTGAAGGTTATTATCCACGTTTTTTCGGTCTTTTGGGTCCCGGAACAAAATAAATTCATATTCGCGCTGAATAAACATCACAACAAATACAATGCCCGTTGTCATACGAGGATCATTTGGATTTCAATGAAGACTTTTAAAAGTCATAAGATTGTCTTTAGAAACATGTTAGAATCCATCGAAACAAGTTCGATACTCCATTTTATATAGTGCCTAAGGATTCTAATAATTTTTTTAGGCATTCTATTCACGTCGACAAGTTTTCGTCAAAATACATTCGCGCTTTAAAACAACTATCATCGTTTTCTAAAATAGCAAAAAAGACCGATTTTGAAGGTTTTTTTTTTTGTTTTTTTGGTAAAGGGTAAGTATATAAAAAACGGAACAACAAAACTGAAATGACTACATCAGGTTATGTAGCCATTTAGCATCCTTATCTGTTACAGGGTAATTAATCTTACACAAAATTCTATTCTTAACATCCGACACAATCAATTTGACTATCTCCCGTGGATGAATCATCATTCCATCAATTCTACACGAATTTCTCTGCCTCCAAATATGGTAAATAGTCGCATTGATCATAGCTCGAATCACATTACATTGCAACTTCGAGCCCCGTATTTTCATAGCCCAGACCATTCCCGTGTTGCACGGGATTGATTTCCGCACCCACTTGCTCAAAAGACCCATCACCCGCGAGCTCCAACTGCAAGCAAAGAAAAGGTGTTCTAAACTCTCTTCTTCCTGCTCACAGATAAAACAGCGATCCGAATCTGCAACCCCAATCCTAAAAAGTTTCTTCCTCGTACTAAGGGCCCCTCGAAACACAAGCCACGAGATGAAACTATGCCTCGGAACACTCCACGCGCTCCATACAAGTCTCGCCCACGAGATTTTGAAGGTTATTATCCATGTTTTTTTGGCCTTTTGGGTCATGGAATAAAATGGATTCATATTCGCGCTGAACAAACTCCACACTAAATACAATACTCCGGTGTAATATGAGAGTCATTTGGATTTCAATGGAGACTTTTACAAGCCATAAGATTATCTTTTCAGAAGTCTCGGAATTCGTCGAAACAAGTTCGATACTCCATTTTATATCGTGTCTGAGAGTTCTAATAATCATTGTTACGCATTGTGTTTCAATCAACAAGTTTTTGCCAAAAAACATATGCGGTTTCGAACAATTTTGACCTCTTTCGAAAATAGCAAAAACCGACTGATTTAGAAGGTTATTATCCACGTTTTTTTTTTCGACCCTTAGGGTCCTGGAATAAAATGGCTACATATTCACGCTGAACAAACTCTTCACCGAATACAATGTCCCGGTGTAATATGAGGGTCATTTGGATTTCAATGGAGACTTTTAAAAGCATAAGATTATCTTTGAGATGTGTCAGAATCTCTCAAAATAAGTTCGATACTCCATTTTATATTGTGCCTGAAGGTTCTAAAAATCATTGTTAGACATTATAACCCTATTCACAAGTTTTCGTCAAAAAACATTCGCGTTTTAAAACAACTTTCACCCCTTTCGAAAATAGAAAAAACCACCGATTTTGAAGGTTATTATCCACATTTTTTGGTCCTTTTGATCCCGAAACAAAATGGATTCATATATAATGGCATGATGTAATATGAGGGTATGTATGTAATTTGGATCTCAATGTAGAGACATTTGAAAGCCATAACGGCCCATAAGATTGTCTTTTCAGGCGTGTCAGACAAGTTTTTATAAAAAAAAATCCGTACTTTAGAAAATTTTCACCGCTTTCGAAAATAGCAAAAAGATGACCGATTTTGAAGGTTATTATCCACTTTTTTTTGGTCTTTTGGGTACCGGAACAAAATGGATCCATATTCGCGCTGAACAAACTCCATTTGAATGCAACGCCCTGGTGTAATATGAGGGTTATTTGAATATCAATGGAGAGGTTTGTAAGCCATAAGATTATCTTTGGAGATCTGTCGGAATCCGTCGAAACAAGCCCGATACTCCTTTTATATCGTGTCTGAGGGTTCTTATAATCATTGTTAGGCATTTTATTCCTATCGACAAATTTTCTTCAAAAAACATTCGTGGTTTAGAACGACTGTCATCGCTTTCGAAAATAGCAAAAAAAGGGTCGATTATGAAGGTTATTATCCACGTTTTTTCCGCGTTTTGAGTCTCGGAATAAAATGGATCCATATTCGGGCTAGAGAAACTCTACACCAAATACATACAATGCCCTGGTGTAGGTCATTTAGATTTCAATAGAGACATTTAAAAGTCATAAGATTGTCTTTTGAGACGTGTCGGAATCCATCGAAACAAGTTCTCTACTCCATTTTATATCGTTTCCGAAGTTTTTAATAATCATTGTTTGGCATTCTACTCCTATAGACAAGTTTTTGTCAAAAAACATTCACGCTTTAAAACAACTTTCATCGCTTCCGAAAACAGCAAAAAAAAAACGACCGATTTTGAAGGTTATTATCCACGTTTTTTTTTAATCTTTTGGGTCCCGGAACAAAATAAATCCATATTCTCGCTGAACAAACTTCACATCAAATACAATGCCCCGGTGTAATATGAGGGTCATTTGGATGTCAATGACAATTTTAAAAGCCATAAGATTGTATTTTAAAACGTGTCATAATCCGTCAAAACCAATCCGATATTCCATTTTATATAGTGTCTAAGGGTTCTAATAATCATTGTTAGACATTTTATTTTTGTCAAAAAAAAATTGCGCTTTAGAAAACTATTACTGTTTTTGAAAATAACAAAAAAAGACCGATTTTGAAGGTTATTATCTACGTTTTTTCAGCGTTTTGGGTCTTGGAATAAAATGGATCCATATTTCTGTTGAACAAACTCCACACTAAATATAATGCCTTTGTGTTGGTTTAATATAAGGGTCATTCTGATTTCAATGGAGACATACGAATGTCATATGATTGTCTTTTCAGACGTGTCGGAATCTATCGAAACAAGTTCGATACTCCATTTTATACCGTGTCCGAAGGTACTAATAATCATTGTTAGACATTCCATTTCTATAGACAAGTTTTCGTCAAAGAATATTCGCGCTTTCAAAAATAGTAAAACATGACTGATTTTGAAGGTTATTATGCACGTTTTTTCGACCTTTTGGGTCCCCGAATAGAATAGATCCATATTCGCGCTGAACAAACTTCACTCCGAATACAATGACCCGGTGTAATATGAGGGTCATTTTGATATCAATGGAGACTTTTAAAAGCCATAAGATTATCTTTGAAGACGTTTTAGAATTCGTCAAAACGAGTTCGATACTCCATTTTATATCGCGTTTGGGGTTCTAATAATCATTCTTAGACATTTTATTCCTATCGACAAATTTTCTTCAAAAAACATTCTCGCTTTAGAACGACTTTCACCACTTTCGAAAATAGCAAAAAAATGGTCGATTTTGAAGGTTATTATCCACGTTTTTTCGACGTTTTAAGTCCCGATATAAATCCATATTCGCGCTAGAGAAACTCCACACCAAATACTATGTCTCGGTGTAATATGAGGATCATTTGGATTTTAGTGGAGACTTGTATAGTAAAAGCCATAAGATTTTCTTTGGAGACATGTTGGAATTCGACGAAACAAGTTCGATACTCCATTTTATATCGTGTACGAGAGTTCTAATAATCATTGTTAGCAACCACTACCCTTTGCTACTACATAAACTCGCCTCTGACTAAAGCACCATTAGGAACTTATCGAAGTGGCATGGTTACCGTATCCTAGAGGCCTAGATAACTTTCACTTTGTCCTTTTCCGATGCCATCAAATAAAATACGAACAAACGTTTTTTCGCATCAAGGACATTCACTACAATAGTCCCCTTGGTTTGCCAAAGTTTAGCCATCGTGTCAATTGTCGCACGGACGTTCGTTGATAGCCATCATGTCTATTATAAATTCAAATTATTATTAATTTAAATTTATGGCCCTGTTTGGCAAATAGCAGTAGCAGATTCATAATCGCGGTTAACAATAGCAGAATACGGTTAACTTATTATATTAGCAGATTTGACTATCAAATTAAATTAGCAGAATTAAGAAATAGTGTTTGGTAATTAGCAGATTATGGAAGAATCGAGTTGTTTTCAGGTATAAATTCAATATGTCGTTCCAATATGCTCCTATTAGGAGCGAGCATATTCAAAAATAGTAGATTCCGGCCAATATGCTATCGAAATATGCCGTTTACCCAACACAAGAAATTAGTGGTTTGATGGTCAATCTACTGTTTAGGCTGGAATCTGCTAATTTTCCCCCAATATACCGTTTACCAAACGGGGCCTATATATGTTTAACTAGTGCGTAAAATTTGATAAAAAAAAAACTAGTGCGTAAACTGAAAACCCTAATCTCATCTAGCCTCCCTTCTCTCCAAAAGAAAAAACTAATCTCCTCCGAACTTATCATCCATATTTTTGATGGCGATAATAATAAGGTCGATAAACCCTAATTATTCGTAAGATAATCAAAGAGTTTAATTACGTCTTCAAGTAGAGAATGTGGGATGATAAATTGATAAGGTTGCATGACAGTTTGACACATTAATTAAACATAATAATGTTGTAAACTTGTACTTAGTTAAGTGGCAGGTAGGGTTGATCTGAAAGCAACTGCTACATAACATTAGCCGCATAAATTTTGGTTTGTGATGAAACTATTCGTCATAATATTTATAACAGAGTAAATATTGACCCACATGATAAAAACTTGTCACGAAGCACAATGGAAGAAGCATCGATCCCTAGTTAAATGTTTAACCCAGTACAATAATACGATGAATAACTCGTCACAGGGGATATGACGATAATATTAGTTGAATGGTTGGTAACTTGGTATGTATATGTATACATATGGAAGAAGCACAATAAATTGTCGGCAATGACTATTATTTCATCTCATCAATGATTCAATGGTGGTTTCATGGTCCCCTTGGGATAGTGGGGAATTAGATGAGTGTCGACTGTCGACTCACATAAAAATCTGAATTATTACTTGTATGTACGTGCTTACATCTCTACCATTCTACCAATATAATGTCTTCAATATCATCCACAATTTCTTTTCCCTTTATTTGATTGACTGACTGTATATGTCATGCTTTTCAAATTAAAGGTAATTTTGTAAGATTGTCGGCAGTCTTGAGCGAGTCTTGTTTTTAATATAGTCAATGATAATCTACGAATAATAAAATTTGATAAAGTTTTAGGTTGAATCTTGTAGAGATTATCATTTTCCAATAAATGATCCACAAGTCTAGTAGAGCTCATATGAGGTGAGTCCGAACTCAGAAGCATATACTTAGTACTCCCTCCGAGTTTCTAACATTGTTCTATTTGGGTTTTGGGTGGAAAATAAAGAAGGGGAAATGAGTGGTTAAAAAAGAAAAGAGGAAGAGAGAGAAATTGGTGGATAAATGTGAACCACACGTTTATGACCAAAAGTAAAAAGAAAATGAGTAAAAGATCAAACTCAGTACAAAAAGAAAAATGGGGCAATGTTAGAAACTCGGAAGGGGTATAATGTATAGAGTTTGAGCTAAGTTTGATCAGGTGGAATCGGAATATAAAAAACAATAATAAAAGTTGGTTATCACCCTCATTATGTGGAATTGACAAGTCTCTATGTATAATGTATAGAGTTTGAGCTAAGTTTGAGCTAAGTATGATTATCACCCTCATTCAGATGTTACGTGGGCGTGGAGGAAAATTTGTCAGGCTAAAGAAAAAATTAAGAATATGTTTGTGGATGGTCTTTGGCATGGAGAGAATTCTTGTTTCTCGATTTCGAGGGCCTATCAGGACTTGAGACCTTGAGACTCGCGGGTTCCTTGGGCGAGACTTGTATGGAGCGCGTGGAGTGCTCCGAGGCATAGTTTCATCTCGTGGCTTGTGTTTCGAGGGGCCCTTAGTACGAGGAAGAAACTTTTTAGGATTGGGGTTGCAGATTCGGATCGCTGCTTTATCTGTGAGCAGGAAGAAGAGAGTTTAGAACACCTTTTCTTTGCTTGCAGTTGGAGCTCGCGGGTGATGGGTCTTTTGAGCAAGTGGGTGCGGAAATCAATCCCGTGCAACACGGGAATGGTCTGGGCTATGAAAATACGGGGCTCGAAGTTGCAATGTAATGTGATTCGAGCTATGATCAATGCGACTATTTACCATATTTGGAGGCAGAGAAACTCGTGTAGAATTGATGGAATGATGATTCATCCACGGGAGATAGTCAAATTGATCGTGTCGGATGTTAAGAATAGAATTTTGTGTAAGATTAATTACCCTGTAACTGATAAGGATGCTAAATGGCTACATAACCTGATGTAGTCATTTCATTTTTGTTGTTCCGTTTTTTTTATATATACTTGCCCTTTACCAAAAAAAAATAATAAAAGTTGGTGGAAATGTGTCGTGACAGGATTTAAGGATGAATAAAATCTTACTTTTTTATTCAATAATAAAATCTTTTTTTAAAATCTTTCTTTGTTTACTTTATTTTCTTTTCTTTTTATAAAGCAAATATCACACCATCCATTTTATATTTATTGTCTCTTTTCTTCTCTTAAATTAATTATTACAAAGTATATACGAGTATCTTTTTATTTTCGATAAAGATGGGTGGGAGAAGTTGATGAATTCTAACAATTATTACCATACTTAAAATATATTAATGTAGTTTTTTTAATTTGCATATTAACATGTGTTTTTTTTAATTGGAAACATGTTCAGATCTCCCTATTATATTTGATTCAAATTAATTGTAGACAATGCTGCTAATAACATGTCAAAACGTATATGGGTTATAATAAATCAAAATCATGATTCAGGGAACAATTTTAATGGATTATATATAATGAATAAAAATAGATTTTTTCTTGTCATAAACACACCTATAATATGACCTTATGTCGTTATGTTAATACTAGCTCGTACTTAATAGTATATGCATTTCGTTCAAAATTAAAAATAAAATAAAAATAGTGTATGCATTATGCAATGACGAATTGACAAGTCTCTAGGTGCTCTGAAACTAAATAATAAGTCCACCTTATAACGAATAATATATATATCGGTCAAATGTGACATGTATGTCAAATATCTCTCTCATGTGAATAGATAAAAAAATAATTGATGACTCAAGGATAAACTTTATCTATCCACATAAATTTTTATTTGATCCGTCAAAAGTTTGTAACGAGTATGATGATTATGAACCGGAGTCACAGATTTATTAGTAGTAAACAAGATAACACCATACTATTAAATAAAGCTCCAAGAAACACAACAACACATAATAACAGAAAACTAAACGTACAATCCATACATGATACATACATCATACATGCATGCTCGATCACTTGCTTCTTTCTCCCTTATTATTACCATACATACACCCACACGTACGTACACATAGTGGAGAAATAATGCATTGCATGGTATTAGGGTTTTGATTAAATTATTTGAAGAGGTGATGGTGCTTTCCTCCTTCAGATTCTTTGAGTTCATCCTTTGATTCTTTCTTTTCATGGTGCTCATGGAATGCATAACCACCGGCTCCTAACGCGGCCGCGGCTGCTATCTCCTCCTCTATCTTGTGCTTGTGTGCATGCTCTGGGTCTTTCTTCGACTTATGCTTCTCGTGCTGTTCAGATCATCAAATCCATCAAACAGTTAGTCTTCCTTGCGACAGGTTATACGTTGTCTAAATCACTTATTCAATTGAGTTAGGATCTCGATCTAGGTCAATTTTAGAGTGAAAATGTCCAGTTCCATCATATACATAAATAAACTAACCACTTTTCAAGTCAGTAGATCCAGATCAACGTAGGATGATCGAAAATTAAGATTAACTTAGGTTATACTGGGTAGTTCTTAGAGGGATTTTACGTAAAAAGGTAAATAAATAAATAACTGAAAGCGAAACTTATAAAAGAGAGATCACATACAAGAGCAAAGGCGCCGGCAGCAACGGTACCAAGTTCACCCAAGTGCTCCTTATGCTTGTGCTCCTTCTCTTCCTTCCTGAAATCTTCGGCCGTCTTCAACTCGTCGGGAATTTCGTCATCCTTGTGGTGGTGGAAGAGGCCGTGGTGGTGTGTCTCGCCGTCTGACATGTTACTATAATTAGCTTAGATTTACTGTTGTGGTGGTTGTTGTTGTTGAAATGTATTATTAAGAGAGATGTGTATATATGTAAGTTAGTTGGCTCACTATGTTGTACTTATATAGTAGAAGAAAAGATGTCACGGATTGGCCGAGTAGATTTTTCACATTTGGATAGAAAGTGACCCAAGCCTCCTCAATAAATTAGCACGTAAGTTATACGTTAAAGTATCGTTATTGCATTCGTACACATATAGGTAGATAACTATCTACCTAATTAAATCCCATAAATTAGATCCGGTTAGTGACCGGGTTAAGGTAAAGTTAAGAGTGTTGTGATGACGAGTACTCGACGAAAGCACAAGGAATGGACTAGCTAGGGTTTAAAGTTTATTAAAGGGATATGGACGTAACCAAGGGTAACAAACACGATCGTAGTTGTGAAGAAATCAAAATGACTCACATATTACACCGGAGCATTGTTTTCGGTGTGGAGTTTCTACAGAGCGAGTATGGATCTGGGACCCAAAAGACCGAAAAATCGTGGATAATAACCTTCACAATATTCGATAGTTTCTACAGACCGAGTATGATGATCTAATGCACAAATGTTTTTGACGAAAACCATTCGATAGGAATAGAATGCCTAACATCGATTATTAGAACCCTACTACCACACGATATAATTAAAATGGAGTATCGAACTTGTTTCTACGAATTCCGACACGTCTCAAAAGACAATTTTATTTCTTTCAAAAGTTTTCATTGAAATTTAAATGGCCCTCATATTCCACCGAGACATTGGTTTTAGTGTGTAGCTAGTTTCTCTATCTAGCGCGAATATGGATAAATTTTATTCCGGGATCCAAATGACCGAAAAATCGTGAATAATGGTTTCAAATTCGCGCCAAACAAACTCCACACCAAATTAAATATCCCGGTTTAATATGAGAGTTATTTGGTTTTAAATCGAAACATTTAAGAGCCATCAGATAATTTTCGTTTTAGATGTGTCGGGATAAGTCGAAACAAGAGTTATTGTCCATTTTATAACGTGTCAGAGGGTTCGAATACTCATTATTAGGCATTCGAACCCTATCCACAGGTTATCGTCAAAACAAATCGCGTTTAGATCAACTTTTCCCGGCCCGTTTACGAAAAATAGCAAAAAACGATCGATTTTGAAGGTTATTATCATGTTTTTTCGATCATTAGGGTCCCGAAATAAAATGGTTCTAAACTCGCGCCAAACAAACGCCACAACAAATGAAATATCCCGGTGTAATATGAGGGACATTTGGTTTTAAATCGGGACCTTTAAGAGTCATAATTTTATCGTTTGAGAGATGTCGGAGTCAGTCGAAACAAGTATTATATTCTATTTTATATCGTGTCAGAGGGTTCGAATAATCATTATTATTTGACATTCTAAACCTATCCAGAATTGTTTGTCAAAAAAATTCGCGTTTAGATCAACTTTTTCCGTTTACGAAAAATAGCAAAAAACGATCGATTTTGAAGGTTATTATTGTCCACGTTTTTTGGGCCTTTTGGGTCCCGAAATAAAATGGTTACAACTTTGCGCCAAACAAACCCAACACCAAATGAAATGTCCCGGTGTAATATGAGGGTCATTTGGTTTTAAATCGGGACCTTTAAGAGCCATAGTTTTATCGTTTGAGAGGTGTCGAAATCAGTCGATACAAGTGTTATATTCCATTTCATATCGTGTCAGAGAGTTCGAATAATCATTATTTGGCATTATAAACCTATGCACAACTTTTTGTCAAAAAAAATTCGCGTTTAGATCAACTTTACCCGTTTACGAAAAATTGCAAAAAATGATCGATTTTGAAGGTTTTTTTTTTGGTAAAAGGTAAGTATGTGTGTGTGTGTGTGTGACGTAACCAATTTACAGGGATATGACTACATCAAATTATGCAGCCATCTAGCATCTTTAGCAGGAATATGATATCTAATCTTACACATTATTCGATTTTGCACATCCATCTTAACCATTTTAACTACATAATTCGGGTGCTGAACCATACCCTCAATTCTGCACAAGTTCCGCTGTCTCCAAACATGATAAATTACGACATTGATCATAGCTCGGAGACCCTCTCAGGCCAATCGCCCAAGTCAAAGCTCTACTCCCTGGTATGCGTTTCTTCACCCACGCACTCAACATATCAACCACTCGAGTACTCCAGTAACACCCAAAAACAGATGCTCTAGAGTCTCCTCATGCGCTTCACACAGATAACAAAGGTTTGAGTCTGCCACCCCAAACCTCAATAATTTCGTCCTCGTGTTTAAAGCCCCCCTAAACACCAGCCAAACAATAAAGTTATGTTTAGAGACACTCCAACCACTCCACACAAGCCGTGCCCACGAGACTCTCGGTCTATGACTCCGAAGCTCCTCATAGGCCATCGATATCGAATAGGAAGATTGTGAGCCGTGCCACAGTCCATTCACATACATATTTTTAATCTTCTCTTTAGCCTGACAAATCTTCCTCCACGCCCAGGTGACATCAGTATTTGGCTGATAATCACTCAGATTTTGAAGATTATTATCCACGTTTTTTGGGCCTTTATTTTGGGTCCCGAAATAAAATGTTTCCAAATTTGCGCCAAACAAATCCCACACCAAATGAAATGTCCCGGTGTAATATCACTACAAGAGAATTGCAATCTAGCTACCAATTTAGCAACAACCTAAAATTCAGTCGCTAAATATATAAATTAGCTACTAATTTTGAGACATAAATATATTTAGTCTCAATTGTAGAGATCAACATATAGTGGTAGCTAATTACGTCGCTATTATAGAGACTAAATAAAGTCGATAGCAAATTGGGTATCTAATTTAAGTTTTTAGATACAGAAAAACGTCAGTAGTTAGAGTCGTCTCTATATATGTCGACACAAAATTATGAATAATGTATTTAGTTTTTTTATCTAAGAGGCCAAAGTAAAATCATAAATAAGTAGTAGTTATTATAGAGATGAAGAAACCAAGTGAGTAGCAATTTTAGTATCTAATTTAAATTCTTAGCTACGGATATATATTGGTAGCTAAATTAGTTATCTATTGTTGCGATTATGTAATTTTAATATTTTGTATGATATGTGTGCGATTGAATTGATATACTATATTTATATTATTAATCTCTTATTAGAGTGTATCAAAAAAATACCTTACAATCCACATTTTAATGATTAATTTTATCTTTTAAGTATACATTTATTGCCCAAATAAACATAAATCTTCATGTGGTTCAATGGTTTGAATGTTAGCCAAGTGTTTGAGGGTTATGGGTTCGAATTCTCTTGCGTGCGAACATAAACCATCAACCTAGTGAGCTAGGGGCAATGGTGTGGTGTGTGTGGATGTACATGTGCATGTGCATGTGCATGTGCATGGTTTAGTGAGCTAGAGTTGGCTCTACGTGTAGCTACTCAAATTTTCGTCTCTATTATTGTCTCAAAATTTGTGCGTTTGCCGCTAATTCAAAATTTCCGACTCTAAAATGACTTAACCTTGTAGTGTATGAGGGTCATTTGGTTTTAAAGCGGGATCTGTAAGAGCCATAGTTTTATCGTTTGAGAGGTGTGAGAATCAGTCGAAACAATTGTTATATTCTATTTTATATCGTGTCAGAGAGTTCGAATAATCATTATTTGGCATCCAAAACATATCCACAACTTTTCTTTTAAAAAAATTGCGTTTAGATCAACTTTCATCGTTTAAGAAAAATAGCAAAAAACGATCAATTTTGAAGGTTATTATCCACGTTTTTTTGGCCTTTTGTGTCTCTAAATAAACTGGTTCCAAATTCGCGTCAAACAAATGAAATTTCTTAGTGTAATATGAGGGTCATTTGATTTTAAATCGGAACCTTTAAGAGCCATAGTTTTATCATTTGAGAGGTGTCGGAATCAGTTGAAACAAGTGTTATATTCTTGTAAATTGACGTAGCTATTTAGATACAACTTGTAAATTTGATTACATGATATATATATATACTTACCTTTCACAAAAAAAAAGTGTTATATTCTATTTTATATCGTGTCAGAGGGTTCAAATAATCATTATTTGGCATTTTAAACATATCCACAACTTTTTGTCAAAAAAAATTCGCGTTTAGATCAACTTTCCCCGTTTACGAAAAATAGCAAAAAAAACAATCAATTTGAAAGGTTATTACCCACGTTTTTTGGGCCTTTGGGTCCCTAAATAAAATGGTTCCAAATTTGCGCCAAACAAACCCCACACCAAATGAAATGTCCCGGTGTAATATAAGGGTCATTTTGTTTTAAATCGGGATCTTTAAGAGCCATAGTTTTATCGTTTTAGAGGTGTCGGAATCAATCGAAAGAAGTGTTATATTACATTTTATATGGTGTCTGATGGTGGGATTTGTCGTGGATCCCGCCGATCAAATAATTAACCAACCGATCCTAGTGGGTAGCTAGGGCAAGTCGGGTCGAATCCACGGGGACGGTAGAGGCGTATAGACTAAGGTCACCCAAAAACGAGACTAAGTCAACGAGCTAAACTAAACTAGAGTAATAGGAAGAGGAGAAGGCTAAGACTATGGCTAAGGAGACGGAGAAAACAAACAAGGAAAACGGGCTAGGATTAGGTCGGGGTCAAAGGGGTAACGGAATGGTCAAGGAAGAGCTAGAGTGAAGGAGGTAGTAGGGTAATCTAGGTATAGTCCGGGCTCTCGCAACTTAGACTCACCTAGAGGTTCCACCTAAAACCCATTTTGGCGACACACATGACAAACGGGGTTACTAGCGTGTTATTGTGGCCTAGATCGCATCCGGGCGGTCGCAACTTAGACCGACCTAGGGGTCGTCCTCACCGGGCTCTCGCTACTTAGAGAGAGAACCGAACCCACAAGCAAACTATTACCCACAAGAGAAAGGCAAGAAAAACAAGCATATGCATACAAGTCATTCAAGCATTTCAACAAACATGTAATATGCATCAACCAAGAGGAAACCCAAATCTCCCACCAACATCTCCAACAAACCCTTAATCATCCAATTAACACCCTAATCACCTTACTAACCCTAGCAAGAGTACTACTCTAACATAATCAAACTACAACTAACAAGAAGAAGAGGAATCATCATAAGAAACAAAACATAACTAAACAAACTCAATCAAACTAACAAGAACAAGAACAAACAATAATAAAGATTCAAACTTGATAAACAATAAAGGATTAAGAGTAAAAGGAGAAGAAGATTGTACCAAACTAGTGAAGAGGAAAGATTGAAACTTGCATTAATGAAGAAAACCCAAAACAAACCACCAAGGTTGTCAATCTTGGATGGATCTTGAAGAATTCCCTTAATACAAGTACTAAACTAAGATTAAGGACTAATTACCGACTAATCTACTCTAATCTAAACTAATCTAACCTAAAAATAGTTTAGGGTTTAGTGGGAAGTGAAGAACATAAGTCAAGATTGATGTCTTAATACAAGAGAGGGGTATATATAGGGTTACAAGTGGAAAGGAATTGAAAGAAACAAGGCGGAGCTGTAACTGGGTCATCCCGGTCGGGATGGATGGTCCCGTCCGGGATGGCTTCATGGTCCCGTCCGGGATGGTGATCCCGTCCGGGATGGCTCATCCCGTCCCGGTTGACTCAGCAGAAGAGCTTCTTTGTTTGCACTTCATCCCGGACGGGATGAGGTCATACCCGTCGGGGATGAGTCTTGTAGGCCTCCAATATGATTCTTTTGGTCCCTCCTTGCTTCACATGGACTTCTCATCGATTCTCGGGACTCGGGATCGGGTCTCGAAGGCTCGGGAATGGGTCCCAAGGTCTCGGGGTCGAATCCAAGGCATCGAGTGATCGTTCCTTCACTTCATTGGCTCCGAAAAGTGTATGTATTGAGTCGGAATCGCTCCAACTCTTCACGAATGGTCTCGGGAACCTGAAACGAACTAGAGGAAGCATAAGTAGCCCATAAATCGCTCCCAAGGAGCGATTCCACAAGGAAAATGGGACCAAAACACTACGAAATAGGCACTACAAACTACACTTATCAGTGTCAGAGGGTTCAAATATTCATTATTAGGCATTCCAATCCTATCCCCAAGTTTTCGTAAAAAAATTCGTGTTTATATCAACTTTCTCCGTTTATGAAAAATAGCAAAAAAACGATCGATTTTGAAGGTTATTATCCACGTTTTTTGGGCCTTTTGGGTCCCGAAATAAAATGATTCCAAATTCACGCCAAACAAACTCCACACCAAACGAAATGCCCTGTGTAATATGAGAGTCATTTGGTTTTAAATCGGAACGTTTAAGAGCCAAAGTTTTATCGTTTGAGAGGTGTCGGAAGCAGTCAAAACAAGTGTTATATTCAATTTTAGAGGGTTCGAATAATCATTATTTGGCATTCAAAACATATCCACAACTTTTCGTCAAAAAAAAAATTGCATTTAGATCAACTTTCCCCGTTTAAGAAAAAAAGCAAAAAACGATCAATTTTGAAGGTTATTATCCACGTTTTTTGGGCCTTTTGGGTCCCGAAATAAAATGGTTCCACATTCGCGCCAAACAAAGACCACACCAAATAAAATGTCCCGTTGTAATATGAGGGTCCATTTGGTTTTAAATCGGGACCTTTAAGAGCCATAGTTTTATCGTTTTAGGGGTGTTGGAATCAGTCGAAACAATAGTTATATTCTATTTTATAACGTGTCAGAGGGTTCGAATACTCATTACAAGGCATTCTAAACCTATCTAAAACTTTTTGTCAAAAATTTGCATTTAGATCAACTTTCTCCATTTACGAAAAATTGCAAAAAACGATCGATTTTGAAGGTTATTATCCACGTTTTTTTGCCTTTTGGGTCTCGAAATAAAATGGTTCCAAATTCGCGCCAAACAAACCCTACACCAAATGAAATGTCCCAGTGTAATATGAGGGTCATTTGGTTTTAAATCGGGACTTTTAAGAGCCATTGTTTTATCGTTTGAGAGGTGTCGGAATCAGTCGAAAGAAGTAGTGTTATATTAGATTTTATATCGTGTCAGAGGATTCGAATACTCATTATTAGGCATTCCAAACCTATCCCCAAGTTTTCGTCAAAAAAAATCGCGTTTAGATCAACTTTCCCCGTTTACGAAAAATAGAAAAAAAACGATCGATTTTGAAGGTTATTATCCACGATTTTTTGGGCTTTTGGGTCCCGAAATAAAATGATTCCAAATTCGCGCCAAACAAACTCCACATCAAATGAAATGTCCCAGTGTAATATGAGGGTCATTTGATTTTAAATCGGGACCTCTAAGTGTCATAATTTTATCGTTTAAGAAGTGTCGGATTTAGTCGAAACAAGTGTTATATTCCATTTTATATTGTGTCAGAAGGTTCGAATACTCATTATTAGGCATTCTAAACATATCTCCAAGTTTTCGTCAAAAAAAAATCGCGTTTAGATCAACTTTTCCTATTTACGGAAAATAGCATAAAATGATCGATTTTGAAGGTTATTATCCACGTTTTTTGAGCCTTTTGGGTCTCGAAATAAAATGGTTCCAAATTCGCACCAAACAAACTCCACACCAAATGAAATGTCCTGGTGTATTATGGGGGTCATTTGATTTTAAATCGGGACCTTTAAGAGCCATAATTTTATCGTTTGAGAAGTGCCGTAATCAGTCGAAACAAGTGTTATATACTATTTTATAACGTGTCAGAGAGTTCGAATAATCATTATTAAGCATTCTAAACCTATCCACAAGTTTTCGTCAAAAAAAATTCGCATTTAGATCATCTTTTCCTGTTTACGAAAAATTGCAAAAAACGATCAATTTTGAAGGTTATTTATCCACGTTTTTTCGGCCTTTTGGATTTCGAAATAAAATGGTTCCAAATTCGCATCAAACAAACCCTTCACCAAATGAAATTTCTTAGTGTAATATGAGGGTCATTTGGTTTTAAATACGAACCTTTAAGAGCAATAGTTTTATCGTTTGAGAGGTGTCGGAATCAGTCGAAACAAGTGTTATATTCCATTTCGTATCGTGTCAGAAGGTTCGAATAGTCATTATTTAGCATTCTAAACCTATCTACAACTTTTTGTCAAAAAAAAATTCGCGTTTAGATCAACTTTCCCCGTTTACAAAAAATAGCAAAAAACGATCGATTTTGAAGGTTTCGAAATAAAATGGTTCCGATCCACGTTTTTTGGGCCTTTTGGGTTTCAAAATAAAGTGGTTCCAAATTCACGCCAAACAAACTCCACACCAAACAAAATGTCCCGGTGTAATATGAGGCTCATTTGGTTTTAAATCGGAACCTTTAAGAGCCATAGTTTTATCGTTTGAGAAGTGTCGGAATCAGTCGAAACAAGTGTTATATTCTATTTTATATCGTGTCAGAGGGTTCGAATAATTATTATTAGGCATTCTAAACATATCAACAAGTTTTTGTCAAAAAAAAATCGCGTTTAGATCAACTTTCAATGTTTACGAAAAATAGCAAAAAACGATCGATTTTGAAGATTATTATCCACGTTTTTTGGGCCTTTTGGGTCCTGAAATAAAATGGTTCCAAATTCGCGCCAAACAAACCCCACACCAAATGAAATGTTCCGATGTAATATGAGGATCATTTGGTTTTAAATCGGGACCTTTAAGTGTCATAATTTTATCGTTGAGAGGTGTCGGAATCAGTCGAAACAAGTGTTATATTCCATTTTATTTCGTGTAAGAGGGTTCGAATACTCATTATTAGGCATTCAAAATATGTCCACAAGTTTTTGTTAAAAAAAATCGCGTTTAGATCAACTTTCACTGTTTACGAGAAATAACAAAAAACGATTGATTTTGAAGGTTATTATCCACGTTTTTTTGCCTTTTGGGTCCCAAAATAAAATGGTTCCCAATTCGCGTCAAACAAACACCACACCAAAATGAAATGTTACATTTTGGGCCTTTATTGTTACATTTTTTTCATTTGTGTTAATTATGTCACGATTAATTTCAACAAAGGATACACTTGATCGCATTATAATATACTAGTATCTAGGAAAAGAGACGTACCTGAGGTCTATTATTCGGAGTATCTAGTCTTTACCATTGGACCAAGACATCTTCAATAGATAATTTAACGTATTAACAATGACGAATTAATTATACATTTTAGAGCGGGATAGCGTATCACATTGCATATACGTTCGTTTTAAAACGTTAAGAGGTTAAATAACATTTTATGTGATTAGATTAGATGAAATATATGTTTTTTTTGTATTCCTCATTATTTTAGTTTTATCCTATTCTTATTATTTGATATTTATAAGATTAAAACATATACATGAATTTATTTTTTTTATCACTTGTCACTACTAGTACACCTTGCATTTGACTTGCTAATTAAGAGTATTAATTAAAGGCAATGCATGTTTAATTTACTCATAATTAAACTTGAAAATTTAATTAAACTTGAGGATAATCTTAATTATTGAAAACCATTATACTAAGAAAGTTGAGGATAATCTAAATTATTCACAACCATAGATCAGATAATAATCTCTAGACCTAGTACCTCGTACATATGATATGATTCAAACTGACCCGACAGAATCTGACCCGATGAAACCGTAACAATGCAACCCGAGAATCAATAACTACACCCGATGTGACCAAACCCAACTTGAACTGACTCGACATAAGCTTGACCCGATATGTTATTGTCGAGTTTACTTTCCATTGATTTGGATTTTTGATATTTATTGATCAAATAAGTAAACTGAAATGTCGCGTTAAATAGAGTTTTCATAGGGAGTTATATTCAAAGTCTAGAGTTGAATAATTGATACAGTATTGAAAAAAAAACAAGAAAATATTATTCAAAGTTGGAAGTGAATTTTTCTTGAATAATTAATTCCACCAACAAATGACTTTGAATAATTAAATTCTACTCAAAATTACAAGACTAGTAGCGTGACATGCATGGAGTATAATTTAGACTTTTGATTAGGGTTTCAAATGTGTGAAACTCACTTCATGAATTTGGTTCGGTCAAAACTCGGCTGAAATTGTAATCACAAACCAAGGTTGACCTAATCTGAGTCGAGCTAGCTTTACTTGGACCTCATGTTTATTCGAGCATTTTATTTTATTTTTTCTAATTTAAATATATATTTTATGATTAATTATGAAATAATTTAAAACCGTCTATTATTAGTTTTTGTGTACCTCGTATATGAAATAAAGTTGAATAATTCTCACAATCTCACGTATATGAAAATTGACCAAATAAAAAGAAAAATATTAAGTATCCATCACATGAAAATAAGACGAAAGTTGACCAAATTTATATATTCAAACAAGTTTTCGAATTGTTTGATTATTTGTAAATGTATATGTCAATTCATACATATTTTTTTTATTATATATATACATGTATATATTAGTGCTCCACTAGACCAAAGAAGGGCACATAATAACAGTCATTTGAAAACCATAAATATTACTCCGTAATCCGTATTACTACTACATAAAAGTTTTTAAAGAAAATTATTCGTTTTATTATTATCATGGCGTCTCGAGATAATAATAATAATAATAATAATAATAATAATAATAATGGTAAGGATTGCGATGATACTTATGAAGTATCATCGCAATTCATAGAAGAAATGACGATGAAATGTGAGGAGATCCAAGTACAAGTTTTGACGGATATCCTAAGCCAAAATATCGAGGCAGAGTACTTAAAACAACACGGGTTGTTACATGGGAAGTTTGATCGAGGAATGTTCAAACGTAACGTGCCTATAGTCACCTACAAGGATATAAAGTCTTATATCATGCGTATATATAACGGGGATTTTTCTCCTATTTTATGTGCTCAACCTTTTTCCGAGTTATGGCTTAGGTATTTTTTTTACCTTTTTTTAAAATAAAAAGTTGATATATACATCTGTTTTAAATAAGAATGTGTATATTAACGTGCATTAAATATAATAATGTGGATCCGTGCAGCTCGGGGACGTCGGAGGGACAAGGGAAGTTGCTACCGGCAACTTACGATGAGATGGTCCGACGTGATTCGTTGCTCAGGGCTGTAACGCCTTTTATAAAACGGTTTTATTTCTTCCTTTCGATCTATGGCTTTTATATTTCTTCATTTAGAAATTGGAATCATTCACATCAGGTCAACTTTACTAAAATTAGTAACGAGTAAAACTGTCTTGACCTAACGTTTTTTTTTGTGTTATTTTTATTGTAGACGAATTGAGGATGCGACAAAACCAAAGAAAGGGAAGGCCTTGAGCTTCCTAATAACAAGAGAAGAAATTGTGACACCCGGTGGGCTAATCGCCCACCCGGGATTAAATAGCGTCTTTAAAAATCCCGAGTTTTATAGGGACAGTCCGTACCCTAACAACACCAATACTAGCCCGATAGAAGCGATATATTGCCCCGATCACTTTCAATCCATATACACACAATTATTATGCGGGTTTTACCAACGTCATGACGTAACTAATATTAGAGCGGTCTTTTGTTCGAACATTATTTGGGCCATAAACTTCCTAAAAACCCATTATTCCGAGTTATGTCACGATATCTCGTTAGGTCAATTAAGCCCAAATATTTTGGACCCGTCTTTACGGGCCTATATGGTTAAGACCTTTACTAAAAACCCGAATCCCGGGTTGGGAAAAGTGATTGAAGATGCATGTTTGGGTGATAATTGGAGTGGGCTACTTAGAAAAATTTGGCCCAATGTTAAGTATATGGAGACTGTTGTGACCGGGTCCATGGCCCAGTATATACCGATGTTGAATTATTATAGTGGCGGGTTGCCTTTGGCGAGTATTAAGTATTCGTCTTCGGAATGTGATTTGGGTTTTAACTTGAATCCGATGTGTGACCCGTTTGATGTTGCTTATACCATAATGCCGAACATGGCTTATTACGAGTTTCTCCCCCTCGAATCCTCGGGGTATGGTTCTTTGGAGACGGTTGATTTAGCGAACGTGGAATTGGGTAAGGAGTACGAGCCCGTGGTCACCACTTATTGCGGTTTGTACCGGTAAGTTATTCCTAAATTTCAAAACACCTGACGCGACTATAATAATTCAAAATATCACAGATTCTTTATATTCTAAAACAAAAATCAAGGGATAAAACGTTAGTGAAATATAGAAATATATTACGCACTAATCTATTTATTGTCGTTAATGTTTGTAATTAAGGTATCGAATGGGAGACGTGCTTTCGCCAACAAGTTTCTACAACTCGACCCCACAATTCAAGTTCGTGAGGAAACGGAACGTGTTACTAACCATAGACTTCGCCATAACAACGGAAATCGAACTCCAAAACGCGATAGATAACGCTTCAATAATTCTCCGCCCTCACGGGACCAAAATAATCGACTACACGAGCTCCCCGGACATAACCAAGATCCCGGGCCACTACGTGGTCTACATTGAACTAATCACGACAATTACTACTACTAATAATAATAATAATTGGGCCAATAAGTGGGCCGATGAGGCGGACATATTGGCCCAATGTTGTTTCACTATGGAGGGTTGTTTTGGGGTCCAATATCGAAATGGTAGGGTCGATGAGTCCATCGGCCCGCTTGAAATTAGGGTTTTGAAACCCGGGACGTTCGAGAAAGTCCGAGATTACGCGATCGTCAACACCGGGGCGTCTTTTGTACAATTTAAGATGCCAAGATGTGTGAATTCATTGCCTATGTTAGAGGTGCTAAATGATGGAGTCATCTCAACTCACTTTAGCCCTTCTATACCTTCTATAGCACATAATTGGTCTTCCAATTAAGGACCTTTAATTAAAAGGTTATTACTCCCAAAATAATCGCTTTTTAGATCTCGAATGTTTAATTGAGTGATTAATTCCTTTATACCGTATTCTATACTAGCGGATCTCGATGATCGATCTCGTTGTATATTATTTGTGAGAAAATATTTAATAAAAGTCCAGTGATTAAAACTTGTGGTCATCAGTTCAAAGGTATCAGGTTCAACCTCTTGCAAGCGCGAACTTGTGGGAGTTGTATGGTTTGAGACTATGTCTTCTGGACTTAGAATCTGTCGCCAACAGACAATTTACCTGGTGTGCGTGGTTTGCAGGCATCCCTCATCATTAAAAAAAATTAACAAATGACCAAAATTGAGGATATTAATGAAAAATAGATTTGACTTACAAAATAAAAAGTAACCACCCTGATATGTGAGAGGTTACCGTCTCACAAAAATTTTTGTGTACAAAAGTATGTCTTCTGAGAGACTGTCTCGACTCAATAATGCTATTGAGAAACCGTGACTCTAGATTTATTGGGTTGACTCAAAACATGAATTAATTTAAGAAAAATCAGAAGAAATGATGTTTTTTGTGGTGGGCATGGCTTCCCTCGGCCTCCCTCCGCTCCTCCTTAGATTCCTTCTTCTCATGATGCTCATGGAACGCAAACCCACCCGATGCAACCGCCCCCACTGCCGCCACCTCTTCCGATATCTTGTGCCTGCGTGCATGCTCAGGGTCCTTTTTCACTTGATGCTTCTCATGCTGTCATTTTCACCAAAAAAAAATTAACAAAATGGTGTTAAATTCATTTATTTTGCTAAACCGCTGTCTACCCTGGCAGCGGTTTAGCAGAAGGGAACTGAAAGGAAAAAAGTGTAATTAGTTTGAAACGGGTGAGTTAAATACCAAAGCGTAACCACCGGCGGCAACAGCAGCAAGGGCACCAAGCTCCTCA
Organism: Agrostemma githago; assembly: GCA_958450325.1. Taxonomy (NCBI): domain Eukaryota; kingdom Viridiplantae; phylum Streptophyta; class Magnoliopsida; order Caryophyllales; family Caryophyllaceae; genus Agrostemma; species Agrostemma githago. The sequence continues at coordinate 2,583,307 of OY288248.1, forward strand.
AGGTGCTTGTGGTGCTTCTCTTCTTTCTCATAGTTCCTGTGTGCCTCAGCCTCCTCACTTCTTTCACCATATTGATTGCCATAGCTCGTGGCGTCTGAACCATACCGGTCCCCTCCACTTGAGCCACCATACCCACCACCCTCAGCTGAGCCATACCCGCTTGTCTGTGAACCATAGCGGTTAGCCTCAGGGGCCTGGCCGTATTGGTTGCCATAGCTCGGATTGTTAGGGGGCTGACCGTATTGGTTTCCATAGCTCGGGTTGTTAGGAGGCTGGCCATATTGGTTGCCATAGCTCGGGTTGTTAGGAGGCTGGTCGTATTGGTTTCCATAGCTCGGGTTGTTAGGAGGCTGGCCATAGCTCGGGTTGTTGGGGGGCTGGCCGCCATATTGATTGCCATAACTCGGGTTGTTAGGGGCCTGGTCATATTGATTGCCATAGCTCGGGTTGTTGGGGGGCTGGCCGTATGGGTTGTTGCCATAGCTTGGGTTATTTGAACCGTACTGGTTGGCTTCATCTGAGCCATAGCGGTTCTCATTATCGCTGTGATGGTGGTGGTGGAAGAGACCTCTGTCTGAAGACATTTTGTTAGAAGAAAAAATGGTAGAGAATGTTGTTGTTGTGTGGTGAAGATAATGTATCATGTATGTGGATGACAAAGGAGTATACTTATAGTCTTATTACTACACTATTATGATACCAGTCGATATCTGTTAACACGGATATATTCGTCTTATAAGACAGGTCAAACTGTACCACTGGCGTGAAATGATTGGTAGATTCGTGGATAATACGAGCGAGGAACAGACGAACAGTAAGAAGATGCCCACTTGGTAGTAGTCGGCATTCCGAAAAACCACATGTAATCAGACTATTCAAAGTGAGTAGTAAGTAATACAGAAAGTGACACTGCCTTGTTTCTTCTAACTTTAATTTCTGATCATTTGTTTTATTCTTGATTCAGATTGGAGCACAATAATGTTACTTTCAATATCACTGTTTCTAATCGGTTCAACTCGCACACGTTGCCACGGCTATAATCTTGATTCTTGAGCATCTTGGTGGCCTGGCCGCCAACGTAACTCGAGAAAAATCAGAATGACCCACTTGTCTCGTTCTTAGCTTCCGCTGAAGTTAGGTACCGTGTGATGGCAGTTGCTACAATGTGAGGTTAAGTAAATGCAATATCTGCTATCTGTTGTCGATCAGCTCGCAAATCTGTGTTTCACGAGCGTTAGTACACTGAGGGTGACTGTCATCTTATGTTCATATCAATTGACGGATGCATATAAAAAATACTCGTATTAGATATATAAATAATAAGACAAATGAATGGACAGAAAGAGTACGAGGTGCAAACTAAACCGGTGTAGCTTATGGGACGGCGAGGAGGGGAATATTAACGCCTAGCTATATAAGCTACGGAGTACTGTACTACATTTATTGATCGATCCCTAACACTATTCCGTAGTCTAAATAGTATTAATCGGACAGGATTATATTAGAACAAGTGGTGCTTGTGGTGGCCTCCCTCGGCCTCCCTTCGCTCCTCCCTATCTTCCTTTCTCTCGTGACGTTCATGTAACGCAAACCCACCAGCCGCAGCTGCACCCGCTTCTGCAATCTCTTGTGCTAGCTTGTGCCTGTGTTCATGCCCAGGGTCCTTCTTGCCTTCATGCTTCTCATGCTGTCATTTTCACCATTATCACATCACACAACGTATACATTGCACGAGTTAAAACTAGTCTTAATTAGCTCCGAAATCAAAGAAAGAGCCAACGTGAGGAGGATGAAAATTATACCAAAGCATAACCACCCGCGGCTGCAGCAGCAAGCCCACCAAGCTCCTCAAGGTGCTTGTGGTGCTTCTCCTCCTTCTCATATTTGTCGTCATCTGAACCATAGCGGTTGCCTCCAGTTGAGCCGTACCCACCAGCAGCAGCCCCCGAGCCATAGCTGTCAGTGCCAGCAGAGCCATACGACTGATTGCCATAGCTCGTGTTGTCTGATGAACCATATCGGTTACCCTGAGTGGCCTGGCCCCCATACTCACTGCCATAGCTCGTGTTGTCTGAGCCATATCGCTTACCCTCAGTGGCCTGGCCGCCATACTGACTGCCATAGCCGGTGTTGTCAGAGCCATACTGGGCCTGGCCGCCATACTGACTGCCATAGCTCGTGTTGTCAGAGCCATATCGCTTACCCTCAGTGGCCTGGCCACCATACTGACTGCCATAGCCAGTGTTGTCAGAGCCATACTGGGCCTGGCCACCATATTGACTGCCATAGCTCGTGTTGTCTGAACCATAGCGGTTGGAATCAGTTGAGCCATAACCACCGGTCTGAGTCGTTGAGCCATAGCGGTTATCATCGTCGCTCTGACGATGGTGGAAGAGACCTCGGTCCGAAGACATTTTGTTAAAGAGAAATGGTGGGAAATGTTGTTAAAGAAAAGATGGTGTTGATGAAAGAACAAAGTGTACCTTTTTATATACTGCAAACACATTACTAATTTACTATGTTAAGCACAAAACAGGGTAAAAAAGTACCACATATTTTGATAGATGGAACAATTTTTTCTCTAGTCCTCTCAAACATTTTGCCCATTTTTTATTTTAAAACGGATGTATATGAGTATATCCATCGTAAACAAGAATTTGTACTCCAACGTGAAATTATCGGTACATACGTGGGTAACACGAGCGAGCAATAGTAAGATGTCGGTAGTTGGGAGAAATATTTTCTAACCCTTACCTAGCCCGACTCATGCTCATATAACCCAACACGTATTTGACCTGACCCATGACCCAACCCATGTAACCCATTTGACAGGGCTAAGAGTGAGTAATACCCAAAGTAAGCTTTTGTTTCTTCTACTTCAATTTCGAGCCAGTTATTTCCAATTGATCGTGTGTTTTATTCCCGATTGGAGGACAATGCTACTTTCAAGTTTCAATATCAGTATATAACTGTTTTTCTTGTAAAGAAAATGAAAATATCACCATTACGGGTTTGTTCACCTCGCACATTTCTGTATGATGAGCTCCCAAGGCCATAGCCCAAAGATTCTCGAATAATCGGGGACTTGATCTATTAAGCCATCGAGAGGTTCCATGGTACCAACCAATGCTGTCATGCTTTTTAATCAACAAAATATGTGCAACACCTTGATCGTGTTTACAATATACGGAGTAAACAACAATATTTGTGTTCCTAAGTCGTCAGATGAGACGAGACCATCACTATTTTTAACTCGCTTTCCGCGTTGATAAATCTGAAATTGAGGTGCCAAGAATATGGCAGATCAACTATCCCACTCATGATTTGACTGCCAGCGACTCCTCTATGCGTTGGATTAGCTTATCTGCAGTGAGCGCACCTTCCTGAAGATACCAAAATCACACAGTTCAGAAACAGATCATCAACTATCAGCATGAGAAGAAAGTTTAGAATAAGAAGGCAGCCATGGCAAACTGACAGTGCAACTGGCAGAAAGCAGGAATAAACCACGATAGGGGATAGAGCATCAGGTTACATATTAGTCTTTAATAATCAGAAACGTTCCTCTAATTAATATTCAAGTGAATGCCTAGACACTCTGTAGACAGTCATGATAAGGAACGAGATATATAAATATATAATGAACTTACGAAACGATCAGATGGTACTCCATTCTTGAATAGCAAGAAAGTAGGCAGTGCTTCAATCTTGTATTTATTGGCAAGAGCTGGGTATTTCTCAGTATCGATTTTCACCACCTGTATTTTGTCATTTAAAGTGGCACTCACTTTTTCCAGGATAGGAACCATAAGCTGACAAGGACCACACCTGAAAAGACAACCCATCAGATCTGAAATAACTGAAAGGAGTCGAACCTGATCTAATTGCACACATTGACTACCACATAATACACCCAGTTCAGATTTAAGAAACGTACGACATATCTAGTAGAACTAAGCCGTGTTACAGAAATCGCTTCCCACCAAATTTCATACTAAGTTGAATGACAACCACACCGATGATTTAGAAATTTGTTTCACCAATTACTCTAAGTGCATTCTGGCAACTATGGTTGTGGCAAATTGACAATATACTATGGCGTTCGCGGCACACATACTTCATACCTACTTTGTCACTATGTTACTAAATTGTAGAGAGGTTTCCATGAATTATTTAGTAATAACAAACTTTCATAAGTATGTACGGAGTATGACGCACTTGTATGGTAAACAGTAAAGTGTAGAGATTACCAAGCAATTTCATACATTTTTTGTAACTATGCTCAGTACTAAGTAGTACTCTATGCGCCATACAAGTACTAAGTAGGTTACCGAGGAATTAAGTTGAGGAAAACTTAAGCCTGTTAGCCATGTTAAACTGGTGTAAGGCGTGTAATTGAAAGTAGAAGAACGTACCATGTAGCATAAAAATCAACTAACACTGGCTTGTCGGAGTTTTGGACTAACTCATCGAAGTTAGAAAAAGTCTGCTTCTTTGCCTGAACCTACAGATAGGAGAACAGATGTAAATTGTAAAGCCCTGTCTAGAAAATACCGCTTCTAAGTTCTACATACACAAAAATCGACGAAAGTACATTTCAGAAAGTGGGAGAGGGGAAGGGGGCCAATGGAAAGAGTCTAACTTTGTATAGGTTTATTGAAAAGTGTTTGCGTTATCGCTGTGTAGAATATTTTCACCTTAGATTCAACCCTTATTCAAACAAAAAAACCCATTATGTGTTTCTGTCTAATTGTTCTCCATTGCTCATGAACCATAGTTTGTTTATAATTCTTATCTCGCTTACATTAGTCCAACTTTTATTTCCGTCACAATTCTAGCTTGAATTTTAGCCTATCTTCGTGGCTCGACCCCTTCTCTTACCACTTTACTAACCACTTTTATTGTGTTTGTATCAGCACAAAAGTCAGTAAAACCTTGTTCATAAATCGATTTTCAGTTTCATACAATTTCAATGATTGATTAGAAAGAACAAATTAGGGAGTATTAGCCATTCAATCTCTCACAAGTTTTTGTGTAAGGCAGAGTTCCTCATCCTAAAAATCCATCACTAAAAAAGCTAAACGAGAGCATAAAATCAAAACAATGAAATACACAAACAAATCGATTCAATTAATCAGAAAACACAATAGAAAACAAAGTACATTCCCCCACAATTCTATCACCCCTAATTTTATCGGAAGCAATCTAATTTCATCCCACTTTATCAAATCCAACCCCTTAGTCGAAATGAGGCAATATAAATGGGTTAAATTATCAAGAAACCAGTCTCTTACGAGTTTTTGTGTATGGCCGAACTCGTAATCCTAAAAATCCATCACTAGAACACTAAACAAGAGCAGAATCAACAAATCAAAACAATGGAATACACAAACAAATCGATTCAACTAATCAGAAAACAAAGTACATTCCGCCACAATTCTATTACCCCTAATTTTATGGAAGCAATCTAATTCCATCACACTCTATCAAATCCAACCCCTCAGTCGAAATGAATCAATATAATGGATAACATTATCCTGAGACCGTCTCTTATAAGTTTTTGTGTACGACCGAATTGGTAATCGTCATCACTAGAACCCTAAACGAGAGAAGAATCAACAAGTCCAAACAATGGAATACACAAACAAATTGATTCAACTAATCAGAAAACACAATAGAGAAAACAAAGTAGACTAAAAAGGCGTTGAAATTAGGGGAAAGTACCAGAGGAAGAATTGGGGGATGTGGAGGAGAGAGTGAACGGAAAGAAGCGCGGAAATGGCGGCGGAGGTGAGAAGGAAAGGATAGTTGAAGGGAAGACAGTGAAGACAGTGAAGAAGACGATGAAGGAAATGAAGAAAGCGTGGGTGAGTTAAGGGAAAGCGTGGTGGATGTCAATGAAATCGCCATTAGAATGAAGGGGAGAGCTTCTTTGCTTCACACCAACCTCAGACGCACTTTCAGGCTATCTTCAGCCTCTTTCTCTTACTCTATTTATCTTTTTCTACGTTTGGTTCAAACAATCGAATGGATTCTAAAACTAGAGAGTACTGAGTTGGAACCAATGCTTATTAATACTCCCTCCGTTCCAATCATTTCCCTGCATTTGGAAATTATCCACTATTCATATATGAGAAGAATTATCGATATAATTTTTAATATATACGATAAAATATAGTCACGTGAGATCTTGTTTAAATTGTCTAATCGGATGCATCATGAATATCAAATTTTTATAATTTTTAGAAATACGTAGCTAAAGATATAGATAAAAGAAAACGTGCTTCGGCAAATGTGAAAAAACAAACGTATGAAATTGATTGGAACGGAGGGAGTATCTGTTTGGTTTGATGTTAGAATGGATTGTAAAAATGCATGAGGAGAATGGAGTTGGAATATGGGTAAGAACTAATTGGGCTTTATTACTTTATCGTGCTTGAGGTTCTATCTAACTCGAATCCAAACTAAACCAGATGATTTACTCAGAAGAACCAAAAGAACTATGATCTCGACTACATTTACGAAGTATCTAGTATTTTCATTCCCTAGATTTCTTTTGAGCGAGATATATTTTTGAGATAATGTTACTATTATAGAGTACTCCAGAGTATATTTCTACTTACGGTTTTAAAGTAATAATTTTTTTATTATTATTGTGGAGTGTGGACCATTGTTTTTTTTTTTTTTTTTTTGAGATAGCTGCACAGCAAACGAGTCAATCAGATCGGATCATTTCGGGTTATTAAGAATCGAGTTGACTTCTAATTGGGCTGAATCATTTCGGGCTTGTTATTTTCAATTTTTTTAAAAGAATATCGACTTATTTCCTATAATAACATCCAAACTAGTTTCAGGTTAAGTCAGGTCAATTCATGTTTTCAGTTCAGATGTCGGGTCGATTCGGATCGAGTCATTCGAATCGGGTCAATTTACCAGGTCCAGAGGTGGCTCCCATGAGTCCATGACCCGATTTCCCTTTCCTTTCATTGTATTGCGACTCGCATATCAATCAAATCAAACTTGGATGAAATGGTCATCCCCAACAATTTCTCAAATCAGCACCAATACTACTGCATTCCACGAAATACTTCACTTCATTAGCGCTCGCAGTTCCAGCATTCTGCTACCACTGTCCTGATTTTTGCTACAGGTAACTCTTTTCCCTCTCTTTCAGCTCAATTGACTCAATTGTACTGTAATTTCTTTCAACAATCACTTATACAAGGATACGATTCTACTATGAAGAATCACATTGTATTGTGCTTCCAATTTCCAACGATTTGGGATCTGGGTTTCAGCTGAGTACCTCAAAATGTCAAAAAAAAAAATTGATCTTTTGAGTTGCATGTTATTTGTCCTTGGATTATATGTGAAGGGTATGATCCAATTTACTGTTTTTATTAAAGTTTGTCGTAGTTATCGTGTGAGACGATCTTATGCCCGTGAAACAGTCCCTTTCTGTATAAAGGATCACATATTTATGATTTATCCACGGTAAATGTTATAGAATTGGACGGTATAATTTGTCTTCAGTGATGTTCCTTTCTATAAAAAGATCACATATTTATCCACAATGAATTGTCTTTTTACATAATTCGACAGTATAATCTAATTTGTGAAGAGTTTGGGTTGAAACTTGAATGAAGTTGCATTTTTCTCTTGATCAGAAAATGAGACTGAGACAGAATGCTAGTGGTGTTAACAAGACAGAACTCGATGTTTTGGACACGTTCGATGACAACGTGAAGAAAAGCACAACTTCTGATGGATCGTGGAAGCGGATATTTTGTATTTGTTTGGCTGTTCGTATGGTTAATTCATTATTGGTTCAGACATATTTTAACCCAGATGAACATTGGCAGTCTCTTGAAGTTGCTCATCGCGTAGTTTTTGGGTATGTATCTCCTACATGAGTCCGTCTCAAATACTCTGTATGTTTTTGCACGACGTTGAAGGCTATTATCGTTAGACTCTTACATTATTTAGCGTTTGGATTGCAGATATGGACATCTTACGTGGGAATGGGAAAAGGGAATTCGTAGCTACTTGCATCCTCTTTTGTTTGCTATTTTGTATAAAATCCTGGCTTTTTTTCACCTTGACGTCCCTTTATTTATGGTACTTTTTCTTTGTTTACTTCTTTCCTGCTGCTCTAGTAGCTGTATTTTGGATGATAAGAGTCAATTTATGCTGTTTCAGATGAAGGCACCGCGTCTGCTGCAAGCGTTCTTTGCTGCAATATGTGATTTGTACTTGTATCGATATTCTGACATTACTTTCGGGAATCAGGTTGCACAGTGGACTGTATCCTTGTATCTTATTTACGCAACACTCATTTTGATTTATGTCGCAACAATAACCTTTAAACTAAATGCTCTGTTGATTTACTTAACCCAGATGTAGATATTCTCCCAGTTTATAAACTGGTTTGTGTTTTTCTGTTGTACAAGAACCCTATCAAATAGCTTGGAGACTGTTCTTACTGTAATCAGTCTATATTATTGGCCTTGTATGAGAGTCAAATCCGATGAAATCTCTTCAACTTCAAGAAAGCGAGCTTTGCTTATTGCTGCACTAGCATGTGCAATACGGCCGACCAGTGCAATTGCATGGTTGTATGTCGGCCTATTAGAGCTGTTCATGGCTTCAGACAAATTGAAGTTCACCTTTCTTGAGGCGGTTCCTATTGGGTTGGTACTATTGCATGTATTCATCCGCAATCTTATGATCTCTTTATTTATGTCTAAACGAATAATTCTAACTCGCTTCTCTAGTCTCTTTCAAATAGTTAATTTCTCTGATTTTCCATTTCAGGACTGTAGTGCTTGGAATCACATCTCTTTTGGATCGGTTGATGTACGGTTCTTGGATCATTGTGCCTTTTAATTTTCTAAAATTCAACTTCTTCTCATCTGGTGGAGACTATTATGGAACTCACCCGTGGCACTGGTACCTCACTCAAGGCTTCCCGGTAATGCTTTTCACTTTCTTGCCATTTTCTGTGGCAGGAATCATTTACTCAAAGCATTGGAAGCTCGCCGGTCTTATCGTATGGGTTATAGGGGTTTACAGTATCCTCGGTCACAAAGAATTCAGGTACACCTCAACTTTATACTCATATCCATCATGTTATGTTGAAACTTCAGCTGGCTGGCTGTCGACTGTCATGCTGTCCAACATGACACCACTTTTTAACACTAATTTAAGCCACAAATTGCAACTATCTGTTATCTACAGGTTTGTGTTCCCTGTGCTTCCAATAGCATTGATGTTCGCTGGATATTCACTAGCTTCTATAAGAAAACTAGACTTACCGATTGGTAAAGGTAAAAGGATTTCAAGTGCACATAGCAGGTTGCCGGCGAAATTGCAACTATCTGTGCTCTTCTTGCTAGCAACCAATATTCCAATGGGCCTGTATATGAGCTTGGTTCACCAGGTACCTTCATTGCGTACTTTTTTCATTAAAATGTCAATGTCACATGTAGGTCTCAATGACTTTGAAAATTCATTTATCGTTAATTTGAATCTATTACCAGAGAGGAACCGAAGATGTAATGCACTATCTTTCCAAAGAAGCAGAAAAAGGCGAAGTCAAAGGTGTACTCTTTCTAGCACCTTGCCATGCTACGCCTTATTATTCTGCTCTTCACCAAAATCTGCCAATGCGCATCTTGGACTGTACACCCAGGTTCGTGCATTTGAACATTGATCGTGATTTCTTGCTTTAAATCAAGTCTTCTTTCGCCTTAAATGCTTTTCTTCACAGTGAACAAAGAGGAGTACCAGATGAATCGGATCGTTTTATGATGGACCCACTTGGGTTTACTACAGACTTTGTAAGAAACTGGACATTGCCTAGTCATATTGTCATGTTCGACTCTGAAGAGGCGAAGTTAAAAAGTCTTCTACTATCACTCGATTTCACAGAGGTAACAAATCTCTTTACACTTTACACTTTCGTTTGCTTCCTCTCTATCATCTTCCTCGGCCTCAGTTGGATTGATGGGTGTGGCAGGTGAAGCGATTCTTCCATGCTCACTTCAAGGTAGACCGAGATCTTCAAGCAGCAGTTGTCGTGTACGCATACACAGGCTGGTGATCAAAGGGCTGTGTTCACGATGTTTTGACAGTTGGTTTTTTGCTTATACGGTACTCTGATTTGGAGGCTGAATAGTAGGAAATAGGAATGATGTTATGTGCTGATTTAACTTGAAGAAATTCACGTTTCTTTCATGTAATGTTCAGTTTAAGTTTTATTATCAAAGGCCCAACTTATGCTGCTACAGCCTACAGGTGTGATCTTCGTCGAAGAAACATGATAAGTAAAAATAATGAAAATAATATTGCTCTTATTCAAATTCAAATGCATATTTATTTTTCAACATTTGTCGAGACATGTTTTACATCAGCAATATCTTTCATTTTACATTAGAAAAAAATTGATATTTTTAATCTAGACGAATGAAACAAAATCCAATTGGTCTATTTTATCTCATAGATTGTCGAGAATATTGACTTTTTAGTTGTGAATAATAATATCCAACATGTAAATATGCACCTTGAATTTGAACGAAGAGAGTAGTAAATTCAACTCACGGCAGTATTATTGATAAATGTGTCTTGTTGATGAAGGTAAATTTTCATAACCATTGCAGAGCTGGGCATCAAAACTGATCAATTTTCATGACCATGACACCATACACACTATAACTAGTTCCATGACTGAAATTAATGAATCACAGACTCGGCATGGTGATCTCGAAAGCTATTTAAACTAATTAATAATCAATCCCAACGTATCTGTACATAAACAGCAGAGTTCACCTCAAGCTAGTACAACGTCGGTGAGTCCCAATGTCATTTCAGTCTTGGCTCGACACCAGCTTGGTCTGTACTACTGCAGCGTTTCATGTAGAAGTCAAGAGTCTTCTGCTTCCCTGGGCTGTTGTTTGGCTGGCTACCGGACGCTTGAGTGGCTTTCCGTTTCATAGGGCTCTGCGTTGGATAGCTGTCCGTAACTTCCATCCTATTCTCTTCTCCATCCAGAACCTAAGTTATGAAAATTCAAAGATCATGAACATGCCAAGGAATAACAGCACCGGCTAATGCAATGATAAGCAAGATAGAAATAATAACCTGTCCCAGATTCTCTAATTTGCGATGAACGACATCCCTGTATATTGGGGAACAAAGAAAAGAAGACTAGTTAAGAACGGTATTATATCGTCACCTAAACCATTTGAGCGCCACGATTTTATGTAAACCGGGAATTGAGAGAAGCCAAAGAAAGTATACCAGATAATGTCATCCACCGTGTCATTTGCTATCAGGTAGTAGACATTGACAGATGAGACCTGAGATTAAAATAGATAAAATTAAATAAAAAGAAAAGTATGCCAGCTGATGGTTTCAACTGAGGCGTCAAGTGAATACCCGAAAAAGAATACATTGTCCAGTAAAGAAACTGTAATCTTATACTCTGTAAGAGGTAAGCTAAATTGTCCCGATTAGCCTTCTAAGAGTCTTATAATTGGAGTATGAGACTGTCTCGTAAGTGAATCAGTGGAAAGGGCCCTGTGTTAAGTTACCTGACCAATTCTATGAGCACGATCTTCTGCCTGTATCAAATCACCAGGGGTCCACGACAACTCCGCAAAGATAACAGTGCTTGCAGCTGTTAAAGTTAGACCTACTCCTCCAGCTTTGATTGAAAGCTACGACAATGGAATTTCCAGCCCCGAGTCAAGGCAACAAAAAAAAAGAGATTAGGAAAATGTTAAAAGGAAAAAATAGGCCTGGAATGAGCTTAGTAAGGTAACTGGTGCTGAATAGGCAAAACAATTTAAAAGAATGAAGGTCATACAACAGCAACTCTAATCGCGTCTTTTTCCTGAAAATCTGTCACAAAACCTTGTCTTGATGCCGCAGGTGTACTGCCATCAATACGGATGCAGCCAACTTTTTTCTTCTGGAAATTAATAAAAAATCTGAAATGAGATTACGTCAGATTCGAAGATTTTAAGCAAAACTGAAGAGTCTGACCTGAAGGAACTGGTGTATCGCTTCAATCATGGGTTGATGATGTGCAAATATTAGAAATTTACATCCAGCCTACAATGTTTCATTTCAAAAGAAAAGTTCGATTAAGAGAACAAGTATTTTCAATATTGGACAGATATTTTTAACAGGTTAATCCACCAGCGGGTTTTTTCTGTAAGAAACTGCATCTGTTAAGTTGTAAACGGAAGGCAGCTCTATGGCTCCTTATGACTGAACATCCTATGACTTTCTTCTTATGCTAAAACACCTTATCTATGCTTACTTTAATACTTCAGTCTGATTGCAGATTGTGCGTCACTTGTCTGACATCCCGACAAGCACCATATTTTGACGCTTCATTTTAATCCAAAACATGAAGCATTTATTTACAAAATAGATGTGTATGACACTTCAGCACAGCGTCAAGTTCAACAGTCAGTCCAATCTGAGTAAATAGCCATCTATAATCTAAAATCTAAACAAAACATCTATGATGTACCTCAATAACAGTGCTCAGATACTCCAGGACAGCAGGAATCTTAGCTTCTGCAGAATCATTGTATATCTGGAGTACATTAGAGAGAGAGGGGCAACAACAAATAGTTGTTCAAGAGAGTATCAGTAATTCAGTATGAAACAAAAGAATGTTATGCACAAGCAAAAAGGTAGAGGCCAACTGTACCTTATTGATGAGGCTCTTTTCAGAAAACTTAAGAGAATCATGCTCATCCTTTGACTTACTAGCCTTTATTTTGTCTTTCAGAACACGTAACTAAGAAAAGAAACATCAGGAAAGTCTTATCCTGGTTATAAAAACTTGTACTCCGTACTATCAAAGAGAAGATATTGAAGAAACATAAACATAACAAGAAATTTGCTTGATCATAACAAACGACTAAGCATATCAGTGTATGGACAAAGAGTTATACTGTACAGCACAGAATAAAACATATTACCTCGAGAAAAAGTGTTTTGATTTGCTTCAGGTCCTTCTCAGTCAGATCCAGAAACACCTGACAGTCAGCTGCCAATGTCAGTAGGTGAGAGCTGGAGTAGAACCATCAGAACAAGGACCACCTAAAAGGCTAAAACGTGTCCTAGCCTATTGGTTAAGACTAGGTACCCTGTGACAATAGGTCGCAAGTAGGAATCCCCCCTCCCTCTATATTGTAATGCGACTAAGTGTGCGCCTCGTTGAACAAAAAAAAGGCTAACACGTGTTTCCATGTCTGAACTTAAAACTAGAAGTCTAGAATAATGAGTTCAAATGCATGCATCATCTTTCAAAACATTCCTTGTCATATCTGCTTTTATTTTTATTTTATATTTGTTATTTTCTAGTATTGACCATAATTTGTCTTAGAAAAAAATTATTATACATGAACATGGAGCTGCCATTGATAAACATCTACAAATACCAATATTTTTGCATCAAACAAGCTAATTTGTAATCCACTAAGTGACAATCTTAGATATCAAGCACCATAAATTTTGACCATATCATGAGCATCAAGCTACTGATCAAACACACTAGCCACAGGCAAAAGTAATAAATGAATAATAATTTATTTTTAAAAAAAATCCCATAAACAATTTTTAGTAAGGGTGCCTAACGACATAAAAGAAACAGTAACAAAGATATACTTTCGTATCAAGCAAGCTAATTTGTAGGCTACTAGGTGACAACCTTAGGTATCAAGCACCATAAATTTTGACCATATCGTGAGCACCAAGCTACTAATCAAACACATTAGCAATGAAAACGATTTTCTCCATAAAGAATTTTCAGTAAGGGCGCATAACCACGTAGAAGAAGCCGTAATAAAGATATACAGGGAGCACTACCTGTTGTCTACGTTTTACAGGGAGCTCAGAAAGAACATCCTTTTTAAGTCTGCGTATCATCAGTGTAGCTTTAATCAAATTGTGCAATTCTTCATGGTTACTTGCCCCTTGGTATTGTCCAAATATACCCTACAAAGGCAAGAAATACGAGTGGCTCATCAATAGCAGAAGAGCGTAATTGTGGATGCTGAAACAGAGTTCAGTGATAAGTAAGATAACTTACACCCTTACAGTATCGATTGCCATACTCATGTACATTCTTATATACATCAGGATACAAAGCTTCTAGCTGCAGCGAAAAAGAAAATACATGACAGGAAGCGAGGGTAGAAGGAAAGATACAACATGGGTCAGTAGAATAAAAGGAAACCTGCTTGAATAACTCAATAGGCCTTGATAAAGCAGGAGTGCCACTAAGCAAGATCACGTACTGGGCTTTCTGAAAACGTAAACAGCAAAATTCACTAGTGGAAAAAAATGACTAGGAACAAAGTATTGAGCAGGAGAATGATGCATAGTTGCATACAACACTTTCAGAGAGAGAGACCATTAAAACTGGTAGCGTGGCAGCTGTCCTCTTTGCTTGAGCGTTCTTCAAATAATGCGACTCATCCGCAATGACAACCTGCATAGGCAAAGCAATTTCTTCAATTCTTTAAGTACTCAGAGTATTGCAATTTCTGCTTGTAAATATGCTGCGAGAACAGTCGGCAATTAATTAAATCCCGTTTCAACAATATTATTATTACTCGTAGTATATATTATTATTATTATTATTATTATGAGTAGTAAAAAGTTTAAGTATAAAAAAATAGTGGTAATAATCAAGAAAAAAATAAAAAAAGATTAGAGATATCCTCAAATATCATTAACCACGCGAATTCTCTCCCTCCACATTGTCCTATCCAACGTCATAGCTTCTCCAATCCCCAGGAACTTCATATTTAAAATTCAAAAAAAAAGTCAGGAAAAGGAAATACTTGCCTTGAATTCTGATGCCATCAGCGTTCCCTGTAATTTGGGGACAGTATCATAGGAAATGATATTAAAAACGCCATCAAGACTAACCATCCCTTTCGCTGAGGTTACAACAGAAAAACCAGCTCTATTTGATCCACCACACTGTGATAATACTACCTGCAAAACAAATCAACGAGATCACAAAAGAATGCAGCATACAGATAGATAAGGTAAATACGAGAGCATGAGTCGTAACAACATAATGACGTGTGACATGAATAAAACATTACAAAGAAGCTTTCACTCAAACAGACACAATTAAGTAAAAATTCAGGCATACAGTCATCCAATTCCTTTGTGTGTCAAGCTTTGCAGATTGCAGTACCAGGAGATAATAAGATTATTTTTAAAAAAAAACATAAACAAAGAGGTATACATACAACAATATCCGATGGAGGAATCTTTAACCATTCCTGAATCATCTGCCAGATAAGTAAGAAGCCATAAGTTTGGGGAAAAGAAAGAAGTTCCAAGGATGCGAACCCTAGGAGCTAGAAAAGCCCATTTAGACAGTGAAGAATTTAATATACTCACAGAAGCCCAATGCAATCGCAGGGAAGAAGGGGTAAGCACCAAAACTGGCCATGCTTCCTTAACACATGTGGCTACAGCAATCGCCTGCTCAAATAAGACAGCAAAACAACAACAGCGTTACTTCAATGCTTCAAAGGTTATTGGACGTATGTAATCCAGTTGCCTGTGTCAACTGATCTTGTTATACAATATATGTGCAAATTAGTTTAATGAGTCATTTTGTTTAATCCATCATACTTGTAACAGTGAATAGTAAAAAGTGAATTTGCTCCATATGATATGGAGTAACAATCACTGACTCAGAAGATTCTAGTTCTATATTTTGTGGCTTGAAGTGCTATAGCTACACCATCTACAATATCTTTCCCAAGGGAGAAGTTCCTTCTACCAGATTTTATCCCGTAACTATCAAAGTTTCTAAAGTGTAATTCAGTGGTTAACTCACTAAAGTTGACTTTAGACCAAAAAATTGAAAGCTTCCTCCAAAATAGCCGTATCTGACACTCCGACACGTGTCGGACAAGACACCAAGTAGGAGAGTCACAGCAACATTGCACACTTACCCCTAAGCTAATAAAAAGGTTTGTGCTTTAAATTAACTCATTGTTGATTAACATACAAGATCGCAATTCATATCTCTGATAAAGTTTGTATTTTTAGTTATAATTAACATACAATATTATCATCATTCAAAGCAATGCCAGCACAAAAATGTTTCACTCAAAAATAAATGTAAACAAGAGTCTTCAAATAAATTAGTCTATACTTTTTAACTGTCTAATAACACTATTCCAGATCATCAGCCTGCAATGAGAGAATTTGTAACCAGCGGTCAATTACCTGTAAAGTCTTACCCAAACCCATTTCATCAGCCACAAGGGCACGCCCTCCATGCTGCAACACAAACCTAACAGTATGAACAATAAGCACCAGAGATAATTCCTCATCACAACACTGATTAACAAGAAAGTACTAGATGGGTTCACAAGAGAATCCAAAAACATTCAAGAAAAGAACACAATAGTACAAACTTTTAGCATTTACCGTTTGTTTGGATATAATAATTTGGAGAGGGACAATTTCAATTACTTGGTGGCTTGGATAGGATGTTAGAAGGGAAACGGGGAGGCATATAGGAAGACAAAGAAAGAAATGGGGGGAGGGTGTCTTCCTCCAAATCTATTTTATGTTGGAAGGAATTTGATTTGACGTGTAGCATATTAGGAGAAACAATGGATTCCCTCAATTTCACTTCAACCATCCTTATATCCAAACAAAGGAGATTGCATCCCTCTTGCTCCCTCTCTCTCAAATCCCTTCATCCAAACAAGGTTTATGAAAAACATTAGCATCATCAAAGTTTGTTGGAAGATACCTGATACCATCCCGCTGGAATGCTAGAAGTTTCGATTCAATATCAGTTGGGATCCTGTCATATTGAGCTTTAAGATAATAATTTCAGTAAAATGCTGCAACTGCTTTTAAAAGAGCAACAAATGGAACTAATCATAGCAATGAAAAATATCTTAGTTAGATATGTGAAGACAAAAGACAGGGCACTTGGACAAGCATTTCTCATTTTTGAGGAACTAGCAAGCCTCTGTGCACTACTACAGCATTCAAAATTATTTCCTTGCTGGAAACAGAAAGCAAAATAAACAAAAGGAGACAGAATTCAAATAGTCAAATACACTTATACATATAAATATAAAAGGAATGTAAGCAGACGACATATAAAGTGTGTTGGAAGAAACGGAAAGAGAAAATAAGTATGAAAGGAGTATAAAAGCAATGTCATCAGACGTATAATTACAATCATACAACAATTGGTCGCAACCAAGACAAATTAGCATGTTATAGAAAACCACAGTTATAATATTCACCTCGAAGATCTGGAACAGAAGTAGCAGCAGCTATAGCTCGTCGAACCAAAGGATCCAAATTTTCTACCTACATATCAGAACATATTTGTTACGTAATGTATAACATTCTGGATAGCCTGTAAATGTTAATAGCATAACGTGCAACCAGTGCAAACTCATATGGTCCATACCTAGTAACCCACTAATCAAAGATTCTCTACAACGAAATTTCACAGGAAGATTGGGAGCTAAACTATGAAGAGAGACAGGGCATCTAGTGTGTAGGTTTTCAACTGAAAGATCCAGAAAAGAAGAAACATTTCACCTCAATTCTTGGATTGCGGGTTTCCTTAATAATATCTTCAGCAGATGACAAGGATGACAGCGGGAAGATCCAAAGCCTGCCATTTCACCATACTAAGATAGCAGAAGCTAGTTTGATAGTGACATGATAGGATACATAGCAATAGGACCAAACCTTTCTTTTGCATTCCATGTAGCCTTTGGGATCTTCTTAATAGTATTTACAAGAACCTAGTTCAACAAAAAGCATAAGTACAATCTGAAAAGACAATTTCAAAACATGATAAGATGTGCATGCAATTACAGAATACCTGGTCGTATTGGAATCTGGCAGCTATGTTTCCAGTAGCATGAAGAAAGAACTTCAAAGTTAGCTTCGGGCCCTCCTTTGAAGAATCATCTACGCAGACATCACCAACAATAACAAGAACCTGTTTAAGACATATAAGCCTTGCAAATAATATGCATGAATACGCTCCTTTTTTTCTAAAGAATAAGAATTCTACTCATGATATGCTGTAATTTACCTATGAAGTTGGAAATGTTTCCTCTTTCTATTGCTTTGCACGCGTGTTCTCACAAACAAATGAAAATGAAATGATTTAGTTGAAAGACTGTAATCACTAGATAATCGGCTTTCACAACCACAACTAGTTATGGGGTTCATACGTAGATATTATCCCTTCTCAGCCTTCCGAGAACTTTCCATCATCTATTTATTTTTACTAATGTAGTATGGACCCTCAACTCTAATAAAAAGCTTCAATCTTTAGTTTCAAATCGACCCACAAAGATACTAAATGTGGCATATTAACATCTATGTAATTCAAAGATACAAGTGTGATATTACAAAGACTCACCAGCTACTTTTGGTATGACTGATGATGGCAAGACTCTTGGCCCTAAAGGAGCATCTACCTGGCCCTAAAGGAGCATCCGGACAATAAGGGAAATGATTAATGGAAGATTCACGTGATTCGTCAAACACATTGTATAGCTTACTTTGCCATTGTGGTCTTGGTACCATAATAATTTTAAGTATATGTGCTCATAGTAAACAAAATTAACTTACATTAATCCCCAATAACAAATGATTTGCTGATGTGTAATAGAAATTGCATGGTTAACAAAATTAACTTACATCCTCTATATTCTAAAGCACCTTCTATTATTAAACTTTCATAGTGAAGAACCACCTCAGAATAAAGAGCTGTGTCAAGTGTTACACATGTCAAACGGTATCCTCTATATGCACGATGACCTTATGCACAATGAATCCTCAAAACATGATTCCACGAATTGAATGCAGTAATGCATCATGGTGATCCTTCTATACCTTACAAAAACATTTAAAGACTCGACAGTACAAAGCAAAACTAATTCTGCAGTTATCCTCTAAAACCCTTCCATCATTCAAAAGTATTACTCTGTATATCAGTATATGCTTCCAACAACAATACCCACATAGCTGCCCTTAGCGTCTAAAGGGGTCTCTTCATATGTCACAAAAACGGAGAGAATTTTACGAAAACTGCAGCAATGACTGGCAAACCAAATGTAGGATGAAAAAAAAAACAGAAACGGCACACGGAACTCCAACACGATAACAACTACTCCCTCTCATCGAAACCAATGGACCATCCAATTCAAACCACCCATTCTCTTTTCGGCAAAAAAACCTTTACCAACTAATCCCTGTACTCTCCATTTATTTACAACAAATGTCTATTACTCCGTACTTTTTACCCACTCTAATTTGTGGTCCTCCATATGATCTATGACGTGAGCACGACCTACCCCTTTTTCCGATTCTCATGATTTTACCAACCATACCCTTATTTTTTTACCCATTTTCTTTAAACGGTCCCCTCCTCGGTGTTCATTCACAGCTACTCTTCCTTGTCACAGAGTTATCCATCATTTTGTTATAACGGGTCAAATACTCCCCATTTACGTAGAAAAGACACCCATACGCTTTTGTAATTTGTTGTCTTTTCTATGTAAACGGGTCGTATTTGACCTGTTGTAAGTTTGTGACGGAATATTATCTATCACAACCAAGAATTTGTGCTTCATGAAAGGTAAACAAATGACGGTGACAAAGTCATTCGTAAAGACTACGAACTGCAATCAATTACTGGTAAAGAAGCGACCCTCCCCCAAATCAATCTCCAACAAAAACTCGTGCCCTAAAACCCTAAACCCCAAACCGCAATCACAGTAGCCGACGCTTGAATCATTCCGCCATTATTCATAAAATCCACAAAAGAACAAAGATGATAATTCAATAAAAACAAAGAATAAAAGAAAGAAAAGCCATACTTGAGGGCGAAGGGAGTTGTGAGCAAAGGAAGGGGTGGAAGAATGAGGAATAGAGGGAATTGAAGACGACGACGACGACGACGACGAAGAGGTATTGCGCTGCGAAATTTGGCGGAAAGCATCGCGTTCAAGGGATTCAAGTTGCTCGTCCGTCAAATCCAACCCCCAATCATCATCCGCCATTTCTACCTCTCGAGCAACTTCAATGGCTTCCTTCGAAATTCAATCAACAGCAACACAGTTTCTTGTATAATTCTATGTTGATTCAACAGAGTAGACTCTAGAGTCTAGACTGTAGAGTGTCGTTCCTTGAAATGTACAGAGGATGCTTGTTTTCAAACTTCTCCTGGACACTTTAACTCAATCCTAAACTCAACCCGATTCGTTTTTACTTTTGTCTCATCCCTCCTATTTGACCGTTATAAATTATACAATGGTATGACGGGTCAAGTATTACCCAAGTAATCACGTGCATTTCCTCTTCAAAAGTCAAATGGAAAGATAATTAAAAATGAAAGGGAGTACTCATTTATCATTACGCGTGTCATTTTCAAGTCTCGTTAACTTATGTAACCCATCATTAAAAAAGTTGGTAAGATAACAAAATGTTCAAAACTCGTCAACATTATAACCGCGCCTGTGACACGCCTTAAAAAAACCTAATTAACTTTGTACATGACCAATTAACTCTTTTTTTAAAAAAAATATTTTGGGTAGATTAGCTTATTAGGAACAAAATCAACCAATTATAATTGGATTATTCAGATCAAATTCATGTAATTAGTTTTTCGGGTTGTGCTTGTGCCAACCCAAATGCCTAAATGGATCACAATGGTTGACCCTAACCTATTAACATCGTGTCGCATTCTTAGATAGTGTCAGGGGAGGGGGAACTCTGAGAAATGCAGTGAAGAGATGCTTTCTCGATAATGTTACAGGATTAAAGCACCCACCAAAGTTCCCAACTGTTACAAAACTATTAACTTGATAGAACTTCTGTAACTATGGTTTAGGTTTACACAGGTTACATCTATACTAGATTATTACTAATACAACAATTACCCCGTTACTCGAAAGGCTTTCAACCTATGTGGGCGAGTACAGTGGGCAGATACAACATTTGTGCGAATAAAAGAATGATAAGATCATTATACAGATCAGTCAGTATACACGATAATGCTGAAGAAACAGATGTTATTGATTCTGAATTGCTGATACACCCTTCTCAGTATCGGACTGTGGTTGCTGCTGATAACAGAAGAAAGTGCCTCCTGTGAGTAATAACCGGACTGAATTTCTCCTCAGTGCTGATACCGATACCGCCTGGTAAGTAAAATTAATCACAAATACAGAGTAGTAATTTTATAAGAATAGACGTTGAGATTCTACGACAGATGGACAACAGTTTTCACCATAATCTACAAAATAATACTCCGTAAGTTATCCAAAGAATTTCAGACCTATAACGGTTAGCATTACATTCTAACATGAGTTCCAAGAGTTTGAACAGGGGAGGGTGGTAGACCATAAATCCATAATAAACCCTAAGACAAGAAAACAGCACCTCCAAAAAGTTTGTTCTGAATGACATGAGTGATGAGTTTCCTCACTTAAACCGTGCCTTCTCATGAATATTAGCTAGAAGTTTGAACAGCGCCTCCAAAAGGTGTACATGCTAAATAACTAGGACACAGTTCATATTCTTTCACTGACGAGACGGTTTCATAAGAAATCTAAGATCCCTAACATAAATTTCGGAAACCCTAGTAAAAAGCCAGCTCAAACTAGTACTGTACAAAGTTTATGTGGCACACAGGCACAAACCAAATTTTAACCAGTGATTATTTTCATAAAATAATGAATGGGAGAGTTCAGTCATAGTTCATACTATCTGAGATAATAGTGAGCACAAGAGAAGTGTTAATACGCGCAGAGTATTACAAGATTACGTAAATGAACGGAAAATACAAGTCAGCATCAAAGTGGAAGTCACCTGTGGGTTGAACTACAATAAAAAGTTACACACATCCCACTCCTCTTTGGACATGTCAATGAATTCAGCAGCTCCATCTTCAAACATGATCTGAAAAATTGAAGTTATTTGTCAGTACTCAGTAATGCTGACGAACACGGTGAGTCATCCGTATAAACCGGGGTAACTAAAGGCAGGTAGAAATGCAATCCTCACCAGATGCTTCTTTGAAAAATTATCAAACCGCTTGATGATACCAAACAACCTGCGACAGCTCAGAGAAGAAAAGTTTAACACTAACAGCTGAACAAATGATCAGTACTTGCAGTCCATAAGGCAAGATAAGATAAAGACATGTGTACCTTATATTACCACGGCGCAAAATCATGACAACTTCACCAACGCAATTGTTAGAGTTCCCACGTGAATTGTTAGTCAATCCTGAGTGACAACCACAACAATTCATACAAAAATTAGATACCATTACACAGGCACTCAAACCAAGCAATCGAACAGTGGTAGCAAACCCTTACCTCCACGCACACCTCCATTCTGACAAACCTAAGAGCAAGATAATGGTAATATTAGTCCACCTATCTATCACACAATTAATCGCAAAAGCGAAACATAAGTAAAAATAAATAAGCAATTTTCTACAAAGTACCCCTCAGTTTAACGACTTTCTACATGGTACTCCTACACTTTCTGAAACATACATGGTACCCTTGAAATTTGTGATTAACAACAAGTGTGATCCTAATACTAATTTCGGTTAACTACATTGTGTTTTAGACGTTAAGTGATTACTAAGATGCGCTTAGGTGTCAGCTTATTGGGCAATGACATAGTGAAGACTAAAAACAACTGGCCAGGAACAGTCCAACATAGCATGCTTTTTCCTAAACAATTTTGCTTTTTTTTGTGGAGAAATTGATGCTACCTGTCGTGCAACTAGTTTCAAGGCAGCATCAGATGACGTCTTGTTAGGTTTGACACCTAGTTTACGCCTACAGCTAACAGCACCACAATGGCAATCTTGATCAGCACCAAACTGAACAAACCTGCCAAACATGTAAACCTGGTTCATGATAACAAGAATACAAGATAACATCCTTCTAATTCTGAAGATATCTAAACTAGGTCCGGTTCAAGCACTTATATGTTAACACCATATCACCGAGAAAAGTTATTTGGTACTCACTGATAATCATAAGTCAGATGCTCGCCCTTTTTTATATCATGTGTAGCAAATATGCCAATTCTCGTTTCACCATCAATACTCCTACAATCAATAGTTATTCAAATTTTTACCATCATCATTGTAATTAGAATAGCTTCAAGGATTAAGAAAGAAAAACAACCATTTTTGCATCTCTGTGTTGGGGCAGCAGCAGTGGTTGATGTATCTTGATTTATTCCCCTTGTAAGTGGCATCAATGACCATATCTCTATTAACTTCGCAGAGATAGAAATTCGTTTCTCCACGGTGCTTCATCTTCCATAACCTTTCCTCGCATTCTTTATCATCAATTACTACAACCATGACAAACAGCATTCAACATCAACAAGGAAAGATGAAAGTACTAATTGAAATAGTAGCGCTATTTAAAAACACAGGCAACCACCTTCTCCTACATATTCTATGACAAATTCTCCTTGCTTTATATCTTCATCAGCCACAATGCCAGAGCCACATTTCTCAGTCTAGCAAGCAACACATAACTTCGAGTTGGCAATTTAGGTTTTGAGAGTATACAAGTGGAACCATCAGAAGGAAGAAAGGGGCCAGTTAGAAGATTACATTCATTAAGCAACATTCCCAAGCACGCAGAACCGTATCGGACAGATAATTTTAAGAGAGCATGCCGAATTAAAAGATAGCCCAGATAGTTTTTCATATATACATTAAAGGGAAGGGAAATAAGAAATGAAAAAATACCAATAACCTCATCCATCCACATCCCAAAAGCCTCCATTTTCACGCAAGTAAGAGTATTATTTACAGATCAACAAACAGTTAAAATGACTATACTGACCTTTACTTTTTCTAAACATTGTAAATTGTAATACTCGTCACAAATTCCTGAGTACGATTCAGTGTTGGAGCATAAGCTACAGAATTAAAAGAAACGACTTTTTCAAATGTGCTAATTTGGTCATGAGCCTAAACTGAAAGAGAACTCGTCATTACAGTTTTTAAAAGACTCCGACAACATATGGCTGTAACAATTGTTCAATAATCCACTGGCTATCAGTGAGGACTGAGGAGAGACATCCAATTTTGATTGAACACAACGAACGAGAGTTGACTAAAGTTGGCTCTCCCAGCCCATGAATACCTAAAAGACTTGAACAACCATGATATGTCTCATGAATATAGTGAACATGCTTAGTGAAAAGGCAGTGTTAGCTCAAATCATATATATGCACGCTGCTTTTGCAAAATGGTTGCATATATAAAGAATAATACATATAATGTGCTGTTGGAGTACAGACATACCTGCACTAGTTTCATCTTTTTCACAGGGCGATTCTGAAACGGTTTATTAATGCAATCACTGCCGCATTTACAGCCTGCTGAGCAGCTTGAGAGCAGCATCCTTGTAAAATAATAGTAAAAGGAGAAAATTAAATTAAATGATTCCGCATTCCTATAAACTTTCAGTCAACAATAAACTACACAGTTTTCAGATAGAATAGCAATATATTAACATATGTTAGCACAATGATCATGTGCTTACTCACGAGAATGATTTTCTTAATTAGAAACACAAGGAACAACAAGATTCTGAAATACTTTATTAATGCTATATTTACAAACACAAAGGACAGTCCATCAAGAGATCAACACAATGGAAAATCTAGTAAATCACATTGTTGATAATATCAAGACTTTTTCATACTCCCTCCGTTCCCATCAATTCCATACGTTTGCTTTTTCACACTTGCCAATGCACGTTTTCTTTTGTCTATATCTTTAGCTACGTATTTCTAAAAATTATAAAAATTTGATATTCATGATGTATTCGATTAGACAATTTAAACAAGATCTCACATGACTATATTTTATCGTATATATTAAAAGTTATGTCGATAATTCTTCTCATCTATGAATAATGCATAATATCCAAATGCATGGAAATGATTGGAACGGAGGGAGTATTGTGCAAGTCGATAGAAATATCAGCAGCAAAAGCACTACAAATTTTTGATAAGCATATACTAGGATTAGAGATGGCTGCGAAATGTTCAACAAGTTTCTAGTTGCTCCTATGATGCAAAAATTAAGGCCCTCATTTAGCAGTCGAAAAGAAAGAGGAATTGATGGACATTGTTTGTATCCATAAGGGCTAAGGCCCACCAATACAAAAAAAAAACAATAAATTACTTTTAAAAGCGAATACTAACCCACAGTGGCAATCTCTGCCACACAAAGTATTGGATCCTGGGGACTGACTGCAGGAGCAAAATATGCCATCATCCTCATGGCGCTTCTTCAGCTTCTTAGTGAGATATATATCTTGGTTGGTCAAGAAAGAGAAGTATCCGAAAGCAAGAAAATGATCATAACAAATACAAACACCAAAACATACATCAATGAACCATGGTATTTACACCAGTTACAGATAAATTATGTAGAGACCATGTACAAGACCAGCGGATGTTAATATTATGTAAAAAAATCCAGAAACAGAGAAAAAGTTTCAGAAATTTCTCAACGTGAACAACAGCGATCATGTATACAAAACTAACATATTTCAATGGATACTGCGCTTTATAAAAGAATATGGAGCAGGCTGCCATTTATTAAACCAATCTGGAAGCTCAAACTCCACGGGACTGGCCAATTGCTTCACCAACTTATTAAAAACATTCCCAATCTCGTTCTCTTCACCAGACTGATTCACAAGAAAAATAATTGACACAATTAAGCAATAGTAGTAGGACAGAGAGAGATGAAAAAGGCAAATTTACAACTGTACACGGCAATAAAATTAACATCCACACTCAGAATAACCCAAAAACAAATACAGAACTGAAAGAAGCAATAACATCCTGTTACCAATATTTTTGCTAGCCAGACGCAAATATTAATGGCACACTAAACCATTGTTGTTATTTATATCGACAATGATTTTTCACCAGGGAAGGATAGATCGGTATGCGAAGGGGTAGTCAAAATCGACAAAGCAAAACATAACCTTAATGATTCGTCAATAGTTTTCCTTAGTTAACACCAAAACAATTGCCATGTATGAGTGACATCAACCATACACACATTCTCCCCTTCTAATAAAACGAAGGCATTGCTTGGAACGGTTACTAGGGTATACATATCAAAACAAAGGAAACGAGAAACAGGGTTATAATTACAGAAGATGAGAAATGCATAACTAAAAACGGGGTAGTAGTCGTAACTCCAACACCCTTGATTTCACCATTCCATCTAAAACTTGTTCAAAGTTAACACGAGAAAGGAATGGAGTTGGAAACTCATGGGGAGGGGGTGGGTATGTAACTCCATTTCCAAATCCCCCAGCCAAACACTAGAACGGATGTAATCCATTCCACTCCAATGTAGCCAACCAAACACTCCCCAAAGGGATTACTTGGAACGGTTACTAGGGTATACACATCAAAACAAAGGAAACGGAGAGATGGGGTTATAATTACGGAAGATGAGTAATGCATAACTAAAAAACGGGGTTAAAGTACTTAAAAAAAAACGGGGTTAAAGTAGTAACTCACTAACTCCAACAACCTCGTCCTCGTTTTCTCCCTTGGCTAGCATCACTTCCCCCTCATTTCCCTTATGCTAGTTTCTACCATTACCCAATTAACTACACGGGCAATGCGGCTTCCCTGTGCGAATTCAAGACTTCTAATTCCAACATATCCTACATTACCTTGGACAATTGAGATTGCATATCAATTCTTGAGAAACAACTGAATTCACTTTCTTGGCACTTCTCAGCAAAACCTCAAACCTCGGACCGCCCTACAATGGCATACATTCGTGAACTATTCCGCGTAAAATAAATCAAATCATCAAATCAAACTAAAACTAAAATCAGAAACCCAGAAAAGTACTAATCTTTGGGTAGGGGAATTTGTGAATTTTAATTAATGATAATAAAACCATACAAATCTTCCGCGCATCATACAGAATTCAGTTCATAATCAACCCTACAAATCTAAAATAACCATACAAAGAAGAAATCAATCAAAAAAAATTAGGATAAAACCACAGTTACCTATGGTGTTCTTCTTTGATTCTGTGAAGAGGAAATTAGGTAATGATGAACTCTTTTCTTGAATTTGGGTTGTCTGAATCGATTATCTGGGTTTGGAGATTGGAAATTGGGGATTATCGAAGACAGTGTAGTGGGATTTCAGATTTGTAACACGCTTATGAAACTTGGTTGATTACTGACCTTTTCAGACAAATTTAGGGGTTCAAACAATAAGCCTAATACTACCACACATGACACGGTTTTGCGGTAAATTTATTCAATTGTATTAGTATGTCTCACGATAAATTATCGTAAGACGGTCTCACAAGAGAATTACTACACAATAAGAGTTACCTGATCAGATAAATTTATACCGTAGAAAATTGTATTTGAAGCATATTTTAATTGATACTCTCTTCGTTCAACTTTAGTCTCCATTTTTCTTTTTTTCGATACTATTCATAGTCAAAGGGAATCTTCAATATTCTCGACAATCCATAAGTGAGAATATAGTTACGTGAGATTTTTTTGATTTACCTTTATGAGTACATTAAGAATATCAAAATTGTTATGAAATCATATTAGGTGAATGTCCATTGGGCTTTTGACCCATATGTAAACTCCTTTATCATTGCTGATGTACTATATATATCCATCTCAATGACATGAATAATATAACTCTCTCACATATTTTCTCGCTCTATTTTCTCTCTACTTTTCCTTTCTCTCTCGTTTTATAACACGTTATCAGCACGAGACTCTAATTACTGAGCAAAAAACAACTGAGGGGAGTTCATTTTTTTCTCAATCCTTCTATCTTATAAACAAGGAGTTCATTATTTTATTTTTCAATATTTGCATCTCTTAAGCAAGGAATTCGTTAATTTTTCTCTCAATCCTTGCATCTCTCAAGTAAGGAGTTCGTTATTTTTTTTCAATCCTTGCATTTATCAAAGCAAGAAGTTCGTTATTTTTTTCTTGATTCTTGCCGTATTTTATTTCTCAGTCCTATATTAAGAAGTTAATTCATGTATTTTGAAGATACACATATGATCTATTATTACCTTATGACTATAAGGAGATCATAGTATATATATATGGGGTATTTTGAATGCATCTCCATATTTGTATCTCTATGACAAAGAATTACTCCGTATATATATTCAAGTAGTCGTTTTAACGATTGAGATATATACTTTAAAGCATAATAGTTAAGTTCCTATGATACTAATATTTTGTTTATCTCTTTGTCAATATATTTTTAAACGGAAACTTTGACAACTTTATATTATTTCAACAATATGATTTAGATGGTAAATTGGATGATTATCAAAATACATATTTTCTAACGTCATAGATTTTGATATCATAAATATTTAATTTCTATAATAATATATTCTCTACCGTAGTTATGGTAGTAAAATTTTCGTAATTACGGTAACAATCTTTCTATTTTGTTACATATTATATTGTATGAAATAGTGATGACCATCCTTAGGGTATTACAAATTCGTAGTGTCATGATATACTTACTATTAGCAATTTAGAATGTTAAAATTTTCATGATTATGTTCATTATTTTTTAAGTTATATTTGTCACGCATAACTTGCATTTCATTGTAAGTTGTTTAGCGAGGATTTAATGTGAGATTGTCTCTATCATTTTAATGCAAGACAATCTCCTATCAATTTTTTTTGCTATTACAATGTGAGTAAGTCTCCTATCACATTAATGTGAGACGGTATTTTATCGGTATAATGAGAGATGATTTCTGTAAATTTACGATCTTCGATCGGTATAAGTTCAATCAAGTCTCCCATGAGTTTAATGTGAGATAATTTATTTATGGAGTTATCTTACTCATAATTATTCTCCAATTCTTTACTCGATGTGGAAGTCTAAAATATCTCACTTCATAACTCTTAAATATTCATCATTTGAGTAATTACTCAAACGGAATATATTGTTATATTTCCCAAAAGGATATTAATATATGACAGATCTTGCAAATTTACATGAGACACTAGAAGTGTTCCATTTTGCGAGATGAATATAAAGTTTGTGTCATATTGAGTAAGTTTAGCATTCAATAGTTTGGCATGCAATTGCTAATTATACATATTGAGATCAGCTAACTTCGCATATGCATTATTGCAATTAATTGCGAACAAATATCAACATTTGACATGAACTGATTAAGCATATGTGATCAACAAGTGCTTAAAAGTATGGGTTTAAGAATTGTGAATTAAAATTGACTATGAATGATGATATTTGGAGATCCAATTGCACATTACTCGAGGTTGAATAAACATATTTTAAGTTCAATTCTACGAATTGATCGATATTGTTTTAAGTGGTTTGGAGACCACGTATCAAATACGAGTAATTTGTGTTATTAGAATTCACAATTTGATCGTTATCATGTGAATAAATTGATCTCTTAAATTTGGCATTTAGAATCAGCCATTAAAAGTCAATTATTTTATGAATCACGTACTCCCCGAAATATATCATAATCTTGCAAAAATACCCATCAATGAAATCTTATTTGCATATGATATGATAAACGCATTCAAAGGTGGTTAAGTAAATTATTGCAATCTATCTTGAATTTTTTTTTCCACCACCTTAGGGGGAGAAAGTGAATGACAAGTTGGTAAAACAAAAGAAGTTTTATCATATCAAATTACGCGTTATTTATCGTGTACAGTACAGTAATATATAAGTAGAATGACGATTCTACGAAATTACATCGATATGAAATGGCTACACATTTGTGCGCAATATCAAGTGGCCTATTGAATAAGGATTTTATAAATCCGTACGAATGTCGACATATTTATTGGTATCAATGAGCTCATAATCCTGAAATTCATCAAATTTATTGATGATATTTTAAAGTATACAATACAGTTTGCATATCGAGTCATCATGCTGATATATAGAAACTAAGTAGAGTATATCATTTCATATTAGTTTTCTTATCACATCGTTGCATCATTTCATATTCATATAGTAAATTTAGTCGCATATTATATTCGTGCAAATTATTGATAATCTGACTATACTTTGAAATGTTGAAGTGATATTTGGATGAAGACGCAACAATCAAAGACTATCTTCATATTATCCGTATAACTATTTGAAGATCAATGATAAATTTCTAATTATCGAAGACATCTATGGTGTTTATCAAGTATGATGATTATTATTTCAAAGATCGAGATTCATCGTCACATCATGGATAATATTGTTATTTTCCGAGTGATGTAACTATCAGGGGGAGTATGCACGCGCTGTACTCTTTTTCCTTATCTATGGTTTTGTCCCACTGGGTTTTAAATTGAAAGGTTTTGATGAGGCAGCATCATATGCGTGTTTGAGGAATAATGTGCTCTATTTTACGCTATTTTTTTTTTCCCACGGGGTTTTTTTCGAGTGAGGTTTTTATGAGACATATTATTCCGTAATGTACATTCAAGGGTGAGTGTTATGAAATCATATTAGGTGAATGTCCATTGGGCTTTTGACCCATATGTAAACTCCCTTATCATTGCTGATGTACTATATATATCCCTCTCAATGACATGAATAATATAACTCTCTCACATATTTTCTCGCTCTATTTTCTCTCTACTTTTCCTTTCTCTCTCGTTTTATAACAAAAATTTTATAATTTTTGTTAATGTAAAAGGAAAGACATCGTTGCACGATGTAAAATTAAACGTGTCTCGACTAATGTGCCAAAACATAAGTGACGTGGAGTTGAATGGAGGTAGTGTAAAAATAGGAGTATTGTATAAACATGGAGATTCACCTTGACTAAAGAATTACAAACAGCAGAAAACTAGAAAAGATTACTAATATAAATACTATAGGCTAAAATTTATTTAAACTGTGAGAATGATTTTAATGAAAGATACGAAGTAAAATAACTGACTGAGACGGGTACGAGTACTACTAAAAAATTACTCCGTAGTACTCCTACAATTGCGAAAGTGAAAAAACTATTATACCACCAGTTGTATCTACAACCACTTCAAAGTTGTTGAACTTTTGTATATATTTACTAAATTTATACAAGTTTTTAAGTGTTGTAAGTTTTTTTAAGCTTAAATATTTATGTGATTTAGTCATTAAGGTTGACAACTTTACACTAAAGTTATCAAAATTTACAACAAAACTCGAAACTGATAACACCCAAAATCATAAAACTAGTTGTACATAGAGTTATGTACAACTAGTTGTATAATTTACTCATTGCTACAACTGTTGTACCATACATAGTGATATAAATTTACATTTCATGGTAAAAAGTGTTCAGTATTAAAAGTCAACATCATACTGAACTAATCTAAAGTAATTCATTTTTACCTTACACGGTTAATCTCCAACTATTTCGCAAGATACAAGACTGTACGCTATAACTTGTGAAATAGGGAGAATTAAATTTTGAAAAAGTAATCCAACAATACAAAGTCTAGTGAGAGACGGTCTCTTCATAAGTTATCGAGAGACCATTTGTCAGTATCACTTTATTTCTTATTCGTACAATCGTACCTATTTTATCACCCCATATTATTAAATATGTATCCCCCTGTTTTGGTTAAATTTGGGAAAGATGATTTTTTGGTTGGTTAAAATTGAAAAGTTAAGTTTAGCAGGAGATCATGTGTAGTTTTTTTTTTCCAAGTTAGTAGTGGTTTCGTAATTGGAAAATAATGATACTATTTTTATTTAGTGATCAGATTAATAACAGCTGAGTATACCAAATGGTGCAAAAAAAAAACAAACTAAAACTTTCTCATTATGAAACTGTGAAAACGGCTGGTATATTGTCAATTATAACAACTGAGATAATCTATTTAATATCACAATCTCATCTTTAGGTTAATAACAGTTGAGTATATCTTAACAATATTATCTACCGTAAGATTTAACAATATTTTATGTATTTTGTTTTGGCACAAGTTCAATTCAATTCAACTTAACACCACACAATAATAATATAACCTCCATGATATCTTCTTTGCAAAAAAATAATATGGGGTTTGTTCATGCAGATTGGGATTGATGATATGAATATCCATTTATACATTTTGACAAAAAAAATCTCTTTGTAGTTAGGTTTTGCCACCCTGACGTTATTGGTTTGACAATATTTAGTGTTATCGTCCATAAATGTGTTACCTTTATGTCACCCTAATAAAATCGAAACGACGACAACTCGTAATCGAAAAGAAAAATGTTAATTAAGTTTAAGTGTCCGGTTGCTTATGTCTTGCCACCCTTATAAGGTCGAAAATGTGGCAGCCGTAATTGTTGTCGAGTTATAATTTAGCAATTTTAAATTCTCAATGTTGATCGATTTCTTTACAAATCTGAGAGAATTAATTTATACTCCCTCCGTTCAATTCCAACCTTCCCTTATTCCTTTTTGGGACGTTCAAGTCCAACCTTCCCTTTCCATTTTAGTCCATGTTTTTTACATCTTTGTCCTCCATGTGATTCCATATTTACAGGGAATGTCATTATTAATTCATCTAATTTCTCCCCAATTAAATCCTAAAACACACTTCATTATCTCCTAATAACTCCATATTTATTATACCCAACCAACCCAAAAACTACTGAACCCCATATTTATCGTCATATTTAAATTTTTCTTTTGTAATTTTTTAATGGATTAGAAATTGCGCTACATTATTTTTAACTATGCACTAATTTATTTAGTTTAGTAATGTTTAAATTGGGTCATCTATTAATTAACATAAAACAATTGAGATTTAAGTTAAAAGAATATCTGGATAGAAATACGGCGGGAGTTGGGGAATATATGATAAAGTGTTGGTATTATTTTGTAAAAATCAAAATACATGGTGGTAAATTACAAAATACGTTAAATATATGGTGGTAATTTGTAATTTTTCCTTAATTAATTTAGATTTTTATCGAGTTATGATAAATGTCCTTCAATAAATTAAATGACATGAAAAAGCCAATGAAAAATGAAGTAATAAATTAATTTAAGTTTAAATATAACTGTAGTTAAAATTGGTTTAACTTTAATTTCAAATTGAATTAAATGTAGTTAATTGGTGGTGGTTAAGTTTTGGCAAGTTAAGTTTTTTTGAGAAGAAAAGTGGGCTTATATTAAATCAATCTCCACTAATGCAAGAATTGCATCCGGAAAAGAATCAACCTACAAAGACTCCTCCCCACTTCTCTGACACAATCGAGCTACATGATGTGCCACAGTATTACCAGTACGCTTAACATGAGACCATGAACAACTAATAAAAGATGATATAAAAGCCAATAAATCCTCTACAAGAAAGCCCATTAATTGGTTGAGAGGCTTAAAATGATAGTGATTGATCTTTCACTACAATGTGAAGGCTTAAAAAAACCTTGCTTTAATAAAAGAGTAAATTAGAAATTACTCCCTTCAAAGTTGCGGTTTTTAAAATTTACTCCCTTATGATTTTTTTTTAATATTTTACACCCAAAAAGATGCAAAAGTTCAAAATTCACTTGCAATTCTATATTCCGACGAGTATTTCCGGCGAGTTTGATTTTTTTTGCCTTTTCCCTATTTTTAATACCGAAATTGCCCCTGTCTTCATCTTACCCCTTCCCTTATGGTCTCATTTGTAAAAAAATCTTTCTTATGCTGTCATTTGTAAAAAGAAAAAAGAAAAAAAAATCTCCACCATTGGAATCGTCCCTAAAATAGTCACTTCGAAGGTTTGCAAGTCGGTTATTGTACTGCAAGTCGGAAAGTAAAAATGAATAAGAGGTGGGGTGGGGGAGGGGGCGTACGATAAAAGAAGGGCAAATCGGTCAATAAAAACATAAACTCGTCGGAATTTAGAATTGCAAGTAAATTTTGAACTTTTGCATCTTTTTGGGTGTAAAATAATAATAAAAATTCATAAGGGAGTAAATTTTAAAAACCGCAACTTTGAAGGGAGTAATTTCTAATTTACTCTTAATAAAATAGGGATTGATCTCTCACTAAACTTAATAAAAGATCGTCCCTCAATAGACCCACTCATCCAACAATATCTTCATGTGGTGAATTCTCGAGTGTACGCATAGACTGCAAACCACGCACACCAGGTAAACCATCCGTGGGCGACAGGCTCGAAATCTAGAAGGCACAGTCTCAAGCCATACAACTCCCACAAGTTCGCGCTTGCATGGGCTTGAACCTGAGACCCTTGGACTGATGACCACAAATTTTAACCATTAGGCAACACCTTACGGACCACATTTACATTTACATTTTATTATAATCAAAAGTCAACATCATAGTGATCCGAGGTTTTCCCACTCAATCACACTTAATACTTAGGGGCTGTTTGGTTTGAGGTAATCAGGAAAGGGTAAGGGAATCAAAGGCAATGATTCCCTTTGTTTACGTTTGTTTTGTCAATTCAATCATTTGCTTTACCCCTCTCTTTCCCCCAAACTCTTCTACCTTCTTACCCCTCACCCCCCAGGTAATCGATTCCTTTCCCCTTCTAATCAACCGGGTCACCACCATCACCATCACCGCCACCACTACCGCCACCAATGTCCACCAATGTCCACCAACCACTACTACCACCACCACATCCAAGGTCTACTTACCACCACTGTGACCAACCCTACACTTTCGGATCAGGTTAAATATGAGTCGGATTCGGGTCAAAATAATTTTTTATGTCTTAATTTATCACTCAAAAAAAAATCATTTTTAAAAAAAATTATCTTGTAAAAATTATTATAATTACCGTATTTATAACTAAAAATTGTAAAAAATATATATTATTTCTCAAGTATTTTATTATTAAAAGATATAAAAGTCACGTAGAATTTATTTTTTATTATTTTATAATTTAAAATTAATTTTTTTTATTTCAAATATATTGTACAAATATTTTGATGACACACCACTAATGTTAAGGTTTGGGTGAAGTTGATTGTAATGCGTTACTATCATTGAAACCAAACGACAACCTAAATCTGGGGTAATCCCATTTCTTTCCCTCTGTTTCCCTTTGTTGATTTCATTCCCTTTCCCTTTGATGAACCAAACGCCCCCTTAAAGTATTCCTTCGGTCTATTATTACTTGGACATAATGTAGAGGTATCATAGTGTTTTTGCTAAACTACTTAACACTCCTATACCATGATCATTATTTAAGTATATGTGAATATACATAAGATCGACTGACATACCATAATAAGTTGATTAAAGTAAGAATTTGAAAAATATTATCACGAG
The DNA here is from genome assembly GCA_958450325.1 of Agrostemma githago. Lineage (NCBI taxonomy): Eukaryota > Viridiplantae > Streptophyta > Magnoliopsida > Caryophyllales > Caryophyllaceae > Agrostemma > Agrostemma githago. The sequence continues at coordinate 2,618,717 of OY288248.1, forward strand.
AAATTGAAATATTAACTCACATTTACCATACTTAAATAATACAGAATTTCTTTCTAATTCTTGCTTTAATTACTGTTGTATATTAACGTATGATCAGTGGACAGACGTTAAAGAAATCATTAATATATAAATTAAAAGACCCTAACCCAACCAATAATCAAATGAAGATGAAGAGATCACTTTGCTTCATGCATTACTACACATCACTACTACTCTTCTCGTCGTCAATCTTCTGGGCATCATTATCGTTAGAAGAACCGAATATCATCAAGACTTTACCAGGATATCCCGGAGATCTTCCCTTCACTTTCGAAACTGGGTATATATGCTTATATTTCTTAATATTCTCGACAATCTATATATATACATCGTGTTATGGTAATAATGTATGTATGTATATAGATATGTAGGAGTAGGGGAAACTGAGGATGTACAACTCTTCTATTACTTCACTGAATCGCAAAGAAATGCAGAAAGGGATCCTCTTTTGTTATGGCTCACCGGAGGTCCCGGCTGTTCTTCCCTTGCTGGACTCCTATTTGAGATCGGTTTGTCAACAAAAATACCGTTTTTTTTTATTGTTGTTAGAGTCGAAAAACATGTCAAAATCTCGTTCATAAATATATAAAGGGGAAACAAATTAATTAGATGATGAGATTATATTTTTTTGACGAGAACCTCAAACTTGTTGATTTACAATAACTTGTTGACTTTTTTTGCCCAATAAACATTTCAATAAATGATGTTAGATCAAACATCTTCTCACCCATTAATCCGCATAATTACGCATTTTTTCAACTAAATCCATCAGAGCAACAGCAATAGAAGAACTCTATATAAAGTTCTTTAACATTCCATGTCATATTTTTTCATTTCCAACATTTAAGAACTTCAATCTATAATAGAAGAACTTTTTTTTTTGTTTAGGAAATAGTGAAAGTTTAAAGGTTATTCTCATTTTTCTATGCTATGATCAATTTATTATTGGTCATCACATCTCTCTATGCATACAAACCAAGTTCTTATTTTAGAACTTAGTTCTTAAAATTAAGAACAAACTTTATGTTTTAGTAGAAGAACTTTGCAAAACAGGTTTGTGTTGACAAACTCAAGATTAAGAACCACTATTGCACTTGCTCTCAGTCAATGCAGGTACACAATAAGTCAATAACCCTATAAAATACACACAATTCTACAATATAGCCATTATCTAAATGACCGTTATTAGCACTTAATTACTCCATTCGTCTCGTTCATTTGTTTGTCTCTAAATATGCAGGTCCATTTATGTTCAATTTTACGGCAAGCAGTCCAGATTCGATTAAACCTCAACTTCAACTGAACCCTTATTCATGGACAAAGGTATTATATATATGTCGCATTTGTTTGATTAATTAAGATATTTTCTATTTTTACGATGAACAATGATCTTCACCATTTTATTATTTTCATTGTACGATAGGATATAATAATATGCGAATAATATATATCATCAAACCTTATATGAGACAGTCTCACAATAAATATCATAGCCTTTCACATGTGAGATTTACAATTGTATTTCATCAGATGGCTAGCGTGATATTTTTAGACTCTCCAGTTGGAACCGGATTCTCCTACGCAAGATCTACTGAAGGATATTACAGTAACGATACTTTACAATCTGCTCATATTTATGATTTTTTAAGAAAAGTAAGTATGGTTCACCTCTGTTTATTTGTTTACCTTCTTTTCTCCTCAGTATTTTTTGAGTGTGTAAATAAAGATTAAAGTGAACAAAAACAATGAGAAACAATAAAAGCACGGATAATTTGTACGTGGAAAACTCTTAGAAGAAATAAAAAATAAGATTAATATTATTTTTATTTTATTTTTAAATTTTTAATTTGTAAAATGTAAAGCATCAAAAATTATCGTATTACCTGATCAACTAGACCCGTTTGACAGGTTTATTAGGAAGTATGAGAAGATATTTTTGGTTATTATGCTACAATGCTACAACGTTTTTCCAATGGACTTTTCTTAATGAAATCAGGCCAAAGTTTGTTTTGACAAAGTCTGATTATGCAGTGGCTTATCAAACATCCTAAATTTATCAACAGTGCTTTATATATTTCCGGAGAATCGTACTCTGGCACAATAACCTCAATCGTTGTTCATGATATTTTAGAAGGTAATTAAAGTTCTCAATTTTTGTTGTTGAAGGAAATTAAATTATCATCGGGCTCATACAAGACATTTTTAAGTCTTAAATCGTCTGTCCGTAAATAATTTTGATTCGTTCGAATATAATTTTAGAAAAATGTCTTAATCAATAAATTAAATTACAGGAAATAAAATTGGGTTCGCACCAAAGATGAATTTGCAGGTATCGTACACTAATTTAGTTGTATTGAATTCAATACAAACGATACGAAATGACTTTTTTTTAAAATAATTTTTTGATTTATACTCCCTCCCGTCACCATTTTTTGTCCCATTTTCTTAATATTTGTGAGGAGTATTTTAATAAAATTGGGCAAAAAATAGTGACCGGAGGGAGTATTATTATAGAGTGACTAATAGTTCATTTTCTTACATGTACGTGGATGATCTTGTTTGGTTTGCGAAGGGATATATCATTGGCAATCCAGCAGACCGTTATTCAGATGACAATAATGGGTTCGCCTTCGCACACAGAGTGTCATTATTATCCGATGAATTATACATGGTAATCAATCTAAAGAGCATCCTCATCCAAGAATGGTTTTTACAATCCATTCTTGGATGAGATCGGATCCCCACCTTCCACCTCATTTTTTTATATCTCATTTTCTCTATCCTAAAAATACTCTTCTATCCAAGAGTTTTCATTCTCCAGTGAGGTCGATTTTATTCCACTCATTCACACTACCCAATCATTTATTTCAATATCCATTTAAGGGGTGTTTGGTTTATCGAAATGAAAGAAAATGAAATCAACAAAGGGAAACAGGAGAAAAGAAATGGGATTACTCCAGATTTAGGTTGTCGTTTGGTTTCAATGATAAGGAATGCATTACAACCAACCTTCACCCAAACCTTAACATTAGAGGTGTGTCATCGTAATATTTCTACAATATATTTGAAATTAATAAAAAAAATTAAATTGCGTATTATTCGAATAGCGATCTTTGTCTTAAGGATGTTCTTTATTTATTTTTAACAAATATGTATTCAGTTCAATTTGATATCGTTTGTATATGCCGTATAATTTATTATTAATGAAATTGATCCGCACTTCAAAAAAATAAAAAAAATAAAAATTATAAAAATAATCAAAAAAATATATTTTACGTAACTTTTATATATCTTTTAATAATAAAATACTTAGAAGTAATATATTTTTTTACAATTTTTTAGTTATAAATACGGTGATTATAATAATTTTTACAATACGATAAATTTTTAAAAATGTTTTTTTTCTTTTTAATTGATAAATTAAGGCATAAAAAATTATGTTGATGGTCGCTGTGTGGTGTTGGTCGCAGTGGTGGTAGGTGGACCTTGGTGGTGGTGGTTGGTGGACATTGGTGGTGGCAGTGGTGATGGTGATGGTGATGGTGGTGACCTGGTTGATTAGCGGTGAAAGGAAATTGATTACCTAGGGGTTGAGGGGTAAGAAGGTAGAAGAGTTTGGGGTGAGGGAGGAGAAAGGGAATGATTGAATTGACAAAATAAACATAAACAAAGGAATCCTTCACTTTGATTTCCTTACCCTTCCCTGAATATCTCAAACCAAACGATCCCTTAATTTATTTTTAAATCAATATTTTTATTATTAGGACCCGCTCGCATCATTCTCCACACTATTCTTCACCCAGAATGGTTTTTGCATATTATTCTCCAAGAATGACTTATTCTTGGATGGGTATCAATTTTTATTCATTCTCCTCCAAGAATGGAGAAAGAATGATAAATGAAGGTGCTCTTAGCTTAGTGTTTAAAACTAGATATAATGCGATGATAAAAATATTTTATGTTTTGATATTACAGTCCGCTATAATGAGTTGCAAGGGTGACCTCATCAATGTAGATGCAAGTAATACCAAGTGCCTAGATAATATACAAGCTATGAGGCAGGTTAGTTTTTTTCCTTATTTATATCCTTTGGCAAGCATTAATCTAAACATTAATGCAATGTTTATTTTAAACTCAATTTTGATAACTTGTCCAGCCTTGTAATGTTATATGACAGCACAAAATCTTGAAAGAGATGGTCTCTTAATAACTTATTGAGAGACGACTTTTCAGTATCACTCTATGTTCTATTCGTACTTGTTAGGAAATAAGTGCCTAGCAATTGTCTTTTCGGATCTCGGATTGGTTTCTGACCTGAATCTATTTAATTAGGAAAGTTTCCTAATTTATATCTGATTGATTAGAGTTTCCTAATTAATATATGAGTATCTGACCTAGGATTTCCTATTGTATATAAACTCTCATACCTCTATCCTAGAAATTATGATATCAGTCTGAAATCTGTAACCTCTCCTCAAATTAATAAAACTATCCCCTCCTTCTGCCCGTGGATGTCGCTAACTGGTTGTTAGTGAACCACGTAAGTCTGTCTGTCTCTCGATTTTACGCTCTTATTTGTTTGTCTTTCTCTTACGTTATAACAATATACTTAAATGACAGCTTTGTTTTGTACCTGTTTTTATAACAAGCGTACCCTCTTTATATTTGTACACTCTTTTATGTTAATCGTACCTACTTCTATTAGGTTTGGTACCACTGTTAATTCCATTTGTACTTCGTCTCTCAGTAAAGTTAATGAGAGACCCTATCTCAGGAGACCTAATCTTGGAAAAGACGGTCTCTTAATAACTTATTGAGAGACGACTTTTCAGTACCACTCTATGTCCTATTCGTACCCTTAAATGACAGCTTTGTTTTGTACCTGTTTTTATAACAAGCTTACCCTCTTTATATTTGTACACTCTTTTATGTTAATCGTACCTACTTCTATTAGGTTTGGTACCACTGTTACTTCCATTCAGTAAAGTTCCATTTGTACTTAGTCTTTCAGTAAAATTAATGAGAGACCGTCTCTCAGGAGACATACTCATGTGACAGACTATCAAAGGAATTAATGCGCCACATATATTGGAGCATCGTTGTTTCCACGGATCCCCAAAGCCACATGGTCGACTACATATCGACGAATATGGTTGTCGGGTATGATCAGACATTCAAACCTTGTTATATACGAGTATGTTTTTGTTTTATTAATAAGATTGGTGTTTTCTTACCCACTACATCTATAATATGAGTTTGTGTTACAGGCTCGACAAAGTCGACTCTCCTACTTATGGGCAGATGATGAAGAAGTAAGAAAAGTTTTGCACATTCGAGAGGTATATCCACTAAACTATCATATATTCATATGTACTCGTATTATCATTTTATAAGGCGTGGCTGTTATGCGTACACAATAGCCTGCAAACCACGCACACCATGTAAGCACCATTAGGATGACATGCTCGAAGTCTAGAAGGCATACGCAATAACCTGCAAACCACGCACCATTAGGATGACAGGCTCGAAGTCTAGAAGGCATAGCCTCAAGCCATATAACTCCCACAAGATCGCTCTTGCAAGGGCTTGAACCTGAGACCCGATGACCACATGTTTTAACCACTAGACTCCACCCTTGCGGGCCCTTTCCCTTCCATCATTTTTTACTTAGGCTTAAGGTGCGTTGAACTATTTTCCATTTCAATTATCAGGGAAGTATAGGTCGTTGGACGAGATGTAATTACAGCATAGCATACGAGCTAAATGACCTTGGTCCTTTTAACTATCATTTGAATTTCTCAAGAAAAGAGTCTCTCCAGGTGCTAATTTACAGGTGACAAACTTTCTTTAACTTGTAATTTTGCATATTCTATGTGTGATATGTAGAAAAGATATGATGATAATGAATTCATTCATATCCTCACGAGAAAAACAATATTTATACCACCTAAAAGATGTAGCATATCTAAACTAGAACTCGTAACCTAGTACTCGTATCCTAATGCGCATAATATAGCTTCAGCTGTGATGCGTACGTGGTAAGGTGGGGTTATGTCCGTTGGAAAAAAAAAAAAAAAAACAAAAAAAAAACAAAACCTAGTACTCGTATCTAACTAGAATTTTCCTCCTTACTACTTGTGCCGATTCTTATTTCTTTTAAATATTATTTCGATAAAATATTACAGTGGTGATCAAGACCTGGTTAGACCATATATAAGCGCGCTCGAGTGGATTTATCAATTAAAACTTCCAATAAGCAAAGAATGGGCACCGTGGTTCGTTGATGGTCAAGTTGCTGGGTTAGTGTCTTTTCTTCAATATTTTATCCAATAATTACTATATGTTTTACTCTGTATTATATACTCCGTGTGTTACATACATATGTACAGTTATTTACAATACCTTTTCACGACATTAATAAAATGTGTTCTTTACAGATATGTTACCGAGTTTTCAATTCGGACTTATGGTCAATATCGATTGGTCTATACAACTATCAAGGTGACACTTTACCGTAAAATTTATTTTGATCAAAGTAATCGTGTCAATTTCTTTATACTTTCTTAATCTCATTTTTATCGTTGTCCCAAAGATTTTTAAAAAAATCTTATCCAAAATATAAAATGGACAATTTATTGGGATAAATAGAGTAATATCCGTCTTAAATTTGTGATGAGTTAAATATATGAGATAAGACAAATTCATTTGCCTAGAATGTAAGAAGAGATTTTTGACATTTTCTTCCTAATTAAAATATATTTAACCCGTTTTAACTTTATGACGGATATGTCTTTAAGGAGGGTCAACTGATAATATAATTAGCCAATCTAATTTTAAATTGACAATGATCTTGATTAATAGGGTGGAGGCCACACGGCTCCAGCGTTTAGGCCTCGAGAATGCTTTGCTATGGTGGAGAGATGGCTTTCATTGAAAACCTTGTGATTGTGTAACCACTAACCAATAGACAATAATCTCAGGGAAGAATGAGTAAGTTGAAGTGGTAAGAGTTTTTTTGCTCCGATTGAGAGGTTGGGAGTTCGATTCTCACCTACGACATAGTGCGCTCTTCTCTAAACAAAAAAATAGACAACAATCTCAAAATTGTGTAATATAGAATCATAAGTTGTAACTACTGCAAAACTAGAGGATACTCACCCCTTCATGCTGACGCTCTGAGCCTCTATTAGGCAACTGTTTGGGTGATCCATTGTCTATGGATCCTTTACCTAAACTAATATTCGTACTCTGTAAGGTTTTGTGAATGCATGCTACAATCATAGAAGATGCTACAATTATATTTAATGTGAGGAGTATTCCAGCTATATATGAACAAAAAGATCACTTGCAATGAGGGGAAATTTATTTTTAGTTTATTATTAAAAAAAAGATAAAACTTGCCCTAAACGAAAACATAAACTATTGGAAGTTACGGGTGGTGAGCAACAGGGGCGGGGGGTGGGTGAACCGAGTACAACTGATGAGGCGAAAGTAATATTGGAAGGCATGAAAGCGGCGCTGAAGCGAGGTCACAAGGATGTGATTTTCGAGAGTGACTACAAGACGGTTATCGACATACTCAAGAACTCAAGCAAGGGCCAAAGCCCGCTCTACCTTATTATCGAGGAGATTACTATACTAGCATTTTCTGTCATTTCAATACTGTTGTTGGTTCTTTTGTCCCACGAGCAGCTCATGAAGTTGCTCACTTTTATTCACGTACTTTCGGGAGACGTGTTTGGGAGGGACTAAGGTCATTATCCCTCCTATCCGTTTATACTTACTATAAATAGACAATTCAATTTCAATCAAATCTTTACATTTTTCACTTGGTAAAAAACTTTGCCTTGTAATCCTCGTATTTTTTCTCTATTTACCCAAAATGTCACTCATTTTTCTTACTTTAAATTTTGTTGGACCCGTAACGCCACTTGATTTACCATTAATACCCTACTTTTACCATATTTCTTAAAAGTGGTGAAAATCTTATGCAAAGGATTGAATGAATGAGAAAGAAAGTATTTTCATATTATCAATTGAATTAATCACGAGTTTGAGACTTTTAAAAAAAACATAAACTCTTTAGTCGTACATACAAAAAAAGTGCAAACTATTAACCCGAAATAAAAAAAAATATTTTTTTCGTGAAACCGTCTCACGATAAACTTACCGTGAGAGCGGCTTATACAAGTATCATACTAGACCGTCTTATACAAGTATTTGCGATTAAAAAAAGCACAGTAGAAGTGTTGAACACATCATGACAAATGACATCCGGCAAAGGTGTTGGCATTAAAGAAACAGTGACCTCAGCAGCCTTTACCAGTCATCTCCTTCCTCCCTCATCCTCCATTATTTTCATAACCACCCCACCCTTTCTTCTCAAACCCTAATTTCTCCCCCAAATCACTGTCATTTCACACTTCAATTAATTACTGTAATTAAATTAAATTCAATCAATAATAATCCCACTTCAATAATTCGATTAAAAAAAAGGAAAGCAAAGATATAGGAGGGAAAAATGGCGTCATCTAAGGTGATGGCTACTTCTTCATCCACCACCTCCACTTCTACCATTTCGGATCTCCCTTCTTCTTCCTCTTCCCTTAACTACTTCCATCTCAATCACCACAATTTCGTCAACCCAGTTCATAATCATCTCCTTAATCACTCTCCAATGATCCCCGATCTCCACAATTCTCCCGCCATTAACGTCGACGGTCTCTTCTCCAACGACGACGACACCACCGACAACAATGGGAACCTTCTTGAAGGGGATATAACGGTGATCGACGCAGCTGGTGCGATTTCCGCGGTGGATTGCGGTGGCGATGGGTCCACTATTCGTCGGAAGACGGCGGAGGATGTGTGGAGGGAGATTGTCGGCGGTGGTGGTGATAGGAAGGAGTGTAAGGTGGAGGCTGCGGATGAGTTGATGACGTTGGAGGATTTTCTGGCGAGGGCGACGGCGGAGGATGGAGGGGAGGAGGACGAGGAGGAGGGGGATGTGAAGGCGGAGGCGGCGGCGGCGGTGACGGTGACGGTGGTGGAGGGTGGAATGTATCATCATCATCAGAATCATCATAATCAGGGGATGGTGCAAGTGCAAGGAGCCGTGTATCCTCCAATGGTGGGGATGGCGGGAGAAGGAGGAGGAGGGAGGAGGAAGAGGAGTAGAGGCAATGGCGGTGTGATGACGGAGCCGTTGGATAAAGCTGCTCAACAGAGACAGAAACGGATGATTAAGAATCGAGAGTCGGCTGCCCGGTCTCGAGAGCGCAAGCAGGTACTCCATCTCCATCCCTCTCATTTCCCCGCTGTCTGTAAATGTACAATTTGATCACTCTGTTGCCCACTGCCTTGTTTCATGTTCGTAGTTGCTTGTGTTATTGTCGACTGTCGAGGTCTCGTGATTCACATGTGTTTGATTGGGGCATTGTGCCACATCGGTAGTACTCCATTAGAGTGCTTCTACCATGAATTCAGCAATTCGTTTTAGGATGGAATCTCACTTGTTCTTTGGCTGATCTCCCCTCGTGACTAATAGACGGGTTTATTGGTAAAAATGAGAAGGGAGGAATGAAGTCTCTTTTGCTGTACTGCTGTAATTGATAATCCTACTAGGCTACTACCACATCCACGGACTCCTCGAGTACCATTAACTTTTTTTGCATCACTGCAAGTTGATTGCATTTGATTCCGATATTTGAATTTGAGTTATCTATTGACAATGTAACAGGCACTGTGTGATTTTGGTGTTCCTGAATCTTGATGTATCATTGTATGTTATTTTCGTTTGACTCTAGGCCTATCAAGTTGAGCTGGAAGCCTTGGCTGCCAAACTGGAAGAAGAGAACGAACAACTTCTGAGAGAAAAGGTACCAGTACTTTTTTTGATGCGTAAGGCGTGATTCTGTGGTTATGTTGTCAATGGTGGTTCCTCCCGTTCTTCATGTCTGACTCAACCAAAAAAAGTTGCCAAATCTTTGCAGTTAATAATGTGGCCAGTGTCCTTTATGTTTGAACAAAGGTTATGCTGCTGCATAGAATCATAATCATGTTTTCATTTATTTTCAAAGGCATTGCTAAGTGCTGTAAATTGCGAATATTTGCTGTTATATACTCGTAAGATCTTTATTAGTTCGCCACTGACATGAAAACAAGACTATTTAGTCACATGTCCTAAAATAAAAATTGTGTAAATAACTACTGCTTTAGTGAATTAATTTATCGGTTAGATGTCCAAAATGCTCCCTCTACTCCTGCAGAAGTTCCATATTAATCCCTTTGAGGGGTACATTAAGGCACTCATACTTGTTGCGTCCTTGCATTTGTAACACACCAATATCACCTCACTCTCGTGCCTTTCTAGTGTGAAGTTTAGTTCTCAGTTAACAAATGTGTCTTAACATGAATGTCTGTCTGGTTATTTGCTGAATACATTCAATGAAATACATATTCTGCGTATTATGTGGAGTGTCTTACTTTCTGTGTTTATCATGCACAGGCAGCTCGAAGGAAGCAAAGGTATAAGCAGGTACGTAACATACAAACTGAAATGCAAACTTTTTGATCTTGGATATAATTTTCTACTGTTCCTTCCTCTCGTCGAATTTCTTATTTTAGTGGTGCTCCGACTGCTCCCTAGGTGATGAACTTTGCAAGTCATTTTGTCAAAATGCCGTTGGGTTCGATATTGTGTTGAATGACTTTGTTGCTATAGACACTTAATTGAGACAGATCACGAAATATTCAACCATGAAAATACGTTCACCTGATCAGCATATAGTACTCCGTAATTTGCTATTGCTCTGCAGTGGAATTCCGCTTGTATATATTCATGACATAGATTGCATTTCTTGACCAACGACTTGCAAGAAACAGTATATCTTTAGGCATCTGAAGAAGCTGAACAGCGAAAGTAAAATGCCCTGAACTGAACTACTACAGTATTTGATTTTGGTATGTTTTGCAGCTGATGGAGAAGATCATCCCAGTGGTGGAGAAGAGAAAGCCGCGACGTACCCTGAGGAGAGTTCACTCAATGCAGTGGTAAGGTAAATAGGATCCCGGAAGTTACAGTTTGACTGTCAAAAGTGCAATCGTATAAAACTCTTGTCTGGTAAAAATGTGTTTGTTCACGGTGCACAGAGGACACCATACGGTCATTCTTGTTATGTGGTTTGGTCTGGTCTGATCTAACTCGGAGCTTATGTGGTTAAGAGTGTAGTAGATGTAATAGTTGGTTGTTGTTGAGTTTAGGTGAATGAAAGTCTCTCCAAATTATAATGTAGAAGAGGCTACTAATCCTGAACCATCTCCTGTTATTAACAATTTATTCCCTAACTGATAAGGACCTTCCCTTTGTGGTTAAGGACTTAAGGTACCGTGCCATGCAACAACCTTTGTTGGGCAGTGTGAGAGTCGTTCTATGTCGTCGACACAATTATTTCTAGTCGACTTTTGATAGAATGACAAGGTCGTTCTTAACATTTCTATCATCCAATTTTCTCCTCCTTTTCTAACAACGGAGAATTAGATATTTTTTTAAAAAAAATACTCGTATATCCACGAATTGAAATTAATAATCTATCTTATTTTTCCAACTAAATTAGCGTTTTGGAACTATAATTTCATCTGAATAACGTGATTTAAAATCCAAAATTTGAAATCATGAATTCCAAATCCAAATACACGGTTTGGAAACCTTGATGATTTCAAACTTCGAATTTTAACTTCAAATATAATGGATAATAAAATGTAAAATCATTTTATTTCACCCTTTTCTTTTCTAGTTAATTTGTATTTTCATATATTTCATTATACTCTTCTATTAGTCACTAACTTAGCGCGATACGGTATCTGAAAATGACTCCTCCATATAAAAGTTACCTTGCGTTCAATTTGTATACACGTAAACTGTAAAATTTTGAGTGTAGTTTTCACCCTTTCCAAGGTAAAAACGTGACGTAAAAAGAGTAGAAAAGCAGAAAGTGTTGGGGTTCAAATGTTCAATTAGTACTGTATTTTAGATGGTGTTATCCGTTTGTCTTGTCGTCATTGTCCTCGTACTTCAGACCATATACTGTATGTTGTTTATAAGTACGTATGCTTTAATTTGTCGTGACTCTCACAAAAGAAATCGGAATGCTAATTATACGATTTACAATCTCATTAGCAACTGTGCCTTCGTTTGGACGTTAATGGCCTGCCCGCCCTTCTCCACACTCCGACTCCTACTTTTGAAGCCCTCCATTCTTCCTATATACGCCCTCCGTTTCAATGAATTGTTTGCCTTTACTTTTGGCACCAAGGGCAAGAGATCCAATTAGAAGGGACATGTGGAGCAATATGGAATAGGCAAACAATTCATTGGAACGGAGGAGGGAGTAATTATATACTTAACATGCTGGCCTCCTCTCTAGCTTTTGTAGTCTCTCTTTATACCTTTTTAAAAGAAAAAGAGGTTCACAATCTCACGATAAGTTTGTTATCGGTCAAATATCATCCGTATATATGGTTAGATAACAGAAAAACGTCCATAGAGTAACAAATGATGAATATCTTTCTCACAAACAATAAGTCGGATTGTGGGAATCTCTTAAGCCTCAAGTTTTCATCGGAATTTGTAGTACTATTTGTCTCGAGATAACAACGCATTTTTAAAGAGTTTTTTTTTCTCTTGTTACAACTGAATTACCCTATTCACTTTACGTTCAAGTATAATCTTAATTATACTGAATTTATCATAGATGATGTCGATTTCATTATTTTCAATGTTTAGGTAAGGTGTATTTCTGTAGAGTCGATGTACCTAGAAGAAGATTCTCGTAAATTAATGTGTGATAGTGAACGCTTTTACTCAGTATAATGTTTACACACTATCTATTGTTACACACTAGTGTAGATATTAACGAATTTAATTGATAAAGTCATGAGAGATGATACTCATGATCTGAGATTTAAACTCTGTCGGTATCATAGTCAATCTTAGAAATGAATTAATACCTTATACTCTCTCCATTCATAATCTTTTGTCCCATTTCATCATTATTTGTGGGGATTATTTTAATAAAATGCGACAAAAGATACTTTGCATAGAGCCAAACATTAGCCATAGGCTTTAATTTGGACTCTAATTTTTGTTTCTCTTCTTGGTCTACTCCCTAGTCAATAGTGTTATCGTCTTTACATGCAACATTAAGGATTAAGCTCTCTTATTAAGTTATTAACTCTGCTTAATTAGCCGAATTAGCTGGAATTTTTTTTACTATAAAGACTTTATGTTGAAAACCAACATTTAGGCTTAGAGTTAGGGCAGGTCCTTTATTTCTCGAGTCAACAACACCTTTCAACATTAATTGATTAATGATTGTGCAATTATACACTACCACCTTTACTCTATCACCTACACTACCTCACAACTTTTAGAATTTTATGTTCTTTTTCCCTAAATACCAATAATCCTATTCCTGTAATGAATATAAAAGACAAACAAATGATCGAGACGGAGGGATATATCTTTACATATGAATAGGTAAAAGAGATTGATGAGGAAGCAAATCAACATGAGTTACTCACTCCAAGTCTAATTATCAAACAATTCATCGAACAATACATATACACGATACTAAGAGAAGACACAAATCAACCAAAAACAGCAGTTACACCAATTCACTAAGTATCCATGTAAAACCCACAAATATTAGCATTAATCCTATTGGATTTGTTTAACTCATTGATTATTGGATTATATCCGGTGACGAGTCAAAAAAAGTCCAACCACATTAAATTTCTTTATTTCAGATTCAGTCGGGTTCAGCTAGGATTGGTTGGTAGGCATATCAACCCATGTTAACTTAACACTACTCCTACAATATCACAACTCACAAGAGATGCATGCAATTGCTAACCACAAATTCTTGTTTAAGACGGAGATATCCGTCATAAACGTAAGACGGGTCAAATATCATACCACATGTATAAATAAGACAAAAGTGTTGCTAGTATCAACACCATGTGTTTTTGTCTTTTTCAACTTACTTGACCCGTTATAACCTTGTGATGAATATACCCGTCACAAGGGAGACCTATTGATTGCTCGCTCACTCACTCAGTCACTCTCCTTCACTCTTTGGTCATGATACTTATTAAAATGTCTCTTCCTTACTCTCTTGACTCTTACAAGTTAGATCTTGAGTATATTCTGTGTCAGAAATTGAATTCAGTCATGGAGCATTTGCATTGCCCATAATTTCAAATACACGGGTGATTAATTTAATAAACTGACACACACTCCCACAACTCTAGAATAATTACATGTTTATAAAGTCAAAAGACTCTAAAACACTAGTAATTAAAGTTAACTAAAAGCTGGAGTATTATTCAGCAGAAAAGTAAAAAATAAAATAAAAAGCACTGCACACCAAAGCTAAAAAAAAATCAACCGTTAATTGTATAAGACGGTCTCACATTGTACAACGATCTACCTGTATAAGAAGTTCACCATTTGTCAATACTACTAAATGAAATTATCTTTTCACGTACGTCTTACGCGTGAGACCGTCTTACACTATAATTTGTTAACACAAATTCTTGGGAGAGACGGTCTCTCAATAACTTATTGAGAGACCACTCTTCAGTACCACTCTATGTCATATTCGTACCCTTAATTGACAAGTTTGTTTTGTACTGTTTTTATAACAAGCGTACCCTCTTTATATTTGTATTAGGTTTGGTACCACTGTTACTTCCATTTGTACTTGGTCTTTCAGTAAAGTTAATGAGAGACCGTCTCTCAGAAGACCTACTCGTTTGTTAAAATGATGAAAGAAACACGAAGTATAAACTATCAAGTATCAAGGATTTCTTTCTCCGTAGTCACAAATTCTCATGTGAGATGGTCTTTCTAGTAACTATTAGAGATATTAATATAATATCTCTAGAATAATTATTGTATCATATTATTGATTGTGATATAGTTTAGTTTAGTTAATTATATTTCTTAGACTCAATTTAGGTAATCTGTATCTCTTATAACATCCTAGTGATATTATACTTGTACTTCCAACAGTAACCTCCTCCTATGTAAAAGATGATAATCGTAATGTGAGACCATCTCAACTGTTATATTAATATCTCTATCTCCCAAGAAACCATAGTTTGTTGGACACTAAACAATGAGACTAAAAAGAGTGGAGGGTAGAAAGATAATCAAATTTGCAATGATTCATGAATGATAATCCACCCATTAATCACAGCCGCTCACTTGTGGTACTCAATTAAACGCAAATCACTTGTACTTTTACCTTTGTTTTTTTTAAAAAAAAAAAACTGGATAATCATGATTTCATGAGGTGGGAATTGAAGTGGGAACTCACACCTTTCTTTGAGGTTCTAGAGTTTGCATTCATTCATCTCCTTCAATTTGCTCTTTTATAAATTGAAGGCCAAAGATTTATACTTTTCTCCGATTTTCTTTTATCTTCCTGGTAACGGGAAGGTAAAAGAAAACCGGTATAAGAAATTACAATGCACATAGATTTAGTTTCCAACTTGAAGTTTCAAGTAGGGCTAAACTAAGAGCAAATTAAAATAAATCAGTGTACTTTTTCCTAATAAAACGTTTATTTAGTTGCATTATGATAAAAAAGAACAAAGATTCGAACTTGAGACTTTGACATTAATAAATTAGTGAAAATTAAGAAAGACCCACAATGAGTTTATGAAGATTATCTCCTAACCTTGATGAATGATTAAAAAAAGTTGGCTTTTAAATAATTTATTTAACAAAATTTAATCACATCTCGTAATGAGCCAATAACTCTCTATTCAAATAAAATAAATAAAAATAAAGGGTCATCCCCATGATGATGAGGAATGGAGTAGTAAGGATCATTTATCTCATTTTTGTGTCTCTCTTCATCTATATTCCGACATTTGTTTGATATATGAAGTAAATAAAATAGAAGCAGTATGTAACAATATAGGATCATAATTTATTGACGTGTCGGAAAGTGCAAAGAGTAAAACTCTATTTTTTTCAACTTTTCTTCAGCTTAGATCAGTTCATTTCAGTTCAGTCCAAGGAAGAGCCTAGTTCATTTCAATTCACTTCTACTTCGATTAAGTTAAGTTCAGTTAAATTTAATTCAATTCAATTTTCCGAGAATGAGAGACGTTGGATCCCACTAGTAATGAAGTCCATGCAAAAAATATGAAATGATGAAGAATTTAGAAAAATGAGAAGAATACAGTAGACAGTAGTAGAGTTAACTTTGTTTAGTGGGGTTTAAAGTAAAAAATAAAAATAAAAATAAAAATAAAAATAAAAAACTACAGTACCCAAAGTTTGAAGCTTTGAATCATCTCCTGTCATCCATTAAAAAACACTTTTACCATGAAAAAGGAAACACTCTGACACTCCTCCCCTCTCTCTCTTCACATGAAACAGCATTCCAAGAACAATGACAATGACTACTGAATGAAGTGATATAAAGTGAAAGAGCCACCACCCATACTTTCACCAACCCCCCCTCCTCTTACCCCTCTTCCTCCTCTTCCTATCCCACTTCATTCCTGTGAAAACCTCACTCTACTTACTACAGTGTAACTGTATTCATCACAGTAAGTTTTTAAGCTAAGAAAAGCAAAGAATGGGTGTTGTAGATGTAGTTCCTGTGATTTTCAGGCTGTGCTTCTTGTTCCTTTTCCTGCAAATATCACACTGTGCTACTGTGGTGGTTGATGGAATCACACAGTGGTCTAATCCCAAGGCCAACATTGGAGATACCATCAGTAAGCTATACTACCTACCCTCTTTACTCTTCTAACCCAAATTCTCGTTTGTGACAGAAATATCCATCATATCGTTATTACGGGTCAAAAAGTACCCATCTAAGCTGAATTATAGACTCTGCTTCAGTTGTCATTAATGCTAACCACATTGCAGACCTATGTTACTCAGACTTGTCTAAAAGTATTGTACTATTTAAGTGTCGGACATGGGTACGGGAGGTAATTAGAAGAGTCGGAAGTAACATCAGTAAGCTACTACCCTCTTACTCTTCTAACCCAAATTCTTGTTTGAGACGGAAATATCCGTCACAGCAAATGTACCCACCTAACTAACTGTCTTGCAGTATAATTGCTGAATTACAGTCTCTGCATCAGTTGTCATTAATGCTAACCACATTGCAGACCTATGTTGCTCAGACAGTCAGACTTATCTAAAAGTATTGTACTCCCTCCCTTCATAACCAAACACACCACTTGCTTTTTCACATTTGTCGAGACACGTTTTACACCGTCAATATCTTTCATTTTACATTACTAAAAATTCTAAAAATTTGATATTCATATTTTACTCGCAAAGATGAATCAAACAAGATCCCATATGACTATATTTTACTTTGTAGATTGTCGAGAATATTGAAAATTGTCTTCACTTGTGAATAGTGGCAAAATGAGTTTTGGTGTGTTTGGTTTTGAAGAGAGGGAGTACTATCCAAGTGTCGTATTCATGTCGAGTGTCAAGTGTCGGACATGGGTATGCGAGGTAATTAGAAGAGTCGGAAGTAAGATAGTTGTGTCTTGTGTGCAGAGTACTACTAAGGTAGGTGATGCATTAAATGTGTTGCATAACTAACTGATTTGGAATATAATGACAGTATTCAAGCACAAGAATGAGTACAATGTCTACATATTTAGAACAAAAGAAGCTTACAATACCTGCAACTTCACTCAAGCAACTCCTCTTTCCACACCCAACTCAACCACCTACACTGTAAGTCTCCCAACCCACAAATTCTTGTTTCCGACATAGTTATCCGTCATTTTCTTATAACCGGTCAAATACGACCCATTTGCGTAGAACACGACCCGTTATATCAGCAGCTGTTTTTTCATTGAAGCATTTCATCGAACACCTTCTATGCATGACCACAGTGGCACCCATCAAGACCAGGGAACTTCTACTTCGCCTTCTACAACGGCACAATCAAACCCTGCCAACAAGGCCAAAAACTAGCCGTTGAAATCACCCCAAATTCAAATTCTACAACGACTCCGGTGACCGTGAAACCAGCAAACCCACCTGAAACTCAGCCGCCAGCGACACCAGGAGGCGTGGTTTCGTCATCACCGGCTTACCCGTGGCCGTTCCAGCCACGGGAGAAGGCTGCCGGTCCGGTCGCCGACATGGGGGTTTTGGCTGGACCGGCATTGGCCCCGTCCGGTCTGCCCGGAAGCATACCGTTTATAAATAGTAACCCGGCGGTTCCACTGCCTACTGGTGAAGTCGACTCTGCTACGATTGGGTCTTTACCCCTTAATGCTAATCTTGCTCCACAGGTATCGTTACTTCCTCTTTCGTTCCTCAGTTTTGATTGGTGTTCGAAACGACAAGAAAGTAAAATCGCATTAAAATGTCAATGATATGAAGTAATTTGTGAATGAAAATCATGGTTTTTTAAAATATCAACTAGAAAATTATACAACCAGTTGTACGATACTCTATGTACAACTGATTTTGTAAAACTGATTTTATGATTCTGAACTTTATTACATAGGTTTCGAGTTTTTGCTATAAACTTTTTGAGATTTAGTGTAAAGTTGTCGAGTTAACTTATAACACAGCACAAAAATTTGTATAAGCTCAGTGTATATATATATACACAAAAGCTCAATAACTTTGCCTTGTTGTACAATGTTATTGAGCTTTTCTGTTAAATATTGTATGATTTATAAACCTCAGGTGTATAATCCTATTTTCTGTTAAATATTGTATGATTCCGTTAACTTGCTCAAACTAAAGTGAAATGATCCGAAGATGAAAATGCAAAATGATTTCTATTTGAGTCGATTCTGATATGAATAATTAGGTTTCTTGAGTTAAACTAACCAAATCTTGTGCATCTTTTTTACTCTTGCAGAAGGTGAAGACGATGGGGTTTATCCATGGTTTAATATGTCTTTGTTTCGTAACAATGGTGATTGCATGATCGATTGATCTTGGGTTCGATTCTCTAATCTGGTGTAAAATGGAGTATTATTGTATGAGTTGGTGTAGAACCGTAGAATTCGTAGATTAGTGTAGCTAAAATGATGTACTCCCTCCGTATCTATATGTTCGTCAACTTTCAATATAATATTTCACCCATATATATTCAACAAAGTGGACGAACATATAGATACGGAGGGAGTAATATTAGAGTAGAGGGTGGTTAAACTAGTTTTAGAGGAGATTAATGGTAGTTGTATGCTTTGCTCTTTTCTGACTTTGAGTTTAGTGTATGATTTCATGTTGATGTATGTACTTTTTTTTTGTTTGCCGGTCAGTCAGAAAGAGTCGAGAATTAGGAACTTGAGTGTCAGTATTGCCAGGGAATGGGCAATTCAGTTCCGTTCTCTAGGTACATGAATGTTGATGAATGTACTAACTACTAAGTGGTGACAAAATCAAGATTCGAATCGGGGATAAAAAAACATAAAACTGAGTGGAAACCCATTGTGGTCCGGTCGGTCTAGCACGGTCCATAGTCCAAAAAGACATGACACTATGGTCCGACATGGTGAATTTTGTAGTCGGTCTAGCACGGTCCATAGTCCAATAAGTTGAGGCAAACAAACAACTTCTATATTTTGCAATTTGTGGAAAGTTCTATTTCCCATGATCTTACGAGGCAACCAAACAAGGCCTAAGAACAGCGGAACTAGGGGGCCTCTCTTGTTTTTGTGAAGAACATTCCCTATATAGAAAGGTAACCAACCGACTGAGACACCTTAAAATAGAATAAGAAAACAAATGATCTGGACGAAGGGAATACGTTTTAACTTGGGTTGGACTTATTTTGACACTTTGCTTGTCCAATTGATAACCAATTATTCAGCCCATATCTACCTTAATTCTCCTTTTCTTCTCTTATGGCCCATTTTGTGACTGAATAAGCCCGGATCCAGAGTTCATTTTTTTGTTCTAAAATGAGCGTTGAGATCTCTTCATTCTCATATTAGTAGGATTAGATTTTTTTTTTTTGTTTTTTTTTGTTTTTTGTTCCAACAAGTTCAAACTCACCTGCACATTGTGCACAGCTTCCGTAGCCAAAGCATGAGCACCTATGTTAAGGTTTCGGAATACATATTTAATATCTAGACAATGAAAATTAGCAGACACTTTTAGGAAAATTGGAATGATATCTGATATCTCGGATACAATGATGCCTGTCTTGCACCTCAGCCAATTGCCACACTAGTTGAAGGCAGTCCATTCCCATAGTGATATGGAAACAGTCCATTCCCATAGTGATATGGAAATAACCAGCTGACATCGCCCATCTAAGTGCTGTAATCGCGGCTATAGCTACAAAATTATATATTTGTTTCACTGTATTTATCGTAAGATCGTCTTTCACGAGACTAACTGGTACGTGGAGAAAAAACGTTAACTTGCGCCAAAGGCCAAAGCAATTAACTTGTTATCGTTGGATAGCCAGATTCTTCAAGCAATGCACATATGCCTTACTCTTTTGTTTTCACGCACATTTTCCTTTCACTTTGTATTTACTTAGTTATACTATTACTATACTTCCAATGTACTAATTTCCCAATTCAATGACATTATCTTAAACAAACTTTAATTTCCATAATAATCACAACAATAATGGAGTTTGAGCTAGGGTTAAAGATCACGAAGAACGTAGACGACACTTGTACTGATTTTCGATTAGCTAAGGATCAAGACGGTAGCTTATTCGTGTCAAGCGAGACTCAATCCAAGTTTATCCTAACGGCTCGTCTTAGAGGTATATATCGATCAATCACTTCCTATGATCACATATTCACATGTGACATGTCGTTCTAATATGTATGACCGTTTTATAAGAGTTTTTTTAAAGTAATTTGATTGTATGTATATATGTCGTATTTTTAGGGTATAGATGGGAGAGTATCAAGATCGATATTAGTGATGATGCAACGGTTATAATTAGTGGCGAAAAGCCGGTGCAGGAAATGCTGATGAATGGGTTCAGGATGTACAAGAAGGAGATAGAGGTAAAAAGATTCACCAAGGTTTTTCAAATTCCCGATGGTGTCATTTTGGACCGGGTCGAGGCCAAGTTTAATGAAATTGAGTCGATATTGACAATTAGTATGCCTAAGTTGATTAAAGGTATATTTGGGGGCGACATCCGAGAAATAAAAGAAAAACAAACAAGTACGAGTAATAATACTACTACTACTAATACTACTACTACTAATAATAATAATAATAATAATAATAATGAAATCGAAAAGGAGATGCAAAATTGTGACGGGAGAGAGGAAGAACATTGTGAAGGGGAAGCGGAGAAGAATGAAATAAAGGATGAAAGAACGATAAGTGATCAGGACCAGAATGAATCGGAAGGAATGGATAATAAATGTTCGAGGCTGTTTTCTCCTTGTTTTTTAATGGGAGGGGCGTTTATTGTTTCGCTTGTAGTGTTTGTATGTAGTTGTGTAAAATTGAGAAGGCGATGAAGTAGAAACTAAGTACAAGGAAAAAAAGAGTAGCTTAAAAAAAAAAATATCCTTCTAAACTACGAAATTATCATGAAATTGTCTTTCGTGAGATTTGTGTATAAAAATAAGGCATTTTTTTTTTCGTTTGTACTCTGTATTTTCCAAGGATCATATCTCTGAGCTATGATCGACTTCCAAACACATTTTTTTGTTTAATTAAAAATAATCATACAAAAATTACTCTGTAACAATTTTTCAAGAACTTTTGTGTGTGAAAAAAAAACGGTGTTTTGGATATTGTACTGTACATGAGAATTTTACTTTTGTTATATTCTTTCTATACGATCCGTAATACATTTATGACAAATACCTATATCACAGACAAGAATTTGTGAAATATCGAACCAGTTTAGGGTTGATAGCCTATTTCATTTAATTTAATGCTCTAAATGTGGAAGAGATGAAGCCTAGTATCACGCACATGCATAAAATCCACTTACTTCGGCTTGGCAAATTCTTGTTTGTGACGGATAAAGACAAGCTCATGTGCTATCCTAGACCCGTTATCAATTTATAACAGATATATTCGTCACAAGTGAAACTTATTTCATGAACTTTGGAGCTTAGTATATATTTCATTGTGAATTTGTTAGGGATCCAAAGGCATATGAATTACTCCCTCCTTTCCAATGAATTGTTTGCCTATTCCATATTGGAGCGTCTCAATGATTTGTTTGTCTTTCTATTTTAGGAATGCTTTTTATGTGTAATTTGACTATTGACTCCACATGTCACCTTCTAATTGGATCTCTTACCCTTGATGCCAAAAACAAAGGCAAACAATTCATTGAAATGGAGGGAGTAATAAACAGAAAAGAAAGCACCGACCCTTAACAACCTTATAGCATTAGGGCAGGTCCTTTCAAAATAGAGGGAGATGCCCTTATTAAATTAACTTATTGGTATTTTTTTGGAAATTATGGGGGACAATCACACACCTAGTGATCGTTAGAATTCCATGAATTTAGCTTTTAGCCACGTTATGTGTCACAACACTCACAACCATATATACATGTACATGTACATGAATACCTAGCTCGTATATCATACTCCATTTATGACAAGTATATTCGTTAATACTTAATATCATAAATTTGTAATGGATTAAATATTTTATTCATATGATTAGATAACATCTAATTATAAAGCAGAGTCAGGATACGTTACTCTATGGCTCACATAACCTTCGTATTTCTTTTTCTTTTCCAATAAATAAAAAATGGTGTATCATTATTGCGAAGTTATTACATTTTAAATTTTTTAATAATAATAATAATAATAATAATAATAGTAATAATAATACGGACTAATTTATACTTATTATAAAATTACCGTGCTTGGAACTAAGATCGAGAATACCTCTAAACTTTAGCGAACAAAATTCACAAAAAAAAACAATCATTTTAACTTAAAAAAAACGATCAACAATAAAATTCATCCTTATGATTATAATATTCAAATCATACCGAATAATATAAATCATTAAAACAAAAAAAATAAACAAAATCATAATTGATTTATTTAAATATTTATTGATCAATTCAATTAAAATTATTAGATATTGTACATAACGTGTAATTGTGTAAATATATTAGATATATTACTTAAATATTTACACGATACGTACAATATCTAATAAAAATAATAAATATACCCATTATATTAACTAAAAAGACTTCATTATTTTTTTTATCCTACTGCTTCATCTAATAAGTACGGAGTATGTAGTATTTCGTACTCTAATATTAATAACATATTTTAACATTCTACACGTATTACACTATTTAATAATTACCCACACATTTGTGTTTTTTTTAATTATGGAATTAAATGGAGTTTATAATATATCTATACATACTTGTTTTTTTTTAATTGAAAATATTATAGATTAGTGGCTAAAACGTACTCCGTAGTATATATATATGTAACGTGGACACTATATATCTCAACATTTTACATGCATAAATACATGAATACATACACGTACATGTGTTGCGTCGAGGAATTCCAATTCCAAAATTGACGTAGTAGTAATTAATTTAAGGTCCGTTTTTTCGGGTATTAAATAGGTCAAATTCAATTTCGTAACCAGAATATATCCGTCACAAATAACTTGTCTTGTGACGGGTCAAATAATATCCATCTAAAAAAATAAGCATACATAAATTAAATCATTTGTTACACCATAGATTTATCTTTTCTAACCAAGTGATATTATTTAACTTGTCATCGATTTGTGACGGATATATACAGAAAATAGATTTAAGTCATTAAATAGGGGTAGGTTGCATACTAACAGAATTGGTCACTATTTACTTCTATTCATAAATGGGTTTGCCTAATAAGACGACCCTCATCTAACTTGGTTTTAATTCAATACTCCGTAGTCTATTAAATGGATCCCACCTCTCGCGGTAAAGATCATCTGTTCCACTTTTGTGTTCCATCTTGTATGTTCCTTCCTACATTTTCCGACACATAAACGATTACAGTATCATATTTGTTGTATATGTGAGACAGAAATTTTCGATGCAGATCTTATGTCCCACTTTTTTATTTCATCTCGTGTCCCATTATTTATATCTTTGTTGAAACATCCCACATTGATTGAAGATGTCCTATTTATGAGCTTAAATGACTAGTGTTTTAAAGGAATTGAAAGTACTACTACTCATATCAACAAAACTTTCTTTGCAAAAGAATTCCACAATTAAGCGTGCTTGAGTGAGAGTAATCTGTGGTCTGGTGAGCTACCACGACTAATATTTGTGGCATATAATCATTATCACATAAATAATCGTTATTTTTAGTGTTGGTTGATGTATCGCATATTAAAATATATATGACACGAGATGAAATATAAAAATGGAACAGAGGATCTCAGCCGTTAAATTTAACGTCTTATTATCTCCATCTTTCAAAACACTAACCCTAGTAGTACGTACTACATGCATTTTAATTCATTACGTGTCTATTTTCTTACCTTATCTCTTCCATCTCAATCAACATAATAATAATAATAATAATAATAATAATAATAATAATAATAATAATGCAATTAGTTACAAGCAACACTAGTATGATCCATCTATCTACGTTAGTCGTTATATTTATTAATAGAAGAATTACTCCATATTCGATCACTATCAATCATGTCTTAATCTAGAGTTTAGGTTTATTGAAAGATTGTTGTTCATTGAATTAGTGGGAGACATAAAATGGAAAACGGTGTTCAAGTAACTCCTTTGCTTCATTATATAAGAGGTCTCTCAATAACTAACGCAGTTGAGAGATCGTTTATCTATTGTTTTGTGCTTAATCTAATGTTATTAGCTAAAGATTTGATATATGGAGCGGTTTAACCTTAAGTTTTCAATTTTTTTTACCTTTTATATTATGCATGGCAAGTAATTTACTATAGTTTTGATTAAACTCCAAAGACAAGGTTTTTTTCAAAAAAAAAAAAAACTTGGTAAAACTAGGTTAAAACATTTTGACGGTCCGCCTATTCAATAAAGGAAAATTTTGAGATTTTTTTGGTCGATTTTTGAATTGTTTCAAATTTACCATTTTTCATTAGTAATTTCAAGATGATATAAATTCTGAGTCCGTCACTAATTATGTTAGTATTATTTTGTACCAAGTGACAACTTCATATTCATCATTTGCAATGTTTGAAATGAAGTAAAAACAAGTGTGTAGTAATACTTGTATTAAAGAGTTAGAACCAAGCATCTATCGAGAAATCAATTTTAATAATTACTACGTGTGGAAAAAAAACCTTAAAAATGAAAAATAAGTAAATGATCAGATCACAAGAATATAAATAAGATAAATAAATAATCGGAATGAAGGAGGATAATCGTAATTTACTAGTATATGCATGTTTGTTTGACATTAATAGGAAATTAGAATTAGTAGTTGATTTAATTGGGGAAGGACTTTTGTTCCATGTGATATCACATGTTATGTTCGAACCTCTAACTCTCCTTTTACCTTTAACAGACTTGATGCATGCATGATTTGTTATCTCTTATTAAAAAGCCGTTATTTTTATTAATAATAACACCTAACAAGCTACGCAAAATAATATTGATGACCGATGGATACGTCTGCTCAGAAATCGTCTTTTGTTAACGTTAATGAAAGATACTCTATATGTGGAAGAAAAAATAAAAATTAAATTAGTACGTAGGACACATCATTATGTGAAAGCTAGATCTCTCATTAACTAACGCAGTAATTAACGTTATTGAAAGATCATTTCTTCTAGATTTTCAGAATGTTAGAGAATCTAATTTTATTTGGATGCCGGAAGTGGGAGGGGATAGTGATACTCCGTAGTAGTAGTTATTTTCAAAGATGGGAATTGGGACCATCAATTGCAAAAAAAAAAAAAAAAAAAAAAAAATCAACACATGGCTCAAGGCTAGGTATGAATCGGCTCGACCCATGTCAAGGTCTGGTTCGAGTACTGATTCGATAAACTTATTTGTACACTACAGTCTACAGAGTATTTTTTACTTGAATGGATGATGTTATTTTTAAATGTTGTTTTACTGTCGCCTGTTTAAATATAGGCGAGTGTTTTTGATTCACTAATAAATACTTTAATAACAAAGTTGCTCCAAAATCATCATGATATGTCCTAATTGATCTTATATAACCTATACTATAGAACTAAAAACAATCCAACATGAAAGAGCTCATCCCTTTGAAACCCGAATCCTATTACTTCCTCCGAGTTTCTAACATTGCTTCATTTGTGTTTTGGGTGAAAAATAATGGAGGAAAAATGAGTGGTTGAAAAAGAAATGAGGAAGAGAGAGAAATTAGTGGATAAATGTGAATCACACATTTATGGCTAAAAGTAAAAAATGGGTAAAAATGTCAAACTCAGCCCGAAAAGGAAAGTAGAGCAATGTTAGAAACTCGGAGGGAATAGTTTTTAGATTACAGTTTTTTAACACGTTTTTAGATTACGAGGTTTTATATTTAGTTCACCGTTACTCATATCTCTCAATCATTTGGATATCTTTAGACAGAAAAAAAAAAAAAAAAAACTCCGTACTTGAGAAAATAAATAGCGGGGGAGAGGTAAAAAAATAAAAGTAATTACTATAGTAGAAAGTCGATAATTTTAAGTGATTTATGAAAGAGAAAGAGTAATTGGGATGATAAGAGTAATTGGGATGATAAGATAACTGGATAAGACTAGCCTTGGGTTTAATAGTCTACACCCCAATTGATCGATCATCTAAATTCCATTTAACAGTGATTTGTAAAACCCCGTAATTGGATTTAATAGTGATTTGTAATAGTAGTAGTAATATGATGATGGTTCAATGATCAAGGTCAATGAGGGGTAAATAAGGAAATTTAAGTATGAAATAAAACTTTTAAAAAATACTTCCTCCGTTCTATTTGATTGTTGGCATATTATATCTAAAAATTATAAAAATTTGATATTTATAACATATTCGATTAGACAATTTAAACAAAATCTCACATGATTATACTTTATCTTATACGTATATTAGAAATTACATTGACGATTTTACCCACACCTATGAATAATGTCCAAAAAGCAAATGCAATCAATCAAATAGAACGGAGGGAGTAGATGATTGTAAGAACAATTATAACGATCAAATACTACCATTTATGTAGAAATTCCAGCACTATTTTTTTTTAGTGTTTTGTACTTTTTTTATGTAAATGGGTCAGATTTGATCCGTTATAAAAAAATGATGGAAAATTTCGTCAGAAACAAGAATTTGGGTGGTAAAAAATTAAAGTTAGTTTTTTAATTTAAAAAAAAAAAGAAAAGAGAAATGTAGGCGTAAAGAAAGGAAATGGAGGAGTTGAAAAATACCCATTAAGTGTAACTGTGTAAGAGGCAACAACAAAGATGACCTACATGGGCCGGCATATAGCTAATTTTAGCTGGACAGAACAAAACTAACTTATTATCCTCTTCGTCGCTTTCTCCACCTCTCTTCTTACCTCCTTTTTTTTAACTATATTTTATTATTAATTCCTCACTTTCACATCTACGATATAATTTTTTTTTCGCAAATTCTCTGGTGTCGACGGGTATATCATTCATAAAAAAAATTTATCATTGATTTGTTTTAACTATTCATGTGAAGTAGACAAGTAGGTTTAGGGAAATATCGTTCACACTTAGTGGAAAAACATACGTAAATAAAATATAAAATATAAAATATAAAATAAAATAGAAATATATAGAAGGCTATGCAGAAGCGCTTTATTCTAATAGTGATCTTTGTCTCAAAGTGATTATTTATTTATTTTTTACAAATCTTTATTCAGTTTAATTTGACATCGTTTGTAGATGTCGGATGACTTATTATTAATGATATTGATCTTCGCTCCAAAAAAAAATACATCGTTATGTGAGAGATCTCTCATTAACGTTAATAATTTTTTTTTTTTTTTTGTAGTTTTTGTGATCCATGTCGATATTTTATTAGTTACAAATTTGTAACGTACACAGAGTATATCTGTAATGAGTTACGGAGTAAATTTTTCTTTTATCACTTTTTATCTTTCGTAAACACTTTGAACCACCACGTTCATTTCAAAACACACTCAATTATTATTCTCGTTACGCTCTCTCAAGTTACTCTTTAATCAAAATTTCAGTAATCATTGTCTATGCTTAAAACTTCAATTCTATAAAAGAAATTATCAAAGTAAACTCCGTAATATTTATCTACGTTGCATTATACGTGAAAAATATTCGTGAAACAACCAAATAATAAAAAATGAAAGGACCGTATAAAGTATTATGACGATTTTCTTGAACTAAAAATTACTCAATACGAAGTATATATCATGAAGTATAAAAATTAAAGGGTCTAAATTAATTAATTAATTTCATTTTTATGCATTAACTAAGCCAAAATTATGTCACGGGTATAAAATATTCTTATACTATGACATAATTTTACAATATACATTATTTTAGACGTTGTTTATTTCCAGTTTTCACCCAATTTATTTCACCAACTACTTTTAATAGAGAATACCGTAGTATTACGATATCAAGACTGAGAATATTACTACCGTAATCTTCTATTAACTTTTCGCAACGAAAACTATTAAAAATTGCAAATATTTGTAATGAAATGATGAGTAAGAAAAACAAAGAGATAACAATAATATAGTCGCAGCTACTTTTTACCGTCGGCGCTTTACTTCTTACCGTCGGCGTTAATTACGTAAAATGACGACTTTGCCCTTGATATTTATTCTCGAAATAATATTACTTTAACATTTTATAGATTATCGATTTATTAAAACTCGATAATAAAACCGTCTTTTTCGATTATCGTAATAAACCAAAACCGACTTCCTATATAATTAATATATGGAATTACGCAAAATGACAAGTTCTTCTTTGCAATTAATTCTCGAAATATTATCACATTTACATTTTATAAAGTATCGGTTTATTAGAACTCGATAATAAAACCGTTTTTTCGATTATTGTTACGCCTGTGATTTTAAAAAGTTAATTAGATTAATTAACGACTTAATACAATTTAATAAACGTAATTAACAAATACGAGTAATACGCAAATTAAATCCTAATTAATCTACGACAATCAAGATTTATTATACAAATCGATGCAAATTAAAAGAAAAAAACCGGAAATGGGTCGGGTTGAGTGGGTTTTTCGACCCACTCAAGGGTTGTATTATTTTCTCTATAATACTTGAAAGTTTGATATGAAACATAAAGTATAAGGTGGTGAAGTTGGTCACAGGGACAACTTTCATACAAGTGACCCGGGTTCGAATCCCCTTGAACAGTCGAGAAAATTCGTCGACATCCCCATCCGAGAGTCGACGAATTTTTTCGACTTAGTCCATTTTTCCGGTTTTTTTTTTCGAAACAAGTAATTTTCAACCATTTGAAACATCAGTAAGTTGATGGTGGTTCAGTGGTTTGATCATTTGACTCCCAGTTGATAGGTCAAGGGTTCACCACCTCATACTTTGTGCTTTGTATCAGTGGGTCGAAAAACCCACTCGACCCGACCCATTTCTGGAATTTTTTTCTTTTAATTTGCATCGATTTGTAAAATAAATCTTGATTGTCGTAGATTAATTAGGATTTAATTTAATTTGCGTATTACTCGTATTTGTTAATTACGTTTATTAAATTGTATTAAGTCGTTAATTAATCTAATTAACTTTTTAAAATCACAGGCGTAATAATAATCGAAAAAACGGTTTTATTATCGAGTTCTAATAAACCGATACTTTATAAAATGTAAATGTGATAATATTTCGAAAATTAATTGCAAAGGAGAACTTGTCATTTTGCGTAATTCCATATATTAATTATATAGGAAGTCGGTTTTGGTTTATTACGATAATCGAAAAAGACGGTTTTATTATCGAGTTTTAATAAATCGATAATCTATAAAATGTTAAAGTAATATTATTTCGAGAATAAATATCAAGGGCAAAGTCGTCATTTTACGTAATTAACGCCGACGGTAAGAAGTAAAGCGCCGACGGTAAAAAGTAGTCCCCAATATAGTACTCCGTACTAGTATATTGCATGTTACCGAGCATGACATTATGTTCCAAAATGAAGGTAAAGGATTATAAAAAAAACTACTCCCTCCGTTCCAATGAATTGTTTGCCTATTCCATATTGGGGCGTTTCAATGAATTGTTTGCCTTTCTATTTTAGGAATGCTTTTTATATGTAATTTTACCCTTCTCATGAGTTTTGCTCCACATGTCACCTCCTCATTGGAACGGAGGGAGTAATTATTTTAGTCAAACCGTCGTTTTAAAAATACTTTAAAGTTGAATAGTATTGTTATGCTATCTATACATACCATATTATACTCTCTCCTTTCCAGTAAATTGTTTGCCTATTTTGGGGCGTCTCAATGAATTGTTTGTCTTTCTATTTTAGAAATATTTTTTGTATCCAATTTGACCCTTCTCATGAGTTTTGCACCATATGTCACTTCCTCATTGGATTCCTTACCCTTGTGCCAAAAATAAAGACAAACAATTCATTGGAACGGAGGGACTATATGCTAACCACAAATTTTTTTATATATACTCCGTACATAGCTTTGTATCACTAAAATTGTTTTAGATAATTACCATTGGTGGCTTAAACTTATCGCTTTAACGTGTCATTTCAACTAGCTTATTTCACTGAAAAAAATAAGTTTATATTTTTAAGTAGGTTTATATTTTTAAGTAAAATTTATATTTTTAAGTAGGTTTATTACCGCACATGGATTTTACAATTTGTACATCTAACAAATATACTAGGTTAATTGAATAAAAAGATATACTTAGAAATTTACCGTTTGTTTGGGCAACAAATTAGAAGGAAAAAAATGAAAAGGGGAGGGGGTACGGGATCAGATTGTTTCGTTATTATTTCCTTTTTCAAATATTTCTCTGAAATAATTTTAATTTGACTTGGAGAAGGAAAAACGGATCCTTCCAAATCTCTTTCCTTCTATTTCCCTTCATCTTTATTTGTTGTTAAAATAAGTGATTGTCCATCCCATGTATACTCCCCTAGTAGAGCCCCCTTCCCTCCTTCGTCAAGATAATATTATTTTTCCCGTTATGTATCAGTTCAATTATTAAAACAATAACAAAATATCGTCCATCTATATCGATTTCTCAAATATCTCTTATTTTTCTATTTAAAACAATTTCTTACACAATTCCAATAATATTAGTTGTTTTTTTAGACTACACTCGTATAATTGGTAAGATCATAAAAGATGATATTCATGATTTGAGTTTCAAAGCTCAGAAACATCAAATCGCGCTCGTGACTCTTCTTATACCAAATGAAAATCGACTACTATTCATTTAATTTTCAGTTTAACTTAATTAATTTAAACTAGTCTAATTTCTTGTATCTCAACTAACTTTTTCAATTAATTTTGACAAATAAAACTCAGATAAAGGTCTCTATATGATTTCCATCTCAAAAAGTGGCCCACTTAGGAGGCAATATTTAAATTATGACCCAAAGAGTGGAGAGCAAGAGGGTGAGGAAGAAAGAGAAAAAATGAAAGTGAGATATGGGGTGTGATGGGCAGTAAAGATTCCAACACCCAAAATAAAGCCGTAAAGTAAGTCTCCCTTGTAACGAAAATATCTATTATTACTTCTTCTGATTTTTAAGATCGGGCCGTTTTATATTCATTTAGGTGACAATAAAATAATGAAATAGAAAAATTTTAGAAAATTAGAGGAAGTATACGACGGATCAATTATTTTCCATTTCGATAAATAATGATACTTCCTCCGATTTTCTTTTATCTTCCCATTTATCCAATATATGAGTGGCGTATTAATGTATTACTCCGTACTCCCTTCGCACTCTATTTTTTGTCCAGTTTCATTAAAATACTTCTCACAAATATTAAGGTAATGAGACAAAAATGAAGAAATAAAAGAAAAGCAGAGGAAATAACTCATTTGTTAGAAATCATGTACGAAATATTTTTATTTATTTTTTATTTACAATATTTAATCGTTTACAAATTTATGACGGATATAATTGTAAGCGGTAAAGAAGAATTTGCAAAGAAAGTAAGAAACTCCTCCCAATTAAAAAATCAAATTAAATTTTAGACAGCCAGATCTCCACACCCAAAAAATAATTTTTTTTTTTTAAAAAAAAAAAAAAAACTTGATAACATTAATAATTAAGACAAACCCATTTGTTATAAATCCCTTGAATTCACCATCAACCCATTCTCCCTCTTCTCCATTTGTAAAATTATTTTTATTTTTATTTTTTATTTTTTTTGTGGGGAACTTAGAAACTGTAATTGAAACCCACATCACACCCAAAAAAAAAAAAAAAAAAAAAAACTTTTTTTTTTCTTTTTTTCCTCTTCCTTTTCCCCCCCTCCCTCTCTTCTCCCCCACCTTACCACCTTGTATATCTCTCCTTATCATACATACACATATACATAAAAGTAAAAAAAATAAATATAAATAAAATAAAATAAATTAACAAAAATAAAAAATAAAAAAATGATGTTGGGATCAAGTGGCGGATTGGTGGCAGATGGAGGAAGCTCAGCTGGCTGTGGCGGTGGTGGAGGCGGTGAAGCTGTGGTGGTAGCAGGGAGCAGCAGCTCAATTATGAGCAGCGGCGGAGGAATTGGAGAAGATGAGAATAAAAGCGGCGGCTGTGGCGGTGGTGGTGGTGAATTCTACGAAGGTGACCGGAGTACAGGCGGAAACCGGTGGCCACGACAAGAAACACTCGCTTTGCTTAAGATACGGTCTGATATGGACGGTGTGTTCCGCGATTCCTCCCTTAAAACCCCCTTATGGGACGAAGTCTCCAGGTTCGTCTCTCTCCTTTTTTTTTACCGTGTGTTTTTTTTTAAATTTTTTTTTTTTTTTTACCGTGATTTGATGTTTTGCTATTCATTTGATCTTGGATTGAGTTTTTTTTTTTTTTGACTTTGTATTCAGTGTTTTTGGGTAGTTTTAAACTAAAATGATCCTCTTACAGGTACTGAATTGTACTTGAGGGATAGAATATATCTTGATTCTCTCATTTTTTTAGCAGCTTTATTTTCACTGAAATTTATGCTAATTTTAATTTTATTTAATTTTATTTTTGCATTTAAGGTTGGAAATCAATTTTTTTTTATTTTTTTTAACATTATTTTATGTTTTTATAAAATGTTAGAAAATGACATTTTTGTTGAGTAAATTAAGTCCAACCACAAATCTATAACCACCTCTCATGTGAGAATTCTCGATACAATTTCCGTCAGTTGTGGTCATGTAATACACATTTTAGTTTAGTTGAGTAAATAATGAGAATATTGTGAGTATATAATTTGTGAGTGGAATTAATATAGGAAAATGGCGGAGCTTGGATATCATCGAAGCTCAAAGAAATGCAAGGAGAAATTTGAGAATGTGTACAAGTATCATAAACGGACTAAAGACGGTCGGGTCGGGAAATCTGACGGTAAAACTTATAGATTTTTTGATCAATTGGAAGCACTTGAGCAACACCATGCATCTTCTTCGTCTCAACTTCCGCCATTACCACCACCCACGCCACGTGCCCACCAGGCACAAATGCCGCCTGCTCACGCTGCTGTTCCGGTCACCATGGTGTTTCCAGCTGGAGTTACTCCTGCTAGTACTACTGTCGTCACTGTTACATCAACTCCCCCACCTGTTCATCAGTCTCAAATGAATGTAACAGCACATCAATCAGTACAGCAACAGCAACAGCATTTACAGCAGCATTCACGGCAGCAGCAGAATCACCAGCAGGTGAATGTGAATGTGAATGCGAATGTGCAGGAGACGGGGTTGTACCCGTCTGATACACCGTCATCATCGTCCACGTCGTCTGATGAGGAGTTGTTAGGGAGGAGGAAGAGGAAGCGGAAATGGAAGGATTTCTTTGAGAGGTTGATGAGGGAGGTGACTGATAAGCAAGAGCAATTGCAGATGAGGTTTTTGGAAGCGGTTGAAAAAAGGGAACATGACCGGTTGGCTCGGGAGGAGGCTTGGAAGGCTCAAGAGATGGGTCGATTGAATCGGGAACATGAGATTCTTGTTCGTGAACGGTCTATGGCTGCTGCTAAGGACGCTGCCTTGATCGACTTGCTTAAGAAATTATCCGATCACCATCAAATACCTATGCCATTTCCTGTCGAACCCCATCCCCAATCACAACCACAACCACAACCACAACCACAGCCGTCACTGGCACTGACACCAGTGCCAGCACCAGCACCAGTAACACCAGCATCAACACCAGCATCACAGCAAGTGTTACAGCCACGACCGATTCCACAGCCACAACAAGTAGTCACTCAAATCATCGCGCAGGAATTTCCTGTATCGTTGGCAATGACAGTTTCATCAGTATCATCACCGCCACAAATCCGGCCTCAAGCATTGATGGTATCCAGCAACAGGAGTAACCCAAACAATGTGGAGGTCCATGAACAGTCAAAGAATGGCAAAGAGAATCAGCATCTCCAGCAGCAGGCGAGTTCATCAAGGTGGCCGAAGGCGGAGGTGCAGGCACTGATCAACCTGCGGACAAAACTAGACGAGAAGTACCAAGAGAACGGGCCGAAAGGGCCGCTGTGGGAGGAGATCTCGAGCCTGATGAAGGAAGTGGGATACAACAGGAACGCGAAAAGGTGCAAGGAAAAGTGGGAGAATATCAACAAATACTTCAAAAAAGTCAAGGAAAGTAACAAGAAACGGCCTGAAGACTCCAAAACATGTCCTTATTTCCATCAATTGGATGCTCTTTACCGTAGAAAAGCCACCTACAGCAGCAACCCCTCACCCGACCCGATTGTACCCTCAACCACAACCACAACCACAACCACCTACGCTAATAAACCCGAGAATTTGAACACCATGGGTCCCATCATGGCCCAACCCGACCCGCATTGGCACACTGGTAGCGGGGATGATACTGAAGACGATGAAGATGATGATGACGATGACGATGATGATCTAGGAGGTGGGTACGAAATTGTTGCCAACAACAATAATAATAGCAATAATAATAATGGCGGTCATGGTGGAGTTCATTCAATGACCACCGCCACAACCACCACCTCCGCCGCCACCGCCACCGCGACAGCTCAGTGAGACAGTGAGACTCGAATTTAGCGTGGGTATGTTTATATTATTATTATTATTTTTAAAGGAAATAAAAATAATAGTTGTATAAGGTGAAAATTTTGGGGCTATGAAACGGGATAAGTGGGTCGGGTTGGGTCGGGTCGGGTTGAGAGATGGGTTACGGGGCCCGGATCGGAAATGAGGAGATTAACTCGTGGGGCAGAAGCACATGGGGGGTCAACTGCCAAGGAAGGGCTGTGAATGCAATTATTGGAGACAGTAATTTTCTTTTTTCTTTTTTCTTTTTTCTTTTCTTTTTTTTTGGAATTATTATAATTTATTTGTTTGTTTTTGCTAAATAAATAAATGTTGATTCATTTGGGATATAAATATGGGGTAAAAAAACAGGAATTGAATGGATTTAAAGAGACTAGCAGAGAGTTACAGACTTTTACAGTTTGTTTTTTTTCAACCTTTTGTTTTTTTTACTGTTTCATTGTCTCTTTTTGTTGAGCTATTTCTTCTACTCCTATTGTTACTGTTTTTGGTGGTGAATAGTAACGGTGTTAAAATGTTAAATGTGTTAATTATTTACCTTGGTACTTTTTTTTTCACTTTTGTACTTATCCGTATTACTGTATATATATAACTAGGGTTGCTAACGAGTCAAGTCAAGCTTGAACTCAAACTGATCTAAAATGTGAGTTTGAGCCTAACTCGAGAGTATTAAATCTCCCCTTTTGTTCCTTTAATATTTTTATTTGTTAGTAACTTAGGATCCGAAATATATACTTCAGTTCCTCCAATGCAAAGCTTTTATTGAGGTTTTTTTTACAAGTTTTAAGAGCACTTGACATAATGAAGCAATGATATAATTATATACGGAGTAATTCATATTTTTCAAAATATTAACTAATCAGTTTAGTTTGATCGAGTCGAACCCAAAGTTACTCAAGTTGATTCATTAAGTTGTCAAGCTTTGAGTGAGCTTTAACCTAGACGAGCCCGTATATATAGAACGATTCTAAATACAAGATCAATTACTTACGTAATTTACTTTTTATTCCGTAATTAGTTATTTGAATATTCACTTATTTGGGTTCACAATTTAGACAAACTATTACTCGTACTCCCTATTAATGTTTGCCCAATTTTCTCAATATATATGAAAAATATTTTGTAAAATGTGGCAAACATTAACAATTGGATGATGTATTAAATATAAGTGACAGTCTCGTATAAAATAATTACAAAATACTTCATTTCGTTGATTCTTTTCCCTTTGATTAAAGGGTCGTTTGGTTGCCCTCTTAAATCATGGGAAGTAGAATTTCTCATGAATTGATAAATTGGGATGCTGTTTGGTTGCCCACTTTCCGGGAATTGCCACTTCTTCCATAGTGAGCGAAGTTACCTACCAAGCCCCCTTGGTTGGTAGAACTTACCGCATGAAGTTATTTCTCACGTGGCATCCAAATAATATTTTTGTAATTCCCATGAAAATACAAATTTACGTGAATTTAAGTTTCCGGTAAGTCCATCTTTCCATTGTGAACCAAACATACAAGCTCTAAAATATTCTCCTGCAATAACAAATACGAGTATAAAAATAAATAAATGAATAAAACGGAGAATAATACGGACTATTATTATTATTATTATTATTATTATTATTATTGGTATCAGTGGACGGCTGGACGCACCGCATAACAGGCAATTATATACTGTAGCTATTACGGAGTAGTACAAATTATAATTACACGACATTGACACAACGAAGATACTGTTTTAACTATAACATGGACTCACGTTTTGCAAAAAAAAATTAAATAAACATATGTAGACTCATGGAGAGATTATAGCCTGGATAATCAAATTTCTCCCACATACTTCAATGTTCAAACTTCATTGAGTCGACTGTACATAAGATTGGTGGTATAATACTCCCTCCGTCCCTAAAAGATTGTCTCATTTCCCTATTATATGTGAGGAGTATTTTAATGAAACGGGACAATCTCAGTGGGACGGAGGTAGTACTATTTTTCAAAATATCGGTCATGCATGCATGATGCATGCGTGCTGAACCAATTGTACACATTCTCGATCAAATGAGATGATTTTATAATAAGATGGTATGAGCTCATTTCATATGATTTGGTTATTACTTAGAGTTGCGTAGTGGATAGTACAGTGATGGTTTAGTCTTACATTATTATAATAAGATCGTCTTTCAAGGGACTAATATATTGATCAAGTTAAAAATCTTGAATAATTAGAGCATTCCCTGATCTGATCTTCTTTTTATTTCTCATTTACTTTTTCATAGTCTCTTATAGACGAAATTTTAATGGTCTTCTCGATATGTGAATGGCAAAAATGGTTTGATAATAAACGTAAATGTTGACAAGTTCAATATGATATCAAAAAGATGGTTAACGATGACAATAAAAGTGGAATATATAAATGGTACGGTACTCCGTATAATATTTTTTAGCACAATTTTCAAATAAAAAAAATACTCCATATTATATAAAGTTAGTTGTTACTCCGTATTGTATACTCGTAAGTGATTTAAAGAATTGACTTAGTATCCCTAACTAATTATATTTTTGGGGTGCAGTTGATACCCATTGTCCAGGATAATTAGTCTTAACCATTAAATTATGACATATTTTTCCCTGATTATAATTTATAAACATATGGAGTATATAAATTGTGGTTTGAGTTTTGACTGATCTCATCTTAAACCTTATTTTGTCCAATTAAGGAAATTTCCCATAGGATTCTTGAGTTTGTCTATTTTCCTTTTCTTTATTCTGAAGCTTATTCATTCCTCCAACTTTTGCCTGTAACAAGAAATTCTTACTTCCCACACAAAAATACCAAGTAGACTACTGCTACCAACATTATTATTGTATTTCCAAGCAGCTCCCATTGTTGTTTCAAAGATTCCTATTTGCATTTACAACCCAATTTTTATAATAAGTTACGGTTGGTCTTACTTGCAATAGATATATCCGTTATAATATTAAAACGGGTCAAATATATTCAATTATATAGGAAGGAAATGTCAGCAATCTTTTCCTACAACCTAGACACATGATAAATTTGTCTTATACTCCATGCCCGTCTAGACAAGAATTTGACTTATAATAATCGCAACAATAATACCAAAAAACAATACTCCAATATTTTTATTATACTCCATCCGATTTTAAATAATGGTCTTGTTTCGTGAATATAGGTTAGAAATATTATATTGAAATAAATAAGATAATCATTTAAAATTGGATGACGTAATATACTACCATCAATAAAGTAATAAATACCACCATGTAAAAAAAATCTGAAGATTAATTAATTATACTACAGAATAACCCTAAAAAATTTGGCATACTTATCTTGCAAGTGGAAGTGATAAGTCAAAAAAATATGGAGTATTTTTTAAAAGAAAAATGAGTTAGCGTCACCGTGTATGTGTATGTATTACCTAATTCGATACTATCCTCTCCATCTCTTCCTTTCAAATTAAAATCATTAATCTATTTAATTTTTTGAGCTCGATTTCAAGTATTATTTCATATTCCGTTATACTTTTTATTTCATCTCAATATATATAGTTACGGTAAGAAGAAATCGATTTTTACTAAAAGAATATATTGAATACTTTTGACGGTGAGACTGTTGTTGTCTCATACTCTGTACGTACATGTTTAGTATAAGACACGTCTTTTAATACATCGAAAAATTATGTTCGAAGTTTCATGATAAAGTTACTATGAGACCGACTATTTTATCATAGCATATAAATTGAACGTGGTTGCAATGAATGAAGTAGCTAGCCTAGATCACAAGTTAAAATTTGATAGATGGAAGATGCGTTGAGAGATAGATAGCTTAAGTTGGAGGACATCAGAGGTAATTAATTAATTAAATTAATACTAGTAGTAAATAAATTATTAATGAAAATAGACAAAAGTAACAAGAAGATGCTTCATGCCGCAGGTAACATATACCTCGGATCTCTCGTCCCAATTTTGTGTTTCATCCATGTGTCACACCATATACGAGATCAGATGATACATCAACTGGTTATAATATTTTATTTATGCAATAGTCGAGGTGTCATCCTGTATATGGTGTGATATAGAGAGTGAGACACAAAAATGAAACAAAAGATCTACTCTGTGAGAGTAGTTACAAACTTGCAACTTGTAACTATAGTTATAGTAGTCTA
Source organism: Agrostemma githago (assembly GCA_958450325.1). Taxonomy (NCBI): domain Eukaryota; kingdom Viridiplantae; phylum Streptophyta; class Magnoliopsida; order Caryophyllales; family Caryophyllaceae; genus Agrostemma; species Agrostemma githago. Next base: position 2,658,219 of record OY288248.1, read on the forward strand.
CTACACATGAGAGAGTTGTGCATAAAGGCGTTGTGAATAATGTGATCGTTTGGGCATTGGTGGTAAAGTTTGACGTGATTACAAAGTTGTAACCTCATTTTTCAACCTCTCCCCTTTCTCACTTGTCATATCCTTTTGTCTGAAATTCGGGTGTATCATGTTATTGTACACGATTTTTTATAATAAATTATGAAAATAAATAATTAAGGCTTCTTATTGGTAAGGGTGTACGAGAACATGGTACAATAGATGGACATTTTGCATACTTTAATTTCTTTGCGCTATTGTTTCCGAGTTAGAGTGTTCTTTCCATTTGCTTTACTGAATTAAAAAAATTTAGACTTTGATCGTCGCTGTGATAAAAAAAATATGAATCAAGATCGCATTATTTTCACTTAATTAGACTATTAAATCAAATTTTATTTTCAACAAAAATAATAATTATGTATAACTATAATAAAACTCGGTCAAGATAATATTTCGAAGACTGTAGAATAACACTCCCTCCGTCCCACTAAGATTGTCCTGTATTTCTTTTTGGGTAAGTTCTTAGAGATTGTCTCATTTCTCAACTTTCCTTTTTAGTCCATCATTTTTTACAACTTTGTCCCTACTAAGTCAAAGTATTTATCATTTTGTCATTACATTAACTCACACCACCTCACACAACATTATGACTCACGCTATAAAGAAGTCATCATTGCATATATTATATATACTCAATCATCACACAATTTTCTTAATTATTGTGCAAAAATAAATGAGATAAACATTTTGGGACGAAGGGAGTATACTCCGTATGAGAATTGAAGAACACTCCGAGTTGGAAGGAGTACACTAAAGATTCATAATGGGCCACTTTGCCTTGAGTAGGCCTTGCAAGTAAGGCCCCCCAAAATTTTAAATTTTTTTATTACTCCGCATGTATTTTCTCCATTAATCAATTCACCCGGCCCGCCCACCCACGAGTCGGGTTAGGTCTTCTAACTCAACTTGGTCAGCCCAACCCAAAACCGATCCGTGACCACCCTTAATCCCAAATTCCCAATTACTCTTTATGTCCGAGTCATTTGTTTACTTATTACTCCGTACTGTATCAGTCATTCATTTACCTTTTTATATCAGTCTTTCCGTCTCGAACATCATTCCCTTTTTTATACGGGATATTATTTGTGAGTAGTATTTTAATTAAAGGTAACAAATAACCGAGATAGAGGAGTAGAATTGTTTTCATGCGTGATTTGATCATCCAAGTCACTCATAGTCAACTTGTCATACGGAGTATATTGTAGTCTCTTCTTGACCTAACAAAACTATCTCGACCCGAACTAAAGACCATATTTTGACCTTTAACTCCAAACTAACACAAATATTTTCATAGAAAACGAGTCGATAACCCTAAAAAAAGTTGAAAATAACAAACTCAAAAATATCGAACCCAAAATAACCCAACCTGAAACGGACCCACCCAAACCCGACCCGGTTGACCCGTTACCAGGTCAGACCATTCATCAAAGTTTTACATTTTTTTTTTTGTTCAACGAAGAGCGCACTTAGTCGCATTACAATATAGGGGGAGGGGGATTCAAAGTTTTACATTTTTTTGATAAAACACTTTACATCATCTATTTATATACTCCCTCCATTCAATTTGATTCTTTACGTCTGCTTTTTTACACTTGTCAATGCACGTTTTCTTTTGCCCATATTTTTAACTACATATTTCTAAAAATTATAAAAAATCGATATTTATAACACATTCGATTAGACAATTTAAACAAGATCTCATATAACTATATTTTCTTATATATTACTTGTACAAGTTATGTCGACAATTCAATCCACTTATGAATAGTACTCAAAAAGTAAAGGTAAAGAACCTATTGGAACAGAGGAAGTACAAAGTTTCATTACTTTTTAACCACTTTAATTTAGGTAACCCATAAAATCATTTGATTTAACAATAATCTCAATTTCAAATAATTTTTTCGATTTTCTACTTTTTGTGTCAAAACCAAATGTGAATAAATGATCGGGACGGATGAAGTAATATGTTTGGGAAGCTCAAATGTGAGAAAATATCCTTGATTCAATATGTAATAAAATGAGAGGAAATCCCAAAGTATTTGGAAGAGATAATCAAAGAAATAAAAATAGTGGTCAGAAAAGGATGAGAAAAATGAGACGAAAGAAGGAGAAAGAAAGCAACAAAAGAAGCTTTATCTTGGAGATTGAGCGTGTGAAAGGCTTGCAATAACAGCTGACCCACCCAAACACAGGCCCACCATTCTCATGGGCCTCCACATACCAACCCGATTCCCCCTTATATACATACTCCCCTCCTCAAACTCCATGTACACGCTTCACAAAAAACTCGCACTTCTACTGAAATTATTCTACAGTGACAAAGGAAGGAGATGGATCATGCGGCGGATGCGTACAGGACGGACTTGATGACGATCACTCGTCACGTGCTGAATGAGCAGTCGAAGCACCCTGAGTCACGTGGCGACTTCACTATTCTTCTCAGTCACATTGTTCTTGGATGCAAGTTCGTCTGCTCCGCCGTCAACAAGGTCATTTTTCATTTCTGATTCGATAATTATTGTTAATGTAATTATTGTTAATGTGAGACAGTTTTAGGATGAATAATGTGAGACGATTTCACGATTTCGAGAGTGTTATTAGTTAGTTTGTCAATAATTCGTCAAAATAAAGAGAATTCATGTAGAAAGCTGCGGTAATGGTGAATTTTCTTCTCCTTCGTTTCCGACTTGATTATGAATGTTAAGGTAAACTGCGGTGATGGTGAACTTTCATTCAATTCACATGAATTCTAAATCCGAATGAATTGACGAGAATTCTGTATACTGTATACATTTATTTGATTAGGTTCTTGAAAGACGGTGTCAGGATAAATAGGTAAGATCGTGTTGTGATGATTCAGATATCGATTCCGAAAAATAATCGGATTTGGTGTAGATAATCAAATGCAAATATAACGGATACAGTGTAATAGTTAAGCAATGGACACGTAACAGAGTTGAAAAAATCAAGAAACGATTTCTTTATGAAAATGTTAACGTCTTCAGATTAAAGATAGGCATATACGTATAAGGAAGAAGATCAAGAGTAATGGATGGAATCATAGAATTAAGTGTGGAGAAAGTTTTGATTATGACGATGATATCGTGTGTCGATCTTATCGATAGCGCCTATTTTCCAATTACGAGTATTATTATACAGTATTGATTTTGTGCTGTGATGTGCTGTTGTTTCTTATCAATATTCTATGCAAAATACGTATTCGATTAAGGTGTAAGGTTTGACAATTTGGTTTGACTATTTTCCCCTGAATACTGGACTAGTTAGGTGGCTCGTCTTCTTATTTTATGGTGGATTGTCGGTCTTTTGTAAGACGGTATTATGTAAAGATATCGTAAGATATCAAATATAGTACTCTCTCCGCTTCTTTTAAATCTTTCACAATGATTTTGGGAAGAAAATTAAGGTGGAATATGTGGAGGAAAATGAAAGTGGTAAAAGAAAGTGATGTCACAAATAATTAGAACCACAAAAAAGTACGTACTAAAAAAGGAAAGTGAAAGATAATAGAGAAGTTACCAAAATAGAAAATATGGAAGATTATAGAATACATTAACAATCAGAATGTAACCATTCTTTGTACGAGAGATTTGCGATAAAATCATACTTTCTTCATTGTTTTTATATCTTCTCATCCCATTGATATATAGGTGGAGTACTCCCTTCGTTTTTTAAGTTTCTTTCCATTTCTTTTTGTACTTAGAATAAGAAATTAAAATATTGTAAAGTAATGAATGGTAGGCCTTAGAAATGACTTGTATCTAATGAGAGGATCCAATAAGAACAAAAAGGTGAAATTGGATGAACAAAAAAGGAAGGAGTAGAAATGAGAAGAAACAAAATAAAAAAACGGTCCCAAAAGAAATGCGGGAAGAAACATAAAAAACGGAGGGAGTATTATATTAAAATGGGAAATAAAAAAAAAAAAAAAAAAAAAAAAAGAGGAAGTAGGATAATTTGTGTATTTTTTTAAAAAAAAAAATTGTGTAGGTGGACATGTCATGTTCTAGTTGATTTAATTTGATTACACAGTTTGATCACAAATTATTATGTGAGACGATCTCTTAATAATCGTATTATGAAACTGTGTCACATGAGACTTCCTCTTGATTGATTGCACTACAAATGACCAATACTCGTATTTCATTTTATTAATTTTAGTCTCTTGGAAACTATATCTCATAGTCTTACAATAACTTAATACTCCGTAAAAGATAGTCTGACGTTATTAAATTTTGAAGGGAACAAAATTAAGCTATATGGCGGCATTGGTAATTGGTCAACCTCGTTTATCAAATTAATGTCTAACCTCACTCATTTCAGGTCGACTCATTTTAAATCTCGGTTCTGTTATATGTTGTGTAATGTACTCTGTATAATGTGTTATATGTCGCGTAATATTAGTGTAGTACTGAGTACTTCTATATTCATGGTAGTCGAGCATATGTAACTGTCGATGTTTAATGCTTACTGAAAATGTTGTTTTTGTCAATACCTTATATTTAGGCCATCTTACCTTAAGTTTAGGCAATCTTCAAATATGATAAATGTATTTTTTTTTCCCTGAAATGGGCCTATTATTTACATTTTTTTGTCGAATAGTACCAACTACCAAACCGTGTTTTCCGTTGACAGACGTGGAAAGAGGGATTACTTGGTTGTGCTTGGTTGGGTACATTTACACTGTCTTGTGCATAATGTTCTATGTAGTGTGACCATTATCGAAATTAACAACTGCCAATTACTGCAGGCTGGTCTTGCTAAGCTCATAGGACTTGCAGGGGAGACTAATGTTCAGGTTTTGATGTCGTTCTGAAATCCTGATCATAGTTTTCCTCACGACATACTGCTGTTTTTTCTGTTCTGATGTCGCGGTTGTTGTATTCATGTTACGCCTTAGGGCGAGGAGCAAAAGAAGCTCGATGTGCTTTCAAATGAAGTTTTTGTCAAGGCCCTTATAAGCAGTGGCCGAACTGTAAGTGACTAACATGATTCTGTGCCTTAGAAACTCAGTTGAGCCCATATCAAATTGAATTATGCTGAGGGTGCACAATATATTTGCAGTGTATCCTTGTGTCTGAGGAGGATGAGGAGGCAACATTTGTTGAGCCAGCTCTGCGCGGAAAGTGCGTACAGCCACTCTCTCCTGAATGTTCATTGCAGTCGAGTCTTATTCTATCATACATTGCCTATCTATTTTTGTGCTAAATAGATGTCATATGTGTAAGCATGGCTCAAATTTTGTCAAATTTTCAGGTATTGTGTTTGTTTCGACCCATTGGATGGATCTTCCAACATTGATTGTGGCGTTTCCATTGGAACTGTAAAGCTTTTACTCCTACCTTTAGTTAATTTGGAAACTTGTACATTTTTTGGAGAACGTGTTTCGTCTAACTTAGCAAAATGTCATGTTACTCTTAGATCTTTGGTATCTACTCTGTCAAGGATGTTGACAATCCAACCCTAGAGGATGTTCTGCAACCTGGAAAGGATATGATAGCTGCTGGTTATTGCATGTACGGGAGCTCCTGCACGGTATTTATTACTTCCTCTGTCATCAAACACGTAATACTTATGTTCGATGGTGTCAGTAAATTGACAAATTACATTTTCCGCAGTTTGTGTTGAGCAGTGGATCTGGTGTCAATGGCTTCACTCTCGATCCATCTCTTGGAGAGTTTATTTTAACTCACCCCGATATCAAGGTTCGGCTTCACTGAAATTGATTCTTCCATGTTAACTTAGTATCCTTTTATCAAGTCAAAGGTATATGAATGCTGTATACAGATTATACTGAGATTGCTCACAGTAGTAATGCAGATTTAGTTATCCGATGTTGTGGTTATGTCCCTTTTTGTCGAGGTTGATTCCGCTGTTTCTTTAGTTTGTTTATAGAGTTTGATGCATCTGAGTTTTCTTTGATTGATCAGATTCCAACGAAGGGAAAAATCTATTCTGTAAATGAAGGAAATGCAAAGAACTGGGACACCCCAACAGCCAAGTATGGCTGCCTTTGCGCTTTCAGCTTTTGGTTACTTGTTTTGTTTTGCTATTGCGCTGAACTTCCATGATTCTTAGGTATGTCGAGAAATGCAAGTTTCCTACAGATGGCTCATCACCAAAGTCTCTTCGATACATTGGAAGGTACTATTAATTCCCCGTTTCAAAATTAGGTTCTCTTTTTTATAAGTAATTCATCTTATGTCAGTATGTCGTATCTTCAAATGGCCCTGTTCCGATACAGACTAGTTTTTCTAAGCACATAAAGCCTACGAGTATAATGAGCAGCTTAAAAATTTGAGTTTGCCACTGGCTACATGTATGTATGTATATATAACCGGAAGTATCTTCTAATAAGTTGCACATTGTTTATGCAGCATGGTTGCAGATGTGCATCGCACTCTGCTGTATGGCGGTGTCTTCATGTATCCTGGTGATAAGAAGAGTCCTAATGGGAAACTAAGGTACGTGACTTACCTGCGAGAGTCTTTAATTATCTATACATACCTGAGTATGATCGCTGTGCTGTGAGCTGTTTAACAGTCGTCTATTCTCCGATTCATATGTGAACCAGAGTTCTGTATGAAGTTTTTCCAATGTCATTTTTGATGGAACAAGCAGGCGGACAAGCATTTACTGGAAAAGAACGGGTATTAATTAACTCCATCTCGTTTAGTTCGTCTCAATCTTCAATGTCACGTTACTGTCGCAGAACTTAAGACTGATTACTGATTACTGACTGACTGACTGTCTGACTGATGCGGATGATTTTGATGTTAGGCTCTTGACCTGATCCCAACGAAGATACATGAGCGGTCTCCAGTATTCCTTGGAAGTTACGATGATGTGGCCGACATCAAAGCGCTGTATGCAGCTGAAGAGAAGACTTCTTGAGATGTTGAATCTCCATTGTTAAGAAAGAACCCTTGTCAATATTCCAAGTTGAGCCCCTATTATATGCTTTAGAACACACTATGAATGTTGTTGATTTGGGGCATGCACAACTCAAATTGTAAAATACTTTTTACATATATATATATATACTCCGTATCATATATCAATATAAAGGATATTTACAAATGACCAAGACTGAAGAAATATTCGTTATATGTCTTGCCCATTTTGCAGGAAAAACTTCATGTAGTAATGCTGATGGTGCTTGTAAACCAAAATGTGTATTGTTAAAGTCGATATATGTCGAAAGAATGTACACTAAAAATGTTATCTAAACATCCTAAACCGTATACCTAAAACCGTCAACCTAAAAGGTTAAAACTACAAACAAAATTTAAATTAATGAAATCGATAAAAAAAATGTTACTCCGTACTTGATCCAGGTGTAGCGGAAAACATTACAATTCTACCATCCCGAGTTGTGGGAAGCGTTTTTTTTTTAAGTTGCAAGAAATCGTTCTTTTTTTACAAATTTGAAATTTGAATTTGATGTTGAGAGAACAACGAGAGAATATGAAATACTCGTATATACTCATATAAAGAATTTGGTTAGAAACCGTAAGTCATGTAATTTGAAAACCAAGTAGTCTGGAGACCGAGACCATTTTTAGGCAAACAAAAGAACGAGAAACGGTGGGAAAATTAATTTGTAGAGAACGGTTTTTTAAAATATGTTATAAGATGTTTTGGATTTACGGAGCATTAAATATTAAATATAGATAGGGGTGTTCACCGGTTCAAACCTAGACCGAACCGAACTGGTTAACAAAGAAACACAGACCGGACTGAACCGAACCGTAAAATGGACTAAATTTGATTTTTAAAAGTGTGGACCGAATCGCGGATCGATCACCAAATTTTATGCGACCCAAAGAGTCAGAGACCGTATCAGTACGTGCCCACTTTTTGAAGACCCCTGAATATAGAGGTTAAAATAGGAGAAAGACGATTTCAAGTAACATGTAGACAGTAAAGAGTGACTGGACTTGGGCCGGGTTCCTTATCTCACAGTTCCTTATCTGAGTTTAGGATAGAGAAGTTCGAGAGAAAGAAGATGAAGAAGAAATACGGTGATGGCGCCTTCATGCCTGCACTAGCACCACACTGTCTATGTCGGCATAACTTCTTTCATCAACAATGGTGATAAATTGATAATCAATCATACGATTTTGCAGTTTCCGAGCTGAATCATCACTTCATCACGCATTCTACTACAATTAGTACCCCTAATTTTCTCTCATTTTTTCATATAATTAGGGATTTCATCAAATTATTACGTGTTTTGATTGAATTGCAAATTACATTGTGTTCTCTTGTTAGAATACTGAATGTCTCCTGCTGAACAAGCGAACTTATGGAGAGCTGACACCAAGGTACCTACTCTACTCCCCCAAATTAATCAGAGGCGATTCTAGCGCTCAAATTTTCGGTACCGAATTTCCTCGTGTTGTTTTGTACTCTTACTAATGTTAATGTCTCGTATTTACGGATTTTTGGTAGCTAAAGTCGATAATTTTAAGTTTGGGAGGGGCAAGGGCGAATCTAGAGCTAAAATTTTGGTGTAGCGGATTTCTTCGTGTTGTGTTATACTTATGTTAAGGTCTTGTATTTACGAATTTTGGTAGCAAAAGTTGATAATTTTAACCGGTAAATTTGGTGTAGCGAGTGTTGCCCCCTTGCTAGTAGCTAGATTCCCCCGCCAATCCTCGTCTTCTTTGTTTTCTGCTTTTTGCCACTGTCAAATCTGTAACCTGACCTAAAATGGGTAGCAAAATTCGATAATTTTAACCATTTTTTTTTTATAGTTTGGGGGTAGCGAGTGCTACCTCTTGCTAGGAGCTAGATTCCCCCGCCAATCCTTGTCTCTCTTTTTTTAATGAACGAGAGAACCCGCAGCCGCTACCTTTTTGGTGCGCTCTGGGTAAACTTCGGGTGTACGCATAGCCAGTAAACCACGCACACCAGGGTAAACCGCCCGTGGGCGACATGCTCGAAGTTTAGAAGGCACAGTCTCAAGCCATACATCCCACAAGTTCGCGAGCCCCGAGACCCTTGGGCTGATGACCACAAGTTTTAACCACTAGGCAACACCCTTACGGGCTCCTTTGTCTTCTTTGGTTTCTGCTTTTTGTGCTGTTTGTCACTGTCAAATCTGTAATCTGACCTAAAATGGGGTTTGCCTGACCAGATGCTTTCTCCGATCACATGCCCTTGTACGTTCTTCATTAGAGATTTGAGATTTGTATCCAGTAATGCGCCCTATAAACTCTATGGAGGAGGAGCTCCTTCAAGGCCGCATAGGAGGCGGTTTTCAAACTATTTACAGGGTTTGGTAGCAAACGAGCAATGTCATTCTCTTCAGTCCTCCATATATGCTTCATCCACAGGTACAATGCTATTTTTTGTATTAATGTGTTTGGGAAACTAGTGTACTTGTTTTCAGTAGGCTGCTGAACACTTATTGCTTCCAGTGTATTCACAGATAAACAACACAATGTGGGCTGCTTTCAGGGTGATGGCTTGTTTTTAGATGTTATGACTGTCGACAACGGTTATCATTTTGGAAGCAATGATAGTATTTACGACACTGAAAACTACCAACCCGTGGAGGAGCCGTGGCTGTTGCAGTCGCACGTTTCCTCTCACTCCTCTAGTGAAAGCATGGATGGCAATGGAACATTTGAATTTCAGCCGAATTGTTCTCAGAAAGAGTAGTCTCCGGAGTATTTTATCTCTAAGTCCGTCATAGAAAATGGGAAATTAGATGCAAGCGCTAGCTGGTTTTCCCCTGGCAGAGAGGATCCTGTAGAGGATGCATGGCTGCTGTATCCTCCTATAGAGCCTTTGGATGTAACTACTCAGTCAACTTCTGTTGCTGCTTCAATTAGTGAGCCCACTAGAATTGCGCAAAGCCCGGTGGACCTCGAGGATCAACAACATCAAACTCCAGAAAAGTTTATTGCTGGAAATGAGAGAGATATTTTCACTCACGAAAGTTCTCCTACGACTGAGATTCTAATCAACTGCTCGGTTTGTACCATGCAAAGAATTGCTCTGCTTGAAGATGGGAATTTAGTCGAATTGCTATTGGAGCCGGTCAAATGTAATGTGCAATGTGATAGTGTTTACCTTGGGGTGGTTACAAAACTTGTTCCTCATATGGGTGGTGCTTTTGTAAATATAGGGAGTTCTAGACCATCTCTCATGGATATTAACCCTAAGAGACAGCCATTCATATTTCTTCCCTTAAGCACTACAAAGGAAACTGATTCAAATGACTTTTCGTCATGCATTGTTGAACAACCAATCGTGAAGCAGGACGATGCCAGGCTCTCTGATGATGATCTTGACTGCGATTTTGAAGATGATGATTTTGAGGAACATGATGGTGAAGATGACATAGGCCTTGGCAATCAGTTGAATGGCAAGGGAACCCACCCAAAAGTCCAACCTCATCCCCGTTCATCTCAAAATCAAGGACATAAAACCGCAAGGAGTATTAATGGAGCTGATGAAACGTGGGCTCGTGTTCGCAAAGGAACCAAAATAGTAGTACAAGTTGTGAAAGAGGGATTGGGCACAAAGGGACCCACATTGACCGCTTATCCAAAGCTCAGAAGCAGATTTTGGGTGCGTATTAAAACTTGACTTTCTTACAATTGACTTCTTTTTAGGTGTTCGGCTTGTGGGTTATGTTTGGTTACCTCTTTCCTTCGTTCAGGTATTGATCACGCATTGCAATACTATTGGAGTATCAAAGAAGATTTCTGGTGCTGAGCGCACACGATTGAGAGTCATAGCAAGATCTTTGCAGCCTCGTGGTTTTGGCGTGACTATCAGAACAGTTGCCGCTGGTCATTCTGTGGAAGAACTGCGTAAAGACCTGGAAGGCTTGCTATTAACATGGAGAAATATCATGGAACATGCAAAATCTGCTGCTCTGGCTGCAGATGAAGGGGTTGAGGGAGCTGCACCTGTTATCTTGCACCAGGCTATGGGACAGACACTCTCTGTTGTCCAGGATTATTTTAACGAGAAGGTTATTGTCTCTGCATTCTAAATATTTGAATTGTATTTCCAATATTTCATCAACACTGGTTCATTTATGTCAATAGAGCAAAATCCAAAACCACGACTCACGTACAGTATATGCTGATCAAACTTGGAATTTTCTTTCGACATCTTTGTTGGTTTTATTCAGGTGAAGAGAATGATTGTTGACTCTCCAAGAACATACCACGAGGTACGAAATGTATTCTGCTTATTTTGGAGTACTGCTGCCTAACTAAGCAGACATAGAGCTTGTTATTTCTGAATTCATTTCCTTCTTCATATTCTTTGTGAAATGTTGGTAGAATTGATAAAGTCCGATACAATTTTAACTATAGTAGATCTAGATTTCTGATTTGCCTTCACTAACCCTGCTGACATCACCCAAGGTTGTCTTTTAATCGACATTGTGTGCAGAGTATCACTAGTAAAAAAAGTTCATAGCGTTTAGTTGGAGTCAACATTCAGATACTGTATAATTGAGCTTTACGTTGTGTCTTTTCTTGTGTATTTTTTTCCAGGTGACGAATTATCTGCAGGATATTGCTCCGGATCTCTGTGAAAGAGTTGAGCTGCACAGCAAGAAAGTTCCCTTATTTGATGAGTTTAATATCGAAGAGGAGATCAACAATATTCTCAATAAAAGGTGAGTTATATACATTTATGAACTTGTTTGATTAGGCAAACCAAAAACTTTACATCTATGCTGATTTCAACTCTTTGATAGGGTTGCTCTTTCTAATGGAGGATCTCTAGTGATTGAGCAAACGGAAGCATTAGTTTCTGTTGATGTCAATGGAGGGCATGGAATGTTTGGTCAAGGGGCCTCACAAGAGAAAGCTATTCTTGATGTCAACCTAGCTGCTGCAAAACAAGTATGTGACCTGCTATCCTGTTCCTTCAACCTTTGTGACTTCAACTCTTTAGTTTCGGACTCATATTTCTGTCTGGCACGACACGTAACTCTCAGTCCAGGATAGAATCTTGTCGGTGTCATTGGGGTAGTCATAAACATGAATAGGTTGTATCTCCCTAACCCAAATTTGACATTTTTGAACAGACAGTCATAAATTTGTCAACCAACACGGCGACACCTGACGTTGTTGACAGTTAATTACAAATGTAGTCTGGAATCCTGAAGTTTGAGAATTTAGGTCTTATTTTTTGGATGAAGTGAAAGCTTGATACATGAATTAAGTTTTGAACTTTATACCCTTACCAGAATTCAAGATTAAGTTGTTAATATCAATTCATTTTCACTTATATTGCTGTCAAGGGAAGTTCCTAATGTTGACGTTTGTCTAGATTGCCAGGGAATTGAGGCTCAGGGATATCGGTGGCATAATTGTGGTAGATTTTATTGATATGTTGGACGATTGTAAGTACATTGACTAAGCTTTTCTCTTCCGTTATTTCTGTTGTAATTATGTTTTATCATTCTAGATGCACTATCAAATGAGGGGAATACAGATGAACACACATGCAGAATTTACTTAATGTAGAGATGATGGATCACAAGAAGCTTCTAGCATGCTGGCTTTTGTTTAAGTCAATTTTTAGTTCTACTTGGACAACTTTTCTGCATAGAAATCCTTACTAATTAAAAAAAACGCACTCGTCCCCTCCAGGACTTTGGATTACCAAAAAAATAGTGTGTTTTGAGCGTTGATATTTCATAATGACTTTTTCTTTATATCGCTGTTTTATTATTGCCAGCAAACAAAAGATTGATCTATGAAGAAGTCAGTAAGGCTGTTGAGAGAGACCGGTCAATAGTCAAAGTCTCAGAGTTGTCAAAGCATGGATTGATGGAGATAACAAGAAAGCGGGTATGTTTTGAGTGTCAATATTTCATTATTAGTACTGTCAAAATGCGGCCTTCCCAATCATGGATAATCAGGTGTACCCTTACATCATGTTAAACAGGTGCGCCCAAGTGTGACATTTATGATAAGTGAACCTTGCACGTGCTGTCATGGCACGGGAAGAGTCGAAGCTTTAGAGACATCCTTTTCAAAAATTGAGCATGAAATTTGCAGTTTGCTGGTAAGCCTTTGTTAATTAGACTATTGACTACTAAGTGGAGGCAAAAATTGGAGCTTTTAAAGCTGGAAATTATTCCGTGTCACGACTTGAATCAGCCTTTTTGGAAAATAGTATATTCGAGCATCCATCATGATACTTGTTGTGAAATGATATTATGAACTTTTATGTACTTTCATGTGGCAGGCAACAATGGACCAAAAAGCAGATCCAGGGAGTCCGAAGTCTTGGCCCAGATTGGTGCTAAGAGTTGATACATACATGTGTGACTACTTAACCTCAGGAAAACGGACAAAAATTGCGACTTTGAGCAGCTCTCTTAAAGTGTGGATTCTTCTAAAGGTATTCAGAATTTATTTGTGGAATCAAATTAGGTTTTAGTTTGTTTGTTTTTTTCTAATTGTAATGAATGTGAAATAAATTTACTTGGTTCTGCCTCTTGATTTGACACTAAACCAGGTCGCAAGGAACTTTACGAGGGGTGCATATGAATTGAAATTGGTTGATGATGAAAAAGGTGACAACAACCAGCATCATGTTGGTGCTGCCATACTGGCATCAGCATCAGAACCTGAGACATCGAAATCCACCAAGAGGACAAAGCTTTTCACTGTTAAGAAGTGGAAGTCCGGAAGAAAATGATAACTCCGAGGAGATATGACAGGCTTGACTGAGGTACAACTTTCAGTTTCTGGAATAGCCTCTTAAGCTGTGAAAGAGGTTAGAAGGCTATGACACCATAGCCGTTAGCAACCGTTCTGAGTTAACTTGGAATCACTCAGTCACAGCGCAGGCGGTTAAGATAAGTCCCGGAAATGATCTGCCTTTTATCAGTGTTCTTCACCAATTAGAAATCCCGGATGGCAAAAAAAAAAAATCTCGAGTTATGTTCCTTTAGTATTTTCACGGGCTCTTTTATTTTGTGCAATTTTGATTTTGGTAGATAACTTTAATCACAAATCTGTTCAACTATTATGTGAAGTTGTGAATGTCAAATGTATTAAAAAAAATAATTATTCTTATATTACTGTACCTTTTTAAGGAAGACTCGTAGCTATGTAGGAAAATAACTACTTGTACTTTTTTTTGTTCGAGTCATGAAAACGATTATGATACTAAGATATTGACAGGGTTACGATAACATTACTCTGAAATTCTTACATGCGAAGTCACGGGGTGCAATAAAGAAGAGAATACTGAATTACTGAAAGAAAGTTACTGCTCTATATAGATGACGGTAAAGTATTTCAGGTCGCAGCTTCCTGAACTGAAGTGTTTTAGCTCCTTGGAGCAAAAAAAAGGCATGATAATAAAACTGAAAACCCGATTACATAAATAAATCACTCATATTGCTGTTGAAATGAGACTGACTGGGGTAGAGCCGAGGCCACTACATAGTAGAGATAAAACAATTGCGTACAACACTTCCTGCTTCTATAAACATTGCAGTTTACAGCCAAAATAAATGTTACACAAGCTGAACTGGGAAAGTATGAACAAACGCTCCAGAATGACACCGCATGTATCTCAACCACGCTGTCCACATAGATGCCGAGACCTCATGCTGCAAAACTAACAATCTCGCGACAGTAAAATCCCACCCTCGTGAGTCGTGACAGTCAGCAACAACGGCAACATAGAGCATCAGAGAATGAAAGTGGTCTGCTCTTAACTTCAAGTTCTTCAGCTGATGGCAACCGTTCCAGATTGTATATACTATTTGGAGTCCAACAGAAATTGTAAATGTTCTGGCAAACGCCTTTGCTGAATGGGTAAACTCTTTCAGGTATTCCTCTGCATAACATTTTATAGACGGTTTAATAGTATATCAAATGTTAATTAGTTGCCTTCCAAATGACTTCACAACAGAAGAATCTTATTCGGGCAACGATCACAAATTGGGTGTTTGAAGATAAAAAAAAACTTGCTGGTGAAATACAAATGATGAAAGGTCAAAGGGTGAGTTAGTGAGTTACTAACCGCATGTACGGAATTCGCCTTCGTCTTACAAGCTCATATGTGGTTTGATTCGTCAAAACCAGATAACTGCATCATCATCATCACAATGTAATAACAAAGTACAGAGCATTACTATAAGAGGCTTGGACGGAAAAAACTTAAACATAATAAATTTGCAAGAATTGGATTCGTGAAAGTGAAAGATTGATTTTGGTAGGAGTTACCTGTGAAATATGAGCAAAAGCACTAGAAAGACCAAACATATTGACAAAGAAAGGAGCAATACTATCATGACTGCATCAACCGGCCTGCGATTGTTGGAAGTCACAAAATTATTTGCAGAGAATCCAAAGATAAGTATAAATTTAATCAACACAGAAGTTTCGCATTAACAAGAAATCAGGTTCATGCTACCCATGTGCCAAGGATGATTAATACAGTCGAATGAACTGTTCCCAAGGCTATCACGCTAAATCGCACAAACAACAACCAGAAAAGACAAAGCTTGTGCCTAAATAATATAACTGCCTCCTATTTGACGGGGTTGGAGAGGGGATTACCAGGATTTTGAAAAGTTGGCCTTGAGATAGGAAATATACAAAAGAGCAGTCCAAAGGCACAATGCTGTCTCTGCACAAATATACCACCTAGAAACACAATGAATTGTTGTAAATGAGATAATAATCAGGAATAGATTTCAAGTAGATCGCGTAAAATAGAGTTTCTTATAATGCTTAGTTGTTTAGATAAAGTCCCCGTAACTTCTAATTAATTTGGTCAAACAGTGATTTGCTGGACCCAATGTGAGTAATAAGCAATTCAGATCCTTACCAAAATCGACAGTGATTACCCATCCCTACGCATGTTCCAAGCCAAACACAGTGATGATCAAACTGAAGAACACACTTATCACAGTCATGACAATGCTTTGCTCGAGGAGGCTGCAAAGATGTAGCAAAGAATATTCAGGCAGAGTCAGAAGAAATAGAAATATTCAGACTGCAAAATCGTTGAGGTTTGCATATTATCTAGATACCGAAAGGAAAAAAAGGTTTCCACTTTCCAGACGGTAAAAGACAGAAGTTTAACCAAATGATGTATAATGGTATCACCAAAATATAAGGTGAGGATAAGAGACTTGGATCATCACACAATGCCTAAACTGACAAAACTTGTTTCGCTAAATTTCAGAGAAGCATCTTACCTGCAAAACATTGCAGGATGTGCACGTCCATTGTCTGCCCAAAAAAGAAAGAATGGACAGCAACAATCAAGACGAGATATCTTCATAGCTACATTGGTCGACAGCTTCTAATGAATGAAATTTAAGTAAATTCGTGAAAAGCAATTAAACTAACATGGGGCACATTCAATAAAGATAAGACTAGTGTTTCCCCGAAACTACTACCTTACCAAAATCAAAACTTCAAAAGTATCAGCATCATTCTAAAGTGTTTGTTACAGCCATCCAAATACTGGCCATGGATGGTCACGTGAGCGAGAATAACATAAAAGAAACTTGGAAAGTCACTATATTACGGTCTTTCACTAATGTAACCCGCATGTTTTAGAATCAAGAATGCAAAGTCCTTTAGAATTGAAAGCAGAAAGAAACAATGAGGAGGCGAGAGTTAAAAGGCGTACCTGGTAGAGGATCCAGGAGGATACATCTGCATGACCATCTTGGTCCAAGGTGACGTGTAGTTTCCAAGAAGGGTTCTTCCAAGAGGATTACCTTCCACACTAATAACGGGGCAACCACAATTGCTTGATCATCATAGAGCAACATAAATACACGAGTGATCGATGAAAATTCAAGACACACAACACAGGATTGGTGGCATACTTACTTACTTTGAATTTCCAGAAGCGGCCCTAAGTAAGGATTCGCTTTCACTAGTAGCCCTCATTGCATCAATAACATATCTACAACAACATCAACATCAAAGCATTATTCTCCAAATAGATTAGGGGTCGGCTAACATGAATCATTATACAAAATCGTCAATAACATATCTACCAAAACCAGTTCAAAGCAGATTAGAATGCGAATGTACTCCCTCCCTCCCGATTATATAACCCTCCTGATTTCCTTCATGGTCAATCTCAAATCACATGTCCGGATGTCCCCTCTCTAACAACCCAAGATTTCGATAGCGAATTATCCCTAGTTAAGCACTCCCCATTCTTTAGAATTGCTACATTTGCTCAAATGTTCTCACAAATCATACAAAATGTCGCAAATTTCAAAGAATCGGTTCTCACAAATCATAAAAAAATGTAGCAAATTCCAAAGAATCGGAGGCATTATCAACTAACATTTGACTGCAAGCGAAAGAGAAGCGTAGAATTAAGAGGGAGGAGTAAAGGAAAAGTACCCTGGAGAAGTGTTAGCAGTGATGAAGTACTGAATCAAGGTAAGAAGAAAAAGCAGGACATAGAATCCAAAAGACCTGAAGGAAAACAGACATGAGTGGATAAGTAAACCATTGAATGAGCATAACGATCACCATACTTAGCAAGAGACGGTTTCTCAATAATGTTTTCTCAATACGGTTTCTGAATGACATTACCAAAGCTAGCAAAAGACAGTTTCTTGATAACGTTTACCAAAGCTAGCAAAAAAGACGGTTTCTGAATAACGTTAACGTTACCAGGGGTGATTAGCAGCGGTATCGAGGAGATGTTGGGGATGGATAAGAAAGAGGACGGCGAAGTAGAGGGCGTGTATGCAGACCAACATCACCTTCAGGCATAACGCCGATCTCCGACCTCAACAATGGAATTAAAGTAACACTTAGTCAACACGAATTCATTCGATTGATTGATTGATTGGATTGAATTGAATTGAATTGAATTGAATTGGGGGAAAAGAGGGAGTACCAGGATCGGAGAGACAAGGAAGGTAGGAATAGGCATTGCATCGATCGCCACCGAACTCAGCCATCTTCATCTACAGTTGATCAGGATTGATGCACCATAACCATGCCGATTGGATTGGATTGGATTGGATTGGATTGAATCAATTGGAAGCTGGAAGAGCAGAAGAAGGAAGAAGACGAAGACCAGGAGGTTGTGAGAGTGGTGAGAGAAGAGAGAATTAATTAGACAAGACAAGACAAGACTTTGAGACTTTGTTTATTATTACACAAACACAATTTGCTGAGATTTCTCCTTCTACTCCTCCCTACTAATCTTGATTAATTAATTACAGTATATATCAAGATCCATTGATTAATGGAATACTCGATAAATCAAATGGTTTTATGGATCCACCTCAATTAAACGGTGTAAAAACTTTGTTTGAATGGGAGGGAGTACAACATCTGGCAAACGGGTCAATCTGATAAATAGGTTAACTGGATTAATTTTGGACAGATGAACCGGGTTAATTTCGGATCTGGCTTCAGATCATTTTTTTGGTTTTGGTTTGTTATTTCAACTTTTCCTAGCGATAACCGACTCGTTTGCTAAAAAATAAACATTCGGTTCTTAAGAATTACGTGATACTGGTCAAACTCGAATCTTCAGTTCGGGTGTCAGATCGAGGAAATTTTAGCATGTATAGTAGGGGATACACAAATTGCCGATTTTTATTTTATTTACTTTAACCTAAACTTGACAAACAGGTCAAACCGAGTTACATACTTACCTATCCTTATCAAAGCATTTGCTAATCTTATAGAGTACTATCCCTAAGGCGTAGACCCACCCATATAAATCCAAGAATATCCCACCCATCTACTACTCCATAATACAGTAGATGCAAAGTTTTCAGTAGGGTCTCCTCTTCCTCTCACTTCATCTATTCTATTCTATTTCTATCCTCTGCCTGGCCCATTTCTGTAACCTCAACCTACGTTTGTTCTATGGGATAAGATCAAAGATCTCATCGAAAAAAAGGTAAATGTATGACGGTCATAAAATCAACGATTGAACACAGGTGATGCCGAAGTGCTCAAAAAGGACTTGCATTGCCATAGATACACCATCATATGATTCGATTTATTGTACAGTAGTACACCATGTTGCCAAACTATACAGTTTGTAATATACAGAAAGGAGAGAGCATGGCACGAATGCACGGCCATCTTTACTAACATTTCAGCACACCCCCTGCCAGTCCCCGCGCCACAGATGAGCGTTTACATATGCACGACTTCCAAACCGCTCTTCTGAGCTCACCCTTAACCGTCTCTCCCCTTTTTCTGTTCACCTGATCTTCAAAGTTGATGTCTCAAAGTTGTTCACACTTCTGGGGATAGGAGCTTCGTAAGTTCGTCTCTCCACTTGGCTGCAAATTTTAACATAAATCTTTCAAGTTTTAGGGTTTGGTCAACAAAAGCGTAGCAACTTTGGTCCAATTATGGTACTCTGGTTAGCGTTAGCTTACCTGCATCAGCGTATCTCTCTTCTTCAACTGCTAAATTCATATTCAGTACAACACCAAGTTCCTCTACCAATGGATCAGGTCCTTCCAATGGACTGTTTCGTGATTTTTGAAAACCATACAGGACAATCCCATCAATACACCATGAAGCTTCAAAATCGTGCATTAGAGACAAATTTCGAGAGAACACAATACCTGTCCAATAAGACATCGTAAATAGGTTTTGAATGAAAAATCCTTCCAGTGCCTGTAATCCTTATAGCGTCTGCCGAGACAATGTCCTTGTTTACATAAATCGGGGCCTGTAAATGTATATCCAAACAACATAAATTTTCACCAGTCAGTAAATGTAAACTCTCTATGTCTACCACTACTACTCCCTTCCAAAAACACATGTTTTTACACTTCATTTCTGTGGAATAAGAGCGAACCTGTATTTTTTATAAACCTATTTCGCATCAGAGCAATGTAGTAAGATGAGCTTTAAACAACCATTAATGTACCTTGCATCTTTTGGCCACATTTATGGCATCTGATGGGCGTGCATCCACACAAAAAGTCTCGATTTCACCCACCTGGAAAGGGTACTACCAGGGGTTATTAACAAATACAGTAAAACTTTCTAAAAGTTAGCTCAACAGACAACATCGACTTTTTACAAAGTCAAATTTCTTTGATAAAAATGAATCCGAGAGCAAATTACCTTGCCAAAATATATTGTAGCGAAATATGTATTGATCACTCTTTTTGTAATTTTCACCATCTTTATCTGCCATTTGAGAAAACGACATTAGGAAAGGAACAAGGCAGTGAAAGCAATACCACGCTTGAGTGTTGAGCCATCGTTATATAGCATACCTCATATCCAAGATCAACGACAAGGTTCTTGGCGAATTGGAAATGGTTTAAGTAATCCTGTCAAATCCAAACATCACATAAATAAGCATTACCGTGCAACGACTTACTAGGATTAAAGAAAAGAGTAAAAACGTGGATTACCCCATGGTCGTCCTCATCTACAGAATCTAGAAGTCTCTCGACAGCAACCTCACCTGCAATGTGACAAACTGTGACTTGCAGCTCACTCTCAGGCATAATTACACAGTGACAGTCGGATAACCGGAAACCAGCAATAACCAGAAGGAGTTATTAGAGAAAGTACCTACAACAATGGGAAGCAGATAATTCCCTTCACAGGAAACCTTAAGGAACATGGTGGAATGGCGAAAACGACGCAGAATGCTTAATCCTACAGATGTTACAGCAGTCTCAAACCCTCTCACTTTAGTAGAGAAAGGAACAAATCGACCAGGGAACTGCTTTAACTCTTTTGGAAATCCTTGCTTCCGTAAATGGTGATGCTTCACAGTTTCTGTACATTGCACAAACCCATTCTATACTATCACGCTCTATTACAAAAACAAGTCTTTATTCAAGTACACGACATCTTTCTCCATATAACACATACATAAAGATCCAATTCTGGTCACCAATCACGCTCTTGAGAAAAGTAGCAAGCTTTTGAACATTTAAACGATTTTCAAATTCCGATCGCATATGTTGAAGAATGTATACAACTAAATGGAAGTGGTGAATACAAATGTTCATTTTTTTTTCCAATGAAGCGCGTGCTTAGTCGCATTATAATACTGAGAGGGGGATCGAATCTTGGACGGTTACCAACCATGATCTTGAGAAAAGTAGCAAGCTTTGGAACATTTAAACTCAGAATGTCACTGCAACATACTTGGTCTATTCCAATGAATTGTATACGTCTTTTAAATTCCGCTCACATATGCTGAAGAATGTACACAACACTCAATGGAAATGGTGAATACAAATGTACATACTGGCATTACAACATAAGGGAGAAATTGAATCTGGTAGCACTCGTTACCCCCAAACTTAATAGAAATGGTTAAAATTATCGACTTTTGCTGCCAAAAACTCGAAAATATGACACCTTAACCTAAGTGAGGAAATTCACTACCCAAAGTCTTGGCTTTAGATTCACCCCTACCTCCGTCTTAACCACTATACTAAGACATTTACGGCAATGTACATGTTCATTAATGTTAGGTTAGCAAAACTAATCAGAAATCACAAAAACAGTAATAAATCAACAAATCACAAAAACAGTAATAATGAATTAACAAGGCGAAGAGTAATTAGAGTAGAGTAATGGAATTCGAACCAGAGAGTAAGAGGGAAGCTTCAACAAAATCGTCGTGAGGTTGAGCTCCATGATCATAATTAGAATTAGAATTGGAATTGGGAGGAGAGTGGAATTTACAGGAAATAGGAGTAGAATGAGTAGAAATGGAAGTAACAAGTTTTTTAGGGGTTTTAAATCTCAATGAAAATGGAGATCGATGATGAAGAATCGAAGAGGATGAGGATGAAGATGAAGATGAATGGGGGAGTTGAATGAGGTTAGAGGTGGTGGGGGATAATATCTCTGTTCTTAGCATTTTGTTGGGATTACAGTAATGACGGATTTTTCTGGGATGAGAGGGAATTGAATTGAAGAAGATGAAGAAGAAGATGATGAAGGAGATGAAAAAGAAGTAGGAGAGGAGAAAGTTGGGCAACCAGTTTATTCAGATAATAATGATTAATGAAGAAGATGGTTTGTGAAGATATTTTTATTTAAAGCAACGGGGACGGGGACGGGGACGGGGACAGGGACAGGGACACACATCAATCCATCTCAAGTCCGATTCAACGTGACCAATAAGTTTGCCATAAATAAAAGCAAATTCTTGTTTGTGACGAAACTATCCGTAATAAATGTGTGACGGATCAAATAATATTCATTTGGGTAGATAAAGACAAAATCATGTACTACCCATTAGTCTTGTCTTTTCCAACCAAATAGTATTATTTGACCCGTCATCAACTTGTGACGGATATTTATTTGACTTACCATCTTTGTACATTTAATCGATAGAAGAGAGTATACCATCTTTGTACATTGTACTCCCTTTCCATTCTACGGGAACCAATCATTTATAAATGGATCAATTACTAAGAATAGTGGTATAAAAGTAGATGATAAGGATAAAAAAGCCTTTTTTATTTTATTTAATTTTGTCACTTTTAGAAATGATAGGAATTGAATGAATTAACCGAAAAAAGAAAATGGTAGGTTTCCAAATAATGGAAGAGAGTATTTAAGATACCAAATAAAGAAATAATCTATTAATACACGTATTAATTGTCTTGATGCATGTGTAATATGTGTTCAAATCCATATATTTATGCTTCGTACTAAATTTGAATTTTTTTTATTGTTTAAATATAATCCTTAGGACTGTATTTAACATCATCCATAAATCATTGAGTAGATTATACTTTACAATGTATATAGTTTTATGTGCAACATATAAATCAATGAGTAGATAAATCAATGAATTGTTTGCCTTTCCGTTTGACACCAAGGTTAAGGGAACCAATGAGGGGGTGACATGTAGAGCAAAACTCATGATAATGATCAAATTTCATATAAAAAACATTCCTAAAATAGAAAGGCAAACAATTCATTGAGACGCCCCAATATGGAATAGGCAAACAATTCATAGGGACGGAGGGAGTACAAAGTATATAGGTTTAAAATGTTTGTGTAAATCGTATGACAACTAGGGTAGAGTGTGAACCGTTTTTTTTTCCAGCAAAGAAAGAAGTGAATCAGAATTTGATCAGAAACACTAATTTCGATTACATATCCAAACTAGAAAAACCAATGAAACATCTGATCCTGAAAAATACAGTAAATCTTACATATTTAGCATGTTAAATACTCCCTCCACCCCACTTTCCTAAAAAGGAAATCCCACTAACATCTTCCCATTTACTTTACTTCCTTATTTGGTTGTTAATTTTACAACATTATCCTGGTAAACATTACTATTTACAAAAAATGCCACTCATTTTAGTTACTTTAAGCCAACATGCATTAGTTTATAATATTTTCTCTTTACAAATGGACCCACTTGTAATATTTTATTTTAATCCTTAAGAGATGTGCCCATTTTAAATGGGAACATCTCTTTGGGATGGAGGGAGTTGTAAAACATAAAATTTCGCACCTGTGAAAATTAAAATAACAGATACAAAATAATATGGAATACGAGTTTTATTTTGATAATCGAAAGATTGTGTGTTACAATTTTCGTTGATCTCTTGATTCCATCTCGAAGGCTAGGGTTTTGATATTTCTACGGGGTCTTATCGACTTAGATCCGTAGGGGAAGATGAGTCTTTTTTTGTGACTTATTCCATTTACCTACAATTTGGTAGTAGGATGATGAGGTCGTGTTTGAGACTTATTCCATCTGACCTCCTCTAAACCTAGACACAAGACCCGTATTTATAGCCTAGTATCTTAGCGAGGAAGTTAAGAATATTCTAGTATCCTAAGATATTATCACAATATTTATTGATAATTATCTCTAAATACTAAAGATATTAGACATAAATAGATACCGAAATATACAAAATTTTGGTGTCTACGGGAGTACTCGGTATGTGTTTAGTGGACATACGTGTGGATAATATCAACATTTCTCCAATTATGAAACATCCAATGTGTATCCAATCCAATCCAATCCGCGTATTCAAGTAAAAAGGATAGAGTATTTGTTGGTTGGATAAAGTCGAATATGATAAGTACTCTTTTAATACTACAGTTTAACCCGATACACAACCGACTTACGTGGCCGGTGATCAAGATTTAGGACAGGATAACATAATATGGGCCCATATGGTGAGTGTTACGTTACTCTATTATTTCGGATAAAAAGGCTGATGGATGATGGGAGTTGCACAAATCCTGTCTCCAATGCCATAAAATGACACGTTTATATCCACAGATTTAACACTTAACAAATCATACTGCCACTTGTACGGCTTTTGAAAGACCATCTTACGATAGATTGTAATGAGATGTCTCATGCTAAAGTTATCCTGAGACCGTCTCATTTAAGAATTTATGTACTGCCAACTATCACCGACTTGCCCATAAGAGTGTTGCCTAGTAGTTAAAATTTGTGGTTATTGGCCCAAGGGTCTTAGGGGCAAGCGCGAACTTCTGGGAGTTGTATGGCTTGAGATTATACCTTCTAGACTTCGAGCCTGTCGGTTATGCATACACTCGAGGGTTTACCCAGAGCGCACCAAAATGGTAGCAGCTGCGGGTTCCTTCGTTCATAATAAAATAAAAAAAAATTAAAATAAAAAAAAAAAAAAACTATCACCGACATCACAACTTTATTAAATAAAATCCCACCTTTGTGATGTCTTCGTCAATCTCTTTTAAAAGATGTCTCAGATTGAAACGAGTTGAATACGAGTAACTTCTCATTTAACTAAATCGGACAATTGTTTGACTGATACCTTAGAATTTTGCCTCTCTTTTGTTTATCTTATTTGACCCGTTTTAACTCTATGTGAAGAAAGGGGAAGAACATTGTACATAGATATATGGAGGCATTTACATGGGTGGCTATAACAAACCTAATGAAAACTGATACCATTAGAATAGAATTATCAACAGAGAAAGTATCCATCAGAGATGGAGTAAATAACAGTTACAGTATAGGACATAGCATTCATTCAGTGGAGGTTGTCGAATCAACGGTGTTGCCTGGGTCTGGGTAGCTCTTTCAATAGCTTGATTAGCTGATACGTCCTGCTGTCTCTCCCTGAGTACAGGCAAAGCTCCAATGGAGTTGCACCATCCTGTCATTTAACACCATTGACAGAACACGTTATACTTTAATTAACTTCGAGGAAGACGAGAAGAAGCAATGATGCTTCCTACAGAAAAGCACTTGAATGATTCGACTGACGCTAATTTATATGAATTGAAACTTGCCTGGTTCTTCAGTGTCTTATCAGCTCCTTTCATTAGTAGTAGCCTCACGATATCCGTTCTTCGTCCTTGAACTGCTAGATGAAGTGGACTCCATCCCTCCTGAAAACCAAAGTCGGAAACTTTTAAACTTTGAGTCATTTGAGAATGGTATTAGAGCAACACCACCACCACAGATCACAGATGGTTGTTCTCACATTGTCCTGCGTGTTGATATCGACATTGTATAACAGCAATGTCTTGATTGACTCAGTTGATGCGGCTCGAACAGCATAATGCATTAACGTTGCCCCATCCTAGCCACCATTGCCAAACAAACAAACAAACTACTATAAGATATATAAGCCACAAAGTCGAAAACACTTCCATTTTATGCAAGACCAGCATATAAATTCTTTTAAGTATAACCCACCTTGTCGCGAATAGAAGAATTAGCCGACTCTCTCAATAAGTAATTTGTGATGGCCTGTTTCTTGCAAATTATGGCTTTATGAAGAGCTGTTAAACCATCCTGAAAACAGATGCAACAGGATCCAAATATTGAACAAAGTTGGCGAAAGGATAAGCCAGGAAGGTGCTAACGTTAAAACAAGATAAGTTACGGAGATAAATATATGCCTGTAAGGTAAATTGATACAAACCTGGTCTACTGCATTGATATCAACTTCATATTTCATCAGATTGTTCAGAAGGTAAAATTCACCAGACGCGGCAAGGGAATGCAAAGGCAGCCACTTTATCTGCAAAACAGTTGAGTATACGTAGTCAACGGCATGAAACAGAATAGCAGAGAACCAGTAATACAACAGTGAGCTGTGATCAGTCAGTTCCAGAGAAATAGACCCCGAAAACTAAGCCTTAACATGCCAAGATGAGGTCAAATATGCAAACTTTCAAGCCTACAAGAATCCTATGTCATAAATTACGATCAGAGATTACAAACTTACTGAGGTTGCAATTGCAAGTGTTGGTTTCCTCGCATTCATTAGGACTTTTTCCTCCTTCGTAAATAACTTTTGACGTCCTGTTGCTCCCAACACCAACAAAAAAGATAATACAGGTCAAGTGAAATCAAATAACAATGCGCAGACATTTGTCTACTATGTCGTACACATATGTCATTCACAAGTTACACAAATTATCTGTTGGCTGTTACTGTACTAAGCTGCTGAAAGATTTCCGAGTAGTAAGCAGTTGAAGCAGCTACATGCCTATATATAATGCTGTGTCCTTCAGTTACTTCCAACACAGATGATATTTATCATCTATACTGAACACATCAGTCGAATTCTTTATTCATCAGACATATGAACTTCAGGCTGTGACATCAAATTACTTAAAACTCTAAGTCTGTATTCAACTATACAAAACCATTTGATCCTAGTTTTTCCAGGTTCTTCTATGAATAATCTGAACCATTTTCCACCAAGAATTTATCGTTCATGTCTATACAGAGTCGTCAGATAAGGGACTGGCCATGAGTTTTCGGGTTTCAGTTTTGTGGATGTATCCCAACTAGGATGAAGACAGAGCTACACATTGCCAGAATGCCAGGCATTGATAATCATCCATTACATTGGCTACTTCCTAACTACAGATACTACAAAACATACTGTAACAAGTTAACAACACCACCAACAACAAAGCCTTAGCCCCGAAATGATCTACACTCAGCTAGCATGAATCATTCTCGAAAACCATCACGTCATCTCCAATAAAACAGTCATACAAAAAGGGCGGCGCTTAATCCTCCTTCACCCAACACACAAAACTATACTTCCCCAGTGACAAAAACAGCCATGATATTGAAACAGTAACAAATACTCCGTCTCTCTAGAAGCCACTCGCAAGAGCGAATCCAGACCTAAAATGTTGGGCAGCGAGTTCAATCAATTCATTATTTTTTCACACTACACATGAAAAAGATCTCATCTTTACGAAGTTTGGGTAACAAAAGTCCATAATTGTAATCATTTTTCTTGGTACTAGCTACATTCCACCCACCTATACGAGAGGTGAACATCAGACGGTCTCAGTCATTTGTTTACCTCGATTCTAACAAGTGTCAAAAGGGTAATTTGATATCGACTTAAGCAAGGGTAAACAAATGACAGAGATACTACTACCTTGGGATTTGGATTGGGATGCAGCTCCCTCCTCCTGATATTTAGGACTATTGAAAAACTCAGAAACATCATCCAAACTACGACCATAAACAGCCCACCTCGGATTCTTAGGTTCAACCCTCGAAGACGACGACGACGACGACAACGACGAAGAACTGTGAGTAACAGGGGAATAATCCTGTTTAGGTGGGTTATCAAGAACAAGGGGTTTCAACTGAGACAATTTGTAATCCTGAAACCGCATAAATTCCTCCAAATTGACGGAATTTGCGGCTTTCTTCTTGAAAATCCGCTGCCCGAATTGAGTTTGTTGAGCAATTTTGCGCCTTTGTTGCTTCGTTAAGTTGATTTCTTCAACAGCTTCGGCCCACTCTTCAGGGACTAGGCTGTCGCTGTTGCTGTTGCTGTTGCTGTTGCTGTTGTTGGGGTTATCCGCTTCGGGTGTCGGGTTTGGGTTTGGGTTCGGGTTAGAGTGTTGTTGGAGAAATGGGTCTTCAAAGATTCCGTCTTCGAAGACGAGACAGTCTCCAATCACCTGTTCATCTTCATCTTCTTCTTCTTCTTGGTTACTGTAATTGGAAATGGAAGAGGAAGAGGATGATGATGAAAGAGAGAAGTGGGTTTTAGTAGTTGCTAGAAATACAAGAGATGAAGAAGAAGAATGGAGGTGAGGAAGAGGAAGAGGAAGAGGAAGAGGAATGGAGGTGAATGGAGGATTTGAAGGGAGGATTCCTATTGATGTTGCTGCAAACATTGTTCTGTTCTTAACCCCTTCTGTTAAGGTGGACTGTCTAGTGTCTACTAGTAGTATGCAAATCTATTCTCTGAAGTAGTAAGTCGTCTCCAATAAAACCGTCATATAACGATGCACAACAATTATGATTGAATTCATTTGACCGAACTCGAATGAAAATTAGTTTGAATCAACTCATTTTTGTGTCGGCATCTAACGGGTTGTTCTCAGGTCATAACTATCAAAGGGGTTCATTTCAGGTTTGGGTGTTACAAATCGAAGCCAAGTCATTCAAGTCCGATTAGCTTCACTAGGTTTAGTTTCATGTACACGGTCTTAGACCCTGTTTGGTAAATAGCATATTAGGAAAAAATTAGCAGATTTTGACCAAAATAGTAGATTGACCGTCAATCTACTAATTTCATGTGTTTGGTAAACGTCATATTGTGATAACATATTGACCGGAATCTACTGTTTTTAAATATGTTGCTAATAGGAGCATATTGAAATACCTCGATTCTCCCTTAATTTGCTAATTACCAAACACTCTTTTCTTAATTCTGCTGATTTAATTTGATAGTTAAACATGTTAATACAATATGCTAACCGTATTCTGCTATTGTTATCTGCTATTACGAATCTACTATTTGCCAAACAGGGTCTTAGTATTGTCCTAAAAACGATGTTAGGATGAAAACACGTGTCTCATGTACATGGGTGGTATTTGCCCCATCGCAAGCACCTGTCACAAGGATAAAAACGATGTTATGATGAAAACGATGTTCGAATTGGCCGCCAGTATCTTATTAACGATAATGAAAGACCGTATCTAGAAAAATGGGTCACCAAAAAAATACCCAACATTTTACTAACCTGGCTCCCTCTCCTAAATTTCTCCGTCAAGAGTGTCCAGACTCTTTCCCTTGTTCCTATAAACTCACTTCAAAATTCATTCCAAAAAGCTAGAGCTTTGAGATCTTCGTCTTCGTCTTCATCTTCATCTTCATCTGCAATTCATCTCTCAAACCTTCCTTTATTCTCTCTCTCTCTCTAATGGCGGCTGCCACAATTCAGTCACTTGGAGCTCCTTCATTTTCTATAACCAAGTCCCCCTCTCCTTCCAACAAATTCCATGGTAATTTCCCCCCCTTTCCGATTAATTAACTTGATTATTGGTGAATTGGTGATCTGTAAAACCGATACGTTGTTGTCGTTTTGATCAATTTTATTAGGGTTGATGTGTCTAATTGTTTTACTACATGGATTTAATTGAATTTTTCGATAGGGAATAAAGCTGGGTTTTTGGTAGTAAGATCTGTTCTTGGCAAAAATCAAGGTCAAGCTGCAATTCCCAGCATCAGTATCAACCGGGCTTCGAATCTTGTTACTAATGCTGTTGCTGTGAGTGATTCATGTTTCATATTTGATGAAGCATTTACCACTTTTGTTAATTGTTACTCCCTCCGTCTTTTATGTTTCTTCCCGTTTTTTAAGCTTGTAAGAATTGCATTAATGGCTATCGTGTTTCTGCGCAGACTCCGTCGTCTGCAGCTCCTCCTGTGACCTCTTCTAAGACTGGGTATGTTAGTTGTTTCATTATATCTGTTCCCTTTCTATTTTGGGGTATTTTCAATGTGGATCTCCATTTCCAATTCAGGGACGAATCTAGAATTAAAATTTTGGGGGTAGCGATTTCATTATATTTTGCTTGGTAGATATGAAAAGGTCTCATCTTTGCGAAGTTTGGGGTAGCAAAAGTCGATAATTCTAATCATTTTTTTTGTAACAAGTCTAGATTCCCCCGCTTCCATAACCATTTCTTTAAGCTTTCGCCTTACACAGACAAGTACAGTAGTTTGTGATGTGATAGCCCTGATAGGTATGGATCGTAGCTGGAAGTGGAACTTCGATGGAGGGTAGCTAGGATTGTAGGATTATTGTGGGATGAAGGATACTATTGGTTGTCCATGCAATGCTAGCATATATCAGAGATGGAAACAGGATAGTAGAGTTGTTGGATCAAGTAGATGTGAATCTCTTTTGGGAACTAATGAGGTTGAGATTCTTTCGCCCGGAAGATTAAGAAGGGCTTAGCCACTGAAATTCGGGTTTTAAAAGAAAAGTACTTGTACTAGATTATTATAGTTGCTGTTAATCTTGTGTCGTTGTTATTTTGTATCCTATTTCTCAACCCTAGCTTGTTTGAGGTTTTAAAAACATGGGGCCTAGTCTGTGTGGTTGTTAGATTGAACATCACTTGTTTGTTTGCATTTTCAGACATGAAGTTTTGCTCTTTGAAGCACTACGTGAAGGTCTGGATGAAGAGATGGAGAGGGATTCACGTGTATGTGTAATGGGTGAAGATGTTGGCCATTATGGTGGCTCGTATAAGGTAACCAAAGGACTGGCTACAAAATATGGGGATTTTAGAGTTCTTGACACACCCATTGCCGAAAATTCCTTCACTGGAATGGGCATAGGAGCTGCCATGACAGGCCTTAGGCCTGTTATCGAGGGAATGAACATGGGTTTCCTTCTTTTGGCATTCAATCAAATCTCAAACAACTGTGGTATGCTGCATTACACTTCTGGTGGGCAATTCACCATCCCGGTGGTTATCCGGGGTCCAGGTGGCGTTGGGCGCCAACTAGGAGCCGAGCACTCACAGCGTCTTGAGTCTTACTTCCAATCAATCCCGGGTATCCAAATGGTGGCATGCTCAACTCCTTACAATGCCAAAGGATTGATGAAAGCTGCGATTAGGAGCGAGAACCCGGTTATTCTTTTTGAGCATGTTCTGCTCTACAACCTCAAGGAGAGGATCCCGGATGAAGAATACGTGCTGTCGCTAGAGGAAGCCGAGATGGTAAGACCCGGAGAACATGTGACCATCCTGACATATTCGCGGATGAGGTATCACGTGATGCAGGCTGCC
Organism: Agrostemma githago; assembly: GCA_958450325.1. NCBI lineage: Eukaryota > Viridiplantae > Streptophyta > Magnoliopsida > Caryophyllales > Caryophyllaceae > Agrostemma > Agrostemma githago. The sequence goes on from OY288248.1 coordinate 2,689,386, forward strand.
AAGACATTGGTGAACAAGGGATACGATCCCGAGGTCATTGATATTCGGTCATTGAAACCCTTTGATCTTCACACGATTGGGAATTCGGTTAAGAAGACGCATAGAGTGGTGATTGTGGAGGAGTGCATGCGCACGGGTGGCATTGGGGCCAGTTTGACAGCGGCCATTAACGAGAACTTTCATGATTATTTGGATGCCCCGATTGTGTGTTTGTCGTCTCAGGATGTTCCAACTCCTTATGCTGGGACACTGGAGGAATGGACTGTTGTCCAACCCGCTCAGATTGTTACTGCTGTCGAGCAGCTCTGTAGGTAGGAAGACACAACTTCCACTTTCAGACCACCCATGCTCCGTGCCTTTCTCTTTCCGCTTTTTTAAGCTAGAAATATTATGTTGTTCAAGAACTCAATTCATTTGTGACTGAAATTTGATAATTGATGTGTTGTGCAACGTGTTACTCTGTATTACTCAAGTCGAGATTAAAACTAGAAAAACCGGTCTCTGAAAAATAACGAGGAAGTTCCTCTATTACGATGGACTTCCAAAATACAAGTATCGCAATATCTGATATGGATTCGTACACACCTAACACAGGAATAAAACCAAGCCAAAACACAAAGGTAGAACAGAAAAACAATGGTGATGGCATCCTCTGTAGGTAAGCTGAGAAGTTGCAGCACCATGGTTATATGCTGCACTGTACTTTGATTCTACTGCTCGAATCATATTCTCGCCCCTACGTCAAAAGGGCAAGCTGCTTAAGGTGATGACATGACAGACATTTTCCCTTCGAACAAAAAAAAAAATCAAGATGTGATGGCGTTGCTGGGTCTAAGCTGCCTGGCTTGAACCTTAAGCTGCAGCCGCGCCAGTGTGTTGATACAGTGTAAGGCCATACGAGCCTGTCGTCTCACACATACTCCTCGAACCACTGCTTGTAACTTCACCAGGCTCTTCAATGCTCTGAACGCCCTTCTTGCCTAAATCATCAAACAAATTCACATCAACTAATCAACATACGAAAGATGCACAGCCACGATTAAGACAATCGAGAAAAAGAGGTACCAAATGAGCCCTGAAAACGGATTGAATATGGATGGAAGCTTTGTCCTCCCTCAAACTGATGATCCCGAAATCTTCTTCCTCTTCAAACTCGGACTCAGACTCAGACTCGGACGCGGACTGGAACGCCTCTTGATGCTCGACCACCTCCTGAGGACTTTCCTGATCGTCGTCAGGAGGAGGCAGCACAGAGTCGCTGGAGGTAGGAGGTGCGGAGTCAATGGACGTGACATCCTCTTCCTTCATCAAAGAGGCAATCTCCTTGATTTCAACACAGCTACTCCTGTTATCCTCGTCGTTGCTGGTAATGCTAGTATTATTATGAATGATAATAATATTCTTGCTGTTGTTGCGCTTGCTGCCTCCTCCTCTATGACCGCCCAACTTAGGCCGACTCATCAGATTCTTCTTAACCATGGCTATAAACTTATTACTCTTGCGCCGTATACCCATCCTGCTTCCCCCATCCTCACCTACACTACCACCTCCGCTGCTTCGTTTCCTGAAGCTTCTAAGCTTGTCGGCCACGTTGATCTTTCTGATGCCCCTGAAGCTACGAGCCACCTTCATTCCCCGAAGTTTGCTGCCCCCTAAACTCCCTACCCTCATTCTTTTCGGCATTCTCAGCTTCTTGATGTTCATCGCTGCTAACCGGAGAGATTGCTCGGCTTGTAACGAGGATGACAATTTTTGTGAATGGGATGGAAAGGTGGTGACTTGACTTGAGAGCAGAATACAGGAACAGGATGCAGGAGCAGACGGCATATAAATTAAAGGGTGTATTGGTACAAATAGTGGTCTGCATGTTTTGTTTATTAGTTTGGGAGGACGTGGTGGGGGTGTTTAGTCTTTACTCTCAAGGCTACAAGGTCAGCAGAATTCAGCTCTTGGTAAAGGGACAGTCTACCTGATCTTTGCAGGCTGAACCAGAGCTGGTCTTACTAGTTACGAGTACTTGACACCGTCTTTAAGGCTGCATTGTCAATATAGCTATTTTCGTTCAAAGGGAGTCCCAACGACAATTATGATGCTGACGAGATTCGAATCACAAAATCATACTCTTAAGTATCATCTCTCACAATTATGATGCTATTTTCGTTCCAAGGTAATCTCGTTTTTGAGCTGCATCATTCAAGTTTACACTGCTAGGCAAATGGTAGTTGAAGGTTATTTGAGAGCTGGCAAATCAGGCGGCACGTTCGTTGGCCAGACCCGAATGAACTGTGAGCTCTAGGCTCAGGAGTAAATAGTTGACATTAAGTTATAGACTAGTTGATTTTGAAATGTTTAATCATATCAGCAAAATCAATGAGTTTATGCAAGCACTCGACTTGAACCACTGTGCTCAAGAAGTAACAGTAAAGAACCACAGTACCCCGATACACTTAGCCATGTACTCGTACTATAGTTGCTCCAAGGTAGCCACGAGCTGGTAGAACTTCGACAAAACATAATAGTATAATACTCCGTAATTCACAATTTCACATAACTTAAGAACTTGCCGATGAAAAGACAAAGTATCTGCACAAGTACAATTTACAACGTACCTCCTCAAGCTCGACTTACAAACATAACAGGCGAATAAAACATAACGTCAAAAAAACAGTAGATGATCAAACTTGACACTGTGCAGCATTTACAAGTCGAACTACACGCCCGGACCTCCCAAATGAAAACGTGACAATACACGACACAAGGGTTTAAAGAGATGAAAAAATTAAACAATGCAGTAGTAGCAATGCAACACCTTGGCGCCAAACGCTTCAACTTAGGTTGTTAGGACGTCGGGGAGGGTAGGGGAAGGAGCCCCTATAACTTTGCCTCCAACATCTGGGAAAGAGTCTTCGTCTGGCAAGGAATCGACTTTACCATCAGCATCAACCTGCAACGGATATTTGAGAAGGTGTCCCTGCAAGGTCGAGAAACTTTCGGCCGTGAATCTTTTCCAGTTGTCTCTGGCTATATCATTCACCTTTCGCACACATTCTAGACTCTCTGGTTTGTCAAATAGTCCATCTACCATCCCCAGATGCTCAGCCCATAAGGACATTCTATAACCGTATATCTGCAACATGTCGATTTCAGAAAGTGGATAAGCTAACCATAGATAAACTAACAGAGAGCTAAACTCCCAGAGGATTTCCAACGAGAATGGACACATACCTGGCCTCTTGGCTTTCCCTTTTTCTTTGCCATTGTGTGATGAGGTTGATACGCACCCATGGCTATTTCTGTGTCTTTGGTACCAGCTAAGGACCGTTGATTGATGTTGGCAGAACCCATTAGAACGTACTCATCATCAACTATCATTCCTTTAGCATGCACGTAGATCATAAATCGCCGGAATTTGTACGCATCTGAAATCTGAGAAGATAGATTTGTCACAGGAGTAGCAGCCAACAGGGAACATAATACTACATGCAACAAATGAGGCACGTGTTTTCGCTACAGGCATAAAGCTTGAGAATGATAAACTGAATAATTCCCTGGCTAACAAAATGTGTTATAAATGAACCTACCTTGTCATTGCCGTTAGATTGCTCCATTTCCTTGGGGAGTTCTTCACGATTGCCAAGACAATAGAAATTTAGATAGTCCTGAGGATTCGAATCTGTAAGTTGCATTGACTTCAGTTCATGTGCAATAACATCATACATTGCTTGCATTGTCTGGCTCTGCAAAAGTTAAACATTGTCGATTTTAGCAATGATACATCTGTCGTAGTCTCACAAACCACTTCTTTGAAATGGAACGTTAAATGCTCCCTCGCATAAAAGCTTGGGGGGCAAGTTCTAGTGAAGGATTGTTCAGCAACACTTTCTCAGGGTCACATGACCGTGTCTCAAGAGGCATAGTCTCAACTAACAACGGTCAACATACATGACCACTGAAAAAAAGAAATCACAAAAGTTCATACTCCGTATGTCACAAACAAGAAAAAAATAATACGGAGTAGCAAAAGCTAGGAAGCGGATTTGAACGACTAGCAAATCCTAAAGGTAATCTCAATAATGCACAAGTTCAGAGCAACATTAATCACAAAGAATACATGTATACTCCAATCCAATGGTTACATTCACTATTTGAAGTCAACTTTGCAAAATATTGACATCGATTAGAAATAATTAAATTGGAAAGAACTATAGTAAATAACGCTAACATATTTATATATGTTATAAAATTTTCACGAAATAATATTTTCAACACTAAAAATAATGTATACTCCCTCTGTTCCAATGAATTGTTTGCCTTTCCTTTTGGCACCAAGGTTAAGGGAACCAATGAGGGAGTGACATGTAGAGCAAAACTCATGAGAATGATCAAATTGCATATAAAAAACATTCCTAAAATAGAAAGGCAAACAATTCATTGAGATGCCCCAATATGGAATAGGCAAACAATTCATTGGGACGGAGGGAGTATATGGAGAAAAATGAGGTCGAAGAAAATGAATAGTCTCAACCAAAACCGTTGATGGTTAAAGCCCAACTATTTTTAATGTTCTTAACACGCATATACTAAAATGCATAAAACTAAGTCCATAGAGATCGAAATGTGCAGAACATCGCACTTAGACAGAATGGTCGACTTACCCTAACCTGCACACTCCACTAAATAAAATTTATGCTTAATTCTTCTTGCAGTTTAACAATGATAAAAGGTAAATTAGATGGGCAAATTTAAGAAAGTACAAAATGGACACATTATGTAAAGTAGCAGCCCTATGATTAGAATTTAGAAAATGGAATATGTTGAATGAAAATACTCGATTCAAGGATCCTGAATCCAAACCTGCCAATATAAAATTTCTTGCACCGTAGCCGTTTTGGGGTCACCTTCTGGCCACATTGGCATAACAACATACACAGAAAATCTTTCTTTGGCTCTAATTTTACTGGCAATCTTCAACGCCAACTCCATTGGAATCAAATTATCAGCTCCTATTGAAGGAAGATGAACTATCAGTGCATATTTCGAGCAACGGGTAGCATAGTTATGAATGAGCAATTGCATTCAGGACGGTATACAATGAATCTCAGAACTTATGGAGAAATTGCAACTGATTCTAGTTGGAGTACTTCTTAACGGGCTTGTGTCCAACCAAAGAGAAACTCAAAATAATTCTTAGATTCAAGGCAAAATTTGTTTCCAATAACTACCCCAAAAGCGAAGAAAATACATGAACAGAAATGCCGCATTTGTATATTTATCCAAGTATGTAACAGTATTTTAAGGAGCTTTTCTACAAGCATAGCCGTAATGACAGACACCTTTGTTAGTTCCTCATATGTCAGAGTATTAGACTCGTGTTTCACAGGCCACAACATACGATGAAATGTGTCTTGGTTCACAATATAAGATGTTACACTAGATAATCATCTTCCATTCACTAATTGGTCTCCCTTTTTCAAAAGCTAATGAAGCAATACCAGCTCTTAAAAGTCTATAAGCACTTTAGGGCTGTTTCATTTCTGCATACAGGCAATATCCTTACAAATACTTGTTTTCAGATTGTTGATTAAGTGGTTACCCACAATTAAAGAATGCTGACATTCCAACATACGCGTATCAGATTTTGTTGCATTTGAATATTTGATGTATCCAGAAATCATAGTAAATTTTGCGGACATAACAAGAGAATACGAGGCTTACCAGCATGTTTGTATGAAGGCCATGCATATGAAGATCCAATAAAATACTGATTTTCGATATATATAAAGCGCTGTGCAGATCTGATAGCATGAATATAAGCTGTCTGTATGCTTTTGTCTATCACCAAATCTTTTGAGCAAATAAGGTTCTGCGGAAGATAAGGCCAATCAAATACTCAACACCGATTTTGGCGTTGGCTTATAAAAAGCATCATATAATACATGAGGTTGGGAGGAGAAAACGGGGACAGTCCACCTTACAAAACACATAAAGCGAACATGCCACCTAGGTGAAATGTGGGGATGCCAGCGCGGAGTTGGGAGGTTAAAGCAATAAGAAGGATAAAAAATCGAGGGAAAGAGAAAGCAGAAGTGCAAAAGGAAATAGTTGGAAACATTTGACGACTATCAAACAACATGAAGGAGACCTGTTGACCAATATGTGGAACCAAATAATAGACAGGGTTTATTCCAGAAGAGAGTTGCAAGAGACGCAAACCTGAGCCTCAGCAGCGTGGACAGTTTTAGGAAACCCTTTCAGAGATCCCGAGTCAATAGAACGGAATATCTGTCAAGCATGATCAGCCTAGTCAATCCCATTGCACCTCGAAGGCTCAACAAACTAAAAAAGAGCCAAAACAAAATGCAAATAGATTTTGACTGGTTCTGAATCCTGATATTACCTGAACATTCCAAGTCTCATGATGGTTCTCCTTTGAAACCCATACTGAATGATCCTCTCCTGGAACAACAGTGGCTTCATCATCATCCTCCTTACCAGACCGCTGAGGACTAAGTATCCAAGAGATACGATCTATTTTGATCAAGGCATCGTCATGCCACTGAGAAATTTTTTTGCGCAATCCAAACTCTTTCCATTTCGTTGCTTTCTTCCATCTCTGCTCAAAATTTATAAGGACGTCATATGCAGCAGGACCGTCAATTCTGCAATGCAGATCATGCCACGGCTGCCTTGGGGCTTTTGTTCCAGCCTAGTAAATTCAGAACAGCGAAAAAAGAAAATTAATTGCAAGTGAACTTGAAGGAATACTGGAAGCTGGTTTCTACAAAAAAAAAAGTTTCCCTATTCCCAAATTCGCCAAAATCACACCCATGCACCACAAAGGACACACATACATACATGGACTGATGAATAGAATAACGTTTTATAAGGAGCACATTAAACATGTTGGGAAAGAAAGCAGCGCCCGGCATTAACACTCAAACCGAAGAATATAGCTACGGACTACTACTTACAGGAAACGTGGGATTATGAAAATCATCCTTGAAGACTGTGTCAAGGTCATGGAAGAGTCTATGTTCAGGAGTGTCATAGCGTCCATCACAAAGATCTAGACCTCCAATGAAGGCAGTAATTTTCCTGTTGTTACCGTACGCCTGTGTATCGACCAGAACACATTTCTGATGATGTGTAAACAAGGTTCCAACAACCTGCACGAGGATGACAGCACGAACGCCATTCAGCCAGCAAACAAACGCTGTACAAACATCTCAATCCAATCATGCGAAATTGCAACATCCTAAAGTGAACTATTCCATCAGCCGGGATTCAGCACATTCGCAGTTTACCTACCTGTTGCTTGAACATGCCAAGCTTGCTGCTGGCATAGCGAGGCGAAAGTACACACATAACTGATGAATGCTTGAAGAATTTACGTGTTTCTTCATCATGAGTGCCCATCACTCCATCCTACAACACATTTCAAATCAAACCAACCCCATAAGTCGGACTCCTCAGAGATGTAAACAAAGTCAAACGCAGACCGCAATTACAATAACAGGAAGGGGATCAAATCTGGGACCAGGTACCTCCATAAAATTAAAGGCGAAGAATTGATGGGGCCAAAGTAACACATACATGAGACATGAATACATGATCATCATATAGAACTACAAAAGTAAAAGCGAAAAGAAAGAGAGAATCAACGAATGAGAACCGTATTGATGAAATACTTGCTGTGAGAAGTCTTATCATCCCAAACCAACAACAAAACCCGAACCCCTTCCTCAGATTTATACTTCAGCAAGTCCCCAAGAGTAAGATCACCGCCTCGTGGCAGCGGCTTAGTCGGCTCCCTCACCAGCTTCACCTTATGAAACACCGACCACCCCACCACATAAATCATATGATGCGCTTCGGAAATGGCGTAACACAAATCCTCCCAACACTTGCCGTGCTGGTACGCCACCCCGCCCTCCAGCTTGATCTCGGGGAGCATCCCATCTCCGCCATGGGCGTCCTGGTACAGCTTCACCATACTCCCCTTCCGCAGCGGGAAGTACGCCTCCCGCACGCCCCCGACTACGCCGTTGGTGTAGTCAGGGTTGCGTTCGCAGGGGAAGAATGTTAACTCTATGAATAACGCGGAATCCGGTTTTGGGGGTTTCCCGTATGAATCAAGAACCGGGAACCAGCCGGAGATGGTCTCGCCGGAGGCGATACGGGTGGCGGGGATGGCGACGGTGCCGATGAGCTGAGCGCCGAAGAGGTCGTTGTCTTTGACCTGGAAGTCGAGGGTGGCGAGGGGGTGGGCGAGGGGGATGCGGAAGGTCTCGTTCCAGGTGGGGTTCTGGGAGTTGGCGATGACGCGGGTGCGGGCGACGGTGGCCTGAGGGACGAGGACGGCGACGTAGGGGTCGCTGGTGATGACGGCGCGGTGGCGTTGCTTGACTTTGGAGTCGGTGGTTTGTGGGGCGGAGGTGCAGGAGGTGCAGGGGGCGAAGCAGCGGCGGAGGCGTTCAGAGGTTAGGTCCATGTTTGGGAGTTGGCGTGCTTCGACTATTTTGAGGTCGAGATCTCCGTAGAGGTAGACTATCTTCTCCGATTCATCCGCCATTGTCGACGACCACGAGGAGTTGCAGAAAGAGTTTGAAGATGAAGAGTAAATGAGTTGGGGTTGGTGGAAGTTGGTAATGTGAGAGATACCTAATCTGGGGATGGAACCCTACTTATTTGTTCTTATTCAGATTTGCTGTCATATTAGATTAAGTCATCTTCATAAATCATACTCTAATTGCAGATTTGCAGGATATTAAAAGGGGGTTGAATGAATGAGGAAGTAACTGATCACATGAAGATTTCTTCTTCTTAACCGTCTGTCACTGTAAACTTCCGCTCACTAAAAGGGGTTGATTCATTTAAAAGCATTACTTTTACCCGCTGTCAATTCTGCTAACCCCACACTCACGTAAATACACTAGAACTACAACAATTGCAACAAAGGATCATCATCTTCTCCATTTCATGTAAGTAATGGGGTGGGGTTACCCAGTCATGGTATTTCGGGTCAATTGATGTGTCGGGTTCAATCTCTATCAGACGTAGTTATTTATCATAGTAATTTAATATCTTACATTCTTTCCTAATGAGTTTATTTTATCACAAAATTTTGGAAGAGACGGTCTCTCAATAACTTATTGAGAGACCACTCTTCAGTATCATTCTATGTTCTATTCGTACCCTTAAATTACAACTTTGTTTTGTACCTGTTTTTATAAGAAGCGTACCCTTTTTTATATTTGTAAACTATTTTATGTTAATCGTACGTACTTCTATTAGTTTGGTACCACTGTTACTTCCATTTGTACTTAGTCTCTCAGTAAAGTTAATGAGAGACCGTTACTCTTTTTTTTATATGGAATGTTAGAAGAAATGTTTATAGTATATCTTTAACACATTTCCGCGTACAAAGTCGTGATCTTTGATTATACTGACTCTGATATCATATTATGGAAACTATTCAACTAAAACCTCGATGGTTGTAATCCCAGAAATATTTATACTACTCCTTCTCATCCATTTAATTCTTTTTCTTTTGGCAAAAGACTTTGCCTTATAATTTTCATATCTTTCATCTATTTACGCAAAATGTCACTCATTTTTCCTTACTTTTAAATTTGGTGAACCCATAACACCACTTAATTTACCAATAATATTCTTACTTTTACCACCTTTATTAAAAGTTTTGAAAAACCTTCAGATAAATGATTGAATTGATGGGATGAAGTACATACTTAACATTTCGGGTTACTAAATTTTGAGGACATGTTAGGATGGAGCCGGGTTTATGAGATATGATCGACTTTTACCGGGTCTAGAAGAGAGGAATGTAATTTAGCATAGTACTCCAAGAAAGGGGACCCTCCATTACTCGAAGAATTGACCTCACATCCATTTTTAGCTCTTATCTATCTGAAACAATTGCAGGCGTGTAGCTACGGACATGGTCCAACACTTTAACACGACATACAATTGTGAATTGTGATAGCTTCCTATTTTTCGTTTTATTATTTTCGGAAGAAAATAATTCATACTCGTATTCGTATTAATCCTCTGTCCCAATGAATTCTTTACCTTTCTATTTTAGGAATCCTTTTTACACTATATGTAATTTGACACTCTCATGAATTTGACGACACATGTCACCTTATCATTGGATCTCTTCCTCTTTATATCAAAAACAAAGACAAAGAATTTATCGGGATAGAGAGAGTACTATTTACGGGGGTCCAGATTCCAAATAATTAATCGTTGTCATGTGATCTGTTTGATAGGACTACTTGTTGATATTTCCGGGCAATGTGTAAATTGGTAATGTACACATATTCTTACGGTATTCCCGTTTCTATGGTTGACTCATTTGCTTTTGGGTGAAAAATAATGAAGAAAAAATGAGTAATTCAAAAAGAAAAATGAAAAGAGAGAAATGGACGGGTATATATGAACCACACATTTATGACCTAAAATGAAAAATAAGTAATAATAGAAACTTGGAGATAGTACTACCTCCGTTCCAACTATTTGTATACGTTTGCTTTATGCACGTACGTCGATACTCGTTTTCTTTTGTCTATATCTTTAGTTACGTGTTACTAAAAATTATAAAAATTTGATTTATAATGTATTTTATTAGACGATTTAAACAATATCTCACGTGACTATTTTTATCTTATATACTAGAAGTTATATTGAAGATTCCCATCACCTATAAATAGTGTTAAAAAAGCAAATGTATACCATTCGTTGGAACAGAGGGAGTATTATTTATGAGGAATGTATGATACATGCGACGGATATGTCCGTGTTGCTGCTTCCGTAAAATGTTTGGCGACGAGTCAGAGGTGGCAGGTGGGATTTTGATAATTCAACTCTTTTACAATTCGACACGGCTTTAGTTTCCAATTGAATAAACACAAATCTTCCCCCTTTCCACATAACGCCCGAATTACACACGAACTTGATCTCAAACCAACTCTAATCAATGGCGGAGACGACGAGATACAGCTGCAAAGAATGCGGAACAAGCCTCAACCTAACCAACACCCATCTATACCCACCCGAATTTCACTTCGACGCGGGTAACAAAAACACCCTCTCCTTCTCTTGGTTCGACCCGGATAAACTAACGTTCCAACCTCAGGACCGGATCCGACCCTTTTTCGAGACGCTTAGCTACTGGGGTGTTCAGAGGAAGGAGACGAGGATCAAGTGCGCCCGCTGTGGGAAGTTGGTGGGTCATCTCTACGTTGATGGGCCGCCCAAGACGGCGGATCCGGGTCAATTCCATTTTGGGCCTAGTCAAGTTATTCCACGACATCCTAGGTACAGGCTCAACACCAAGGCTGTCCTTGCCCAAGATGTCCTAACTTAAGATTCTTGTTTGCGATCATATTAATGTGAATAATGTTCATTTAGATAGAAAAAAAACAAAACAAATCACGTGGGTCATTCTAATGTTTTGTTATTTTCTATTTAAATGATCATTATTTGACTCGTTATAATGATATGTGGGATAGTTCCGTTACAAGCCAGACTAACTGATCATTCATTGTGTATATCTATCATCTATTCGATTTAATTGTATTCATGCTCGTTTCATAGGTTTGTATATGTTGATGACAATATAGAGTGTTCCTAATCAATATCTGAGCAGCTCGGCCTAGTATTTTTTTATTGGATTTCAGGGTTTCAGTCTATGATTTCTGTGTAGGGTTTAACTACCTTAGTAATTATGCACTTTCGCTTCTCGTCGTCCATAATTTTATTTTGTGTCGTCCGTATTTTACCTAATATACTAATTTTACCCTCACTTTGTTTAACTCTTTTTAAACACCCCTTTATTACCTTCTAACATTCAACTCATCAACTTCCATCATATTTCAATTGCAATTGAACTACAAGTAAACCGTTTATGCTCAATCCAACTCCAATTAATTCAATCTTGACATACTAATTTCGAGTTCAAGGTATCGTTTTTAATTTTAGTACATCAGTTGGTTTCAGTTTATTATATGATTGATTATCGATTTGAGACCAAAATTCGACGTTGTAATCGCCCAAATTGAGGCGTAGATGACAAACAAGTAATAAACAACATCATCCAATCGGTAAACTAAAATATTAGTAACTTAAATTACGATACCACAATATTGATTATAATTTATAATGTGCATGTTTGACAAATCAATTCAATATACTTACGGAAAATACTAATAAACAAACAAAAATACACATAAAACCGAATAAAAAAAACTAGAGACTTGGGACATCTACGACTGTCCCTAGGTCGAGATTTAGAAATTTTAAAACTCAACCTGGCTCAGTCTTAGCTGTTCTAAGACTGTCCCCAGGACGAGATTTAGAAATTTTAAAACTTAACCTGGGCTCAGTCTTAGCTGTTCTAAGACTGTCCCCAGGACGAGATTTAGAAATTTTAAAACTCAACCTGGGCTCAGTCTGAGCTGTTCTAAGGCTGTCACCAGGATGAGATTTAGAAATTTTAAAATTCAACCTGGCCTCAGTCGTGGGTGTTCTACGTTTGTTCCCACACCCGGTCTTATATATTTCGCTAGTCATTCCGGGTACGAGCTTTTACGATTAATACCTGGGCCGAAGTCTTTTGTCACGTCTAATACGTAAAATAATACAAATCATAATTGCGTTCATGATGACAAAAATAAAGACTAACCTCGATAACGTCGTCGTCCGAATTATTTTCGTTATAGGGCAAATTCAAATCAAAAGGAAAACTATTTTCCGTGTTCGACATGTCCGGGTTAATCGTCGAATAGTCAAAAATCCAGAATATAAGCGTTTTATTAATTCGACAGTAAAGTTGTTGTTGTTGTTGTTGTCTGAGTTGTAATTAGAATGATGTTGATAAATAGTAGAGTAAATTAGGTTAATGAGTAGTTGAGTTAATCAGGTTAATAAATTTAAAAAGGGCAAATCAGTCATTTACTCATAAATTATGGACAACATTAAGGAGTCGTTTGGTTACTCATCCAATTACCGGGAAGTTCAAGTTCCCAGGAAGTGCATTTTCAGGGAGTTGTTTGGTTGCCCACCTCCCGGAATTGCCACTTCCTCCACAATGGGGAAGTTACTCACCAAGCCTGGTGTGTAGAACTTCCCGCATGAAGTCATTTCCCACATGACAACCAAACAATATTTTTTAATTCCCATGAAATACAAATTCACGTGAATTTAAAGTTCCCGGTAACCTCATCTTCCCATGGTGAACCAAACGAGCCCTAAGTAAATAGACGGACGAAATTAAGTAGCCCCCTTATTATGTTATGATAATCATAATCTGTAATCTCTTATCAAGTTAATAATCTTCAAAATTGGTCCTTTTTTTTTCTATTTTGGAAAGCGATGAAAGTCATTCTAAAGCGCATTTTTTTTACGAAAACTTGTTTATAGGAATACAATGCCTAACAATGATTATTAGTACCTTCAGGCACGATATAAAATTGAGTATCGAACTTATTTCGATGGATTTCGACACGTCTCAAAAGACAATCTTATGACTTTTACATGTCTCTATTGAAATTCAAATGACCCTCATATTACACCACAACATTGTATTCAGTGTGAAGTTTGTTTAGCCCAAATATGGATCCATTTTGTTCCGAGACAAAAATAGAGAAAAAAACATGGATAATAATCTTCTAAATCGATAAATATTTTTGTTATTTTTGAAAGCTGTGAAAGTTGTTCTAAAGCGCGATTTTTTTGGAGGAAAACTTATTTATAGGAATAGAATGCCCAACAAGGCAACAATGATAATTAAAACCATCAGACGCGATAAAAAATGGAGTATCGAACTAGTTTCGATGGATTCCGACACGTTTTAAAACATAATCTTATGGCTTCCAAATGTCTCTATTGAAGTCCAAATGATCCTAAAATTACACCAGATCGTTGTATTTGGAGTGGAGTTTGTTAAGCGCAAATATGGATCCATTTTGTTCTGGGACGAAAAATGCCGAAAAACGTGGATAATAACCTTCAAAATTGATCATTTTTTCGCTATTTTTCGGAAGTTGTGAAAATTGTTCTAAAGCGAGATTTTTTAATGAAAACTTATCTATATGAATAGAATGTCCAATAATGATAATTAAAACCATCAGACGCGATAAAAAATGGAGTATCGAACTAGTTTCGATGGATTCCGACACGTCTTAAAACATAATCTTGTGGCTTTCAAATGTTTCTATTGAATTTCAAATGATCCTCATATTAAACCAGAACATTGTATTTGGAGTGAAGTTTCTTAAGCGCAAATATGGATCCATTTTGTTCTGGGACAAAAAATGTCGAAAAACGTGGATAATAACCTTCAAAAGCGGTCATTTTTCGCTATTTTTTGAAAGCTGTAAAAGTTGTTCTAAAGAGCAATTTTGTTTTGACGAAAACTTGCCTACAGGAATAGAATGGTCCAACAATGATAATTAAAACCATTAGACGCGATAAAGAATGGAGTATCGAACTAGTTTCGATGGATTCTGACACGCCTGAAAACATAATCCAATGACTTCCAAATGTCTAAGTCCAAATGATTCTCATATTACATCAGAGCATTGTATTTGAAGTGGAGTTTGTTAAGCACAAATATGGATTCATTTTGTTCCGGGACAAAAAATGTCAAAAAACGTGGATAAGAATCGGTCATTTTTTGCTATTTTTTTAAAGCAGTGAAAGTTGTTCTAAAGCGCGATTTTTTTTACGAAAAACTTGTCTATAAGAATAAGATGCCTAACAATGATAACTTAAACCATTAGATGCGATATAAAATAGAGTATCGAACTAGTTTCGATAGATTCCGACACGTCTCAAAATACAATTATGGCTTCCAAATGTTTCTATTAAAGTCTAAATGATCCTCATATTACACCTGAGCATTGTGTTTGGAGTGGAGTTTCTTAAGTGCAAATATGGATCCATTTTATTCCGAGAAAAAAATGTCGAAAAACGTGGATAATAACTTTCAAAATCTGTTTTTTAGCTATTTTTTGAAAACGGTGAACGTTGTTCTAAAGCGTGATTTATTTTGACGAAAACTTGCTTCTAAGAATAGAATGCCGAACAATGATTATTAGAACTTTCGGACACGATATAAAATGGAGTATCAAACTAGTTTCGAATGATTTCTACACATCTGATGATCAAAACACAATCTTATGGCTTTCAAATGTCTTCATTGAAATCCAAATGAGACTCATCTTAAACCAGGGCCTATTGTATTTGGTGTGAAGTTTCCCCATCGCGAATATGAATCCATTTCATTCCGGTACACAAAAGACCGAAAAAACATGGATAATAATCTTCAATATCGACAATTTTTTTTGTTATTTTCGAACGCAGTGAAATTAAAGTTGTTCTAAAGCCCTATACGGCCACATAGTTTTTTTTTTTTTTTTTTTTTTTTTTTTTTTTTGGCAATTGTTGTTAACAATAACCCATATTAGGAATGTTACATAATCCAAGTTAAAATGAATGTACTAGTCAATTCCTACACCCACAAATCACTCTTAACCAAACAAATAATTCTTAGTAAATTCTCAAACCCTTAAAAAAATGATGTGTGAGTGCTATTAAACACAATAATAATAATACTAAAAAAACAGTAATAATAACTCTCTGACTCTTTCAATCTCTCTACAAATGTGGTTCACCTCCAAATAATAATAATAATATTAATAATAATAAAAATATGCTTGTTAATTAATTGCCATACAAAATGTGAATTAATAGTATGAAAGAATTAAATTATTTGTTGATAATTAAAGGTAAAAAAATACAATGCGTGTGAAAATGAAGAAGAGCAATCTAGTTGATGCATTGAGTTCACAGAAATCATGCAGTAATAATCCTGATACTGCAATAATAAACAATCATCATCATGTTGTTTGTCCAAAGCCAAGACGCCCTCCTCCTTCTATTCCTGAACTACTCAGACCCTTTCGATGCACCCACCACAGGTACTTACTGTTAGTTTAAACCCGTGAAAATTTTGTCACATAGACGTGCAAATTGTACGTGTCTGGTCTTATTTTGTGCAACTGTTTTTGTGATTTTGAGTGTTATCACGAAGTTTTTGAGTTCTGTTGTAAATTTTCTGAACTTTGATATAAAATTTTGTTTAAAAAACTTATAACTCGTCTTTGAAAGCGGTTGTATGTACATGCAACTGGTGCTATAATACTATTTTTCGTACGTACAGGTGCACTGAGAACGAAATCAACGAAGACAAAAGTACTGAGAAGTGGAGGATGATGGATTTGAAGGTAAGTGGGAAAGGAGTCGGAATTGAGTGTGGCTGTGGCTCCGAATCTAGATCTCCACCAAGACGAACACAAAATCCAGTGATACACGACCTTCGTTTCATCCATCAAATGGAGCTTCTCCCTCCACTCTCTTCCTTCCCTCCCTCGACGACTGCATTCTCTCCTTTCTGATGCGCGCTAGCTAGCTAGCTTCATATCCTGGCCTCGTCGATATAAAGTTTTATTATACTTTCATCTGTCTATGGGTAAATAATTGTTGGTACAAAAGGTGTAATTAATTTTTATGTGTGTTGCGATGCAAAGTATCCGATGCATGCAGATTCATGGATCGGGTCGTCTAGCTAATTTGTATATACCGTAGTAGTACGTGCTGCAAGTCAAATAATTCATGAAAATGTTGTAATATCGATCTGTGTATTCATAAATGAAAAGAGTTCTATTTCCGAACAAACTAGAGCTTCGCTCCTTCGATTGATTATTGTTATGAAATTGTTACATACGTTTGCTGGTACTCCCTCTGTCTCGATCATTTGTTGTCCTCTTATATTATTTGTGAGGAGTACATCGGTGAATGCACGAACCTTTTCAAGTTGCGCCATTTATTGCCTGTGTTATATATTCAATATCCTAAGGTATTTTTTGGGGAAGAATATTAGGCGACGGTCCTTCAAGACGTATGTAGTCGTACATGACACCGCGGAAGAATTCCTTGCCTCTTGATTGTGTCAAAAAGATGGTATTGGGTCCAATCTTGAGCAATGAATTCGGTATTTGTATGCTATAAAGCCTATACAATCCATGTATCCCGTGCCTTGCCATCGTGTTATCCTTTCCTATCAGCAACGTCGTGAATATTGGACGCTGTCTCAAATCCGGATTGTTGATCCTGACCTGCTCAGATCATCACCATGGAACTATTTCAGGTCACTGCAATATATATTTTCTTGTGTTAATGGTGTAGCAAGTGCGAACAACTTAAAAGACCTGTAGTTCGGCCTCCATAGCACCGGCAAGCGCCAATTGCAGGGTGTAAAGAGAGTTGGGAGCAACTTGAGTCAAGGGGAATACGATCTGCCATGTGGTTGGTACATAAGTAGCACCAGACTTTCGACCCACGTGTGCGAAGAACCAATCTTTACGAAAATCATTGAGGTTAACAGTGTAAATGAGATCCTGTTTCGGGTAAAGATCCGTGTAGCGATCCCACAAACCGTATTGTCTGTACCTGTTCGTTACTCAACCAACACATATTAAGGCCAACATACAAACTAACTTGTCTATGTATATAAGAACAATTCGACAGCCTCAGTTTAGTTAAGTTTAGTTCAGCCTACATCAGTCTAAAAAAAAGAGTACAGAAGAGAAATAAACGAACCTGTCTATGTCAAGGCGGTTGACAAGGGTTGGAGATGGTTTAGGGATAAAGAACTCGGCTGCAGTGCGGTCAGGTATTCCGATTTCCCACAATGTTGGTCCATTTCGTGGAGGCGTATACACTAGCTCCTTAACATTAATTTGCTTCCCTGAAAATTCCAACCCCACTTAAATCAGGTCTTGTTTGTTTTGTCTCTAGTAAATTCAACCTAAGGTCGGTCACATTTTAAGTCCGACCTGGAGTTATGGTGATGAGTTCCGGATATTTGTAGTCCCCTATGAAACCAGCTACCCATGCATACAAATTATGATCGCCTGCACGAATGTTTTTAATCAAAAAGTTCCCTTGAGCATCTGCCTGAGTCCAAAACTGGTACCCCTGCAAGTAATAGGATATAAATATATTAGTTGGACCTCAACCATCACCTTAAGACATTTTCGAACGTCTACTCTGTATTTATTGATTTGTTACCTTGGTTTGGAGTTGCCATGAGCCGGGCTCTCCGGGTGGAGACAAACCAACCCAAGCTGAAGCTGCAGGTACTGGCGCCATTGAACTATCACCCACCGCATATGTTATAGTCAGTGATCAAAATATATATATCATGCATTAATGCACGGGGTCTATACTAGTCACAGTTGATGCAGGATTAGATATACCTATCTTTCACAAGCAATCTCCCAGAGACTGATCCTCGTTCATTAGCCTTCGGAAAATCTATTGATAATGGGAAGTCATATGGCCATTTTTTAGATTCCTCGTGCATCTGAAAAAAAACTTAAGTTAGAGGACGAGCGTATTAGAGATATTAATATAATATCTCTAGAATATATATTGTATTGTGATATAATTTAGTTTAGTTAATTATATCTCTTAGAATCTTTAGTTTATCTAATTTGTATCTCTTAGAATATCCTAGTGATATTATACTTCTAACCATTGTAATCCTATAAATAGCACTCTTGTACATCAATGTTAATTATGCAATTCATAATCGATCTTTCACTTAATTCTAACATGGTGTCAGAGCCTAGATCTATATAATCAGCATGTACCTACCCGTCTTCCGCTGTTCTTCTTGTTGAATTGCATCAAAATATTTCTCCCTTCTCCCTCACTCCATAAACTTCCCTTTCCCCTCACTAAATCTAATCTTTTACCCCTTAAACCCAATTTTGTGGTTTAATCTCTCCACCCTAGACTGGCGAGTTACGCACCCTCACCCGAGATTGGCGAGTTTATGCACCCGAGACTGGCGAGTTACGCACCCTGATAATATGTTCAGACACCTTAGACTGGCGAGTTACGCACCCTCATCCGAGAATGGCGAGTTTACGCAGCTGATAATATATTCCGACACCCTAGACTGGCGAGTTACGCACCCGAGACTGGCGAGTTTGCGCACCTACACCCGAGACTGGCGAGTTACGCATCCTAATAATATGTTCCGATACCCTAGACTGGCGAGTTACGCACCCTCACCCGAGACTGCCGAGTTTACGCACCCTGATAATATATTCCGACACCCTAGACTGGCGAGTTACGCACCCCACCCGAGACTGGCGAGTTTACGCACCCTAAATTGGCGAATTACGCACTCGAGACTGACGGACCCTGATGATATGTTCCGACACCACAGACTGGCGAGTTTAAGCACCCGATATTCCTTCCTCTTATTTTCTCCAAGATTGGACTTTCCGTTCCGCCGTCCATCTTGCGGGAGCATATTAGAGATATTAATATAATATCTCTAGAATATATTATTGTATTGTGATATAATTTAGTTTAGTTAATTATATCTCTTAGAATCTTTAGTTTAGGAAATTTGTATCTTTTAGAATCTTCTAATTATTGTATACTTCTACTCTAAGTCAAACTGTATCTCTTGTAATGTCCTATATATAGGACCTTTATTCATCAATAATATTTATGCAATTCATTCGTAATAATTCATCTTTCTCTCTTCTTTCATAATTCTAACATGGTATCAGAGCTTAGATCTACATAATCGACCTGAACCTACCCGTCTTCCGATGCCCTTCCCGTCGAATTGCATCAAAATATTTATTTCTCCTTCTCCCTCACCCATAAACTTTTCTTCACCCTCACTAAATCGATCTTTTACCTCTTGAACCAAATTTTGTGGTTTAATCTTCTCCACTTTAATCAAATCTGTGATTAAATTTTCTTTTCTACTCTCAAAAATTTCTCTTGCCTTCACATCTTCAATCTATTAGCAAGCTTAAAATTTATATTTGGTCAAAGATTTTGTCGGATATTTTCAGACAATATTGTCCCGACACCCTAGACTGGCGAGTTACGCACCTGCACTCGAGATTGGCAATTACGCACCCGAGACTGGCGAGTTTATGCACCCTAGATTTGCGAATTACGCACCCGAGACTGGCGAGTTTACGCACCCTAGATTGACGAATTACGCACCCGAGACTGACGAGTTTACGCACCCGATATTCCTTCCTCTTATTTTCTCCAAGATTGGACTTTCCGTTCCGCCGTCCATCTTGCGGGAGCATATTAGAGATATTAATATAATATCTCTAGAATATATATTGTATTGTGATATAATTTAGTTTAGTTAATTATATCTCTTAGAATCTTTAGTTTATCTAATTTGTATCTCTTAGAATATCCTAGTGATATTATACTTCTAACCATTGTAATCCTATAAATAGCACTCTTGTACATCAATGTTAATTATGCAATTCATAATCGATCTTTCACTTAATTCTAACAGAGCGCGTGATATGATTTTCTAAGATATGAAATTAGAAACCGAGATTGTAGACTAATTCGATCAGCTACCTGTTTTTTGGCGCTTTTCCAGAGAGTTCGAGCATCTCCTTTGCCGGGAACTGAATTCAGATGTATAAAGAAGGGTCCAAAGACCTTCTTCCAAGGCTCTCCATCATTGAAACTCATCGTCAAGTTGCTCCCGGTATAATGAATGCTATGAAACATCTAAATTAAGAATACAGTTTGATTAGGCCGGAGATAGATTGTTCATGAGGTCGCGTTAGTTTTTTTTTGTTCATCGAAGAGCGCACTTAGTCGCATTACAGTATAGGGGAGGGGGGATTCGAACCTGGAACCTACTGTCCCAGAGCACCTAGTCTTAAGCACCAGGCTAAGACATCTTCGGTCGCGTTAGTACAGTTATTAAGAAGTGTGAAAGTAGATATATACCGCGAGTAAGTTAGGGCCAACGTGTGCAGTAAGGTCTTGTTTTTGAGGACCACCCACCCGAAACTCATCACTAGGTGTAATTATCCAAACTCCGACTGGAGGATCAAACGAGATCCACCCGTGTACCTTGTTATCTTTGTCTTCGCAAGAATACTGGTACTTGTCGTCCACCTATGCCAATCATTGTAATAGAAGCAATCACCTTTTTAAGTTCTGGCACGTTGACATGGTTCATCTAACATGATATTAGAGCAAAATTACCTCTCCTTTGAACTTAGGGTCACTGGGATTAGTCAAGAGAACGGCTTCTTTATAGGCCAACGGTTGACCAGAATCACGGTCTTTTTGCGTTGGCATTACGCGTTGTATTTTGTCTGAAATGGCCATGTACTGAAATCTGACAGTTTAGGGAAGTCGTCGTCCAGTGTGAGAACAATATTAATACATGGAAAGCGAATCAGAGTACAAGGCAAATCGTCTGTCCCCATTTAGATCCCATTATTTTTATCAATTAACAGGTGATGTGTCGCATAATAAAGGTTGTAGGGCACAAGATGGAACGACATAAAAGTGGGACAGATATATGGCGGGTGATCTTACTTAGAGTTTTCAGGTTTAAAAACGGCTCGTATTTGATCAACCATCACAGACGGCCATCCTGGTTGGCGCTCGAATATAGCATACGAGTAAATTCCAGAGCTTCCGCGTAGCATTACATACCTAAACCATTTCATCATATTGCAGACGATAATTAACACAGTATAAGTATAACCAATGTACACATCTAACCGAGGTAGCCAGGTGGTGGCCGAGTACATACAGACTCTACATACATACCTGTTATCGACTTGGAATGGAACTGCTTGCGATTTAGGACACAGAAATGAAATCTCAACTCGATCTTCAGTCTGGCTTATGATTTTAAAGCTTGATCCTTCCAATCTGCAGTTAGATCAGATGTTGATTATCGATCATTTCTAATTTATTTCCTACCAAGTAGAACAGTCGAAGCAAAAAAAAAAAAGTACCGTATTTCACTTCCATTATCGTCATTTTGTTCCTTCTTCTTTCCTAATGCAACGTCCCAATATCTGTACAATATAACCAACAAATAAGTGTAACTGTATGTATGTACTTGATTTAGCAGTTTATTCACACATCAAACGAATTAATATTGTACGTGTTAGCATGTTTGACTAACAAATATTATACGTACCCTCGTTGGGATTCCTTGTTTTGAGCATCAAGAACGTTATCAATCCCACCATAGCGTATTCCGATGACAAAGCCCTGTGGAACTGCGAAGCTAACTTGAAGGATCCCGTTGTCCAACTCTACCTGCACTTGCATTCTTCAGCTTTAGGCTAATTTAAACAAATGACTTAAAAGGACATAGGGAGCTGCGGTGAGAATCTTCTGTCCCACTTTTGTATCTCATTTTGCATATTATTTTTTTATACACGCTGATATGTCAAAGGGTGTACAGAGGTGGCAGGACACAAAAGTGGGACAGATGTAAGTGGACGAATGCTTTTTTTTTTTTTTCCAACGAAGAAAGAACATCGGATTACATGCTGTTGAGTTAAGGGAACGTACATTTTTTGGAGTTGCATTCACCCGAACTGCTGTACCTTTTTGTTTTGCTGACTTACTGCTACCCGGACCCAACTTACTGTCAAGTTACATTCCCTTAGAATGTGTTTGGATACAAAAACTGGAGAGAAATGGAGGGGGAGGGGGAGGAACAAGGGGAGGAAGACGGAAGATGAAAGTTTTCCCTCCAAATCTTGTCTACGTTGATGAGAAATTATTTAACTTGGTAAAGAGAAACAAAGGTATTTAGCACAGCAATCTAACTTAATTTTGTGTGGGTACTTAGCAAATACAGAGTGAAAAGTTACTCTCTCCCATCCATTCAATTCTTTATGCTTATTATAAATAGACAATCCAATCAATTTTTTACATTTCCTTTTGGAAAAAGACTTTACCATATAACCCTCTTATAATGACACTACTTTTTCCTTATTTTAAGTTTGGTGAACCCATACCATCATTTGATTTACCAATAATACCCTTACTTTTACCATTTTTCTTAATATTGATGAAAATTTTTATGTCAAGGATTGTTTGGATGGGAGGGAGTAGGTACATCCTCAAATCCAACCACACCTATCTACTACCTACCCTGCCACCGCCGACCAGCCTCCCCCTTGCCGCCTTCCACCACCGACCGGCCTCCCCCTTATCGGCGTTGTCCCTACCGGCGTCATCCCTGCCAGTGTCTTCTTTACCCTAAATTCTAAAGTAAGTTATTAATTTTCCCTAAAATTTCAATTTTGATTTATTTTGGCTACAATAAAATTTGATTTTGATTATGCTATAAGTATGTACAATTTATTTAATTTGTGCTATTCGAGGCACTTTTTTGAGTTTAATTTTTGTATTTGCGGAATTATTGATGTTTTTTATTATGGATTTTCTACTTCTCTCGATAATTTAGGACTTTGGTTCACAATGTAACATGGTACGTAGTAGAGTATGATCTAATTTAGTAACGTAAAATGGTTTGTTGTGATAAATTGATGATGAAAAGTACATGTATAACATTTTTTTGTTTAGAGAATAGCGCACTGTGTCACAGGTGAGAATTGAATACCCAATATCTCAGTTGAGGTAAGACTAGGTGCTCTGGGACAGTAGGTTCCAGGTTCGAATTCCTTCCCTATATTGTAATGCGACTAAGTGCGTTCTTCGATGAACAAAAAAAAAAACATCTCAGTCGAGGTAAGGTAGCCCTAACCACTTAAGCCTAGACCTTTTTCTCTATGTATAGCATATTTGTGGAGTCATAAATCACCAAAAAAAAATAGTACTCCGTAGGTGATAACGACAATGAAATTTTAATCCTTTTCATGTATTTTTTCCTAATGTTTTAGATATTGTCGATGATTTTTTTAGTAGTGCCGGCCCCCTTACCCTCAATTCCTGGCTCCGCCCTTGGGTACAAGTTAGAATTGTACAAGCAAGTACAAGTACTCCACATCGTTTCATAACTTGGTAACCTGTCATTTTTTCGGTTTAGATTATATCTTTATGAGAGAAAATGAACGTCACAATTAATATTACACGTGTTTGGATATTCTGAATCTTCATTTACATGACTCGAACACTATGTTTGATTTAGTCTATAAAACAAGGCTCTGTTAAGTTTATTTGACGGGTCTGATACTCTGGTCTTCCGTTGTATACTAGAAAAGCGATACAACGATTGTACGACATAATTATATACTGCGTAGTATATTATAAAGGCGATATGAATATATGATGTACATTTACGACATACCTCCCGTAACAGCCTCCGATGTATAATAGTAGTTGGACTACGTATATGGCCAGGAGTATTATGGAGTAATTACTCCAATTGTTCCTTTTTTTACTTTGCATTGTCAAAATTTCGACCAAGTATCCTAGCAATTCGACAACCAAAATCGAAAATTATGGTAATGTCATATTCACCTTTTTATTTTAAAAAAAATGCTAGAATACAAAAAAAATATCATTTAAAAAAAAAATTAAAATGGTAATACGAATAATCAATAGATGGTTATTAATATTCACGTGTATGTACCTTCAACGAAAGAGTTTAAATATAAAAATGTAATCACCAAATTTTTTAAAAAATAGTCGGTCAGAATATTAACGAGAGAACTGTCATATGTTAGGTAAATATATAATCATCGTTTTATTATTAGGTAGAGAAAATCTAATACTCCAATCCTATGTAACCCTACAATTAAGGGATCATATCATATCATAATCAACGATTTGCTTGCATGCCTTGACCACAAGAGTCAAACAATTAAGCTTCATTATTAATGAAAATGTATCTGCATATCATGCATGAATATTAAACAACAAAGTGAGACGGTTTCATGCATGACAGTCTCGAACAATACCTACTATTTACTAATATGATTTCGGAACTATATATGAATGAATCTTTTATATGAAAATGTACAGAGTAGTTCATAATAAATTAAAAATGGAGAATAATAACGTTGCATGCATGGGAAAATAAATTTATGTAATAAAATTAATTTGAAAAACACTTTACGTAAACTTTTATTAGACAAAAAAAAACCATTTATTATTCATCAAGTTATAGATGATAATACCTGTATTATCTTGTTCTAAAACTCAAATTCAACAACCAGTATAATCTTCGTCTTATTCACGATTTAAAAACATGTATCTGACAACGAAGAAATTAACTTAAATAAAATTTCAGTAAATGTTTCGAGATGATTAATAATTATGTCCTAGGAAAAATTATCATGCTTGAGCTATTTATATACTGTAATTATTTTTTTGGGTGTTAGGTACTGAATTGGGCTTCGTCTATTTTTCAACAATTATCTGGAAAATGACTAAATTTAAATATAATATCTGGAATTATTTGTGGAGAAAACATTCTATAGGTAAAATGTTAAATACATTTGATCAGTAGATATCATTAATTTTATATATTCTACGTACCTTGAGATATTATCAACTACTATAAAAGTAAATACGTCCAACTTTTATGGTAAATCATCTTGGACACCTTGCATGGTTACATATACGGAGTATATAAATATATAATTGAAGAAAAATAGTCTTTGACGATTTAGTGGATTATACAACATATTTCTGTATGGGGAGTAGAAGATCGTCATGACAATGTTAGAAATGCAAGACTAACTTAGAATGAGAAAATGAGATGATTAATATATTAATTAATTGATTTGTTTTATTATCTGATTTGTGTTATAGTAGTACATATGTTTCCCTTATATAGGTGATCACATGCACTTTAAACGTATACACGTAATTATGCATGTAAAATGAGTTTCTAAAGTAATTACATACAGTATAAGTTATCATCCTAATGGGGGTTTCATTATGCATTAATTCAGTGGGAGAAATTTCATATTCTAACAAGATATAATGTTTTTTAACGTGTTATTAAATTTCAATAATTTGCTGATAATATGGCAGCGCATTGGATATTTGGATCCTTTTGATTTCGTTCATTTCATCTAAACGGTCTGGATTCTGTTGCGAAAAGGTCTAATGATGCAAGTGATTGATGAGTTAGATGATGAATAATAATGCTATGTACTCCGTATTAAATAGACGTGTGAAAGGAAATCGACAAGAAATAGAGAGAGGAAAATGGAGAAGGTCTTTGCTTGATAACACGGGGTTTGAATGAACTTTCAGCACGACTCGACGAGTATTCATAAAGCCTCTAAATGTCTTTATTTTTTTGAGCGAATAGATCATTTCATTAATAAAAAGTCACACGACATCTACAACTTATATCGAAATTGAACGTATACAATACTATGTAAAATTTGAGTAAAATAAATTCTCGTCAAAACAAAGATCTCTAGCTATGATTTTGATCTTCTCTTCTGTACATCCTCTTTCAACATATCGTTGTTTAATGATACGGCTTTCCACAAGAGGATCTTCGGATTTTCCAAGGTTTTGAAGAGAATCGATTTCATCTAACTTGATAGATTGTGAACGACGGTCTAACATAAATTGACATACCATAAATGAACGGTTGTGGTATTGATCTTCTGCGTCCTTAGCTTTCCGCTATCAATCTGCTATCATATATTTAACATCTCTCCTAAAAGAGAGAGCTAGCGAAACTCATCAATTGATGGAGGCTAAACTCTCCCAAAGAAGAGGACAATTATTATAAATAAAATAATACTGTAATATTTACTAATACTAAAACTATACAATTAGCTAGGAGGGAGAAAGGAGAAGGGATTAGTCGCATGAATGTCTTTATTTTAAATAATATTCCTCATAGAAATGACCTATATACATTAAAATGACTATCAGTAATTAGCGAAGAATCGAAGATCAGACGACTTAGATTCGAGTTGTATATATAGAGCTTGTTTCGTTCAATTTCAATACAATTCGAAAAGCGTACTCATAAGGCCTCTAAATGTCTTTGTTTTAAACTATAATCCCGTTGTTTTATTACCATAGGATTAATGTATATTGTATGGAGTAATGATGGTGCAAATTTCAAGAGAATTGATTTCAGGAGATAGTGGGACCAAAAGACATAAATAATAACCTTCAAAATCGACAGTTTTTGACAAGTTTTCTAAATCTACGATACTGATTGTTGAAACCATTTAGAAACCACCGATAAGTGTTGAAATAACTATCAGTTGTTAATCGACCATACTTGTTTCATCAAATATCAACACGACTTGAATAGTACTCATAAAGTCATAAGCAGTCCTCTAAATGTCTTTAAACCATATTCCATTTTATTATCACGGGATATATATTTAATATCGGGACCTAGTCGGACCAAAAAACGTGGATAATAACCTTCAAAATCGGCAGTTTTTGATGGGTTTTTTTAATCTTCGATACTGCATGATGAAGCCACTTAGAAACAACCGATATGCGTTGAAACGACTATCGGTAGTTAACAAAGGATCGGATCGAAGACGACTTAAATTTGAGTATATAGTTTGTTTCGTCATATTTCAGCATGACTCGACGTGTACTCATAAGACCTCTAGCTAAATGTCTTCATTTTAAACCATATTCCCCTTTTTTTTTCCACGAGATTGATGTATATTGTAGAGAGTAATTATGGTGCAAATTTCAAGACATTTCTTTTGGGGGCCTAGTCGGAGCATAAAAACAAGGATAATAATCTCCAAAATCGACAATTTTCGATGAATTTTATGAATCTATGATATTGTTTGATGAAACCATTTAGAAACAACTAACCTACTATATATATGCGTTGAAATGACTGTAAGTTGTTAACAAAACATCAAAGATGGCTTAGATTCGAGCATATAGCTTGTTTCATGAAATATCGGTCATACCTTTATTAGCCTACCAATTTGACAATTGTCCTATGAATTTCTTACCAAATTTGCTGATAGATGGGCCAAATTAAAGTTATTGGATGCACGATGACCTATGAAAAATTCAAAATGAAATACCCAGTACAATAGAGTAAGTCTCTCATGTGATGGAATCGATGATATTTCAATTAATATATCACATGGTTAATTAGACAAGGAGTACAGGTGTAAGTATTATTAAACCTATCACAAATTTGTAACGTATTCTCATCACAAACAAGAATTTGCGTAATATAATATGGAGTATAATTATCATTATTGTTTGAAAGTACAGTGATCAGGTAAGATTGAGAAGACAGTCTAATAGATAAAGTTATTTGGATGCACGCTGACCTATGAAAAATTTAAAATGAAACACAATAGAGTAAGTTTCTCCTGTAAATCGTTGACATTTCAATTACGAGTAATAATAATATCACATGGTTAATTAGAGAAGGAGTAAGTATTACTCCATATTAAACTTATCACAAATTTGTGACGATATTCTCATTATCACAAATAAGAATTTGTTTAACATAATACGGAGTATAATTATCATTGTTTGAAAGTGATCAGGTGAGATTGAGAAGACAGTACATGATAAATAAAGTTAAGGTGAGATTTTTTTTGGTTCAACGAAAAACGCATTTAGTCACATTACAATATAGAAAAGAGTGATTCGAACCAGTGACTTATTGTCCCAGGATACCAAATGTTAACCACTAGACTACGACATTTTCGGGGGCAGACAGATAGAGAAATCTGGGAAAATAAAGGGCGGGCATGTGCATGCGTGCGAAGTTGCATAGAGACTGCATCACCACCCACACTTACTATTGAGATTTTCACACCAAAAGAGGTAAACCCACAAAAAAAAAATAAGCAGACATTTCTATTCTTGGAAATTTAAAAAATTACAAGCAGATTGTCTTTCTATCGAACACTGCAACATATCATTTGCTGATGATTGACACCTGTCTTTAGCTTAGTTGGAACCCTAATTACTTTTATCAAAGACATAACCCACCAATTGGACTCACATACACGTGGGCTTCGACCAATCAGAAGTGAGTATATGGGACATGGATCGCAGTCTTTATGATTACTGTCTCCAACCATTAGTATGCATTTACCCACTATTATAGACTTTAAAGTTCAAACTCCTAAGCTACCTACCTTACTTTATTCAGTAGTAATCTGGCTTTACACATACCACATGTATGTATGTATGTATGTATGTATGCCATGTGATATGTGATGTGAAGCTGTGATGTATTGAGTAGTAGTACTTCTATCAAAGATGTATGCAATTGTCTCCTTTAAAGTTAACTAAGATCATGTTATTTTAGATTGAAATATGCTGAATTAAGTTAAGTAGAGTTGAACTAAACTATATTAAACTGAAGTACTGAGACAAAATGAGTCTCATGAGGCTGAACTGAAATGAACTGAGTTGAAAAAAACAGGGTCTAACAAGATAGCTAGTTATGATTCATTAAAGTTCTGTTAGGTCCAACTCTGGTTAAACTATAATTGGCCTGGGCTTAATAGGTAACGGGACCAAGCTAAGGTGTAGCAACTAGCAATTAATTAAAGAGGAGCATTCCTTAATGCAAAATCAATGCTCAGCCGTTGAATGACGATGTGAGACTATAAATAGCTTAAGAAGCAAAGGAAAAGGAAACATATAGAACTCACAAGGTAATGCAAACAATAACTTGCAATGTTGTTTACTCTATAATCATTCAAAGATAAACATAGTTCTAAATTCAGTCCTGGCTTGACGTCTGTGGAATTTTTTCCCTTACATACTAGGGTTTTCCATGCACGGAAATCATTTGTCTTGGTTATTCTCTTTATATTGCATACCTCACTAGAAACTACATGATATACGGAAAAAAAAAGGTGAAACTAGATAACCTACACGGCTACACAATCTTTACTACCAATCAAATTATTCAGGGCAAACTCGCTTGCTCATTTTAGTTAAACCTTAGGGCAATAGCAATGGTTGTAGTTCCATGCACATATTTTCATTGCTATCAAAGCACATGTAATTATATAAGGAACTTTTTATTCTTTTTCAATGGTAAAAGTTTCCTAAATTTATTGTGGGTTCCTTTTTTTTTCACTCTTTTAAATGTATGAAACCGATTTCTTACTTTAGAAATCGGTTTCATATAAGAAGCTCCTTATTTTTTTATCACAATGGTTAGATAGCTCCTTATATGTTATGGAACTTCTTAAATATTATCATTGCTATTGCCTTTATTAAGTTAAAGCTAAGCTAAAGGTAAAATATTCGTACTCCGTAATATTGAGTCAGTCTTTTATTAAGACTACCAATAACATAACAAAATCTTGAAATCTTTAAAATTATTGTAAAATGAATAAAGTGTTAAAGAATACTCAAATGGCCCAAATCTAAGGAAATCTTACAAAAGCATTTGTGTTTAAAGAATAGAAAAATATATAGAGAGAGAGAAAAAATCAATATAATCCAAGGTAATAGTATTGATGAATAGTTAGTCTTCTTTGCGACGGATCAAATATATCTAATTAGGAAGAAAATGTCCTCCAGACACATGAATTTATCTTACCACATATATTTGATCTGTCATAAATTTAAGACAGATATTTCCGTCGCATGAATTTATCATGGATGAAATGTTGAATGCGTGTGACGGCGCAACAAAAATGAAATGTAGGTGTACCACCATAACCCAGGTATATTCTTAGAACTATAATCGTAGGACCACTACCTTTGTGTATTTAATACTATAATTTGCTCAACATTTTATTTCCTTTATGGTAAAAGTAGTCACTATCTTCGTACGATTATACTGTTTTCGTCTCAATTACTATATAATATGGAGTATAAACTAATTTAATTTGAATAGACGAATACATATGGACCCAACAAATGCAAGTTGATATATAAAATTAAAAGGACAATATTGCTACTTTAATGTTTAAGGTTTCCAAAGATTTTAATTAGTTTTATAATTTTGGATCTCAGATCACCTAACTTCGTTCTTCACGTTGTCAAAGTTAATTTGATAGTACGTATAACATTACAATAACATACTCTACATAAGATTTATCTGCAAAAGTAAACAAGGAAATGATATCCTTAAATAAAATTTTGAAAGCGTACAACTATATTTAAACGTCACAAAAACATATACTCCCTCCCTCCTTTTCACTTAACAGAAAATCACGTGAACTGGGTTCGAATTGCATCATAACTTCAAGTTGACTTAAAAATAAAGAGCAATGCATACAATAGTTATATATTACTCCATATTGTGTAATAAGACGGTTTCACACTATACAATGGTTTTTTACTCTCTTCAGATAAAAATGTTTACTCGTTTATCAATAATAAATATATTTTTTTCACAAAAGTAGATAACTTCACGCATAAGACAATCTTACACTATAATCTGCTAAAAAAACGCGTAATAAGCCAAGTAGCTAGGGTTTATATATATGGTGTAGGTGTGTTGTATATATAATGTGCATTGTAAAGCTTGTATTGGCTTGTGAACAAAGCTGCTGACTACAAAGTTGTACTTTATCCCTTCTCCTCTTTCAAGTTCACACCCTTACAACTAAAGTCATTTTTAGGGCACCATCCCAAATCATCTCCACCCCAAAAAGAACAATTATCAACATAGTACTCCATATATATATATATTAGTAATGCGAATCCAGATCCATTACTGAAAGTATATATTTTTTCCAAATAAATAAATAAATAAAAAATCTTAGGTTGTTGAAGAAGGTAGGATGGGGAGAGGAAAGATAGTGATAGAAAGGATCGATAACTCGACGAGCAGGCAGGTGACGTTCTCGAAGAGGCGAAAAGGGTTGCTGAAGAAGGCTAAGGAGCTTGCCATTCTTTGTGATGCTCATGTTGGTGTTCTCATCTTTTCAAGTACTTCTAAACTCTATGAGTACTCTAATTCCAGGTTTTCCATCACTCTTTAAATTTATTTTACCCTACTTACCTTTACATACATATAGATCTGTATAGATCGACTTGCTCATGTAGTCATGTGAGGTCAATCTCACAGGAGATTCACCGATGTTTGTCACTTTGTGTCTGAGACCTTTGACTAATTATACAATCTCATTTGGATCGATTGATCTAATGATCTTGATGTTGTACATGTCGATCATCATACTACTATACTCCTATGATCGTCTTTACTAATATTTTATTAAGGGTTTCATCTCGTTACTAAAATGCATGATTTATATACGTGATGCTAAAAACAGTGAATATAATAATAATGTTGCTTAAAAAAGTAGACCATCATGTATATATGTCATGTTAAATTAGTTTATTGAAACATAATACTAACCACAAAAATAAAGATAAAAATTATATTCATCATCATAGGGGAAGTTACCTTACTTAAAAACAAAGAATTCCGGCCATACTATTCAAAGGTAAGGCAAGGCAAGGCTTTCTTACTTCAAGCTAAGTTTAAAGAGAACAAGGGTTACGGTACTGGTCGGAGGTTAATTAGATTCTTAACTATGATATAGTACACTCATTTCAAAAAAAAAAAATCTAATTTATTTATTTATTTGTTCAACGAATAACGCATTTTATTTGGAAAAGTGTACAAACGCTCCATCAAATTATTCTATTTGCTTGGCCTATTCCTCAACCATTCAGATCATCTTCTTTTAGGACTCGTTTAGGATGAGGGTAATGTATCTAGGTTAATAGAGTTAAAATGAACTAGAAAAAATGACGGAAATTAGTAGCATCCATAATGTGAATAATGTGTTTACTGTTTAGCATTGCTATATGCTGATTATCTACTACTGTGATACTGGCCTGGTGGCATATATACAGCATGAAATCAGTGATAGAAAGATATAACAAAGCCAAGGAGGAGCATCATCACCTCGATTCTGAATCACAAGTCAAGGTACTATACCTTGATGATGTCTTATATATCTATCTACTTGCTTGCGAGGTTACATACTGGTCGACATAATTCCGTCATTGCAGTAAAATCTGAACATTCACCAACAGTACAGTTTTATGTTAAAAGATCGAATCTAAACTAAGCTCCTTCATTCATTCTGGTTCATGAGTCGAAAAGGGAAGAATTACTTAGCTTGTCGTTGTGTACATGTACTGTGAATAGATCGATAATCATAACTTTCACGTGGTAGTTTTGGCGACAGGAAGCAGAAGTCATAAGGCATCAGCTGCAGGAACTTCATGAAAGCCACAGGTATGTACATTACTACTGTACACATTCAATTTTCGATACCACAGTACAGCAGAGGTTCAAATATATAATCGCGCACAATAATTGACAGAAGTAATACTACCCTGATTATTTAGGCAACTTATGGGACAAAAGCTAAGTGGATTAAGCATTAAGGATCTCAATTACCTAGAAAATCAACTCGAGATTAGTCTGCAGGGTGTTCGTACAAAGAAAGTAAGAACGAACGAACCTCATTTGGTTGGTTTAATTAACCTCTTTTTAGTCGTTAATTTTTTAACTCGTATCCCATGACAAACATATATATGCAGGAACAGATCTTAAGTGATGAAATACAAGAGCTAAATCGTAAGGTATGATGACTTGATAGTTGATACATACTCGTACGTTACTTGACTTATCGATTGACTGAACTTGCATTATTGCTGTATGTACAGGGAGCGATCATACAGCGGGAAAACATGGATCTCTGTGAGAAGGTAAATCTCATTAGTCAAGAAAACAGGGAGTTGTATAACAAGGTATTAGGTTAATAATAACTTGTTTACACAAGTCATAACAGCTTATTAACATGAAGTTAATTGCACTGTCTGATCTGATCAGCTTTACAGTGCCGGAAATATTGGTGTCGGTAGCAGCAGTATGATTGCAACTGCTGGTTTCGACAACCAGGAACACCTGTATACACAATTAAGCCTTCCTGCAAGGGAATATAATCTCGGATCAGACGCTGCAGCACCCGATTTAGGGTAACTTTCTTTTGATCTTACCAAGTTTTTACCCCGACAGTTGTTTTCTGACTGTTACACCCGAAAAATGGCAGATTACAGTTGCATTGACCGAAACAATATTACATACGATACTACTCCGTATTTGGTAAGAGTGAATCGAAAAGGAAGCGTAAAGCGAGGAGCCACAGACTAACTAGGCCATTACAACTCACAAGTATGGTTCGAGCCAACAAAATGGAATGAAGCAAGATTACAAATTGTAGCAGTGCTAAGTTAAATTGTACTGTAATTGTGATATTACATGAAGTGTGAATGTGTTGACCATAACCTGCAAACCTTAAAAAGATTTGCCCTTTAGTTATTAGATTAAAATATTTGAAAGGAAGACGAGAAAATGAAGGGAAAAATTTGCTTAAAAAAAACAAAATCGGTCCATGCTCTCCTTAATGTGCCTCGAGTACACATTTTAACTTGTGGCAAAACTTATTGTTAGTCAAAAGTGTTACACCGAATAAACTTTCACCGATTATAACTCTTCATCACAACTTTCGAAAGTGAGTTTTTCTCCAAATTCATCGGTTCATGAAATCTTCTGTTCCAAAAAAAAAATCAACACTTTCTAAATTCATCGATCATAGTTATTCATAATATGAGTATCTTTTTTTCTCACATTACAACGATATTATTTTTGATTTTTTTGTTCAACGAAGAGTGCACTTAGTCGCATTACAATATTAGGGAGGGGGGATTCGATCCTGGGACTTATTGTCCCAGAATACCTAGCCTTAAGCATTAGGCTAAGACATCTTCGGTTCACATTACAACAATATAAGTTCCCAGAAACTCTCGTGTAAAACTGTCTTATACTATAGAACGAGCTCAAATTACAAAGCGTAACTTAATTAAAACGAGAGATTTCAATTTTAATTAAAAGTTAATTAAACTAATTGGATCGGGATTTTAGCTAATGAACCTAAGGGCTCGTTTGGTTAGTCGCTTAATTACCGGGAACTGCAAAATCTCGGGAAGTGCATTTTCAGGGAGTTGTTTGGTTGCCCATTTCAAGGACCACTCCCCAGGAATTGTCACTTTCTACTTGATGGGGAAGTTACTCACCAACCCCATGTGGGTAAAACTTTCCGCATGAGGTCATTTCCCACACGACAACCAAACAATATTTTTGTAATTGCATGAAATACAAATTCACGTGAATTTAAGTTCCCGATAACTTCATCTTCTCATGGTGAACCAAACGAGGCCTAATTGTATCGTGTAAGACGGTTTTATACTGGGAGCCGGCCCAACATACGACGGCCCAAACATAGATACATAGAATTGCAATGGCGGAATGAAAAGAAAACACAAAATCCGCGATAAATCGAAAACCCTAAACCCTGAAATTGAAAAAAAAAAAAAAAAATTTAAGAAATCGATTCCATGTCTTCTCCACTTAGAAGAGACGATGATAGCGACTCTGATGGTGCGCCTGAGGAATTCACTTCTCAGCAGGTTTACTCTTATTACCCCTTTTTCTATTATTTTCTTAATTAATCGATTCTACACTACTAATCACTTGTTAATCTTTCTGTAATTAGGGATTACAACAACTCAAGGAGATTACCAAAGCTCAACAACAAAGTATTGCCAGGTAATTTTCATACTTAAAAGGAAAATTTTTGATATTCTCGACAATCTGGAAGTGGGATTTTGTTTGATTCGTTGATTATTTTGGGATTTTTTTGATTCTCGACAATCTGGAAATGGGATCCGACCCGTTAATAAAAGGGATAGTTCCGTCACAATGGAGACTATGGAATGTTACGGATAGCTTATTTGATAAATTTTCGATTTGGTGTGAGGTTAGTGTTTGATTTGATATTTTGGGTCGATTCGTTGTTGTAGATAGAACATAGAAAGAAATGGGATTTGACCCGTTAAGAAAATGGATAGTTCCGTTACAATGGAGACTAGGGAATGAACCGGATAGCTTGTTTGATAAATTTTCGATTTGGTGTGAGGTAGTGTTTGATTGGGTGTTTTGGGTTCAATTCGTTGTTGTTGATAGTGCATGTCGTGAGGTGAAAGCACGTAGAAAGAAATGGGATTTGACCCGTTAATAAAATGGATAGTTCCGGTCACAGTGGTGACTAGGGAATGAACGGATAGCTCATTTGATAAATTTTCGATTTGATGTGAGGTTTGTGTTTGATTTGAAATTTTGGGTTTGATTCGTTGTTGTTGATAGTGCACGTCGCGAGGTGAAAGAATGTAGATAGAAATGGGATTTGACCCGTTAATAAAATGGATAGTTCCGTCACAATGGAGACTGTGAATGAACGGATAGCTCGTTTGATAAATTTTCGATTTGATGTGAGGTTCGTGTTGGATTTGATATTTTGGGTTTGATTCGTTGTTGTTGATAGTGCACGTCGCGAGGTGAAAGAACGTAGAAAGAAATGGGCTGAAAGGCTAACTCAGAAACCTAAGCGAAAACCTAAAGTGTCTGAAGCTGATGATGAAATGGTTGAGGATGAACCTGATGCTGATGCCACTAAACAATCCCAAGTTAATACGGGAATGCTTCCGAGTGATATCGTCAGCTTGCTTGCTGCACGTGAGAAGTATGTACTCCCAACTTTTTTTGATTATTTCATTGCCATGTATCTTGTTTGTTGTGTTGTGTTGTGTTGTGATTCATTTAGCAACGATTGGAACATCTGTAGGCAAGTTTTCCTGTCGGACTCTGAAGACGAAGAGACTGAGAAAAAACCAAAGCGGAAGAAGAAAAGGACCAACGTAACAGGGTAAGAGTCGTGTTTTTTTCTGACTAAGAATTGGTTTTCTTACAGTTCTGTTGATGACGACAACATGTTGTGATTTATGTACCAGAGTTGAAACTGTAATTCTAAAGGAGCTCCCACCTGCACACTGTGTGCAAAACTCGTTGGACTTCTTGAAGAAAAGGAAGATGCAAGTCGCTAGGTCTCCTGCAGTTTTGAACAATTCTACCCAAGCCTTACGGCTCCTGACGTCTTCTGGCATATTGAAGTAGAAGTTGTGACCTCTCATACCAAGAGGTGTTTGTACTCTTACTGTCGTCTGTAGGATTTTATAGCTACTTCACTTCTTGTACTCCATTGCTGCCTTTTGGTGGCAGTGGTAAATATTTGAAAGTCATATATGGATCTTTCTTCAGCAATGTCTAAGGCAATTCTGTAATTTTAGATATGGTTTGGCTTACGTGGGCTCGATTGAATTCGAGTGATGAGGGTCAAAACAAGTTTTTAGAGTAAAAATGCTTGAATGAGGAGATTGTTAAAAGAATTGCATGACTCGTTCTTCCATTGCACTTGCTCTAATACTATGCCATCAACTGTCATTTTGATTAAAACCCTGGCCATGAACTGTTGCTTCTATTCTCTCTCCTGCACCCACAAATGTGGCTCTGACCATGTAGGTCACGAATGATCTCCAATGCAGTACGGAGAACCAGGTTCAGGGGATCATGGGTCCGAACTCTGAACCGTGCATCACTGCTCATATTACAACAATTTTGAGATAGAAAACGTCATTGTTAGCTTGTTTTGATGATTGGGGAGTTGCCAGCAAGGACTAGCTGTGGTAGTCGTGGTGGCGGCTTTTGTTGTGGTGTGTATGGTGTTAATTAGTCCTAAGGTGGCAATGGTGGTGGTGGTGGTGGTGGTAGGGTGATGGTAATGAGGGCGGGGCAGTGGTGGTGAGACGGTGGTGGTGTGGTGGGAGCGAGTGGGTGGGTACTGGGTAGTGGTAGACCGGTAGTTGGTGGATGTAGTGAATGTGAATTGTCTTCAACTAAAATATTTTTAACAATATTAGTTGTATTAAATATGAAAAGGAAAAAAAGTTAGTTAGAAGGTAAACAGAATTTTGATAAAAAGTAGTTAAAAAATTACAGGTTGGGAGAAAATTATGGCCTTCCTCAAGAAATTGTGGTTATTATGATTTCCTAGTTGTGATAATTAGACTTCCAAAAATCGCGGTAGTAATAGAAAAGCACATCGAGTTTTTTATTGTTATGATTTTTTTTCATTACATCGTAAAACAGTTTCACAAAACTCGAGAAGCTTCATCTCCGACAATCTACACAAATTATGTAGTTATTCAAAATTTTGAACATAAACCACTTCTATTTAGTTTGATCATCAAACTTTTTTGATAGCTTGAAAGTGCACATTTTTCAAACAATAGTTTCATTAATTCAAGAAAACCGAAAAAAGTTAAGAAAATGTTTGCAGAACATCAACAACATGAGCGATGTTTAAGCAGTTGTGACTCGAGGAACTCATCACCGTCAGACAATGCACCTCCTCTTTCACCCTACTCTAGATCGCCATGGTCGACCCACATGGTGCAGGATGTCCCTTCCTTAGACGGCAACTCTGAAAATCAGATGATCACCTACAACGGTCTCATGGGTTCGCTAATACGAGAGGAAGGACATATCTATTCACTGGCAACATCAGGGGATTTGCTCTACACAGGTTCCGACAGTAAAAACATTCGGGTTTGGAAGAATCAGAGGGAGTATTCCGGGTTTAAATCCAACAGCGGTCTTGTCAAGTCGATAGTCATCTCGGGTAACAAGATCTTCACGGGTCATCAGGATGGCAAAATACGGGTTTGGAAAATGTCAAGTAAAGACCCGAGTGTTCACAAGAGAATCGGGACTTTACCAACTTTTAAGGCATATCTGAAATCATCAGTCAAGCCAAGTAACTACGTTGACATCGGACGGAAAAGGAATGCAGTATGGATTCGTCATTTTGATGCAATTGCATCGCTTAGCTTAAGCGAGGATCATAACTATCTATACTCGGCATCATGGGATAAAACAGTAAAAGTGTGGCGGACGTCAAACTTCAAGTGCTTGGAATCGATATCAGCACACGAGGATGCAGTAAACGCGGTTGTAGCAGGATTTGACGGGCTAGTATTCACGGGTTCAGCAGACGGGACAGTAAAGGTATGGAGAAGAGAGGTGCAAGGAAAAGGAACAAAACACTTCTTCTCACAGTGTCTGTTGAAACAAGAATGTGCAGTGACAGCATTGGCAGTGGACCCGACAGCAACGATGGTGTACACAGGGTCGTCAAATGGGCACGTCATGTTTTGGGAGAGGGACATGTTTGCGTCCGCTGGTGGGCTGCTCAAGGGGCACAAACTGGCAGTCTTATGCCTGGCTACAGCCGGGTGTTTGGTGTTCAGTGGGTCTGCAGACATGAGGATATGTGTGCGGAGACGGGTGAGTGATGTAGCCGTGGAGGGGGGTGTCGATCATTTGTGCCTGTCAGTACTGACAGGACATAACGGGCCTGTGAAATGCTTGGCTGTCGTTCCGGGGGCGACAGAAAACAATTCAGCTGATGCTAACTGGATTCTGTACAGTGGAAGTTTGGATAAGTCTATCAAACTGTGGAGGGTTTGTGAACAACTGCCTGATTCTAATCATTCTTCTGGTTCACATAGTCCAACACACCAGCAACTATCTCTTAACTTTCGATAACCAAATTTACACAAAATGTCACAAACTTGTAACGGGTCAAGTAGTGTAGATAAGACAAAAACTATAGTAATGTAAGATACATATGCCTCCATTTTGAAAGAAACACAATGTTTTTGATTTGTTAAGTTACAAATATATATATATACAAAATATTAGGTTTTACATAGACTTGTTGGTAACTTAGGAATTGGAATAATGAAGTGCATCATTGGTACTTCTTGTTGTTGGTGGTGATTTATAGGAGTAATAAAACAAAACATGGTTAGCCATTTTGCTTTTGTTTTATCTACCCATATTAGTAGTATTTGACCCGTCGCACACTTACAACGGATATAATCGTCACAAGTAAGAATTTGTGTTGTTAAGGTATACACATGAACTTTCTACTAACTTTTTATTACTCAGACGACTAACCTCAGGTGTTATACTTTCTCACACAAATCGATTTCAAACGCAACTCTAAAATTACATCAGGTCAATTTTTGGACGGGTGCGATCGAGCTCTACTAAGCAAGAGTAAGAGTAACAATGTAAGATGAAGCCAATGGCCCAAGAACAAGAGAAGAGACAAAGAGATATCCCTACCCTCCCTTCACCAATTCACATGCCCAACATTGTGATCCCTCATCCTTCCCCATCACCTTCAACTTTTCATAAATCCATCCGTCATTTTGTTATAATGGATCAAATATTATCCATTTAATTAGAAAAGAAGATAACTCATGTACTTTTACAATATTCTGTCTTTTTTTATGTAAACGAATCATATGTACTCGTTATAAATTTGTGACGGATAATTTAGTGACAAAGAAGAAGATATGTTTATGGATTAGAATGCCTCCAATTTTTTTTAAAAAACAAACGATAAAGTGTGTACCTCCTACATCAAAGAAAGATTCCATGCTTTAACAGTTAGACCAACCCATATGTGAAAAAATTAAAAAAATAATCCCACCTTCTCAATTCTCATCCTAGTTCTCCCTATTATTCTCTCTTTTTTGCTGTAAAAATATAAAAAAATTAACAATAAACAATGGTGTCTTTTCTACTTTTTTTGGGTTTCCCATAATTTTCTCAAATATTTACAGGCACCCATTTTCCTAATTTCTCTAATTTTTTGAAACTTTTTGTTTTTATTTGGTGCATTTCATGTTCAAGTTTCAATCTTTTTGCCTTAGTTTTAGTTGTGTATGTGAAAGTTTGCATCTTTATGCTTGATTGTTTGTATGTTCTTGTTCTCTGATGCTGATTGTTGCTTAACTTGCAATATACTCCCCCTTTACTCCTTTATGTAGTAGGAGTAGTTTTATTGGGGTTTTGGGTGTTTTCAGCTTCAAAATTGAACTAGGGTTAAGATTGATATTAGGGGTTGAGTTGGGTTTGAGCTAGAATTGAAGGAAGAGTGTTGTAAGTTGTAAGTGGGTGTTATGGAGGTGGAGGTGGAGGAGGTTAGTATGGAGTATGGGTTTGCAATGGAGTATGATGGGCCACCTGTGGAGTATGACATTCCTAAGGCTGTTCCCATCAATGTGGAGCGGATTCCGATTGCGTCGATTGTAACCCAAATGCCCTTTTCGGATAGTATATCGTTGCCCGTTATCCACCCGGTTTTGGGTACTGATAAATTTTCCAAAGATGTAGGGGTAGCCATTGTTGGGTGTGATACTAATGTGTCTCCTACTTCTGTTATTGAGTTTGAGAAACATGAGGAGGAATCGGTTTCAGTTTCAGCTTCAGCTTCAGTTTCAGTTTCTCCGAGTGGAAACCCTGATTTGTGTAGTTTAGTTACATTTGATGATTTGAATGGGGGTTTTGAATCTGGGAATTGGTCGGGTTTGATAAACAGCTCGGCTGAGTTGGGTTCGTCTTCCATTAGCCAGGAACACTCACGGGATTTTGGGGCAGCAGACGGAAGTTTGTGCCCGTCTGAGTACTGCGAGAGTTTTGATAAACTGCGACATCTGTCAGCAGTTTCTGAGGCATCTGTGGCAACGTCTCGCTGTCTTGATGATGTAGTAGACCCTCTTCGTTTAACTCGCTCCTCTAAGTCAGCCATGTCGGTTGATTACCTATCTTCATCACTGTCCTCTTTTAGGACGGGGGAGTGCAATAGCATGCCCCATGGTGATTCAAACAAACCGGCTGTCACATTCCGTGACTTTGATTCGTTTGGTGATGCTGATGAGGAATTAGTTTACGGGGAAATTGGAAGACCGAGGCTCAAGAAGGAAGCGCCTACTAGACCCAGGAAGGGTGCGTGCTATCGCTGTCTTAAAGGAAACAGGTTCACTGAAAAGGAGGCATGCATTGTTTGCAATGCCAAGTATTGTAACAATTGTGTTCTCAGAGCTATGGGATCCATGCCTGAAGGCAGAAAGTGTGTTACCTGCATCGGCTATTCAATAGACGAGTCCAAACGAGCTATTTTGGGCAAATGTTCCAGGATGCTCAAGCGATTGCTTAATGATTTGGAGACGCGACAGATAATGAAGGCGGAGAAGCTCTGTGATGTCAACCAGCTACCACCAGAGTACATTTGTGTAAATGGAAAACCTCTGTGTCACGAGGAACTACTGTTGTTGCGAACTTGCCTGAACCCGCCTAAGAATCTCAACCCGGGGAACTATTGGTATGATAAAGTATCCGGTCTCTGGGGAAAGGTAGTTCCTTTTTACTTTTTATTTTTCTTTGTGTTTACGCGTAATTGTCTATGTTTCTTGAAACTTACATCCTCTCAGCCGGAGCTAATCTGCTTTGCATCAACTGACAGGACGGAGAAAGGCCTTGTCAGATCATTAGTGCGCATCTGAACGTGGGTGATCCCGTTAAATCTGATGCTAGTAATGGTAACACTCAAGTGTATATAAATGGTAGAGAAATCACAAAACCCGAGCTGCGTATGTTGCAGGTTATTAAATCGTTTTGATGTTAATATCTTGTCACTACTCACAATCTCAACTTGGGAATTTCGTTTATGGAATTTTCTGTTCGATATTGCAGTTGGCAGGAGTTCAGTGTGCTGGTAATCCACACTTTTGGGTGAACGACGATGGTTCATATCAAGAAGAAGGACAAAAAAACACAAAAGGATACATTTGGGGAAAGGTATTATAATGTGCAGTGTATTTAAGCAGCTTTGAGTTTCTTTTCAAGAGAACATTGATTGTAGTCTTAAATCCGTAATTATTCCATTAGGCTGGAATGAAGCTGGCATGTGCTCTCTTGTCACTGCCTGTACCGTCAAAGTCTAAGAATCCTCGTACAGAAGAATTAAGTTATCTTGTTGAACGTCCAATTACCGACTACCTAGGGGAACGAGCACTCCAGAAGCTTCTTTTAATTGGATATAATGGCGCAGGGTCAAGCACGTTGTTCAAACAGGTAGCTTGTTATCAAAAACTAAGCTTCTATCCTTCCTACTACTATGTTTAATCGCGTAATATACACATGTTAACCTCTTACTTAAATTGGTTGCAACTCTGGTTCACCACCTGTGCATTGTATGCATGCTTTTCAAATGCATGGGTTGCGAATTTGTGCTCACGTGGATGGTAAATTACGGTTCTTGCATGCGCCCTTGCTCATAGTAGTTTGTTTGATTGAACGACTTGATAAATCAAAGTATGTCTTACCATTAACGGTCTCTTTTGTATTTTTGTTTTAGGCCAGGATACTTTATCAAGCTTCACCCTTTTCAGAAGAAGAAAGAGACTCGATCAAGTTGATGATACAGGGAAATGTGTATGGATACCTTGGAGTACTCCTGGAGGGTCGTGAGCATTTCGAAGAAGAAATTTTGGCTAACCCACCAGACGGGAAGCCTTCAGATAATCTTCACCCACAAGGTATTGAAATTTTGTGTATGCCCAGGGTTTTGCGTATGAGAAACCTTCACGTAATCATCTCGGTTATATTACCTTTTATATTTAATTTTCTTAATGGTAAGAGATACTCACATTGAAAAGGCATTTGATTTTGTAGAGGGTAGTGCTCACGAGAAGAATGACGGAACTGTCTATTCCCTCTGCCCGAGGTTGAAAGAATTCTCTGATTGGCTTTTGAAGACGATGGCTTCAGGTAGTTTAGAAGCA
The DNA here is from genome assembly GCA_958450325.1 of Agrostemma githago. Lineage (NCBI taxonomy): Eukaryota > Viridiplantae > Streptophyta > Magnoliopsida > Caryophyllales > Caryophyllaceae > Agrostemma > Agrostemma githago. The sequence goes on from OY288248.1 coordinate 2,732,835, forward strand.
GTTTTTCCCGCTGCAACTCGGGAGTATGCGCCTTTGGTTGAGGAACTCTGGCACACTAAAGCCATTCAAGCCACGTATAGCCGGAGAAGTGAATTGGAAATGTTGCCAAGTGCTGCTAGTTACTTTCTAGAGCGGGTAAAGTAACAGTAACCCCCAACACCCTCTTCCTTTGTTTCTTCTTATTCAAAGCAGAATCTAAATGTTGCATGCCGACAAAATAACTTTCTAGAGATATTACCATACTTGCAAGACTTGTTGAGTTACCTTTTAGAGATAATTACCATACTTTCTAGAGATCTTACCAGTACCAGATCTGTATCTTTGATGCACCGTGTTGATAATCATGCTTTTGTACTCTATATACTTGAATCTTCATGAAAAATGGATTGACGGAAGTGGTTGATATCTTTGATTCAGGCTGTTGATATCCTGCAGCCAGATTATGAGCCATTAGATATGGACATTCTTCACGCCGAAGGGGTGACATCATCTAATGGACTAGCCTGCACGGAGTTCTCGTTTCCACAATCAGCTAATGATGATATCGACTCTTCTGATCAACATGCCTCTTCACCTAGGTATATTCGTGTTCTAAATGGAGGATTGTGGTGACTGGTGAGGCCTGAGGTCTGTGGGTGGTGTCGTGACTCGTTAGGGCTTCATATTTTGATTGTAATATTTCAGGTATCAGCTGATAAGAGTACAAGCGAGAGGGTTGGCGGAAAACTGCAAGTGGGTAGAAATGTTAGAAGACGTGCGGCTTGTTATATTTTGTGTCGCGCTGTCAGACTACGACCAAATGTGTTACGACGAGGATGGCAGTTGCATGAACAAGATGTTGCAAACCAGGAAACTGTTTGAAAGGATAGCGAGTCATCCAACATTCGAGCAAATGGACTTCCTCGTGATCCTCAACAAATTCGACATCTTCGAAGAAAAGGTAGAACAAGTCCCGCTCTCAGAATGTGAGTGGTTTCAGGATTTCCAGCCAGTCGTAAGTCAAAACCCGACAAACGGGAAGTGGAGCAGCAGGAGCAAAAGCATCAACCATAACCCATCACTGGGTCACCTGGGTTTTCATCATATCGCTGTCAAGTTCAAGAGACTCTACTCCAACCTCACTGGACGGAAGCTGTACGTGTGTAAAGTGAACGGCATGGAGGCAGACAGTGTCGACGCTGCCTTCAAGTATGCAAGAGAGATCGTCAAGTGGGATGACGAAAGATTCAATTTTAGTCTGACTGACTACTCAGTTTACAGTACGGAAGCGAGCTACTCATCTCAGTAAGATAAGATACACTCACAATGTAAAGGAATCTACTCTATATTCTTGTTCTCACCTGCTGAAGTTGTGGATCAAGCAATGTACATATAGGCGGCGCGTATGAATAGGATGAATGAATGATAATTGTCGATATAGTATTATGATGTCCTGAGTCCTGACTATCGGAAATGTAGAAAACAGACGTTAAGCGATCGAGTGACAGTTAACTGATGGATGTATTTTGTATGGAGTTTAGTTTTGTGTTAGTTGTAGTCTTGTAGATTTTCATCAACTTTATGTTGTTCATCAAACAATCTTCTTCATCTTCCAGTCATCAATGCTCATTATCTTGGGAGTCAAGTGTACAAGCCCCACCTTCTTAAAACACCATTAATAACCTTGAATCATGCCACCAACCAAACCACCATGAAAAAGTTCTTTTCATACTAGCATCATTTGTATCAATGGCAATGGCGGACCTTGAATTTTTTATTTTTTTTTCAAGATCCTGATAATAATTTTAAAGATACTTCGATATTAAAATGTATAAATTTTATACTCCGTATTTAGCATAAAAGTTGGATGAAATTTATTCCGTTCAATCTTTTTGCAAATAGGGTTTTGGAGGGGAGTCCTGAGGTGACCTTTATGATCGAGTTACGATTTAAAGCATATGTTACTTTAGAAAAACCATTAACAAATGAAAAAAAATATAGAGTTACCACGTAGGATGAATAGTAATGATACGGTGGTTTTAGAATTGGTTTGGCACCTTATTTTAAACTATAGTTTACTTAATCAAAATTTCAACTCATTTATTTTTTGTTACTCCCTCAATCATAAGGATATTAGAATCACTTGTACCAACCAAAAATAAAATAGTTGATGTCCCTTATGACGCATATAACTGGTTAAGAGTAACGATCACATGATTAAATAAATAAAATCAAAATAACTTGAAAATAGTAATTTGTGATAATCAATAATTATTGTATACAACTGCTGTACAATGTGACAATAATAAAAATTTACAACTTATTCTAAAAAGTGACAAATTTAAGTTAGTTAGTTACCACTATCATATAAATAGCTACCACGTTTTTGTATCAAAAAGTGGTCACCATTTAACCTAACGTGATCACTAAATAATTTAAAAATACAACGGTTGTATACTATTTTGAATTCATCCTTGATCTGTTACTAATTTAGGACGGATACAAATAATTTGCGTTTTAGAAGAGGGTGAGAGAAGCGCGGCGAGGATATAGACTATAGAGATTAGAGGGGATTGGCCCCCCCAAGTGAAGTCGGAATGTGGACACTAAAAAAGCGGTCAGCAACTCAGCATTGAACAGGCAGGCAGCACATAATCAATCATCAATTACGAGTAATTAATTAAATAATTATCTTCCCCCAATCTTACGCATAAACTTATTAAAACCCCCTTTTATTATAACGGTTTTTGAACGTGTGTCTAATGAATACACGTTAATATACTAATTAAGGAAAATATTACAATGATGTTATCACAATAAATTAAAAAACCAACTCTTAATTACCATATTTATACAACATAACGGTGATATTTTAGTGGACACACGTTAGAAAAACCGTTATATTATTATTATTATTATTATTATTAGTACTGGTTGTACTACTACCAGAAACCAGACTCATTATTTTATTACAGAACATTCATTCATTCATTCATTCATATTCTCTCTCTATATTTTACATAATCGTCGTCGTCGTCATCATCATCAAGCTGGGGGCAAGTGGACTAGGTGCATAGGAAAAAGCAGAGGTGGGGATGGCAGGGTACGGAGGAGAGACAGGAAGGGATAAGGTGGACTACGTCTTCAAAGTGGTGTTGATAGGAGACTCGGCTGTAGGTAAGTCTCAGCTACTGTCTCGTTTCGCCAGGGATGAGTTCAGCTTCGATTCCAAAGCTACCATCGGTGTGGAGTTCCAGACTCGTACCCTCGTCCTTCATCACAAATCTGTCAAGGCTCAGATCTGGGACACTGCCGGCCAAGAACGGTACTCAACTACTCCCTTCCCTTCCCTTCGTTGAAAAGAGTAGTTTTAAATCTCTTGTGCGATTTTGGGGAAACCCACCGATTCTAGCCGTTGAGTATGTATTTAGTTTATTGTAACGCGACTAAGTGCGTTTGTGTTTTGTTGGATCGAGATAAACTAGCTTAGTTGGAGTGGTATGGTATTGTACTAATGATCTGGGTTGGGTTTCAAAGCGGTGAAAAGTACTGTAGCAAGTTTTGGGTAATTGAGTATTTGAGTGAGTCATACATTTGGTCACTTTAACTCTGATATCATGTTAGATAAATCAAACTCAATATGAGAGTATATAAATATTTCTGGGCCTCCAACCAGAGCCAGCGTGACAAAAGGTCACGGGTTCGAATCTCCACCTCTCGTTTCTAAAGTGGAATATTTGGCATGTGAGGTAAAACCTTAAGGTTTTGGTTGAGATGTTCGTTAACACTCAATGATCGCCTTAAGTACTTGGAGTACTCCGTAAATTTGGACAGTACTTCTAGCTCTATACATACATGCCTAGAGGCTGGACTTACTCTAATCAAAAAATTTATCTTCATCATTACACATATAAGAGGCAAGAAGTTAGCTATAGTTTTTTTTTTTTTTTTTTTTTCTTTTCATAATACCTCTGGATTCGAATCCAAAGATTTCATTTTTGCTTTTTCACATTTGACAATTGCCATTTTGTGCCGTTTATATCTTTCATTATGTATTAAGGAGTAGCGTAGTAAATATTGGAGTATAATAGTTTGATATTAATGGTATAGTCGTAAATACGAATCAAACAAGATCTCACCTGAAGATATTTTCTCCTATTAATTATCGACGATTGTTTCAAAAGAGAAAGGGAATGCTGGATTTGAATGGTTGGAGACTTGGTGTACATGCGAAAATCAGATATTTTTGTAGTCTCTCTGTTTTGCACAGGTTCTTGTAAGTTTATGCATAGTATCAGCTCTTAAGAGGACTTTTTAAGGCATGAAACACTCAACAACAATAATCTGTCCAAAAAAATATGCATAAAACTTCAAGTGTTGTTGACTTGATTATATAAATTGAATAAAGTTACGATATAGTACGGAGTATAGCTTATTATTGTTATTAAGTACGGAGTATATAAATTGAATAAACTTCAAGTTTGATATTAATGATATAGTCCTTAAATACAAATCAAACATAATCTCACATGATTTGGCAACTGCTATTTTGTGGCAAAGATTCAACCTTTTTGCTAGAGGCTGTTACAGCTGAATAAGTGGTCTCTTACATGAATTCACAGACACTGACCAGCTGTCGTTATGCAATATGGTAAATGAAACAGGTACCGAGCAGTGACAAGTGCATATTACAGGGGTGCTGTCGGTGCATTACTGGTGTACGACATAACCAAGCGCCAAACCTTTGAACACATACCAAGATGGCTGGAAGAGCTACGTGGGCACGCCGACAAGAACATCGTCATCATGCTTATCGGTAACAAATCTGATCTTGAGGATGAACGTGTCGTTGCGACTGAAGATGCTAAAGAATTCGCAGAGAAGGAAGGGCTTTTCTTTTTAGAGACATCAGCACTCGAATCAACCAATGTGGAAACAGCATTCAGCACTGTACTAACCGAGATCTTCAATATAGTTAACAAGAAGACTCTCGACATTAACGAAGAACAAAGCAATGATAGTTCAGCATCGCTTACAGGAAAGAAGATACTGGTTCCAGGCCCCGGTCAGGAAATCCCAGCTAATAAGAGGGCAATGTGCTGTAATTCGTAGACGTTTTCACCCAATTTTTGGTCCTAGGAATTCAGATCTACTCTTGCTCTCGTCTTCACTTTCCCGTCTTCTTTATAGTTTTTTTTTTGCTTATATTGCGATTGGAACGATGTTGAACGGAGGTATTTTGGGTATTCTATGTTTGGTGTGTAAAAATCAGATCAGTTCTTTCCTTCTTTGGTTGATTTTGGGCAAGATGTATGTTGGATACTTGGATATGATTAACAAGACAACATTAGCATCATCTTGGCCACTATTATTGATTGATAATCCCTAATTTATTTATTTTTTTAATTAAACCCGAAACTACATAATTAAGTAAATAAATAAAATCCTTAAAAGAACCGTAATTAATAAGTAAAACGATATTAATAATCGAATTAGAATCCATAAATCAAGTTGTTGATTAAAGTTTTTCTAAAAGGGATTAAAGAGGTAAAAAATAAGGGTTCATTAGGGGAATACGAATTCTTGTCGAGTAAGCTAACTGTTAGTGAAAAAATACTCCGTATTAATTTTGAAGAATAATTGTGTCGTTGAGTAAGTTTTCAGGAAGACAGTCGTTTCTTGCTACGTCTGTCAAGGGGAAGTACAATAATACTACCAAAAAAGAAAAAAAAAATTAGGGCCAATTATGTGAAGCGTTTTGAATAAGGTCAATTATAAGGCAAAACCCGGCCCAAATTCGGCCCAACCCGACCTGACCCAACCCATGATTACAATCAAATAAAAAAATTAGGATCAATTATGTGACGCGTTTTGAATAGGGTCAGGCAAAACCCGACCCATGATTACCTCTAATACGGTCAAAGAAAAAAATTAGGGTCAATTATTTGAAGCGTTTTGATAAGTTTTTGCGTCGTTTTTTTTGCTATGCTCAAATTTTAGTGTACAATCTAGAATTAGGTTAGAAGTAGAAGGTTCTTTAGCTTCCTTAAGGAAGTCCCTTAAGTTGTAGGACTACTAGTCCTACTCTGATTCATATTCACGCTACCTCTCATCTTCCAACACCTATATATACACTTCCACTTCCCTTCCTCATCACTTCATTACAAACCTACAGACCTACTCAACATATTATAAACTTCTCTACATACTCAATACATATTCATTCAATCCTTCTTCGACGACATGGACTGCACTTGCGACGACATTGATGACGATCCTGACATAGTCGAGAGAGACCCATCAGGAAGGTACGTAAGATACGAGGACGTCCTTGGAGAAGGCGAGTACAAAACAGTGTACAAGGGTTTCGATGAGGTAGACGGTCTTGAAGTTGCATGGAACCAAATCGAGTTATCTCCTGAGATAACAAACTGTCCGAAACTACTGAAATCCCTTTGCGACGAAGCTGTCATATTAAAGTCTTTGAAACACGAGAACGTGATGAGATGTTACCATTCTTGGGTTGATGTTGAACAGAAGAGGATTAACATGATTACAGAGCTTTTCACTTCAGGGGATCTTCAACATTACTGTCAGAAACACACTCATTTAGACCGAAAACCTATCAAGAATTGGTGCAAGCAAATCTTGAAGGCCTTGAGTTATCTCCACGGTCATAACCCTCCGATTATCCACAGAGATCTCAAGTGCGGAAACATCTTTGTTAATGGTAATTCAGGGAAGGTTAAGATCGGTGATCTAGGGTTGGCAGTGGAGTTTGATAGCCGTGTTGGTCCACGTAGGAGCGTGACAGGCACGCCGGGGTTCATGGCACCCGAGGTGTACGAGGAGGAGTACGATGAGCGAGTGGACGTGTACGCTTTTGGGATGTGTTTGCTTGAGATGGTCGTCCACGAGGAGCCGTACCATGAGTGTCAGAATCATGCTCAAGTGTACAACAAGGTTAGGAATGGTGTCAAGCCAGTTGGTCTATCCAAGGTAAGGGACAGTCAAGTACGAGGGTTCATTGAGAAGTGTCTTGCTCCGGTGGGTGAGAGGCCGTCTGCGTTGGACCTACTCAACGACCCGTTCATTACTGGTGAGATGGAGAGGGTCAGGGTCGGCTGTGAGGGTGGTGAAAAGACTACGGTGAGGTTGTATGGGAAGGTTGTGGAGGGGAGGCACGAGATCTTGATGACGCTGAGGTTAGGGTCGTTGAGGAATGAGTATAAGTATAGTTTGGAGAGTGACACGGTTGAGTCGGTGGTGGAGGAGATGATCAAGGAGGTTGATGAGATATCGAGTGAAGATGGTGTGGTGATAAGCGAGCTGATGCAGGAAGTGATTGCAGGGCTCGTGGGTGTGTCGTCTGAGAACAAGGAAGAAGAGGTAAACGAGTGTAGTACGACTGTAGAGAACGAGAACGAGAAGCTTAAGGCCTCTCCGGTGGAAGATCAGATGCCTCAAGAACAACAGTCGAGACGACCTAAAAAAAGAAACAAACTATGTGCTCGACTGTTGAAGATGTTGCTGCGAAATCCCTGTGTAAATAAGTTCTAAGCTAGTTATGTACAACTGATTTTTTGATTTTGATGTTATCACAAAGTTTTCGAGTTTTGTTGTAAACTTTCTGAGCTTTACTGTAAAGTTGTCGAGCTAAATCACATAAATGTTTATGCTCAAAAACTTACAACTTAGCTCTGAAACTTGTATAAACTCAGTAAATATATATACACAAAAATTCAACAACTTTGAGGTGATTATACATTTATACATACAACTGGTGGTATAATACTGTACTATTTTCCCTTCCAACTAATCACATTGTTTACATCAACTTGATTAATTGATTATTTTCAAGAGTGTTAATGACAATAATCATTGAATTGTTTGATGGGTGGGCAACTAACTTAGAATAAAAAGCTAGTAGGAACTTCCTAGCTAGATATATAGGAGATTAGGGAAGATATTAAGGTAGTTCTCTACATACTAAGGTACCTATACCATGATTGAGCACTTTGGACTGGACATTGTTTAAACAGTTGGTCTTACTTGCGATGAATATATCTATCATGATATCAAAACGGGTTAAATATATTCAACTAAAAAAGAAATGTCAATTTTTTTCTGACAACCTTGGATTTGTCTTATTCTAAATCTTTGACCCGTCATAAGATTAAGAGTTAAGACGGATAATTTCATCAGGAAGAAGAAGTTGTAAGTAACAAAAGCTTCTTTTTTTGATGCTATAGCTTGTAGCTTGGATTAGTTTTACGTGGATATGTGACTCAGATTGTGTATTTTTCTGCATGATATGGTGGAATCATTCGTTTTCTATTCAACTTTATTATTCTAATTAATTAATTAATTAATTTATAATTGGTCATTATCACTATGCTTCTACTCACTTGTCATCATGTTTCTTTTGTGTTGACATCTTCCTTGTCCTTCATTTGGTTACACAAAAGATGTAGTAAAACAAGTAATGAAAACCAAACCAAAATGTTTCCAATTTAAAACATAACTAGAGAAGAAGGAGATGGATCAAATGTTTTATCGATACGTACTAATACTACTTTTTATGTTTTACAATAGAGAAGAAGGAGATCGAATCTGAAACTTATTTTTCAGGGTAGTAATTGACTTCTTTTTTGTGATAAACATGTGGACGAAGAGGTATGCGAATTGCAGGGTGATACATATCGGGGGAGAGTACCACAACTCAACATAGACATATCGTGTTTAATTTGCAATGTAAGGTACACACTATAAAAATATAAGGCTGCAACTGGACCCCTGAGTTAGGTGGTAGAAGCTACAAGGGGAGAGTCGATGGATCTTGTTAGATAAGGCTGTTGATAGGTGTAATTAATGATTTCGAGTGCACTGAGATGAATATAGATTTAACTTGGACTTTTGTTGGAACATAACATTATGGAAGCGTCAAAAGAAGTTTAAAAGATTCAAGTCATCGGGTAAGGACACAGCCCGATGAAATGATGAGGTACAACATAACATACGATAAAAACTAAACGTGAATAATGTTACAAGGCATTAGGAAAATCCCAAAAGTGAGGAGAATTTATGAAAATATAAGGAGGCACAATTAGAAGCCAAGAAAGCCATTTGTGATGCTCGAGATCTAAAAGTCTAATCACGAATTGTATTCAAAATCGGAAACTAAGGAATGCGAAAAAAATATATATAAATTGCTCGCATTAGAAATAGTAGTTCACATAATGTTGGGAAAGTTAAAATGTTATATACGTGTGAATGTGTGAAGATGTGGACTAGGCAACACGGTACAAACACTTATCCTAATCAACGTACACGATAATACGTGTCGGACATCTGTAAGACCGTGTTTGGTATCCGATATGACCCAACCCGACTCAAAGTCAATACGATCGTTCAACCCAAAGGTGGCATGACCCAAGCAAAGACTGAAACTAACCCAACTCGAGCTCAACCTAGTTGACACGTTTACCAGGTCTACTTGAGAACGATCTTAGTAAGTGACCGTGGGTGAAAGCAAGACAAGAGTAGTGAGGTCGCAATCGCCATTGGAAGGAGGATGAGAAGGTCTTACAAATGGTGAAAGTAACTGATACTCCCTCCTCCCATTAAGATTTTCGCACATCAAAACTTTCTTTATTCATCAAAAATACTCTATTTTATTGGTTATTCTTCGTTATTTGACTTCTTGAATCCCACCCAACAATTTATCACATTTCATTATCGATTTCTTGATCCATATATCATTTGGAGGTGAGAGTATTAATGAGACAGGTGAGCCCAAAGAAAGTGACGAGTGAGGAGTGAGAGAGGGCCTAATATTCAATTCTGGTGGACCCCACTTCACATGCCCCTCTCACTAGCGTCCATCTGTAACCAAGATGCACAATATTGTAGGACCCACTTTCTTGGGGTTGGGCCCCACCCCTAAAACTTATCGTACTACACTACCGCTTTATTTCAACAAGTGTACTACTCAAACTAGGCCCATCCCCGATTATCGTACTACACTAACCACTACAAATACTCTATTTAATTAAACACCTTCTTAATCGAAGATGTCCTGACCTAATGGTTAAAACTAGGTACCGTGGATTATAGGTCCTAGGTTCGAAACATCTTTTTCCTATATTGTAACGCAACAAAGCGGTCTTAGTCTAAACTCTAACGCTTAAAACAGAGCGATAAAGTGTGCAATTCGTTGGAAGTTTGGACCGAGTATATCCGACGTTCAATTTAATGTCAAATTTTCAGCCGATTAGATATGTAAGACTCAATTAATTTGTCTTGGTGACCATTTTTTTGGTTTATAGAAGTGCACGTATGTCACGTCTGTGCGATATTACGCTGTAATTAGACTTGACAAAACTGACTCGGTCCAAATGACTCGACCCGAATAACCTAACCCGATCTCAACACGACTGCCGAACTAAAGATCCGAGATTGACTCGGATGTTATCATAGATTCATAGATGTTATCATAGAAAACGAGTTGATATGCCTAAAAACAATTGAAACTAAAAAACTCAAAAATGATCCAACTTGATCCGAAAGTGACACAAATCGACCCGCTTGACCCGTTTACCAGATCTAAATTGCAATGTTTAGTATAAAGATCTTACACAAGAATTTGTGGGTTTGGAAGTATTAAGTAATTAGTGCTGAAAATTACAAGATTATGATTGAAGGTGCAGAGGAAAATGCGTAGTCAATGCAATTAGCTACTCTTATTAATTTTTCGTTAATTTATTTAATTTTTACAAGAGAGACCACAAACTGCTCTAATTAATGACTAATCATTCATTCATATTCCCGCACGCCCTCCAATTTTCCCCAAATCCTCGACCAAATTCAACCTTGGGAACTTCACTCTGTACACAACTTCATCTAAAACCATCTTTCCTCATCTTATCCACTTTCTTTTTTTTGTTGGGTAAAAACTCTCATCCAATTCCTCGATATCCAACCTTACCAGAAGAGACGGTTTCACAATAACTGTATTGTCTGTCAGACCGTCTCACCTGAGATCCATTGATCGGGACAGTACCAGTGGAGTGTGGGAGCTGCCTCATCTGAGAAGAAATTACAGGCTTCTTCTCCACTCATGAAGTTATGTTCTTCCAATTTCACAAACTGAGGCTGATACACCACGTCCACGTCGACGTCCTCTGATCTCGATTCTGTAAAGCAGCTGAAGCTGTTGAATCCCACCATTTTCTCCGATCCATTCGGACTGTTATTGTTATTGTTACTGTTATTGTTATCCTCATTGAAAATTGCACTAGAATCACTCTCTGTCGGCCCGTCTTTCAATTCTGCACCTCCTCTTTTCTCATCCAAACATGGCGGCGGTGGGGTCACCGGTTCACTTCCTTTGTCGCCGCCCTTGTTGTTCTCCACCGCCTTCTCACCCAACTTCGCTTTCAGCGCTTTAATCTGCATAATTACCCAAAATAGTTAGTTAGTCAGTTGATCAACTGGTGCAACGCACAGGCTTTCAACCTAGTTTAAAAATGTTAACTAATCATCTCAACCAAAACTTTAAGATGATGTTTGAGGCCCGTTTATATTCTATTAAGAAAAACCAGCAGACGGACCTGGTTGAGGAGGGTATCATTGCCCTGAAGGAGAGAATCATAATTGAGTTTAAGAGTATCGAAATTAGACTTAAGAACTCCATAATCCCTCTCCAATTGTTTAGTCTTCCAACGAGCGCGACGGTTTTGGAACCAGACAGCGACCTGGCGAGGTTGTAAACCGAGTTCTTGAGCTAGTTTCACCTTGCGTTCGGGTTCAAGCTTGTTTTCAACCTCGAAGTACTTCTCCAATGATTTCACCTGCTCCAAGCTCAGCCGCCGCTTCTTCTCAGGGTTATGCCCCCCATGGCCATGTCCATGTCCATGTCCATGCTCACCTTCTTCATCCATCCCACCATCATACATCGAATCATAATCTGCACCACCATTATTCATACTCATACATGTTAGTTAACAAATACTTCCTCTGATTCATTTGATTCTTTACGTTTGTTTTATCACACCTGTCAATGCACGTTTATGTTTTAAGTTATATATTAGAAATTATATTAGAGATTCTCTCTGAATAGTGCTAAAAAGTAAACGTAGATGGTTAGATACCTGATGCAGGACACATGGAGATGAGGGCACCAAGTGAATCAGAACCTCCTCCAAGTGATCTTTTCATATTTTCAATAGTATACAAATTTTCAAATAATTTTTTTTTTCTAAAGCTTGTTCCCACTTTTATGGAGCTTTGTTACAAAAAAATTTAAAGTGTAATTTTTTTTTTTTTTACTTGTTCTTCACAAGTTTTTTACTTCGAAGGATTGGCATGAGTGAAAAAAGTGAAGAGTGGTAATAAATCAATGTTGTGAAGAACATGTTTTCCATCATCCTCCACCATTTACCAACAATTATACAAATTGATAATAACCTTTGATTTTTACTGCTCATTTTCCTTCAACAACTAAGAAATGAACCCCCATGCAGTAAATAGCAGATTACATTACCAACTCAAAACCCAAAAAGGGGTAAAAAAAATGGTGGAGGTATTCAAGGTTGCTTTAACTTTGAAGAATTTTTTACCAAAAAGAAGGAAAGGGAGAGAGCTTTTCTTTGTTGTTTTTGTTGTTTTGTTTTTGTTAGGGTTGGAAATAAGAAGCCAAAGACAGATCAGCTTCCTTTAAATAAATAACTCAACTTGGGTTAGGGATGATGGTTAAAACTAACTCTGGTTAGTAGTATGCAGATTTCCAGCAAGGATCATCTGTCATACTTTTATGTTTTATCCCGTATACTTTTTCCGTCTTGATTATTTGTTTTTCTTGATTAAAATATTTCTCACAAATAATATAAAAGATAGTAACAAATAACCGAGGCAGAGCGAATATCATTTTGTTAGATGAATTATCTAACACGGAAAACCTTAAAGTAATGGTTGAGTCTCGTCTCTTAAAGAGTGGTTGGTGCATACAGCCTCTTGTACCATGGGTTGAATTTCCATCTAAAAGTTCAGAGTTATTAGGGTTCTCGGCTATGATACCATGTTAGATGAATGATCCTATTACATTTTTTACCTTCTTCAACACATCGTTTATGCATAAATAAAATACTCCCTCTTAGTTTTTTTATCTTCCCTCTTTCCTTTTTGACACTAGTTGGATTATCTTCCCTCTTTCCATTTTTTGTTGTACTTTAATCAATTTTTTATTCTTTCTTCAATTTTTTTATTCATTCCTTTACCCACAAACCCCACTATATTTCTACTTTATACCCATATTTCTTACTTTAATCAATTCTTTATTCTCTTCTTAATATTTGTTCCAAAAAAAAAGAGGAAAGATATAAACAACTGGGAGAGAGTATTTCACAGGCAACAAATATAACATTTTTTTAATGTGTCGGAGAGATAAAAGTGGGACAGAGAATCCTTACTGATTTTGGGAATGGAAGTTACTCATATGACTGGTTGTAGCCGGTTGGAGATGCCCGTTAGTGACCTACTGTTTGGGTCAAAGAAACACAAGATATTTTATCAGGATCAAAAAGTGGGAGAGTTGCAGAGTGGAAGCGGCAAACATGAGTTAGGCATGGCTCGGCTAAAGCCAGAGGGTCAAAGATTTCTGTAACGTTAGCGTATCCACTCATCTGTACAATAACGCGGTCTGTGGACTGCCAGGAATCACCATTATTTGGAGTTGTTGTGTTGCACAATAAACGGGTCAATTGGGTTGGAGTCGGGTCGGCTCATTTTTAAGTTTGTAAGAATGGGGCTAGACTTGGATTGATCAATTATCAATTTCAAGTCATTTTCAAAACATTTGGGTCGAGGTAGATCAGGTCGATTCAAATTATTGGTCAAATCTGGGTCTTCAGTCTAGGTTAATTGGGCCAGGTCGTTCGTGTTGGGTTAGTTTTTGCTAGGTTTATTTGTAGTTTTATGTTTGATGGCCATCCTAGCTAAAGTGGCTCAACTCGAGTAATTCAACCTAATCATACAAACTTAAAGCAGTTTGTGTGTTGAGAAGTGTGATGAAAGTAGAAAATATGGGCAGAGTCCCATTTGACAGCCTCAAGTATTTCGCGCAATTAAAAAAAAAACTTAATCATAATTTAAACTGTCATTGTGAAAAACTGAAAATAGCGTCATTGTTGACAACTACAGAGTATATTTTACTCCGTATTTGTTTAGGAAGTTTTTAATGTTTGTTCAGTTTCAATAAAATTCTTATGAAATGAGGCAAACATTAAAAAAACGGATGAAGTATAAATACAAGACTTTTTGACAAATGCTAATCAAGTTTTATTAGGTATCAAGACACTTTTTGACAATGCAACTCATATTAGTTTTTTTTTGCATATATAGTGAGGTTTTGAAGATAGATCATCTCCATATGATGACATTACTGACTTTTGCTTGATCTTAATTTCTTACCTGATTGACGACTATACCTCACATTTTATCAACAAAAAAGCGTTCAAAGCTTTCATTCAGAAAGGTTGGAGGTTGTCTGATCCATTGATTTCTCCGGCTTAATTTGAATTCCTACCCACAACCTTGCGGTCTGTGCTGCGCAAACACGTTGTAGGAGATCAGACGTCCTGCAGGAAAATCGACAAGAAATTGAGAGGAGAAAACACTTTGCTCATGGCAAGCAATGCAAACCAACTATCCAATGCAAAGGCAGTTTGACAGTATACAACATAAAAAGGCATTATTGTTGGATACTCTTCTATTCAAGAAGATGCTTTCCATCACAAGCTATAACCTAACATGGAAATTCATGCAATGAATCAGACTCATTCATTTATTCGGTTTCCATAATAATGTCTCGTCTCATATCGACACAAAATAACATCATGAGAAAACTCGTGCCGGGTCACATCCCAATTTCTTCTCGCCACACCACACCACACTAGCATGCCATGGAGGACGCACTTTGATCCTCTCCATTTCTTGTCCATTTTCTCTCACAAGTCTGTCTAATATTATCATTGATCATCTATTTCATCATTCAGTTGCATTATTGTATCGTTTCACAACAGAATCCAGACTGTTTGGAGAGAACGAAGAGGAGAAGAAATGGAGAGGATCGAAATGGTTGGGTATGGGCAGTGGGGTTTGTAGTTGTAGGTAGAGCATGGGGGTGGTCATAGCGTCAAAAACATGTTGACCCCTCCAAATTTAGTTTCAAATACAGGAAATCAGAGGGACCCAAAACACTGAAATAGAAAAGACAAGAGCACGTGTAAGCTGAGTTGATGGAAATTAATAAATGTTGAATGACTGCACAAACAAAGGGGAACTGCTGAGTTAGTGTGCATGTGGGATACGCTCAGTACAAACTACAAAACCCCCCATTGAATTCCCACAAACTAGAATCTGGATGAATATATCCGTCATAAATTTGTAACATGTCAAATATCTATTCATTTGGATAAATGAAACCAAATCATTTACGACTCTCTATGCATCCATGTAGACGATATTTGATTACTCACAGATTTATGATAGATATACCTGTCACCCCACAGATTAGAATATGAACCAGTATACCGTCACAAGCTTGTAACATGTCAAATATCTATTCACATGGATAAATGAAAGCAAGTCGTTTTCGACTCTCTAAGCATCCATGTAGACGATATTTGATCCCTCACAGATTTATGATGAATATACTTGTCACCCCACAGATTAGAATATGGACCAGTATACCCGTCACAAACTTGTAACATGTCAAACATCTATTCATATGGATAAATGAAAGCAAATCTTTTACGACACTCTAAGCATCTATGTAGACGATATTTGATCACTCACAAATTTACGATGAATATATCTATCACAAGGGAGGCTTAATGTTGAATCTGTATCACTTTCATACCATAGCATAGTGACTTAGTGAGTAGGGTCACTAAGCCAAAAGCCATGATGAGTATTTGGTGAGATGAGGAAACAATGAATAAGGTCCATTGGTTTTGTTCCATGTAAGAGTAAATTAGTTTGATAGGACATTTTGCCAGTGTTAAAAATGGGAGATAGAAAAGTGATGGTAGTACAGGTTTAATGCTTCATCTGCATGGTACCAATTTACCTTTCTCCTGTAACAAAAACCAAAGGGGAAGGGAAAGGGGAAGGGACCCAACTATCTTGTCCTACATTTTAGTCCCACGTGCTAGTCAACAGTAAGTCAGTAACGTACAATGAGGAATAATTCCTATTTTTCACGTAAATCGCACTGTATCTTACCTTGCTGCCCATGCTAGGTCTCCTAGGCCCTAGGTAGGGGAGACACAACACAAGAATCCTACTCACACTCATCTACCGAGTAAGTCTCCCTATGACGGATATATCCATTATAAATCGATGATGGGTCAAATAATATCACTTAGTTAGAAACGACAAGTCTAACAATTAGCCCATGAATTGTCTTTATCTATTCAAGTGGATATTATTGTGACGAATATTCCCGTCACAAATAAGAATTTGTACATACTAAAAGTGCAATAACATAGCCACACCTAGCACCTTGGCTTGGGTAAGAGCCTAAGACTAGAGCTGGCAAATCGGACGTGCCGGGTCGTGCTTCGTGTCGGCCCAGTCGTGCTTCGTGCCTATCCAGCCCGACACAGTCGTGCATGGCAGGCGTCCCGTGCCGTGCCGGGCCTGACTCTAAGAACATGCGCCGAGTCACGGTTCCTAGCCCGGGCCGTCGTGCCCGACCAAATTTTCAGGATTTTTCATTTTTTTGGAATTTAGAGTCGTGAAGGCCCAACCGTGCCTCGTGCAGGGCCGTGCCTAGGCACAGACTTTTCTTCAAATTTGCGCCACGGCCCGACTTGGAATCGGTCGAGCCGTGCTCGTGCTTTCCGCCACGTCATCACCGTGCCGGGTCGGGTCGTGCTTATTTTCATGCCGGACCGGGCCACCAAGATGAGCCCGGCCCGGTTTGCCAGCTCTACCTAAGACCTTACTTCCTCAGTCTCACAAAGGTTCATCCCTTCCAAAGCCAAGAATTCAAGAGGAAAAAAAAGAGTGGTGTATAATGAAAGTCGAGAAATATATAGGATTATGATTAATAGTAACCATAAAAAGAGAGAAAAACTGAATTAATAGGTCTTTCTTAAGGCAGATATATTTGTCTTTAGAATAAAACGATTCAAATATCATTTCATTTGAATGGATGAGATAAATAGTTTGCTATTGGCAATGCATTTTACTTTTCTCCTAGGTGTGATACATGACCCTACCTTAAGATAGATATGTCTCTCTTAAGTGAGAATTTTGTGAAATGAAATAAAGGAAAATGTGAACCTTGTGGAAAGACGGTCGAAAAAAGAAAAGAGGTTAACCTTATAGAGAGATAGAGGGAGTAATATTTTATTCATCTCGACAACTACTTACACCGTTGGGATCAGTTTATAATAAAATGCTAACCGTTGGTCACATACCCAAATTCATT
Organism: Agrostemma githago; assembly: GCA_958450325.1. NCBI lineage: Eukaryota > Viridiplantae > Streptophyta > Magnoliopsida > Caryophyllales > Caryophyllaceae > Agrostemma > Agrostemma githago. The sequence goes on from OY288248.1 coordinate 2,750,311, forward strand.
GTTTAAGAGTGTGGTTTTCACAAGGTTCAAAGCAGCATTACCCTATATGAGTCAAGACCGTCTTATAACTTTTGGAGGTTCACTTCAAATATCAATATGAGGCTCTTAAAATAAATTCAAAGTAGAATATTCAAGCCTTTTCAACTCGACCTATAATTATATTAGCGAATAGGATTAAATTGATCATCTATATACTACGAGGCCCCGTTAAAAACGGAGACCTGATTATCTGTACATTGTACTAAAGTTGCTAAAGTCAAAATATTGACTATCGCAAACTAAATTTCAATACCTTTTGGAGGCCCGACTCCTTCGAGTATTTTACCCTCCCTGTTAGACGACCCTGATATGAGTAAACTTAGAACACTAGTCTGGTAACCAATAAAGTAGTGACTAGTGACTACTGCCTTAGTGAGGGAGTGATAAATGGGTCATACAACCCGATTACCCGACCATATAAATTGAAAAGTAGTGTTTGAAAATATGGAGTAATTAAGTGGGTATTGACTTCAAGTGATTGTGAATATAACTACAAGAGCGGGAAACCCGAATCCTTCATAATCGTTTTTCTTTAAAACAAGTTTTTGGATAGCGATTTTTAACACGTATTTAGAATACAAGGTTTTATATTTAGGTTTTGACGCGCACTTTTATCTAACTTATCTGATCGATCCATCACAAGGGAAACTTATACTTCAGTTAAGGACATAATGTAAATGGCATAAGTATAGAATGGGAGATATGATACACAAATAATGGGACGTAAAATGAGAGAATTGGCTCACAAGTCACAAGGAATCCACATAAAAAGATATCCTCTTTAATTACACTATTGTAAAATTTTGATTAGGATTTGATTCGTACCATTTGTAATTGCAAATATGTCAAGCAAGTACCGTTATAAGGTGACTTTAGTTGAGAACAAATGGGCTAAAAGTGGAGCCGACATAATAAGGAGTAAGATTTCAACTTGATTCTGGCGTCTTTCTATGCACACATCCAACCCAAACACCCCATAGGCCCATACTACTGACGGATCAAATATTATCCATATTGATAGATAAAGACAAATCATTTTCCACAACCTAGACATTCTGATTTGTCTTTTTGTTTAAGACAACAGTACCAAAATTATAAAGTATTATCAATATCAATAGGAGATCAAACCAAAAACGATTCGCAAATCAGCAAGCGGTTTGTTAAAATGTCACAAACTTGTGAGTTGTGAGGTAAGGAAGGAAGGTTGCGAGGTGGGGCGTTGCCCGTGCTGTGTAGAATGTCACAAACTTGTGACGGGTCAATAGATAAAGGTAAGTCATTTGCTAAGCAATCAGATTTCCGTATTATCTACCCATGTAGGTAATGAAACTTACGACCCCACGACACTACCACCAGCTTGTGAGTTGGAATAACCACATTGTGATCAAAGCAAAACTATTCAACAAGCCACAAAACACATACCTTGAAGCCCGCTTCTCGCAATTAGACTCATTCCTCACAAGTCATACGCAGTTCATCGGGGTGGGGTTGTTCACAACTGATGCAAATGAGTAAAGCATGGTAACCTGCACAAAATTAATGAGATTATTATCCAGTTAAAACTTTCATGAATAAGACATTTTAAGTACCTTCATACACAAAAGGAAATGTGTCGAATAAGGGAAAAATTATTGGGTAAGCATCAAAACAACAAGGCAAAAAAGCATCAAAAAAACATGCATGTGGGTATGTGTCATTAGTTTCATCCATATTCAGCCGAATTAACCTAATCTCAGTATGCCAAAATGGCAAAGAAATAGACAAGAAGAGCCAAAAGAAACAAATTCCGATAGCAACGCATGATCGGTCTTATTATAAAAACTCACATGTGTTCTACACTTCTACATATGGTCCAATTCTGTTTCCTGCAATCAGAGTTTAACTAGCTGGCATTGAGTTCAATGTCTAAACTCTCTAAAGTGACAGAAAACAAACACCACAAAACAGTTCTTAATCCATCTTTACGCTACAAAGATCAATAACGATCGGTCTTTTTGTTGTGTCCGAACTATGTTACTCAGGTTTGGTTAGAACTTAGAAGAACATGATTTGGATACATATTTACAGTCTACATAATAGGACAAGGTAATCATTTGGACACTGTTAACTAATCAGACACGGAAGGTAATTCGAGGATAAACCTCAAGTAACTAACATCAGCGGCATCATCTCGGGTACCTATTGCAGGCTGTACATGGAATCTACATAACTTTAAAAATAATAATACGAAAAGAAAAGGGATAGTATATAAACAAAGAGATGATATGATTAGGTGTTTTGCTTTATAGACTATCAAGTATCAACCCCATAACGGTGGGCAGCTTTCACTTTTAACTTTCTTTAAAATGGTGAGTGCTGTCTAAAGGCCAAGTTGAAAGGTAAAGGAGGCAGAATCTTGGTCAGAACTCCTTAATGTCATCTACTCCATGCATACATCAAATTCTTTTTATCTTCAACATCTCTAGCAGTCTATAAAGCCCAACAGAAAAGGACAACCAAGATACACAGAGCTGACAGAAGGCAGATTGCAATAGAAGTGGTTAATGAGTCTAGCGAAACGCGCACTTAGTCGCATTATAATAGAGGGAAGAGGAATCAAACTTGAGACCTATTATCCAGGGTACCTCCGTCTTAACGCACTATACGTAAAGAACCTAAGTCATAGCAAAAAGGCCATAAATCTACTCGTACAATATATGATTTTCGCAAAACACAAATCTACACTAGTGTCACGATATGACGATATTAAGTACTATGGTATACTAATCCATTGCATAGCGCATATTCTAAACCTCTAGAGATCTTAGAATTCTCATATAGAGATACAGCCAGCCAATAATTCATGAGTCTGAAAACGTAATATCCAATAATATACTCTAATAATTGTATATAGAGAACCCCACTACTACTAGGATATGAAGCATGTCTACATCTTATCATGCTTGAATTTGAATAGAGCTTAGGCACCCTATCTGAGAAACAATATCGTAAATTGATCATAACATAGCAAAAACACAGAAAAAACACTTCCATGACCCTTAACGATTTGCTTTTCACGACTATTATCCCACACAACTTTTCGAAAAGATTGAATGTATGATCAATTTAAAATTGTACCAATAGAGGATCCAACCTTTTTTCCCTAGGTGATTTCCATTTGAATGACAGGTATACAAAAGAAGTAATTAGTCTCATCACATCAAAATCGACTAAGAGTGCATATCCCACAAACTATTTCACAGATTAGCATCGCGTCATAGGGTGGAGTACACAACTTTTTATCAAATGTATACTCGTATGATATAAAACTACATTTATTACAGTAGAGAATTCTAAGAATATAGGGTCATTTTAAGTTCTATCGTCATTTAATCCTTTCCATTATGGGAATTTAACGATAATGTTGTCGGTGTCAGCAAGTCTAGGAATTACGTTATCTGCAGCGGACAGATCAACTATGCTTGTGTAGTTGTGTGCAGCAGAAATAATAATTAGTTTTGCAACTCACTATTCACAAATTCTCCTATGCCACAGACACTACAGAACTTAGACAAAAAGGGGCGCTGGCCGGGTCATCAGGCCAATTCCCGACTCATCAAACATACCTCAAGCCATCATTATCGCCATAATGCATCGAATTTGAAGAATATTTATGTAATCATGATATCGTATATACAGATCAGAAAGAAATCATCCGGCCAAAAGCCTGAACTTTAACTCTAACAGAGTAATATATTTTCTACTAACTGGAGAAGATGTCTTAGCAAGCAACATCTTGTAATTCTCTTTTTGTCAATGACAGATGAATACAGAATCCATATACTGATTCAAGCATATCACCAAAGAAACTTACGTGATAAATGTTCGTAATGCCACTTCCATTAGCGTAATCAAGTTGTGATCACACTTTTGATTTCAACCAGATAACACTCATCTTTTCATCACCTGTGACCTGCCAACATTGGATAGTTAGAATCTTTTGTGTCAAAAGGTGTTTTCATTTCAATGACAAAAGACACCAAGTCCAATTAGCTCATAAAAATAAGGAATTGACACATAGCTGTAAACGAAGTTTGTTTTTTGGTTCAACGAAGCACGCACTTAGTCACATTACAATAGAGGGAGGAAGATTCGAACCTAGGACCTATTGTCCAGGACTTTAAGGTACCTCGTTTTAACTACTAGGCAAACAAAGTTTATAAGAGACATACCACCTGAAAATTTTTGGAGCCGTAGAACTTAAGAGACCAAAGACCAATTACCTTACTAGTTACGACAGTAAAGAAGTACCGGTACACTGAACGTAGCCCCTCCCTCCCATCCATTCAATTCTTTACACTTACTATAAGTGGACAATCCAATCAATTCTTTACCTTCCTTTTTTGGCAAAACACTTTACCTTATTATTCGTCATATATTTCCTCTATCTACACAAAATGCCACTACTTTTTTCTTACTTTAAGTTTGGTGGACTCATAAAACCATTTGATTTACCAATAATACCCTTACTTCTACCACTTTTCTTAAAAGTAATGAAACATCATGCGTAAAGGATTGAATGGATGGAAGACCGTATGAATTTACGATTTCAGTAAACTGTTAGAAATCTGCAACGCCATGCTGAATGCAAGAAGATTTCAACCAAATCCCTCACATCAATGACATTATTGTTGCTACCATCTCTCACTCCAATTGGAGGAGACCTGTCCCAACACATAGTTGTGGTTACAACTACGCAAAGGCATCGAAATGTATCGATACTATCCCCAATAACTCGAAGATTCTCCTCCAATTTATATCACAATTATAGACAGATCACAGAAGAGACAATTATGATTGCTCATCGAACAACACCGCAACTGCATTGGTATATTGTTCGTCACACTCCAATTTCCGCTTTGAAACGCAATCGTAAATCAGCACAGAGTATAAACAATGGAGAGACAATTATGATTGCTCATCGAACAACTCCACAACTGCACTGGCATATTGTTCATCACACTCCAATTTCCGACTAGAAACGCAATCGTAAATCGGCCGAGAGTATCAACAATGGAGAATGGCTGAATTACGCTAACATGATAATCGCAGATATCAGACAACATCGTCATCATCATCACAATGGAATTGCAGTGATACATTTATAGTACATTACAGTATTACACTCCAACTTCTGACATTGAAGCAATCGCAAATCAATTAAACGTGGAAACAAATAACAGAAAGAAAGAAAGAAAGAAAACAATCGGAGAAATTTAGAAAAACAAAGAAATAGAAGGATGATGAAGAAACCTGGGGGAAAAACATGGCGATCGGCGAGTGGTTTTCTGCTTTCGGTTGTCTTGTGCCATGAATAAGTGTCAAAGGTCAAAGCTGACCTGACTAGGCTAACTGGCTACACAAATTCTTACTTGCGACGGCGATATCCGTCTGTGTGACGGGTCAAATACTAATCATTTAGGTAGATAAGACAAAATCAAAATGTTCACCCATGTTTTGTCTTATCTACCACATGGTAGTATTTGGCCCGTCATAAGCAAGACTTGCTGGGCTAGCTAACGTTGGCATGAGATTGCGTCAAAATTGCTTGACTTGAATTCGACTTAAAATCCGAATTGACTGACCCATACCCAAGATTTGAGTGATCCAATGTTGATGTCACCCGAGACGACCCGACCTAAACTTAACTCGATGTGAAATGATCGAAGTGATCTATAGAGCCAGAACGATCGGTAGTAGGTCATATTAATATTATTATCTACTATACATTTTTCAGGATAATAATAAAATATTCAAAAATATAGAGAAGATAAAGTAGATGAACCACTAAGAAAGTGGAAGCCATCAAAAAAATTTACGAAAAAAGAAAAGTGAAAGTTTTCATTGAAATAGGGAGTATAATACTTCTTATGAGTAACACATTACTAATCCGTAAATAATTTTAAAGAATAACGAAAGTAGCTATATTCAAAATGTTTTTTATATTGAACCGGAAATGATTCAACCAAAGTGACTCATACACAAAAATGACCCGACAATATGTCAACCTGAATCTGAAACGAAACTCGCAATGGCCTGATTGACCCAAACTCATCGAGAGTAATGATGATGCTAAACAGGAACGGAGAAAACACGCTAATTACTCCCTCACCTTTTTACACCATAAAATATCACAACTAACCACCATTCTCCGTTTTCATCTCATTTTGAATCTATTACCGCTCAATAATTACCTCCAGCCCAAGCAAACCGTTAAAAATGAAACCACCTGACTAGAGGAAGCTAAGTAAACATACAAATTACGAGTAGTAAATTACAATACAACGGGGCCTTTCTTGCTCCTTAGTTGCTTCGGTAAGTGAAGGGGAAAAATCAAAAATTTGTATTGGATACTCATCGCTTGCTAAATTCTTACAAAACATCTTTGGCGTACAAAAAATGAATTTCGTTGATCCTAGTGACAATAAAGTTTAATGACGGAATCTTCGCCAGCAGTAAACAACCAGGGTTGCCTTGGATGGAACTTGCAGTCCATAACACCTGCAATTACAACCGAGATTAATACAATACTCTCACCACAACAATCACTCCTCTGAGTGAACGATTGCTTCAAATTGCAAAAAACTTTGCCATAACGGTTTGCCCCTAAGACACTTCCGGTCCAAGGGGCTTAAGGCATATTACGAGTACCAAGGGTTATTTTCTTGTATTACATTAGGTCACTTTTCCTTTCTGCAAATATGATACTCTGCCAATTGCATGCAACGCCCTGAAGTCTGAGAGCGCTTCCGTTTTACTAACAAACTATAGGCCACAGATTTTAAAGTACTTAAAAATTCAAAAAAAAAAAAAACATTTGGTGAAAAAAATTGGCATGTGCTGACCTTTTCCTTTGGAGTTGGAATGTCCCAGGAATTTTATCAGTGGAACAAGGAGAGGATCCTGGTTTAGATCTGAATAAACCATGCCATGGTATACATATGCTTGACCATCCTCTGAGCATGATGCAAATAAAGGATAAGACCGATGGAAGGCCACATTTGTGATATCCTTGGAGTGGCTCCTACAAGTATGAGTGCACAGTTGTTCAGGTCAATCATGTCAAACGTCTATAAATTTTTTCTAAAAAGAAAAAATTGAGCAAATTTATTGAAGCACAACATTCAACCAAACTTTATCCCAATGCCTTAATGGCCCCCGCAGATTGAGGGGTTGGGGGTAGGTGTCCAATGTGCGAGGACTTGCCCTATGTTAGCATTTAGAAACATAGAGGAAGCGATTCCAAATAACTCACAATAAAAACTGCTTGGAGAACTACATTGGATGAGTGCTACTTCATAGTTACAAGTGAAGTAGCTGGCTTAAGGAGGTTTATATTTCATCATAATCGAGAACAATGAGCCTTTCATTCCATTAAAAGTGGGATAAAAAGCTGTAAGGGAAAGTTAATTTGGAGTATATAAACATTCCGAAGAGCTTATGGAGTATATGATAATATAGTACAGAATATTTATTAGTATTTAAGACCATGCCCGGTATGCATTTGCCTGTGCACTTATGCAGTGAAATGAAACAAGGATCCAAGTGTAGTGGAGTATATTCTATCAACATTTGCTCAAGATGCAAATCCCACGATAGTTGACAACGATCAAACCATTTACCAAGTACAGTAAAAGACATACTTGTATTTTTTATAAGGATCTGTTGAGAGATCCATGTCGAACCAGCACCATTTTCCGTCTCTGCTACCAACAAGTACATTGTCACCTGCACAAAATCAAAATTACAGTTAACTACCCTCACTAATAGCTACGGAGTACTATTTGGAGACTAAAATATACTCTGTATGGCATATTGCACCCGAAATAATTAATTTGACATTCTATGTGTGCTGCAAAGACAATGATTACCTCCGGGATGGATAGCCAGGGAAGAAATTTCTCGCATTTTTGAATCAAGATTCTTGATGAATTTTTCCTTCACTAAATCATATACTCGAACATTTTTCTTTGTTGCGATAAAGAAAATAGAACGAGTTGGATGAAATGCTGCAGCCACTGGAAGCCCATGCAACTTAAATCCAGCTTTCTTACTGACTTTCTTGGATAGCTGGTGTAACACCACTCCTCGCGTTTCTCGTGAAATTTAGTTAAGGGAATGCAAAAGACTAAGAATAGCTGGAAGCATGAAATTCGAAGGAGATGTACACGTCTACACGACTAAAACCACCCACATATACAACAACAAATGAATTCATTCATACACCCGAGATTTAAAGAAGTCAGATTCAAAATCTTTTATCGATAATTACAAAAAGCCTGCATACAAACATATATGGTTAGACTTGTGATTTAGTAATTAAGATTCATATGCCAACAGCTTATTACACTTTTTAATCTACAATGAACTACAGAGTAGTAAAGTAGTCATATAATACTGTTAATAACAACTACCCTCGCTTTCGTTTGACAATGTATGCTGATAGATGACGTTAGTCAAAGATTAACCTGGGAGACTGTTAAAAACAAGGCAAGCACAATCAGACAGAGGGATTACTAATCACAATGAAATACACACCAAAGAAGAAATGCAGCAGAAAAGAGCATAAAACTGAGGCAAAGGATATCAGCCGGCATTACAGTTGAAAAGTAATCTCCTTTACGATGCCATTCCACTGCAGACACATGCTACAAAACACAAAATCGGGATCTTACATTGGGATCAAAATATTGAATCACTTTCTAATAAATAAAATTCCCAGTTAATTGAAACGACATATGTAGAAAGGCCACGTAACAGAAGCGTACCTTAAAATGATTAAGTCTTACACCTCCACGCTTATCATCAGGAAACCAGCTTACAATGGATGTTTGACCTGCACATATAGAACAGTTAACCTAAATAAGACACAACTGCAGCTTGCTAGCACTATAATCAACCAGAGCCCAAAGAGGATGACACAGCAGCTGGTGGCTGAAGTAAATAAAATACTCGGCATTAACACTTTAGAAGACGAAATAATATCTCTTCAGAAAAGAACAGTGATGGCTGAAAGAGTGCCAAACATTAAAAAAAAAAAAAAAAAAAAATGGATGTGCCCATCAATGGCATAACAAAGCCTGGAGTAATGACCGTAATAACAAAGCTAGATGACTAACCAGATTCATCTTCAGCATTGACTTTTCCAAATTCAAAAAGATCTTTGATTTTCTTCTGATCTTCATCACTTCCCAAACTAGTATCGAAAATAAAAACATCTTGGCCCCTGATATTTCAAAAAAAAAATATGACAATAAATATGCTATGGAGCTTATAAAAAAAAGGACACATAATAAACAGGCATCAAAGTCAATCATACACAGATACTGCCAGTATTTGGAGCTGTGGTGAAGGATTCCAAGCAACATGCTTGATAGGATGATCAAACTCCCAAGTACGGATACATCTTCCAGTTGCTACTTCCCAAACCCGTACAGTCCCATCACTTGAGCCTTCAAAAAAGACGGAAGATGATCGAGTTTAAGTTCATCTATTATTGTAGTATTAGTTTAAATCGATATATAAATTTTAGACATCATAGTATGCCAACCTGACGCAATCCACTGCCCAGAAATCTCAGGTGAAATAGACACAACCGCACCAGTATGACCCTTGTACTCAATATAACATACTGACGGAAACGGTTTAAGATCCTTCGCCTTTGGCAGGTCCTTTTTCTTCAAGGCCTCAGGATCAATATTGAGCTGAATCATACAATGAGATAAAGTTAGCATGGAAACCTTCGGTTTTTCACACATGAAAATAAGGTACATATGAAGGACTAGAAGTAAAGAAACTTACGCGCTTCTTCCGAACTCTAGGACACATATACAGGTCCAGACAACGCTCCATGCGTTCAACGAGCGCTTTATCATAAGCTGGAATACTTCTCAAAGAATCGAACCTAATCAATCACAAATAAGAGAAGAACATCAGCTACTAATAGTACCGCGAAAAACACTGAATAGTGAATAGGAGAGATGGCATTACGACATGTGCTGAAACATTGGGCTTACCTCTTGGGAATTAATTTAGGCCTGTCTTCCTCAAACATCAACTGATATGAATCAATCTCTTCTTGAGTTGGGATGTACTCCAGTGATGGATTATAAGATTCCTCATGCCCTAAATTCAGAACGTGTCAAGTGTAGTTAACTGGTTACAATGATAAAATCTGTGGCATGCATAAAGCACAGAAAAGGTAGAACATACCAGGCATTTTTTGTTTCGGCGGGGGGATGAATGACAGTCCCCTTGCCTTTTCAAATGAGGCAGAATTATCATCCCACAAGTCATACAATTGTTGCTCTTCCTTAGGAACATCAAACTTTATTCTTCCTTCTCGGATCGCGCGCACCAACTTATTAATCTGTGAGTGTACAAGACAACGCCAGTTGAACATAGCATTAATACAAGCTTTTAGCTATAGTGTTGGTCAATATAAGGAGCAGTGGGACACCAACGTCACTCTCATTCATGGAGACTAAAAATTGCAGCTATTTTTGTCATCCATGTAAGCTAACATATGTAAGCACTACAATCAAAGCAAGCTGAATCCATGTAACCATACAGACTGCTGACCTGTTTACCCTCCCATTTAGAGGGAATAAATCGTCTCTTCGGCTCTGGTGCATTCGACAATGGATGACCTTTATCCTCCCAATCAAACCAATCGACATAAGGCTGCAGAGAGAACACGCTTACAAGAATCATGAGTTCGTCCTTGATAAAAAAAATCACAAAAAGGCTGACATAAAACTACAGTGCCGTGTAGAAAAGATACAAATGACTAGGATAACTACCGCATAGGGATCCATATCAGCATGTGGGGTCCGCCCTTGCAATATACGCTTAATAAACTGAATCTCGTCTTTAGTCATTTCCACTTCCTCATCATTGTAATCATCAAAGAGCTTCCGCCTACATAGAAGGAATAAATAGAAGGAATCAACAAACTACATACGATGGCTAAAGCGTTCCACTTCAAAATAGCAAATCAAAGGGTGAATTTAGACATGAAAAGATAAGAGAAGGGGGAGGTAGAAGGGGAGGGAGGTACGTCAATAATCAAATGGTAGCACTCACATACTTAAATGTCCAAATGACAAACACGTTGTTTAAAAATCAAACTCCATACAGCATAAACAGCTCAAAAAGACAAATCTAACTCCAAATATAATTCCGAAAAGGGATGGGTTAATACCATGCTTTCTTGTCATCAGCATTAGCAAGAAACCTCTCGAGCTTATCTTTCCGTTCCTTCTTCTTAAGCTTCTTCCCAGAGAAATCATATCCAATATGTTCCTCATCTTTGTAAAACTCCAAAGGAACAACTCCAATGGTATTCCGAGGGCCAACCTGAAAATTCAAAAAAGCTTTTTTTATAAAGACATTCCATTATAAAAGAGGTGCAACATTACATCAAACCCGAGTTTCTTAAAAGTGATGTTTCAAAACCTCGTCTTCAGATGAATCGCTCTCTTGCACAGAATGATATGAATCATTATCGTTATCATTATCATCATCATCATCATCATCGCCACTATGCCCTTGCTCGCTTCCTCCCAACGATTTATCATCTACATCGATTAATACCTCATCTCAATTAAACGAATGCAAATAACATCCAATTAAGAATTAATGTAGACAATAATACACAGCCAATCAATATCGAATTGGAGGGATTACCATGAACTTCAACTTGGGTCACACTTTTTCCGATTTGTTCAGGCTCGCTCTCATTCTCCTGCAAATTACAAGCAACACCGCACCTCGAATCACACAACATCGCCGAAAAGCTATGTTCTTAATCATTCAGACATACGCAATCACTGAACAAAATTAAAAATCAAAAATCAAAACAAAACAAAAAAAACTCACTGAATTGGGAGATGCTTCTTCGTCATCGTTACTGCGAACTCTATTCTTCTGCTTCCTCTTTCCCTTCTTCAGCTTTTCCTTCTTCTTGCTCGTATCCTTCTTTGCCGCCATTCTCGGCTGCAAAACATCGACCCGAACAAATTAGGAAAATTAAAGCTAAAGGGTATAAATTACAGCATCGACATTCCAAGTTGAAAAGCGAAAATCAATAGAAAATCAACAAAAAATTACAGAAATTGGAGGAGGAGGCTGTTGCTGTTGCTGTTCTTCATCATCAAGGCTAATATTGTGCAAAGTATCGGTAAGATTTTCTTTGGAGACTGAATCGTTGTTCTTCATTTCGGATTTCCGCTTTGCTTTGACCTTCATCGTCGCAGAATAGTGGAGAGAGGGAGGAGGAGGAGGAAGAGAGGTATGGCCGTAGGGGAAAGGGGGGCAAAATTAGGGTTTACGAGTAACACTTCAAGGGTTTAGGGAAGTGATGACTCCGTTGAGGTCTATGGACTTCACATTGTTATTCCAAATTACCGTCATATCTGTCACAAATTTGTGACGGGTCAAGTACTATGAATAGGATAAAGAACCTAATGTCCGGTTGATAAAATATGATTTGTCATTATACATGGGTAATACTTGATCTGTCATAAGTTTGTTAGGATATATTCGTCGTAAGGGAGACTTATTAGTTTGTTAGTCAGTTTAATTTGATAAAACTAGTCGAAAAGTTAAACCAAAATCTGGAAAATTATTCGAGAGCTTTTAAATTAGCATAAGATTAGGAGCGGAAATGTTTATTAATTTAGTCGAAAAATAAAAACTCTGATCTAGAGGCATAATACATCACTAAAGGACACCTCACCGAGGTGTTGATGAACCGTACATGAAGAGCATAAGCAAGTACATTGATAAGTAGCGTTTTTATACGATATGTCTCCCTGTATGTATTTGGCTGTATTTATTACTCGTATGTTATTTGCACCCTTCATAGTGATTTTATGAGTTAATGTAAAATTGGGTGTTTTACATCGTTTTCTGTGTTTTCCATCCATGTCTCGCATCGAAAATCCAAGTCAAGTATACAAGAATAGAGTAGGCACAGGGGTAATATGATCACTTTACAAAGGCCGCGGGATCGGGAATGAAGATTCAAAAGCAAGTTGTTTTTACATTAGAGATGTAACCTTAACCCCATGAACGCAACCCCTGTACTACCTAGAGGTCGATGAAAGGTTGGCCAAGCCATCTCAAGAAGAGGATTTTGGGTCCGTTTTAAGAAAGCATGACCCCTAGCCCCGGGTTGCAAACCTTGACACTTTAGACCAGGGCCGGTCCAATAAATTTGGAGGCCATGTTCCAAAATTAATATGGAGGTCCTTCATAACTGACATTGACAAGGGTCAAACCCTTGACCTGTAGGCCAAATATCACTTTCACTCCACCACTCTAGTATTTATTGTTATAACTGTATGAATAATATAGATATGAGACCCTTCACAGGTTTGAGCCTATGTTCAAAGAATCGAATTGTACCCCTTTGGGTCGGCCCTGCTTTAGACCATCCCAAACAAGGTCACGGAGGAGGTCATGACCTTGTTTGGTCAAATTAATTAGCGATCAAAGAGCATATTATCATGATCCAATTGCAAAAGAGGTCACTCACTCGATGACCCTAGGTCATGATCTTGTGATCTTCCATGTGTCTTTGTGTAATTGGTTGAACACAAAAATAAATGTGGGAAATGAGAATAGACGGAGAATATTGCTCCACATCTGCAATCTGAAGAACAAGCTGCAAACAATCGCTTAGCAGAGTTCAATGGAGTTGGTAGTACCGATTCACTGATTGTTTAGTATGTTATCGTTCTTTTTGTTGTGTTACCAAAATATTAATTAAAAACACCAAATTGGCTCAATTTCTCACCCCCATTAACACCAAATTGCAACTATTAGTATATGGTTTTTGGAATAATTTTTTTTAGTATACTACTACGTTGGAGATATTCTTTTCTAGTGACAATTATAGCTACAATACAATAAGAGTAGTTACACAACAACTACTCTCTCCGTTCCAATGAATTGTTTGTCTTTCTTTTTAGCACACAAAGGTTAAGGGAACCAATGAGGGAGTGACATGTAGAGGAAAACTCATGAGAATGATCAAATTACATATAAAAAATATTCCTAAAATAGAAAGGTAAACAATTCATTGAGACGCTTCAATATGGAATAGGCAAATAATTCATTGGAACGGATGGAGTAATACATAGTTAGTCGATTTTTATTTATAATTATTAGACAATAATATATATATATATATATATATATATATATATATATAAAATACTCCGTAATATATTAGGATTAACAAATAATATTCTATAAAATATGTTTTTAGAAATTAAATATTTTTCAAGACGATCTGTATTTCAACAAATCATACCCTTAGCGTTAATCACTAGACCAAAACATCTAAGATTAAAATTCTCTTTTTATTACAAACAAATGCAAGTTGTTAGAAGCTACCACCATGGTCTCATAATCAACTAGTAGCCAAGTTCACTATAAAAACAACAATGTTTGCCCTAGTATACCATGCAAAAAAAAATCATGGTTGAGCTAAACAATCTCGTTAATTTATGTTCAATATTTTTAATTCTTCCATTGTTTCTCTTTGTTTACGTTCCCAGAATTTTTGATTTTAAGAAAAAACATAATATGACAAAACCATACCCAATTATCGGTCATTTATTTGCCTTTTACCATCACAAAGGCGGCGATAGTTTGTTCCAATGGTTTTGCGACCTTATAATTGCCTCCCCGTCTTCCACCTTCGTCATCCACCGCCCCTTTGGGGAGCGTGTGGTTATGACGGGTAATCCAGCCAACGTGGAACACATCCTCAAAACCCGTTTCTCAAATTATGAAAAGGGTCCTATATTTAGAACCACCCTTAAAGACTTCTTAGGTGACGGAATTCTGAATGTCGATGGTGAGACTTGGAAGCTTCAAAGACAAGTCGCCATCCACGAATTCAACACGAAATCCTTAAGAAATTACATAGAAAACGTTGTTGATTTCGAGCTAGTAAATAGGTTAATACCACTCTTAACAAACGCAGCCAAAAACCAAACGGTCCTTGATCTGCAGGACGTACTTCAAAGGTTTACATTCGACAATATATGCAAGATTTCATTTGGGTACGACCCTGAATACTTGTCACCCTCTTTACCAAAAGGGAAATTCGCTAACGCCTTGGAAGACGCTACAATGATCAGTACTCGAAGATTTCGAGTACTTTTCCCATTGGTATGGAAAATCCGTAGATTTTTCAACATCGGGTCAGAAAAAAGGCTTAAAGAGGCGGTCTCAGAAGTTCGTGAATTCGCTAGGGATTTAGTAAAACAGAGGAAAACCGGGTTTAATAACCCGTCCTTAGAAGAAACCAATGACTTGCTGTCGAGGTTTCTAAAAGACGGTCGCTTTGAAGAAGAAAATGTTATCGACATTGTGATCTCCTTCATCCTTGGTGGAAGGGACACTACGTCGACCGCCCTTGCTTGGTTTTTTTGGGTTGTTGAGAAAAACAAGTTAGCTGAAGAAGAGATAGTCAAAGAGGTTCGAAAAAATGATAATAGTAATGGCGGGGTTAGGGTTAGGGTTAAGGAAATGGTATACACTCATGCAGCTCTGTGCGAGAGCATGAGGTTATACCCACCTGTCCCCGCCGACACAAAGCAGGCGAGGACAGATGATGTCTTACCAGATGGAACTCTGGTAAGACAGGGTATGAGGGTAAGTTACTTTCCATATGCTATGGGGAGGTTGGAGAGCATTTGGGGGTCGGATTGGGCTGAGTATCGGCCAGAGAGGTGGCTCAAGGAGGACGAAGGGAAGAAGTGGGTGTTTGTGGGTCGTGATGCGTATTCATACCCGGTTTTTCAAGCCGGGGTTAGGACTTGTATAGGGAAGGAGATGGCGTTTTTGCAGATGAAGAGGGTTGTTGCTGCTGTAATGGCTGAGTTTAAGGTGATTCCTTTGATGGGGAAAGGGGTTGAACCGGTTTATGTGCCTAATTTGACTGCGAAGATGGAAGGTGGTTTGCCTGTAAGGATTGAACAAAGGATGCAATAAGGCTATAATGCAGACTTGAAATTATCTGTCTTACTTTTATGTCTTATCTCGTGTCTGGCCTTAACCTTTTTTATGCGACACATATATAATATAACGATATATAATGTACTATATACGGTGTGAAATCGACAAAATAAGGGTGTAACGATGAGTCTGCTATAATATTTAATGTCTTGAATATTAGTTAAATGGTTTATCTGAACTAAATTTTCGAGAAGTTATTAACATTCATGATTTATACATTATCGGCCTCGATTCATTTATTTTTTGTCTTAACCTTGTATAAATACATAAGAAAATAATTAACACAAAGCACAAAATGGAGAAGTTATATTTTGATTTTAGTTACGGAGTAATTATTAAAACTAATCCAAGCTATAGATTTTAACCCTACATCAATTGCACAGTTATTTCTTTAAAATTTTGATAAAAAAATTTCAAAATTTCAAGTATACCAGTTAGAGGATTATACAACCAGTTGTACATAGCAATATGTACAACTAGTTTTAAGATCTTGAGCTGTATCACAAAGATTTCGACTTTTGTTGTAAAATTTCTTAGCTTTAGTGTAAATTTGTCGACTTTAATCACATTGTTCAAGCTCAGAAAACTTACAACTCACCTCAAAAAAAATTTTAAGCACAATAAATATATATAGAAGCTCAAAAACTTACACCCGATTGTGCAATGCTATTGTACAACCAGGTGTATAATCCTATTTTTCCTCCCATTTTAATTAAAATTTTGACTAATATTACTCTTAATCCATTTTAAACTTATAACGGATCAAATAACATTCAACTTGCAGATAGTATAAGTCTATAACACAATTTTTTTTACTTTTTTTGAAGGCTTTTGTTTTTATCTTTATCTCAACTACTTGACCCGTCAGACTTTTAAGACGGACATACCGGTCTTAACCCATAATTTGTACTATAAAAAAATGATGTGATTCATTAGAAGGCTTAGCTACCAAACCAAGTATATATGCAGTGAGTAACTTCCAAGCTTCATCTTTACCTATAACTAGTCTACCTTAACTCCAAGCAACTCCACCTTGACCTTTTCTTACACAAACTGCCCACTTCTTCACTTTCTTCTTCCACACCCAATATATTTTCTAACTCATCAAACAGCGTGACAGACTAAAGTCGTATGCCTCTACAAATGAGTAGCTTTCACACTCATATTCGACTACTTATTATACCGATACTCCTGCTGCTATCGGCTGAAGTGGAAGCCGAACGCCCATGGGATGCAACCTCATTACCCCCGTCATCAGACGTTGATACCATTCAGGGTAGCAGCAATGTCAGTCCGCCTATGGCAGTTGTCGTCATTGCTCTTGTCCTTGGCTTCTTCATTACTGGTTGCATTTCGATCTACATACAACACTGTATTGACAATACATCATCCTCAGCTGAAACTAGTGCAGCTGGTGCCAATGTAGTGAGCAACGGTAATAGTAAGGTGATCGTTCAGGGTCTTGAACAATCAGTCATCGACACGTTTCCTGTGTTCAAATACTCGGATGTCACGCAGCTGAAGATTGGGAAAGGGGCTGTCGAGTGTGCGGTTTGTTTGACTGAATTTGCAGAGGTTGAGACGCTGCGTTTACTCCCTGTATGTGATCATGTGTTTCATTCAAGCTGTATCGATGTCTGGCTGGTCAGTCAAGCCACCTGCCCTGTCTGTCGTGCCAACCCTGTCGTTGACAAGCTAGTGGGCGACCCATCTGAGCCTACGACATCAGAATCTAATTCTGAGATACAAATTACAATCGCTCATCAACATCAACATCAACATCAACGCAATGATACAGATACAGTGCGGGAAAATTATGTTAGGTCACACTCGACAGGACACTCTTTAGTTCTGCTAGCAGGAGAGAATTTGGAGAGGTTTACGCTGAGGCTACCAGGTGAAGTTCGAAGGCAGCTGTTAGCTCGGACGAAACTCAAGCGCACCACGAGCCTGGTGGCTCTACCCCAACATTTTACAGATTTACCAGCGACATGTACAGCACCAACAGATGTACTATAGCAGAATCATGCATATTTGACAGCGTGAGTGCGTGACTGTTGTTAGACGGCGTGTTTGTAGGATGAATGCGATATATATGATGTTAACTACTAATTGAGAAATCGATTGTCTGATGTTTAATTACAATGACAACAAAATCAGTAACAAATTCTCTTAATGGGTAAAGGTAGGACTGTAGCAGTACTGCAGTAGCCAGTTATGTATGTGAGATGCTGTCTGACCATCTCTGTACATGCCTGCTTGCTTTAATAGCCTGTAAATTCCAAAAAAATACAGTACACCTTCAATAATAACACTGCAGGATCGATGACATCAATCTGCCTAATTTCGCGGTTTAAACTGAAAATAGAGCCATTTTTGTGTACCTCTTTATCCCAGTCGCATCGAATTGTGATGACTGCCAGTATTGCGGTTTGAACCGCAGTTCCTCCGAATATCATCCCTGCCCACATGCCCTATTTCCCACAAGTTTTAAATCATGCATCAAATTATGAGTACTGAATGAGACGGACAGTCGGACACACATATTTTTTTAGGATATGTAAGTGGATTTACCATTACTCCAAGATCGAATTGATAGCCCATCACATATCCGAGAGGGATGCCTAAGAGATAGTAGCAACCCACGTTGATGTACGCCACTAAACTTTGCCACCCTGAACCCACCGCAACACCTACAACCACAGCACAGCGAGCAGATAGGGTATTGAAGTCGAGATGCAAAAACCAAAAATAAATTACAGTGATTTATTTACAGAAGTTACAGTGACTTATTTACCAGAGAGAACGGGCTGTACACTGTTGAGAAGGATAGTGAAAGCCAAGAGGATGGAGAGCTGGCTAACCGCGTCAATAACAGGTTTGCTGGTGGAGAAAATATAAGCGAATTTCTCATGTAGAATGATAACAAGCAGCCAAAAGAAGAGGCCTATGACAATGGATGTTCCCACGGCCACAATGGTCGCAAATTTCGCTCCTTTCCCATTTCCTGCACCTAGCTCATTCGACACTCGTACTCTGATTATTATCATCAGTACAGTAGAAAGATTCTTAGACACTTAGACAGTAGCGATGGTTGTTTGTCGAGAAGACTGAATGAAACAGATAGCAGAATTGAAAGCCTGATCAGAAGCTTACCCGGCACCAGCAAAGAAAGCGAAAGGGATCATCATTTCCCATCCGTTGATGCTCATGCTGAAACAAATAACGCGACATGTTACCTACACTGTATGTTGGTTGTCTATGATTGCGAGTTTTGTGAGAGCCGAGGATTACGCTTGACTGGGTATCCATCAATCACATTTACTTGCATTGTACTTGATTGATGAATGATGATAGCAGTACAGTACAGTATGATTGAAGTAATAAGTTGGTGAGAATGGTAGTGTGTGTGTGTACCAAATAGATAAAGCATCCAAGGCTATTTTTGCATTCTTCAGATTTCCTGTCATCAGTATCAGTATTCTGTAGTACCAATTCTCCAAACTGCACTTTCATCACAATCACCCAAAAAAACAGCGTCAGCGCATTAACCACTCTTCACGTCCAATGAACATTCAAATGACAGCCACAATATCATATAAATATAATACTCCCTCCTGTCATTGTTTATCGCCCCGCTTACTTTTGCACGTAAAATAAGGAATAAATATAAAATGGTAAAGAAATGATGGTGGGTAGTGAAAAAATGAATATAAAATGGTAAAGAAATGAATGATGGGTCTTAAAGTGTAAAATTCAATGACATTTCTTGTAAATAAAGGATAGAAAGAAGGATAATATGGTAAAAGTGTAAGATATAAAAGGAAACTGGAGAAGTATGGCAAAAAATAAAAACTTTCCAAATAAAGAAAGTGGGGCGAAAAATAGTGATCAGGGAGTAATTGGAAATAACAGGTTTTGATTGAGATGTTTCAATCTGATAGAAGCAACGACGACTTACCTACTTGATGACCAGCCAAAACAATTATCGAAAATGTCTTAATTTAATAGTTATATATGTGGACAATAGATATCACATTCGAATTCCGCACCTCACTATTGTATTGCCCTTGTGGCTCATTTAAACACAAAAAATGATATTTAATCACAATTTATAATACTCCATTTTATTCATTTGTTTAACTTTTACTCCGTATATTCATCATGAAGATTATTTTAATCAAACACGCAAACAAATGAACGAGACTGAGGAACGAAGTAGTAAGTATATATATGTAATTTTTCATCGGCGCTTTTTTACCAAGACATCTACTTGAAGTACCGATGTTCCTATTTACTTCGAAAATTCACCTAATACTAAAACTACGACTATAGTTGCTAATGACGATAAGTTGTTAAATAATTTACTGTATTAAATACTCCTTTGTCTTGATGAATTGTTTATCTTTTTTTTTTCCGAGTATTTTATTCATTTGTTATCTATTTTTATTTTTTATAAGTTTATTTCGCGATTATCGTGAGTTGGTTTGTTTGATCTTTATCTAAAAATGGGATAAAAATCAATTCGTTGAGACAAATTGATTACTAAGATTGAAAAGAAACAATTTTGGTCATCAAAAAAATTGAAAATTATATGGATGACAAGTAGACAACACATGTGTTAATATTACTGTAGAAAACTTGAAAGTGACGAGACCAAAACCTAATTGTAACAATTTAGTGACCCTTTCTTTTCTGGAGTACACTGCATTATGTGGACTACTTCTTCTTTAGGAAACCTAATTTGCTAATAAAAACAAAATAATTAAGGACCATATCACTTTGATAATTCATGACATTATTTGTCGTAAACCTTAAAATGGGTTGAATACTGTAAAAAAAATCAAATATTTAGCACCATATGCTATTATTTGACTCGTTTTAAGGTTTATAACGGATACTCCATCTTAAACAAGATCAATTGAACAGGGGCGGCCCAGAGGAGTTTCAGGGCGAGCAGGGGAACTGGGCCTCCAATTTTGTTGGGCCTCATAATCCTCTTTCTGAATAGTTACTCTATACATGTGACTTGTAGTGGGGTGGCTTGAGGCTACTCCCTCTACATGAATGATCCAGGGTTCAAACCATGGTGGGTGCTGTTCTATTTTTTCTTTTTTTTAATATTATATTCATACAGAGGCCTCAAACTCGAGACTCGAACTGGGGCTCCAAATCTATTAAGACGCCCCTGCAATTGAATTGTGATAAGGCACAGATGGATTTGGGGTTATGAGGACAGGTGTATTATAAGATCAAGTTAGTCTTCTGTGAGACCGTAACCTGTACATCAAGTTTACTCGTATAATAGATTTTTTTGAGCAAATAATTTCGACTTTCGTCTTCAGTCTCAACCAAAACTCGTTTTCTTCAATGAGAGGAGTGCTACATAGATAATTACTCTGTAATAATTTAGTTTTACTGTATGTATTATAAGATGTGTCTAATACGTACTAAGTTTACATGAAAGGATCTCATAGAAGATCTATTGAAACTCCAGCTTGATAATATGAGAATGTATTAGTCTGATCTTCCATTGTATTCTTTCTATCTTGGTCATTTATTATTCTTTGATTAAAATACTCATAGTAAATACTCCGTAATACTATACTCCCTCCATTTTCTTGATTTAGTCCGATTGGAGTTTGACACGGAATCTAAGAAAAAAGGTGAAAAAGTAAGAGAAAAGTGACACGGAGTATGATGCAGGTGATGAGAGAGAAATAGAGATAAAAATGTTAACGAACCATCCCAACCAAAACCATAAAGACCGTTTATATTCTATTACGCCCCCTCACTCGAATTCCTTCGGGCTTGAAGAGTGGTTAGTGCGCACCGGTTCCCCCGTACCGTGTGCTGAGATTCCACTTGAGAGTTCGAGATATTGGAGACTGCCAGGGTTCGAACTCGTGACCTCTGGCTCTGATACCATGTTAACGAACCATCTCAACCAAAACCTTAAGGGGCCGTTTGGTTCGCTAAATTTAGGTATGAGGTATGGGTTTAGAATGAACGAAACTCATGCCTTGTGTTTGTTTGACAATTTTTTCATTTCCATACTCATACAGTCATACCTCAAACCCCCGTGGTATGAGTTTCTCATATATCCAAGGGAGGAGGTGGGTATGAGACTCAAACCCTTGGAATCAAACTTTGTTTGATTTTCCGAAAAAAAAAAATCCAATTTTGTTTTTTGAAATATTATTACTGAAATATTTTATTGAAAAAAACTAATTTAAAATAATAAAAAAATTATTTTAAAACTTTATTAATGTAATTCATCGTTTTATATCGTCAAAAAGGGTTGTTTTTAATGAAATTTATTTATTTTTTCTTTCATGCTAAATGATTTAGATTTTATATAGTCAGTGTTATATAAATTTTTATATATTTAAAATATAATTATTAAATATAAATTTAAAATAATTAGAATTTCGGATTTGATTCCCAATCATCTAAAAAAATGAACTAAACACTGAATATCAGGAATCAAGTTTCAACCCCATACCACCTTGGTTTGATTCCTGATTCCAATCCTATACCTTTGTGCGAACCAAACGGCCCCTAAAGACTATGGTTGAAGGCCGTTTATATTCTATTAAAAAATACTCCCTCCGTATCTATATGTTTGTCCACTTTCAATATAATACTCCACTAATATATTAAACAAAGTGGACGAACATATAGATACGGAGGGAGTAGTATTTCTTTACAAGGAAATGAGGTTAACTAAAAAAAATCCCAAAATAGAATATATGGCTTATTTTTTTTGGTTCAACGAAGAGCGCACTTAGTCGCATTACAATATATAGGGAAGGGGATTCGAACCTGAGACTTATTGTCCCAGAGCACCTAGTCCTAATTACTAGGCTAAGACATCTTCGGTATATAGGGCTTATTCAAGAAGAACGAGGGAGTATTTGTAAACCTTGTTGTAAGCTACAGTCATACTACCCTCGTGCCCCATGCTTTGTTACACTTACATGATGCCCCTATTTATTGCATACATGATGCCTGTACTCATGTACGTGGTACCTAACCCCTGTGTCAGTGATTCGTGCAGTCTTTTATTTCCTCCGGTACGATAGTTTTCATTGTCATTGATTCGATAACCAGACCGTGATATTGTACACATCGATGTGAGACAGTCTTATAGAATAATTAATTTATGTAAACAGAAACAAAAAAGGACGACAAGACAAGAATTATTACCAGAGCATGACGCCAGAAGCAACGGAGAGCTTAACGAACTCCCAAAGCCCAGTAAAAGCCTCCACGGAGAACCCGGCCCAAGTAAGCGGACACCCACCCCAAACCGTATACCCAAACAACCCGAACACCAACACCCACCACGAGAAATTCTGAGTAACAGTCACACCAACAATCCCACACTTGAACACCGAAACAAACAACCAGGACACGATCACATGAACCACAAAGGCCACGAGGGAGACCCACGCGACCACCCCAGCCTTCAGCTGGCACTGCAGGAACCTCTGAAGCGGGAACTGAAACGCGAAGCTGAAGTGCAAGGGTATCATCCACATTGAGACCAGTCCACCTAATTCCGACACGTCCTCCGGCTGGCCTAGGAGTTTTAGTATAGGGGTGGCGAAGAGGTATAAGGGTAGTAGGAGGATGGAACATACGAAGAGTACGATCCATGAGCGTTGCATGTATACTCCTAACATGTGGTATTTCTTTGCTCCGTATGCTTGACCACATAATGTCTCTAGTGCACTTGCCATGCCTAGCTGATATAATCAATCAATCAATCAATCAATTCGAGCTCAAATTAATCGTCTTTTAATTTGTTAAGTTAGTGAGAGACGTAGGTAGAAAAATAAGAAAACAAAATTAGTACGGTAAGACTCATCATTACGTGAGAACGATTCATCAATATTGATGAGATAAAGAATAATTAATTGAGTAGGTCTTCTGAGAGACGGTCTCTCATTAACTTTACTGAGAGACTACAAATGGATCTAATAGTGGTACTAAACCTAATAGAAGTAGGTACGATTAACATAAAAGATTATACAAATATAAAGAGGGTACGCTTCTTATAAAAACAGGTACAAAACAAAGTTGTCATTTAAAAGAACGAATAAAACCAAGAGTGGTACTGAAGAATGGTCTCTCAATAACTTATTGAGAAACCGTCTCTTCCAAGCTTTTTGTGTAATTAATTACCCCCTATACGTATTGAAATAATTGGAGTTTTACTGAACTACTTAAGGAAAAAATTACACAAAATGTTACGTATATTCCGATATAATTATTACTCCATATTATTCTTGAGGATTGAAAAAAAATACGAGTATGTTATAAATAAATTTACTTTAATTTATTAAATGATACGGGAGTGTATATATGAGAATGTCTAACTGAGAAAAATTATGGGAAATACAAAAGGATAAATGAAATAGGGAGTACAATTTTTCAAAACAACAATATTTCAGGGTAATTAATTAAAAGTGAGTTTTTATTCCTTAATTTCTTGAAATACCGTCTCACGTTCTTTAATCTAAGAAATGAGTAAATGACATTAAAAAAAAATTAAATCAAAAATTATCTTAGACCTCTCTCATTAAAATTATTGAGACATCGTCTCTTTATTTTTTTTTTCTTTTTATGTTTTACAAAATAATAAATTGATGTTTTTATTTTCTTGAGTTTTTAAAAAGTTATGCTTAACTACTTGTTAATAATGTGGGTTCGGCCAATATGTTTTCAATCATTTAATCAGATTCAGACTATCAGAGTAACGAATGAACATGATACTGTCTTACAATAATTAATACGAGCAATTAACCAATGGATAAATTATACAACCAGTTATACATAATTCGATGTATAATTGTAGCATGACTTTAAGTATTATCGCAAAGTTTTCAAGTTTTATTGTAAACTTTCTGAGTTTTAGTATAGAGTTGTCGATCTAAATCACATAAATGTTTAAACTAAAAAAAATTTACAACTCAACTCAGAAACTTGTATAAGCTCAATAAATATAGGGCTCGTTTGGTTCACCACGGAAAGATGTAGTTACTGGGAACTTAAATTCACGTGAATTTGTATTTTATGGGAATTACAAAAATATTGTTTGGTTGTCACATGAGAAATAAATTCATGCGGGAAGTTCTACACACTCAGAGGGTTTGCCGGCTTGGTGAGTAACTTCCTCACTATGGAGGAAGTGGCAATTTCTGGGGAGTGGACTAAACATCATCTCAATTTATCAATTCATAGGAAGTTCTACTTCCCATGATTTAAGAGGGCAACCAAACGACCTCATGTATACAAAGACTGAATAATTTTGAACTAGTTGTACAATGCTATTGTACAGATGTATAATCCCATTTTCCATAATTAATTACTACTCGAAATTCAGTTATGAAATTGGTCTCTCTTACAATAATTCATCAGAGTCGTGGAGTATTAGCGTAATTGTCGACATAAAACATGGATCATCACTAGAAATAACTTCAACAACTAATCATAACTGCCACGTTTCAAACTTATTACACAGACGTTAACGTACAAGTCAATGGTGTAAGTAAGACGGTCCGTCTCACGTATGAAATCGTGTTACAGTAGTAAAATGGAGTTTAGATAGATAAATACTCGTACCATGAGACCGAAGTCAAAACCGACGATGACATTGTTACCGATAGAGATAGCAGCAAGCTCAAGGTCGCCAAGGTGACCAGCAAAGGCTTGTGTGATGACCAACATACTATACGAAGCAATCCGACTCACAATAGACGGTCCAACTACATGCCATAACTTCTTCGACTCCACCCATACCTTACTCCTCACACTCCCACTCCTATTTTCTTCATCGTCATTATATTTTTTTAATAACGGGAATTTTTGGTCATACTCCTCTTCCTCCAACTTTTCCGGGGTATTATTATTATTATTATCTCTGGACATTTTTTTTTTATTTTGAAGTTGGAAATTGAATTCCAATGATTAATGTTATTATTATGATGAAATGAATGAGGAGGGAGTATATATGGGAAGAGAGGAGGTGGGAAGAGAGACGTAAGGAATGATGCACATGTGTTTGATTGACGTTTAATGCTTACATAAATGTGTAAATCTCCATTGTGACGGATATATCCATTACAAGGGAATAACTGATCAAATAATACCGTTGGATTAGAAAATACAAGGTTAGTGAGTAGTACATGTCTTTGTCTTATTTACCTCGAAGTAGATATTATTTGACCCATCACATGTTTATGACGGATAGTTCCATCAAAAATAAGAATTTACCTACGGAAACGTATGTAGTGGTTATTAGTGGCGGTTCTTACACCAAGCTCACCTCGCTAGACTTGTGGACTTGTGGAGTTGTAGTTGTGGTTGTGGTCTCAACTTTTGTTTCTCACGATCTCTCTTCTTATTGTGTCTTTGTTTCTTTGTGTGTGTTGTGTTGTCCTTTGATGTCTACGTAATCCCGTCTTATCTATTTCCATATGTTTTCACTTGTTCCTTTTCCATTCTACACTCACTCTCATATAAGACAGTCTCACAATAAATTTATCGTAATATTTCTCACATGATGGTGGCTCGACCTGACCTCTGTCTCCCAACCGAAGCATGGGATAGGTTCGGACTCCCGGTCGTGTCTGACCAAAATTTCAGGAATTTTTTCATTTTTTTGGGGTTTAGGGTCGTGCACTCGTGCCTGGCCCGACTGGTTTTTTCTTCAAATTGGTGTCACAGCCCGACTTCGGGCCGGGCTCGTGCCTACCCCCTTCTCCCCTCCTGATCGGTCCTCCTAGATGGACCCAACTCAGATTGCCAGCTCTATCCAAAAGTATCTTAAATTTTCATTTCTTTGTCAAAGGACACCAAAAAACCCAAATTCTGTCAAAAAAAACCCAAACAAACATTAGATTTAATAGTTACGGAGTATTTCTTTTTTAATCCTCTTAATCACACCTTCATTCCTTAATCAAACTCAGTTAATCACTTCATCGCCATAAATTTCTAGACAAATAAAGCTTACAACTTGAAAAAAATACTCCCTCCGGTCATTATTTATCGTCCCGTTTACTTTTGCACGTAAAATAAAGAATAAATATAAAATGACAAAGAAATGATGGTGGGTAGTGAAAAATGAATATAAAATGGTAAAGAAATGAATGATGGACCTTAAAGTGTAAAATTCAATGACATTTCTTGTAAATAAAGGATAGAAAGAAGGATAATACGATAAAAATGTAAGATATAAAAGGAAAGTGGAGAAGTGGGGCAAAAAATAAAAACCTTCCAAATAAAGAAAGTGGGGCGAAAAATAGTGACGGAGGAAGTAATACTCTGTACTTCGAGTGATTTTTTTTTAAAATACGGACCAAATCGAAGTCCGGACTTAAAAATTAACCCATACCCGACCCTAAATTTTTGGGCCACCATGACGACCCAACCCTCAATAAAATTGGGCTGAGCCATCGGACCTTGGGCATCTCTCACCTCTCTCTCTCTACAGAAATCCAATTCGAAGATCCGCCATTGTCGTCCCTCCTAAACCTGCTCCCACCATTGTTCGTAGCCAGGAAATTGGGAGATGCAACTTCTCAGATCCGCTCCTCCATCGATCTCCACCGATTCTTGCAGGCAACTCGGTTCAACTCGGTGTTTCCCCTAATCTTATAACTTTTAATATTTTGATTGATTGATGCCTACTGCTCCCAATTTAGGGTTAAGGATGCTATTATATATGGATATGTTACACTTGATGCTTTGATCCAACCCCAATCCTTGCAACATTCTGGTTCATGAGTAGTGTAGGATGGGCATGGGCTGGTTCAGGGCCGATCTGAATGTTATCGACTCGATGCTGGACACCTTATACTGTATTAGACACTTTCAGTTGAATTCAGACACTTTCAGTCGAGTTCAGACACTTCATGATGTAGTGATGTTTATGGTAGAGTCGGAAACTTGGGAGAGGCTTTCAAGATGATGGAACTTATGGCTAGAATGGGTTATAAGATGAATATTTTTACATTCAATACTTTCCGAAGCTGCTCCATAGTTAGCGCCTCTAGACTAAGGTATTGAGTGTAAAAACATTCATCTTGTAACCCTTTCTATAGACACTTTTCATGTTCGGAGCATGTTTCGAAGCAGATATGTTGGGGGATGGTTCAAGGAGGATCTGAATGTTATCGACTTGATGATGCACAAAAACAACTTACTCCTTCACGTAACCCGCCTATATTACCTTGGTTGTTGGCTTCTGTAGTGACTCTTGTGGTAGAGTCGGAAACTTAGGAGAGGCTTACGAGCTCCTCCATGGCACGGCTAGACTAGGGTATTGAGGGTAAAAATATTCATCTTATAACCCTTTCTATAGACTTTTCATGTTCGGAGCATGGTTCATGTTCTAAAGACTTTTCAAAGCAGATATGTTGGGGTTGGTTCATGGATATTATAGGATGGGGCCGGGGGTTTGTTTGTTCAACGCGGATCTGAATGTTATGGACTTGATGATGCACAATAACAACTTACTCCCTCGTCTAACCACCTATATTATCTTGGTTGTTGGCTTCTGTAGTGATGCTTATGGTAGAGTCGGAAACTTGGGCAAGGCTTTCAAGATGATGGAACTTATGGCTAGAAAGGGGCGTAAGATGAATATTTTTACTTTCAATACTTTTCGAAGAAAACCGAGCAGGTCTATGAGCTGCTCCATAGCGCCTCTAGAGTAGGGTATTGAGGGTAAAGATATTCATCTTGTAACCTTTTCTATAGACTTTTCATGTTCGGAGCATGTTTCATGTTCCAAAGACTTTCCAAAGGAGATATGTTGGGGGCTGGCTCATGGGTATTGTAGGATGAGGGGCTGGTTCAAGGTGGATCTGAATGTTATCGATTGGATGATGCACAATATCATCATCAGGTGAAGAAGATTGTGGAAGCAACTAATGTGCTGAGGGAGGGAAACGGAGGAAAGTGGACTTTCTCCTGATTCGGTCACTTATAATGGCAGAGTCGGAAACTTGCGAGATGCTTTCTAGATGATGGAACTTATGGGTAGAAAGGGTATGATATGAAGGAACACTCAATACCTTCCTTCATTCTCTTTGCAAGTAGAAGGAAATCGAACAGGCTTATATGCCGCTACTCCATGTCGCGTCTAGACTAGGGTATTGTAAAAATATTCATCTTACAACCCTTTCTATAGACTTTTCATGTTCGGAGCATGGTTCATGTTCTAGAGACTTTTCAAAGCTGGTAGGTACAATGAAGCTATCAACATATATGAAGAGGCATATTTAAAAGCATTTTCACGGTTTACTCGTTATAGGTCCTCTCGCTTCAATAATAAGTGCATGATTTAGATAGATGTTTTTCAACCCAAACTTCTTGATGTTAAGGTGTTATTCATCTCAAGCCTGGATTGTTTTTGTTTTTGATATTCCTTGTTTTTGTTTTTAATATTCTTGTTTTCTGTTTTATTATTTAATTTGCATTAAATGCATGTTTAATGATCTTTTAAAGTGTTACTCCCTCCCATCCCGACCAAAGCTAACATGAGTCCACTTATTGTGAGGAAAAAAAGGGTCTATGTTACCTTTGGTCTGGATGGGAGAGTGTATAATTATTGTTCTTAGCTGCTCATTTTGTGTTATTTGCTAAAGAGTATTGTATATTCCAATGGATTGCAAACAAATAAATAAATAAATGAGAGTTTATGTATAGTCGCACGATGCTGTAATCTTTTTAAATCTGTATAAATGAGAGTGTATGTATTACCTTTTCAATGTGGTTCGTATTATTTTGGTTTACATCATCTCTTTTGTTTGAAATATACCCTTTGATTAAGTCGTACAGTAGTACTACGGGTTGTATTCTCAGTCTGAGTTATGTGGTATTTTCCTCATTGGAAGACTTGTTCTTGGATATTATCTCTCTAATTAACTGCCTAAGATGTGATGTACCCTAGTTACTTGCATCCTGGCTAATTTTTATGTTTGCCTAAGCAAACAAAATGTCAAGAATAGTGTTATCTTAGCTAAAAATGTGATACAGTCATACAGACAATGTATATTTTTAGCTGGGTAAGAAGCTACAGTAATATGTTGGGAAAAAAAAGTTGACAGAGATAAATGTTTCTATGTGGGAAGAGTTTTGTTGTTCTTATGAATGATTTTTTGTCTACCCATGATTGATTGGCAATTGGGTATGTCCGTGATGTTATAAAGTCACGATCTTTCACATTGTAATCGAATTTTTGAAGGTTTCAAGTAGATTATTTGTCTCTTTTTTGTTGTTTATATTGATTATTTTGCTCTTACATTTGATTGGTGGATGGTTATGTCATGAAAGTGGAGAATTTGATACTTTAGAATTTTAGATATGTAGTTACCCTTTGGAAGATGGACGATTTTGTGCGTTTTTAAAATGAAATTGATGGTTTAGATATGATTAAAGGCAGGTGCTTTTGGTTGAACCTTTTCTTGCTATACGGAGTGTTATGCGGAATGCTTTTGTTTTAGATATGTTATGCAGAGTGCAAGAAATACAGTTCTAGACGAGTTTCAATTGGTGTGATGCAGGTTGCAATCTTTGTGAATGCAATGACATAGATGGGCGGCATTATATCACGTCTAGGCCGCTTTATGTCGATGCAATGCACAGTTAATACACTAAGCTGCACTTGGATCAGATTGGAATGAAGAAAAAGATGGAAAAGAGAAGAGCATGTTGTTTCGATACCAACAGGATGTCTCAGTTCTTTCTATTCAGGTTGCTGTACTTTGAATGTTAACTGTTGTTGCTGGTCTTGTGTTCGGATGCATAGGACAGAACTTGGAGCAATAATATACGTACGACATGGCTGCATTTTGTTGCAAGATCAGGCTATGCTAATACAGTAATACACAAATGCAAAGCAAGTGAAAATAAAACGAATGTAGGCTGGAATTGGGTTCAATCGATACGATACAGGCTTCCCTCTTACATAATTGCAAGACAGGAATGCATATTGCATTACAGTGAAATGTGTACTGCACTTGATTGCAATGCCAGGGAGGCTGTTTTGTCTCGTGTTGCAGGCTGCCAGCCCCGCCCCGCCCTGAGTGTAATTAAGGAGCCTGCTTTGGTTCGCTTCTGGCCATAATTTGAAGACCAATGCAAACCGTTGGCCTTTGGAGCCAGATTTATGGCGCAGGTTGCATGCATTAAACTTGAAAGTCACTTTGCATTTTGTTTTGGTCTGTAATGTACCAACACATACCGATATGTCATTCTTTTACGCCATCTTTGGTCTATTTTGATATTTTTACCTGTACGGAGTATTATTTTCACACTTATTAAATTGTACTCCGTTATTGTTTATCATTGTTGACACAAAAATTGATTTTTTTGACGTGGTGGTGATGATGAAGAACGAAATTATACATTATACATCCCTTTATAAATCAAGTTTTTTGAAATTAGTCTTATAAAGTTATACGAGTACACAAATTCTTCTGACTCGTCGATCTCACAAAAAAAATGACTAGTTGGTAAGAAAATTAATTGAGTCGAAAGAAATATGAGTACAATCCAAAACATTTACTAGCATTTTCACTCACCAAAGATCATTTATAGTATTCCATAACGAGATATGAATAAAGCAATTAGAGGATTAAATTTTCTGAGCTTTAGTGTAAAGTTGTCGATTTAAATCACATAAATGTTTAAGCTAAAAAACTTACAACTCACTCAGCTCAGACACTTTTATAAGCTCAACAAATATACACTATTTTCCTGAATAAAGCCCAATATGATGAACAAACAGCCCATAATTTGTCTACACAAATAGTCCACTATCCTCCTCCTACTTCATCTTCCTCCAAACCCTAGCCGGTGTAACAACACAACACCCCCACCCCTCCTCTTTCTACCTTCTCTATATAATATACCTCCGTGAAATTGAATTCAATTCATAAACCCTAAACCCTAATTATCTCTTTTCTTCGATTTCTACAATTTACAATCGCCATAACTTGAAATCTTTACAAAAATGGAGATTTGTACTGTTCGTAATCTACCAACAATTCCCCTCACTCTTTCTTCCTACTCCCCCCATTTCCGATTTTTACCTACTCTCCCTCTCAATAAATCTTCTCATTTCTCAGGTATTCCCATTTTCGATTCAGAAATGATTGTTCAATTTCATGAATATACGAGTATTCTATTGTAATGGGGGCAATCGATTGAGTAATTGTTTTTAACGAGGTTTAGGTTATTGTACATACGATTTTGATTCATTTCCCCTCAAATTAACAGGCAAACAAATCTGGGTTTTTTAAAGGCTGCATTTTTATCATACTCTCTCCGATTCATTTGATTCTTTTGTTTATATCTCTATTTATGTGTTATTAAGAATGGGGAAAGTTTCATATTACTCATTAAAACAATTAGGGTTTCTCTACCCTCGTTAATGGAGATTCCCTAAATGTGAAGAATCAAAGGAATCAGAGTGAGTATATTTTTGATTTGATTTGGTTGGTAATTTGATGGTTTATGGGTTTTTGCGTATAGGGATTGCTTTTCGTAGGAGAGCTACATTGTTGAGGGTAACTTCCGATGATGAAAGCAGTAAGTTTACAGAAGACGGGAAAGATGGCGTCGCAACCCTGGAAGATGTTCCAACAGTTGACAGTGGTGTAAATCAGTCTGTTTTCAATGGTTCCCGACAATCTGATGGCGAGCAATCGTTGTCTGATGAATCGGAACAACCGTTTCAGGAGTTTCTCAGTAACCTTGGCATTAAGGTTTGTGTTTATCTCAGGCTAATGTTTTCTGTATTTTCCTGCTCCCTGTCGCCGCAGTCGTTTGCTTAATATAAATTTGATATCGTTGCGTTGTGATTGTGGTTGATGATTACTATGTACTCTGTGTTGGAAGACCTTGCTGCCATGATGAAGCTTATGTTCACAGAATCGATGTCTTCTTTGCTTTCGTGATTTCTGTAGTTGTTAGTCTGGCGTTTAGTTTCTTTGCAAAACGTTGTTGCCATGATGATGTTTATCTCTTTTGAAGGCATTGTATTTATGCTTACTGATTTGTCAGCATAAATGCTGACCTGAGCGGTTAACTGAGCAACAATGGTTTTAATTTGTTATCTTCTGTCATTGTTTCTTTTGTTTATTTGTTAAGTTAAGTGGAGATAAGTAGCTTCTTGTTGAGTTTATGGATTGCATTTGTTTATAAACATCTGTTCGGTTTTTTGGGACTGTCCACACTTTAATAAGCTAATTAAAGCATGGATATGGAAAATATAACTTAATGTTTTGGTTTTTAGTATAGCATGTCTGTTTATTCATTTTTTGCTAAGCTTTTGTGCAGAACGTTGTTGCGATGATGATGTTTATCTCTTTTGAAGGCATTATATTTGTGCTTACTGATTTGTCAGCATAAATGCTGACCTGAGCGGTTAACTGAGCAACAACGGTTTTAGTTTATTTTCTACTGTCATGGTTTCTTTTGTTTATTGAAGTAAGTGGATATTAAGTAGCTTCATGCTGAATTTACGGATTGTATTTGTTTATCAACATCTGTATTTCCTGACTCTATATACTTCTGAGAAGTTTCTTTTGCACTTATTTTAGTGTAGCATTTCATGTTTATTCATTTTTCGTTAAGCTTTTGTGCAGAACGTTGTTGCCATGATGATGTTTATCTCTTTTGAAGGCATTGTTTATATGCTTACTGATTTGTCAGCATAAATGCTGACCTGAGCGGTTAACTGAGCAACAACGTGTTTTCTTTTACATTGCCGTGGCCTCTAATTTGATTTTCTTCCCTTTATGTTTGGTACAAGACCTTGTTGCCATGATGATATCATTTAATGAAAGCATCATGTTAATGCTTCATGATTAGTCGGCATTCCATGCCGACCTGAGCGGTTACCTGAGCAACAAGTTGTCTTTAAACCATTAGTCTACGTGCGAGGGTCGACCTACAATTTGATATCTGGTGTATGTGTGATTTTGGTTATATACTTCATTTCTCCATAAATTTTGAGTTATAATTTGAGTGTAAAGTGTGTTTCATGCTCTCTTTTTACAAGTAGCTGTCTACATGTTTATTCTGCTACATCTGTGTCCATATAACTGCGGCTTCAAGCTACACTATTTACTGCATAGTCAATCAGATCATAGTAACAAAAAAGCTGCCATCGTGTTTGCAGTTGGATTCTGAGGATTCATCCGTACTCTTCCTGTATGGCGGTGGTTCCCTGTTTGCTGTTTGGTTGCTTTCTGCCGTTGTTGGTGCAATTGATTCTATCCCAGTGGTATGTAATTCTCCCCTTCTCTTGAAGATAGTATGAATAATGTATGAAACATACGGAGTAGTTCCTTCGCTTCAATATCTTTGTTTTTCCCACAAGCTGACCAGACCCAAATCTTTTGTTTTCGCAAACAGGTTCCTAAATTGATGGAGGTTGTCGGGCTAGGCTACTCAATTTGGTTTACCACACGATATCTGTTGTTTAAGGTAAGTCACCGTGAATTCAGTATTCATGAATCATGCTGTATGTGATTAAAGAGACCAGTTGGCAGTCATTGTTGCTTCGTGTTTACAACATTGTCGTCATTTTTGTGTACCAGAAAAACAGACAAGAGCTTACTGCGAAAATTGACGAGCTTAAGCAAGAGATTCTCGGATCTGGTAACAAGACTGATGGTTAAACTAATGACAACAAAGTAAGGTGTAGCCTCGCGTGGAGCTTGATCACGCGACTTTTTGAGGTGTTCCGCGTGTATGTAAATAACTTACTGTGAATAAGTAGGGAAATATAGGGTTATCCTTGGAACATTTTAGTCAAACAAAGATAAAAGAGTTTGATGTTTGCAGATTTGCTTTCATGTTTTTGCTTGTACACAACACCCATCTTTCAAATACCTCATTTTCTGAGGCGTTGAACAAGGAAAAAATAGCAAAGTGATTACATTCTACACGCGGAAAATGAAGCACTGATTTGTTTTAAGTTTACATTGTCTGAGTCTATGGAATCTGCTTCTTGTATTCGGTTCTGTTCAAAGATGAAGTGTGAACTGTTTTCTGTGTACTGTGCTCCCTGTAATAACAGAGATATCCGTCACAAAAGCTATCCATTGCAGTCGGAAATGGTGTTCACTAGAACCCCAACATTTAAAGGTCATATCTTTTGCTTTGAAGGTTGGAAGTTCACATCTGAGCTGCAACATGTAATGTTGTTAAACACAAGAGTAAAATATTGTATGCATGTACTGAATCATTGATGGATGAAGCCCAAGTTTGAGTTATATACGTAACTTGTAGTTACTGATTGATGTGTTTGTAGTTGACAAGCAAGTACACTAACAAACAATAAAACAACAATGTGTTTGTGTCCATTATTAGTTGCACATGCAATCGATGTTCCCTTATTATAATACCGACTCCAGTTGATCTTCATTGCGAAAGTCGACATATATAACCATCATAATGTTAAAATAGATCAAATATATACCCAACAAGGAAGAAAATGTCAAAAAGGGAAGAAAATGTCAAAATTCCTATAATACAACCTAGGCACGTTAGTTTGTCTTATCCTAAATATTTGACTTGTCATAAACATAAGACGCGATATTTCCGTCACAGACAAGAATTTGTGTACCGACTCCTTAGTCTCTGTTTAATGCTTTAATCTTTTTGTTTGGAAAGTCAACTAGTTTTTATTCAATATTTTTGGGGATGTAAAACGTAATTTATGCTTCAAAACTCACTTGTATTGATCTAGTTTGAGACAATCCGAGCAAGATTGTGACTTGGCCTGCCTCTCTATTAATACAGACTAAGAATCAAGTATACGTCACTTTTACACTTTTTGGCCGGCAATGGACACTCATAATACACCGAGAAATTCTATTTGGTGAGAAGTTTGTTCAGCGAGAATATGGATACGTTTTATTTCAGAACTCAAAAAGACAAAAAAACGTGGATAATAATCTTCAAAATCAATAGTTTTCGGCTATTTTCAAAAGCGGTGAAATTTGTTCTAAAGCGCGAATGTTTTTTGACGGGAAAGTGAATATAGGAGTAAAACGCCTAATAATTATTATTAGAAATCTCTGACACGATATAAAATGAATTACACAACTTGTTTCGACTGATTACAACACGTATCAAAAGACAATTTAATGGCGCTTTTAAAAGTCTCTATTGAAAAGCAAATGACTCTCATAATAAATCAAGACATTCTGTTTGGTAAAGAGTTTGTTCAACGCGAATATGGACATATTTAATTTCAGGATCCAAAATGCCGAAAAAACGTGGATAATAACCTTCAAAATCGATCATTTTTTGCTATTTTCTAAAGCGGTAAAATTTGTTTTAAAGCGCGAATATTTTTTTGACGAAAACTTACCAATAAGAGTAGAACGCAAAATAATGATTACTACAATCTTCTGACACGATATAAAATGGACTACACAACTTGTTTTGAATGGTTCTGACACGTCTCAAAATACAATTTAATGTCTTTTAAAAGTCTCTTATGATTAACAAACGACCCTCATAATACACCGGAGAATTCTACTTGGTGACAAGTTTGTTCGACGCGAATATGGAACCATTTTATTCTGGGATCCAAAAAGATGAAAAAACTACTATATAATAACTTTCAAAATCGATCGTTTTTCGACGATTTTTCTGAGTCAATGATGCAGCTCTCTGAAACCATTTCGAAACAATCGATATACGCGGAAATGACTATTATTAGTTAACAAATGATCAAAAACAACTTACAGCCAAGTATATAGCTTGTTTCGTTAAATTTTACACGACTCGAAAAGTACTCATAAGGTCACTAAATGTCTTTATTTAAGACCATTTTCTCATTTTATTACCACGAGATTGATGCATATATCGTGGAATAATTATGACACGAATTTCAAGACATTTAATTTCCTGACCTAAACTGACCAAAAAAACGTGGATTTTCCTGAGTCTATGATGCAACATTCTAAAACCATTTTGAAACAATCGATATGCATGAAAATGACTACTAATGGTTAGCAAAGGATCGAAAACAACTTAGAGTCAAGTATATAACTTGTTTCGTTAAATTTTACACAACTTGAAAAGCACTCATATGGCCACTAAATGTCTTTATTTAACACCATTTTCTCATTTTATTATCACGAGATTGATGTATATATCATGGAGTAATTATGACGCGAATTTCAAGACATTTAATTTTTGGACCTAAATTGATAAAAAAAACGTGGATACTAACCTTCAAAATCGACGATTTTTGACGATTTTTTGGAGTCTATGATGCAACTTTCTGAAACCATTTCGAAACAACCGATATGCGTGGAAATGACTATTAATAGTTAGCAAAGGATCGAAAACAACATAGAGTCATTTATATAGCTTGTTTCGTTACATTTTTGCACGACTCGAAAAGTACTCATGAGGCCTCAAAATGTTTTTATTTAACACCTTTTTCTCATTTTATTACCACGAGATTGATGCATATATCATGGATATTTATGGCGCGAATTTCAAGACATTTAAATTCTGGACCTAAATTGACAAAAAAACGTGGATAATAACCTTCAAAATTGACGTTTTTTGACGATTTTTCGAGTCTATGATGCAGTTTTCTGAAACCATTTGAAACAACCGATATGCATGGAAATGACTATTAATAGTTAGCAAAGGATCGAAAACAACTTAGAGTCAAGTATATAGCTTGATTTGTTAAATTTTACACGACTCGGAAAGTACTCATAAGGCCTCTAAATGTCCTTATTTAACACCATTTTCTCATTTTATTACCACGAGATTGATGTATATATCATGGAGAAATTATGACACGAATTTCAAGACATTTAATTTCTGGACATAAATTGAAAAGAAAACGTGGATAATAACCTTCAAAATCAACGATTTTCGACAATTTTTCTGAGTCTATGATGCAGCTTTCTGAAACTATTTCGAAACAACCGATATGCGTGGAAATGACTATTAATAATTTGCAAAGGATCGAAAACAACATAGAGTCAATTATATAGCTTGTTTCGTTAAACTTTTGCACGACTCGAAATGTACTCATGAGGCCTCAAAATGTCTTTATTTAACTTCATTTTCTCATTTTATTACATCGAGAATGATGTATATATCATAGATTATTTATGGCACAAATTTCAAGACATTTAATTTCCGGATCTAAATTGACAGAAAAACGTAGATAATAACCTTCAAATACGACGATTTTCAACGATTTTTCTGAGCCTATGATGCAGCTCTCTGAAACCATTTCGAAATAACCGATATGCGCGGAAATGACTATTAATAGTTAGTAAAGGATCGAAAACAACTTAGAGTCAAGTATATAGCTTGTTTCATTAAATTTTACACTTCTCAAAAAGTACTCATAAGGCCTCTAAATGTCTTTATTTAACACCATTTTCTCATTTTATTACCACGAGATTGATGCATATATCGTGGAATAATTATGACGCGAATTTCAAGACATTTAATTTCCTGACCTAAACTGACCAAAAAACGTGGATAATAACCTTCGAATTTGACGATTTTCGACAATTTTCCTGAGTCTATGATGCAGCATTCTAAAACCATTTCGAAACAACCGATATGCGTGGAAATGACTACTAATGGTTAGCAAAGGATCGAAAACAACTTAGAGTCAAGTATATAGCTTGTTTCGTTAAATTTTACACAACTTGAAAAGTACTCATAAGGCCACTAAATGTCTTTATTTAACACCATTTACTCATTTTATTATCACGAGATTGATGTATATAACATGGAGTAAGTATGACGCGAATTTCAAGACATTTAATTTCTGGACCTAAATTGATAAAAAAAAACGTGGATAATAACCATCAAAATCGACGATTTTTTGACGATTTTTGACGATTTTTCGGAGTCTATGATGCAACTTTTTGAAACCATTTCGAAACAACCGATATGCGTGGAAATGACTATTAATAGTTAGCAAAGGATTGAAAACAACATAGAGTCATTTATATAGCTTGTTTCGTTACATTTTGCACGACTCGAAAAGTACTCACGAGGCCTCAAAATGTTTTTATTTAACACCTTTTTTCTCATTTTATTACCACGAAATTGATGCATATATCATGGATATTTATGGCGTTAATTTCAAGACATTTAAATTCTGGACCTAAATTGACAAAAAAACGTGGATAATAACCTTCAAATTGACGATTTTTGACGATTTTTCGAGTCTCTGATGCAGTTTTCTGAAACCATTTGAAACAACCGATATGCATGGAAATGACTACTAATAGTTAGCAAAGGATCGAAAACAACTTAGAGTCAAGTATATTGCTTGATTCGTTAAATTTTACACGACTCCGAAAGTACTCATAAGGCCTCTGATGTCTTTATTTAACACCATTTTCTCACCTTATTACCACGAGATTGATGTATATATCATGGAGTAATTATGGCACGAATTTAATTTCTGGACATAAATTGACAAAAAAACGTGGATAATAATCTTCAAAATCAACGATTTTCGACAATTTTTATGAGTCTATGATGCAACTTTCTGAAATCATTTCGAAACAACCGATATGCGTGGAAATGACTATTAATAATTTGCAAAGGATCGGAAACAACATAGAGTCAATTATATAGCTTGTTTCGTTAAACTTTTGCACGACTCGAAATGTACTCATGAGGCCTCAAAATGTCTTTATTTAACACCATTTTCTCATTTTATTACCACGAGATTGATGTATATATCATAGATTATTTATGGCGCAAATTTCAAGACATTTAATTTCCGGATCTAAATTGACAGAAAAACGTAGATAATAACCTTCAAAATCTTAAAATGGAAGTTCGGAATAGGATTAATGTCATGATTAAATACCCGTTACGGGCTAAAGATACGAGATGGCTACATAATTTGATGTAGTCATTCATTTGTACATTGATCATCATTCTTTAATATATTCTTACCTTTTACCAAGAAAAAAAAAAAACTTCAAAATCGACGATTTTCGACGATTTTTCTGAGTCTATGATGCAGCTCTCAGAAATCATTTCGAAACAACCGCTATGCGCGGAAATGACTATTAATAGTTAGCAAAGGATCGAAAACAACATAGAGTCAAGTATATAGCTTGTTTCGTTAAATTTTACACTTCTCGAAAAGTACTCATAAGGCCTCTAAATGTCTTTATTTAACACCATTTTATCACTTTATTACCACAAGATTGATGCATATATCATGGAGTAATTATGGCGTAAATTTCAAGATATTTAATTTCCGAACCTAAATTGACCAAAAAATGTGGATAATAACCTTCAAATTCGACGATTTTTCTGAGTCTATGATAGAGCTCTCTGAAACAATTTCGAAACAACCGATGTGCGCGGAAATGACTATTAATAGTTAGCAAAGGAGCGAAAACAACTTAGAGTCAAGTATGTAGCTTGTTTCGTTAAATTTTACACTACTCGAAAACTACTCATAAGGCCTCTAAATGTCTTTATTTAACACCATTTTCACACTTTATTACCACGAGACTGATGTACATATCATGAACAATTATGGCGCGAATTTTAAGACATTTAATTTTCGGACCTAAATTGACCAAAAAAACGTGACCAAAAAACCTTTAAATTTGACTATTTTTCTGAGTCTATGATTCTGCTCTCTGAAACCATTTTGAAACAACTGATATGCGAGAAAATGACTATTAATAATTAGCAAATGATCGAAAACAACCTAGAGTCAAGTATATGGCTTGTTTCTTTAAACTTTTGCACAACTCGAAAAGTACTCATGAGACCTCAAAATGTCTTTATTTAACACCATTTTCTCAATTTATTACCACGAGATTGATGTATACATCAAGGAATAATTATGGCACGAATTTCAAGACATTTAATATCCGGATCTAATTTGACCAAAAAACTTGGATAATAACCTTCAAAATCGATGATTTTCGACAATTTTCTGAGTCTATGATGCAGCTCTCTGAAACCATTTCGAAACTACCGATATGCGCGAAAATGACAATTAGTAATTAGCAAAGGATCGAAAACAACTTAGAGTCAAGTATATAGCTTGTTTCGTTAATTTTACACTACTCGAAAACTACTCGTAAGGCCTCTAAATGTCTTTATTTAACACCATTTTCTCATTTTATTACCACGAGACTGATGTACATATCATGGAGCAATTATGGCGCGAATTTCAAGACATTTAATTTTCGGACCTGAATTGACCAAAAAACGTGGATAATAACCTTTAAATTTGACTATTTTTCCGAGTCTATGATTCTGCTCTCTGAAACCATTTTAAAACAACTGATATGCGAGGAAATGACTATTAATAGTTAGCTAAATGATCGAAAACAACCTAGAGTCAAGTATATATAGTTTGTTTCGTTATACTTTTGCACGACTCAAAAAGTACTCATGAGACCTCAAAATGTCTTTATTTAACACCATTTTCTCATTTTATTACCACGAGACTGATGTACATATCATGGAGCAATTATGGCGCGAATTTCAAGACATTTAATTTTCGGACCTGAATTGACCAAAAAACGTGGATAATAACCTTTAAATTTGACTATTTTTCCGAGTCTATGATTCTGCTCTCTGAAACCATTTTAAAACAACTGATATGCGAGGAAATGACTATTAATAGTTAGCTAAATGATCGAAAACAACCTAGAGTCAAGTATATATAGTTTGTTTCGTTATACTTTTGCACGACTCAAAAAGTACTCATGAGACCTCAAAATGTCTTTATTTAACACCATTTTCTCATTTTATTACCACGAGACTGATGTACATATCATGGAGCAATTATGGCGCGAATTTCAAGACATTTAATTTTCGGACCTGAATTGACCAAAAAACGTGGATAATAACCTTTAAATTTGACTATTTTTCCGAGTCTATGATTCTGCTCTCTGAAACCATTTTAAAACAACTGATATGCGAGGAAATGACTATTAATAGTTAGCTAAATGATCGAAAACAACCTAGAGTCAAGTATATATAGTTTGTTTCGTTATACTTTTGCACGACTCAAAAAGTACTCATGAGACCTCAAAATGTCTTTATTTAACACCATTTTCTCATTTTATTACCACAAGATTGATGTATACATCAAGAAATAATTATGACAAGAATTTCAAGACATTTAATTTCCGGACCTAATTTGACAAAAAAACTTGGATAATAACCTTCAAAATCAATGATTTTCGACGATTTTCTGAGTCTATGATGTAGCTCTCTGAAACCATTTCGAAACAACCGATATGCGTGAAAATGACTATTAATAGTTAACAAAGGATCGAAAACAACTTAGAGTCAAGTATATAGCTTGTTTCGTTAAATTTTACACGACTCGAAAAGTACTCATAAGGCCTCTAAATGTCTTTACTTAACACCATTTT
Source organism: Agrostemma githago (assembly GCA_958450325.1). Lineage (NCBI taxonomy): Eukaryota > Viridiplantae > Streptophyta > Magnoliopsida > Caryophyllales > Caryophyllaceae > Agrostemma > Agrostemma githago. The sequence continues at coordinate 2,792,880 of OY288248.1, forward strand.
CTCATTTTATTACCACGAGATTTATGTATATATCAAGGAGTAATTATGGCGCGAATTTTAAGACATTTAATTCCAAGACCTAAATTGACCAAAAAACGTGGATAATAACCTTCGAAATCGATCTTTTTTGGCTATTTTTGAAAGCGATGAAATTTATTCAAATGCGTGATTTTTTTTGACGAAAAGTTGCCGATGGGTGTAGAATGCAAAAAATAGTGATTATTAGAATTATCTTACACGATATAAAATGGATTACACAACTTTTTTCGAATGCTTCTGACACGTCTAAAAAGACAATCTAATGACTTTTAAAACACTCTATTGAAAACCAAATGACTCTCATGAAACATCGGAACATTATGTTTGGTAAGGAGTTTGTTCAGCATGAATATGTACCTATTTTATTTTCGGACTCAAAACGTCGAAAAAACGTAGATAATAACCTTTAAAATCGATTTTTTTTGGCTATTTTCGAAAGTGGTGAAATTTGTTCAAAATTGCGAATTTTTTATGATGAGAACTTGCCGAAAACTTACCGATAGAAGTAGAATGCAAAATAGTGATTATTAGAATTCTCTTACTCAATATAAAATGATTTACACAACTTATTTCGAATGCTTCCGACACGTCTAAAAAGACAATCGAATGGCTTTTATAAGTCTCGATTGAAACCAAATGACTCTCAAAATACACCCGGACATTCTGTTTGGTAAATCGTTTGTTCAGCGCGAATATAGACCTATTTTATTTTGGGACTTAAAACCCCGAAAAAACGTGGATATTAACCTTTAAAACTAATCGTTTTTTACTATTTTCGAAAGCGGTGAAATTTGATCTAAAACGCAATATTTTTTGACTAAATAATGATTATTAGAATCCTCGTACACGATATAAATTGGATTACACAACTTGTTTCGACTTATTTCGACACGTCTCAAAAGACAGTTTAATACGGAGTAGCTTTTAAAAGTTTGTTAAAAAACCAAATGCTCTCTTAATACACCGGGACATTCTGTTTGGTAAGGAGTTTGTTCATCGCGAATATGGACCTATTTTTTTACTTCGGAATCCAAAATGTCAAAAAAACATGGATGTTAACCTTCAAAATCGATCATTTTTTGCTATTTTCGATTGCGGTGAAATTTGTTCTAAAGCGAGAATGTTTTTTTGAGGAAAACATGTCGATAGGAGTAGAATGCGATATAATGATTATTAGAAATCTTTTACATGATATAAAATGTGTTATACAACTTGTTTCGACTGGTTCCGACACGTCTAAAAAGACAACATAATGACTTTTAAAAGTATCTATTGAAAACCAAATTACTCTGGTAATACACCGGGCTATTGAGGGAAAAGTAATTATTTAGATAAATAAGGATATAATATCGTTGTTCTCGCCCAAATATTGATGGAAAATAGTACTTCATCCGATTCTTACGATTCCTCATATTTGGTTATAATACCCTCACAAATCTTATGAAATGTTGCCAACCGTAAGAACCGGAGGGAGTATGTATAACCACCTCAAAGTTGTATGTGATTTATCTTGACAACTTTACACTAAAAATTAGAAAGTTTACAACAAAAACTCGAAAATTTTACAATAACACTCAAAATTATAAACCCGTTGTAGATAGAATTATATACTCCCTTCATTCAAATCCAAACTACATATTTCTCTTTTGCACATTTGTCGAGGCACGTTTTGCACTGTCGATATCTTTCATTTCACATTAGCAAAAATTATAAAAATTTAATATTCTTGACCTACTCATAAAGATGAATCAAACAAGATTTCACGTGACTACATTTTATCTTACAGATTGTCGAGAATATCGAAAATTCTCTTTAGTTGTTAATAGTGTCAAAAAAAAAGAAATGTACACTTTAAATTTGAATGAAGGGAGTACAACTGATTCATAATCTCGACATTCAATATTGAGTTAACTTGTGACAAAAGAGATGCCGACATGAAAGAATGGGAACAGAAGTAATTATGTAATGTAAGGTCAAGAAGCTTTGAGTGTAATCGAATCAGTTCTAGGATCGCAATCCATATACGAAGGTGTAATTAATAATGGAAAAATGGTTGCGTTGGAATGGAATGGAATGGGGTCATGCTGACCTGACCTGACACACACATCTGCTAGTTCGGAACTAGGGGAGGGTCTTACTCTTATGTGAAGGTTCCATCTTCTTTGCTTAACTGGGAGACTAGAGTGACTAGACTAGACTACTAGACTAGGCTCCACCGTCATCATTCCTTCTTGCCTCTTGTTTCCTACTCACTTCTCTTCACTATGGAGGGCCCGGATGGCCCGGGTCCACGATTAGAGCTGACAAATTGGGTCGGGATTAGGGCGAAGGCATGGCCCGCCTGTGCCACGGACCGGCCTGGTATAGCTAGAAGGGGAGATGGGATAGACACCAGCCCGACTAGAAGTCGGGCTGCAACATCAAATTGAACAAAAGTTTGTGCCTAGACTGTACCTCGGCTCGGGAATTGGTTCTGGGTCGGACACGACCGAGCAAGCACGAAGCACAGCCTGACACGTCAAGATGCGTGCTCTATCCACGATCCTCTCTAAATTCGTCGGGATTTATCTTAATTGATTGGATATGAGTCTCATTTTGTAGACCTATAGGTATTGGTCTTTTCAAAAATTTACGAGTTTGAGTGTTAGATGTAACACTCAAGCTCTAACTAGTGTGGATCCTCCGTCCCATTTTTGTGTGTCACACCATTCACGGGATGACACATCCATAAGTTAGAATATTTGTTATACGGAGTATATCTTATTTATGCAGTAGACGATATATCATCTCGTGTATGGTGTGAGTAGACACAAAAATAAGATAGAAGATCTGTACTGAAATATAGCAACTCGTTATATTGGCACATTACTTGCCGAATGATTACCATACTCCGTAACTCATTTAATATTGACACGACCATGATTCGGTTTAGTTATCCCTTTCGAATTTTCACAAGTGAATGAACGAGTCAATGCCTCAATTACTCGATCTTCCAACTCCAAAGGGGTAGGGGGGAAAACGTCAAAAGGTTGATCCAAATATGGAGTACAATGCTTAAAGCCACCGAAAAGACATGTTATTTGAAACATGACAATTTTGTCCGTAGTAAAATGGAACATACAAATTTAATTCGATAATGACCATATTACTAATTTACTAGTACTAATATTTATTTTAATTTTTTTTACATATTATTTTAATTCAAGTCAAATATGGAAACATGTATGAGCACTAGAAATATTTACAATTTTAGAAATATTTAATTAAACGAATCAACTAAAACCTTTTAAGTAATTAAATATTATTATTCTGCGTAAGTATAACCTCTGTATCGAGTAGGAAAACTGAGAGAAAATGATGTGAAAGATTTGGAGATAATTTTCATATTTGATTACACTATAAAGCAAAAATAAATGAAGAGATTTGGAAGAGGGAGAAGATGAATAATTCTCATATTTTATTTTAATTTGTAAAATATGAATACGGAGTATAATTTTTCTTGTCTTACTACTAAGATACTCGTACTTCATAATTAGCATGTCACAATCGGAATCATGAAGATTGTCTTTATATCCCTTACAAATCTCAAGAGCAACATTTGATAGAAATATTTTCAATTTTGTAGATTAGACATTTTCAATATAAAAGAATACTTTTTTGGTAGATAAGGTAACTTGTAAGAGTTGTAATCCAAACAAATTTAGTACTCCGTACAAAGTATTGAGATCCTTGCTTGATCACGTATTTCTTTCTCCGTATGTTAGAGCAAATTCACCGATAAACTAGTTTGCTACCTGCTCTCATAAGGTCTTATCTTCGAAATTTGTTCAGCAAAATACTTCCCCTGGTCACTATTTTTCACCTCATTTCATTAAAATACTTCTCGGGAGTCGTAACTTAACAAAAAATCATCACTTACTTTGTACGACTGTACATATAATGTACCCCCTCCGCACCACTTTAATTACCCACTTTTATTCAAAATGAAAAAGATTATAATAAAATGTTGTGCCCAAAAGCATGTATTTTGTATGTGCCCAAAAGTAGTTTCAAGGGAGTACAAAATTTAGACTGATTTGGCGATATGAAACATACAAAAAAATTGAAGGTGTGAATGTCAAAAGGTCTTCCTTTAACTCCAAAAATCATGTTAGTGAAAACATTAATTTTACGTACTTTATTTGGTATTTTTGATGCAAAAATTTAAACATTAACTACTTCCCCTATAAACTAATTCAAGAAAATGGAGGGAGTATAATAACTTACCTCTCATTCATTGAAAAAGTCCACTTTACTTTTAGAAAAATTATTAAGGCAAATGGGTAAATTGGACCACTTTACCAGAACTTTTTAATTGAACTTTTTAGTTGTGGGGTAAGTAATAAGGTTATTTATGTCTTTTGTTTGAGTGAAACTTTTCAATTAAGGAAAATGTAATTTTCCAGCGAATGAACCAAATAAGGAATAATGTGTTTTTTCTCTCAGTGAATGAGAGAAAGTATTTATTAAGTTAAACGTTATACATAAAACGTACTAATACGGAGTAAGAACAATACGGCACACAATTGAGTGAAGATTGCGGATGAAGCACGCGTAAACGGTGGTAATGGTAACTCGTACTAGTAATACTATAGGCTGCGAAAAACTGGAACGCCAGCCAAACACAGCTGGCCCCCCATTTGCATTACATACGAATAATACGATGAAACTAATATCAACTGCTGCGTCATTCCTAGGTTCAAATTAAAAACACTCCTACTTTTTTTTTATTTTTTTTCCAATATAAAAATAGTCAAAGCTGTCCCAAATAATCCGGGGCCAAAAAATTAATAACTGATCGTCGTCGTCGTCATCATCAAAACTTGAAACCAAACCCAAACTCGAACTCGAACCACGGAAGTTGAACTCAAAAGTCCAAGTCCTTGAGCAGCTTTCGGACTTGTTCAAGTGTAACAAAGAGCACCACAGTAAACGGACCCTGTCTGGCAATAGTGGGAATAAAGCCCTTATAAAGCGCCATGGGCCCCTCCGCCTTCACCGTCTTCAGAAAACAATCAAGCGCACCATCATACGCACCCACCTTCATATTCATCACCCGTGTCTTGATCACATCAACCGGGTTCGACGCCACAGCCGCCACGAACCCGGCTGAGAAACTCGCTGTCACGTGGGTCCCCAGCCCGTCCTTCATCAACTCCTTCTCCAGCACCATCTCCTTTATCTGATCGTACGAGGCTAGCTGCGAGGCTGTCACCAGCATCGCCCTGTTCACTGTCAGGGACGATCCGCGCCATAACGAGGTTACGCCTTCGGTTCGGATCATGGTTCGGATTGCGTCCGCTACGGACTTGTAGTTCCGGCGTTGGGCTGCTGGGAGTCTGCCGTCGGCTTGCATCCGGACCATCGCCACGTCGGCTGGGTTACCCACCGCCGCGCCGATTCCACCCGCGACTAAACCCGCGGTTAGCTTCTTCACCAGGGATAAAGTTCCGGTTTCCGGGTCGGACCATTTTTGTTTCAGGATGTCGTAGAGACCCATCCGGGTGGTTGAGTAGAGAGTCTGACGGAGGACGGTGGCGGATACGCCGGAGTACAGCGCGGTGACTCCTTCTTGACGGAAGATCTTGACGCCGACGGAGAGAAGTCCGCCGCGTGGAGGTGGTGGAGTCTGGATGTGGATCGTCTGGGTCGCCGTACCTCCGGGTGATTGAAAAGCTAATGCCGGACGGACGGCGGTGGGCGCGGTGGCGGCGGCTGAAGCAGATGACTCTCCTTGGAGCTGCATACGGACCTTGATTAGATCAAGCGGGTGGGTCGAACAACCGGCAACAATGGAGGCGATTCCACCCTCTACAAATCCCTTAACACCCATGTTATTAATTGAAATTAAAAAATTGAAATTAAAGAAAGAATGGGGGATCAAATCAATCAATTAATGGTGGAATTAAGAGGACCAATTGGAATTAGAGAGCATATCAGTGGAAACAAGGAGATGAGAATGGAGGCCGAAAGCGATAGAAGATGAATGAGGAACGAACAGCCTCTGAGACATAAGATTTCAAGGGTTTTCTTTTTATTAATATAATGGTGAGGGAATATTGATGAATGAATGAATGAATGGAAGGTTTTGAGAGAGGGAGTATGGTATATATAGGTGGGGGAGTGAGAAGGAATAAGGAAAGAGGGGTTAAACGGGTGGGTGGGTGGGTGAGTTATGAACGCGGGTTTAGTGGGTCATATGGACTTTTCTAGTTTCTAGAGAGGGTCGACTTGACGGGTTAGTAGCTATATTTCCGTTTTTTTTGGAAGGAGTTCTTGATAGTTTGGAAAAATTCCTAATTTGCCTACGGTCTACGAATTACTTGCACCATCAATTAGGCAAGTGAAGAGAATATATGCTCGCCTCTATTGCCACTATTGCTCTTATTTATTTTCCATAATATACTCCCTCAAATTTATTCTTACCCAACACTAATTTAATAAAGGAAAGTGTTTTAATAAAGGAAAGTGTTTTAAATCTGTTTTAATAAATTGGTGACTAACACATCAAAAAAAAAAAAGTGTAAACTATTGATTGGAATAATCGAAAAAAAAAAAAGTTGCTATTTTTTTAATTTAGATTGATTAATAAGCCGATTATTTGTATTGGGTTTGTGTTTTGGGCCCACTAACATAAGTGGTAATCAAGTCTCAACCCAAATGGTAATCTGTCAATTACATACTCCCTCCGTTCCAATGAATGGTTTGCCTATTTCATATTGCGTCTCAATGAATGGTTTGTCTTTCTATTTTAAGAATGTTTTTTATATGCAATTTGAGCCTTCTCATGAGTCTTATTCCACATGTCACCTTCTCATTGGATCCTTACCCTTGGTGCCAAAAGGAAAGACAAACAATTCATTGAAACGGAGGGAGTAAATGGTTATAATTGGCCTGTGGTTGTAAGTGTTTTGTGTTTAAGGTTGGATCATATAGGCAAACGACTCGTTTAGTGATTCAGACTTGTTAATGTGATGTTGAAGTCGTCACCTAACAATCGTGGAGTGTTCGGACACCATTTATGTCAATTTGATCTTTGGTCATAAAGGGCCAGAGTCGAATGACATAAAATCTATAGATAAACTCGTGTCGTTAAGCATTCTATGTTTAGAAGGACTATCGTTTCAAGGTTTAGGCCATCCGTTATACATAGTCACATAGGTTCGTGGAAGCTAAGGGGTGATATACTTGTTGGGAAGTGAAAAAGATCAGGAGCATGATGTGCCATTTAACAAGAGGTTATCAAGATTATTACTTCGTATCTTGTACCTTTTTAATCTTTATTTACCTCATTTACTCTTTGCTAGGTTAAATTATAAACAAATAATTGAGTATGAGTAAAATTCATGATAAGAGTAATCATATAGTACTGTATTATATAATAATTTTATCAAAGCAAGAGTGTCAAAATTTCCACCATTGAAAGTTTGATATAACTCATCACCGTTTTGTTCTATTCTTAGTACTGGACCCTCGAACTACTCTAACTCCTCATTGTGCGACACATACCCTAAGACTCAAAGGTGGGTTTAAAATTGTTATAATTATCCACCGACAACTATAATAGCATGAGACGTTTTGGAAAGGTGCTCAGAAGTAATTCTTAAGGACTTGACCAAAAGTAAACAGTATCGTAATATTATAGACTGTGCACTCAAGTACAACAGAGATCCAACACGAGATACACGCTTCCACGCACAACAATTTCGTTCAAGATTAATACAAAAAGGGATGCGAAAATTACATTGGAATGGAGTAAATGGAGGGTGGAATGAAGGTGAGTAGGCAGGAGAGATTTGAGGTGGGCACTGGTGAGGGTTAGTTATGGACTGACAAGATATTAAAAGCAGTCAAAAACGATGCTGTGACTGTGGAAGAAGACAGGTTATATTCGAGGTGGGTGCTACTGCTATGTATATATACTGCTCACTGCTGATTTCTGACACATGAAAAAAAATCCAAAAAATAAAAAACGTCGCCTGAGAGATTCGAACTCTCGCGGGGAAACCCCATGTACTTAGCAGGCACACGCCTTAACCACTCGGCCAAAGCGACATGTTGATGTCAACTTGCCTGCTTTGTTTTATATATATCCGATAGCTTTACTGTTTTACCCACCTCTTTGTTTACGTTTATGGGTAAATTTTCTACGTAATATTTGCAAACCTCTAATTAGTAATTACCGCCATAATAATTTATTACTCTACTTCTGTTTCCTTATTTCATTTTCATTCTTTACGCGTCGAAATTAAATTTGTAAGGATTTTGTTTATTGCTTTTTCATATCTTTATATAATTATACTCGTATGTTTTTTACAATCATATTTTCTCGTTTCGTTCTATCTATTACTGGTCCCTCAATTTCACTATTTACGTGGTTTAGAAACGCCACTCGTATGATTATTTGAGATATAATTATACTACTACTATCTATGTTGTTGGTTTGTTTTGGCAATATCACATACTACTATCTATTGAGTGTTTAGTTGTGTATTCAATTTATAGTAAAAATAGTACGAGTATTTTTTTTATAACTTCATGAGCACGAATCAATATATATATATAAAGGAGGAAGTTTTCGAGCGATATGATTGGTCCGTTGCATCTAAACTCAATTTTGGAAAGTATCTTCAATAATAAAAAAATCAAGTAGTGAATCTTTTAATTATTATAATAATATATTTAATCTATCATATTAATGTGATTTTTTGTAATTTTCATCTTAAAACTTTTAAATTTCGTTTAACAAAAAATTATCGTAAATTTTTTTTATAAAAAATGATATAATTGGAATCTAGGTAGAAAATGCTTTCATTTGAATATAAATTTCATATAATTTGTTTCATATTATTTGCTCGAAAAAATGATGAATCTATTACATATAAAAATAATAAGGTTATCCCACATCGACAAATTATAATAAGCTGATGAAATTTCATATTATAAATAAGAGTAATCATCTGTGCTTAGATATCCACCAAAAATCTTTCGAGTCTTGAAGAACTCTTAAGATTAAGATTATAAAATTTAACTAATTATCTCACATCGAAAAATTATGATGAGGTTATGAAGTTTTATACTATAAATAGGAGTAATTATTATTTTTAAATATCGACCAAAAATTTTTGAGTCTTAAAAAAACTCTTAATAAGACTACAAACATAAAATTATCTCACATCGAAAAAATTAAAATAAGATGATTATTCTATATAATAAATCAGAGTAATCATGTTTTCTTTATTATAAATATCAATAAATAAGACGATGAAATTCTATTATACAAATAAAAGTAATCATTCCTCCAAATTCTTTATTTTAAATAAGAGTAATCATTCGTATTTAAATATCAGTAAAAAAACTTTTTAATCTTAAAAAAAGCTCTTAGTAAGATGGTACCCCATCAATTTTTTTTGGATATGCTATAAAAAACTATAATAAGATGTCACTAAAAAAATTCAGAAAACTATAAACTTATCTAAAATTTATCTCACATTGAAAGATTATAATAAGGGATTTTATACATAGAACCCCATGTTTTTAGTTTTTCTATATGGTATCTCTCCACTTTTATAATCACACATGGTACCCCTCACTTTTAGTGTATTATGTCTCTATACCCTTAAACGTCTCTAAAAGTGAGGGGTACCATGTGTGATTATAAAAGTGCAAGGATATCATATAAAAAAGCTAAAAACATAGAAACACCAGGTAGAAAATCTCTTATAATAAAGTGGTGAAATTAAACCTAAGCATATTATCCCACATCGAAATTATAATTTTTTAAAGTGGTGAATCTTAAAAAAACTCTTAATAATACTACAAACTTAAAATCGAAAAAATTAAAATAAGATGATATTCTATATAATAAATCAGAATAATCATGTTTTCTTTATTATAAATATCAATAAATAAGACGATGAAATTCTATGATACAAATAAAAGTAATCATTCCTCGAAATTTTTTATTATAAATAAGAGTAATCACTCATCCTTAAATATCAGTAAAAAAACTTTTTGATCTTAAAAAAAAGCTGTTAGTAAGATAGTACCCCATCAATTTTTTTTTGATATGCTATAAAAAAACTATAATAAGATGTCACTAAAAAAATTCAGAAGACTATAACCTTATGTAAAATTTATCCCACATTGAAAGATTATAATAAGGGATTTTATACTTGGAACCCCCATGTTTTTATTTTTTCTATATGGTACCTCTCCAATTTTATAATCACACATGATCCCCTTCACTTTTAGTGTATTACTCCCTCCGTCCCACTAAGATTGTCACGTTTCATTAAAATACCCCTCACATGTAATGAGGAAATGGGACAATCTTTTTGGGACGGAGGTAGTATGTTCTATACCCTTAGACGTCCCTAAAAGTGAAGGGTACTATGTGTGGTTATAAAAGTGCAAGGATATCATATAAAAAGCTAAAAACATAGAAACACCATGTAAAAAATCCCTTATAATAAAGTGGTAAAATTAAACCTAAGTATATTATCCCATATCAAAAATTTCTATTATAAATAAGAGTTGTCATTCGTCAAATTATGATGTGATAAAATTCTATATTATAAACAAGATTTCATATTATTTTCTCAACAAAAAAAGTGATGAATTTATGACGCACTCCATAAAAGTAAGTAAAATTATCTCACATCGAACAATTATAATAAGGTGATATAAACAATACTCGTATATATTTAATATAAAAGAGACTTTTTTCATTTTTAAGATTATAATGTTGAGGTGATGAAATAGACATCGTTCATTTTTAGATATCAACCAAAAAAAATTTAGTCTTATAAGCTCATATAGTTATAAATTTATGTAAAATTATCCCACATCGAGAAATTATAATAAGGTGATGACATTCTACTATATAAATAAAAGTAATCGTTCATTTATAGATATCAACGAGAAATCTTTTGAATCCTAAAAAACACTCTTAAGACTAATTAAATTCAAGTAAAATTATCTCACATCGAAAAATTATAAGTTGATTGAATCAATATATGTATATATAAAGGATGAAATTTTCGAGCGATATGATTGGTCCATTATATCAAAACTCAATTTAGGAAAATATCATTAATAATAAAAAAATTCAAATAGAAAATCTTTTAATTATTACAATTAATATATTTTATCTATTATATTAATGTGATGTTTTATAAATTTTCATCTAAAAATCTTTAAATTTCATCTAACAAAATGTTATCGTAAATAAAATTACGAAAATGAATTAATTAGATTCACGGTAAAAAATGCTTTCATTAGAGTATAAATTTCATATTATATGTTTCATACAGTATTATTTGCTCGAAAAAGTGATGAATTTATTACATATAAATATATTAAAGTTATCTCACATCGACAAATTATAATAAGGTGATTAAGTTCTATATTATAAATAATAGTAATCACACATCGACAAATTATAATGAGTTGATGAAATTGTATATTATAAATAATACTCCAGTAATCATCCGTTCTTGGATATCCCACATCGAAAATTATTATGGGGTTATAAAAACTTTTGAGTCTTAAAAAAACTCTTTTATTATTATAATTATTCTAACTTTGTCTCACATCGAAAAATTATGATGAGCGGATCAAAATCTATATATTATCAATAATAATTATCATTTGTCCAAATGCTCTTAAATTAGGACCTAAGTAGAATTATCACATATCGAAAAATTATGATGAGGTGATGAAATTCTATATCACAAATAATGAGCACATCATTCGCTTTTAGATATTAACAAAAAAAAATTGTCTTATAAAAGCAACTATAAATTTAAGTAAAATTATCCCACATCGAGAAATTATAATAAGGTGATAGAATTTCACTATGTAAATACGGAGTAAAAGCAATCATTCGTCTTTAGATATCAACGAGAAATCTTTTGAGTTCTAAAAAAACTTTTTAAGACTATAAACTTAATAAAATTATCCCAAATCGAAAAATTATGATGAGTTGATGGAATTCTACATTTTTGAATCTTATAATACTCCTCTTAAGGCTATAAATTGAAGTAAAATTATCCCACACCGAAATATTACAAAAAAGTGATGAAATTTTATTATATAAATAAAAGTAATCTATCGTCTTTAGATATCAAATATAAATCTTTTGAGTCCTAAAAAGAGTTCTTAAAACTATAAATTAAGTGGAATTATCACACATCGAAAAATTATGATGAGATATCATAAATAAGAGAAATCATTCGTTTTAGATAATCATTTGTCCAAAATATATAAATAAGAGTAATCATTCGTCCTGAATAACTTAGATGAAAAAACAAAATATTTTGGATCTTAAAAAAAATCTTAAAACCATAAACTTAATTAAGTAAATATATCCACACTTTTGAGTCTAAAAAAAACTCTTATGACTATAAACTTGATTAAAATTTCTCATATCGAAAAATTATTACAAAGTCATGAATTTCATAGATATAAACCAAACATATTTTTAGTTTTAGAAAAACCCTTAGACTATAATAAAATTAAGTAAACATTTCTCTTTTGAGTCTTAAAAAAACTCTTGAGACTATAAACATGTGTGAAAATTCTACATCATCATTAAGAGAAATTATTCGTTTTTACATATTAATAAAAAAATCTTTTGAGTCTTATAATACTCCCTCCATCCTAAAGAGATGTTCCCATTTACTTTTTCACAGTCTTCGAGACGGTACTTTGATCGTGTTTTATCGTCCCTATACGTCATTATTTTTTGTTGAAGTTATAATTTTACAAAGATCTTTTGATAGCAAATGTAATTATGTGAAAATCGTATTATAGAATTGTATACTTTTTACGGAATTCATGGTCAAAGTTTACGAACTTTGACCCACCAAAAGTAAATGGGATCATCATAGTGGGATGGAGGGAGTATTTTTTAAGGATATAGATTGAATTAAAATTATCTCACATCGAAAAATTGCATTAAGGTGATAAAATTATATTATTATGTAAATAAAAGTAATCATCGTCTTTAAATATCAATCAGAAATCTTTTGAGTTCTAAAAAGATTTCTTAAAACCATAAATTTAAGTAGAATTATCACACATCGAAAAATTATGATGAGCGGATTCGTTTTAGATATTAATCAGAAAAATCTTGACAACTCTTAAGGCTATAAATTGAAGTAAAATTATACCACATCGAGAAATTATAATAAGACAATGAAATTCTATTATATAAATAAAAGTCTATCAACCAGTAGTTTTGACTCGGTGTCATTATTATTTTGCACTAAAAATAGGCCCGTGCATCGCACGGGCTTTCCAACTAGTATATTATATATGGTGTTTTGTTTGTTTTGTGTTTTTGTTGAGTTGTCCATCGAATTTTATTTATCACAAATTCTTGTATGAGATGATCTCACGATAAATTTATCGTGAGACCGTCTCATACAAGAATTTGTGTTGTTATTCTCCTGTAAGACCGTCATACGGTAACTTATCGTAAGACATACTAATAGAAAATAATATAATATTAAAAGTAACTCCCTTATATGCGAGTGGTCTCACGATAACTATTTGGAATATTTATTACTCCATTTGATTAGTGGGTCTATTTGCACATTTGTACCATCAACTAACTTGGCATCAAAAAGGTGTCAACGTACTATATATCTGCGTTCTTGGGCCCAAAAGCTAGTTTCCTTCCGTCCGGAAACATTAGGCTTACTCTTGGAAAACTGACCCACATCCACGGCCAAGCTCAGTACGCACACTTGGGCTGTGTTTCTAAGGAAGTGTCTGAGTCAAAACATACCCGACACGATCCATGTTAGTTCGGATCGGATACCCAAGTTAGAAAAATTTAAATGCACGAATATCCTTATCCTATCCAAATATTTCGGATGTTTAATGTTCAGATATCCAATAATAATTGGATTGGATGTAGTTCCAATGGATATCCATATTTCAAAATTCATTTGAATGATTAAGTTCAAAACTATATCGTACTTCTCTCTCCATCCCATAGAGATATTCACATTTAATATGGACACTTATTTAATATGGATACATCTCATAAGGATTAATATAAATACAAGTGAGTTGAATCTGTAAAAGAAATACTATAAATAAATGCAAGTTGACTTAATCCAATCATAATGAGTGACATATTTCGTAAATAGATAGGGTTGATAAGGATAGTATACTACTCGCAGTATTGACCTAAATAAGAAAAATAAAGTAAATGAGAACATTTTAATGGTATTTCCCGTTCACAAATTCTCGTATGACCGTCTCACAATAATGTTATTATGAGACCTCTCATATGACAATTAGAGGATTATACACCAGTTGTACATAGCTTTATGTACAACTAATTTTAAGATTTTGAACTTTATTACAAAGTTTTCGAGTTTTGCTGTAAATTTTTTGAGCTCTAGTGTAATGTTATTGAGTTAAATCACATAAATGTTTAAGCTCAAAAACTTGCAACTTAGCTCAAAATTTTTTATAAGCTCAATAAATATATATACAAAAGCTCAATAATTTTGCCTTGGTTGTACAATAGCATTGTACAGCCAACTGTATAATCCTATTTTCCCTCATACGAGGGGTGATTAGTTTTTATTTATTTTTTAGTTCTATTTTTGTTGTTGATTATTAGGGTGTTGGAGTTAGGGGTGTTCATCGGTCCAAACCCGGACCGGACCGGCTTGACCCGCGGACCGACAACTCAAAAAATTCAAACCCACGGACCGGACCGGACCGACCCTCTTTAGACTAGACCGGGCCGACAAAATACACTAAATTTGATTAATTTTTTTGAATATGTACCAGACCGGACCGGCAATCAAGTTTTTAGAGACCCGCGGACCTGACCGGACCGTACGGGCCGGATCGGTACGGTCCGGGTCGGTCGAGTTTGCCGGTTCGAATTACTTTTTGAACACCTCTAGTTAGAGTTATGTCTCAAAATAAATTTGTTTGAGACTGTCTCACAAGAGAGTAATTGCCTTTCACTTTTAGGAAAATGGGAAAAAGATAATGAAATGGAGGAAGTATACTCCCTCCGTTCCAATGAATTGTTTGTCTTTCCTTCAATGAGGAAGTGACATGTGAAGCTAAACTCATGAGAAGGGTCAAATTGCATATAAAAAACATTCCTAAAATAGAAAGACAAACAATTCATTGGAACGGAGGGAGTATCATATTAACTGTCTTACACGATAATTTCACTTTACTTTGGTAATAAAATGATGATTTAGATATAAAACTTACCTACTACGGTACTTTTTTTTTGAGCGAGAAGAATAATTCATTAATAGAACGCCAAACGACACTTACAACGAATACCTATAATCGCAATCAAATCTAATAAAAATCAAAGAAAACAATTTCTCTTATAAACTAAGGATCTCAAGACATGTTCTAGAACTAGAGAAAACTTATCTTCTATTGGTCTCATTAGGGGTGTTCAAAAAATGACCCGGACCGGCAAATCGGACCGGACCGGACCGTAAGGTCCGGGTCGGTCCAGACCGGGGCACGTATCGGTCCGGTCTCCGGGTCCCAAAAAAGTTGGTAATCGTCCCCGGTCCGGTCCACACTTTAAAAAAATATCAAATTTAGTGTATTTTTCCGGTCCAGTCCGGTCTTAAGAGGGTCCGGTCCGGGTTTCTTTGTTAACCGGTCCGGTCCGCGGGTCAAACCGGTCCGGTCCGGTCCGGGTTTGGACCGGTGAACACCCCTAGGTCTCATAGATCGTTGACAAATTATTTGTAAACATTGAATAGACGTGCGACGAACCATCAACAAACTACCCTTGTCAACGATTTAGCCTCACCGTTAAGTTATTCATTTACCATTGATTAAAAACGATAATGTCATGGAAGCAATACCCTCACCCAAAAAAAACCGTTGAGTAAGAGAAACGGGCAAAATTGGCACACCGTTGAGCTTGGTTGGTCCATGCCACCTACCTTTAACAATTATTCCCCAATTAATTAATTAATTTCGATTATTTTTTTGTCTTGTCTTTTACGCTCCCAAACAACAAACCCAGAATCATCTTCTGCAACTCGCCAATTCAATTACTTTTAATTTAATCACACTATTACTCCCTCTACTTCTTCCACCATTTTTACTCCTTCTCTCAAACTCCACTCAGATGCAAAAACCCAATCCCAATTCCCCACTCTACTCCTCCTCCTTTTCCCCGCTTCTGCCCTCCTTCTACCGCCATCGCCGCCGCCGCCATTACCTCCATCGGATGATCACCGCCTCAGATCGCCCTCTATGTGCCACCCTCCCATTCTAGGGTTTCTCACTTTAGTAAATGCTCGCGGTTCAGTTCCTCTTGCTCTTCGCCATGCTTGTTTTCACTGTCATTCTGCGATGGACCTTGAAGAATGAGAATGAAAATGA
The DNA here is from genome assembly GCA_958450325.1 of Agrostemma githago. Classification (NCBI taxonomy): domain Eukaryota; kingdom Viridiplantae; phylum Streptophyta; class Magnoliopsida; order Caryophyllales; family Caryophyllaceae; genus Agrostemma; species Agrostemma githago. The sequence goes on from OY288248.1 coordinate 2,809,362, forward strand.
CGACTCCAACAACTCCGATGATGCTCCCATGCCGGAAGTTCGTCGTTTCGATGATTATGAGAAATCGTCGCCATTGCCACCGCCGCCGTCGTCTTGGAGTTTTGTTGCGCCCGCTGCTCCGCCGCCGTATGAGTGTGCTGTCTGCTGCGCTTTTACGTCTACTCGTTGTTCTCGCTGTAAGGCGGTTCGCTACTGGTATATTCATCTAATCCTTTTACTTTTGATCATTGATTTTTTTCGCCTTCTGGAATGATTAATTTTTGCAAATGTATTGAAAGAAAGGTTAGAAATGAGTTGAATTAGGAGTAGTTTTCGACATAGCCTGAAATCTGAATTGACTGTTGTGATTTCATGCTGTCGCTGGAACAATGAAGCTCTAGTAAATGCCAAATTATGCATTGGAGGCAAGGTCATAAGTATGATTGTCATCCTTCCGCCGTCAACGTCTTTGATGGAGACCATGTGAATGGAAATATGGAAACATCTGAGAATTGTGATACAAATGAGTCTGATTTTGTCGGAAATGTCGGGAATTTGACAAAGGGTATTGTTGGTCAGACACATTGCGACATATCTGATTCCAATAATATGATGCCCCGTTTATCAACTGTGACAAATGAGCCTACAGACCTCACGACCAGAACGAGTCATTTTGGTGAAGGCGAGAGCCCAATTCTGGACAGTAATGGTCCAAAAAAGGAGAAGAGCAATATTGGGAATCGAACCTCTTCAGCTGCCGTGGTCTCCCCTGGTTTGGTGCATTCAACGAAAAAGCTGAACAGAGACAAAACGGTAAATGCTAGCAGAAAGAAGGCCAGGGGATCCGAATTAGAAATTCCATCGGTTAAAAAGAATGCCAATACTTCAGAAGTATCTAACTCAAATGATGTGCATAATGTTGAGTTAAAAGAGGATATGGATGTTGATCATCTGGTACAAAGTGAAGTTCAGGGCTCAAATTCACAGAGCAGCATGCTCAATGTAGTAAAATCATTCACGGATACTGGAAATGGTTCGCTGCAATTGGGGGGAAGAAGCAGTTCAAGCCGTTTGCCACATCGTGGACTCAAATCCTCTATTCAGAAAGTCGTGCATACTTTCAAGGCCTCTCATCAAAAGAAGCCCCCTCATCAAAATAGTTTGCATGAATCCTCAGAGAATCGTAACCACAAGGTCCTTTTTAGTGGCACACTCTTTTTCTTGTGCTTATGCTTATGCTTTTACTGCTAGTAAAATAAAATCTGTTATTGAAAATTTACAGGCAGTATTTCATTATGGTATCTTCTTGAAATTGTATTCTTGCAATGAAGTAGAATTGAAGCCCTTCGGTCTAATAAACTGTGGCAACAGGTACATATCCTTCATCTCTTCAGCTTATTTGTTAAAAAGCGACGCATCACTCAATGTAATCTCAACTGATGCCTTACTCTCTCTCACTTTGGTTAGGTCCATTAGTCACACTAGGGTTACCATTTGCCCATTTGGTAAGGTCGAGTTACCATTAATATCCAAAAGATTCGACTTAATTGAGATTAGGAGGGACATATAGGGGAGAGAGTTAAAGCAAAAGTAGAAAACCACTAGAAGACTGAAGAATATAATAGGTTTAATTGTGTATCTTCACATTTAGAAAGACACATTTTTTTCCGGAAATTATACATTTTTATGCTCTTACTGGTAGTGAAATACATGTTTTTTTTGAAAATATGGTCCACTCATTGATGTATAATCGGATTGTTGCTTGATTGAGTTCCGGCTCTATCTAAGGGGTAGCCAGTTTACACCAACGCTGCTCATGATATTTTGCACTTTACAGTTGTTATGCAAATGCTGTACTCCAATGCCTTGCCTACACTCGCCCTCTGACCGTATATCTTCTCCAAGGACTTCACTCAAAAGAATGTCAGTATCTCATCTTCAGTATTTCTTACACTTAATCATTTTGAAGTAGACTGAGGTTATTTTATGGATTTCTCCTTCGCCATTGTAATTGTAATTTCAGGTTGGAAGGAGGAATGGTGTTTTATTTGCGAGTTTGAACATCTTATCCAAAAAGCAAGGGAAGGCTACAGTCCGCTATCTCCAATCCGTATACTTTCAAACATTAGCCATCTTGGTCATGGAAGAGAAGAAGATGCACATGAATTTTTGAGGTTTGACTTTTGTTTCTAAGTTGGTGTGTTTTCTGATACTGTTTGCATGTCTGAGTTGTTTAGTAGCGGAGGTGTATTTAATGGCTGAGTTACTGAGGTGGCAGGTATGCTGTTGATACTATGCAGTCTGTTTGCGTCCAGCTTGCTGGATCTGTAGGTCCAGTGGTGGAAGATGCTACTCTCGTCAGCATGACATTCGGAGGTTATCTCCATTCTAAGGTCTGCTAAACTTCTTTTTGTCTGTGGTCATTATTACTCCGTATTTTGCTGTTTTGTTTACTACTATAATCCCATAAGCTTTTACTTTGATGTTTAGATAAAATGTATGAAGTGCCTCAACAAATCGGTGATGTATGAGAGAATGCTGGATCTTACGGTAGAGATAGATGGGGACATCAGATCTCTTGAACAGGCCCTCAGACGGTTTACAGCTTCTGAAATGTTGGAGGGGAAAAACAAGTATCACTGCAGCAGGTTGTTGGTTGTTGCTATGCCTTCTTCTGAGTATCTCAATTTCGAGTTATTAGTAGACTAGATTCTTATGCGTACTGCTTGCTCCTATGTGCTATGGCTATCTTGTACGAAGTATTTTACTATTTTGCCTCCTATTTTTACAGTTTCTTCCATTGTTATTGTATTCAATGACAGATGTAAATCATACGAGAAAGCCAAGAAGAAGCTGTCCGTCTTCCAAGCACCTAACATCCTTACAGTTGTGCTGAAGCGATTTCAGGTACTTCTCTCACTTCACTGAGTGTGCTTTTTTTATGTTGTACAGCGTTTTTACCGTGGCACTTATCACACACTTGCAGGCTGGCACTTTCACAAAGTTAAATAAGCTTGTACAGTTCCCACAGAATTTGGATATGACACCTTTTATGAGTCGATCAAGCGATGGACGCGCTCAGTACAAACTTTATGGAGTGGTGGTCCATTTGGATGTCAAGAATGCCGCATTTGGTGGTCATTATGTGTGTTATGTGAAGAATTATCATGAGGAGTGGTTCAAGATTGATGACAGTGTGGTATGACTCGTCTTTCCTTCAGACAAAACTTGCTTCGCTTTGCTCATTTCTAAATTCAGTTTCCTTCAAAGGGTATTATACCCTGTAATCCCAAGTACTTGATTAATGGAGTCTGCTGCAGGCTAGTAGGGTGGACTTGGAGACGGTCTTATCAGAAGAGGCGTATATTCTTCTTTATGCAAGGTATGCATGCATACCCTAGGTGTACATTTTAAGAGCTGGCATGTTTTGGATATAACGAAACTGTGGAAAATTTTCAGTCGAAGATACTGCTTGCTTAGGTTAGATCTGACATGAATTTATCTGCTCCAGGAAAAATCCAAGACCCACGGCATCATTAAAGGATGACTCCGATGGTAAGCTTCATGATGCTTACCTTCATGCCGTTCCTAGCAGAGGCAATGGCAAATCAGGCATACCAATAGCTAGACACAAATCTTCTGATCCTTTAGCGGTGCAACATCAGTCAAGTAGAAAAGGATACGCAAAGGATTCTCCATATCTGGAGGAATGGGTGACTCATTCTGTTGAAAGTATCCCTCGAGTTGACTCATCGAGTGAAGCTTCTTCTTTGTTCAGTTACTCGGAACTAGGCAGCAGTACCCCAAGCACCAAAGAGTCAGCTAGTGTGGAAGATTTCACGGATTACCTATTCTCATCTGGCGGCGGCTAATCCACGTGAACATATTAGCATTAGGGCTAACTGATCGGAAAACTTGGGCTAACTTATTCGTAACATGTTTTGGGTCTACTGTAATGCCAGTAGACGATGTCAAGCTCAAATGTTTTTATTCAAGTTGAGCTTCGGTCGAACAAGAGAAGCAGATTTTTTGCTGTATAGGTATTAGGTAGGATAGGTATCTGAAATCCACCCCCATTAAAGCATGCTCCTTTGTAGTGAGGGCTATTTGTATTTGATTGGTAACTATTTGTATTTGATTGGGTTTTCCCTAAATTATAGTGAAGCTCGAGACATCACTAATGGAAAATATCCATTTGGTTAATTATGACTAACTGGCTAGCCCCTGCAGTTCGAAGAATTATCATCCCAATGGCAACGACATGTTAGGTAGAAGACCCTGTATGTCTTATCTACACGTTAAGAAAAAGCCGGACAAACGAAACACAATCACTTGTAGGGGTCTTATCTTCAATCAAACTAATGTCCGTCAAAGGCCGACTCTTAAGGGCACGAGTAAAATCACTTACTCAGTCAAGACCTCGAAACCTGACCTGCTACAGGCCATTTACAGACAAGATTACACCATCATCATCACCAACACAGCAGCCCATGTAACTTTCGTTAGTTTCAGTAGAGGCTATATCTATCAGCAGCTAAATTAGACAGAATGATGCCATAACATAACCCTAGGTAGTCTGTAGTCAAGGTCTCAAGGTGTTGAGAAATGAGAAGTAAAAATCAGGATGAACTTTCATTACCGAAGTTCCAACAACAAAGATCAAGATGCAGGTTGACGGTAAAATGTTTCAGACAAAAGAGACAATTAAAAGATCACATAACATTCCACTTTGACAGGCAAAATTCACTACCAGAATGATGACTACCAACAATTCTCGACAGTCATTCCATCAAATTCTAGAGATAGAGTGATTTGAACCCTTGTTTGAACAGTCAGTAATCCCTTTCCCTCTTAACTACTGTGTAAAAAATAGCCATCCACAGAAAAGAGACAATAACTAGCACTGAGCATGAGAAAACATCTTAATTCTTCAAAACATAGCAGTAAACAAACAAATCGAAACTGGTAACTACTAATCAGGCAGAGTACTATTTTCAAGGCTAATTACTGCATCAAGTTAAGCTTCACATTGCTTTCTGTTTTCCTCCATAACTAGGTAAGGTAACTAACTACACAAAAAAAAGATCGACCGCTTTCACCTAAACAAGGAAGGAGGAGGACAATCATTAATCCAAAAAACTCGACTGTCGCTGGTTAAAACTAAACTATGCTAATCAGCATTATCTACATTACCCATTTCCCAAAAGCCGAAACTGTAAACTGACCTTACTTCTAACTTCTAAGCATTCATATATCAGACTGCATCATTAGACGACCCCCCTCCTCCTCCTCCTCCTCCCAAACCCACAAAGATTTCGCCATCCCCTTCGAAAAAAGCCACATCTCCTTCATTCAGGTCGCACACGGTCCCGACTTTCCCATGATCACTCCCCAACCCAAACTCATGAACCAAATTCTCACCATCCTCGTCCGAAAACAGTCTTTCTCCAGACCCATTACCACCTTCACTACTCCTCTTCTTCCTCCTTGCCACCGACTTTCGCCTCATTCCACCACCAAAACCAGGCCTGTTGCTGTCAACAATGGGCACTCCTCCACCACCCACATTCGCCCCTGAATCGGATTCATTGCTCTCGTCCGAAATCTCAACAACATCATCATCAAAAGCAGCAGTAGAATGAGCAGAAACATGACGATTCAAATCGGATTTCGAGGCAGCAGGAAACATACCCACAATTGGAGACCAAGAAGCAAACTTACCCATCTCTGAAGCACTGTCTTCACCCACTCCAAACCCCATTGGAAAGTACCCAAAACACCCAAAGTAACGACCTTTATCCAACTCCATTTTCGGCAAACTCGTTAACGCAACTCCATGGAAAACCCTCCTACACCCCGAATTCTGGCACCTCAAACAACACCCCTCATAAACCCTATCATACTCGTACACATAGAAACAATACGGGCAGAAAGTCCAGAACCCTCCGCCGCCGCTGCCGCCGTTGGCGGCAGCGGCAGCGGCAGCGGCAGCGGCGTCGTCCATTGATCTTTTCAATTCGGAATCGATTGCGGATTTTTTCGAGGGATCGGAGAGGCAATTGAAGGCGCGTTGGACCAAATCGACGGCGAGTTTGGCGAGAGGGTGGTGATGGGTGGCGGGTTGAAGGATGAAGAGGAGTTTCTTGGATTGGGCGCGGATGAGGTGGTGGTCGTCGGAGAAGGAATCGATGAGGAGGATGGAGTAAGGGTTGGAAGAGACGGCGGAGAGGACGTCGGAGATGGTGAGGATCTGGGTGGCGGCGGCGCGGTGGCGGCGGTGGGTAGAGGAGGCGGAGAGGAGTTCGAGGGAGTATTGACGGGAGAGGGAGAAGTTGCGGAGGCGGAGATGGGTTTCAGCTAAGTTGAGGAGTTGGGAAGCTTCGAGACCTCCGTCGTCGGCGTCTCCACCATCTCCGTCTCCTCTCTTCGCCATTGATGAACAGGTGTTAAAGAGAGAGAGGTGAAGACATAAAAGGGTGAGGGTGATGAGTATATATGGAATCGTCGTCTGGATTTATGGAACTTGTTTTTGTTGGCTGTGGATTCTTGCCCTTGGGATCATTATGAGATGTGAGGGTAAAATTATTGCTTAAAGGCTGTGCAAAATCGGGTATTTGAATCGATTTTGTAGAATCGGGTATTCGAACTGATTTTGTAAGGAAAAAAAAGACGGTTTGGAAAACACTTATTGCATGAAATTGGGATCGGTCAAGGTTAAAATATGAGGGTAAATCATTGCGTAAGGCTGAATAAAATCGGGTATTTGAATCGGTTTTGTAAAATCATGTATTCGAACTGATTTTATAGGAAAAAAAGATGGTTTGGGAGCATGGTTTGGAAAAGATGTACAGTATTTCATGAAATTGGAATCTGTCATGGTTAAATGTGGGGGTAAATATTGCATAAGGCAGAGTAAAATCGGGTATTCGAATCAGTTTTGTAAAATTGGGTTCAATTTGAATTTGTAAAAGAAAAAAATGGCTGAGAAAATATGTACACCTAAATTTCATGGAATTGGAATCGATCATGTTTAAAACGGATCAAGTATCGGGTCAAGTATGCATCAATAAATATTCGGGTAGGGTCAAAGATGAATATGGGTTATAGATCAAGTTCATGTCCTTAATTTAAGCGTCGAGTCATGTCATTCTAGCCAAGTTACTCAACTCGACAGAGTATTCCCTTCTTGCACAATACGGTCAAAGACGACATAACAGCAAGCTGTATAATACACATAAGAAGCCTACAAGCAGTAAAAGCTCCATTAACAAAATGGGGTTCAATAATTTTCAGGATTTTTATCCGATGCTTGAATCATTCTGCAATTCCCCTACGACCATAAAAACACGATGCCTTCCTTTATAGGGTACATTGCTCCAGTGCTACAAGTCACTGAGAAGCATTCTACCCCTTTCTAGATATGCACATAGGGAAAGTGAGATGATACATACAATAGTTATTACCCCGCTCACTATTTTTCGCATACTCACAAATATTCATGAAATTGGGCGACAAACAGTGACCGGAGGGAGTATAATACTAGTTTTACTAGTCCCTACATAATTTTCATTCCAGGTTAGTTTGGCATAAAAAATGTGGCGCCAACTAGCCAAAAAAATGACTACATTTCCTATGGCCAATTTACAATGAGCAATGAAGATAGATGAAAAATATATAGGTATAAAATAAAACAAATAACTCACCAAAACCCTAGTTGTCCTTCTCGTCGCCCTCACCAGATGACTTTCTAGTTCCTTTGGCTGCGAGTTCCTTGGCTTCTGCTGGAGTTGGAGAGGAAGGGACAAGATCGTCTTCAATTGGCAGGGTTCTTTTAGAACCTTCCAGAGCTACTCCGAGTACTATATTATCTTCTAAACCCGAGGATGTTAATTTGGAGGATTCCGAAGTAGTTGATTTGTCAACCCGTTTGGACTGAGAGCCTTCTGTAGGAATGCCGGTCTTCTCATCATTACCATGACTAACAGTGTTGGCAGGACGTGGAATTTCAGATTTTCCTGACGCAGCAGCGGGCTCCATGATTTTGTGTTCGATACTTGGTACATCTTGTGAGTTGTCTTCTAAGGTCAACTTGGGTTTTGATATTGACTTCGTAGTAGCTTTATCGTCACCCGCTTTTATAACTGGCGTTTCTGCCTTTTTAATCTCAGGTTTGTTGTCCGGTTTTGAGGTCGCGTTGTTTTCACCCTCTGGTGTTGATAACCCGCTGCCTTTAGTATTGGCATTGGGGGCAGCCACTGACTGGTTGACTGTGCTTGCGAGCACGTCGGTTGTCTGAGACTTTGACTTGTCTTCACCATTGATCTTGTAGGGAGGCTCAATAAGAAGCACTGGACGCTTTGATGCAGGTCCACGATTGTAGAAAGAATCTGAAAAGGACATGTTTCCGAGGTCCGGGTCATTATTGAACTTCTGAATCGTCCGGATTGGGGTGGCAAGCCGTGCCCTGTGATGCTTGATTACTCTCAGAAGATCCAAAAGTATCGCTTCCTGTAGCCGCAAACAGCAAACAGTCACACCAACATCTTTATAGATCCTCATACAATCTTGTAAATTTGTGATTTGCCAGAATATGTCATATGAAACTTTGTATGCAAGAAAATGTTACTTTTTTCCGTCTCAATCATTTGTTTACCTTTTCCGGTATATTATTCGTGAGGAGTGTTTTAATCAAAGGAAAACAAATGACTGGGACATAGGGAGAGGGAGTAAATAGAAGGCAGTAAAGCATGCCATGAAAAAAAAAAAGATAAATCAATTGCCAACATTTTCTGCTACGAGCCCATAAGTCAATTTTAAGATTAAGTTATTTTTAATAACGCAAGTTTCTCAAAATGTTCATACCCTGCCAAAACAACACACAAAAATCATACCTTGACACACAGGTATTCTTCATGATGTGACGTCTTCACAAAACAGGAGATCAGTATCTGCATCACACCATATAGGAAAACAATTACTGTACTCCGTATAGTAGGCCAGAAAATTATTTGAAACTAAAAATGTGTATTAATAAGTTCTGTCAATGAAGGATATTTCCGAAATTAATAGAGGACTAAATTCTTTTTTTTGGTCTGCGAAGAGCGCACTACGTCGCAGGTGAGAATTGAACCCCCAATCTCTCGGTCGGAGTAAGGGAGCTCTTATTACTTGAACAACTTACCCCTTCTTAATAGAGGACTATAGGTACATATAAAAGGCAGCAAAAAAGTCTAGCAACCAAAGTAGGCATGTAGTACTGACCATAAGAGCTTGGTTTTCAGGATTGACGTTTTCTAGAAACACTCTTCTATGAAGCCTCTGCTGTTCAACTTGAGGATTCTTAGCTAAAACTTTGCGCATGTCAGCAACGATACTCTGCAGATTGAAAGGAAACATGATTCATCACAACCAGGTGAATACATGGCACGTGTCTTTCAAAAACACCTACAAAATGTTAAGCTCATGGCTGAACGCGATCAAGATTACTCACATTAATCTTACTAGAATCCAAGTGACTGATTGCAAGATGGGTCTTGATACGCCAATGAGTTTTTTGAGTCAGGTTTCTCACCACATTTACTGTAAACTTATGGTTAGGAATGTGGACTGCTTCACGGTCTTCACCCCTAATAATTGTGGGTGACCACCACCCAACATGCTGTTGATGTGAAGAAATAGAAGAAAGACAAAGCCGTTAGAAAAACCACATACTGTAATAAGTAGCAAGAGACTAGAGTCAAAACACATCAAATGGAACAGATCAGAACCACCTTCAAATTTCAAAATTTATTTATACACAATGTAAGCTAGAGCATAAAAGTGAATTATTTCTCAGTTACTAAAGGAATGTCAAAAGAAGGCTCCTCATTGATTTCCAACTAAAAAAGCTTATGTGTCTTAACAAACCAAAGTTTTTCGGAGATTAAAATATTACTCCCTCCGTTCAGAAATTATCTCCCCATTCCAGAAAAATACTCCTCACATATATTAAATAAAATGGGGCAATTAATTAAGACCGGAGGAAGAAATTTGAAAGTAACTTACTATTGTACAAAAAAAAAAACTTAACCTTCAACAAAAATTGTCACTTTACAACCACAACAGTTAGCATGGATAAAATTATTTTATCAAATTCATCATAATTTACAAGAAATAAATTGATTGATGCAATAAAAAAAATTAGCAAACTGAAAATTTATTACCAATTGTTTTATATATTCTGTTTAACAAATATTTTAAAGGCAAACCATGCAATTTTGCATGGGTTAATACTTAACACTCGACACTAGTTCATATCAAAAAGCAATTAAACTATGCAGTGTTAAACAATCTTGGTCTGGTGCCTCAACATTTCCCGCCTATAGCAGGTCAGCGGGGGTATATGAATTTAAGCCAATCATTTTGCTTTATTCCATTACATATTCCAAAGACCATCAGGTCTATGGCTCCATTTGAAACATAAATGATGAAAAACACACCTCCACAGTGCCTGAAACTTCATAACCTTCAATTTTTGTTTGTATCCATTCATTTGCCACAAATGGTCGTGTTGCATGGATCATTATGCTTGACAGAAAATTGGTAAATATCTGCAAATAAGGAACAACATAATACAGGGTTCTATCTTAGAAGTCCAGAAATTTGAGGTTGTGAAAAGGAAGATTATATAGTAAGATTACTCACCTCACGACCAGCAAGTGTCAGCAGCACTGTTCCAAGACCTCCAGCAGTAAGCCATTTCTGGGTGGAAAACCCCAACAGCTCCATAAACAATGAAACAGCAGCAACCCACACTGCGGTATACACAGCTTTTCCAGCAAATTGGAAACCCATCTGTCAAAAAGCTTGTGAGATTTCAATAGGGCCACATCGATAAAACCAGCTAGGTGGTATGACCGAGTACAAAAGAAGGATCCCAATCATCATCACTTAGTTAAGATTCGACTTCACTGAAACTTACATTTCTAGACTCAGAGGGATCAGTAGTCTCCATAAAATACTTTTGAGTTTGCTGGATCCCACTGCAATTGAATAGTACATGATTAGTGACTACGATAAATTGATTTTCAAAGTAAATACCAACCACAGCGAAGCACCGAGCCTAATATCAACTTGTCAAAATATTAACAAACTTTTAATAACATATAGCAGGCCACAAAGTTTGATGTGTGATGCGCCCTACATGGTTAGAGTTGAATAAAAATTGAAGTAACAAAGCAGCAATATTTGTATAACAACAAATAGTAGGAATCGTAGCACTATAAAATTTTAATGCACTTATGCAGACAAGTCTAGGCACCATAACTGGTAAACCAAATGTAGTCAGTGATCCATGCAAACGTGAAAAGAATCATAATGCAGAAAAACAGCAAGCAAAAAATAGGACCTTGATAAACAGAATGCAAATGCCAGAACAGTTGAGAGTGACTTCACAAAATTTAGAAGTCTCTGCTTCACAAGCTGGCTTGATTCTGTGGGCATAGCTATTGGATCCAAAGCCCTGAACAACATGGATGTTATAACTAATGAACAAGCAATAAAGATGCTGAAAGAAAGGTGCCTCAGTACAGTGTGACCACTATCCACGGCCAGTGTCAATTAACATGGAAGGAGAATAGTCTTAGCCTGTGCACCTGCAAACAAGGATTGCTGCAGTCCACAACAAAATAGGTTGCAGATATGAGGTCATAACATAGTTTGCTGTACTCTTCTTCCAACTGCTGTCGCTTTTCTACACACCAAAGGATGAACAAGAATAAATAGGACATAGGTCAAAGGAATCTAAATGTGAAGTTACAACTAGACATAAAGATCAATGGCATATCCACTCAACTTTACAAGAGCCACTAACATTTCATAAACAAATTTTGGCAAGATTTAGACAAAAAGGAAAGGGTAAAAATGACGAGACCAAATAAGCATTGACGACGAAAATGTGCAAAAGGCTACACCAGCAGAAAAATAGAAGGGGAAAAAATCTGTATTAAGGAGGATATCCCACCTGCACAAATTTTTTTCTACTCAACTGCATGAGTGGCTGCAAACCCCATAAAGTGAATACGACAATCCCGATAACAGGAGCCAACTTAGCCACAAGAGGATTACCTTGAAAAGTGCTGCATGATCTGTTCACCAGGACAGCAGGAAATGTTAAAAGACAAAAACAGCGACATTAAAGAAAGAACAGAAAGACAAAGTACAGAAGGGCAAGAGCAGATTCATAATCGACCACTAGCATGGTGTTTTAAGATTGGCAAGCATCTGGTCATTCAAAAACCTTGGATATTCACAGAAGTCATTACATATTTACTTAATCACTCAATGGCAGTTGCAAGCAAAAAGAAAACAACTATTTCATCACGACTAAAGCCTCACTTGAAATGAGGGTAATTATTGGGGGAATAAAGAAGCTGCAATGAGCCAATGAACTAGAAAATGAAGGAGAGTAGTGATGGTGGAAGGTGGGGACGAGGAAAAAAGGATAGTGCTACCTCTTTAGGGAAAATAGTTGAGTACCTACCCCTAAGTAATACATTACCAACATATGGGGGTAATAGTTCCCCAGTTCCTCCTTCACCTCATCTTCTCACCTTACATGACCACCACTAACCACCGATTTCCTCCATTTTCTTCTCATTTTAAGCTTCGTTACTCCCCCGATAATTACCTCCACTCCAAACGAGCCCTAAAGTGATTCACCAAATGAACTTTTCCCTACGCCCTCCCCCTAACTGAGCCCGGAAAAGGGAGAAAAAAACACTCAACGAACAACTTATACACATATGACCAAAATTATTTCACAGACAGGAATTCTTACTTGGATAATGCAGCAGTAGCAGATTTAACTGTGGGAACTGCAAGTTTTGGGCCAAAAGATAGAAAAGAATGGCATCTCAAGAGACTGCGTCTGTAAGGCAGGCTACTCAGCGGTCTATTTAGATTTGTGAATAAACAGTGACTCCATATGTCTTGTCTCTGTATTCGAAAAGTTGACAATATTAGTAAGGATCAGGCGCACAATACGAAGACAAGTTGCACTCACAAGGAGCCTAAAGAAACAGCGGAAAGTAGCGAAGCTGGCATTATTCTTTCTCATGTAAAAAAGCAATAGGCATCTCGGCATTAGATTTCTTACACAGTAGTACACTAGTACACTGTCCCATCATTGATCATCCTACTATAGTGGCAGGCAGCGTAAAGAAGACTGAACTACTATAGGTAGCCGGAAATCAACTCAATCAGATGTTCATTCTAACTCTCACCTTGGTTTAGCAAAGTTGTTAAATCACAATGAATCAGGAATCAGTTCATCTGCATTCTATCATGCCTTTTGAATAAAATTAAAAAACTACAAACTCAGTAAATTTGATGTTAAAGTATTCACATTGAATTGGACAACCTTGCTCTCGCCATGGTTGGGGTCAAACATAAACAATCAGTTATCTAGAAAACAGTCAAAGGGAAAATGCTACTCCATTTTCGGTGAACACGCTCCCTAGATTTCGCTTAAAATCTCTTATCACAGAACATGCAACTAGTAAGACAGTCTTCAGGAAATGTTTGTTTCATCATTAGGTCTAGCTAGTAGCTAGTAAGATGACCAAGTAATACCGTGCATAACAAGCTGAATCAAACAAATAAATTGAATATAGATAATATTAGCTACACACGCATCCTTACCAAAGCATTATCACCGGGATCATTGTCTCAACAAGCGGCTCGCTTGGAATGAGAGAGTAATTATTACGGTAGTAATAGAGCTTGAAATGAGAAAAAAAAAATAGAGGTGCTTGGTGATTTATGGTGGTAGTTTAAGGCGTAAAGCCGAAAGTGACGAAAAACTATCACCGCCACTAATTTCCCCCATTTTCAAGTTCATTCTAGCTCCAGTACTCCCCTAATAATTATTTTCAATCCAAGCACGCCCTAAAACTTCACCTAATCCACGATCACGCAAAAATCCCACGCTTACGACAGTAACCCGTGTAAAAAGAAACCGTAAATGAATTAACAGTAACAAATAGAGAACATACTGAAGTCGAAGAAGATAACTGAGTTGCCAAACGATGTTGATGTCCTCTTCCTGTAACATACTGTACAAATCAACAGTACTCGTGTCAAACAAAATCTTCAGCAAATAAAGAACAGATTAAATGAACAATTAATACGTGAAAATGTGAAATTAATAAAAAAAAATACCTTGAAATGTTTGAAGCGACGTTGGTTCCCGCAAAACCCTAAAGATGGGGATAATTGCAAGGAACCAGCAACGGACATTATTGAACTAATTTCGCGCCGGAAAATCTATCTACCAGATATCATAATCCGTAAATTTTGCACCGGAAACCCTAAAATCAATCATGCAACAGTGAATTAAACAAGAGAATTAGACAAGAAGATAATTGCATAGAACCAGCAACGGACATTACTGAACTAATTTCGCGCCGTAAAATCTATCTAACAGAACCCTAGAAATCAATCATACAACAGTGAATTAAACAAGAAAATAATTGCAAGGAACCAGCAACAGACATTATTGAACTAAGTTTGCGCCGGAAAATCTATCTACCAGATATCATAGTCCGTAAATTTTGCGCGGAAACCCTAGAAATCAATCATGCAACAGTGAATTAAACAAGAAGATAATTGCAAGGAACCAGCAACGGACATTATTGAACTAATTTCGCGCCGGAAAATCTATCTACCAGATATCATAATCCCTAAATTTTGCGCGGAAACCCTAGAAATCAATCACGCAGCTGTGAATTAATTAATTAAACTAGGGAATTAAGATGATTGATGATTAGAAAATGGAATGGTTGAAGAGAGAAATGCTTACTGAAATTGAGAAGAGAATTCCAGAAAGAGTGGAATTTGTCAATTTACCCAGAAATTTGGGGGTTTATTGATTTGATGTTGATGAATAATGCTATTGAAATACGAGGTGCAGAAGACAGAAAGCAAAAGGTTTATGGAGATTGGAGACGAAGCGATCCTACAACGCCAAAGCTGTGGAGCCGAGGTGCTCCACGGAGGACCATTTTCCCAACGTTTTTTTCGTGACATGCTATTAGCCTACGAGAAGGTTTCTGATGGACGGTCTCTCATTAACTTTACTGGGAGAGTACAGATGAAAGTAACAATGGTATCAAACGTAATAGAAATAGGTACATAAAAGAATATACAAATGTAAAGGTGGTACACTTGTTATAAAAATAGGTACAAAACAAAGTTGTCATTTAAGGGTACGAATAGTACATAAAGTGGTACTGAAGAATGGTCTCTTATTAAGAGACCGTCTCTTCCAAGATTTTGGGTTAGCCTATTAGGTCCGGTCCGATTCTTTTCAGTTTAATTTCAACTCGTTTCAATCCAATTTGGTTCCGAATCAGCTCAGTCCCGCTTCTATCAGTCCATTACTCTAACTGACTAACTCAGCTTCTATCAGTCTGACTCAGCTCAGTCACATTTCAATCGCAAAGAACAAGTTATTTGTTCAATTCAGCTCCCATTGTTCAATAGTCACGGTTATTTGTTTACCCTTTGAATACATGTGATGTGAGAAGTGTTTTAATCAAATCGTAGAATTCAGTGAATGAAAGAGAATAACATGGAGTATACAAGTAAAAAATAATGATCGAGACAGAAAGATTTTATAATAAAAAAATAAAACACAGAAAAAGGTACTCCGTATTTGTTTTTTCTCCAACGAAACGCGTAGTTAGTCATGAATAGAGGGAGAGTGGGTAGAGCTATTGGTTCGACGTGTCGGGGTCGTGCTTCCGGAAACATTTGAACTTGAACTACAAACATTTGAAGATTAAGGCTAGTTTTTTTTAGATTTCTTTTCGGTTCACTCTAGTTCAGCAGAACATCTTTCAGTCGAAAGAACATGGCTTAAGAAATACTCATATGCAGTATACACTTAAAATCGGTTCGGATCTTAACTGCCAGACCCGAGAACATAACCTAGTTCCAGGGCGGGCCCGACTAAAGTGGTTTGACAGCGTGATTAGTGAACCCAACTCCGATTAAGCCCTGGATCAATCCTGAGAGGAGGATTGAACCTAAAAGTTCAGGGACCGTCTTAACGACTAAACTAATGACGATACCTAAGGACAAACGAATACGGAGTATATAAGATAGGCAATGAACTCTTAATCACTTGTATCTTGTATAGAGATACAGAGTACGAAGTACGAGTAATGCACAATTATACACATTAACCACCTTTGGCACATAACAGTGAGACTTTGATCATTTCCTCTCATCGCCATGGCTGAAAAAACACTTCTCTTTCTCCCCCTACGAGGGGCGGTTTATATACGACTCTACCTTTACAACGACAACATTTTTCACTCCATTACCAACTCCATATGGCGGTTGAGATCCTTGAGGTAGTTGGAGCAAGTGTAATCCTCTAGGTCACACGCGTCTAACAAAAGAGACCTCGACGACACACACTTCTGTGTCTGCTTCATCTGATCGAACAATGCTCCTCTTTCTCCCTTCAGCAGCTCCACAACCTCGTCAAAGTCCAATAACAATCATATATCGATCTTAGTCAATAATTCAAAACAGCGAAGAATCGAGTATATATATATGTATAGCTAGTTGTGTGTCCTTACTTTATTCATGTAGGGACGGTTGCTAGCTGTGTGATGAATGCACATTGATGCTATTATCATCAGCCGTTTCATCTCCGCACTGTCATAGTCGTCTTCCAGCTTTGGATCCACCAGTATCTTCATGTTCATCGAGTCTAGGAAAGGTTTGGCCTGCACCATTATTCCGCGACATCAATATTGTCAGAAGATATATACCAACCAAAAAGTAATGTGTGTCTTTGGAGAATGACATGGGAGTACATAACTACATACCCACATGACAAGGCTTTGTCGAGTGGAGTCAACAGCAACAGCGTGGCGACCAGTTATGATCTCGAGCAATAGGACACCGTAAGCAAATACATCTGTTTTCTCATCGGCTATCCCGTGCATAAAATACTCTGGCGCCAGGTAGCTGATCAAAAGAATCGATCAATGCAAGACCCGTGTATGTCCTGAGTGAAATCGAAAATAGTACAGTACAGTGTAATAGTAGCCTTACCCAAATGTGCCTTCAATAGGGTACACCACATGATTGACCCAATTCTCCGGGAGCCATTTTGCCAGTCCAAAATCTGAAATCTACATGCTCGAATGTAAGATTTAACATGAACTAGGTAGACAGTCAAAGAAGACGGTCTGTCAGTCAGCACTCACCATTGGCTCATAATCTTCACCAAGTAGTATGTTTGAAGCTTTGATATCTCGGTGAATGATACGCCTTGGACACGCGTGGTGAAGGTAACTCAGTCCTTCAGCCACTCCTATAGCCACTTTGAACCTTGTTTTCCAGTCCATTCCCCTCGATGACTCTGCATTGTATTCTGTTAATGTTATCAGCTAATCACGAAAACTATGAAAACAGACTAGACTGTGTCTGTGTGTGTTTGTGCACCTTGGAGACAAGACTCGACGCTGCTGTAGGGGGCGAACTGAAGGACGAGATAGTGACCGCCTTCAACAGCAAAGCCGACAAGTTTAGCAGTATTGGGGTGGTCGACGTGAGCAATGATTCCTAACTCTGATAAGAAATCAGTAGTCCTTCTACTCTCTTCATCTTGCTTGTCACCCTGCTTCCTTGTAAGTCTCTTTACTGCTACAACTGTACCATCAGGTAAACATCCTTTGTACACTTCTGCATGCCCACCTTTTCCTAGTAGCCTCTCTGCACATTAAAAATCCCAGATGCTGTAAGGCATGTGTTACTCCGACTCATCTAATTACCTTGCATACCTGTGTTCGACACTTGACAATCGAACCTACGTGACTACATGAGTATCAGAATATAAGACTTAGACTCTTCATTTTAAGTCAAAATATGCAAAAATAATAAATAAATCATAAAACTAGTCATGTCAGATACTTGTAAAGGATTCTGCGCCAATGTTCTCATTGGTCTCGCTGATACCATGTTAGATGAACCAACTCAATCAAACTATTATATTTATATCGTATTACACTCCATGTAGAATAATGCAACTTCCTAATTACTTGAGCTTAAATATTCATAAATCAATTACAACTTTAAATCATCTTTACTTCACTTGGTTCTTACTTGGTGTTACTTTGAAGCGTGAAGCTGGAAACTTAATTTCCAAAATTTGATGCTCTTTATTACACGTTCCTTTCTAATCATGTTTGCCATTTCCAAACTACTCCACCGTTTCATTCAATTATTTGCCTTTAATTAAACTACTCTTTACCGTAAATATAAAAGACAAACAATTGAATGAGACGGAGGGAGAAACTACTACCCTTAATGCTAGACCAGTTAAACAGGTCAACCAAGTCAACTTTGAATCGGGTCGGATCGTTTTCAGATCACTTGTGTGCTATCACAAAAAGTTTGAGTTAGATTGCTGGGTCAACTCGAATCTTCAGTTAGGTATCGGGTGATTCAGGTCAGATTATTCGCGTCCTTTCATAGATTTTGTGTTAGGTTTGAGCCCGACCTAGCGACACGAATGTAGGAGTACAACCATATTGACAACAGCATCACCGATTCCACAATGAAGACAAAAAAATCAATTACTACTCGGTAGTAGTGAGTAGTGAGTACATAGCATGTTCATGTTCATGTTGATGACATGACATCTAGTACTATGCATTAAAGTATATTAAACCACCACCTTGGTTCTTAAAGTAGGTTTGGATAGTGTTGCCATTGTGGGCTATCTAGTGAGCCAACAACTCAACTACTAGCTACTTCCTATCTGACGGAAGTATCTGTCATTTTGTTATAACGGTCAAATACTTTATATTTATGTAGAAAAAGACTATCCAAACCTACTTTAAGAACGAATCGGTGATGCTACTTATATAACTTACTTGAAAGTAGGGGGTTCACCGATCCAAACCCGAATCGGACCGGTTAACAAAGAAACCTGAACCGGACCGGACCGGAAAAATACACTAAATTTAATATTTTTTTTAAGTGTGAATCGAACCACGGATCGGTCACCAAGTTTCTTGCGATCCGGAGACCGGACTGGTACGTGCCCCGGTCCGGGCCACTTTTTGGACACCCCTACTTTAAAGTATCAAACCAACTTTAAGGAAAAAAAAATCATTATAACAATCAAATATTTCTCATTTATGTAGAAAAGACAAATCATATATTTTTGTAATATTTTATCTTTTTATATAAACAGATCGTATTTAACTGGTTATAAATTTTATGACAGATAATTCCGTCATAAAATAATTTTGTACGTCTACATTACTACAACCTCCTCCTTGTGAATGAAAAGAAGTAAATGAGGGGTAGTTGAACTTAAATGACTGCCTAATTTCTATTCCTCTAGTCTTGTCACTTGACTCTTCCTTTTACCTGACACATATGGAGTAGTATCAAACAATGGTTGGTGGGCCATCTTCTTGGCCCACCTACACAAGCCCATTCATTTCTCGGTCAAACCCTTATCATTTTACTCTTAATTCTTTTTTTACTTTTACGAGTAGCATAATCGTTATAAATTTGTGACTGGTCAAATATTCATCCATATAATTAGATAAAGATAAAATTTTATTACTGTCTATATAATTTAATTTAGGGCTCGTTTGGTTCACCATGGGAGAATGAAGTTACCGGGAACTTTAAATTCACGTGAATTTGTATTTCATGGAAATTAAAAAATATTGTTTGGTTGCAAGGTGGGAAATGACTTCATGCGAGAAGTTCTACACACCAAGGTGGTTTGGTGAGTAACTTCCCCATTGCGGAGGAAGTGGCAAATTCCGGGAAGTGGGCAACCAAACAACTCCCTGAAAATGCATTTCCTGAGAACTTCCACTCCCCGGTAATTGGAATGGGAGAAAGTGGCAAATCCCGGGAAATGGACAACCAAACAACTCACTGAAAATGCACTTCCTGAGAACTTGCCCTCCCCGGTAATTGGATGAGTAACCAAACGACCCTTAGTTATATGAGTAGTATTTGATCCGTCATAGTTTTATGATCACTTTGGAAAACTTACAATGATTTTAAAGAGTAGCAACATAGAGGAGTAGTTACATTAGGATACCATAGGACATGTTCAAAAGAAAAGAACATAATTTACAAAAGAAAAAAGTTTGATAAAAAAAAATAGAATTAGTATTGGATTGTTATTGTTACGGGTTAGTTTTATATGATAGATCGGTGTTATAATTAACAAATTACCAATTTAGAAAGTTGTTTAGAAGCACATGAATGCACTAGAAATTCAACCCACCATAACTCCCTCTTCGTAGTTTAAAGGCAAATTCTTGTCTGTGATGATATATCCGTCACAAATCTGTGACGAGTTAAATAATATTCACTTGGGGAATAATACCCATCTGGATAGATAAAAGCAAACTCATGTGTTATTTCCAAACTTTATCTTTTCTAATCAAGTAGTATTATTTGACTCGTTTACAGAGTTTAAGTAGATAATATTTTTTGCTACAAAGTCGGCTTTTTTGTGTTAAAACTACTCCTTATACTGTACTTACCTAACCAAGACGCACGCCATAGTTTAGGACTATTCCTTAATAGGAGTCTCTCTCACATTAAATATTTGGAAAATAGAATTATACACTATATTTATTGAACTTAAAAAAGTTTTTGAGCTGAGTTGCAAGTTTTTGAGCTTGAATGTGATTTAACTCGACAATTTTACACTAAATCTCATAAATTTTACAACAAAACTCGAAATCTTTGTGATAAAGTTCAAGATCTTAAAACCAGTTGTACATAAAGCTATGTACAACTGGTTGTATAATCCTCTAACTGTAAATATTTGATAATCCGTCCTTAAATACGGAAGAGTACCTTTGCTTTGGGAGTTAATTCAAATGTGATGTGAACAAATTAGCACAAAGAATATATTTTTATTTGTCAACCTAGAAAGTCAATAATAACTTTATGCTTTAAGGTTATTTATCCTAATTTTTTTTTAAAATAATATTTTTGAGTATAACTGTAATTAGAGAACAATAAATGACCGAGACGGAAAGAATATCATAGAAAAGATAAAAATATATTTGGGTAGAGACTACTAAACCATTTCTCATCTATACATGTGATATATTATTTGAACCGTTTAAGTTTAAGATGGATATACATGTCATAAGATGGGTAAGATCATTTCCTTTTTCTTTTTGTTCTCTCTCACAATTTCTTGTCTATTACCTCTAATAGAGTTAATATTAGAGTATATAACTATATCCTTTCAACATCATCTTCCATTACTTTCTTTTGTACAGAATAATCGTTGGATTGTTATGGAGTATATTAAATAATCTTAAACCATTTAAAAGAAATCAAAATCAGAAATACAGTAATTCTTGTGTGCAACGGTCCAAAAATCTAAAACTTTAATTCCTTTTTTAGACAAAAGGACCGTTATATAGTATGAGACCGTCTTATTATATACGGAATAATTTGTACTAGTAATAATGAAGATGGTTTAAACTAGTTTAAAAGGGTCTTTAACTCTAAAGTGGTAAAAGTAGGCACATTAACACTACTCTACTTGTGTTAGAATTAAGACTAATAAAAGTAGGCACATGAAGACCACTTGTGTGTGAATTGACAAATTAATTTGCGATACGTTATGAGCTTTTATGGCACTCATCACCGCATTTACCGGTCACACACCCGAATAAATGGAGACTCAGGGCCGACCCAAACCCAAGGGGTCACAATTCGATTCTAGGAACCCGAAATCAAACAAATGGATCACATACTTCCTAGAATAGAGCCTTCGAATTAAATTGTTTGATTGTTTTTCTGATTAATTGGAAATAAAACTTTAAGGATTTTCTACATGGTACCTTCCAACTATTGATTTTTTTTATATAGTACCCCTACTTTTTTTGCTAAAAATCTTTGATGATGTATAATTATTACTCCGTACGAGTTTGGAAATCGATTAAAAAAAATTCCAAATTGATCGTCTCTATGATCTTCAGTTTAACTTAAAAAAACACATATTTTCCAATTCATAATCGAGAGTTACGTTCAGTTAAAGTTTGTTGTCCGAAAAGTCTTCAAATAACAATAACTCCCTACTCAAAATTCGGAAAGCAATATTTGTTTTTTTTTTCAAATTCACCATCTTTAAAAGATCTTTAATTTGATAAAAAAAAATTACCAATTTTCGAACACAGATTCAAGAGTTACGGACGGTAAAAAAATTATATAAAAAAAAAATATATGATGGAAAAAAACCAAGGTTGGAGGATACCAGGTAGAAAATCTCAAAACTTTAATTATTGATTGCCCTTTAGCTTCATGTGATTTTAACTTTCTGGATAACTTTTTCTTCCCATAAAATATACTTTCTCCGTTTCATTTAATTCTTTGCATTTACTTTTTTTTTTTATATTTGTCAATTCACGTTTTCTTTTGTCTATATTTTTTTGATACGTATTTCTCGATTAAACAATTTTAAAAAAATTTACATAACCTATATTTTATTTTATATATCAGAAGTTACATTGACTTTTTTTTTACTCAAATAATGTCCAAAAAGTAAATGCAAATAATCAAATGGAACGGAGGAAATAATTACGATATTTATTTGTGTACTTACCGGGACTAAAATGGTGAGTAGCAGCAAGAAGGTCGTCGAACCCGAAATTCCTCCACGGCTTATTGATACGTAAAAGACTACAATCAATGGTATCCTCTGCACTCCGAATTCTACTTAGTTTCTTCCGAAGCAGTCTCTTAGCAGAGATATCATAGCTCGAAAACATGTTAATGGAATTCGACAACCTTTGTACCCCGGATTTCTTTTTCATTGTGTGAAGAAACCCTTTCCATTGACTCCCCAAGCTAATACTGCTACCACCACCATTGTCGTTGTCGCCTTCATTGTTGTTGCTTATTAATTTATCAATGGCGGAGGAAGAAGAAGAAGTGGAGCTAATGCTGCTGCTGCTGCTGGTGGTTGGGCTGTTTGAAGCAGAGGATGAATCTGTTATTGGGATTTCCAATTCCAGTACTCCTCTTGGCGACCCCTCGCTGCCTTCGCTCGACCCTATTTCCAGCTTCATTAATCCTGCTTCTGCTTCGTTTGTTTCGACTACCGGCTGGGTTTTCTGAATTTCTTCCGAAAATTCTTATGCAGAAAAAAAAAAAACATCAAATTCCCAAAAATAGTATACGGGCCACCTTAAATTCTACTCCCTCCTATTCAGAGTATTCCTTCTCAATTTTTTTTTGGAGGGAAACCAAAGAGAGGAGTAAAATAATAATAAAGGTGAAGATAAAATAAGAGTGATGAATAGAAAGTGGGGGTATGAAGTATAAAAGGTGAGGTATAAAGTGAAAAGGTGTTGAGGAAAAGAATAAAGAATTGAAGGAAGAATAAAGAATGATTAAAATTATTTCCAAGAAAGGAAAGTGGAAAGAAAATAAAACTAAGCTCAAAAAGAAAAGTGGAAGGAATACTCAGAATAGGAGGGAGTACTACTTACTCTCTAAATCTCTAAATCTCTATATTATAATGTGATTAAGTGTGTTATTCGTTGAATAAAAAAAATTGATTCCTCTCTAGCAGTAGTTCTTTTAGATCTTTGTGTATTATAACGTGATTAAGTGCGTTATTTATTGAATAAAAAAACCTGCTTCATCTCTAGCATTAGTTTTTTTAGACAAAAATTAAGGAAAGACTAAAAAATTGAATAAAGGTAAATAATGGGAAAATATACCCCTCCAAGTCTAACTTATATTCCTTCTTTACTTTTTGGGCGAAATCATTCTTTCTTTCCTATTTTTCTTTTAAACCATCAACATGTGGTTCATGTTTACTCATTCATTTCTCTTTTCTTACCTTTTTTCATCTTTTAGCCATACCTTCTCACAATTAAAGGAAATAATTCATTCAATATTGACTCGGAAAGAGTAGTACGTTTGATACGTTGAAGGAAATAATAAATAATTAAAAGGAAAAAATAAGTACTCACTCCGTACAATATTTTTACCCAATTTTATTAAAGTACTTCTCACAAATATTAAAGGAATGAGTTAAAAAATAGTATCAAACGAGTAATTGATTAGTAGTACACCAAAAATATTCAAACTAAGTTAAGGAAAGAAAATTCAAACAGAAACACAAAAAGCATAGTATTCCCTCTGTATCTACATGTTCGTCCACTTTCAATATAATACTTCACTCATATATTAAACAAAGTGGACGAACATATAGATACGGAGGGAGTAACGTACTCGTAGAAGCCAAGGGAAGAAAAAGAAGGTATCGTGGAGACCGTAAAAAGTCAAATGTTATCATTTATCTAGATACGAGGGAGTTATTACCTTGGGCAGTCATTATGTAGACACTGACTTGCTCCTTGAGCATATATGGTAATATGTCTAACGGAAATAGAAGACGAAGTCGTAAAAAAAGTGTATGTGGCAGTGACGAGACAAAGAGGAAGGGGATGGGAAATGAAAGTAGAGAATGAATGGAAAAGGGTATATCTTGTAAGGTGGTTATTCTTAAGAAGAGTTAGTATAGGGAAGGGAGGGAAAGTGGTTTAACTTCGGATCATGATTTGGAATATGTAGTACCACTATTTGCTTATATTTATACTCTGTTTTATTTTTAATTTCTAAAAATAACTCTATACTGTAGTTGTTGCTATACTTCTTTTTGGAGGATTTGGTATTTTTTCTATTTTGCCTCAAGCATATACCAAAGCAAGAATAAATAATGTAAAAGAATATCACAAATTCTTGTTTTTGACGAAGTTATACATCATATTAGTGAGACGGGTTAAATAATACTCCCTCTGTTCCAATGAATTGTTTGTCTTTGCTTTTGGCACCAAGGTCAAGAGATCCAATTAGAAGGTGACATGTGGAACCAAGAGTCAAATTACACATAAAAAGCATTCCTAAAATAGAAAGGCAAACAATTCATTGAGACACCCCAATATGAAATAGGCAAACAATTCATTGAAACGAAGGGAGCATCCATTAATGATTTGTCTTTACTTAACTAAATGATTATTATTTGTCCCATTATAATTATACGACGGATAGTATCGTCACCAGGAAAACTACGAGTAATTGATAGTCTATTTGGGCTCTTTTGTTGGTGTTTTGATCTTGCCGCAATTCACGCCAACAAAAGTTGATATTTAATTCACTCACTTTGTCCCAAGTTTAGGACATTGGCAAAATTACGGCTTAATTATGATTTTTATGTTAACAGTCTCACAAAATATTACTCTCTCAGAGAAGAAGGTTCAGCTCACGTGATTAGAACTTCCTTGCCCACCTCAAGAGGTCAGGGGTTCGATTCTCATCTGCAACTAAGTGCGCGCTTCGTTATACCAAAAAAAAAATATTGCTTCCTCAATTTCATTGATTCCTTCCTATTTTTATGAGTTTCACCTCCTCTTTCATTTGATTTTGGTTTAGAACTTGAGATGATGTATCTAACATGGTATCAGAATCAATATAACTAAAGTTTATGGGGCCCTTTCTAAAGTGAAATAAGTATAATATCTGACACCAGATATTATAGAGAAAAATGAGTTGCATCCACGCTTAACCTCAACTCCCCCTTCCAAGATTAGTGTAATCTTTTTTCTTCTTGATTTTCACGTCGAAAGTAAATGTAAATAAACTAACTCGACCAAGATAACACTATAGAAAGTAGAAACACAAATAAAGTGGACAAATCTAGGGAACTTGTGGAGCCTGAAGAAACTTCCTTTCGCTCTTGGGGACTGGAGTATTCATAGGATCATCTTTTGATGTCTTTATGGAGTACATGAGTATGCATAAAGGTTTGAGTGCCAAATTATCATTCTATAACGAGAATATCCGTTACAAATTTGTGACAAGTCAAATAATATCCAGTTGGAAGGAGACAAACAATTTACCACGAGTATGTCATAGCACTTTTTTTTTTTTGAAGTGAATATCAATTTCATTAATAATAAGCAATCCG
Source organism: Agrostemma githago (assembly GCA_958450325.1). Taxonomy (NCBI): domain Eukaryota; kingdom Viridiplantae; phylum Streptophyta; class Magnoliopsida; order Caryophyllales; family Caryophyllaceae; genus Agrostemma; species Agrostemma githago. Next base: position 2,835,382 of record OY288248.1, read on the forward strand.
GCATCTACAAACGATGTCAAATTGAACTGAATACAGATTTGTAAAAAATAAATAAAGAACACCATTGAGACAGAGATCACTATTAGAATAAAGCGCTTCTGCATAGCCTTCTATATATCGTTGTTTATTGACACAGCCTTTCGCAAAGGAATCTATAGATCTGATGAGATAGTCTCCAAAATGATGAATTTTTTCTATTTTGACAAATAGTAGACCGAGATCTGACCTCAATTGTATCACCGTACGTAGAAATTTCATTGCTCTCATGATCTTGCACATAGTTCTTGAAATCTAAGAACTATACTAGTGTAAAGGACTGAAACCTCGAATTAAAGGACAGAAACCTCGAAATAAAGAACGAAAAAACAACTCTCATAAAAGAGAGACTTTTATTGAATAAGATTTGATTATAAGTATTGAGAATTAAACAAATTTTTGTGGCTTACCATCGATTAAGTATCGATGGAGGCCCCGAATGAAGGGAAAAGTTAGGGTTTTTTTCAGAGATGGAGGAGGAAAGTTATTGTTGGTAGTCATAGCACTTAGACGCATTACAATATAGGGAAGGGGAGATTCGAACCTGGAACCTACAGTCTCAGAACACCTAATCTTAATCACTAAGTTGAGACTTCTTCCATATATGGGTTAGTAATTGTTAAGTACAATATTAATACACAAAATATGGAAAAATGATTCTTGGATCTTTGAAAGGGTTGGCCAAATTTCACTTAAATGTGGAGATAAATTGGAGAATAAGAAAGTTTTGTAGTAGTACACTCTTTTTCTTTTGGTGATTAAAAAAAAGCACATGCATAATATATTTGGTCTCACTTGATTATCAACTATTACATACAAAATAATTAAGTTTAATGAATATAGGTGAAAGTAAATTAAATAATAATTTGCATCAAGGATGGTTGATTTTATCGTCAATCTCGCCAATAATTTGGTCTATATATGCATGAGGCCAAATTGATTATTTTGCATGCATATCACTTTTTCAAAATGAATGAATGGATGAGAAGTTAATTTTACATAGAGGAAAAATGAAACACAAAAATTAGGTCTAGTTACGAATAATGTTGAACTCAATTTAGTTTTAATGTAAAACGAGTTGGGAGTGCGGAGTGCACACTTGTCTAAGAGTAATAAACCGTAATTCTCTAAAATATCTATCGCAAATTTGTAATACAAGCAATGACGGCATACATTAATTCGTGTTTGATAAATACTTAATAAAAAGATAAATGAATGTCTCGATAAATATGAATCATATAAGTATGAGTTTTGTGATAAAAAAAGTATTGTACGAGTAATATTTTGTTTAGAATACATATTACTAATGTCATTATCTCAATTATTAGTTTTGTGATTTTAATTTATTCTCTCAGGTTGAGTTTGGGTACTCGGAATTAATTTGAATATCATGAATTCAATTCTTGTATTTGAATTTCTAGAATTCAAATCCAAATCCAAAATTGTGTTTGGGTACCCTTAGATTTGGAATTTGGGCGGGTAGAGTCGGGTCAAGGTCATCAATTTTTTTTTAAATACTTTATCATTAGAAAAATATAAAATTTCAAATACGGGAAAAAATAAGAAAAAAAATATATTCTAACAAGATTATGCGGAAAAAACAAAAAAAACAAAAAAAAAAGTGAGGGATTTGAGCCCATATACTAAGAATTTAAGGGAGCCAAATTTGAAATAGGTTGAATTTTGTCAAATTTTCAAATTCAAATTCAAATCCCAACGTTTTCAAACGCTTGAAATATTTCAAATCCAAAAATCGAATCCAAATTCAAGTTCTCAAACATACTAATAGGTTGCTAAATTGAAATTCATTTTCCTTAAGTAATTAATTAAAAAAATCTATATACTCCGTATATGGTATTGTGCACTAGGTCTATATTAGTGGTATTATTGAGATTGTTCAATATGTAGTACGGAGTACTCGTACAATTTTAAGAGAATATTTAATTCTAATTTGAATCATTTTTTTTTTTTTTATATTTGTGTTATTCTTAAGACATCTGAAAAGTTATACTCCCCCGTTCCAAAATGGTTGTCCCATTTAATTTTGCATAATAATTAAGAAAATTGTGTAATAATAAAGTATATAGGTAATTATGACTACTTTATAAGGTGATGTGTGAGGTGGGGTTGGTTAATGAAATGGCAAAATGGTAGGGACAAAGTTGCAAAAAATGATATACTAAAAAGGAAAGTTGAGAAATTAGACAATCTTTAAGAATCTATCCAAACAAGAATACGGGATAATCTTAGTGGGACGGAGGGATTATATCATAGTAACGTAATCCATATATCATTCGAACAAAAATTTGGGTGCTCCAACTCCATATATACGTAGTACGTTGGTTGGGGGCAACTAACCCATACGTACGTGAGGTAAGTAGTGTTAAAAATTGAAGTGCACGAACTAAATTAATTAGGTAGTCAAACAAGAATACAAGATTGTGAAACAAGATCGTTGTACAATGAAAATAGGATTATACAGTACAATAGCATTGTGCTACCAAGGTAAAAATTTTGAGCTTTGGTGTATATTTGTTTTAAACATTTATGTGATGTAAATCGACAACTTTACACTAAAGCTCAGAAAGTATATAGCAAAACTCAAAATGTTTGTGAGGAAGTTTAAAATCTTAAAACCAGTTGTACATAAAGTTATGCACAACTAGTTGTATAATCCTCTAGTTGGTTGTACAGTACAATATGTAGAAGAAAACGTGATAATAGATCAAATAGTTATCATTTTGGATTACATAGTGACCTACGAAGTAATTTTTTGTACTTCATATTAAAATTTGGTCACTATTAAAATTAGTTAATTTCTAAATTAAAATGATAGACTTTTTATCGTAAATTGTTATAGATTTTTAACTTTGTTGTGCGGTACAAGAGTCTAAAATACGAAGTACTCCCTCCGTTCCAATGAATTGTTTGTCTTTTCTTTTGACACCAAGGGTAAGGGATCCAATGAGGAGTGACATGTGGAGAAAAACTCATGAGAATGGTCAAATTGCACATAAAAAACATTTCTAAAATAGAAAGACAAACAATTCATTGAGACGCCCCAATATAGAATAGGCAAACAATTCATTGGAACGGAGGGAGTATAATTTATGATGAAAGAAATACTCTTTTGGTATTGGATACTATGTGTTATCATTTGATTAAAATACTTCTCACAAATAATATAAAATGACAATAAATATCGAAACAAAAGGGTAACTAGATAAGAACAACGGGGGACAGAGAATTAGTACTGGAGTAGTATTGAACTAACGAGGGTTAAGTGGGTTGGTTGGTTTAAGGAGTGGATAGATTAAGATGCATGTTCAGCAATCAGCACGCACTCGACACTTGCTCATCTAATCTGTTTTTTCACCACTTCAAAAAATAAAACTTATGATTTTGACTTATGGTTGTCACTTGTCAGCTAATTTAACCTTAATTTGCGATTTTTTTTAATTCAAAAAATAAAATACAAAAGCTTATAAAAGACGATTTTGAGCCAACCTCTTACGGTTGAAAGAAAGGAATTCAGCCTTTGGCTGAAACTAAAGTACGTAAAAGAAAGAAATTAGATGGTTCAACTTTAAAAAAAAAGTACTTACAAATTACTTCGTAAAAGATTATATTGTACAACCGTTGTACAAGGGTAAAAAAATTAATTGTAGTTATTTATGGTCAAAGTTACGATATCACTCTAGATTAGATAAAGATCACTTTAGGTTAACGGTTTTTCTAACGTGTGCCCAATAGACCCACCTTAATATGTTACAGAGTAATTAAAGAAGAAATCACAATGATATTATCACGTGAAATTGAAATACCAACGCTTATTTACCATAATTAGACAATATAACGGTGATTTCTTCCTTAACTAAAATATTAACGTGTGTCCACTGGGCACACGTTAGATAAACCGTTAAGTTAAATAATACCCGTACTCCGTAACACTTTTCATTACAAAATTCATTCCATCCCTATACTCCGTATTTCATTCCATTTCGATATTTTGAATCAAACTTTCTCTTAAAATCTTAATTACAATAGTAAGACAATAAAAATATCCCCCAAAACTGACCCGACCGAATAACTCGATCCGACACCAAAACTAAATTTTGAGTTTGAGTCATTACCCAATTTGACCAGATCCAATTCACATTTTTATTATAGCCAACTAATCAATATTCCTAATGACGAAACCCGAAAATGACCAGAATTCTAATTGACCCAAGCCAACCCAACCCCAAAGCTGTGCCAATTTATTCCGACTTGAGAATAATGACTGACCCAAGCTAGTCCGATCTAGTTAAGTAGTTAACCCGAGAATCGGGAATAAGATAGAGAGGTGGCAATCGGGTCACTTGGGTCGGGTTCGGGTCAAGCCGGATCGGTCATATTGGGTTCCGGTCGTAACGAGTGAACATTTCTTTCGGGTCAGGTTGGGTTTGGATCGAGTCATTACCAGATCTAGTTATTTTTCGAGATTTTCCTAATAATTTTTGTTTTTTTCCTATTATTTTGTTTAATCCTCTTTCATTTGACTAATCTAAGAGATTAGTAGTCTCTTGGTGATCAATCTTATCAGTTGGGGTGGTCATAGCGTTGTATCGGATCTCGGGTCACAAGTGGGTCGGATCTAATCGATTTTGGGTGACTAAATTTTTGAATTCTAAATGATCGGGTTTCAGACGGATCGGGTCGGGTGAGCCGTTGCTGCCTACTCGTACTAGTGTTACTTAACGTTAATCAAAGTCAAATTGGGCAAAAGAGCGAGTCTACTGTCTACCAATTACACCAACCACCACAGTAGAGCAACAACAACGGAGATCAATCAAGTCACAAAAATGGCGGCATTAGGTGAAGACGGCAGCGGATACGAACTAGCTAAAAAGCTTGAAAGCCATGGAGTATGGCGGACATGGCTAGGCGACTCTCTCTACTCCTCCTTCATCCACTTCCTCTCATCTCCTTCTTCATGGAACTCCTTCTTCTCCAACCCCGACCTCCACTTACACCTCCAGCTTCGTGTTCGCGCTCTTCTCTTCGACAAAGCTTCCATCTCTCTCTTCTTACCTTCGTCTTCTTCGTCTTCGTCTTCTCCTCTCTCCTCCATTCTCAATCCTTCTTGTATGTTTGCTCCTCCATTTTGACCTAATTTTATTGATTTTTAGTGATTATTGCAGTTTCTGATTTTGTGCGATTTCGTAGATTTGCAATTGCATGCTGATGATGTTTATTTCACTCTCGAAGATCCTGCTCCGCCGCCGCGAGATTCCAAGGTTCGTGATTTTCTCAGTTTTTATTAGATCAATTTTGCGCGGATTTGGTATTTTTCTTCTTCTTTGAATTGAACTGGATTTTGCATCGAAACTTGTGGTTAATTGTAATAGAGGATACTGTAGTACGGTATCCGAGTAGGTTTAGGGAACCCAAAATGACAATATTGTGGGAAGGTTTAGAAACACCATAGAAGAATCGTCTGCCGGAGAATAAGCAAATATCCTCTATTAAATTGCTTATACATTGAATTAATGAAGATCGATATAAGTGAGATTTGATCACTTTTGATATCTTGGTTTTGGTTGATTTTGCCTTATTGTTTTGTTCTATCATCTACAACTATGGTAATCTAGCCACTCAAGTTTTGGATTACACTCTATGTTGCTCGGACTCGTTTAGAAGTAGGGTATATGCCCAAGTTTCATACTCGGGCTATTTTTATGAAATTCGGCATATTTTGGCTTGAAATGAAGAGTCCGAGTGTCAAGTGTAGGACACGGGTACGTGAGGTAATTAGAAGACTAGGAGTAGCACACAGATTACACTCCCTACTTGTTAGATTTTGTTGTAAAGTAGAGTAGTAGTCATATGATTATAATTCGTTGGTGGCTATCATCTTCAACTCGGTTTGCTAATACATGTTGTGAACATCTGACCCCTTTCCATAATGTTGTTGTATCTGTTATCTGTTTTTGCATTTTCGAAACTGCTTAGGGTCTTTGCTGTGTTTCTGCTGGTTTTATGCATATTTCCGCCTGAAATTTTCTCCATGTATCAGTTGGCTTAAGGCGACTGTACACATGAAATTCGTGCTTCTTGACTCTCTGAGTATAAGGTCATTTTTGGGAATTAGCGTGATATAGTAATAAAAGAGGTGCAGGTAGAAGTTGGAAATAGAGGTTTAAGGATTTCAACTAAATCTTTCAAGGACAATTTTGATATGCTTTTTTTGGCTACATTTGTTGGACTTCATATCTGGTGGTACTTTACGTAGATTTAGTAAAGGCAGTTTTGTTGGTTGATGGATATAGGTTCAGTCTCAGAGATTTACACGGGAAGATTTTCCTGAGACATGGTATCAGCAGTTTATTGAGAAATATAGAGCCAGTAGGCCACACATCATGTCTTCTGCAATTCGGGAGTCTGACAAACGCAGCCCTAGTGGAATGTCTAATTATTTGAAACTTGTAGAGCGGCACAAGCGGAGGAGGGTAGAATTCAAGGAGGAAGACATTGGTGGCTTTGGTAGCTCCGATTCAGAGAGTAGGATGCAACCTAATGCCATGTTGGTTAATGATACTCCCGTAACAGATGAACCTGTTTTCTTTCCAGAGACCATGTTTATGATGAACTGCGTCCCTGATAGTGTGGTGGCACCAAGATCAAGTAATGATGTGAAACAAAAAGTGGACTTTAATGGAGTTCTGGATACTTTACCAAAGTTGTTCACCAAAAGTACTAGTTCTATTATGCTTCAAAGGCTTGGTATCAGGCCTGAGTATCTCAGCATGGAACAAGGGCATGGTCAATCTAACACAGGGATTGGCATTGATGGCAGTAGAAGGCAGTTAGGACAAGTGCAAGCAATAGAGATGTCCAAGAAGGTAGTTGCACGAGCTTTGACAAATGTGGGTTTTGAAGGTGCCACCGAAATTCCTATTGAGATTCTATCCCAGTTTATGAGCTGTCATATCTCTAAACTGGGTCGCGTCCTCAAAGTCCTTGCCGATAGTTACAGGAAGCAGTGTTCAGCAATTGAACTGATCAAAATGTTTCTCCAAGCAGGAGGGCATAGGTAAAAAAATACTCGTATGGTTTTATTGATGCACATATTTATTTGCAAGTTTTGTTTTTTGGATTCATCATTAGGGTTATTTGCTTACACTTTGGTCACTACCAATCCGAGTCTTCCTATAATACAAAAGAACAACCAACAAAAAAGAGATTGTTTCATGTCGCTACCATATTACACATCCTAAAAAACAAAGTATTGACTTATGGAATATTCTATATCCTAATATGGAAATATGTGTCACGCTGTGGTGGATTTTTTTTCCTGCCTAAAAACACTTAGTAGTTATGAACCTACATTGAGTCATTGACCCAAAACATGAATAATGTACCCGCAATTACAATCAACCCAACAAGTTTGTACATAGCGACATAATGTAGCAAACTGTAATAAAATTATTTTTAAGGCTGGAAAGCGACATGACAAAAAATAAATAAATTAAGATGTAACAAAGTCTTCAATAATTTGTTTTTTCTCCTTTAAAAAAAAGGCATGTCCAAATTTAACTATGTAACGGTTTACATTCCATAAGTTCTTGTATAATACATTCTTATAAAATAATGACTATACTATGAGCACAATATCAAGTGAAATTTCATTTTAACATATAAATATAACGTATGACCATATATTTATACTCAAATAACTATTAATTTTTTTTAATTTCGTAACATAAATGGATACGCCAGTCTTAATTCTGTTATTATTAGTTTATTTACTAACAATGTTACCACTTATATAAGTCGTACATTTTGCACGGCCCCTAGACTAGTTAGCTATCTAAAAAGTTCAACGAGATGATTGTTAGCTTACTAATACGTACTAGATGTTTTCAACAGTTATGATTCTAATTAACTACGGAGTAAGTGATAACATATGGAAATAATAGAAAACTCTATATAACCCATGTGTTACTCATGGAGTACACAACTACACACTAGCTCATAAGAGTCATAACTACAAGAGCCTTGTAACTGGTACCTCATTTATTGTTGTCATTAAATGAGATGAATAGGCATTATAATGCCGTTATAAGCCGTACCACTCGAAATCAACTGCCAAATTAATTGGCTCATTTGTCTTTGATGGTCGGTGATTCTCAATTTTTACTGGTCTTTATCTCGGAAGGTGCATGCCGGTATATCAAGTCATGCCTGATTAAAACCATACATTGTCTCTGTTTGACAGTCTTTCCAGTTTAGCTGAACATGTGAAGGATACAAGACCAGCTGTGCCTCAAACTCCACAACAGACTATCAACCCACAGTCTCAGCTGGCATCATTGCAACAGAATGCGCTGCAGCTCTCTCAGCAGGTTACGATCTATACACAGACCTTTTGATGTATGATGCTGTCCATAAGTCTTTCAGGGGAGAAAAGACAGTGAATTAGAAGCAACTTTAATATTGGATGGTTCTTTGATTGTGCAGTATACATCTTTCTATGAACTACTCCGTATATGAGAAACTGCATGTGTATGCATTTCGTGGGAAAACATATTAGCTGTTCGGTTACCAGTAATGAATAATGATGCATATGTACCTCGTCAATGATTTAAAGCTGGATCTCCTTCCCTTGCTGTGGAATTCACAGTGTTTATCTGTTTAACCAAAATTAGACCACTCTGATTAGTTTCCCTTTTCAGGGTTGCTTGTTGTAGACTGGGAAATTCTTGCGTGTTTAAGAGCAAAAGAGTAGGTGAAAATTTTGTCAATGTGATCTTAACATAGATAGATTCCTCTGAATATGAGAATGAATATTTATGTAAACATGATGGCGTGTTCTTAACTCATTGCAGTTTTTGTTTATACTTATGTTGCGTTTGGACCATTTTTTTGCTTTGCCAAATGGCACGCCTTATGTTAGCCTTGCTCTTACTTGATGGCGGCGATTATAAGGTAACTTGTTGATGAAACCATCATTTTGCTGATGAGACCTGTCGGTGAGTTTGTAGGTGCCTCGCCAAATGCATCCACAAATTCCTCAAATGGTTCGCCCTCACAATCTGAGTCAACAACAGTTGGAAATATTGCGAAGACGGCAGATTGCTTCTCCTCGGCCCATGGTTGAGGTGAAGCTTGAGAATCCATCCGATCTTACTATGGACAGCCGGCAAGCCCAGATACAATGGCAGCAACAGCAGCAGCGAATCGTTGCACTTCAGAGATACGGTCATCAAATGAGGCAGCCGACTCCTATGCCAATACCTCAGATGCTATCACCGTAAGAACTACCTCCTCCCCGATTTGTTTGTACCTATTTGACATTGTTGCTCGTAGATTTTGCACTTTAATCAAATATCTCTCCTATGTATATGTAGAGATACCATATAAGTTTTGCGTGGTTTGATTTATCATGAATATTTCCATATTATCTTTCAAAAAAAGGTCGCATCTAATGTTATCAGATTATACTGTTAAAAGATACCTTATCTGGGTGGTCAAGTGTAAAGAGATAAGATAAATGGCATGGAGTGAGTACTTGGATTCATATGATTGTTATCGAGTTGCAATGAATTTATGATATAACTTGGTATATTGGTGTAGGAATACCGGAGCTGTTAGGGCACAGCCGGTGAAGGTGGAAGGTTTCCAAGAATTGATGGGAGGAGATACTTCATTGAAGCAAAATGCAGATGAAAATAAGCTGACTTCACCCTCGAAGTAGATGGTCAGTATTCCTGACAAATTAACTGCTATTTTAAGTGCATTTGTAAGTCCATCTACCTGGTCTACTGTAATTATCCTTCTACTCATGTCCTGGTTGTATCGTTTCACAACTATGCTCACTTGTATAGTTGATCAAATACTCGATCAAAACAAAGATTTAAAGATTTTTTAGTTTATTTTTTGTGTAGCCTCAAAATCGCACTTCCTCACCGGTCTTCTTAGATTCTTGTCTGTATTGTTGATCGGATCATCTGATTAATTTCTTTGATTTCTCATGGTAACATATCGTCTTGGCTCGGGATTTTGATATATATATATATATATATATGGTATTAAATCGAGGTTGTATACCTCATTGTGTTCACTTGGTGAAGGTTCTGATGGTCACTATTCACTATGACTATATTCTGAGACAAAGTGCATATTTGGCCAAATTTGTAATTATTCAAATGTTATTAACAGATTTTTAAAAACTCAGTGACCTTGATTTTACAAGCACCTCTTGCTTTTGAAAAACACTTGGAAAATTATGCTTAAGAAACAAAACCTCACTTTTAAGAGATTAGGCCAAACATGCCCTAAGATCAGGGTACGACAAAGTCGACAACTGATTCCAAGATCACAAGTAGAACATATATTTAACGTCGTGCTTATGAAGTTGTCGTTTTCAGTTTTCACTATGGGATATGTACACAGAAAAGGCCTGCTTAAAGCAAGTTACATTCATGTCGTAGCCTGCTGTATCAGCAACCTTTCGTATCAGCTGTCAACCAAAGAGCAATGCTACGGTTCACGAACAGGTCTGTGATTGTAAAGATACCTCTCTAATCTATCAATATAACATTTGTCTACTTTTTTGTCAGAAACAATTCTGCTCATTTTCTTTGCCTCCTCTTTTATAGTCTTACTGTTTTCGCCGTTAAGCAACTTTGTTATTGTCCTACTGACAGAGTCTCCAGTGAAGGAGCCATCTTCTTCATTTCTTGGAATCTCAATCCCGAGTTTCTTCTCCTCCATGGCTCTGGCGTTTAATCCTTGGTCCAACACAAATGGCAGCATGATGAACGGCTTTCCAAACTGAAGCCCTTCTATGATTGAACTCCATCCACAATGGGTTAGGAAAGCCCCTACTGATTCATGAGCCAGTATCTCGGGCTGAGGAGCCCAACCCTTCCAAACCAGTCCCCGGTCAGAGGTTCGATCCTCAAACCCATCAGGAAGCTCCACTTTACAACCCACTGGTTTCCGAAGTGCCCATAAGAAGACATACTCCGACGACTCTAACCCTAACGCCAACTCGTTGACTTGATCTTGACTCGGCGCTAACTCACTTCCTAGGGCTATATACACCACCGACCCTTCCTTTTGTTTGTTTAGCCATCCCCTAAGCACCTCCCATGTCTCGTCATCCTTGCCGTCTCCCTTCACCTTATACTCCTCGAAGACCGGCAGGAGACCAGTGGGGATGACTGGCTTCCCATGAAGCTTCTCTAGAAGTTTCAAGTACTCAGCATCAAGCTCATCGCAACTCCGGACAGCGAGTAAATCCGAGCCAGTGATCGAACACCCCGTCCTAAACATTCCCGATACCCCAGACGCATTCTTCCAGGTACCACTGAAACTCTTCTTTGCTTCGTGGAGCCGATAGCCGACATTGTTTGGGAACGGGATCCACTTAAGTGGTCTGGTCAAGGCCTTAGGGTCAGTCCACGTGCCATCCCCGTCTTTGATCATGTTCGCTGACGGCCCCATGGCCGAAAGTCCTCGACCATTGATCAAGGAAAAATACACTTTCCTGACACCTAACCTATCCGCAATCTGTGGAACCCAATAATAATTGAAGTCATAGATGACCCAGTCAATTGGACCGGATTTCTCCATGAACCGGGTCAATGGCTCGCGTAAACCGTCACAAGCTTTGTTCAGGAACTCAATCTTATCAAAGGGCACGTCAGAGGTAGCCTCGGCATTAGGCGGAAGGTTTTCAGTACAAGGAAACTTGATAGGCACGAGAGTGAGGAAGGGAAGCAAGTTGAACGGGATTTGAGGGAGGCGTCCTAGGTTTCTAGGGGTGGAGACGAAAGAGATACGGTGGCCCTTGGTAGCAAGACGCTTGGAGAGGTCCAAGTATGGTGTGATGTGACCAAATGCCAGCCATGGAAACACTAGTATGTGCAGTTGCTTTGTGTCTTCCATGGTCTTTGCCTCTAGCTTCTCAATTGAGATCTATTATAGTCGGATTGAGATCCTCTGTCCCATTTTTGTGAGTCCCTCCATATATTCTTCGACATATAAACGATTATCATATTTATTTCTGCAATTTGCTTATGTGTCGGAGCAGCACACAAATGAAACATAAAAGTGAGACGGAGGATCCTAGTTGAAGAGGTATCGGTATGAGGTGTTGGGATAGAGTTGAGAGGGTGGTAGGTAGTTGATGAGTATGAAGGTGCAATTGAGGGCACGTGGTACTTAGTAGTTGTAGCTACAAACTCCAAGGAATGTAGCCGGTGCAGTTGATTGCTACAGAATAATGGGGTACTGTATTTACAAACGGCAGTTGAAAAATAGTGTCGCGTTCTTAAGACGAATGTGACGAAATGTGTCTCTTACAAGGAATGATCGATTGATAACTAAGGTCATAACGGGTTGAGATGGTTTGGGCACGGAAAATTGCCAAGTGAAGTCCCGATTATGAGGTTGAAAAATCGATCAAATGTCTTCAATGACTCTTGTGAGATGAATTCATATCCATGTACATACATATAATTCAAAACTTAGCCTGATTATAACAACTTACTAAAAAGAAAATGAACAAATACTCCATTCATATACAGTACTCGTCATAATTTATGGATCAATCTTGTTACGATAAGCTATAATCTCGTCAATCGAATTGAAATACTTGATTATACAATGCATAGTAGATTAGTTGGTATCGGAATACAAATTTTAATCCGGCTAAAAGTAATTAATTTTCGATTTGAAGGGTGCTAAGAAAACTAATGTTGCCTTGTGCAAGATCATTAGCACTAAGAAAATCCAAAAAATCTCTAAAACTGCTTGATTTATACCTCTTTGGATGATCTTCATCTACCAATTCCTTGGCCGGTTCCATTTCGTCATCCAATCCCAAACTATGAAGGCTAGCTATCGACATCCTCGACTTATCTGAACTAAGAATAGCTCGATGAACCACGCTTCTGTACAACCCGTTGCTTAGTACCTCGAAATGATCCCCTATATGAACCTGCAGGACCCCATCTTGATGCGGGACCAACTTCCACGAACCACCGTCTTCCATGTCCCTAATCTCGAGCCCTGGTGAGCTCTGTAGGAGGACCGTCAAACAGCTGTAGTCCGAGTGTGGCGGGAGGCCTAGGGTTAGGTGTGGTTGAGGACATGGTGGGTAGTAGTTTGAGGCTACTACCTGCATGCCGTCTTTTAGGTCTTTTTTCAGGTATTTCCGACCCAAACCAAGGCTCTCGGTGATGGCATTGCCTAATTTCGTCGCTAGTTTGTGTACTTTCGCTGAATACGCTCCCATGTTTTCCCTGAATGTTTATGTGAAACACGAAAGTCAAGCTAAGCTCGGTATGGTAGTGAAGATACCATAATAATACAATATTGTAATACTACGATATCCTCTATCACTTCAGTATGAGCAAAAACATTCAAAAAACAGTGAGATTACTCAAGGAAGGAAAGTATAGAAGAAAGTGAATTTATCCACAGATTGCAAAATGATGCAGGTAGGATGAGTAGATCAGGGATGCATTTATTTTGGCTAATTTCTAGCAGAATTTAAGGTAACAAGAATGTATTTATTACAATTTTTAGAATTTAATAATCTGAAATCATATCAGACACGACACATCGTAGAAAAGTTTAAGTAACATGATTACAGAGTTGTTTGTCAATATACGGAAGTATGACAACCCATACATATACATCATCCCTGTATATATGGATGTCAATTTCACATTTATGTCTTTCGCTTAAAATGAGGTATATATCCTAGAATTCTCAGTAAGAATACAGCGCGTGTTTAGACGTTTGTCTCATGGATATTTTTGGCTTAAAATAATACCTGTAGGTAGGAGGGTTGTGAGGCCAAGAGTGAATCCAGTGTTCCAAGGGGTTGGCATAGTGTTTGAGAAAAACTCTCCAAAATTGAATCTTGTCAATGCCATCCCTAAGGCTTGTACCATATCTCACTGGCTTGTGCACATCACTTGACATGAACTTCATTTTCTCGGGCCCTGGCAACTCGAAAAACTCGTCTGCTGCACCTAGCGCTTTATCCATGATCGACTGCTCTATCCCGTGATTGACGACCTTAGGTTCATATACAATAACTCAAAATATTCAGTCATTTATAACCTTTCAATGCATAGCAACGAACGTAGCAAGACCTAAATTATATTGCTTGTTTGTTTTCCCTGTCAAATACTAAAACCTCGTCAGCATCATAACTATATTTTCAGATGTAACATGTTGAATACATGGATCGTCATATTTTTGCAAAATCTTAGGCTTACTTGGAAAGATTCAATGTAACTAAAGTCAATTTCTTTTTGTTATTAGGCTTACTTGGAAAAATCCAAAGCGGCGACAAGCTTTTCCAATGGAATCAACGACAGCAGAACGCTCAGTGGGACCCATTCGAAGTTGAGCCACATCGATGATGGGGACGTCAGCTATTGGGGAGTTCAAGGTAGGCCGTTGAGAGACGGGAACCTCGTAGCATTCAGGAACATGTGACAATCCCCTCTCTTGTGCACTCTGTCCTGTCTTAAAACATTCAGACTGCTTCTCATTCTCCATTTTAATTCCTTTCAAAAATTTGATCTATAAAACTCTTAGATTCTGCCGAACTATTTATAAGTATTATTAAATCCGAGTTAAACTGGTCCATGTTACATGAAGCTAGCTCCCAAAAACTTTATCTTTATCTTGGAATATAATGCATTGAATTCAGTAGGATTGTAAGAAGATTATTTACCATATTTAGTATTGTTAGTCCTATGAATGTGGCTAGTGGTTAGTAGATTGCTACTACTTGCAAAAGATGAAAACCTCTACATTTGGAACTCTATACAATTCTAAATCTTACATTTAACACTACATGCCACAACTCACCTTTTCCCTTTTATGATCATATTCGTTGATTTTTCCATTTTCAATGATATCTCGGAAACTCGTAGTTTTCAATCTTACGCTTGCGTGCACTTTATTCTATTGTAAAATATGACTATCCCAACACCGTTTTAAAGCATTTATAGAGCATAAATTATTGTTTGTGATGGAAATATCTGTCATAATATTATAATAACGTGTCAAATACTAATATACTATCAATTTATACGAAAAAAGACAAAAGCACACAACCAGGAAAAAAGAATATTTTTTCAAAAAAATTATCTACATAAATAATAATTGACCCATTATAACATTGGTTTATAATAGAGTAATGTTGTCGACCATAAATATCCCGAAAAATATCAGTGCCAGTTGCCGTAATTCCTGTAGAAGTTGGAAGAATATTGTAAAAAATGTTGATTGGATTTCGTGTGCGCGTATGAATCGTGGGTAAAGTTGTTTTATTTGTGGAGTGGGTCATGTCAATTAATTTCAGTTGCAGAGTGACCAACATTTCATCAAAGTGGTTGGTACTCAAAGTTTTGAGGATGTCATTTCACAAATTTACAAATAACACTTTGCGTCATTTCATCTCATAGTTTCCTAGTTTCAGGCCCATGAAACCGTCTCTTTCATGAGATCATATTCCCATTCTTTTCGGGTAATCCCTCCGTTCCAACCATTTGTATACATTTAGTTTTTTAACACTATTTATAAGTGATGAGAATCTTCAATGTTTAAATCGTCTAATAAAATACATTATGAATATCAAATTTTTATAATTTTTAGTAACACGTAACTAAAGATATAGACAAAAGAAAACGAGTATCGACGTACGTGAATAAAGCAAACGTATACAAATGGTTGGAACGGAGGGAGTACTGCTCCCTCCGTACTTTATCTTTCTTCCTGTTGTTTAAGATTTGTGAAGAGTATTATATTGAAATGGGAAGAAACATACAGGATGGAGGGAGTAGCGTTTTCCCCCACGCGGGTATTCTATATACTCTCCCCGAGTTCCTATAATTTACCCATTTGCTTTTTGGGTGAAAAATAACAAAGGGAAAATGACTGGTTAAAAAAGAAAGAAGGAAAATTAGAGAAATGGTTGGATAAATGTGAACCACACATTTATGACCAAAAGTAGAAAATGGGTAAAAGATCAAACTCAGTCCAAAAAGAAAATGGGACAATGTTAGAAACTCGGAGGGAGTAGTTATTATTCTGATCCTCTAATGTATGTATTTAATTAATTGATTTTGGGCTCTACTAGCGTTCATTTTGCCTTGAGATTTGATGTAGACACTCCTTTAACCGTGCGGTTTTAAAGACTTGCTATAACATATTTCAAGACAGGAAGACTTTTTTCAATTAGTTATGACTCACGCTCAGGGCTCGGCCACCGTAGCTTTCAATTGAGGGCTAACTGATTGTTGACACACACACACTATATCTTTATGTATTTTTTGTTCAACGAAGTGCATACTTAGTTGCATTATAATATAGGGAGAGAGAGATTCGAATCTGCGACCTATTGTCACTGGATACCTCATCTTAACCAATAGGTTAGGACATCTTCGCATCTTTCAGTTTAGTTTTAAAAAATAATACTGTATTACATATCTTTATATAGTAAATTTATTGGAACTCCTTTTTTTAATAGCAGTTATTATAGAAACTAGACCTGTCGGATTATAATACGGGTCAGTCAGATACACGTCGCGCATCTAGTTAGAGTCAGAATACGTGTCAATGATGAGTCGTCAAAATAATAATTAAATGATACGGAGTATAAAGTAAAATAAAATGAGGGTGTATGGCCTTTTTCGCTGTATCTAATATTATAATCACGTTAGCATCAGATCATCATCTGATGGTAATAAAGTTGATGTACTAGATTTTTGATCATGAGAAATCACAGGCATTTGATCATGTTGCAGGGGAAGTTTATATATGTACTCGTTATTCAACCATGGACAGAAAAAGCAATTCGAACTCGCTTCACAAATCACAACTCGAAAATACAGCAACGACAACCAACTTTGTAGGTCTGTTTACTTTATCAGCAAATGCAATGCTACAAAGAATTACCAACGATACTAAAACATACTCCATACTCTGTACTTAAGAGACGTCCCATTTCAAAAGGGTGATACTTTTTTATACTTTGACATTACTCAATCATACCTCAAAATTACTACCCTACCCCTCCCATTTCCCCCTCCCCACATAAATAAGTTTCTAGAGAGAAAAATATCTCGAAACTTCAAAGTTCATCTCTCTCCGCCACTCCACCACGCCGGTCGCCGGCAACCACTTCGGCCCACTGCGCTGACCACCACCACTCCGGCTATCTCAATTATTTTTCAGTTTTTTTTGGATTTTCCTAAAAGGTTATTATTAATGTTATTATTTTTTAAAGATTAAAATTAAAATTAACTATAATTAATTAAAATTATAGCAAAATTAAAAAAAATGAAATTAATGCGATGCTATTCACATTAGAAAATACAATTCAAATAATAATATACAATTCAAATAAATAAATAAACGTACAAGCTTTAAATCCTAAACCCTAAAATTCAATGTTACCCCATTAACCCTAAATCAAATCTCTTAATTAATGAATTAAAACTAATTTATGATAAAATATCGATTAACAAATTATGATCCATATTTAATTCGCAAATAATTGATGGAATCAGTTTTATAATTGACGAGAATTAATTTTGATAAAAAAAATAGAAAAAGGGTAATATTGGAAAATTTATGAAATTTTAGGGACGATTGAGTAATACACAATTATGAAAAAGTAATTCCGTTTCAAAATATCTGACCACCATCAACCGAAAGACAAGGGCAAGGAGTACGTTTAATGTTTGGGCGCATAATACATTAGCGCAATAACAGAATTAAACATGATACTTTTGACAAAAAAAAAAAGCATTAAATTGTCATTCCGGTTTCAAAGTGAAACAATGTTCCTCTGATCTAATGTACAGGAGTATGATGCACAAATTTAAACACTATCGCTTAGTTTGCAGATTAGACGATATGGAGCTAAATAAAATGACTTTTCTTCGATAAACATAAAATAACAAGACGGAAAAGAATCAGATAAATAGATTAACGATAAACTTAGAAACTTTGCTATATGGATCATCTTCAACTGGGATGAGATTATGAGAACGACAGTGGTTTACCTGTATGTCATAATTTACAGGGAGCTTAGGATTGACAGTGAGACAGACATCTCTTTCCACTGTTGATTTCGAAGACAGTCCAAAACCTTCGGTCTATACATATGAAAGTGGAGCAGAACCTCAATACTTGATGACGTGATGCCGCAGCCAAAGCTCATACATAACCATATGGAAAGCATCATATTTGATCGGTGGGGTGTTCCACTGAAAGTGCTTTTGTATCTGCAAAAAAATGACCAGAATGAGCAATCGAATGATACTACTACATGGTAATCAAAGTGTAAACTAATTTTAACTACGGTTAGGTAGAAATCTTTGAGACACTGGATGACAATGATGCAGGTCACCAAGAGCTGCAATTAGCCAATTACACATAAATAATCTCTACCTTAACCATATTCATGTGCAGGCGAGTAAATTCTGCATCTGATATTCGCTTCAGAATTTGCTTCAACTGATATACATCTTGCTCTCTCAGCACAACAGCAAATTTTCGCCAGTCCAGGATGTCATTAAATGGTAGGTCGTAGTAATCAGATATGATCACTGTACAAAAGAATGCACGCAACTGAATTAAAGAAACTTCAATTTTTAAATGTCAGTGTAAAAGCTGTTAGAACCCCGGCGAGCACTGTTATACTGATCTACAGTACATAATAATCAAAAGAAACTTCTATCTTCCACCATCTAGGAATCTTAATTTTCTCACAAAGTTTATATGATGGTCACGTCACAAACTAGTATACAGTAAATGGGTGACATCTTACCAGGAACACAACCATAATGGATAGAATCCGTGATACGGGCACTATTAACTTGAGAACCACCAGGGCATATGCAAAATTTATTTCTGTAAAACCTCTTTTGGTACACCAAAGGTCCAATAGCCCTACTTATTCTGTTGTTTGAAATATCAAGTTCGGTATCATTCTCCCACACTCGTGCCAAGATCACTCTAATCTTGGAGTTCCGATGGCCAGCCCAAAATCCAAGATTTGTCCTGCAATGTTCATTTTCGAGTAACATCATGACTATGCCAAAATGACGGTATTTCACAAAAATTACTATATTACTGATAATCCAAATATACATTTATTTCTAATTACCTATTCTCTATGTCATTTCCTCCAGCAGGAAGAGCAAACGGTTGCAGAACTTGGGGTAGAGCAACATCTTTGTGAGGGATAAAGTCCACATTATAGCTTGGAGAGCACACTACTCGAATTGAATTCTTTACTAGAAGGGGTAATCCCTCTGTCGCCCTTACTCCAACATCATGACAGGTGACAAAGAAGTGATCAGCTCCCAACGTCCTATTCCAATACGGATACTTGACTATCAAACTCTCAACGTAGTCCTTGACGATAATGGTCATGTTTTCATAGGAAGTCCCCTGCATACCAAAATACACATTCAGCTTGGCTAGCGATAATTGATAAGTTCATAGCCAATGTGACTGTGTTCTACAACACCATACTAGACCAAGTACAATGTAGCAATGGCAATGCGAAAAAGCACACATTCATGACTTTTTATTTTGGTTTGAATGTGTACACATTTATCTAATTCTTGTTTGATCTATTCAAAGTCCACACACCAAGTATAACAACCCAACACACCGAATAAGATGAGATGTGGAGTACAACTTTGGGCATTTTGTCCTCGCTTAAGCCACACAACACTAATCTGATGGGTAGAATCTCTTATAAATTTCTCATAAGCTCCTCCTCAATTTCCCGTGTTGGAGAAACTAAACCTCATAACCTCACCGAGTATAATGCCAACTTCCACCTATACACCTAACAGTACATCTTCAATGCTCAATTTCCAGACACGGGAAAAACTAACATCATAACCTCACAAAGTGTTACTCCGTATATTAACTTCCACACACGCACCTAATCGTACATCTTCAATGCTCAACTTCCGGATGTGAGAGAACTTAACCTCATAACCTCACAGAGCATTACTTTAACTTCCACATACGCACCTAATAGTACATCTTCAATGCTCAATTTCCAGACACGGGAAAAACTAACATCATAACCTCACAAAGTGTTACTCCGTATATTAACTTCCACACACGCACCTAATCGTACATCTTCAATGCTCAACTTCCGGATGTGAGAGAACTTAACCTCATAACCTCACAGAGCATTACTTTAACTTCCACATACGCACCTAATAGTACATCTTCAATGCTCAATTTCCCGACGTGGGAGAAACTTAACCTCATAACCTCACAAAATGTTATACTAACTTCCACATCCGCACCTAATAGTACATCTTCGATGCTCAATTTCCCAACGTGTACGAAACTTAACCTCACAACCTCACAGAATGTCATACAAACGTCAACATACGCACCTAATAGTACATCTTCGATGCTCAATTTCCCAATGTGTATGAAACTTAACTTCACAACCTCACAGAATGTCATACAAACTTCCATATACGCACCTAATAGTACATCTTCGATGCTCAATTTCTCGACGTAGGAGAAACTTAACCACATAACCTCACGGAGCGTTATACTAACTTCGACATACGAACCTAATAGTTCATCTTCGATTCGACGAAGCAGTAATGATTCAATCAACTCAAGCAATGAGCATATCAAAAAACACTGTAGCATACAATAAATAACAAAATTGAGCTCAAAAGAAACAGGATGAAGAAATTCGACCTTGCCGCGCATCTTATGGCAAGAGATAGGGATGAAGAAGAGATGAGCTTGATCCGGATCACTGGTCCGAAACCTCGATTCTCGAATATTCTGGAAGAAATAACCTTCACTCGCGTATTTACCAGTCAATTTCCTCGGCGTCTGGTAAAAAGTATTCGGATCACCGTCAGGGTAAATGTAAACCTTAAACTTACTCTCCATTTCAGCGAAGTTCAATCTGAATATCTCCGGCGTGTGGTACACCTCGGAAAACGCCTCATCTTCGTCGGACGCCGCCGTATGAAGGTGGAGCACGGGGGAAGACGCGGCGGCGGAGGAGGCGGGGGAGAGGAGAGAAGGGCGGAGGGATCGGAGGGAGATGAAGGTGAAGGAGATTAGGGTTAGGGTAGCTAGGGTTAGCAGAGATCCACGTAGGCTGATGAACATTGCGTGTTTCAGCGCCGTCATCGGTGGTGGCGCGACGGCGGGGGTGCGGTGGCGGTGGCGGTGGCGGTGGCGGTGTGATCCGCGTTCAGTGGTGCGCGAAGTTGTGCTGGGAGTGAGAGGAGTGTGTCATGTCTCGTATCTGTGACTATCTGTTTCTGCGTCGGTTCGGGGAAATAGGCAATTGAAGTCATCATGCTCGTAAGCGACCCGAACCCGATCCGACGACAGTTATGACCCGACCTGAACCCGACCCGCCCGCCTGATTGCCACCTCTACTCATACTCTCCCTCATTCATTTAATTATTTACATGAGTATTCTTTTGTGAGGAGAAATGGTGGATCTATGTAAAGAATAAGGCGAGTTGGTGGTGAATGAAATATTGAACACGATCTATTTCATCAGCAAAACGTTGGGTGATAGACACCATACGAGACCAATTTATGGTCCAGTCAACCCTACTGAACACTTAGAAGTAAATTTTACAACTCGTAAAAATTAAAGGGAGTACCTTTTTCGATCCAGTTAGCCCCTAAAATAAAGTGAAAATGTAATCATTGAACTAGATGAAGCTAAGGGGTAACAACTACTCGTAACAATTAATAAGTGCAATGGTTTGGTTAAGGGACTTGCTTACAAATATGTGAAATTATAAGTTACTAGTCAAACCATTGTTTCACGTCATATTGATTAGCAGAAATCGCAAGATACTCGTGGTTTGGAATAAAAATTGGTAGAATTGCACGTATTGTCATTTAAACAACTCACAAAATATGAGGAGCACAACAGAAAACTTTTGAGTTTTGAGGGTGTCGATTTTGTTCCTCCACCCTCAACCAGGGTGAGAGAAATATACAATTTACTTTATTATATGCATACAATACGGTATATATGCTTTAAATTAGACGAATTTCATAATACAAATCAAGTACGAGCATTAACTTAGCAGCAAATCTTACTTGTGACGGATATATCCGTCACAAGCATGCGACGGGTCAAATATTATCCATGTGGTAGATAAGACAAAATATTGGTAGACATTTTAGTCTTGTCTTATCTACTTACATGGGTAATATTTGACCCGTCACACACTTGTGACGGATGTCGTCCTTACAAGTAAGAATTTGTGTTAACTTAGAGCTCTGACCGACCACATGTGAAAACAATTGATTGTTAATTAAAGCCATTCTAGGATAATGATGACCGTTTCGAAACGGTATTTATATAATGTAGAAGTGTGGGGAAAAAACGCAGTATGAGTCCCAAAGTCAAGCTAGTCCACAATAAAAGCAAACACACGTGACACGTGGCATTAATAATGTCTACTCCGGAGTATATCATACGGAGTTTCGTATGGAGTTTCGTGTCAAGCTCCGAAACGGTGTTGAAACGTTTTTTGTAAGTCATTGCCAAATTTGTTTTGGAGTCTTGGAGATGATGGGGCAGATTGAAGGGTACTAACTTCGAGGATCCACCGCCCTCTTCCACCACTTTCAGTTTTCGTTTCAATGCCAATTGAAATATTCTCGATAATTTATAAGAAAAAATATATATACAGAGAAATCTTATTTGATTCGTTTATAGGTAGACACCATATATGATTAAACTTGACTCATCAATCATCACAGAGCGATAATGAGCTCATTGTCCCCGTCATATGGAGCATGAAGGGACAGATTGGATGAAATGAACGAACTTACTTGAATCACTATATCAATAATGCTTTGTGCTTATCTATCTAAATAATTACTCCCTCCATTCAATACCAATTGTCACTATTCATTTTTGCACCAATTTTAAGAAAGTAATAAAAAATGAATAAAAGGAGAAGAGTGTGGACCAACACACCACACTTGTCCTAATAATAGTGGACCAAAATGAAGTATGTGGGTCATAGTAGTGGTATATGGTGTAAATAAAGTAAGATATTGAGGGCAAATTCGTCATAATAATTGCCAAAAAAAGAAAGGTGATAAGTGGATTTGAATAAACCAAAAAGGAATAAGTGAAGAGTGGAGTTGAATGGAGGGAGTATCATTTAACCCATTATATATAACGATATGATGGATGATTCTGTCACAAGGAAAACGATTACTTACATAACAATCAGAAACAACAATAATTATTTTAATAAAGCAGGAGCATTACTGGAAGGAAGGAAGGACGAAGTGGGTGCCCATTATCACAAAGTTGATGCTGCATCATATCATAGTGTTAAATGTGTGTCTATATAAACACTAAAGAGAGAGACAACAAATAAAACAATCTATCGTGATATCATAATACTACGGTATCCTGTATCAGATAGCAGTAAGCTAGCAAGTAACATTCAAGCATGGAAGAAGGAAAAGACTTCAAGAGTTGTTGCCCCGGATCCGATAACCCATCATGCGGGTACGTTTCTAATTCAATTTGGTAGCTAATTTTGGTCGCTAATTCAGTACGATTTAAAGTTAATAATTTGGTGGTCGAACATACATACATACATATATATATATATAGAGGTAGGTTCTTATAAGGTCAACAACTTTTTTTAGTTCCTAAGTTTCAGTGTTAAAGTTAGACAAAAAGTGCTTAAAGTTACACGAGATGAGTGATAAAGTTGCACTTTTATCACTTGAAGTGATAAAAGTGCTGAATGTTATAGTTACATATCAATTTTGAACAAATGTAACTTTATCGTATGTCATCTGTAACTTTAATATAGACTTAAAAAAATTGTTGATATATATGCAGAGGAAGTGGTGGTGGTGGTGGTGGCGGCAGCAAAGCATACTGTAAGTGTGGACCAGGATGGAAATGTGAGATACAGAAAGTCGAAGCAGCCGATACAAAGCCCTTCTACAACTGCGCAGACGACAGTAGCAGGTGCATCTGCGTGGAAGGGAAAGAGAGGGCGAGTAGTACTAGTAGTGTGGTGGAGACTGATGGAGCGTACTGTGTGTGTGGGGAAGGCTACTGCTGT
Organism: Agrostemma githago; assembly: GCA_958450325.1. NCBI lineage: Eukaryota > Viridiplantae > Streptophyta > Magnoliopsida > Caryophyllales > Caryophyllaceae > Agrostemma > Agrostemma githago. Next base: position 2,859,579 of record OY288248.1, read on the forward strand.
AAAATCAGTAAAACTGAAGGGCCTGATGCTGGAAAGGTTTTCTGTGAGTGCGGTAATGGTTACTCTTGCCAGGTTACTGCCTCCGGGGACAAAGTCGTCTTCAAGGATCATGCCTAGCCTTTATTTAAATCTGCTGTACTGTTATTGTAATGTTGTGATGTCGTACTGTACTGTACTGTACTGAGTGTGTTGCCAATAAAATTGCAAGTTTTCTTCTTTTCTTGAATTTGCATCAACATGAAGGAGTTGTAATGTATCCGATGTGCCTTGCTAGCTAGAGGTTTCGATGTCAGATCAGTTAATGCCTTTAACTGGCCAGGTCCTCGGAGGTTGTAATCCTACACGTACTAGTACTACATGTGTGTCATTAATCGTTAATTAAGCATCTATCAGTCGAACATCTTCGTCATTATTTCTTGGAATTGAACATTGAATCCACCCTAACTTCAGAAGTTCCGTAAATACTAGTACGGAGTATGATTTATGGTATCAGGGTTTGGTATAATCTAAAGCTCTACATTGGGCAAATTAGATACTCCAAAGTAGGTCAAAAAGTAGATTAATGTTGTGTGGGATGCATGGAGCTAGATTAGAAAAGAGGAAGATAAGTGATCAAATATTACTACGTAGGATAATAAGGTCATGTTCTTTTGAACTGAATTAGGCTAAACTAAATTGATTTGAAGTATGATAAGATTGAACTGAAGTTAACTGAAAAGAAATACTCCCTCCGTTTCTATGATTTCTTCCACCTTAAAGGTGGCACATTTCTTAAGAAAAACAATAAAATAAGTAAAAGTAGAGAGGGAGTAAAGTAAGTGGGCCACCTAGGTAAGAGAGAAGTGTGATAGAAAAAAGGAAAGTGGAAGAAATCAAAGAAATGGTTGAAAAAGGAAATGTGGAAGATATCAAAGAAACAGAGGGAGTAAAAAAGATCGATCTATCGCCTGGCCTAAATTGTGTACGTGTTACCAACTACAGTACATCATACTCCGTATTAACTACTGAGTATAATTAATTAATAAGAAATTAAGAAGTGATTACTTGAGTGTATAGAGATTAGAGATTACACAATCACGGAGTATGTAAAGGTGTAACTGTGGTACGGATTCGTTACGATTCTCATTAACTTGTTCCCATGGTTAGTAAAGGAAACAGATAAATGATCAAGATGGAAAAAATCTTGGATGAATACAACATTTCATTCATCCAAATATTTTGACCCAATGAAATATACATAGAATTCTAAATGAGACAAACCCGTAAGCTTGTGATAAGTGATACTCCTATCAAGTACACTATCTGTTGAGCTTTTGAACAACTAACCGATGCGTCCATCTTGTAACAGATCAGACATGTCCGTTGTAAGAATAAGATAAGTCTAATAGCAAAGGCAAGGCACAGGTAGAGATGAGACAAATAGTCTTTTTTTCATACTTCCTCCGTTCACTATTTATCACCTCACTCCATTAAAATAATCCTCACATATATTCAGCTAATGGGGCGATAAATAGTGGACGGAGGGAGTAATACTTAACCGAAGTTTATGACTGATACTTCCGTCACAATCAAAGAATTTGTGTTCATTATAATGCTAGTTATAAATATGAACACACCCATGGGCCATGGAAAGTTAAAAAAAACGTAAAATAAAGTACCTTTATGAAATGAATCACACAGAAGACAATCAGTATTGGTAGTAGTATAGTTGGAATCATAATGTAAAGTCGCCAAAAAGACGGTTTGAACATATGATGATCTTTCGAAACGGTATTTCGAACCCCAAAAAACGCACTCAGAAACGTGGCAGACACAAAATACCTACTCCTAGATCTCAATTTGTGTCTCTTCTCAGACATTGCATGCGCAACGAGTCTCAATCCAAACAAAAAGACAACCACTTATTGTTTCGTTATGTCTTCTGCTATATGATATTCAGTACTCTTTACCAACTCTTTGTTGAGTTTCGAAACGCCATCTAACCGTTTTTTTAAAAAGACGTGTCAAATTCGTTTACAAAGCTGGTGTAGTGGTGTGTACATGGAACATACTCCATCAAACAGTAGTTTGGTTTAATTGATTTGATTTGATTTGATTGGAATCGAATGGACTGAGATATGATTTCGTTGAGATATGACGTTCTAAATCCGTACATGTCAATTATTTGGTTCAACTTATAAGTGGCGGAATTGAAGTTTGAAATTAGTCCACTTATCGTGAGACATCATATACGAGTAATTCACTAAAACTCAAAATAGTAATCAACATTATGTGAGAGATCTCACGAAAGATCGTCTCATTTGAGAATTACTGAATTACTCTGTAGTGTATATATTGTTATTGTATAACAAGTGGACTACTAATCACTTGAATGATCAAATTACCAATAAAATCAATCGTGATACAGAGAGGTAAACCAATAACTAAAACACTCTAAAGTAGAATATGTAAGATGGAGTATCTTCCTGCCAGGGCCGGTCCTGACTATTTAGGGGCCCTAGGCGAAATAATAGAACGGGGCCCCTTTAAAAATAATCGTAATCGTTATTTTTACTATTTTCGTTAATATCATCCTCACACTTGCATTTGGGCCATAATTTTCATTAACTACGTTTCTAACAACAAATATTTCAATAATTTCTTGTTATTATGATTTCATTACATCTACGGCATTGCAATGCAATTCTAGGTAGCATGGTTTGCACGTTAACGTACAAATGATTCAGGCCGTCAAATGATATTGTGAGTATGATGACTCATAGATAGTGTATAAATTTAAAATCCTTGAAATTAATGACTCATAAATAATTCATTATTCGATATTGTTTTTTTTTAAATAGTTTTAATACGATCATTGATATATTGGTATAAATAAAATGATAGCAACAAGAATCCTTAGTTTACATTTTTTTTTTAAAAATCTTTACTTAAAAGTACTCCTATATAGCAAAAAATCATTACAATAAAAAGAAACCGAAATGATAAAGACCCATTAAATAAGGAAAAATAAAGAGTCTTAAAAAAAACTAAGATAATTGATTGGTGCCTTATTAAATAAGGAAAAGTAAAGAGTAATAAGAAAAATGATAGCAACAAGAATCCTTAATTTAGAATTCCAAAAAAATTACTCTGTAGAATTCCAAAAAGAGTAATAACAAAAAACTACAAAATGCTTGGGGCAAGGCTCGAACCAGGGACGTCACCGCCCCATTAGCCTTTTGATATGTTGGTTAACCAACACACCAAAGCAAATCTACTGCAACTTTTAGTAGCTAAATTGCTATTATAGTTGTATCAATCAGACTTTTCCCTCTCTTTGGGCCCCTTCCAAGCATGGGCCCTGGGCCGCCGCCCCACCAAACAGGGCTCAGGGCCGGCCCTGCTTCCTGCTCATCTCCTATCATTGTTCAACAATATGATGAAGATATCATCTATCCGACTAAATATTGAGTGGGCATGGTGCCAATGGGCAACGACCATATCACCTTATGTTCGGACCGACTTTATGTTGGCTTTTAATAATTAATACTCGTATTCTCTACCATCCAAACAAAGTTTTACATGAATCTACTTTTCTTCTCACAAAAAGTGGATCATCTAAAGATTTGTTTGGATGAAAGTATACGACTATACGTTGGCTTTTAGTAATTACTCTCTCACATTCACTTAAAACCTAACGTAAGTTAATATATATGATTTATTTTAATTAAATGGTAGGAATCGGTGAACGAGAGAAGTAATATACTTCCGTTTTTTCCTAAAAAAATTATGCTAAAATGACAAGTAACTCGGAAAATAACAAAAACGAAGGATTGAAGAAAAAAATAATTGTGGACAAACAATATGAGCAATTATCAAAAAAAATTACAACTTGTGATTGCTTGCTCTTTATTACAAAGAATCATACTGTAATATACCAACATCTAATTTTATGTTTCTTTGTTCTCACAATCATTTCATGCGTGGTGATGTATTGACTTTTGAGTACAAGAATCATCTGGGCAGCATACCTGTCGTATAAGACGATGTAGACGGGAGTCCGAGACTCCTTGGCAACCCGATTGAGTCTGTACCTACACCGTATCCTCTTTCACTCGTCTCTGCTTCAAGAGGCAATTCGTCCAACGTCTGCAAAATACCAACAAGAATAGGAGAAGAGGATACGATTTAAAACGCATAGGCAAGATGTTTGACATGGAGAAACTTTGACGATGGACATAAATACTTAAATGGACTACGTGCTCACATTGAAGATTGGAGAGCGCAAGATTATCTTTGGGAATTTCAGTAAGGTTGCGTTTGGGTACTCAAAATTGATTTGAATATCATGAATTCAATTCTTGTATTTGAATTTCTAGAATTTAAATCCAAATTCAAATCCATAATTGTGTTTGGATTTGGATTTCGGGCGGGTGGAGTCGGGTAAAGGTCACCAAATTTTTTAAAAAAAACTTTTCATTAGAAAAATGTAAATTTTCAAATACGGAGAAAAAATATATTCTAACAAGATTATTTTTTTGGTTCAACGAAGAGCGCACTTAGTCGCATTACAATACAGGGGAGAGGGATTCAAACTGAGACCTATTGTCCCAGAGCATCTAACCTTAGCCGCTGGGCTAAGACATCTTCGGTATATTCTAACAAGATTGTGCAGAAAAAACGAACAAATTATAAGTGACGAAATTGAAATGACTACCCATATACTAAGAATTTGAGATAGGCAAATTTGAACAAGGTTGAATTTTGTCTAAATTTCAAATCCAAATCTCAAGGTTACCAAACGCTTGAAATATTTCAAATCCGAAATTAAAAATCCAAATTCAAGTTTCCAAACATGCCATAATGGTAAAGAAAAGCACACCTGTAAAGCTTGTCGGAGAACTCGGAGAGTCTCTTGGACATGCTTTCTCTGGGCTGCAACTTCACCGGGTTCTTCTAGCATCTCGTCAAATAAGTTGTCTCTGTTCAAAACCAAATTCACAAACTGATTCAGTGACAGGACATTAAAGTGAAAAGGGTAGCATAGAAATATTCCGTCCCTCCGGTTTATAATATCCCACTTCTTTTTTGGTTCATCCAAAAATAAAATGTCCCCCTCTTATATCGAGTTAAAAAAAAGGTGGAGTAACCTGACAGAATGATGCTAAACTAGAGTCACTCACCTGTAAAGTTTTTGAATCAAGACGTTGTGCAGTTCACGTTTACTGTGATTGACCTGCAACGAGTCCAAGCAGCCACAAATGAAAAATTGAGATTGGAGATTTGGAGTTGGAGCAGATTACAAAGTGGTTCTTTCACATTTAAATGCTCAGGGTAATAACTAAAAGTCTAAAATTACTAAATTCTTCAGACTAACCAACAGGTGCATGATAGCTTTCGGTACTGAATCCTCGATTATTTTCCTCACTATGTCAAAGTACGATGCCACTAGCAACTTAGTGGCAGCTATTTCGGTTGCCTCTTGTTCTGATGGAGTCTCTGAAGATCTCAAAATGGTCGGAGGCTGATAACAAAAAAAAGTGTAAATGGAATTATAATTTTTTTTTAAAATGAATAAAATAACATAGGGCCACAGCATGCACCTCTTGCAAGTGAATAACAGATGAAGTATGTTCAATACTATACACAGGTTCCCTTTGTGGATTGCTTCGAGGCACTTCACGCCCCAATGTATGGTTGTCACTCGGACTGAAGATTGATGAAATACCCCAGATAGAGCTAGCTGAATTCAAAATCAAAAACCAAATGAACAAGGTATCAAAAATACTCACTCAAAAATTAAACATCGAGATCTCAATACCACAGAAAGAAAAAATGACAAAATTGCTGAGGGGCGTGACACTAAATAACCTAATTCCTGACATTGTTTGCCAACTTATCCTTTGCGCAGGTTACGTAAACCTAAATATCCATCCAGCATACAAGAACAGATGGAATGCAAGATTATTGAGCCTCAATCATTTACTTCCTAGGAGAGATCAACTTATCCATCCTTACAAGGTACAACTGACAAAGAAGCCTAAATTTCTAAAAGGTTAAAGGGAGAACATTGATAGTACTACTACTTAATAAACTGATTCTGAAGTCATTTAAATCCACGAGTGAGCTTCAAATCAAGTAAATTGTTGCAGAGAATTTAAAATTATTTGGAGGTTTATGCTGTAGGACAGCCAGTATTGCAAGGTCACGCCATTGAGCTGCTACCCTTTTCTCATTCTATTCTCTTACCCTTATTTGAACCAAAAGCCCCCTCACGGTGATACTTCTTTCAAGTGCTACCCCATGCTATTTCTGTATTTTTGAAGAATGTCAAAATATCTCACTAAATGTACACTTGATTTACGGCATTAATATTAAGCAGTAGCAGCAACCAAGTTCCAAGTTTCAGGCAAATAGCATACATTTGCATATACCTACCACACCCAGTTTCACAACAACTTAGACCTATGATGCGTTACTTCATACCCACTCACACTACTGAGTATTTCCAATTATACTTTCCTTATAATGTTACTAAAATGATCAGATGTATCAGTAAACTTTAAGGAGATAAGTTGCAGCTACCATTAATGCTATCAATAAAAGGCAAAGATAGTTACCGCCAGTTCGATTTCTCTCCATTTCTGTATTTGTTCTACCTCCCTATTCATTGAACAAAAAAAGGTGGTATCAAATCGTTAGTCCCAATGGATAAAGACCAATATAAAAATTGAATGTGTTCTTTGAAAGTTGAAGCTGAGTAACCAAAACCAGAGAAGATTACTAATCCACCATGGAAACATAATGGTCTTGGCTCTGGGTCTTTGAAGATCCAAGAAAGCCAAAATCTTACAGCAAGAATTATCATCACACCTTATCTGTGATAACTCCATTGGCTGGTGATCGAATATATCCATTGTCTGTTGATCTTACAACTGTTCTTGATCTTGAACTCCTTTCAGCAGCTTGTGTCACATCAGTTTCAACACCATCCTGATCAAAAACCTTGATAGAATGTGATCTAGGAAAAACCGCAAGTAACAATTATAATAGACAGTTAAAAACACGAAGATTATACCCTTGGTCTAGACACTGGGACAACAACCATTGAGGATCTAACTTGCTGTTGAGCTACTTCTAGTGCTCTGCTTCCTCCAATGAAATTCGGATGGGAAGTGTTTATGTAATCCATCTGTAAAAAGAAATTTTAAAAAATCACTTTATATTGCATAAAATTGCAACAAAATATCTCTTTTACAGAAGAAAGAACAATGATAAGAGGCAACTAATGATAAGCAAATCGTTGCAACACACCTATACAGAGATTAATACATTGCAAAAGGCATTATCAAGCACAAAAGGCCAGATAACAGGAGAAGAAAAAACATGGATTTAAAAGGAATATAGCAACAGCATTATTGCCTCCATATGCTCCATATTATTGGTCACGAATGTCTTAGATTAACATTTCACTTGGCTATAGAAATAAATATACTATGATTCCTTATCTTGTGCACAAAACCTTATATTCAAATTGATAAGGGAATAAAAGCATCTAGATTAAAAGTATACTCCATCTATTATAACAAATAAGTACCTCCATCTCAATAAGTGCTGTAATAAGATCTTGCGTTGGATCAAAACTGTGCCGCAAGAATCGGCCTACAACTTCATCAACTCGCCTTCTGAGAACAGGGTAGCGTTGCAGTTCACTGACTATACAAGAATGGCTCATCTAGATTGACCGATACATTAAAGCATTCTCAAGTTAGGCTACCATCAAAACGATGCACGTGAATTTAGATCTGGAGAGGAAAGAGGAGCCCCATACCTTTACTAGCTCGTTGTATATGAAACGTGCACACTGAAGACTGGGGTCTAACAAACGAACTATTTGTCTACGGACAAGAATTTCAAATGGAACCTGAAATGTTGCAATATGGAGCAATCAAAAGCAGTAACGGGTAGGAAATGGTAGGTTGTCTAAACTGAGTGGGAAATAAAACATGCCCAAAATATAATGATGGGAGTTATGACCGACCAAAAGGTGCATTCCATCCTAATATCATAGACTGTATTTCAGCATTTCAGGTCCTGTCCATTTCTATTGGTTTGCTAACTAATCCTTGTAAACCTTGTTTGAGGGAAGATTACGCAGGACTAGACCTGTCAAACGGGTCGGGCGGTCGGGTTTCGGGTTCGGTTATTTCGGGTTCGGGTAAAATACGGGTCGGGTGTATTTCGGGTTTGAAAAATACGGGTTTTATACGGGTCGGGTTTATACGGGTTTCGGGTCGGGTTCGGGTCAAATACGGGTTATTAACGCACTTTAAAAACATTAATTTTCTTTACTTTTTTTTAGTCATAAATACAATTTTATTCTTAATTTTCTCAATCATCTCATTTAATATATGATATTAGTGAAAATAAACATGTTTTATTTAATATATCTTTTAATTTACATTGATATTTTATTTTTATAGGAAGTACGAATATATATGACGAACTTTGACTCGATTTATTGATTTTTTTTCTCATTATAATAATCATCTCATAAAAATATGATTTTAAAGATGTATATATAAATATTATTTCTTAAAATTTTGAGGGAAAAAAAATATTTCGTAGTGTTTTTGAGAAACTTTATTGTATAATAGTAATATTTTTTTAATTTATCTATTTTCGGGCGGGTAACGGGTTCGGGCGGGTTTTGACCCAATATATTCGGGTTATTATCGGGTCGGGTCACTTTCGGGTTTCGGTCATTTTCGGGCGGGTTTTTTCGGGTTTTTTTCGGGCGGTTTCGGGTCGGGTTTTCGGGTCGGGTCAGTTTTTGACAGGTCTACGCAGGACAGAAGAGTGAAGGGAAGTTCGAGGTGAATTTATTTATATGGAAAGGAAAATTAATAAATAATACAATGGTTACAAGACTTAATGTACATGTAATAACAGAAGAGAGCTAGGGATGTAACCAAGTATCTGGTCAATTTGTCGAGAACAGATGAGACAAGATGAGTTCAAAAATGGTCAGCAACAAGATGAAAAAAAAAAGTGACCTCTGGAACAAATACAGCAGATCTTGGACCCCTTGCATTCTGAATAGCAATTCGGATGTCGTCATTAGATAAACCATCACACGGATCAACCTCCTGAAACACCATTGAATTGTTAAGCGACTACCACACTTGAATATACTGTCTCAATGGCGTGAAGAACTAAATCCCCACAAGAACATTCAAGATGCACCAGACAAAGTCTAGCCCAGCAAAATTATAATTTTTTATATCCAATCATATTTCACATGTGGTTGACACACAGAGCATGAGTACAGACCTCAAGACTCTTCACAAAGATGGACTGGAAAATATAATGAATTCGTGCACCGCCTGAAAGCTCAGAGGTTGAAATTTCTTCACTCTTTCCCTCCACCAAAGAAGAAAATGCTGTCAATCAAAATATCACATTAGTTAGGGGGAATATAAGTACATCTAGGAAGGGGATTATGAAAAGGTTGAGCAGCTGCCCCGCACCAAATATCTCACAAAAAAAAAGAACAATAATATATACCCATATAAATCACTGAAACTAGTGTGCTACATAGATTTGCAAGGTAAATTTTTGATCTCGGGGTCAAAGGTTTAAGACTTGGCCCCCTAAGACTGTTCAAGCGTTCAAGGTTCAACACTGGGCACTAGCCCACACATCGGCACTACCGAGTTAAGGAGGAAGTTGTGTGCAGCCTCCATATTAAGTGAGTTGAGCCTTCTCAATGAGCCTTCAAAACATGTTTGGTGAGCTAGAGCAAAGCTTATCCTAATCCGAGAGGAATTAAGCTCATGAAGGCTCGGATGAGGAAAAATAAAACATTTTGCTCTTCTTTTCTTATAATTTGTTTTAAGACTTTTACAATTATATTTATTTGCAGTTAAAGTGACTGTTTTTTATGGAGTAATTTCGGAAAAGCTTAGTAAAATTAAAAGCACATAAAAAACTAAGCCAGAGAACAGCGAGCCATCAGCTCCATTGAGAATGATACGGAGTAATTTCAAAAGAATATAGTATAAGAATGGAAAAGAAAACATCAGTATTCAAAAAGAAATACCAGCACTAAAAAAAGTCAAAACTACATGACTTGTGGCTACATAGGTGCAGAATGCAAAGTCTTACCATCTGAATATTTAGTTAAGGTATTTAGAAGAAAAGTCCCCTTGTCTGCCTGCAGAATCCAATTATGATCAGAAAGCAATAGGACTAAGTTTATTGGTCAAAATTACAGGGTACGGTAACCTTTTATGTGAAATCAACCATCCAAAGCATCCATTTTAGACAATGCTAATTATCAGTCATACAATATTACAAATATGTATCTTGAAACAATCATTGGTTATGTTATTAGTTTTGTTCAGCATCACAAGATCAATGAATCTTTTCAGGTGCTTCAACATAGTAAAGCCACTGAATAGATAATGTATGCCTGCACTGTGAACACCTAAATAACTATAGGCTAACGATAAACTTACACTAGATTCAGGAATCTCTCTGTAGCTCATATATTCTCTTGACAGAGCAACTAGCTGTGAGCTTAACCGTGACCTCAGACCAGGTAGGCATTCTCTTATATGTTGCCCCAAGATCTACATAAATTACACAGTCAATTGACATAATTTCAGGCTAGTACACAATGCAAAGCACAGCACTGAGTGTAGCACCTGATTCAACTTCCTTGCCAACTGTGGAATACCACAACGGTCAGCTAAGTTAACATACACCTGCTCAACGACAAATAATTACGGGTAAGAATGGGTGGAATTGAGAACAAAATGAACTTCAAAATAAAAAAACGAAATGAAACATCCAAATGTCAAATCTTACCGGGTGGCTACGGAAGTATTTCTCTTCAGCTGCTAGCGCATCCTTAATACTGCGGTTGAGCATGATGTCCTGATCAATAAGGCGGAGATAAGCCAATACGTCAAGCACAAACAGCTTCGAAAGAAACCAGAAAATCACAGAGGATCATATTACGTAACTACTATTTCAGCAAAAATAAACATATATTACCTCTTGGCTGCGATTTACAACTCCTACATAACCAAGTTGGAGAGGAATAACTTTCCCAAGCAATAAATCACGGGCATCAGTACCTCTATCCATAATATCTAACTGAAACCAGAGGGAAATACTTTACTACGGTTCCACGCATAACAAATTTATATAAGAAAAAATTGGCATCAATCCAACCTTTGTAATTACACCAATAGTTCGTCGTCCTGAAAATGAGGAGAGAAAAAAATAGCTAAGTAGAAATTCCATACCAAGAAATTGACAACAAGAAAACTAGGGTAAAGGAACCGATTCACCGAAGAATATATTTTCTCTACGCAATCTGGTGTTCGCAGATTGAATGGGGTGAAGTACATCAACCACAAGGAAAATCTCCCATTGTAATAGCAGCAAGAATACGAAAAAAAAAAAAAAAAACAAAGCAACGACGTTTACCATCAGGGTCAGCACTTCCTGCAATCTGAAGAGCATCTGAATTGGCCAAATCAGAATTTGCAGGAGTAACAGCTAGTATGAGACAATTAGGATGACGTATGTATTTCAGAATCAGGGTGCGAATTCGTGCTTCAATATCAGAAGGCTGGTCACCAACTGGAACTCTTGTTATTCCAGGCAAATCTATCAAAGTGATATCAAGAACATTGGGCGAGTGGATTGTCAAGCGTATTGTCCTCTCAGAGATACCCTTATTCGCTCCTGCTTCCCTCTCAGTTTCAGCCTGAAGGCCATGAATTAGTGTACCGAGATAAGCCAACACTCAACAATGAACATCAAGTAGCAGAGTGAACGGACCGTGACAAAGTAAAAGAACCCCAAGAAACAGCATGTTCACAACACTACGACTTTTACACTTCACATTAAGCTAGTCAAATTCAATAATTAGCGTCTCAAAAGACTCTCCACCACCTATGGGAAACAAGGGGTTGAGATGGAAATAGACATATCCAATGTCGAAATGCAAAGAAGTTTACAGATGACCAGAAGATTGGGTTACATTAGTTGTCGGGAATTCCGTTTGCCAGTTGCCAGTCCGGTGCATTATATACTACAGAATACTCCGTACTAAGTACTAAGTACGCTTAAGTTGATAGGATCGCTTCGATTTCTTGTCATACTCTAAAAGCCATATAATACTAAATCCTTGGCTTTGAAGCAGCAAGAAACATTCAGCTCATGAAACAAACAATTCCGCGGCCTCAGTTAGCAGACATAAGTAAACTACGGAGTATCATACTATCATGTATTCATTCGAGCAATTTCGTAAGGTTTTTGTCAACACAAGCAAAATCAAGCATCCTTTCATAACAAACGGAAATCTCTAATCAATCGCACTATCGCAACGACCTCGATTACTTGTTTGATTTTTCTAATTCAGCAACAATCATCTCAATGGAACAAAAACCTAATCACCAAAAAAAATCCCCAAATTCAAAGAACATGAACGAAATACCTGAATTTCCCTACGAATTTGGGAGAAATCATAGAACTTCCTGCCAGGCAAATGCAAGAACTCACCATACTTCAAACCAAGACCATCGCCATTAACACCAACACTGAGCTGATCAGCACCAGTACCGCCATTGTTAGTATGATTAGCATTATTACTGGTGCGAACGAGCTGAAGAAAGAGAGGACGGCGAGTAACGACGTCGTTTCCACGAGGGAGGAAGTCGCGGCCAACGAGAGCTTCAATGACACTTGATTTACCGCTGCTTTGGCTGCCGACGACGGCGACTTGCGGTAAATCGAGGTTTACTGCGTTACCTGACTGCGCGCATATGTCTTGTAGCTTGTTCACCGCCGGTATCAACGCCTCCCCCAACGCCGCCGCCGCCGTCGTCGTCGTCGAGCCTTCTTCTCCCACCATGACGGAGTTGAATAGTGATGATATTGAGGAATCGAATCGAATCGAATTGGATTGGATTGAATTGAATGGTTTAAGAGAGTATGTAGCCGAGGTCAGATGAGAGAGAGGAAATGGCGGTTGACGATTTCGTGCTCTCCTAAACCAAACTTACTGAAAGGAGTCAGGACTCAGGACACAGGGGATTTTGGTGGTAAGTCCTCAAGTGGTGGTCCGGTGGATGATGAGAAGACCGGTAGATTTGGCAAATGTGTCCAGCGGGTCGATTTTGGGTCATGTCAGCTTTGAGTCGAACCACTTTCAAGTTACAAAAATCAGGTTGACTTAACGGGTTCAGGTCCTTTTCGGGGTTTATATTTTCAATATTTTTAAGGATATCGACTCACATTCGGGTTAATTTTCAGTTTGACAAGGTCAATTTTGGGTTACAAGTCAAACTTGGTTCTTCAATTAGGGTATCAGGAAAGGTTCGGGTTGGTTTATTCGAGTTAGTTCATTCATGTCGAGTTAGTTTTGTCATGTCTAGTTTAAAGCAATCACACATTCACACTGGATAGTTCTTCTCGGTTGCTATAAGTCTATGGCCCTATTTGGCAAATAGTAGTAGCAGATTTATAATAGTACGAGTAATTATCAGTAGCAGAATACGGTTAGTATTAACAGGTTATGGAAGAATCGAGTTGTTTTCAAGTATAAATTCAATATGTTGTTTCAATATGCTCCTATTAGCAGCATATTCATATTCGAAAACAGTAGATTTCGGCCAATATGTTATCGCAATATGTCGTTTACCAAACACACGAAATTAGTAGTTTGATGGTCAATCTACTATTTAGGCCAAAATCTGCTAATTTTTCTCCAATATACCGTTTACCAAACAGGGCCTATAAGAACTTTATTTTGCTACGTAGCCTACGTTTGTGAGATAATTTATTCAAAAACTTCACTGAAATGTTTCTATTGTTAGTAAAAGTTTTAAATACATTGAGTTTGTCAAAAGATTACACTCTCCTGTCCATTCAATCTTTTACATACTTTTTTCATGACTTTTAAGAAATGTGGTAAAAATAAGTGTATTATTAATTATTGGTAAATCAAATGATGTTATGGGTGCACCAAACTTAAGTAGATAAAAAGTAATGTCATTTTGTGTGAATAAAAGAAGGATAGGAGGATTATTAAGTAAAGTCTTTTGCCAAAAAAAGAAATGTAAAATATTGATTGGATTGTCTATTTATATAGTAAGTGTAAGTAATTGTTTGGATGGAAAAGAGTATAAAGCAGTAACAAACTTTATTTTGAATTTGTCAATCACGACTGCTCTTAGTCAAAATTCGTTCAAACTCGAGTGATGTAAGTCTAACATTCATCCCATTCTAATTTCCCAAAGCTTTACAAAGACGGTCCCTCATTAGATTATTGACAGACTTTTCCGTGATCATTTTTGTGTTGTTTGTAACTCATTTAGAGTATTGCTTACAAATGTCCTTATTTTGTACAGTAGATAGGTTTATTATAACACGAGAATTATAGGGAGATGATATCTCGATCAATAACTTATTGAGATACCATTTTCAATACCAATTTATGTATTTTTCATACCACTTTTATCATCTTGTCCCTCAAATTGACAATTTCATTTTTACTTGTTTTTATAACAAGTATACCCCTTTTGTTTGGGTTACAAACAATTGAATCTAAATTTGTGTTAGGTTTTTTTGATGACCGATCCTTGATTGGATCACTTGACCTCCTCTCCTTTAGCTACTGGGACGTCCTCAGTCGGCTAGGGTGACGTTACTTGCACATGGAGTGCACAAGCCCTCAGGTGATGTCCGAGGGCCCTCTCCGATGTCTAAGTAAGTTCTTTTACCTTAACCTTCCTCGTGACTCATAAGGAGAAAGATGTCTTGTATTTCTAGAGAGAAGTTAATTACTCGTATCAAATACTCTTATGTGGGTTACCTTCTAATGGAGTGTGTGGAGTATTTATAGGCATTGCTAGAACACAAATTCTTGTTTGTGACGGTTGTATTCGTCACAAACTTATGATGAGTCAAGTATTAGGAATAAGACAAGAAACATGATGTCTGGTGGGTAGGATATGATTTGTCATTATATACTCACATGAGTAATACTTGATTCGTCGTAGCTTGCAGGGGTTGGCCCAATCGAGGCAAAGTAGTCGGCCCCATCACGTTTTATTGTAGATTGTGGCCATTCCCTTTTTATTTTGTATACCCTTTTATATTAAACGTATTTTTTCAATATTTTGATACCACTATCATCTCCATTTGTCATATAGAGTACTCCCTCGGTCCCAATGAATTCTTTACGTTTGCTTTTTCACACTTGTCCATGTACATTTCATTTCGTTCATATCTTTATTTACGTGTTATTAAAAATTCTAAAAATTTGATAACTTTAATGTACTTATTAATACCATTCGAAAAATATCTCACATGACTATGTTTTACCTTACATATTAAAAATTATATTCGAGATCATTCCATCTCATGAATAGTGTCAAAAAAACAAACGTAAAGAATTCATTGAGACGGAGAGAATAATTAATTGCTCAATAAATTTAATAAAAAAACCATTTCTCACTAAACCTACTAATAAAAAAATTTGAAAATGCAGAGACAAAAGCAACGGGAAGCAATAAATAATTCCCGACTTGAAATGGTGAAAAAGGAAAAGCTAACGTGGGCCGTGTAGCGTTGTTTGAGAGCGCCTTGAGACTTAACAGCAAAGCAAACAACGGCGTCGTATTGACGCCCAACTCTAATTTAAATTACATAAAACCCGGTCCTCTCCCCCCTTTTCTTCTTAACAACATTTCAGTTACTACTCTCTCCTTCTCTCTCCAAAAATCCCCAAATTCAAAAAACTAGGGTTCTTGCTTTCCCACCTCAATCAACCAATTTCGAATTCCTTCATCTACCCAAAATCCAATCAGTTCAGATGGGAGCAGGCCAAAGTCGTGGCGATTTGGATTTCCCAGATTCCGACAACGATTACTCCGAAGAAGAGAACGACGATGAAAATTACGACACTTCTTCCGAAAACGAATCCAAATTCACAACTCCACCTCCTCATTCTTCCACTTCATACGATGTCGACGACATTGATTCAAGGTTAAAAGCTTTGAAACTTAAGTATGGGTCTAATTTACCTTCTTCGAAGGGTAAAACTCCTGCTGTCGTCAAACTTTACCGTCATATTGGTGGTACGTCTTCTGATTCCAAGTGGACTCTTGAGAAATCAACCGATTGTTCGTCTTTTCGCTTCGTAAAGTCGAAAGACGAGGATGAAAATGAAGACGAAGACGAAGACGAGGATGGAGGTTCTGATGAGGATCAGGAGTCGGCTGGGTCGTGGGAGCTGCGGGTCGGGTCGAAGGTTCGGGCTAGGGTTTCGTCGGAATTACAGCTGAAGATGTTTCCGGAGCAAAGGCGGGTTGTGTTCATCGCCAACGGCTCCGTGTGGGCGTTGAAATTCTTGGAGCAGAACAATTGGTATGATCAATTTGTATCACAATATCAGAACTGTCTTTTCGAGAATTTGTATGGTTTGCAGGCGAACGATGCGAATAAGCTGAAAGTATACGGTAAGGATTTCATTTCTTGGGTGAATCCGGAGGAAGCGGATGATACAATGTGGGATGCTCCGGATAGTCTTGAACCGGATCAACAAGGGTCCGGTTCAAAACCGAACCCGAAGACGACCCAGTTTGAGCATGACCTGTTGGAGGAGTTCGAGGAGGAGGTTACGAATTCGACAGGAATACAAAGCTTGGCGTTGGGTGCATTGGACAACAGTTTCTTGGTTGGGAGTGATGGTATCCAAGTGGTTAAGAATTTCAGGCATGGTGTTCACGGTAAAGGCGTAAACGTCAAGTTCAATCGAGGTGATAACAATGGCGGCCGTGGTGGTGGTTCGAGCTATTCGACTCCGAAGAAGGCGCTTCTGATGAGAGGCGAGACGAACATGATGCTGATGAGTCCGGTGGCGCAGGGGAAGCCTCACGCCAGTGGAATCTCCCAGCTGGATATCGAAACAGGGAAGATTGTTACAGAATGGAAGTTTGGAAAAGACGGGGCTGATATTTCGATGAGGGACATCACTAACGACACCAAAAGCTCGCAGTTGGACCCTGGTGGTTCGACATTCTTAGGACTCGACGACAACAGGCTATGTCAGTGGGATATGCGTGATCGAAGGGGATCAGTTCAGGACATTGTGAACAATTCTCCTGTACTGCACTGGAATCAAGGGCATCAGTTCTCTAGAGGGACTAACTTCCAGTGCTTCGCCTCGACAGGGGATGGCTCCATTGTTGTGGGATCCATTGATGGCAAGATTCGGCTTTATTCTAAGACGTCTATGCGAATGGCTAAGACCGCGTTTCCTAGCCTTGGGTCGGCTATTACTCATGTGGATGTTACTTATGATGGGAAGTGGATTTTGGCCACTACTGATACGTATCTGCTCCTTATTTGTACGTTGTTTACTGATAAGGATGGTAGGACTAAGACGGGTTTTAGTGGGCGGATGGGTAACCGTGCTTCCGCTCCTAGGTTGCTCAAGTTGATGCCTTTACATGCTCATTTGGCTGGTGCAAATAGCAAGTTCCATGGTGGCCAGTTCTCTTGGGTAAGAATCATTAATACTCTTAATCATTTTTGTGCTCTTGGATTTTGTTGGGTTTGCTGATCTTGGAAGTCGCATTTGTGTTCTGATTATCATCGTTGAATGCTGATTTGGATGTTCTTAGTAGTTATATGCTGTTTACTTCCGTTTTTTTATGGTTCTGATACGAATCTATATTGATATTGAACTTTGGAAATGAGGTGTGTGTTTGCTAGTTTGGGAATTTTGTTGGGTTTGCTGACCTCGGAAGTTGCATTTATGTTCTGATTATCGTCATTAAATGCTGATTTGTATGTTGCTAATAGTTATGTGCTGTGTTACTTCCGTTTTGTTATGTTTCTAATACGAATCTATATTGATATTGAACTTTGGAAATGAGGTAATGAGGTGTGTGTTTGCTAAGTTTAAGTATGCCATTTGCTTTGATGCTTTGCTCAAGGATCTTGTGCATTTGTTGTAGCAAGTTACATGGTGTCCAATTCTCTTGGGTAAGAATCATTAATGCTGCAATCATCTTTTTGCCTTGTGTGGTATACGATTTATTCATAATTAGTGTTGGATTTTGTTGGGGTTGCTGTCTCGGAAGTCACATTTATGTTCTGATTATCGTCATTAAATTCTGATTTGGATGTTCCTAGTAGTTATGTGCTGTTTTACTTCCGTTTTGCATGCTTCTAATACGAGTTTATATTGATATTGAACATTGGAAATGAGGTAATGAGGTGTTTGCTAAGTTTGAGCGTGCCATTTGCTCTGATGCTTTGCTTAGGGATCTTGTGCATATGTTTTTAGCATTCCTGTGGAAGTGTGGAGCTATGTTGCTCTTGAAGTGGTTCACTTCCTTCTACCCTCTTTTGGGCGTGGGAGAGAATGGTGTTTCCAAAAACCTAACTCAATTATGTTGAACTAACTTGCTTGATTGAACTTTTTGTACAAATTACGAAATACTTCACATATTGATATAATTTGCAGAATTTGCTATGTGCATGTGAGTAGATTTTGAATTCATGCTCATGTGGATGATGGGAACAAGGTTTTAAAGATTCATGACCCTCCTAACAATATAAATGGAACGATTTAGTTCACTTATTTCCTGTCTTTCATCCAAGAAGGTTCCTTATTGGGGGATTTTACAGTGATCTGTAGCTTTGAAGTCCAAGTTTAGAATGGGCGTACAGGCGTATAGGCGTTGAGCTTTTGCTGAGAACGCAAATGCTGAAACATAGTCACTTTCCTTCAAGGAAAGGCGCTTATCGGAGGGAGTATGCTTTTCTGTTCGGTTCAACTAGCTTATCATTGAGCTTTTGATGTGCTCCATTGATTTATGGGCTCTATAGTCATGACTCATGAAGCTCGTTGTCTGTCTGGCTTTAGGCTTCTGTTTACAGGATATGTTAGCTATGTTCATGCACATTTTTGTCTTGTTACTTGTTAGTTATTACACTTTTCATCTTAAACTCTTGTTACTTGTTAGTTATTACACTTTTCATCTTAAACAAATGACTGAGACGGAGGGAGTACCTCATAGGAAAGGAATGTTGTTGAAGGAAGGTATATGAAATCAACTCTCTATAACCTTTTGCATTTGCAGGTAACGGAGGATGGGAAACAAGAGCGACACATAGTGGTAACAGTCGGGAAATTCAGTATTATATGGAACTTTGAGCAAGTGAAGAACAGTGCACATAAGTGCTACCAGAACCAGCAAGGGTTGAAGAGCTGCTACTGCTATAACATTGTGTTGAAAGACGAGTCCATCGTCGACAGTCGGTTCATGCACGACAAGTTTGCAGCAGATTGCAATTCTCCTGAAGCTCCGCTTGTCGTGGCAACCCCAATGAAAGTGACTTCGTTCAGCATATCTGCCAAGCAATAGTTTCTTCCTGAGTCACGCCTACTTCCAGACACTTGTATTTCTTTCTGCGTGACTGGTTTTATCAGGGTCGTTTTTTTTCTAGTTGTATGTCTTCTTTTCTTCTGTAAAAGACGGTGTTGTGATTTGTGGTGAATCATGCAAGTCAGTAACTGTGTGTAGAATCTAGGGATTTTATATTTGTTCAAAATAGTCCCTTCTGCTAGGAAATGGGATCCTGAATTCTTAACTCCAAATATTTCAGTCTGTTTATTTACCATGTGGGTAATATTTTATCTGTTGCAATATAATCGTCACAAGCAAGAATTTGTGTACAGAGTAATATGCAAGATGATCAAAAGGGACTTGATTGCCAATCTACTCGTAAATGATCAAAACCAAACGAATCCTTAAGCTTCTCCATGGCGGCATATCTATGACGCAGCAACAATTGCAGGCGTTTCTCTGTCTCTTCCTCCTCCATGCCTTCTTCCACTTTCCCTACTTCACGCCGCATTTTCCTAGAGATGTTCTTCCATTTGGATTCAAACTGACAAGCTACCCAAAAAAAAAAAAGATATGTAAACTGTAAAGGTAGAAGAAGAAGAAGAAGCATTCAATTAAACAAGTAACAAGCAAGTCGAGAAGCATGGATATAAGTACCTAAACTACGAGTAGTGAAACCATGGACAAGGCAAGCGCAAAGCCATGGCCTTCCAGCTCGAGACGCTTTGGCCCCTCCCTTCACTTCACCATTGTGCTGCCTCAGACTACATAATCACATTATATTGCAACTTAGTAACAAAACATTTCACATATTTCGATGAACTATTTTTTAATATTCTACCATTAGCAGCATATTGAAACAACGTAACCAATTTCTACCTGAAAAAAAAAATATAATTTTCCCTAATTCTGTTAACCTTTTTTTAGTCAAACTTGCTGCTAAAACCTGTTAACCGTATTCTGCTAATGTTATTAGATACTCCCTTTATCTTCCTGAGTAGGTCTCCTGAGAGACGGTCTCTTATTAACTTTACTGAGAAACTAAGTACAAATGAAAGTAACTGTGGTACAAACCTAATAAAAGTAAGTACGATTAACATAAAAGAGTATACAAATATAAAGAGGGTATGCTCCTTATAAAAACAGGTACAAAACAAAATTGTCATTTAAGGGTAGAGTGGTATGAGAGTGGTCTCTCAATAAGTTATCGAAAGACCGCATCTTCCAAGATTTTGTGTATCTTCTTAAATAAGTCTCGTATTCTTTTTTTACGACTTTTTTTAGTTAGCCTAGTTTCCTTTTAGGAAAATATTTTTATCTCTATTTATCTCTCGTCACATGCATCATATCGACACAAAATCTGGTACTGCAGTTTACCAAACAGCGCCTCGAAATGAAATGAAAAGGAAATGGGTAGGATGGATACCGACGAGGGAAATCAGTGGTGACACCGACGTAAGTCTTGAAAGGGGGATTCGTTGAAGCGATCAGATACACACACCATTCTGATTCTTGTTTCTTTGTTGTTGTTGTTGTTGATGATGATGAAGAATTTGTATTCTCTGTTGATTTGACGACAACTTCAATTGTAGGATTTGGTGGGGTGCGATGGGGTTTCATAGATCGAAATGTATGGCACAATTTCAATTGTTTCACCATCTTATTCGAATTCACAATTGAATTACGAGTAGTATTTTCTGTTTCTAAGTTGTTTGAAAAAATGGAGAGATTTGAATGATTTCCAGCAATTTTCTCCATTGATTCAGATACAGCAATTTGGGTCCTGGTTTCACCTACAGTATGATTTTGTAAGCCACGGGCTAATACGAGTAATCACTCCGCCCCACAATGATTTATCCACTTTTATTCAAATGTGAGGGATTAAAATAATACTTACTCCGTTCCAATGAATTGTTTGCCTTTAATTTTGGCATTAAGGGCAATAAATCCAATTAGGAGGTGACATGTGGAGGCAATGGTCAAATTACATATAAAAAACATTCCTAAAATTGAAAGACAAACAATTCATTGAGACGTCCCAATATGGAATATGCAAACAATTCAATGGAACGGAGGGGGTAAGTGGGTAGTTGGAGGGAGTATTTTTTTAGACAAAATTCGAGATGAAACCGTTTCACGTTAAGATAATACTCCGTATGAGACGTGAACGTAATTAGAAAATTAAGATATTTTGACTTACTGGTTGAGACTAGGTACCGTGGATTATAGGCCTTAGGTTCGAATTCTCCTTTCCCCTGTATCATAATGCGACTAAAAATGCACGTTTCGTAGAACCAGAAAAATTACTCCAAACTAACGAGTTTTGAAAAAAATAAATTACAAACTAACTACCCAACAAGGTTACCTGAAACATAAGACCGTCTCATCTGATAGTACTTTATAACCTCTCCGTTTTTGTTAATGATCCCAACTTATTGATTACGAGTATAAGTCAGTCCGATAAGAAAGTCCCTATATTCCTGACTCAAAAAGTACGCTAGATGTAGTAAAAGTAGTAGTCCCTCCTAATTTGAGTAATCCTTCCACTTTTCTTTTTGTGTTTAGTTTGATTTTTTTCCCACTTTCCTTTTTTGAATGTACTTTTAATTCTTCTTTATTCTTTTCCTGTACACTTAAACCCAACACCTTTTCACTTTATACCCACTATTTACACTTTTACACTTTATACCTCACTTTTTACCCATTTAATCTCTTCCCCCAAAAACTGGGGAGGAATACTTGAACTAGGAGGGACTCTGCGCAAATTATAGCGCAAATTATAGCGTACATACGGTGTGACAGTTATGAAAATACGTAATTTATGAAAATGACCACGACTAATTCGTAAAATTTAAAAATTGTCACTGTTTATCTCAAAGTGATCAATAATTAACCTAAAATGATCAATTTCTATCGCGTACTCTGCATACATTACTCATCTCATTTTGCATTAAAGACGAACAAATGAACGAGACGGCCAGATACTCCCTCCGTTCCAATGAATTGTTTGCCTATTCCATATTGGGGCGTCTCAATGAATTGTTTGTCTTTCTATTTTAGGAATGTTTTTATGTGTAATTTGATTCTTAGCTCCACATGTCACCTTCTAATTGGATCTCTTGTCATTGGTGCCAAAAGTAAAGGCAAACAATTTATTGGAACGGAGGGAGTAGAATTTACCATGAACCGGTGTTGTAATAAAATAAGTTGTTGTCCAAAGCCGACAGAAACAAACACTGAATAATAAACCACTTTTTAACTTTTATTATTAACTCCACACTTAATTCTCCCAACGGTCGAAAATCCAGAATTGAAAATTTGAAAAAACCCACAATTCTAAGAAAGCAAATCAAACCCAATTGAAATCAAATTAAAGACGACTCTATTCTTACATATTTCCCAACTTTTTTTCTTCATCATTCATCTAGACTTTTCAATTCGGAAACCCACAAATTAAACATCACCTCGCATGGAGTTCAATAATGTCCACGATTTCCAACAAAATTCAGAAACCCTAATTCTGGGTGGTTCAGGTTCTGGGGTTTTTGATTTGGGGATGAATAATCTGATTGAGGGCGACCCACCAGCATTGATAGGTGAAACAATCTCAACTGATCAGTGTAAAGATAGCACGATGGAAGATTCCCAAGATTCTGTTGGAGATTCTATGCTCTGTGATTCAAGTTCTAGACTTGTTATGACTGGCTTTTCAAGATCTTGCTGTACAGGTTAATTCTTTTCTAGCTTGATAAGTTTTATTTAATGTCGAATTTCGATACGGTTTGTTGAAATGATTGCTAGTGCTTACGATCTAAAGGATGCAAATTTGGTAGATTTATATGCTACATTGTTCATAAACTGTGAAATGAAATTATCCTGAATAATATCGCGTTCTTGAGCTTCGGATTAATCATTTGGAGAGCAGATTCTTGTTTGTAACGAGAATATCCGTGGTAAACCCATGACGGGTCAAATAATATCCGCTTAGTGTAGATAAAGACAAATAATTTGGTACTCTCTATGTTTGGCTTTATTTGACTCATCATCGATTTGGTATCCGTCATAAGGGAGGGTTACTCTCTGCTAGCCGAACCCAAACTGTTTTTGGAGTTAATATGTTGTCATCATATAGGCATCAACCCGCCATGGGATACGATGTTATTACTCCGTATATGATAGATTTGGGGGCTTAGTTTTGGTATTTCTCCCCAAATATTAAACAGGCAGGACTTATGATTCACTGTATATTAGGTAAGACGTCGTAAGTGTGAAATGGATTCAAAATTGTATGTCTAGCATTGGGTTTTGGGTATATGTGTCTTGATCGATTTCTGTATTTTGAATACAGATGACATCGTAACATTTGTAAATGCCGGTTGTGAGGATACAAGTCAAGCAGATTCGGGTGTTGAATTCACTGCTGATACTCACTATCAGGGAGGGGATGTCCTCCGGACTGATGAATGTATATCTGATAGTGGTGATTACCCGTTCATATACCAGTCAGCACGATTTGGCAACTTTAGCTACCAGTTCAGTGATCTTCCTTTGGGAGATTACTTGGTTGACCTCCACTTTGCTGAAATAATTAACACTTATGGACCTAAGGGAATGCGACTATTCAACGTCTTTATTCAGGATGAAAAGGCAAGTATTCGTCCTAAAATCTATTGCCGAGTTTCTGCAGAATTGTGTTGTATACTGATGATAGTACATGGACTTCATGAATCTTGCAGGTTCTCTCTGATTTTGATATATTTGCTGTTGTTGGAGCTAACAGACCGCTTCAGCTGGTTGACTTCAGAACCCATGTTAAGGATGATGGACAACTTCTCATGAGGTTTGAAGGTCTACTCGGAACTGCTGTCATTAGTGGCATTTGCATTCGTAGAGCACCAAAATTGGGAGGTAACTTCTACATGGAATTTTTAGTTTAGAATGTTAATTCCAAATCTCGATTCACTCATGGCAACAGAATATGATATATTGTTGTTATTTTGTAAATATTATTTTGCCTTAATTGTAGATTCTCAGCTGGCACATGAGTACCTCCGCTGTAATCATTGCGCTGGTGAAATGGAAGTTTCTGCAGCTCAGGTAAAGAGGGAATATGGAGCACTTTTGAAGGTGAAGTATTTACTTCATGTACTGTTCTGACTGTGTTGGTTCTTGGTATCAGGAGAAAGGCATACGATTGAAACTAACGGCCAAATATGAGAGGAAAATAGACGAGTTGAGCCTGCAGTGCCAGCGCAAGACAGATGAATGCTATCAAGCTTGGATGTCTTTGACTGTCGCGAATGAGCAGCTGGAGAAGGTCAGGATGGAACTTGACAACAAATTGTTCAAAACTTATTCTCTAGGTAAGTTCAGAACTGTAGACAACTCTCATAATCGTGACAAGGTCGGAGCTCTGAGTTATCTTATGCAAAAGAGAACTACGTGCGAGCTTGATATGACACACAAATGCACTCCTTGTAAAAAAGAAAGACAATATCTTTGCTTGTTACTCAGTATAAAGTAAGCTCGTTTGATTGGTCGGATCATTTCTCGTCTGCTTTGTATGGTGACAAGAGTTGGAGGCCAATGTTGTTGTGCAAGCTACATCATCACATATCTGATAATTCTTGTTTGTTTTATAGATCAGACAGTTGAGAAACAAGCCAAAGAATTGAAAACTATCTCGAGTAAGTATGATCATGATAAGAAGTTTTGGATCTTGGCAATTTCAAAATTAGAAGAAAAAATGAAGGTAACTTCTTTAAGTACTTGTTTTGTGTACATAGTATGTCATTCTGAATCTGTTTTATGAATTTCGGTGGTTAGCATGTTTTAATAAAATGATTGTCTGAACCATAACACAGAAACTGAAAGAAGAACAATCTGAACTGTCCAGAGAAGCACATGAATGCGCTGATTCAATTCCCGAGTTGGCCAAAATGGTTTCTGCAGTTCAAATGCTAGGTAAGATGAAGTTTTAGCTACTTATATATCCTTTTTTATGGGTTTTGATTAGAATGCCTTTCTGAAGCCATGTTTTTCCAGTTGCCCAATGTGAAGAATTTAAGGAAAAGTATGTCGAAGAACAAAAGAAGAGGAAAAAGCTTTTCAATGAAGTTCAAGAAGCGAAAGGCATGTTCTTCTCTCAAGTAGCTCAAAAGTTATTCAACCTCTTTCTCTAATTACGAGTTTACATACCATACAAATTCCAACCCAATTTACATACCATGCTCCTAGCCCGTGTATCCAAAAAAATTCAGTGATTATGACTTAAGAAACTGATAATAGCTTTTGCCATCAGGGAACATCAGGGTCTTCTGCCGGTGCAGGCCTTTAAATAAAAAGGAACATTCAAATGGATATGCGACAGTAGTAGATTTCGAAGGTGCAAAAGATGGGGAACTTTCTATTCTAACTGGTGGATCGAATAAGAAAATATTCAGATTTGACAGAGTTTACACACCAAAGGATGACCAGGGTACACTGCATAGATCTGACTTTCTATCCAAGGCTCATTGCATTTGCTATCTGTTAAGGTTTTGAGTCGGCATGTTTCTTTAAATCTGCAGGTGATGTCTTTGTGGATGCTTCTCCAATGGCAACTTCGGTGTTAGATGGCTATAATGTCTGCATATTTGCTTATGGCCAAACTGGAACTGGTAAAACTTTTACGATGGAGGGTACAGAGCAGAACCGAGGTGTAAATTATAGAACTCTTGAACAACTGTTCCAAATTGCCAGGGAAAGGAGCGATACCTTTACATATGACATATCAGTTAGCGTTCTTGAAGTCTACAATGAGCAGATAAGGGATTTATTGGATACTTCAACCGCTCCCAAAAAGTAATGATTTTTCTCTTTTAAACCATTTTTGTTTCATTGCATCATAATCTAGAGTCAGTGAGTAGTGAGCCATTTTTCATTGAAGTTGTGATGCATGCTGTAAGTTTCTGTCGTGTTCTTCCATGCCTCATCTCTTTTTTTTTTGGGTATCAGGTTAGAGATAAAGCAGGCATCTGAAGGGTCACACCATGTTCCAGGAATAGTCGAAGCCAAAGTCGGGGATACAAAACAAGTGTGGGAAGTACTACGGATTGGGAGTAACGCGCGGGCTGTAGGGTCTAATAATGTTAATGAACACAGCAGTCGTTCCCACTGGTTGGTGACAAATTGTAATTTGAGCATCAGTAACGGTTGGCATCCCCTTTTTGGGTTATACCTAATATTCTCGATCTTTGCTGTTGTTTTACAGCATGCTTTGTGTGATGGTTAAAGCAAAGCACTTGATTAACGGAGAATGTACGAAAAGCAAGCTTTGGCTCGTGGATTTGGCTGGCAGTGAGAGGCTTGCGAAGACTGATGTTCAGGGTGAGAGGCTGAAGGAAGCTCAGAATATCAATAAATCATTATCGGCATTAGGAGATGTTATATCTGCTCTGGCAAATAAAAGCAGTCACATTCCCTATAGGTTCGTCTGCTTTTGTCGTCTTTTGTCACTCTGATTTGCCTCGGGGTGGGATGCGACACATCTGACACCATTTTAGATCAAAAACATGAAACTGGAGTCCGACACATCGTTGAATATCATACAAGTGGACCTAATATTTGATTTTTCTTGAACATTTTGTTTTCAGAAACTCGAAGTTGACACATTTACTGCAGGATTCATTAGGTAATTTTTTTTATGTAGATTCGTCTTATTATCCTGAAAAGTTAAAATGAATATTTTTTGCTCGACAGTTTTGAGGCACGCGTTTTCAAACCTCTAATATTTTGCAGGAGGGAATTCAAAGACACTAATGTTTGTACAAATTAGTCCATCGGAGCATGACTTGGGTGAGACTGTAAGTTCACTGAATTTTGCAAGTCGGGTCCGAGGTGTTGAGCTGGCCCCAGCTAAACGACAGATCGATACAAGTGAACTTCAGAAGACGAAGGCAATGGTGATTTCTAGTTTCTTTTATGCTTTCATGATCTTTGACAAAGCAAGGCTGTACTTAGAATGAGACAAGATCGTCTTTTACAGAGTTAATGAGTTTGTATGACCTCTAAGATCGTCTTATATAAGTTTCTGTGATTGTCTTCAACACTTCAGCTTGACAAAGCAAGGCTGGAATCAAAATTAAAAGACGAATCCATTAAAAAGCTTGAAGAAAGCCTTCAGAATATCGAAAGTAAGGCTAGAAACAAAGATCAGACCTACAAGAGTCAGCAGGAAAAGATACGGGACTTTGAAGAAGAACTTGCCGAGCTTCAGGACAGATTGAAGGGGAGGGAAGAAACCTGCAGTAGCTTGCAGTATAAGGTTTTGATTTACATCCATTTAGTGTTTATATACTCTTTGTCGAGACTTTCTACTACTGTCTGTATTTTGAAACGCTTCCCCTCCGTTGGTTCTTCAGATCAAAGACCTAGAGCTCAAGCTTCGAGATCAGCAACAGAATGACTCTGCAACTCTCCAACAGGTACTCCAAACCGTAAATTTCCAATGTGTTCTAACTTCTAAGCATGATGCCCCTATGAAATTACGATATTGATACATAATTTTGAACTTAAACGCAGGTTCGTGAACTTGAGAGGAAGTTAAAAGCGCAAGCTCAAGAATCGGAATCTCATTCATTGACACTTAAGCAAAAGGTTAGTCGTGAATGCTTGGAATTTTTTACAGCATTAATGGGTCAGTAAAAAAAAAAGGATCCCCTGACTACCCTTTTCTCCGATTCGCTTGCAGATCAAAGAACTTGAGGAAAAATTGGCACACGAACGCAACGCTGAGTTTTCCTTGATGCACCAAAAGGTCTGATACAACATTCCCGACTCCTCATTTCTGTGTCATGCAAGAAAGTCGATAGTTTTACAGTTATATTTTAATTTGACAGGTGAAAGAGCTGGAGGAGAAGTTGAAAGAGAAAGAGAATGAGTTAGAGCAACATAACAGGATGAGACATGAAGTGGCAAGAGCCACTCCAATTGCAGTAGCAGCGAACCCCTGCGTGGTTAATGATGAGGATGAAACGATGACTGAAGTTGACCCGTTAATCTTAAGAAGCTGCAATTCGTCCAACCGGATGAGCCATGGATCTGCTGCATCGAAGAGAGGAGACCACGTGATTGTTGAGACAAGGAGGAAACGAGAGTTTAGAAGTGGTGAGACGGAGAACCAAATGCCTCCACCGGCTCCATTGCCTGATAAGAAGATACGGAAGTCTGACCCGGCTAGACCGTTCCCTCGAGTCAGTAGGACCCTGAGACCCGTGACTGCCGCCCCTCCCACTCAAAAGCCGGTTGCTCACACAAGATTAGGTACTACTAGTAATAATAAAGAGAGGGATGCTAGGAAAAGAACATGGTGTTGAACACTTCAATGAATGTACTGAAAGGAATTGTGTGTGCTGTTGTTGTTTATGAATCAATGTATAAACAAGTAACACTACAGTTTCAAAATCATAGTTATTGTGGATTTTATTCCGGTCTTTTAATATCTATATCGATGTTTCTAACTCAAGATTTTCATTGCTCTTCCTTCGCGAGGCCTGCTTCTTGATAGGTTCTGCTGCCCTTTGCCATTGCCAACCCATTTAGTCTCAAGTCTCAACCCCAACCCGTATTAGAGCTATTGGAGCTCGATCATTTGGATACAATGTTAAATTATACTAAACTAATTCAATTTTGAGTATCAAAAAAAATGTTTTCTACCGCATCTATCCCACGTATTTGTATTTTTTATTTTTCCTTTGTAAATGATATTTTAATCAAATAAAAATGAATGATTGGCATAGAAGGTAAATATTACGAGTACTAACTTTTTTTTTTTAATATAATTAAATTTATTAACCCGTACAACACATCACAACATACTTTTTACTCCGTACCTTATGTTAGCCGACAGAGTATATAATGAGTAATTAATTAATTAATTAATGGTATATCAAATTAGATTTTCTTTTCCCAATTTTTTTCTTTGGTTTAGCAAATGTGAGTACTATTCACATATACGGCGGGTCCACCCCTTCTAGTGATGGTTACAAACTTAGAATCAATGCTTCTTTGTTGTGACGAATATATGGATCTTAAAGTTATAACGTGCCAAGTATTATGAAAAAGACAAAAATAGATCATCTTGAAACTAACAAAACATTAGTCTCATCTACACATACGATATGATAACAACCCGTTATAAATTTATGACGAATATAATTTGTGTTAAGTTTCGATGTATGAAAACCTTACCTAATAAGGTGGATATTTAAGGATTGAAACATGATACTAATGGTAACTTCCTAAACTAATTAATTGTCATGTGCATCTCGATTTGGGTAGAGACTTATGGAATGAATGATGGACGGTTTCGACAATGACATGACATGCACCTTCATCACTCTAAAGTCTAACCCATCTCTTTATGACTCTATCTATATGTACTCCATGGCAGGCAGCAGTAAGGGTCGAGTTTAGTGGTTAAAATTTGTGATCATCATCTTAAGAATCTCAAGATTAAGTCCTACAAGAACTGGGATCAATTGTATGACTTGAAGTTATACATTGACTAAGGGTGGTTGTGGTTTGCAGACTTGAAGTCATGTAATTTTTTTTTTCGAATGGTCAGTACATCTCCTTTTCACTAAGAGATTAACTCTCTAACCAAATTTTCCCTCCAAAACTCTATCTTTACAATTAAGGAAACATTAATAAAAGCAACATATAACACTAACAATTAATTTCCTATATTATGAAACTCATATCAATAAAACTATTTAGGATAAAAAAAAAAAAAAAAAAAAAAAACATAACCAAAAATATTCACAAGTTTTAATACATTCTTTTTTTATCAACTTTGATTAAAAGAGTCAATTAATTATACTAAATATAAATGTCATTTTTTAATTTCAACTTAAAAAATGTCATTTTTTAAAGTATTCATTTATTAATAATATTAATAACATAATCTAAGATTCAACACAAAAAAATTAAATTGATAAAATTACTTTAATTTTATACTCCGTACTTATTTATATATATTCTTTACAAAATCATGCAATTGCATGGGTCTATACTAATTAAGATTATCAAATTTTTAGAATTTTTAATAACACGTAAATAAAGATAAACGAAATGAAATATATCTCGATAAGTGTGAAAAAGCAAACGTAAAGAATTCATTGGGACGGAGGGAGTATAGAGAAAGAGAATTTGAATCTGGGAGCTATTGTCCCAGAATACCTAGTCTTAACTACTAGATTAAGACATTTTCGATATAGAGTATTATTCCATTAAAGTGTAGAAAAAACGTGAGTCGTCCATTCTAACCTAGCATCACGTTGTTCATGCCCCTTAGGCCTATAATTAGCTGAGCTTTTTCCCGCAAAGTCATAGCCCACAGGATTCGTAAGTTCTAACAACACGCAAAAACATTAATTTCATTACTCTAGCTAGTGAGTACTGTATAAAGTAGTAACTGTACAATTTTACCTAAATCAATTATTTACGCCTCATGAGGAGTTAAATGAAATACGTGACCTTTGTAATAAAGATTCTCGAAATAATTTGGGAAATGATTGAAATAAAATTTGTGTAACTTATAAATTAAAGTAAAATTAATACTAATTTGATAAAGTTGTATAGCCAAAGTTTCTAGTTTTGCAAAAAAATATTCTATTAAAGTTTACGATTTGAAAAAGGACCTCAATTTCGCTAGCTGAATTGATAAAAAAAAAAAGATTTGGTTTATTTAATTTGTTGAGAGCATAAATCCTTTAATCTATTTTTTTTAGTTTTCATTTTTTGTCATAGTCATTTGTTTACCTAGTAAATCGATTTACACTTAAAAACATAAGCTCTTTTTCCTAAAGTTTTCTCTTCCGTCTTAATTAAAGAAAATTCAGTAAGAAACAAAATTACTCCATATAGTAGTTAATAATTAACGGTAATGTTAAATACAGCCTTTAGGGTTGTACTTAAGCATTAAATATCTTCTGTATTTGGCATAAAGGTAGAAATTTAAGAATAAATTACATATACATCGATACAATTAATACAAGCATTAACATTTTGTTTCCTCTTTTAGTTTCTTACATACAACCTCGAGGGTTATATTTATCATCTTCCATAATCTAATTCATTTTAATTAAATAGTGGTGCCTACAGACACAGTAATATATGCATTGAAAGTCTGACAATAATAACTAGTAGTAAAATCTCTTCATATACGATTATTATGAGTTATCATAATGTAAGGCTACAACATTCATTGTACCTAGTTATTACCTCCTATATTTATACCGAACTAGTTGAAAAAAAAAAAAAAAAAAACGTCAAGTCGTTACTGCAGTGGTATGTACAGTAGTATACCGCGCGCGTTGTACGTAGAGTAGAATGATGGAAATATGGAATGATCTGATCATATATATTGTCGGTCTACTCTATTCTCAACTGTGTGTGTTTCTAGGACCAAGTGGTTCACACAGTTGAATACCGACTATATTACTGTATGTCTTTGCCTCCATTTCCTATTTTCCTCCCCCTTCCTTCTATGCATTTATATAAGTTTGTTTTTTTATACTGTAATCCCTCCTTCCCACAATGATGTTCCCATTTATAAATGATACAAGGAATAAGAAATGGGTAATGAAAGGTGGTAAATTGTTTGGTGGGGTTCAAGATGTCAAATCACAAAAAGTAGCCAATAGTAAGAGAGTATAATGTATGAATAAGGAAAGTTTTGAAGTGGGAAAATCTTAGTGGAGTTTAATTTTCTTTTAAGAAAAATGGGAAAATTTTAGTGGTGAGGGAGTACTATTTATAAATGGAGAAAATCTTCAATATACTCCGTAATTTTTAATATACAAAATTAAGTTAAATTATAGTTAAAATGTTGAGTTGCACGAAAATTAAATTTTAAAATGACAATAAGGGCATGATGTGCATGAATACCAAATTGAAGGGCACTATGTGACTAACTATCTATGTGCACAAACTTAAAAAGTAGGATACCACATGTAAAATGACAAAGTTCAAGGATACCACGTGAATTTTACAGTGAAAAAAAGTACTCATTATTATTGAAGTTGATATATAGGTCCATATGACTACTCGAGTCATATACTCCCTCTGAGTTTCTATTATTGTCTCAAAAGTTTTAGGGTGAAAAATAAGAAAGGGGAAATGAGTGGCTAAAGAAAAAAAAAGGAGGAAGAGAGAGAATGAGAGAGTAATTGTGAACCACATATTGATGGCTAAAAACTTAAAAAGAAAGTAGGACAAAAATCAAACTCAGGCCAAAAAAAAAAGTGGGACAATAATAGAAACTCGGAGGGAGTATATACTTTACACTTGCTAAATTCAATTTGCTCATATTTTGAGTAACATACAGAGTACTACTTTCGAAGAATTAGTTTATATTGCATGCAAGTGAAGAATTAAATTTTTTAACGTGTGCCCAGTAGACACATGTTAATAAATTAAATAAAACAAGATTAAAATGGACATTGTCTAAGTATGGTAATATAAATAAATCTTAATATTTCCATTTCTAATGATAATATTTTTGTAAAACTTACTTTATTTAGCTTATTAACGTGTACCCAATAGACACACGTTAAAAAAACAGTATATAATAACTCAATAAACAAAGACTGCTGATACCGTACCGGTCATGGCTCATTCCTCAAGACCTAGAAATTATAAGTACAAAACTCTAAATAAACGTTTTAGGTCACTCAAACAAACAACTAACCCTAGCTAGCTAACTTTAGAATATCATCCACAATTAATAATAATAACAAACAAAATAATTCTTAAACCTTCTCATCATTATCAACATTAAATACTCCGTAATAAAATAACTCGATATTTTTAATATTTTAGACGTTCAGATGTTATAAAAAAATAAAAATAAAACTAAAACTAAAATATTGGTACGAGAAAAAATATTCACAAATGAATTGAGCATGCGAGCAAGAATTTGTGAAAAAACTTACCGTATTGATATGTCTTTATTTATCCACTTAATTTTTATTTAACTCATCACAAATTTATGACAGATTAACCAAAATACGGAGTATTTTATATATATAAAGATTTATAACGGATGGAATGAAGGTTTTAGGCAAAAGCTTTTACCTTTTTCTTTACTTACAACATTACATTACATTACATGCATCTAGCAGTACTATTTAAACGGCCACATTATATTAAAATTAATGCTGGGGTAACTAACTTAAGTTTTTTTGTACGTTAATTAATTAATTAATTAAACAACCTTCTAATAATTAACTTGTTAATTAATCTCCATAACATAACAATTAACAAGTAAACAACCAGCATCTTCATTAAGGAAAATGGGTTAGCGTCACTAGATGGTACCCAAACTCGACTGTCACCCCCTCACATGCATCCCTTCACTACTGTAACCCATGAAGTAAATCACCCCAATTAACTCCTCCTCCTCCTCCTCCATGCAAATCATCATTAATCACTTCCAAATTACTAAACAAATCACCCTTCTTGTTATTATTAATATTAATATTAATATTATTGTCTTGATCATAAAGCAAGCCCAACCTTTGAGCCTGCACCTTCCAATGCATCTCCCCCTGGTCATTCATCGACGACATTATTATCTGATTGTCGTTGTAATTGGGGCTGGTTAAGTCGAGCCCCAAGTAGGCCCCGCCACCAGCGGGAGTGGGAGTGGGAGTAGAACACCCAGTGACAAACTGGGTGAAGACTCCCGCGGTGGCGGGGTGCAGCCCGCCCAGGGGAAACACCAGACCCGGGTTTGGTGCTGGGAGGAGGAACCCGGGTTTGGGATGAGGTTTGAGACGGCTGGACCTGGCGGGTTTGCGACAGCCTCCACCAATGGGGACGCTGCGCAGCGCCCCGCCTTTGGTCCAGTAACGACGACACGTCTTGCAGAAGTGGCGGGGTTGGGTTAGGCTGTAGTTGTTGTAGTAGCAGAATTTGGTGTTTGGGGAGTCGCATCTTGGGCATTTTTGGGGTGGTTCTTGTGGTGGTGGTGGTTTTGGGGAGGTGGTTTTGGGGGGTGTAGAGTGGTTTTGAGGTGGGGGTGGGAGGTTTTCCGGTGACATCTTTTTGGGTGGGTTGGCGTTACGGTCAAAAGGGAGGGAGGGAATGAAGAGGGTATGTAATTGGTTTGTTTACTTGAATTTGTGGGCTAAAAATAAAGTTGGGTTTATAGTTTATATATAGGAAAGGGATATTATTGTGATTTGTGACTATTGTCACACGTAGAATTTCTGTTGTTGGTGGTATCAAATTATTATTTCAAAACTAGCGTAAATCTCGTGTGTAACTTCATTTTTTATTTGTATGGAATGTTTGTATGTAACCATGAGTAGTTCGATTATACAAGCAAACAGTTCTAATCTCTCTATTTATAAGTGTATAATTAGTTTTATGATTTTGAGTGTTATCATAAAACTTTTCGAGTTTTGTTGTAAATTTTATAAACTTTGATGAAAAGATGTCGAGCTAAATAAAATAAATGTTTAAGTTTAAAAAGTTACAGCTCAACTCACAAACTTGTAAATAAAAGCTTAGTAATACACAAAAATTCGAGAATATTGAGATGATTGTACATTCAACTGGTGATAAATACTATTTTCCTGTATATATGGAGAGAGTCGTATGATTTATGGAGTATTTTTTTTTTATTAAGATAAATAATCTTTCCGTTCCGATCAATTGTTATTCTTTGATTTAGGCAAGAAAGACACGGGAAAGAGGTAGAGGCCAATTCAATTAAAAGATGACAAGTGGATTGAATTGCCTTTGAAGCATCAAATTGTTTATCTAATAATGAAATTCTAAAATACAAAGGATAATAATTGATTAAGACATCCAAAATTGATAGAAAAGAACAATATATAATCGGGACGGAGTATTATATTTGATGTTTTATTTATGAGAAATATGACGTCTTGTTAATCTAAAATCCATATTAATTCCGTCAAAAAATCAGGATTCTTCTAATGTATACCTTTATGTTTTTACATTTTCTCAAATATGCCCCTCATTTTTTGTTTTTTACTGCATGCCTCAAACATCAACTTACTATTTTGCCCTTATTTAGTCATTTAATAAGGCTCACCATGGGTGATAATGAGGCAAGACAGCTTGTGGCCAACTCGATCTCGGCTCAACAACTTAAAGAGTCAAACTGAGTAACCATTGACTCAACTCGAAAAATTCACGAGCCGTTTGAAATTAAATTGTTTGGAAACCAAACAATCAAGTACTCGTAATTCTTTGTGGTTTGATCATAACCGGTCAAGGCAAGCTAGCAAAGTTGACCGGTCATGGTCGGCTTCGGCTTCTACATACCCTTGCAAAGAGATCTAACATTGCCATGATATGTCTACATCGCAACACATATCAACATCATTTATCTACTCTAAGGTTACTTTAACAAAAATACTACTCCGTTCAAGTCCAAGCTTCCATTTTCTCTTTTCGAGACTATTCACAATTAAGGAGAATTTTCGATATTCACGACAATCTATTAGAGAAAATATATTCATGTTAGATCTTGTTTGATTCGAAAAGTACATTATTAATAACCAATTTTCATAATTTTTACTAATATGTTACGAAAGATATTAACAATGCAAAATGCACGTTGGCAAACGTGAAAAAGCAAAAAGGAAGCTTGGACTTGAACGGAGGGAGTACGTAATATTCAAAAAAAAATATTTTATTTCAATTTCAATCAGATTCATCTCGATCATCAGATCACTTTAACTTAAATAGATAGAAAACTTGTATATAAAGCATAAAACGAAGAATCCACGTCGAAATTGTTTTAAAGATGCGAACGATAAATAGACAAACTTGCATTGTTATGCAGATTTCTTCAAAGTGTTGGCAATGTCGATAACAAAACGGTATCTAACATCAGCCTTGACGAGTCTCTCCATCGCAGTGTTCACATAATCCATTGAAATAACTTCAATGTCCGGTTTAATGTCATGCTTGGCCGCGAAATCCAGCATTTCCTGTGTTTCCTTGATGCCTCCTATGCAACTCCCCGCCACTATCTTTCTCCCTGTCATCATTCACACATGAAACCATCTCATATGAGAGTTCGTGATTAACATTAACCATTTTCTCTTTCAGAGTCAATCTCCA
This sequence comes from Agrostemma githago, assembly GCA_958450325.1. Classification (NCBI taxonomy): domain Eukaryota; kingdom Viridiplantae; phylum Streptophyta; class Magnoliopsida; order Caryophyllales; family Caryophyllaceae; genus Agrostemma; species Agrostemma githago. The sequence continues at coordinate 2,896,145 of OY288248.1, forward strand.
AGACAAAAGTTTGACCGCACATATTTTTCAACTTGTAAATGTTACTTGAATGAATTTGTTAAAAGGGTTTGATTGTAAACATGAATCGATTCATTTTACGCTAATAACTTGCACAAAGTGGTCAAATGAATTTAAGAGGCATTGGCCATGTTTGGCAAATAGGGGTAGCAGTTTCATAATAACAGTTAACAATAACAGAATACAGTTAGCTGATTGTATTAACATATTTGACTATCAAGAAGCAGTGGGATTACTTACCAAGAAGAATAGGAATGGCCGATAGCTCAAATGGTTGTACCGGAGCACCAACCAAAACCACCTTCCCATGAGTCTTGATCAAATTGACCAACGGTGCTATTGGATGCGGAGCTGACACTGTGTCGATGATTCCATCCATTGTTCCCACAACCGCCTAAAAACAATCACATGTACAAACTTATATTTTCAGTTATTTATTAATCTTTGATTAAAATAAATCACACAATGACATAAATTAAATTAGCAAAATATTGGAGAAAAATTGGCAGATTCTGGTCGCCTAAATAATAGATTGACCATCAAACTACTAATTTCCTATGTTTGGTAAACGGCATATTGGCCGGAATCTACTGTTTTTGAATATGTTCCTAACAGTTTCATATTGAAACACTATTTTTTAATTCTGCTAATTTAATTTGTTAGTCAAAGCTGCTAATATAATCAGTTAACCGCTATTATGATTTGCTACTGTTATTTGACAAAAATGACCATAATATAAAAGAATGGTAAGAATAAGGCCATGTTATTTTGGACTTGTTAGTTTCAGTTCAGTTCAGCTCCAGGAGACATATTTTGTCTCTATATTTCAGTCAGTTTCAGATAAATTAAGTTCAGTCAGTTTCAGTCCAAAAGAACAGGTCTAAGTAGGTATACCTGCAACTGCTCTGGGTCGCGACTAATCACGAAAGAATCAGCACCCAAGCGATTAATAGCTTCATCCTTTTTATCAGGCGAGGTACTAATAACCGTGACTTTAGCACCAAAAGCCTTAGCGAACTTGACAGCCATGTGACCAAGGCCACCAAGACCAACAACCCCAATATGAAGGCCGGGTTTGTCGAGCCCAAAGTACTTCAAGGGACTATAGACAGTGATCCCCGCGCAAAGAAGAGGCGCGGCCGCATCCAGTGGCAAAGCATCAGGCACGCGAATGACAAAATGTTGGTTGACTACAAAGATGTCCGAGTAGCCTCCTAATGTTTTGGTGCCATCAAAGTCGGTCGAACCATACGTGTTTTTCGATTTTGGACAATAGTTTTCAAGATCGTTGGCACAGTTGTCGCATGTCCGACATGACCCAACTACACATCCCACACCAACTTTGTCACCTACTTTGTAGTTTTCGACATTCTTTCCTACTTCTGTCACCACCCCTACGATTTCATGCCTGAAACAAAGTGTTAGGTCATGTTGTTTCTGGCTGAAAGGAGATAAAGAATAAGGAATGAAGGGAAATTATATACATACCCTGGAATAGCGGGGTAATGAGCATTTCCCCATTCATTCTTAATAAAATGAAGGTCGGAGTGACAAATCCCACAATACAACACCTTGAATGTCACGTCTTCTTCTCCTGTTGCCCTGGACATACATCATACATCCACAATTTTATCATTATTACCATTAATTTGGTCGGAAATAAACCTGGCAAACGGGTCAATCGGATCAGATTCAGATCGGATCAGATTCAGATCGGGTCAGTTTCGGGTTAATGAAAATCGGGTTTGATCATTTTGGATTCGGGTCATTTTTGATTCGGGTATCGGGTTAGTTTTGCTGGGTCTAGTGAGAGTAGTCACAAACATACCATACTTATTAGTCACTCATCACGTTCATTTGTTTGAATTTGATTAAAATATTGTTCGCGATAAATATAAAAGATAAACAAATAAATAAATCAGAGTCAATACATGTTAACAATGAGTCCAGGATCGTGCTCAAACCCAAATCCTATTTTTTTTTTGGATTCGTACTATCGATTATGGATCCTCCTACAAATTTACAGGTCCGGTCTCATTATGTAAGAGACAGACCCTTAGTTGCATGAAAATTGGTAGTACGTACATACCTCCTATTAAAATGGTAAGGGGAGAGATGACCGGAAGTGTCTCTAGCGGCCCATCCAAACGCCTTTTGTGCTTCACGCTCCACCTCGTTGTTTGCCATATCGATCTTTAATTTTCAATCGAGAGATCTCTATATCAAGACATTTTCGGTATGAAATTGAAACATATATGTATTCCCTTTCAGAACATTGAGGGGCCATTTGTCGTTCGTAAAAAGATATCAGTATGAAATAAAGAACGGTTTTTCTAACATAACACATTAATGAAGGTAAGTTTATCAAATATATTCTCTAAGTATGGTAATTATAGGTTAATCTTTCAATTTCTCAGGTGGTACGGTTTTGGAACTTCATTCATAATAACTTGAATTTGGTTTATTATTGGAAAAAAACTTTTAATTAAAAAAAATCTATTATTATCGTAAGAAAGAAATATATTTTTTGACATTTTTAATTGATTGAATAATAATGATTTTAAAAAAAATTGTTATCTTACGGAAAAAATGTTTTTAACCAAAAATAACATTATTATTTGTGACAAATTATTTTATGCATATTTTCATCATTAGGAGAAAAGTGTAAATAACAATAATAAAAACAAAGTTCGAAAAAAAAAAGCTACTCCATCCGTTCCAATGAATTGTTTGCCTTTTCTTTTGGCACCAAGAGCAAAGAATCCAATGAGAGACTGACATGTGGAGCAAAACTTATGAGAAGGGTCAAATTAAATTACATATAAAAAACATCCTTAAAATAGAAAGACAAACAATTTATTGAGACGGCCCAATATGAAATAGGCAAACAATTCATTGGGACGGAGGGAGTATTAATTTGATACCAAGGCAAATCGTTTGGTCATTCCAAATCCAAACGCATACCAAAGGAATGCCTGACGAACCAATTCCTATCTAAGGCGAACCAAACGGCACTGAAGAAGAGATGAGAATGAATGTAGGGCATACCTTGTAAATTATAGTTGATGTAGGAGTTGAAGCTTCAATTCACGAGTGTACAAAACCACAAGTCAAAAAGATGTAATGGAATGGTGCACTATATATATTGAATTGAAATTGTCACATTGATGTGAACGAATATCATAGTTGATATTTTTCTATATTAATAAGGATAATATGCTATAATTAAGAGAATAGCCTAAATTTTACTCCATCTTTGTTTCTCATAATAATATGTACTAGGTATGTGATATCGTATATAATTTCCTAATAGACGAAGATCAATCCGATTATATTTACTCAATGTTATTCATTGGTTTAACTTGGTTTATCTGGTATACACCCGTGCACGGTATCTTTGTAGACACCAAAATTTTATATATTTCGGTATCTATTTGTCTATTATCCTTAGTATTTAGAGACAATTATTAATAAATATTCTGATAATATCTTAAGATACTGTAGAATATTCTTTAACTCCCTCTCTTAGCTACGAGGCTATAAATATGGTTTGTAGGTAGGTTTAAAGAAGGTCAGATGAAGTCACACAAGTCACAACCCATCATTGTACTACCACATTGTATTAAATGGAAAAAAGTCACCAAAAAGACACGATCTTTCTCCTACAGATCACTTCCGTAGTAATATCAAAAATCTTAGTCTTTGAGATGGAATCAAGAGATCCACGGAAATTGTAATCGTCAATCTTTCGATTATTAAATAAAACTCTTGTTTTCATATTATTTTGTATATTGTTATTATATTATTGCAGGCGGTATGAAATTTTATATTTTGCAATTTTTAATAAATTTATTACATACCCCTCCATTTTTTTTGTTTTTTTAATGTTTCAATAGAATACTTCCGTTTAGGGGAGTATATAAGAAATGTGTCACTTGTAAGGTGGAAGAAATCAATGAACGGAGAGAGTAGTATATATATAGGGGATTAAAATATACTTCATACAAAATAGAGTAAATTAATCATTACTCCCTTTTAAAATACACATTTTTTAAAATTACTCCCGTTTAAAAATTTTGTTAAAAATAACTCTCGAAATCAATTCAACGTTTAGAAATTGATCCTAACTATATTTTTAGAAAGAAAGTAATGGAGAATAAAACAATTATTGAAAATAATAGAATGAATATAAATGGGCTTCAACCATAACTTAGTTGAATTGAATTTCATAACATGGTATCAGAGTCAGAGATCATGAGTTCAAACTCTGACAGCTTCAATATCTCGAACTCTCAAGTGGAAACTCAGCACATGGTAAGAGGGGCATGTCGCATGTGCACACTAATCGGGGCATTCGAGTGAGGGGCACAATAGAATAAAATAATATAAATGTAATGTTTTGGTTGAATTAGTTCCATATTAAAAAGATCTTTAATTTGAAAAAATGTTTACCAATTTTTGAGCATAGATTCAAAAGTAATGCATGGCTAGTAAAAAAAAATTGTCAAAAAAAATGATCTATCATAGAAACCAAAAGTTAGAGGGTACACCATAGAAAACAAAAAAAATACGATTGGATGAATTGGGATGTAAATGACGGTTAATGAGATAATTTAATTTATTGGGATGAATTAAGGGCAATAACAATGGTAGAAGTTCCATATCATCTTTTTTTATAGCCACATGAACCTACTCTATCACATACTCGTATGAAATTCATTTATTTTCTCATCAATGATGAAGTTTCATAATAATTTTTTAATGAGACTAATTATTCTTTTATTCATTATTTTATTCAATTACTCACAGATATCAATGTATGAAGTTGATTATTTATTTTAGAAACCAAGTTCATATAAGAAACTCCTTATTTAGTGGAACAATGGGTAAGGAGTTCCGATGTATGGAACTTCTTATTTAGCTCCATTGCTATTGCCCTAATGAAGTGATAAACGATATAATTAGTAAGGGTACAATGGTCAATGAACGAAATAGTAAATTCAGGTATGGAGCATAAGTTTTGAAAATATATTATACGGAGTATTATTATCTAGGTATAAAATTTGAAAAATTATGTCATACGAGTATTAGAAATAAAATCTCAATTTACCCTAAAAATATACTCACTTCTTTATGAATACACTATTTGTTTTTTCATGAAACTTTACCTTTGAGAAAATTTTGTTATTCATTTTTTTTTGGTTCAACGAAGAGCGTACTTAGTCGCATTACAATATAGGGGAGGGGGATTCGAACCTGAGACCTATTGTCCCAAAGCACCTAACCTTAACCACTGGGCTAAGACATCTTCGATAAATTTTGTTATTCTTTATCACATAATAAAATTTTGATATTCAAATTGTACCAATAAATTAAGTCAAACAAGTTTTCGCATAAATATATATTCTCATATTACAAATATGAGATTCAGACTTTAAGAAGAGACGTTTTAATGTATTTATTTAATTTAAACCCAAATAATATGAAGTACTCCATAAATTCTTGCAATGCTCTTTGTAAGAGTGAACTTTCATTGAAGTGATATGATCATCCATCCCTTAACTCCTTAAGGTATTGCCAATGTCAATAACAAAACGATATTTGACATCCGACTTGTCTAGACGCTCCATTGCCGTGTTCACGTAATCCATAGCCACAACCTCAATATCTGCTTCGATCCCATGTTTTGAAGCGAAATCGATCATCTCTTGAGTTTCCTTCATGCCTCCAATGCAGCTCCCAGCCACTACCTTTCTCCCTATAATGTTTATACACTTACAAGTTAGCTGAATATACCAAAAATGTCTTAGTCGAGTGGTTAAGACTAGGTCCCACGTGTGCGCTTCGTTATTTTAAGAATTGCAGACCTTGAATCATGCATGTGAAAGATTATCTGTCAGTAACGTTATTACTAGAAATCATAATGAAAAACTATAAGAGTGACACACCTAATACCAGAGGAACGACAGGTAATTCGAGAGATTTCTCAGGAAGACCAACTAAAATCAACTTCCCATGAGATTTCAGCAACGCGAGCAATGGCTGAATATTATGTTCTACTGACACTGTATCGATGATACCATCTAGTGTTCCCATGGCGGCCTGAACAAGTGAAAGCATGTTATGGACACGGTTAGAGGTTTCTAATATATATAGTTCAAGGGTACAGATGATAATGTGAAAACGATAAGGGTATATATCTCATAGAACAAATAGTCATAAAAGTGGGATATTTTACTTGGTACTCTGTGTTTTTTTTTCATTTTCTATAGTGTACCATTCTTTTTAGTCAGAATAACTTTGACTTGCGATAACTTATGGATACGGGTTGCAATAATGAAGTTATTTTTCATGAACTCATTGCCTTTACAAGATCTTCAATTTGAGTTTTTTTTTTTTTGCAATTTTGAAACTTGTACTACGAGTTATACTCAGACAAACGCTTTTAACCAAATAAACTTTGACCGACCATAACTCTTTTTTTCGAGTTTTGAAAAAGTGATGATTTTTGTCCAAACTGATCATTTATAAGAGATCTTCAATTTGAAATTAAAATCATCTCTTTTGAAATTCATGACCAGTAGAGTTAACTTATGTTAAAGGTATTTTGACCAAAATGAGGGGTACAACCGTGCAACATAGAATATGAAGAAACACAGGGATACCATGTAGAATATCCCAGTAAAAATGGAGAATGTTACCTTCATTTGCTCCGGTTCACTGCTAACTAAAAAGAAATCGGCACCAAGACGATTGATAGCTTCATCCTTTTTGTTAGAAGAAGTACTGATAACAGTGAGCTTAGCTCCAAAAGCCTTGGCAAATTTGAGAGCCAAGTGACCAAGACCACCCAGGCCAACAACACCAATATGTAACCCGGGTTTGTCGAGCTGAAAATACTTCAAAGGGCTGTACACGGTGATACCGGCACACAGTAGTGGGGCGGTGGCAGCCAGTGACATGGTTTCGGGAATTAGAACAGCAAAACGCTCATGAACCACCTCGATATTTGAATACCCTCCTTTTGTTATGGTTCCGTCATCTCTCATGGAATTGGCGTTCAAAGTTTTCTTCGGACAGTAGTTCTCAAGATTGTTTTCACAATCGTTGCACGAAAGGCATGATTCGATCAAAACTCCGGTGCCAACTTTGTCACCTACTTTGAATTTCTTTACCTTGTTTCCTACTTCTAAAACAACCCCGACTATCTCATGCCTGAAAATATAAAATTTGAACATCGATCAACTGTCCTGACAATGAAATTTTAGTCTAATGGTTAAAACATAGCTAGATAGTTCGTTTGGTTGATGCGAGAAGTGCAAATTCATGGGAAGTAAAATTATGAGAAAAAGTTTTAAAAAGTGTTGGTTGCCTATGCGGGAACTTAAAGTTACCAAGAGTGAGGGTTGGTAAGCAACTTTTTACGTAGGAAGTCACTTCCCACATTTGTGCAAATTTGAGGCAACTAAACAACTCCATTTTTTTCAATTCGTGGGAATTTATACTTCACGTGATTTCACAAGGGTAATCAAACAAGTTTATAACGGATAATAGGTTTCAGGTTCGACCCACCTCAACGTTATTACAATTTAATTAAGTGCATTAACACTGACATGAAAATGACAAACTAATAAGTAGACACATATAGCCATACTCCCTCCATCACAATTCATTGGAACGGAGGGAGTATAAGATAAAAAAAACACGGCATTAAACTACGAACTAATACAAAAAATATTCATCATTTACACAAACCTATAAAATCGAATACTCAATGTTTCATATACTATCAATTAATCCTAATAATAGATACGAGTAAATATTTGAAGCACAGTAAATGAATGATGGATGGAACAAAAAAGTGAGACCGAAAATCGATCTACACCTGAAATTAAATACGAGTACATAGTAAATAGAAAAGAAAATTACCCTGGAACATAAGGGTATAAGGTACTCCCCCATTTATTTGTTGACAGAGCACGGTCAGTGTGACAAATTCCACAGTATAGGATCTTAAATGTCACATCATTTTCTCCTGTTACCCTGCATTATATTACACACGATCTTATATGCATTGTATAACATGAACAAAATGGGGTAATTATGATAAGTAGACCACTTAATTTCATCTTGTTCTTCCATTGTATCCATTTGCTTTTTGAGGGTCAAACTTAGAAAACTTTGACCGTAAATATTTCAAAAGTTACGAACTTTTTCAAGACGAAACTAATACTTTTAGATTTGTAACGGAGAAAAAGACAGTCAAAGATGTGCCTCTAAGACCACCCAAAACAAACGAGTACAATGGATTGGATATGAGACAGTATATATACTTTCAATTCAGTTCAGACATTTCAAGTGCAGTGAGTTCAATTCAGATGCATTCAGTTTCAGTACAGTACCTGCGGGAGAAGTGGAATGGGGAGAGAAGACCAGAACTGTCCCTAGCAGCCCATCCAACCGCCTTTTGTGCTTCTTGTTCCACTTCCTTGGTTGCCATGTCCACTTTTTTGAGAGCTCAATATTACTGTCAACACACTTGATCAAAATACTTTTGGCTAAATAAAGTGATTGACTATTTGAGAGGTCTCACGATAAATTTGTGACTATTTAATTAGATGGACATGACTGCTGACTAAGACGATTACATTGATTTAAGTTCAATGTATATTTAAATAATTTAAATATAACTTTAAGAAAGTGATTTAAATCTTACACTATCATACGGAGTACTGCATTGGTGATTTAAGAAAGTTATTGATACGGAGTATAATTTTAGAAGAGACGTTGAATCTATGATAATGGAGATGACGTAGATGTTTAGTACTAGTATACCACAACCATTCATTATATGATGCTCGTATCTCAATTTATGTCATATTGTCGGTTACAATTTATCAGCTTAGATGAAATCGATTCTCTTCAAAACCTTGAAAGATTCGAACACGTCTTGTGAAAAACTGTATCATTAGACAACGATATGTTGAAAGATAATGTGCAGAAGCGGAGATCAAAATCATAGTTAGAGATCTTTGTTTTAATGAGAATTTATTTTACTCCAATTTTATACAGTATTGTACTCCATATTCGTTCAATTTTGATATAAATTGTAGATGTCGTATGAATTTTTATTAATAAAATGATTTATTCGCTCTAAAAAAAATCCAATGTATATATTCAACTTTAAGAAAGTGATTTAAATCTTGGAGTAGTATCTTGTTGATATAATTCCTACTTTGGTACACTAATATGGGCCAAATGACCAAATGAGTCAAAAAAAAGCGCGAAATGTTAATTAATTCCCTTAACTTTGGGCAATTGTGAGATCAAACCCCATAAGTTTTAAATGTTGTAATTAGGCCCATAATTTTGAGTAAGAGTGAAATTCGATTCAATTTTTATTTTCAACATAATTATATCATTAAATCATGTTATATATAAACTCAATGTACACGGAATAATTATTAATATTATAAAAGCAATTAAATAATTTATTAACATAATTTTTAGAACTTTTTTAATAGCTTTAATATACTCCGTAATTTATTTAATCCGTAAGATTAATGTTACAAATTTTCGATTTTATGTAATTCTTTCAAAAAAAAAAAAATCCAAAATATGTAAAAATTGCATACTTTTGATAAATATATAATTATTTTTATCGTATGCTGAGAAAATGTATAAATAAATAGAGTTTCTGTTTTTAAGGTGCAATTTTAATTGAAAAAATAAAAAACTTGGATTGAATTTCACTTTTACCCAAAGTTATGAAGCTTAATTACTACAATTGAAACTTAAGAGATTAATCTCAATCAAACTTAAGGGGGTTAATCACCACTTTCGCGGTAAAAAAAGTTGCTCGAAGGTGATAATCTGGAAAAAAAGTATCACCGGTGTCAAATAGGTAATAAAAAGGTGGCACTCAAGTGACGGATTGGTAAAAAATATCATCGGTGTCAAACCGGAAAAAGAAATTAATACTCGAGTGACAAATTGGTAAAAAACATAATCGGTGTCAAATTGTTACGGAGTAAAAAAATTATAGTCGATGCGAAGGTAGTTTAGAAATCAATGCTCGTAAAATAAATTACCTATCGTTTTTTGTCGGTTTAGAATATTTTTACAAAGTGTGTCGATATTGACACATAGGTTCATGTTTACGGTTCTACGATACGGTATAAAAAAAGTATCTCAGGGGCAAATTGGTTAAAAAAAAAGTGATCCAAAATATCTAGACATGTCGAAACTCGACCCGACCCCTTTTTTCAACGTGCGACTAGACCCGACAAAACAGATCCAATCTAGACATGTCGAAACGACGAGCTTGGTTTCCGTGCCTGGGTTGGACTAGGTGGGTGACCAGGCACACCGAACTGAAGCCATATGCTCGTACCCATGTGAGTTAGATAAAACAAAAGCAAAATGTCTGGGAAACGACAATCTATTTTGTCTTATCTACCCACATAGGCACAGCTGGCAAATCGGACGTGTCGCGCCGTGCTTCGTGCCGGCCTAATCGTGCTTCTTCGTGCCTGTCCAGCCGGCCCAGTCGTGCCTGACTCTGAGAACATGCTTCAAGGCGCGGTTTCTAGCCCGGGCTTGGTCGTGCCTAAGTCCTGCCGGGCCGTCGTGCCCGATCAAATTTTCAGGATTTTTCATTTTTTTGGGATTTAGAGTCGTGTCGGGTCGTGCCTAGGCACGACCTTTTCTTCAAATTGGCGTCGCGGCCCGACTTTGAACCAGTCGTGTCGTGCCCGTGCTTTTCGCCACGTCATCACCGTGTAGGGCGGGTCATGCTTATTTTCGTACCGGATTGGGCCACCGAGATCGGCCCGACCCGGTTTGCCAGCTCTACACATAGATAACACAAAGTTTAGGTAGAGACGGTCTTTCCATAAGTTATTAAGAGATTACTCGTCAGTATCACTTTATGTCTTCTTCGTACCTATTTTACGATTAGATGCACCTCTGAATGACAACTTTGTTTGTACCACTTTTTATAACTATAACAAGCGTACCACATTTATATTTGTATACTCTTTTAGGTTAAACATACCTATTTTTTTTAGGTTTGGTATTATTGTTACCTTCGTTTGTAATTGATCTCTCAATAAACTTGATAAAAACCGTCTCTCAATAAACCTTCCTAATAAGTGATACTCCGTACTTCTATTTGGTAGACTTCTGAAGAGTAGGTCTCCTGAGAGACGGTCTCTCATCAACTTTAATGACTTTACTGAGAGACTAAGTACAAATGGAAGTAACAGTGGTACCAAACCTAATAGGGTACGCTTGTTATAAAAAGTACAAAACAAAGTTGTCATTTAAATGTACGAATATGACATAGAGTAGTACTTAAGGGCGGTCTCTCAATATAACTGAGAGACCGCCTCTTCCAAGATCTTGTGACTTTTGAATCAAAAAATATTCATGGATGTCCCACTGATTTACATTTCGGGTGGGTGGATACCACGGGATACGAGGATGGAACCGAAAGAGTTTGGAAAAAAAACCGAATGAGACAGTGACAGTCTGAGTCTGACAGTGTGGTGTGTGCTACAGTAGTACGCCAAAAACCCAGCTCCTGCTCCTGCTCCTGCAACTGCAAACTCACTCTTCCTCTTTCCTCTCCATCTCCCTCACCTAATTTCTTCCCCAATTCAATTCCAAAAATGCTTCCCAATTTCTAGGGTTTTCACTCATCAATCACCTGCACTTGCAAAAATGGCGATCCCACATTCTTCCTTGATCTTACTCATTTTCTCACCACTTTACCTCCACTTATGCTGCGCTCGTATATTCACTTTCGAAATGCACCATCGATACTCTCACCAAGTCAACATTTGGTCTCAATCAAGTGCGAAACACCATAGTAGTGCTACTAATCCTAGCTTCAGTCGGAAAAAATGGCCAAAGAAAGGTTCGTATGAGTATTACGCGGATTTGGCGGCGCGTGATCGTTACTTCCGTGGTCGAAAGATCTCGGAAATCGAGGAGCCTATGGCGTTTTCCGATGGTAACTCGACTGTTCGAATCAGCGCTTTGGGATTGTATGTTACGCCTCTTTCCTCTTTTTTCAAACTGTATTCGATTTCGATTTATTGCTCCTTCTGTTTGGTTCTCTAATGGTGTAATCAGTTTCAAAGAAGAAAAAGAAAATTGAGAAACAGCTAAAAAATTGAACTATTGATGATTTATGTACTCGTGTCCGACTCTTAGACACTCAGACTCTTCATTTTAAACCAAAACATGTCGCGTTTTCATAAAAATAGCCGAATCAGATAGTTCTAAACGAGTCCGAGCAACATAGATAATGATAATAGTGTTGTTGTTTATGTGATATAGTTTGCATTATGCGAGTGTGACACTGGGGACGCCGGGGAAGAAGTTCTTGGTGGCGTTGGACACGGGCAGTGATTTGTTTTGGGTGCCTTGTGATTGTTCCCGTTGCGCTCCTGTTGATGGTTCCATTTATGCATCTGTAAGCCTCTTTTCGTACTCTGGTTGGTTTTTTTCATTATGTTTTGTGTTGTTCTAGTCAGAAGTTGACTGTGAGACCCCGTTGTAAGTGTTTCAATTAATAGTGATCTATTAGGATCATTGTGGGTCACTAACATGTGTGTGTCGTATTGAGGAATGACTGGAGACATCGTACCCCCTACTATTTTGTGAGTAGAAGCCTATTTGGTGGCTTTTGATGATGATAATGATGAACTAGGTCATGGTGCATCAATCATCGAGGCATTGTTAGAGGCTCTAATAAAACACAAAGGGGGCTCGTTAGAGGCGTTGTTAATTGGTGATGAGTTGTTCATGTTGATACAAAAGTTTGATTAATAATGCTTCAAGTTAGTCAAAGAGTTGGGAACTTGAGTTTCTATGAATAGGTGGTACTAGTGTGGTTTTATTAATAGTCGTGGTGGTCTTGCCAGCCTCGTTTCTGACATGCACACATGCTAGGGTGGCACCGAGACATTTCATAAGGTGGAGTGTTGTGTTCAGATGTCTTTCTTTCTCAAGATGGCTTTCATCAAAATCAATCAACCATATAACTGTTTACATTTATGGGGAGGATGAGTTTTCGGTCAATGTAACATCTTGCAGACACAAGTGGTCGTGATGGGCCTGAATAAAAGAAAAAATCACAACACACCCTTTGAATTTTTTCAAGAAAATGTTGAGAAATCAGTCCAAACATCACAACAGCTTTCAGATGCTCATAGGTGGTGCTCAAAAGTCAAAATTTACCCTCAATTATTTAGGGTAGGCAATGTATACTACCTTTAAGGTTATTGGTGGAGAGGATTCTTGGATCAGCTCATCAGATTGGGTAGTGCTAGGTTGTCTAAAGTTAGTGCTGAGAACCTCAATGCTGGACACAGTTACCTTGCATGGTTGGATACACGGAATTCGAAGGTCATACACAATGTGCGGATAAGTATCCCAACTTCCCAAGGCATTATGTATATATCATTATGAATTTTATAAGAAATTTCTCAAGAGCCAAAGTTAAATATTGTGCTTAAAAAGCTCATTTTACCTAATACGATATTCTAGATCGGTTATTCATTCACCCATCAGGCCTATTGAAGGGGAGAAGATTTTGGTAGAAATATCTTCTTATTGGTGAAAATGGTTCTCGTTCAAAGTGGTCTCAAAGTGTCTACAAGTTCGTGATATTGACCTCAATTCATTCCAACTTAAATTCCAACACAGTTGTGTAGAATGGGTCTTGAATTGATTAATTTTGAAGGTTTTTGATTCATATTAAATACAATGTACAAGGTCTTTTCAAAATTTGATTTAAAACTATATAGAAAGCTTTCTAGGCAATATCTTCTGCTCCAAAGTTTACACAAGTTAATATTTAGAATTTGTTATTCATTGAACCGTTGCGGTTTGTGAGGAGGGGATTGTTGAGTAAGTTATTGTCTAATAGGGTAAAAATGGGTCTAGTTATTGGGTTGTTGTGGTCCTACAATGTCTACGAGTCAAGAACCTCAACACATTCTTACATAGTTTTCCAGAGTGATCTTAAAATGCTGAATTTGAAGTTTCTGATACAAATTACAAAGTCGGACGAATCCTAAAGTATTACTCAATGTACTTTGAACTATATACGGAGTAGAAAAGATTTTAGAGTCGTATTATGCTCAAAAATCATCGTATACGGTATACCCAAGATGATATTATGGTCTTCGTGTGTGTGTAGAAGATACCGCTGACAACTTTAACAGAATATGTCACTTTTTCCTCGGAATGCTGAATTATCAAATTGCTGGCAAAGATAGGTGTAGTCACTTGTTTGGGGTTGTATAAAGTTGGCAATGAGTTAGTGTACTGTGGTAAGATCTGTGATTATGGGTAGCAGTAGGCTAAAGGTGGCCAGATCTATCGGTTGGAGGGAGAGTGGTTTCAATGACAGAGTGGATAGGCTTAGAGTGATATAACCACAGGCAACGCTGAAAAAGTGAATATAATAGTGCTTCTTCTAGACAAGCTGGCTGAGAAGTAAATGTATAGAATCAAATAGGATAGAGTATTAAGAAGCGCATACCATGAACATTGTTCATGTGAACTAATCCTTTTTACCAGTATGCCATATTGTAGAGGGAAGAAATTGGACTTGATGTACAAGATAGAGAGCTCAAATCCCATCTTATGATATAATTAGACTGCTCCTGTCACCTGATGTCATTATATGTATACCGTGTAGAAGCTCATTTTTGGTTATTTGGGTTACAGTTGAGTGAATCTCTTGTCAGAATATGGAACCTCTGATTCTTCTGGTTTTCTGAACTTAAAGTAGACAGTAATAAAATAAAACGGATCTCATAACTACTTGTGATCTACGACGAAGTAGCTATCTGTATCTGACATTTTCAAAGCAATATTTATCATGGTTGTTGCGAAAACAGTTGCCCTTAAAAGACGAGAATGAGACTGGTAAAATTCTGTCATAGGTGGAACTTTTACCGAGGGACAGTATGAAGTTTCTGAACTGCTAGGCCTAAAGGAAATAAGAAATTTTATAATATGTCTTTTAACCTTTGAGCCTTGATTTTAGGTAGTATGGAGTACTTTGGGGATCTGCGATGGCTTTTTTCTATTTGTAGATAAAGGCGCTAATAGTATGTTTTGGGGGTGTGACAGGATTTTGAGCTTAGCATATACAACCCCAAAACGTCATCTACGAGCAAGAAGGTGTCCTGCAGCAATAGCTTGTGCCTACACCAGAGCAAGTGTCCAGGAACATTCAGCCAATGCCCTTATGCAATCTCTTATGTTTCTGCGGAGACCACAACTTCTGGAATACTTGTGGAGGATGTTCTCCATTTGTCTACAGAAGAGCGTCATCATGAATTGGTTGAGGCATACATTACTTTTGGGTGAGTTTCGTTGGTAGATTTTTTTCTAACTTGTATGGACGTGTATCCGTATCTGCCTACTGCTTTTTATAGCTAGAATAAAAAGCCCTTGACGGGCTACAAGCAAGAATATCCTCGTGTCGTCTGACTAAGAGCTCAAAAAAAGCAGTTTGACTGTACACTAAATGAATTCAGATAAGCTTCTTCAATATATTTGAAGTATTTAACCGGCATTGACCCAATGACTTAGAACTAACATTTTTACCGGTTTATCTCGTGTTGTTTTGTCGGCACTTGCATCCTTGATACTGTACTTTTTAAACTAATATAGGCTTTTACAGTTGTGGGCAAGTTCAAACTGGTTCCTTCCTGGATGTGGCAGCTCCTAATGGTTTATTTGGACTTGGTATGGAGAACATATCAGTACCCAGCATACTATCTAGAGAAGGTTTCACACCTGACTCCTTCTCCATGTGTTTTGGGCGTGATGGGGTCGGAAGGATTAGCTTTGGGGACAAAGGCAGCCCCAACCAGTACGAAACTCCATTCAATGTGAACCCCTTACAGTAAGTGGTAAACTCCACATTCGTCCTGGTGTACTTGATCAAAACTGGAACATAGATCCGATCTTATCATTGCCTATATATCTTCTCAGGTTTATGCTCTTATATCTGTTTTGTTTCGCAGCCCTACTTATAATATAACTGTAACTCAGATTCGGGTTGGAACAGCCGCCAATGATGTTGATTTGACTGCTCTTTTTGATTCTGGGACATCGTTTACATATCTGGTTGAACCAGCTTATACTAAGCTCACAGAAAATGCAAGTATTTTATCATATTCAATTTGATGCTCTCCGTTTTTTTTTCAGTATATGTTTTATAATTTTTCTCTCTTGCTTTGGCAGTATAATTCACAAGTTGAAGATAGGAGGCTTCCACCTGATTCAAGAATACCTTTTGAGTATTGCTATGAGATGAAGTTAGTCTATAGTTTGTAGCTTTGAATTTCTAGTCTCTAGCTGTTAAGTTAGATTTAGAGTTGTGCTATTATTCCGTCTGCTTATGTTTATTACTTTCTTTTTTTACACCATCAGGGGTCCAAATGCAAATACTAGTTTAAATCCTACAGTGAGTCTTACTATGGAAGGAGGAAGCCATTTCACGGTTTATGATCCTATTATTGTCATCTCGACTCAGGTAAGAGCCTTATTTATCCATATAAACATACTGTCAACTTAAACTTCCAGTAACAAGTTCTAAACAATGAAACGATACTTAAAGTTGCTGTTTAAGTTACTACTGATTTTCCCAGATCTAAATTTGTTGCATGCAGAGAGAACTTGTATACTGTCTTGCTGTAATCAGGAGTCCAGGGCTGAATATTATTGGACGTAAGTCATTTACTCGTGACTGTTATGTTTGATAGTTACCACTTAAACATCACTACAGTGGTCGGTATATGGAAGACCAAAAGAATGAAACGCTGATATTAGTAAGAGAGCAAAATTTATTAGTTAGGACCTTACCCATATGGTTTATCGATTCAGTTCAGTCTCAACTGCCAATCCTTTATACTCAGTCGCCTGAATTGGCACCCTTAGTTTCTCTTAAGCTTTTCTTGCCCAAGTTATGTTTTCCGAGGCTCAGTTAAAATTTTGTGATCCCAAATATTACAATTTTATATTTCTCTTCTTAAAAAGTAGGCAAAAGACATGAAGAAAATTACTTGAAGTGTTCAGGAACCCTATTTACTACTCCTTCTATACCAACGTAGAGACTAGAGAAAATTATTTAGCTCCCCTTCTTCCCCCTCCCCCTCCCCCTCCCTTTCCTTCCCATTTTGGTATCCAAACACACCCTTAGTATAAAATGTCGTGTAACTAATGTGACTTTTAAAAACAAAAAATCGCCTGACTGCAACTGTTTTCCCCCGAGTATAACACCGTTGTCTTTTCTGTTATTTGTGCAGAGAACTTCATGACTGGGTATCGCATAGTATTCGACAGAGAGAAATTTGTGTTGGGGTGGCTGGATTCGGATTGTAAGGCTACGTTTGTCTCCACATTCTATCTCACACTGTATCACCTTGTCTTTACTATTCCCAGACTCTTACATTAGATACTTGCAGGTTATGACATTCAGGTTCTTAGCAACTCCGAGGGAGGTAACACCACCACAGTTGTTCCTCCTGCAGTTGCTGCACAGCCTGAAAATAACACGGCGGACACGTCTCATACTTCAGCGGTGCAACCAATTTCTCCTCATCTTTGTCAGTTTTTCGCCTGTGTTATTAGCCTTCTTTTCTCAATTTCCTAATTTCAACAACCCTGGCCAATCTGAAGATAATATAAACGAAATCATCAGCTGCCTCTTCCCCCCACTGTAAGTATCTAGGATCTCCATTACTGTTACTCAGTAGATAAGATATTTACACAATACGGAGTATATCAGAAATTGTGTTAGCCATTGAAACAGGCTCGGCCATGACCACATCATTTTTGGTTAAAGGTATAGTGTAGCATTTATAGCCTTTGAGAATGTTTCTTTCGCTAAATGGATCCTCTTCGTTTCGTTATGCAACGGTTCACAAACATTCTGTCGCCTTCTCTCTTCCGTTATGTTTTTTTAGATAAAATTTATGACCATTTAAGTAGAAAATGAAGCTCCATTTCTTTTGTCGTCTTTGAGCCTCATTTCGATGAATAATTTGATTGATGATCCGTGTTAGAACATGTACTAACAAGTCTATGATCCGAGTTTTTGAGCCTCGATTAGACAAGAACACTTAGGCCCTGTTCTTTTGAACTTAACTGAACTTAACTTAATTTAACTAAAGTGGACTGAAATATAGAGACAAAATATGTCTCCTGGAACTGAACTGAAACTGACTGAATAGAGTCCAAAAGAACAGGGTCTTACTCTGTACATTATATGACCCGAGTATTTATTTTTTACGGTCGTAAATGGGATGTTTGGATAGGATATTAAATTTGTGGTTAGTTAGTTTAGTTTAGTTTAGTTGGGTAATCCGTGTCGAAAATACTTAGATCATGGATGATGTAGTATCAAGTGGTGTTAGGTGTTGCATGAGATCGTATGAAACGCGGTAATATGACCGAGTAATAGAGTAGACCAAGTATGACTAGTTTTCCAAGGATGTCACGACTTCAAATTTATTTCTAAGTCCACCCACGCAATACAGATAAACTAAACTAAATAGAGTAATAGTACGTCGTCTGTGGAAGTCATCGCAACTGAAATAGGCGTCATCAAAATTCAAACATTGACTTAGTACAACCACAAGTATTTTTTATTTCAAGGAAACATATATTCGAACTTGAAACCTATTTTTCACATTACTTTATCTTAATTACGGAGTATTATTAGATTAAGATTTCTTCGATAATTATTAGTAACATTATTTTTTTATGTATAGCTTGGACTAGAAGATTAGGTAAACTAGTAAGAACCTACCATTACCTACAACTAACAATTTCCCTACTCAACGTCTCAAGTCTCAACCTGTTTCCTCAACCACTACGGTCTCACTCATTTTCAACACAGGAAAAAAATACTCCGTATTAAATAACTAGAGATCTACATGTACATAAATTGGTTTAGGAGTTTAAACTTAATTGAACTGAATTAAATTAAAGTCAGCTACAAATGAGTTGGAAAGGGTTGAGGCTAATTGCTAAACCAAAAATAGTTGATCCCCTTGTGACAGAGGATTCGTCTTAGGAATAAAACGAGTTAAACATTACCTAGTTAGATAAGACAATCATTCTGTTGATACGAGTACTGTTTTTTGAACATACTCCAAATTTGGGATTATAACATAGTAGCAT
The DNA here is from genome assembly GCA_958450325.1 of Agrostemma githago. Lineage (NCBI taxonomy): Eukaryota > Viridiplantae > Streptophyta > Magnoliopsida > Caryophyllales > Caryophyllaceae > Agrostemma > Agrostemma githago. The sequence continues at coordinate 2,915,381 of OY288248.1, forward strand.
TAAAATCATCAAAAATAATCGATTCCATGATTGGTGGATCAAATATCATTCTGTTGATACTTAGTCCAATGAGTTTTGTCTTTTGTGCCCGTAACCCTTTGAAAGTTCGACAAGTCTTGCTTGTGACGGTTATGTCAGTCACAAACTTACGACGGGGCAAACATGTGGGTAGATAAAACAATTCACATTATTACCATTTCCTATGCATTTTGGTTTTGTTTTATCTCTCACATGAGTAGTATTTGACCCGTTGCACACTTACAACGGATATAATGACCGTCATAAGTAAGAATTTGTGTTGAAAGGTTACGACAAATATAAAGTTACAAACCCTTAAACATGATTATGTGAACCAAAAAACTGGTAACCTTCCTTGACATTTCACAACACACAAGACTTTTGAGAGGAATAGTGGTCCTACAAAATTAGTCCATTACTTTGACACATTTTTTTTAGTGAAAGATCAATATCATTAATAATAAGTCATCCGATATCTACAAACGATGTCAAATTGAACTGAATACAAATTTGTAAAAAATAAATAAAGAACATCTTCGAGACAAAGATCGCTATTAGAATAAAGCGCTTCTGCATAGCCTTCTATATATCGCTGTTTATTGACACAGCCTTTCGCGAAGAAATCTGTAAATGACACATTAATGAATAGATCCTCCCCTTCCTATAATACATTCACCCACACCTCCTCTCCTCTGCTCTGCTCAGCTCAAAACTGTGTTGAATTGCAACTATGTATTCTACTTCCTCTACTACCCAACAAAACCTCAATTCCACCATCCCCAACTACACACGTGTCATCCTCCTATTGCTCACCCTACTCACCTTCTCTACTCCCCATACTTCACACGCCTACTCCTCCTTCGGCTTCCCTATCCACCACCGCTTCTCCGATCCGGTCAAACGTGTCCTTGACCTTAACCTCGGTGACGGTAACGGTTACAATCTGCCGGAAAAGGGAACTGTCGACTACTTCGCCGACTTGGTCCACCGTGACGCCGCCGTACACGGTCGCCGGCTTAATTCCGCCGCCGCCGCCGCCGCAAAGAGTAGCGGTCTGACGTTTGCCTCCGGTAATACCACCCACCGCATCGGCCTCTTCGGATTGTAAGTTGATTTTTTGATTATGTGGTCCAGTGGGTAAAGTAGAGGAAGCTTAGCGTTTAAGCTATCTGGGTTTTGTTGCCATTAATTAATTGGACCCGACCCGACCATTAATGAATTAATGAATGAATGGTTGTTACGTTTACGTTTTTGTTGCTACTTTAATGTCTAATAATCGCAATTTTTCCACTAATTATTTATTAATTAACCGCCTGTTATGTGAAAGGTTTCACAAATATAATTATGCAATATTTACGTAATTGATTGATTGAAGTATTTGTGTGTTTATTGAATATCGAAATTGTTAGTCCATCTGTTTTATTTTAACGGTTTTTCTAACGGTCCACTGGGTACGTGTTAATAGTTTAATTAAAGCAGGTTTAAAAATATACTCCGTAATTTGGTATTACAATTTTTCTTGATATTAGAAAAACCGTTATTTTAATTGTCATTTTACCTTAATACTCCGTATTTGTTTCAAGTTGAGTACTCCCTCCGCTTCTCTATGATGTTCCACATTTGATTGTGGGAAGAAATTAAGAAAATGGATATATGTGGAGGAAAATGAAGATAGAGAAAAGGAAGTGAGGTAACAAGCAATAAGAACCACAAAATATTTACTAAAAAGGAAAGTGGAACATCTTAGTGAAGTTTCCTAAAAAGGAGATGTGGAAGATCTTAGTGAAGGAGAGAGAGTATTAGATTTTTTGTGTTCAATGAAGAGCGCACTTAGTCGCAAATTTGCAATACAGTAAAAGAAGAGGAAGATTCGAACCCGAGACTTACTGTCCTAAAGCACCTAGTCTTAATTAATCACTAGGCTATGGACATCTTAGGTAGAGTTATTAGAATTTCGGGAAACGTAAAATGCCAAAAATCGTAGTATTTGTAAAGTATAATTTTACTGGTTAAGATTGGGTTTGCTTGAATTCGTAATTAAGGGAGTCATTTTAGTTGCTAGATTCATGGGAAATAGAAATTCTCAAGGAAGTGCATGGATTCAATTAGTACATACCATCCAAAAAAATTTTGGTTTACAGTACATTTTAGTTGATCACAATTTCTTGTATAAGACGGTCTCACGATAAGTTTATCGTGAGACTTCTAACACATAAGAAAGTTAGTTTTATTATTATTATATTCCTATTAGTAGGTCTCATGATAAGTTATCGTGAGACGGTCTCACATGAGACTAACTGTTGATTGATACTACTAAAATGGAGTATTTTAATCACTCAAAAAGTTAAAGACGACACTTAGCTGGTCTTGTTAGTAAGATGGTCTAACACTAATTTAATGTGAGACCAGACGATATTTTTGGTGAGCCACCCACAAATAATAATAATACATATAAAACACGACCGTGAGACGGTCTCAGAATTCGTGTGAGTATAATTTGTGGCAAATGGGTTTGGTTTTACGTAAAACAGAACGACGTTGCCATCATTTTAAGAGAGACTTAGACGGTTTTAATTACTATACAGATTGAATATTCAGGTCGAATTTACGAAACGAAAAGGGGGAAGAGAATATTAGTTTAGTAAAAGCAAAAAAAAAGGTGGATTATTATTGTTATGTTAGTTGGCTTTACACCACTTTTTAAAGCATAGGATGCCATAATTCTCATCCACCATAAAAAAAAAAGTTTGTTTCTTTTTAATTTAAACTTTTTGGGGTTGGTGACTTAGTTCTTACGATTTTGATTTTGATATGAATGCAGCTTGCAGTATGCAAATGTGACGGTCGGTACACCGGGATTGTCCTTTTTGGTAGCACTAGACACCGGTAGTGACCTCTTTTGGTTGCCTTGCGACTGCACTAGTTGCGTCAAAGGGGTCACATTCAAATCTCAAGAGGTATCCTATTTTTTATACTCCGTAGTATTTAAATCTATAACTTGACAAATTATGGTTCGTCGACTTGATTTGAGTCTGTCACCGAAAGCAACAAGTAGCTCGAATCCAAAATGTCCGATAAATTCAAGATCCCTCCCACGAAGAAAACTAGAAAGTAGGACCGAGTTTGTTGGATTTGAAGTAGAAGAAAACAAAAAATATATTCTAAATATAGGTTTGAGTTGTTATATGACTATATGAGTGGTTGAGGTATCTGTTTTCAGTGGTTGAATGATGTGTAAATGGTTGAGCTAGCTTGTTTTGGTATGCTGCTTTTTGAAAGATTCGGGTTTGCCCTCCTATAATTGGAGCAGTTAGCCCTTTTATTATTTGGTTGAAGCAATATGTTACTAATTCACTTCCTTTTGCTATTCTTTTTCTATGACAAGAACATTTGTAATCTCTGGTGTATACATTTCTGTTTGTGTCTCTTTGTTCTATGCGCCCTCTCGTAAATCTTCTGTTTTGAGGGGCGAGACGTTACAAGACAGTGTTACTTATGAGATTTGGTTTTGTGTTGAAATATTGAACTTAAAACGAATTAAATTTCTTCAATTTTTCTTAAAAAAAGATTTCTAGTTGCCCTGCCCTGTTTCTGAAACTATCTGATGCACAGCCAGAACTATGCTCGTGTAAGTCAGTGCTTTTGTGTGCGACGTGTGCAGCTGTCCACTGTCTAACCTATAGCTTTTACCTAGAAAAAACGATAGTAAAACCAATTTTTGCTGAGAACGTGAGAAGTCAGTTGCCTTCATTTAAGTTCCACTGATGTATATTATCTGTCAAATGGTGAAACTATCACCTTTTCTTCTGATAAATTGTTTTTTCATCGACTCTTATGTGAGATGAGATGGTCTCACATGTGATACCAGCCCAAATTCTTATATACTCATCATTTAATTACAGATTTACAGAGTTGATGGTTTGGTCTTTCATGTAAAACGCTGTCATCCGAGTTTTTTTGTTGTTCTCTTGAACACCTTTGCTACCCTGAAACACTAATCGATATTTTTTACCAGTTAGACTTCAACATATACAGCCCCAGTACATCATCCACTGGTGTGAAAGTTGCGTGCAACAGCTCTCTATGTGGACACAGAACAAGCTGTTCTGAATCACCAAACACGTGTGCCTACAAAATCATGTATCTTTCTGCTAACACATCTTCATCAGGGTACTTAGTTGAGGATGTATTGCATCTGGTTGCAGACGACAATCCCTCAAAACCCATTGCTGCTAAAGTTCCCTTTGGGTAAGTAACCATTCATGATTTTCCTGTTGATGGCTGTTTCCAATCGTGCAAATATCCAACTACTGCTTTTCTCATACTGCTACGATTCGGGAAAAAAACAATTTATCATAAGATTCATATGGAGTAATTTTTTTCCCTTAAGATTGCCTTGAATCTGAGTTTCCATTTCCAAGAAAGGGCTTTTTAATCTATGAGTGATCGTCATTTGTTGCAATTCTCGACGTAACTTTAGCTATGAGTAATCTGGAAACAGTCAACATTTTCAGGAACCCTTACAGCACAATGATGTTATTTTTGTACTGCCATGAATATTTGAATGACGTATAATCTTTCTTACATGAAAAGTCATTCTATCTGACCGAGTCAAGGAATAAGGTCATTGTCCCCTTTTGTCGATTTTTTCTTATGTAAAACAAGTGTCTAACTTCACCTCAGGCTTTTTGATAATATTGAAAGTTAAATATCTTTTCTTTTTCCACCAATATAATTAGAATCATAAACATGCTTTTATTCCATTAAAGCATGATCTTTTATGTAATGCTGAATAAGTTCTAAGCTCCTGATGTGCTTGCAGCTGTGGCAGGGATCAGACAGGTTCATTTCTAAATGGCGGTGCTCCCAATGGTTTACTTGGGCTTGGTCTGAATAGCATTTCCGTCCCTAGCATTTTAGCTTCTCAGAAAGTTGCATCAAACTCTTTTTCCATGTGTTTCGGAGATGATGGAAGTGGTAGAATCACTTTTGGAGATAACGGGAGCTCCGACCAAAGTGAAACACCCTTCATTGTCGGGCAATCGAAGTAAGCAGTCACTTTTCTTTGATATACTTGTCCACTGTTTTTTTTAAAACCAATTGTCCACTTTTTGCTTATATGGTAAAAAAGTTACTGAGTGAGAGTATTATAACTTGGGTTCAAAACTCGTGAACATCATGCATTTGTTGCCCATTTTGTTTTCACGATATGGATCTACTAAATTGTAACTTGTTATCAGCCCACACTATAACATAAGCGTACAACAAATTACTGTTGGAACCAATGTCTCCCAAGTTGACGGTGTTTATGCAATTTTTGACTCCGGCACTTCATTCACATACTTGAATAATCCAGCTTATTCGCTACTAGCTGAGAAAGTAAGTCCTCATAACTCTTTATCCGGCAATCTAAGTCATGTTTTATATCAAGTAGAGCTAGCTTATCAAGAAAGTCTTCTTCTGCAGTTTGATTCCCAGGTTAAGGACAGCAGACACAGCTCTGATATCGACATCCCTTTTGAGTACTGCTATGACCTCAGGTGAGCCTTGAGTAAATTCACCTTATCCAAACATATTTGCTTATCTTTCTGTCGAAAAAGTGACAACAATTAACTTGCAGTTCAAGCCAAGATAGCCCAAGTACTCCTCCTATTAATTTGACGATGAAAGGCGGAAATCAACTATATGTTATTGATCCGACGGTGACAGTGTCTACTGAGGTAATTTCCTACTCAGTTTAATGGTACCACTACAATAAGTTTGATGTGTGTATATCAGGACATTGGTCTGATCGTCAATCATGTTTCGTCTCTTCTAGAATGGAGATATTTACTGCTTGGGGATTATGAAGAGTGAAGGCATAAGTATCATTGGACGTAAGTTTCTATGTTCCTTCTCCTTGTGCTCTTATGCCATACTTCAACATGCATATAGGGAGGTTAGGGACATACATTTTCTATCCCCTCGATAAAATCCAGAGACATGTGTTTCTTGGCCCATACAAAAACAATATTACCTCGATGTCTCAAAACACACATGCATATAGGGAGGTTAGGGACATACATTCTCTATCCCCTCGATAAAATCCAGAGAAGTTGGTTTTTGGTGAATCTTATGTTCACAAATATTGAAAATAATTCATAGTGCGCTGTATTCTAAGCGATACATTTTATTTAGTGATATCAATAATAACTTTTTGTACCATTAGACGGTTGGATACAAGACCAACCATGTTTCTCATTCATACTGCAAGGGTGCTTATGAATTCTGCTGTCAAAACCAGTTTCTCATTCTTTTGTCGTTGTGCTGTACAGAGAACTTCATGACTGGCTATCGCGTGGTATTTGATCGTGAAAAGATGGTGTTGGGCTGGAAGGCATCAGACTGTAAGTATCATATAAATAAGTAGATTTTCTAAGAACAGAATGAAAATTTCTCAGTTTACCCTGACTAAAAAAGTAAAGGCAGAAAATGTGATTATACATCAGAGATTGTTAGCAAAACACAAGTAGTAAAAGATCTTTACCCACATTTTTGAGTTACTGTGGTTGACGAGATTCTAAATCCAGGTAACGACATGTTGGAGTCGAACACTCTACCAATAAGCCCGCATGATTCCACTGAAATCCCTCCAATATCCGCCATTGAGCCTCAAGCAATACCGGGAAGTAACAGTCATATCTCAGGGGCATCATCGTCTTTGAGTTTATTGAATATTAACCTCTGGACTTTAACATTCATTTTCGGTTGCCTTCAAGGTTTACTTTCATGATGACATTGAGAAGCTGATAGTATTAGATCAGTGATTAGTCGATATATATATTTGAAGGGAACTTTGATTAAATTTTGTTTCATAGGCATTATTTTGTATTTAGAGAGCCCTGATTATAGATCGGAGTCGCGTTGTAAATGATCATATTGTAGTATCGAGTTGTTGACATGTTTATGCTCAACCCGTGTTCTGGAAGTACCAATCTTTACGGTGTTCTATGGTTGTATAAATTTGTTCGATTAACTTGTTTATTCTCTTGTTGTCGGGAAATAAAACTTATTTGTTCTTCGAGATTCTAAAATCGCTGAAGAGAGTTATTGTAGAGATATTTTTCACCGCTTTTGAAAAATAGTAAAAAATGATCGATTTTGAACGTTATTATCCACGTTTTTTCAGCATTTTCGACCCCAGAGTAAAATAGGTCTATTTTCGTGTAGAACAATCTCCGCACAAAATAAAAGGCTTTGGTGTAGTACGATGGTCATTTGGTTCTCAATAGATACATTTAAAAGCCATAAGATTGTGTTTTAAAACGTGTCGAAATTAGTTGAAAAAAGTTTTATATTTTAATTTATATCGTGTCAAAGGTCCTAACAACCATTATTAAGCATTACATTCCTATTGATAAGTTTTTGTCCAAAAATATTCGCGCTTTAAAAACTATTTTCACCCTTCTCGAAAACAGTCGAAAATGATCGGTTTTGAAGGTTATTATCCATGTTTTTTCGGCATTTTCGACCCCGGAATAAAATGGGTCCATTTTCGTGTAGAACAATCTCCACACAAAATAAGAGGCTTTGGGGTATTACGTGGGTCATTTGGTCCCCAATAGATACATTTAAAAGCAATAAGATTGCATTTTAAAACGTGTCGAAATTAGTCGAAACAAAGTTTTATATTTTAATTTATATCGTGTCAGAAGGTTCTAACTATTATTCAGCATTACGTTCCTATCGACAGGTGTTGGTCTAAAAATATTCGCGCTTCAAAAACTATTTTCACCCTTCTCGAAAACAGCCGAAAATGATCGATTTTGAAGGTTATTATCCACGTTTTTTCAGCATTTTCGACCCCGGAATAAAATGGGCCCATTTTTGCGTAGAACACTCTCCACACAAAATAAAAGGATTTCGTGTATTACGATGGTCATTTGGTCCCCAATAGATACATTTAAAAGACATAAGATTGCGTTTCAAACGTGTCGAAATTAGTTGAAACAAGTTATATATTTTAATTTATATCATGTCGGAAGGTTCTAACAACCATTATTAAGCATTATGTTCCAATCGACAAGTTTTGGTCAAAAAATATTCACGCTTTAAAAACTATTTTCACCCTTGTCGAAAACAGCCAAAAATGATCGACTTTGAAGATTTTGTTTTTTGGTAAATGGTAAGTATATATTAATATGTGAAAAAATTTACAAGGATATGACTACATCAAATTAGGTAGCCATCGAGCATCTTTGACACGAACCGGGTATTTAATCTACGTTTGAAGATTATTATCTACGTTTTTTCGGCATTTTCGACCCCAGAATAAAATTGGTCCATTTTTGCGTAGAACAATCTCCACACAAAATAAAAGGATTTCGTGTAATACGAGGGTTATTTGGTCTCAATAGATACATTTTAAAGCCATAAGATTGTGTTTTAAAACGTGTCGAAATTAGTTGAAAAAAGTTTTATATTTTAATTTATATCGTGTCAGAAGGTCCTTAACAACCATTATTAAGCATTACATTCCTATCAACAAGTTTAGGTCTAAAAATATTCGCACTTTAAAAACTATTTTCATCCTTCTCGAAAATAGCCGAAAATGATCGATTTTGAAGGTTATTATCCACGTTTTTTCGGCATTTTCGACCTCAAAATAAAATGGGTCCATTTTCGCGTAGAAGAATCTCCACATAAATTAAAAGGTTTCGGTGTATTACGAGGGTCATTTGGTCCTTAATCGTTACCTTTAAAAGTCATAAGATTGTGTTTTAAAACGTGTTGAAATTAGTTGAAAAAAGTTTTATATTTTAATTTATATCGTGTCAAAGGTCCTAAGAACCATTATTAAGCACTACATTCCTATTATATCGTGTCAAAGGTCATTGATAAGTTTTGGTCAAAAAATATTCGCGTTTTAAAAACTATTTTCACCCTTCTCGAAAAGAGTGGAAAATGATCGATTTTGAAGGTTATTATATCTACGTTTTTTCGGCATTTTCGACCCCGGAATAAAATGGATCCATTTTCGCGTAGAACAATCTCCACACAAAATAAAAGGATTTCGTGTAATACGATGGTTATTTGGTCCTCAATAGATACATTTTAAAGCCACAAGATTGTGTTTTAAAACGTGTCGATATTAGTTGAAACAAGTTTTATATTTTAATTTATATCGTGTCAGAATGTTCTAACAACCATTATTAAGCACTATGTTCCTATCAAGAAGTTCTGGTCAAAAAATATTTGCGCTTTAAAAACAATTTTCACCCTTGTCGAAAACAGCCGAAAATGATCGATTTTGAAGGTTTATCCACGTTTTTTTGACATTTTCGACCTCGAAATAAAATGGGTCCATTTTCACGTGGAACAATCTCCACACAAAATAAAAGGCTTTGGTGTATAACGAGGGTCATTTGGTCCACAATAGATAGATACATTTAAAAGCATAAGACTGCGTTTTTAAAACGTGTTGAAATTAGTTGAAACCATGTTTTATATTTTAATTTATATTATGTCCGAAGGTTCTAACAACCATTATTAAGCATTATGTTCAGATCGACAAGTTTCGGTCAAAAAATATTCGTGCTTTAGAAACTATTTTTACCCTTGTCGAAAACAGTCAAAAATGATCGATTTTGAAGGTTATTATGCACGTTTTTTCGACATTTTCTACCCCGGAATAAAATGGGTCCATTTTCGCGTAGAACAATCTCCACCCAAAATAAAAAGATTTCGTGTAATATGAGGGTCGAGGGTTATTTGGTCCTCAATAGATACATTTTAAAGCCATAAGATTGCGTTTTTAAAACGTGTTAAAATTAGTTGAAATAAGTTTTATATTTAAATTTGTATCGTGTCAGAAGTTTCTAACAACCATTATTAAGCATTACCTTCCTATCGACAAGTTTTGGTCGAAAAATATTCGCGCTTCAAAAACAATTTTCAATCTTGTCGAGAACAACCGAAAATAATCGATTTTGAAGGTTATTATCCACGTTTTTTCGACATTTTCAACCCCGTTACAAAATGGGTCCATTTTCGCGTAGAACAATCTCATTATCAACTCTAGTTTCCAAACATAATAATTGTACAAAAATGATAATGTGTGACAAAATTGGCATCAAAAGAAACTGCAGCACCCTGCTCTGATACTTACTCAACTCTAAGGGCGCTGCTGAGAGAAACTGTATCCCTCAATCTCTAAAATTCTTCTTTTTTTTGTCGAAATCCCCTGATCCAACCAAGATCTAAACTCATATTTTCTCGTGTTTTACAGGTTGCGAAGAGTGTCTCACAAAGCCCTTCATACCCAATGTAAAGATCAACTTTAATGTCGGGCCTTCTTTGTTGACCGATAAGATCCTGAAAGCTTATGCTTCTTTCCAGAGGTTGGTCCGCTCGACTCTGTCTTATTCTTTCTCTTGACAGTAGACGGCACAGAACGCTGCTGAGTCTTCATTTTAAGGGATTTTACCATTGCAGACAACTCGTGCTTATCCTTTTGGGAAGTGCCTTCTGCATTCTTGTCTTTTTTCTGAGTCGATGCTTCCATAGGTTCTACAACTTCATGCTCTTTGGGGCCCTTATGTTGAGCTTGAGCCAGTTGCCGATAGTAAGTAGCGCTCCTGCAAAATGAAAATCAATGACTCAGAAAATCACGGAAGCTAGTATGAGACAGCGTTACTTACATGTACAATCAGCATTAAGCCTGTATTAAATGAGAAATACACAGGGATATGGGAACAAGTCAATGCAAGGGAAGAAACCTTTTGAACTGTGGGTCGGTAGGATCCAAGGCATATCCAGGATTATTGTAAAGAGCAGAAAAGCGAGGGTCATCGACATCAACCGTAGGTAGATTAGTGTCACTGAGAGTCTCTTCGCCTTTCTGTCCCTTCTTAGACTTCTTCTTATGTTTCATATTGTAACCCTTCAGCTTTTTATCTGCACCATCCTCATCAGCAAGCAATAGCTCGAGCTCTGCTCTACTGGCTTCAGCTTCTTTCTCTAACTCTGTCTTTTCTTCCTTCTTTTTGCCTTTACCGTCCTTCTTACTTTTTTTTACTGAAGGCGGTTCCTCAAAAAAGTCATCTGTTTGATCATCACTTGCATTACTGTCATCATCTGATGAAGTTTTTGTGTTATTTTTCCTAGCAATCTTTTTCTCTTTCTTCTTTCTGAGATAAGCTTCAAAAACAGTCTCTTGTCCTTTCTCCTTCTTTTCAAGAACCTTCTTACTAATATCTTCAAGACCAGTTGCGAAAGTGACCTCCATATTTTGGCCTTCGTCTTCCCCCTCTGAACCATCACCAGATTGAATTAGGGCACGGTACATATCCGCCTTCTTTTTCTTTTTCTCAGAGGGGTCCTGAGCATCATTACCATCCTCGTCACTCTCGCTCTCATCAGATGCCAAAAACTCGCTCAATTCCATTTCAGCCAACTACAGAGTACACAGTATAACCTAGTTAAAGAGGGGAAAAGGGAGAAACAAAGAGGTTCGCCAGTTTTTGATTATCGGGAAAAAAACAGAAAAAAATAGATATCTAGTAAAGTGCAAAACATAAATCAATCACAACATTCATTTCCAAAAGCCGTGTATGTTTATCAGGCTTCAAGATGCCTTTGGCATAATGTAAAAACCACCAACGAGTGGCTAGAAGCAAATACCAATAATCTACTAATTCGTTACAATTTAATTTAAATATTTTTAATTTCTCCATACCCAACCAATTGAAACCGAGTATAATATAGGTGAATTTTTCATGTATTGAAAGACGCAAATGTACAAAGCAAATGGACAAACGACAGTTTCTAAGAATTGACGGCCAAAACTTCACATTTGCACATAGTAGCAGACTACTAACCTGCTTTTCAGTGAAATTACGTCTCAGTGTTTTTACACGATGTGGTTCATCATCATCCCAGGAAAGTAGTGTATTGCTCTGTTGCAATGCCCGAGTTTGGAAGTCTAAACCCTCGTATTCGGCAGGAACCTAATCATCATGTTATATAGTGGTAGTTGTTAGAAAATATTCAAAACCATAAAATATACCCAACTACAGAAGTACAATGAATCAGCAATGTTTACTTTTAAGCAAATTATGCGATCAGGACTCAGGAGGAGAATGATCTTTATTAAATTCAAAGCTAGCGATGAATTACCTCAGTAGCAACATCTCGTGGTGGATGCTTAAATTCCATAGAATCGGGTATGAATCGCAGGTCCAAGACATTTGATGATCTTTCAAACTCAATCCCATCACAAGATTTATAAAGGTAATCTGCAGTGGCAATAGACTCACAGTCCACTACAGCATAGTAATACCTGTCAGGAAACGAATCACCATATTAATATACAAATAACAGGATATCACAGTACAACACGAAGAAAGACTAAAGCAGCTTAGACAATTGAGTTAATGTAGAGAAAGGAAAATGCATAAACGATTTCAAAATATTTAGGCTTGGATAGATGGATCTAGAGCACAAGGGTGGGGGACAAAAAGCCCTAGTTTGGTTGAAAGGGGTTGGTTGGTGGGAGAGTAGGGAATACACACACACACAAAACCGTTACCTCCCGGCTCCCCTGCCTTCTCCTTTTTGTATTTAACCAAAGAGTAAATAAATAACTAAGAATACAAAAATAATAGTGTTATAAACAACTACCTTAGCCTACTTTTCTCATAGGCACGCAATTTTTCGTTATCTATTCCGTCATCATCCTCATCTTCATCATCATCATCATCACCATCATCATCATCATATTCACCGTCATCTTCTAAGTTATCCTCATGCTCATCTTCACTATCGCTTCCCACATCACCCTCATCAACATCTTCTTTGTCATTAACCTCGTCTTCATCTTCACTGTCGCTGGCCACAGCTGCATCTTCACCATCATCATCATCATCACTGGCAGCATCTGCATCCTCATCATCATCGCTGACCTCATCCTCATCGCTGTCATCCTCATCACTTCCACCGTCAACCTTGTCATTCTCAAATAAGGCAACCGGACCTCGAACTGCTTCCTCTTCCATACGCTGAAGCCCAAAATCTGAAGGGTAAACTGACACGGACTTTATTTGTCCTCCTTTAGGCAGGCATGAGTTCAACATGACAAGCAAATCAACAGCCTGCAATGCATCACGAGGACACAGAAAGGAAAATTAAAGTAAACCAGCATGAGCAATAACACCGTGTTTGTACCCTCCACAATTTTGGGATGGGAAGATGATATGTGTACATCCTCTGCATGAAGGGCTGCATAAAAATGAACTAAATGACTTGAGGATGCAATCAAATACGAAAGTTGAGCAGAATATACCTTGACTTGAGTCCAATCCATATTCACGACAGCCAATCTATGTGTTTCTTTCTCAATAACAGGTACGTCCTCCACCTGCTCGTTCCAATAACAACAAATTTATCACATTTCAATCTTACAACCAGCTAGTCTCATCAAAGTCACCATTATTCTACTCCAACAAATTCATAAATTTTTGACCACCAATGCATGAATTATCAAAAGTCCAATCTTTCATGACTCAAATTCTGCTGAATTGACCACCAATATATGAATTTCCAAAAAAAAACAATCTTTAAGTGTAGAATTTCGCTGAATTGACCACCAACTTATATTTTCGACCACCAATATATGAATTTTCAAAAAACCAATCTTTTTATGAGTAGAATTTCGCTGAATCGACAACCAATATATATTTATTTTTTCGACCACCAATATACGAAGTATGAATTTTCAAAAATTCAACCTTTTATGAGTAGAATTTCGCTGAATTGACCACCAATATATGAATTTCCAAAAACTCGATCTTTTATGAGTAGAATTTAGCTGAATTGACCAAACAATTTTAAAATCGGCAAAAACAGGTGATTAATTCTTTAACTAAGATGAACAATGATCAACATTAATAACCACAATATATTCAGCAGTCGAATAAATTTTCATCACAAAATTTAAATGAAATGACCTCAACAGACGCTTCACCATCTTCAAGCAATTCATCACCATCAATCTCATCATCCGAGCCAGTATCAGTATCAGTATCAGTATCAGTATCGTCACTCAATCCCGCCTCCAATTCCGACTCGGACGATTCCTTCTCATCCTCACTCGCCGACTCGCTGTTCTCACTCACTTTCTCCTCCTCCTCCTCCTCCTCTTCGTCATCATCAACTCTACGATTCAACAACTCCTTCGCCATCATCATCTTCTTCTTATCCTTCTTCGTCTTCGGCTTCGCCTCGACATCGCCTTCGGAGTGGTAATAACGGCGGAGTTCATTCTCCGATTGGGGTTTGGGCTTGCCGCGTTTGTCGACGGCGGCGGAGGAGGTGGCGCCGAACTTTTTGTTGGTGAACATGGAGTCGAAACGAGAGTCAACCTTGACTTTGGCCTTGTTCTTGGGTACATTCTGGAACCTCGGGTCATGGTGTGCCTTGGAAAACCGTGGGTCTTTGATCAAATTGGTGTCTCCGCCATTGTTAACACCCGTCTTCTTCTTGAATTTGTTCTTCGATCCCATTCTTTGGTTTTCCCCCAAACAAATTGAGCCGAATTGATTGCTGCTTAAACCCTCCTCCTGCTAAATTTAGGGTTTATGTCTGGATTGATGAACGTCGGCCCAATAAGGCCCAATTGTTTTTCAACTTATTTTCAACCTTTTCTCCATTTCTTTCCTTAACCTCATTTTTTTAACTAAACAAATTGTAAGAGTCATATATCCGTCATAAATTTGTGACGATAAAACAAAAAACATGATGCTTTGAAGATAGGACGTGGGTTGTCTTTTCACATCGGAGTATATGATTCTATTTGACCAGTTATAAATTTGTGACGGATATACTCATCACAAGGGAGACACTGAACTAACTATCGCTCAATTCAATTCAATTCAATTTAAACGCTCAATTCAATTCAATTCAATTCAATTTAAACGCTCAATTCAGTTCAACCTATTAAATTCAAGTAAGTTTTTGTGTCATTACTCATTAGTAAGTGACAGAGTTGTAAAAATTGATTTTCAAAACATGTTTAATCATTTAAAGATTATACACATATTATGAAGAATAGGTTTATGGAGAGATCACCTCCCGTGCTCTTACTAATTTTAGGAGTGATAATGTCACAATAAAAATCTACTCTTCCATCCATTTTTTTTTTCCAACGAAGTGCACACTTAATCACATTATAATATAGGAGGAGAATTCAAACCTACCATCTATTGACATCTTCAGTTCTTCCAATCAATTTAGTATAAGAGTATTAGGGAGTACTTTAGAGTGCATTTGAGAACTTTTAATTATTTTCAATTTTATGAATCTAATTCTAGATATTGAATTATTATTCTTCAATTCCAAAATGTTTGGAAATGAAATTGGGATTCAGGCGGGTGAGTCGAGTCAAAGTCACAAAAATATTTTTTTTGAAAAAATTTCATCATAGAAATGTAAATTTTCAAATACGGGAAAAAATTAAAGAAAAAATTTATTCTAACAGAATTATGCGGAAAACACAAACTATAATAAGTGACGAAATTGAAATGACTACCAATACACTAAGAATTTAAGAGAACCAATTTGTACTACGAGTAGCTTGGAGGAATTGCTCTCAATTTCAATTCCGAATTCCAAGATATCAAAATGCTTAAATTATTTCAATTTTGAATTCAAGTTCTCAAACATACTCCGCACCTCACAAAACATATAGAATCAAATGAAGCGGTGTATTGTACAGAAGGTTGCATATTCAAAACATTGTTAAATGAGTGAATTTGGCACACACCAATACATTACATAGTGGTGAGGCCCGAGTGTATTACATCACACTAAACAATAACGAACTTGATAGCTCAACGTTAACTAATTAGTAATCAGGCAACCACATCCATGTGCTCTTTAGTCATTTAGTCCCCACCTCTCATCTTTCTCCATCAATTGAAAAATGTTATTTTGACTCTGCTTAAAACTCTTTATAACCTAAAAAGGACAGGTAATACGAGTACTAAATACTACCCCCTCCGTTCACTATCTTTTGCCCCGTTTTATTGAAATACTCCTCACAAATAATGGTGAAATGGGACAAAAGATTATGAACGGAGGGAGTACTCCGTAGTATACTATAAATATACTTCAACATTACAACCAACATGTATTACCGAAAATGGTTAAGATAGATAGACACCCTGGTCAATAGGTCTCAAATTCGAATCTTCCTTCCCTGTATTATAATGCGACTAAGTGCGCACTTCGTTGAAGCAAAAAAAAACATAACCAGCATATGAGTATATGATGACAAGCGTCCTGACGCCTGATTCCCCTGAAGCTCTCTAACTTAGTACTAGTAGTCCTCAACCATAACACTGCTCCCGCTGTTCGTCTACACCGAAAATATGACTGGTGTCTGCAGTAGCCTGAACTTGCATCAATTACACAACAGATGCCCTTAGAAATCAGCCTCCACTTGGGTCAAATGTTGCATGCATTATTACAAGAGAATAATGTCTCTGAAATCGCAAGAATATCATTACCAAACTATCAAAACAGACGGACTCACACAAAATAGAGTAGTATAAGAGCGATCGTGTTAAAAATAAGGAATACATGAGCATCGGGGGTAGTCCACTTTCAACAAATTCTCGGTAAATAAACAATGTCAGTAAACGTACGTAATACATATACAACAGCAACAAAATCACATGCAGGAGGGGTTAAGAGCATATTGAGGCTTTAGTGTAAGTTAACTCTGCATTATTAAGTTACAAAAGCAAAGACATGAAATGCATTGTCCTGTTATGAGATTTGCTTCAATACTACTCCTCAATCGTAATCACCAAGAGGCTTTAACTAATTCAGTGGTAAACCAAACATCCCATCCCTAAATCTCTTAAATCTCTCTTTAGATGCGCCTATAAATACCCTTCGAAAGCTCAGTATATTCAGCAACAGCAACAGCGACAATAATAATAATAATAATAGTAATAATAAACGAAACGCGTAATAATATACTCACCATGGCCATTTCAGCTGTACTATTCAGCTCAGTTATGCTCTTCTCAGCATTTTCTCTCGGTAATGCTCTGAGCTTGAGTTACTACCACAAGACGTGTCCTGACGTTGACAGTATCATCGCAAAAACTGTCAAAGAAGCTTTTGGTGAAGATAAAACCGTCCCAGCAGCATTGCTTCGCATGCATTTCCATGACTGCTTCATAAGAGTATTATACTCCATTCTACCTTTACAGCTCTATATATTACATTTTCATGTTTATATATATATTCAAATTGACAGAAAATTTGTTGAGTTGTGAAGGGATGTGATGCTTCGGTGCTGCTGGATACAGCAGGAAGTAGCAAAGTGGAGAAATCGGGTCCTCCAAATCTCTCTCTGCATGCATTTTTTGTCATTGATAACGCTAAAAAGGCTGTAGAAGCTGCATGTCCAGGAGTGGTCTCATGTGCTGACATACTGGCCTTAGCGGCAAGGGATGCTGTGGCCCTCGTAAGTATAAAATAGTGATAGCACACATTATTTTGATACCAAAATTACTTCAAATAGCTTAACTCTGACTAAAACACTCGGACTCATTTTTTTACCCATGATTTGCTCAAAAGAGTAGTAGAATAAACTACATCTAACCCTCTTGCCCTACATAGTTTTATTTTTTTTACTCCCTATGTTTTAAGTTTGATTATCACACAGTCCGGTGGGCCCACTTGGGATGTGCCTAAAGGAAGAAAAGATGGGAGAACATCTCATGCCAAGGAGACAAGACAGCTTCCAGCGCCCACATTCAACCTATCACAACTCCAACAAAACTTTGCACAGAGAGGTCTAAACCTAGGAGATCTGGTGGCTCTTTCAGGTAAATAACAAAAGTCACCTCTAAATCAACATTATTCCAACTTCCATATGTGACGAGTCAGGGTTAAAATTATAAACTTACCTTTGATTCTCTGCAGGAGGTCACAGTCTAGGGTTCTCCCACTGTTCATCATTCCAAAATCGTATACATAAATTCAACACAACCAATGATATTGATCCCTCGTTGAATCCTTCCTTTGCCGCTAGCTTGAGAACTGCCTGCCCTGCACACAATAAAGTAAAAAAAGCTGGTACAACTATGGATTCTTCCCCAACCACATTTGATAACACATACTACAAGCAAATTCTTCAAGGAAAGAGCTTGTTTTCATCTGACCAAGCTTTGCTCACTGCTCCAAGCACCAGAAAGTTTGTTCAACAATTTGCAGATTCCCAGAAAGCTTTCAATGAGGCTTTTGTCAAGTCCATGATCAAGATGAGCAGTCTTACTGAAGGACATGAAATTAGAAAGAATTGTCGAAGGGTCAACTAATACCCCATGAATCATGATGTCTACTTGTTAATTTTTATGTGGAGTTTGTGCACGTTTGAGATATCGCAAGGCATCTAAACAAAAAGGATGCATACAAAATGTATTTTATTTGTTTACAAATTATAAAGCGAAAAATATTTATCATAACACAATAGAGACAAATGTTAAACCATTCCGATGACAAAAAACAATTGACCAGCAATTGATAGCAATAGGTAGTAAATTGTTTTCTTCCTAACACATCTCCCAAAGATCATCACATAGTACAAAGTCAGAATACAACCAAGTTTCAATACGCTTCCTCACTTCAGAAAGGTCTCAATATCCAAAAAAAATCAGCCAGAGCCAGGCTAAAGACTAAACAATTGTAGGTATTTGAAGAAGCACACAAACAAGTCTTGCGAAAATGTACAAGTAGAAGAAAAATGTCTACTTCCTATACTTTATGCCACAAGGTAGCAAAGTTAACCTCACAATTCAACAGAAGCAAGGGTACAAACTCTTATAGCGGAGCACAATTGATCCTTCGCCATCACGCCAGGGCAGCATTTCTCCTCGGTAGAATTTCGGTAGCATTAAGCTTACTTGTCTTCAAGGGAGGGACCTCATATAAATTGAATAATCGGTAAGTAACCAATCATGGAGTTAGAAAGACTTCACTGCAACAAGTAGAAGAAATCAACTAAACCAAAAATCACGTAACGACAAACTAGGTAGACATAAGCATAAATTGAGTGGCTTACTCTGTCGGCTATCCAAAACAATTTCAGCCAATTGGATGTTGCCACCTAATCCAGATGCTTTGTTAGATGGCAAGAACGAGAAGCCGTCCACAAGGTGAACGCATTTTAAACCCCACTTGAACATCAAGAATTCAATAAGATGATGTCCACTGTGTATAGTTAATTCAATCGTAAGAAAGAGGTGCAAGAAGGGATGTTTTGTATAAAAAATGAGGAATTAGGAAATATACAAACCTCCGATTATGATAAGTTGTTATAAAAACTGATCCTGGGGTGCTTTCAAGCAAGAACGCTACAGTGCTGAAGAGATCATCAAAAGCTAATGCATAAAAAAGAGGAGTGAAATGAGTCTTTAACCTCAATCGAATAGAACGAAGAGGTCACAAAAATGAGTCCAGTAATTTGGCCATACCACTTGTATCATACAATACATCAGCCCCAAGTAATATCTTGGGGTGCATATCAAAAATAGGTGCATCCAAGACTCCCCACGTAAGTCCCTTTACCTACATCAATGAGTAAATCATCAAATAAGAGGATGAAAGCCATGAACAAGTAGCATAATGACTAAACAAAAACCCAACAAGGTGGAACGAGGACGAAAAAAAGACAACAAGGAACTCAAAAACAGGAAAGACCAGATAAATACTATCCTTAGAGTCATTATGCAAAAATAACCTAAAAATTTAAGCATTAAGAACGTCATTTGATAATTAACAACCGAACAGCCTTCCACACGTTCAACTCAACTCATCTACCCATACTATCTATCGAGTCAACATTTTGTTACAGACTGCAATGTAAACGACAAGCAGTGTCTCACAATGATCCGAGACAAATACCTTACAACTCAACATATTCAACTCACAAACTTTCTGAATGTTCTCCAGCACCTGCAGTAAAATAAATAACTCAAGGTATGCACATTAAAAATCCAAAGCATAAAAAAGTAACATCAAAACTGAAGCATACAGTAAGTTGGCTATAGAAGGCAAAATTCTGACCTCCACTCTATCAGCATCGTCGGTGAGAGTGACGTCTGCCCCCAATTTTGCTGCCACCAGTCCAGGCAGGGAGGTCCCTGCCCCTAACTACAATCATTTAAAGAACTCGAGTAATGTTGTTGTACTATAAGACCATTTACTTACTTCAAACGAAGAATAAGAAAACTTGACAGTAGATCTCTTGAAAGACTACGTCTCACGCTAGATTATACTTCCTCCCATGCAATCCAAAGCTTATATGGGTCTCTAACTCTCTACCCACAATTAGAAACGACCCACAAAAACTTTGAAGATACGGTCTCTCAATAATGTGAACGAGAGACCTCTCACATCTTCGAGATGATTTCAAAATTCAAAATTTTATTTTCCTTTTTGTTCTACGTCTCACATTAACTTAGACGATCCCTCAGAAAACCTACTCATAACTAACTCACATGTGTGATATCCCGCTAACATTAACGTGAGACCGTCTCAGATTTCCATTTTAACATGTGCAGCTACCCTTTTTTTTCCCTCTTTTTGTATTTTCCAAAACACGAGATTGCATTTTTCTGGATTTCGTGTCAAAAGTAAATGCAAACAAATGATCGAACAAAGAAAGAATCATCAATGAATGCAAACTAAAAGCAATCAACTACTCATGCAAGCTGATTTCGAGCACAGAATCTGGAAAAACGCATAACATGATGTAAAACTCAAAAATACCTCAAGAACAGAAGAACCAGAAAAGCGAGACTTATGCTGCCAAACATATTCAGCAAGAATCACACTACACGGCCATACAAACATCCCATACTCTTCTCTCATGCTCTGTTATTTACCATATATAATCATCAAAATCTCAATAACGGTAATAAAACACTTGAAATCCGCAGTAACACTCAAACTATGCGTAATTACTGAAATTTTAAACGGAGAGTGAACCTCAATAATTTGAATTGTGAAGCCATTGTTGTTGTCGCAGGAATCGCCGAAGGAATGGAGAGAGGTAGTCGTCATTGGAGCGGGTTCCGGCGAATCTGCGGTTGTTTCGCCATTCTCTTCACCGGCGGAGTGCATTTCCCGGCGGAATTTGGGAATTCTTGCGACTGGGCTTTGACGTTTTGTGTCGATTGGGCCTGGATTAACAAGTTTAATGATTTATGGTTAATCCAATGGGTCGGGTCGGGTCGGGTTTTGACTTTAAACTAGCGCCTTCCATCCAGACCAAAGATAACCTTTGATTCTGAAATCCTTAGACCAATGACCACAAGTTTTAACCACTATGCAACACCCTTATGGGCGAACTTGTGGAGTTGTATGGCTTGAGACTATGCCTTATAGACTTCGAGTCTGTTGCCTATGAGCGGTTTACCTTGGTGTGCGTAGTTTGCAGGCTATGCGTACACCTGAGGGTTTACCTAGAGCGCACCAAAATGGTAGCGTCTGCGGGTTCCCTCGTTCATCAAAAAAAAAATAACCTTTGATTTTCACGGTCTCCAATACACTACTATTAAGTCTTTTTTCTTCACTTGTGTATTTTTTTGTCGAAATTATTATTTTGTGAAATTTCTTTTCATGATAAATCTAAATGTGTTAAAGTTACATTTAATGTTTATCAATTTGATTACTTATAATCGATCTCAAAATTTTAGTAGTTTGACTTCAAATAGTGAATGTTACTTTTAGTTTGGACGAGAGATAATAATTGATTGTTTTGAGTTCATATGGAAAAGATATCTATAATATCACACATTATATGATAATATTGGAGGATAATGTAAATATAGGAGGAATATATTTAGTCAATAAGGTAGACGGTTTTGTAGGTGTTAGTACCCTGATTGTGTGATATTGTTTTCACATTAGGGTGTGAATGTATATATGTGTAATCCTGGTGTTTTGCAAAGGATCAATTCAATATTGCAATTTTCCAATTTCCATGATCACGTTTCTTTATGGTATCAGAGCAACGAGTTGAATATCACAAAATTATAACAAAAATTAAAATCTGATTATTGAAGAGTCATGCCAGGAGATGAAGACAAAGGCACAAAAACCAAAGTCATCCCTACCAGTTCTCCTCTTTACCTTCACCCATCCGACAGTCCAAACCTTATGCTGACACAGATCATTTTTGATGGTGACAATTATGATCTATGGGCTCCCGCGGTGCGTAATGGTTTGGATGCGAAAAATAAGTTGAGTTTCGTTGAAGGAAAGGTCAAAAAGCCATCTGTCAAAAACGAAGAAGATGATGTCGAGTCAGTGGCTTGGAGACAGTGTAATGCCATGTTGAAGGCGTGGTTGCGGAATGTAATTAATTCTAAATTACATCCAAGTATAGCTTTTGAGCAGACCGTCTCAGAAGTATGGGAGGAATTACAAAGCAGGTATTCCACCGGTAATGCACCAAGGGTGCATCAATTAAAGGGAGATCTTGCAGATTGTAAGCAAGGGAGGCTGACTGTGGTGGAATATTATACGAAGTTGAAGACAATTTGGGACGAACTTGCAAACTATAGCAAGATTCCAAATTGCACTTGCGGAGCAGCGGTTGCAATGGCTAAGGAACGGGAGGAGGAGAAAGTTCACAAGTTCCTGATGGGTCTTGACAAAAATCTGTACGGTCACGTTCGTACAAATTTATTAATGGAAGATCCCATTACAAATTTATCTCGGGCTTATGCACTGATACTCCGTGAAGAAAGACACTCTAATGTGACAAAAGACAAGGAAGAGAATAATGAAGCGGCCATGGCAGCCAGGTTCGTGGGTGCAGGAAAGGGAAAAGGAGGTCACTTCGGCCAAGATCAGGAAGAGCAGGAGTCTTCACCACCCTGGTGTACCCATTGTGGTAAATATTACCATACAGAAGAGAATTGCTATGTCAAGCACGGATATGAAACTGTGAAAAACAGAGAAAGAGGAAGAGGTCGCCGAGGAGGCAGTGGACGTGGACGCGGAA
The DNA here is from genome assembly GCA_958450325.1 of Agrostemma githago. NCBI lineage: Eukaryota > Viridiplantae > Streptophyta > Magnoliopsida > Caryophyllales > Caryophyllaceae > Agrostemma > Agrostemma githago. Next base: position 2,938,464 of record OY288248.1, read on the forward strand.
GGGGGCGTTCGCAAGGCCGCAGACAGCAAGGAAATTATCAAGCAAATGCTGTTGGAAGTGCAGCAACAGGAAAGGAAGGAGAAAGTTCAAAACAGAATGTACCATTCACTAATGAAGAGGTTGAGAAAATTCGATATTTGCTCAATACTAGTCCCGAAGGTAGTGACAAGTTAGCAGGTATGAACATTAATCTTGATAGAACTTGGCTAATCGATAGTGGAGCATCACACCACATGACGGGAAGAAGGGATTGTCTTAAAAATGTTTGGGTTGAGGAACCATCTTTTGTTAGTTTACCTGATGGACGGCGAGTCGGGGCCAGCGAGCATGGTGAAGTCGTTTTGAGTGAAAAATTTACCTTGAAGGATGTGTTATTTGTTCCCACGTTGACTTGCGATTTGATCTCAGTAAAACAGTTGATTAGCGAAAACAATTGCGTAGTAACATTTTTTTTCGACTATTGTGTGATGCAGGATCAGGTTACGAGGACGGAGATTGGTAGAGGAGAGCATTGTGATGGGGTTTATTTTTTTCAATCAAATAAAACGGAGCAAGCTGGAAAGGTGTCAATGACAAAGGATGGTGAGTTATGGCATAAACGGCTAGGTCATCCGTCAAGTAGTAAATCATCTTCTTTTTCCGCATTAGTTGGTTGTAATTTGAATTGGACCAGTAGTCAAGTTTGTGATTCTTGTTGGAGGGCCAAACAAACACGTTCGCCTTTTAGCCTTAATAATAAGCGTTGTGATACTTTATTTGGCTTAATTCATTGTGATATTTGGGGAAAATACCGTGTTGCTAGTCTATCACGTGCTCATTACTTTTTGACCATAGTAGACGACCACAGTAGGGGAGTGTGGGTCTACCTTATGAAAGAAAAAGTGAGGCAGCGGAACTAATGAAAGTTTTCTGTCAAATGGTCAAAACGCAGTTCGGAAAGTGTGTCAAAATAATCCAAAGTGACAACGGAACCGAATTTTTATCTGGAACTATGAAACATTATTACAAAGACAACGGAATTTTGTTCCAAACTAGCAATATAGATACACCCCAACAAAACGGAAGAGTTGAGCGTAAACACCGTCACATACTTGAAAAGGCTAGAGCTTTGAGATTTACTGGAAACTTACCTTTACAGTTCTGGGGGGAATGCGTGTTGACAGCTGCATACCTAATTAATCGTACACCGACACCCTTATTGCATAATAAAACCCCATATGAGATACTATATCACAAAAAACCCGACCTGACCAATTTACGGGTATTAGGATGTCTATGCTATGTTCACAATAAAGACAAACCTCGTGATAAATTTGGGGAAAGAGGAAAGCGGTGTCTATTTTTAGGGTACCCTCATAGTAAAAAAGGTTGGAAAGTATACGACTTGAAAGAAAAACGTTTATTTGTTTCAAGAGATGTACATTTCTTCGAACACGTTTTTCCTTTTTACACACCTGTTGGTTCAAATGTTCCTCAAATGGTCGATAATAATATTTATATCGAGGAATCTGATGAGCACTTGGAAAAACATGAATTTGAAGAACTACATATGGAAACACCACCCGAAAATGATGTAAACCAGGAAACTGAAATTCCTGACAGCAGTGCAAATCAGGAATCAGGAGGTGTTGTAGGGGTAGAGGCGAATGAGACAGTGCAGGAATCAGAGGGCAATACAGGGGCGAGACAGCCTGATAATGAGCAAACGGAGAATATTGGAAGGGGAGCAAGGGAGAAAAGAGAACCGTATTGGAAGAAGGACTATTTTTGCAAGTCCACAAGGCTCGAAAAACCCATCACAAATGCTCACCAAATCCAATCGAACTCCTCGCAATCAGGTACTCGTTACCCTCTAGTAGATTATGTTATTACGGATTGTTTTACTAACATTCACAGAGCATACCTGGCGAAACTTGATGAGATAAAAGAACCAGGGAGTTATCGTGAAGCAGCAGGTGATCCAAAATGGCGAGAAGCAATGCACAAAGAAATCACAGCTCTCGAGACTAACGGGACTTGGAAGGTGGTCAATTTGCCAATCGGAAAAAAACCCATTGGATGCAAGTGGGTCTACAAAGTCAAGTACAAGGCCGACGGTACAATTGAACGATACAAAGCAAGATTGGTGGCTCAAGGTTTCACACAAATAGAGGGGATCGACTACCACGAGACTTACGCACCAGTCGCAAAAATGACCAGTGTTCGATGCCTTTTGGCTGTGGCAGTCGCAAAGAAGTGGCATATTGATCAACTAGATGTTAATAATGCCTTCTTACATGGTGATTTAGAAGAAGAAGTGTATATGCGGATTCCTCAAGGATTTGAACGAAAGGGGGAGAACAAAGTTTGCAGACTATTAAAATCGATATATGGCTTAAAACAAGCCTCACGAAATTGGTTTGCCAAACTTGCGGATTATTTAAAGAGGTATGGTTTCGTTCAATCCTTAGCCGACTATTCCTTGTTCACTTATAACAATGGGAATATTTTTATTGGCGTATTGGTATATGTCGATGACATGATAATTGTTAGTAACGACAATGTTGCAAGCACCAAGTTTAAGATGTTCCTTGATACAAATTTTGGCATAAAGGACTTGGGAAAGTTAAAATATTTCCTCGGGATTGAAGTGGCTCATGGGCAAGGAGGATTATTCCTCAATCAACGTAAGTACGCGTTGGGGATAATCAAAGAAGCAGGAATGAACGGAGCAAAGCCGGCCTACACACCCATGGAAACTGACCATAAATTGGAGCTTGCGAATGGATACTTGCTTAAAGATGCAATGAAATATAGAAGACTGGTTGGACGTTTGGTTTATTTGACAATAACACGGCCGGATTTGGTATACGCTGTCCACATACTATCGCGTTTTGTGAGTAATCCAAGAAGGGAGCATTGGGATGCCGCGTTAAGAGTTGTCAGGTACATAAAGTCTAATCCGAGTAAAGGCATTGTTTTGAGCAAAGATTCGGATTTGGAGTTGCGAGGCTACTGTGACTCAGATTATGGAAGATGTTCATTAACTCGAAGATCCTTGGGGGGGTACTATGTTGCACTTGGTTCGTCCCCTGTTTCATGGAGAGCAAAAAGACAAGCAACGGTATCGAGGTCTGTGGCGGAGGCTGAGTATCGTGCAATGGGAAGTGCTGCTTGTGAATTAATTTGGGTAAAATCATTCTTGGCCTCGTTGGGAGTTTTTCATACAAATCCGATGAAGTTGTATTGTGATAATCAAGCGGCAATTCACATTGCCAAGAACCCGGTATTTCATGATAGAACGAAGCATATTGAAATAGACTGTCATTTCATTAGGCAACATCTTGTTAGTAATAATATCAAGACAATGCACGTTCGGAGCAAGGAACAAATAGCAGATCTATTTACCAAGGCACTCGGAAGTGAAGCGTTTAATCATCTACAACGCAAGTTGGGTCTTGGCCTGCCAAGAGGTCCAACTTGAGGGGGAGTATGGAAAAGATATCTATAATATCACACATTATATGATAATATTGGAGGATAATGTAAATATAGGAGGAATATATTTAGTCAATAAGGTAGACGGTTTTGTAGGTGTTAGTACCCTGATTGTGTGATATTGTTTTCACATTAGGGAGTGAATGTATATATGTGTAATCCTGGTGTTTTGCAAAGGATCAATTCAATATTGCAATTTTCCAATTTCCATGATCACGTTTCTTTAGTTCAGGTCATTTGCATTAAAGGTACATTTTTTGTTTCAAGTTCGAGATAGATAGTTTTTCATTTGCTTGGTGATTTGATAATCAAGATTGTTTTTTCAGCAAAAAGGAGCAAGCTTTATTAGTAAAGTTGATTAGTGTTTGAATTTATTTTTATGAATCTTTTAAATGATTTTTATTGTGAATGGTAAACTTCATTTGTAAGTTGCAAGAATTGTAAGAATTTTAACTTTTGTAGTTGGTACTTGATCGATGGTAGCATGGCAACATGTATGGCACATGGCTTCAACTTTAAAAAAAATTGGCGATCCAGATTCTACCCTTTGTCGTCCCTGCCCATCACTTTATTAGGATGTGACTTTTTGGGAAGGACTCCAAAAATAAATCTGTTTGGATTTGTCCCAAAGCGGACAATATCATACAAATGTAACAATGTGGTGGAGACAACAGTCTCAATGAGTGGAATTAGGGCCGATGTTTAGGCTTGGTCCAGAGTGTGTGGAGCCCTTGACACTGGACTCTGTTTGGAAATGTGGATGAGCTCTCGGCTTGACTTCACGATTGGAGATAGTGAGGAGCCTTGTGTGGAAAAGTAGATGAGTCATTGGGTTGACTTTGCAATTGAAGATCGGTGAGGAGCCTTGTGTGGAAATGTGGATGAGCCCCCGATTTGACTTCATGATTGGAGATCGGAGTAGCCTTGTGTCGAAAGTTTTCCTGATAATGTGGTGATCAGGTGGCAGGCCCCTTTTGTTGATAACGACAATGCAAGATAGACATATAGTATATTGTTATAGATGGACAACCCAAGTCTCACATTGTAAAAATAGACGAGTCTGGGCTAATTTATAAGAGACCCACACCCACCAGGGCCATTGTTCTATACTTCTATTAGTACGAGGCTGTTTGGAAGGAATCCAAAAACAAATCCGTACGGACTTGACCCAAAATGGACAAGATCATACTAAAATGACGATGTTATGGAGACAACTAACAGCCTCAACCAGTCCATGAATCAAACCGTGTTTTGATACTAAATCAATTACTTGTAATGGTGTAGTTATTTTAAGTTGTGATTTTGAATTAAAGATCAAAATGTTTGAGTATTCACCATAAAAAAACACAAATTCTTGTTTGTAATGAATCGAATAGAAGAGATAAAGACAAAAAGTATAATGCTTGGGGAATAGCAAAATAGATTATCTTTACTTACTTATATGCGATAATATTGACTTGTACGACTGTACTGTTATAAGTTTACGATGGATATATATTCGTTACAAAGAAGACAAAATTTGAATTGGGTGGGATTAGTGGATTGGGTTAAATATTGAGGAGTAAGTCTCCCATGCGACGGATATATCTCCGTCACAAGAAAATAACGGGTCAAATAATACCATTAAATTAGAAAAGACAAAGACTACTGGGTAGCACATGACTTTGTCTTATTCATCCAAGTAGATATTATTTAACCCACTAAATATTTATAACGGATAATTTCATCACAAAGAATAATTTACTAACATTGAGTGATGAGCCATGGTAAGATGGGTGGAAGACAAATGAGAAATGAGGGAAAATAATGAGACCCACCCTGGGGGCCTTGGGGAGTGGGGTGGAGTGGAGGGGACGGACATAGAACCAATGGGTTATAGGGTTACAGGCAGCCCTAGTAGTAGTAGTAGTAGTTGTCCCATCTTGAACAAGAATCAAAACCCAACCCCCCTGCCCTGACAAAATGAAAATGGTAATATTGAACCTAGGGACTTTCTCCTTTGAGAACAGCATTTTGTTTCATGCATGCTTTTCATTTATGGCATGCACCCCTCCCCACTCCTATTCACCACTCTGCCTTTTTTATACTTACTTTCATCTTCTTTCTTCATTTGTCTATTGTTTCATGCCTACATTTCCTTTCTCCACTTTGTGCACACATTTTTCTTTTTCACTGTCATCTTCTTGGTGGTTTGGGTACAAAATTTAAGGGAAAGAGAATATGTGATTGTAGTTGAGTGGATGAAAATAGATAACAATTCAATAAGACGGAGGGAGTATAATCTAGTGAACACATTTACAATGCTGCATTAATCTTGTTTAAATACGTAGTACTCGTACATGAGTGCAAATACATGTCAACTAGGGGACCAAGATCATTTAGGGAGAAATCGGATGGAGAAGTTGGTGATGAATTGCTCAAGTTGAGATGGGGAGGGACCAATGACATAAACTAGGATGTAGATGACGGTGTCCTAGTAGAGTACTAGAGTTAAAGAGGGGTCGAAAAGATAGTAGGAGGGTACAAAGTTGGATGAACCAAGCTCGAGGAGGTTGTTTTAGACTGTAAATCGGTTTTTAGATGAAGAAGCAAGTGTGCAATGGAGCAAGTACGTGAATGATGAAGTAGGCATGTTAAGTTTGAAGAAGAAGGAGTAGGTGCGGCGGCATGGCATGCTGGTGAATCTGAATGGAGTACATACGTTGAGTAGATGACTACTCACTGTCGACTGTCGCACGCACACTGTACTGTCTTCTACGAGTACTCCATATATTTCGTCCTAAATGGAGAAGTAATTAATGTACTGTTATTATTGTATGTATATTTGTACGTACGGATTGGTTAATTTAACTGATATCAAAATCAAATCTTAGTCTCCATTTCCCAACACTGCTCTGTTTCTCCCATTCTCCTAACAAATCAGTCACATTTACGAGTACTTGTTGCTTATTCCACACTCTCCTCCCTTCCCCTCCATCCCCTGCATCTCTACTTCTTTGAGTTGTCTTTTTGGACTGCGTATAATCATCACACTCTCTACCTCTGTCTCACTCATTTTACTTACAAATAAGTCGATGGTATATTTGTCGTAAGTTTGCGATGGGTCAAATATTACCTTTATCGTTACATAAAACAAAACAGATCGTTACTCCTATTTTCTAGATGTTTTGTTTTTATTTTATCCACTCAACACAAATTTGACTCACTGCAAGCTTGCAACACGTCACAAGAATTTGTATTTACTCAAAGGGGAATTAATTTTATACCGTGCTAAATCCAAATATTTATGGAGGAGTATTATTTATGAGAACTATTTAAATTAAATATAAATAAATAAGGGGATAAAGCGGTTAATTAATTAATCTAACGGATGAAGTGTTTTTGAATTAAATTATTGCATTTAGATTTGCTAAGATTAAGTTTTATGAGTAGTACTCCCTCCGGTTTTTAATTATTGCTCCATATTACTTATATGGCAGGTTTTTATTTTTTGCCCCACTTATCCACTTTTCATATTTGTATTGTATATTTTACCAAAATGTCCTGATGTATTTCACCTTTTTACACTTTTTGTTATAAAAAAACAATTAAGGGCTCGTTTGGTTCACCATGGAAATATGAAGTTACCAGGAACATAAATTCACGTGAATTTATATTTCATGAGAATTACAAAAAATAGTATTTGGTTGTCATGTGGGAAATGCGGGAAGTTCTACACACCAAGGAGGGCTTGGTGAATAATTTCCCCATTATGGAGGAAATGGTAATTCCCGGGAAGTGGCAATTTCCATGAAATGGGCAACCAAACAACTCCCTAAAAATGCAATTCATGGGATCTTGCACTTCCCGGTAATTGGATGAGTAACCAAACAAGCCTTAAATATATCACTTACTCCCTCCATTCAACTCCACTCTTCACTTATTCTTTTTTAGTCCATTCAAATTCACTTATCACCTTTCCTTTTTTGGCAATTATTATGACAAATTTGCCCTCACTATCTTACTTTATTTACACCATATACCACTACTATGACCCACATACTTCATTTTGGTCCACTACTATTAGGACAAGTGTGGTGTGTTGGTCCACACTCTTGTCCTTTTATTCATTTTTTATTACTTTCTTAAAATTGGTGCAAAAATGAATAGTGACAATTGGTAATGAATTGAGGGAGTATATCCTAACTTTATTACTCATACATGTCTAGTCACCTCATTTGCATATCATTGCTCTCTTTACCATTATTTTAACACTTTCCTTAATTCGTGTGCAAAAGGTAATGGGGCAAAAATAAAAACCGAGGGAGTAATAATTATCACATTTAGATATACACGGATTAAGTTCAAACTTAAATGAATGCATGGGCTAATAATTAACAGTTGGTCTCTCAAGCTTAAGACGGGTCAAGTAAGTACCACTTGAGAAGAAAATGACAATTATTTATCTAGGTCCCACCAACCTCACTTTTGTCTTATCCCGTCTATTTGATACCTATTCGACCCGTCATACATTTATGACGGATATCTCCGTCACAAACAATAATTTGTGAATAATTTTAGGAGTAAGTATCATCTTCATTAATTTTTTTCCATTGCCTCTCACAATTCATTAGACTACAAAAGTATATAGTATCTCTTTATTTTAATCACTTTATAGCATTAATATAACAACCGTTGAATCGTTCCAAAATAAAATCTACTCCGATCCGTATGTCGTTATTATGTAATGGAGAGAGTTAATAATGGAGATAATGTAATGGAAAAAATCTTCATCCTAATTCTAGCACAAACTACAAGGACAACAACGACTAAGTCATGTTAGTAAAGACATGAAAGGGTGATATTTAATTTCATTGACTTTAAATCATAATGATTTTATTGAATTGTTTCAAACGAGCACATAAATATGGGAGTCAATATGTACTCCGTTCATCAAGATGTAATTTAATGATCTTCTCTTGTTGGCGAAAAATAAAGATGTTCGAATTTTGTCTCATCTAACACTAAGAAGCACGTACACTCATTTCAATAACTATTCCCGTGTTCCATCGTTACATGTTGATACACAAGAAAATGTATCGGTCACCAATAAAATCTTGTAAGAACTTTTAATTTATTCTGTCACATGTTAACCATGATCCATGCGTGGTAATTGGACATGTGTAGACATTAATCACACGATCCATGATACTTGAACACGTGTGAGACATTGTTCAAATGTCCGTGGTTTTAACTTTCAAGTTTTTGAACTCTAATGAATAACCGTTGTTATGAGTTTATGGTAGAGTTAATTGGTCGAATTTGGACAAATTATGTCAGGAAGAAGTTAAATTGGAGATTACATGTGATTGATTAAAAAATGAGTTTGGCTTGGAATGAACTGTCGTTAAACTGAAGTTTGACCTTAACTTTAGCATTATTTGCAATATTCAATTTAATTATTTTGGTTTGTCATTTGATTTATTCGGACTTATTTCACGCGTAATACACTGTGATTTGGGTTTGCACCGTTACTCCATTTTTTTCCTCCTTCATTCATGAACTAGTATCTAGAACACGAAGATCATCATTTCCCCTCTTCGACACGACACGACTCCCACTTATCCGTGCCTAAATCGTTCCATTTAATCCTCGAACCACGATAGACCGACACAGGACCCTCCATCTCTCCACAACAATGGGTGGAATGGGTCCATCCCTCCCCATTGAGGGAAGCCCTAATCACTGCTCGCTACTCTTTCTGTTCCAATGAATTGTTTGTCTTTGTTATTTGCACCAAGTGAAAGAGAACCAATGAGAAAGTGACACGTGGAGTCAATGGTCAAATTACATACTCCTATAAAAAACATTCCTAAAATAAAAAGGTAAACAATTAATTGAGACGCCCCAATATAAAATAAGTAAACAATTCATTGGAATGGAGGGACTATTTAGTACTCCCTCCGTTCCAATCAATTCTATACATTTGCTTTATCACGTACATCAATGCACATTTTCTTTTGTTTATATCTTTAATTACGTACTTACAAAAATTGTAAAAAATTGATATTCATGATGCACTCAATTAGACAATTTAAACAAGATCTCACATGACTATATTTGATCGTATATATTAAAAGTTATATCGATAATTCTTCTCACCTATGAATAGTGCACAATATCAAAGTGCATGGAATTGATTGGAACGGAGGGAGTATTAATATTAATAGTAGTAGTAGTAGGTACTTGCATCGGAGTGGTCTCAGTGTTCAGTAGGCAGTAGTAGCATTAAGGGAAGAGGGGGGTCACGTTTGGTCACGTGAGTTTGGGGGGAAATTAATGAAAATAAAGATTCTGTTTTGGGGATGTTTGAAATGAAAAGAAATGACAAAGAACTAAAGAAAAGAGTCATATAGTACTCCTACATTACACTACCCATAAATCCATGATCACAAAATCCTGGTTTACACAAACTTTTGTCGGATTAAATATCATTCACATGGATAAATAAAGACAAATCATTCACACGGATTAAATATCATTCACATGGTCAAATATCATCTACTATGTACGGAGTAGATGATATTTGACCCGTCACGAAGAAGACCAATTGAACCATAATAATCCAACACAAATTCTTGTTTGTGACGGAATTATCCTCCGTCACAAACTTATAATGGATCAAATATGATCTGTTTACATAGAAAAGATAAAATACTACAAAAACACATGATTTGTACTCCCTTCGTTCCAATGAATTGTTTGCCTTTGCTTTTGGCACTAAGAGTAAGAGATCCAATTAGAAGGTGACATGTGGAGCCAAGAGTCAAATTACACATTAAAAACATTTCTAAAATAGAAAGATAAACAATTCATTGAGACGCCCCAATATAAAATAGACAAACAATTCACTGGAACAGGAGAGTATTTTCTACCTAAAAGAAGAATATTTTATCCATTATAACAAAATGACGTATACCTCCATTACACGTGAGATCAACTGATAATATAATCTGATTCAATACCACTCTCTTACCCACTTCCCCTTTCCTCAAAAAAAAAAAAAACTCTGCTCTCATTATGCATCCATACACAGTCCTCCTTCTACTACCCCCATAAATCCCAACTAAAAACCAAATCCTCTCATACCAGGTTAAGAAGCCCGTGCCCGTGCGTTAAATACGGGTTAGTTACTAGTTAACTTACCTATTTAGAAACAACGTTGATATTCACGTTAAATTCCATTTTCGTGATTTTTACAAATGTTTCCCACATCGACAACAACAGCCGATTATTCATCCTCATCATCCTCATCCTCCCCATTCTCCCACCTCCCAACCAAAACAATGGAAGAAGTATGGAAAGACATCAACATTGCCTCCCTCCCCAACACCCCACTCCCCCACACCAAAACCGCCCCACCCAATTACCGAACCATCATTCTCCAAGACTTCCTAACCCGGACCAACACCCAATCAATCGGAACTTCCGATGACGCCGGAGTACCGACGACGACTGCGCTTAAATTGACTAATAACCACTTTCAACAGATGCTCGACCCCAATAATAATTACTCTGCTTTGGCCGCTACCTTTGATACCCTCGGTTCTGCATCGGGTATGCCCAACTTCGGGGGCGGACCCAAGAAGAGGTCGTCTGAGACTGCCACCACGGAGAATAATGTGAACGTGGATCGCAGGAATAGGAGGATGATTAAGAATAGGGAATCTGCTGCTCGTTCTAGGGCTCGAAAACAGGTTTCATTTCCTACTCTTTTTTTCGTTTCGGTCATTTATTTTAACTTTTTTTTTTTTTTTTGGGTTCATCGAAGTGCGCACTTAGTCGCATTACAATATAGTAGGGGAGAATTTGAACTTGGAGCCTACTGTTTCAAAGCACCTAATCTGCTAAGACATCTTCGATTTTAACTTTATTTAATTGTGATCTCTCTATCGCAGTAAATTTTGTTTTAAATGTCTAGGTGGAACTATCTACTCCATTGTTTTTTGTGGTGAATAATATCTCTTCCACAGTGTATAGATACTGTGCATTTTTTATTTTATGATTTTTTTAATCCCAGGGAAAAAATTGACATAAATAATTATTTAAGTAGGGTAAATGTGACTTTATATTTCAATTTTTCATGATATATTCACGTGATATCTTTCCATATTTGGCTTCTTAACGGGACACATGGTAGAAAAATCAATTTATTTATCATCGACTTTTCTAATTATATTTGAGAAATATTTTAAATTTAGTTAAAAAGTACTATGTACCCTATATTTTACTCCCGGTAATATATGTGAGAAGTATTGTAATGAAATTGAACAATCATTTAAAATCGGAGTTAATATTAGTTATTGAATCAAGACAAAAAAGGTGACATTAGATTATTTTGGAAATATTTAATATTACCATAATTAATAGGGAGTACTGAATTAGACTTATCATGAAAAAGATAAGGACACAAATCAAACTGTCATGAAAAAAATTCCCTCCAAAATAGTTTGACCAACTCAAGGCTTGTGAACTCAACCCACCAAACAAAGAATACTCTTACACACTCATGGTCTCACAAGAGGGGTTTAACTTAACTAAAAAAAATTATAATGAGTTAAATATTACCCACAAAAATCAAAATGTATTAAGAATAACACATCTTTTGTCATTATGTCTATCTACGTGGTTAATATTTAATTCGTCACAAGTTTACGATTAATATTTTCGTCACGAAGTATAAATGTATTCCCTCCGAGTTTTAACGTTTTTCCCTCCTTTCTTATTGGGCTGAGTTAGATCTTCTTCCCTATTTACATTTATGGAAAAAAACTTTTTCACCCACTTTATCATCTTTAATTAATATAATATTCATCTATTATACTTTTTCATTCAACTTTATTTCATTTAATTAATATAATATTTCTCTCTGTTATATTTTCATTTCTCTTCTCCCTCCTTAATTTTCACCCCAAAAGAAATGGTAAGAAACTAAGAACATTGGAATTCGGAGGGAGTATAATACTCCTATATAAAGTGGGGAATTGTTGGCGAAGTGGAGCCCTAATGGTTAAAACTTGTAGTTATCATATCAAGATTCTAAGGTAGAAGCTTTATAAAAGCGATATTGTAGTAGTTATATGACTTGAGACTATGTCTTCTAAACTTCAAAATTGTTATTAGATGATTTTGAAAATTCTTACTCCTATAATCATGCAGTCATGGGTCATGTAAAGTCATAATCTTCATACTGTAGGTTGAAAAATAAAATGTATTTTTGGTGTTGGAATTCTTATGTGGACATTGTCATTATAAGAACGTAGAGTAAACCCCACACAGAAGCTAAAGAGAGAAATGTATGAGGTCCACTTACGTTGTTATTATGTGATCCTTGGTGGATTAATAATTTAGGTATAAAAATGATGCTAATAAAAATACTAACCGACATTTTGGGTGTCTTACTATGATTACCCAAAATAGTTAGTTTCTCACTTTCTCCCCCCACTCACCTATCTTTATAAACGTTCCTTTGTACGACCGGTCCTATTATCCACTAAGCCCATGTCTTACGTGACACAGTTATGATTATTCTAAGAACTCTTACACATGATAAAAGATAAGATTAGGTATATTGGAAAATAGATTTTAGATTCGAATTTTGAATTACGCACCTCATATATTGTAATGTGATTAAGGACTCGTATGGTTCACCATGGGAAGATGAAGTTATCGGGAACTTAAATTCACGTGAATTTGTATTTCATGAGAATTACAAAAATATTGTTTGGTTGTCATGTGGAAAATGACTTCATGCGGGAAATTCTATACACCAAGAGGGGCTTGTTGAGTAACTTCCCTCATTGTGGAGGACGTGACAATTCCCGGGAAGTGACAATTTTCATGAAATGGACAACCAAACAACTTCTGAAAATGCATTTCCCGGGATTTTGCACTTTCCGGTAATTAAGCGAGTAACCAAATGAGTCCTAAGTGTACGTTTCGTTGAACAAAAAAAAAACTTACACGGAATAATAACTCATTATCCACTGACAATATCGTCACAAATCTGTGTCAAAAATAATAGTATCCATTAGATAGATAAAGACAAACAATTTAATTGTTTTATCTAACCTATTACTCGTTAACGATTTGTGATGGATATATCCATCATAAATACTCCGTAAGACCTATCAATTTTTTATCTTCTCTACTTGCTTATGCGACGTTTTTAATTTTTTTTAACGCACTTCATATGCAAGAATTTGTGTACTTAAGTTTCCCCTTGTCTCCAAGTCTGATTATATTAAGTTTAAGCATATCACATGATATTACGTATACATTATAAAAGGGAAGTTGATTCATGTTGTGACGCACATATAATATATCACATGTGTAAAGACAAATGTAAATAATATAGGGTGGTTTAAACTAATATTGATTTGATGAATAATTAAACAGGCTTATATATCGGAATTGGAGTTGGAGGTAGCTCATTTAGTAGCCGAAAATACAAGACTAAGGAAACAACAACAGCAGGTATGTCATCAACCCATAAAACATGCTCACTTGCCGTGAATATATACAAATACAACAACATCAGACCCTTGGTCTCAAAAGATTTAGGATCGACTAACATGAATCAGAATCTGAGGTCGTTAAGTCATCATCTCCAAAACGAATAAAATAAAATAAAAGTGAACAAAAAAGGAATAATAATAAAATACCGTTTCAAAATCAATTTGAAAGTACTAATAATAATTTTTTTTAAAAAAAGTTTAGAAAATTACAATGGAATCATGGATGTATCCTATCGTAATATTAAAATGGATCAAATAATATACTTCCTTCCTTCATATCCAAACACCAGTACTCACTCCATCTATTTAATTATTTATATTTACTATAAACGGACAATCCAATCAATTCTTTATCTAGCTTCCCTTTTTGGCAAAAAATTTTTACCTTATAATCCTCTTCATATCATTTCTCTATTTATCCAAAATATCGTTACTTTTTTTTACTTTAAATTTGGTGTACCCGTAATATCATTTGATTTACTAATAATACTATTACGTTTATCATACAAAATATTCCGTATTTCTTAATAGTGATGAAAAAGAATGGGTAAAAGATTGAATGAACGGGAAGAAGTACTCCTTAATACTCCGTATATTACAAACAAGAATGTACGATAAACAACGTATTCTCCATGCCCACTTGGACTAGCTTTTTAGTCACTTTTAATCTTTAGAAGTACTCTGTATATAAATAATCTCTTCTTTTTATAAAAAACATCAAAAATATGAACTACTTTTTCTTCAAAATCTCCCCGCCCCACAAAATTTGACCTCTTTTACTCTGTTTTTTCTTTTTTTATTGTTTCTTTCCGTATTTCTATTATACTATGGTGTTAACAAAGAATAATGAGATGGCGCCATCATGTGGCGCTGAATTTGTGCGCCACCGAAGATATTTTAGTAATTATCAGGATTATATTATTTTTCTTCTTTAAAATATAATTTAATAATTAGTTAGTTGGCAGGGGTAAAATCGGAACTTCACAAAATAAGTTATAATTATATTTATAATAATTATATAATTTAAGAAAAGAAAAATTCAAAACAATATTGTGAAGATCGGTTAGTTATTATTGAAGAATATTACAAAAATATATTGTATCTTAATTGTAGGGATTATTTAGGCATATATTGGAAAAAAAAAATATAATCCATTTGTTACATATATAATTTCATCACATTTATAAGCGGATAAGTGTATGGTTGAGTGATATTTAGGAGATGAATAATCGATATGTGTGTTGATTGTGCTTAGGTTCGAGTCACACTTAAACCATTATATCATTTTCAATTTTATTTTAACGTTTCAATATCTCTCGCTTTTTTTTTTTCTAAAATACTTTAGTATTTTTGTTACGATCACTCTTATATTTATATATAAAAAAAATATGTAGACAATATATAAATTGTTTTTTTGATATATACTGACTATTTTTTTGATGACGCGGAACTTGCCGTCGCTACCTTTGGTGCGCTCTCGGGTGTACGCATTAACAAATCTGATCTGACTATTAATTCTTTTATTTATTCATATTAAATTTTATTACAACAATCTATTCTTTATAATATCAATTATTTACATATGTCTTGATCATCATCATAAAATGAAAGGGGCGGGGAGAACCGCCTGATAGCGCGTTTAATAAAGGCGTCTGGTATATATCATGCGTTTTAGTATGCGGGAGCACATACCAAAACATTCATTTTAGCTTGATAAGAGTACGAGCTTTCGGTAATTGTCTCGTCTCGACTTATATTTGTAAACGTTAGATTTTTGTGTGTATCGTCATCGTTGTTGACTATTGAAGTCCAAGATACTCGAATGTGCATCATCGAATATTATATTCACTCAAAGTCAAATGTTTAGAATAGTTTTATAATATAGTATGGGATAATATTGTTGTTGAATCATCAAAAGATACACTAAATATTAATTTAGATAAAATATTCTTGATTAAATAATTTATAATAAATAATAAATAGTAAATTACATGTTTACCCTTTTGGATTTCACACAAAATCAAAATAAAGATTTTCAAGTTTTTATTTATTTTTATTATTTTATTCCGGTGGCGCCGAGATTCAACGCCACCCGGTGGCGCCCTATCATTATCCGTTAACAAATATGAGTAACAATCGCTAAATTCACGAGTAACATTACGTGAAATTTCGTAACCCACACAATTATTTGTATAATTCTTGTCCGTTTACATATTTTATTTTGACTAATTTAATTTCGGGTGGTTATGTTACATGCTTGCAGTTGCTCGAAGCTCCGCCTACTCATCAGCCCCCCAAAAAACACGGCCTGATTCGGACATTCACAGCTCCATTTTGAGGGACGAAATGCAATTGTAGACTGCCCTGACCCCAACTCGACCCGACCTCTATGTATAATTATGTGTCCTTTTTAGTTTAGTACTCCATATCGCTAGTATTAGTATTAGTATTAGTATTAGTATTAGTATCAGTATCAGTATCAGTATCGTTAGGTAGAATGTAGAAGTGTAGAAATTGATGAGATGAGTGACCAAAAATGGTAGTGACATGACAGAAGTGTAAAATCGATTTTGGAGAAACATGTGGTGTATGATTTTCCAGTGCCCTATCACTCTATCACTATTATCACTCCATCTTTGATGGTCAAATTAGTCTTTGGTTTATATTATGGCTGTCAATTATTCCATACCTTGTGTGCATATTTTGTTACGACGGGATTATTCGTTATAAATTTGTGTTTTGATAGGTTGAATAATTAATATCCATTTGAGATAGATAAAGATACGTAAGTTGTAACTTCTTAAGGGGTGTTTGGTTTGCTATTTGGGAATGGATTGAAATGAATTTGCTTCACTCCAATGTTTGGTTGGAGTGTTTAGGAATGGAATTGGATACCTAATGGATTACAACTCTATCCAAATCCATGGGAATCGTCCCATCCCCACCCTTCTCCTATGGATTCCAAATCCATCCCTTCTTCTTTAAAAATAAAATGATCAAACAAGTTTCAAAAGTACGGATTTAGAATCCAATACCACTATGGGTTCCGAATTCAATCCATTCTACACCTAAGCATTGAAAAAAACAGTCCCTTAGGTTTGTCTTACCTAACAATGTGCAGCTGCACCCCATGCACCCACCCGCTGGCCCTAACGATTTGGTTATAGGTGACGCGTGACGGTTCCCTCTCTCTTCATTATGCATATATGTTCTTTTTCTCTTCCGATTTTTTTTCATTCCACCGTACTCTTTATTAATATCCTTTGTGCTCCCGTAATTTCTCGAAATTTATTTTCTTTTCTCCAATTTATATATTCTGATTTTAATTTATCTTACCATAAGTCCATAATACTCTTATGTCTAGTAACCGTTTAAAACAAGAAAGTTGGCATAATGCCATAATTGACCGTGGTGTCCAGCCTCAATGTGTTGGGTCCATTTCTGTCATGATTTGACAAAACCCTTGGATGTGTTATAGTGTTTCTCGTTTATTTTCTGCCTCATTATGGAAGCTTGCTTCACACTCCGTTTTTGGCACAATTTCTGCCGTCGCTACGTATGAACAACGCACGTAGTCCTTTATTAAAAAGAAATGTTTCTTTACGTTTAAAGAATTCATAAAATGGAATCTTTTCTGAAGCTCTATTTATATTAAAACAATTCTTGTCTACATACAATCCGATGTCGTCCAGCGGTTAGGATATCTGGCTTTCACCCAGGAGACCCGGGTTCGATTCCCGGCATCGGAATTTTTTATTTTATACTCCACTGTAAATGCTTTTTCTGAATATAAAAATCTTGTTTTTGGGTGTTTGACGTTCTGTAAGTTTAAATGCCTTAAATGAAGTATTGCCGAATGTCGATGATTAAGAACTTAAGATAGACGAACACTTATTAGCTGATAGATGATTAAGAACTGTATACTGTATTAGCATCCAGTAGAGTAGTAGTTATCTGTGTAACACACTACTCCTATAGTGTTACTCATAGGAAGGATAATGAGAGAATCCAGGTCACGAACAACTCAAGCTTGACTCAGTAAACGTTTCGCTCGTGTTCTGGGTCAACTTAACGAGTCAAGCTGAGTCCTCTTTAGCTCAACTCAACCTAATAAGATTAATTAATATCGTTCACTTGCATAAAAAAGTAGTACTCCGTATATCACTCATCATGATAAATATTTCACCATATCGATGTTTTCCATTGATTTGATTAATATTTGTATGTGTTTTCGGGTCTAAGATTATTACAAAAATATCGGTGGATAAAGATGAAAATTTAATTTAAGCTTGCTTGATTGTGAACTTGGTTTTTCATAGTAAAACCATTAGTGTGATGAGTCCCGTCGAAACATGGGTTGATAAACAACAGATCAAAACTCAGGTAGCGGATTTGCAAGAGGCTGAACTATCCTAAAGAGATGAACATTCAGGAAACAAAACGAAAGGCAGAGAAGAGTAGTTGAAATACCATAAGGCTTAATCCCACAATATTAATAAAGATAGTCTTCAAGGCCGAAGTAATAGGACATAATAATAACGACAGAAGATAAGACAGGAATGTGCGAAAATGGGGTACACCCACCCGCTAACTGCAACGTTCCATGGACTCTACTACTGTATATACAAGACGACATTGTACCATTAAAAGCGAATTAAGTTGAGAACAGACCGACAACAGTTGAACAACTACGAGCCACAAGACAACATCAGATGACGACGAGATAACAGTAACAGCTTTTCCTGCATGCCTTCCTGAACAATCATTCAAAGGCCCATTGGTTCTCACGGCGAACCTCCTCTTCCTCCTCGGGTGTGAAGTCATTTTTGATGTTGAAAGTCTTTCTTATCTCCTCAGGTGTCTTTCCCTTGATCATGTCCGCCACTGTTTGGCAGGTTAAGTCCAGCAAGGTCTTAATGTTCAGGTAATTCGCAGCCTGAAATTACGGTGTACAAAATCTTGTTAAGAACCTAAATCTTTGAACCTCAATTCTAAGATCATATGGATGACAAAGCAAATATTAACTTGAGTTCAATAATGGCATGCAACTATATATATCGCGTCACAGTCAGACCACTCGAGTTGCAGGCAAAACCTTTTGAAATTAACTTAGGGACAGTACATAGATAGAATCAAGAAATCAGCGTCAATTACCCATATGTGATTAGAGACGGTGTATCAGCTTGTGAGGAGCTACAACATAATCACAGGAAGTCGTCACTGCGTGAATGAAAAGATCACACAACCAACAAACCATATGTAGTGCACCTTTCATAGAAATAGAGCAATCGAACAAATTCACACTTGTCAAATTTTTTGTTTCGCACTCCATTGACAGCCTTCCCATATAATTCAAACCTAGACATTGATTGATCATCCTTATAATATACAGAGTATCTATCACACTGATTTATAAATATCCTATTTGAAATCGTCAATTAGAAGATCATAGCACAAAGAAAGAAACTACTCCGTATATGATTCATCCCAACAATTGCAGAAGGAAGCCATTAACAAACAACGCAATCCAGCATTCTGTAGACATGGATACATGAATTCACAGCACAATTCTATCTTTCGGAACTAGAGACAATAATTAGCAGCTCAACAATTTTCATTCGCGGGGAAGAATTGAACCCCAACTTCATGATCGGAGTAAGAGAGCTCAACCATTAACAAGATCACTCAACAAAATTTCACCAAAACTAGCAATTTACAAACAATTTCCAACCTAACAATACAATTCCCGATTTCTCAACAAGTAACAACAAATTTAACGGCGCAATTATCAACAAGACAAATTCAGATTTCACATAAGAAAGAAAAGAGGGAGGGACATACGAGGATGAGATCGAAAAGAGTAGCCTGGTCAACTTTGACGAAATCGGCATCCCAATTCTTAAGATCCTCATCAACAGGAGCGGCAGCAGCGGCGGTAGCGGTGGTTTCCGGCGACTTACTCGGCTGAGATTCGACATGCTTCTTACAGTACTCGATAACCTTAGCGAGAATCTTGCTGGTGACATTAGGAAGAGGGATGACATTGTCAGCGCAGTCGTCTTCGACCATGTGTTTGATGGTCTGAGACTCCATGGCTACTGTTTCCTCGACCTCGAAGGTCTCGCCGTCGGAGCTTCGGAGAGTGATCTTCCTCTCTGACGCCATTGATTTCGATTTGGGAAACCCTAGGAGAGAGAAAAAGAGAGAGAGAGAGAGATGAGTGATTTTGATGATCGTGGAAATAATTGGGGGATGATGAGTTGGTTGGGTTATATATTGGGGGGATTGGGTTGGATTTAGGAAGACGTGGGTTTGGGGTACGTGTTGAGTGGTGATTGGGGGAGAATTTGGGAAAGTTGTGCTCCTAATTGAGAACACAATTTCTTGTATGAGACGGTCTCACGATAAGTTTATCGGGAGACCTCTCACATATAAGGGAGTTAGTTTTATTATTATTATATTCCTATTAGTAGGTCTCACGATAAGTTATCATGAGACGGTCTCACGTGAGACTAACTGGATTGAGAAACTAGGAAACTTTTATTTAGAAAATCTTCTAACCAAATCCAAACAAAATTTTACTTACTCAACTCAGGTGTATACATAATCCATTTTGTTCCGTTCCATTCATTTATATACATTTTCATAATTGTCCAAAAATTGATTTTTATAAAAACTAGATTATCCCTCTATTTAAATCATTCACCAATATCTGTCCAATTGTTTAAAGGGCAAAAAATAAAGTAATTTTAACCTGAAAAGTCTCTTTCCCAAAACCATCTGAATCCATGTGTATAAAACAAATGTATCCAATTCGATGGAACGGAGGGAGTATGATATATATTACTCCCTCATTTTTTTCTTGAATAAACCCCGTATTTCTCTTTGGACCTTTTTTTGGATTATCCCATTTCCTAATAAGGTAAAGTTCTAACTTATTTTTTTACTACTTTACCTCGTATAATTTCTCATATTCCTTTCTCCTTCACTCATCTAATACACTTAATCTACCTCATCCCATTTCTTAAAAAGACAACAAATACCCCTGCTTCACCACCTTTTTCTTGGTATCTGTGCCCACCGGGCTTAATCAAGAGAAAAGAGGGAGTAATCAAGAGAAAGGAGGGAGTACGAGATATTTTACAGCTTTTAAGAAAGAAAATAAAAAATAATGATGTTATTGGCGAGTCAAAATGTTTTATGTGTTGATCCACTTAAATTAAAGTGATAACAAAAAAAAATAATGATATTTTATATAAATAGATTGATGAAAAATATGATGACTATGAGAAAGATTTCTAACAAAAAGAGAATATAAACTTTAATTGGATGATTCGTTTATAACGATGATAAAGTTGTATTTGGATGTGATGTAGTGTAAGAGTGATATATCGTCTTATAAGAGAATTAGTGAAAACAGAAAACTCGAAGATACACAAACAAGAATTTGATACTGTAGGTAAAATCTCATGATCAGGAAGAGGAAGATGGCGTATTTGAACACTTTGGAAACGAGTCTCATTCTATTTATCTTCGAATCAATCTTCATTATGACGACGGGCATTGACACTGAGCCACTGCAGGTTTTCAAAAGACTTTACAAACACAGAGTTGAGTCGAGTCGAGTCTAGCAGAGCTGAGTCAGAAATTTATCTATTAAGTACAAACTATATATTTGCTCACGACAGAGCGAGGCAGTGAGTCTTTACCCCCTTAACTTAGCTTTGTATCCGACTTCAGAAAACACACATCTCCTTAATTCCTCTCGTCATTCCATCATCTGAGGAGGCGGTGGCCTCGTTTCTGTCTTTTCGTGACCTACAAACAAATACGGACTACTACCATGAATTCCCAATAAACATTTCACGAACAAACTCTAGGATTAAACCAGTCGTAGGGTAATGTGTAACGTGTAGTGTGTGTACCGTATGCACCACGAATGTCCACTTCTCGCCACTCTTGAACAAGAGCACAACAGCAACACATTAAATGAGAGAGGAAGTCATCAAACATGCCTCCCTGAAGAAAAATCACGTGTTCATGCAGTCGTTCCTTTAGATCAACGTCTCAACAAATTGGTTATTAGAGTAAAATTTATGAGCGAAAGATGGAGATGGGAACTTACATTGATATTGAGCATTTTGCGCAGCTTACTCCTGACACAGCAAGTGTAGCAGCAGCAAGACAGTATCAGAGAATAAGCCACCAAATCGTTACAGGCTGCAGTCGTAGCTGTCAATACCACAGTGGAACAATATTGTAAGAATGAAGGATTCACCTTTTTGGTATGTTAGCATCAACTAAGCAAAAATCGATAGCCTTCATCAAGAAAAATGCTACCCGTAACAATAATCAATCCTTGCACTTTAGTGTCTTTAGAAATGATACTTACACATGTGTCTATTATTTGCCACAGATGAGATTCTTGCAAAAGTAGAGCACGGGCAGAACAAAGTCTTTAAGCCTGCGAACAACGACGAGTTAATTATGGGAGGACAGCAGAAAGTAAAGGTTTGAAGTTTGAACACACTTTCAAGTTTCAAGGCCTCGACAAAAGAGCTAGAGCCTAAGTGTAATAATGACAATACAACACATACACAGGCAAGGTTCTGAGCAGCAATCTAGCAAATCAGTGTGCCATTCATTCTGATATGAACCTTGGCTTGGCAAGAGATCGCGTTTTGAAGAAAATGAAGAGGTAGTCCTGCACAAGAAAGAAGCTATAAGAATTTTCCGTCTACTATTTTACATAGCTATGCTTAAGGCCAGTATTGACAGAATACAGCTTCGGCATCCTAACGACTTACAGTTCACAACTAATAGTTTTTGACAATATTATGAAACACGACTATAAACACCCCTTACCTATGTCGGCTATGATACTTTCATTGTCAACATAATTAGATTGTGACGTTATAACAACATATAACCCTAAGAAGCTATTCATAGAGTTCAGATCATTCCAAAATAATGCCCCGGGAGCTTCCCTGAATATGTATTAAAACCTTTTGAGTCCGCCTTTTATTACCCATTCTAGAGTGTTAGGTCCTGTTCTTTTCAGCTTATTTTCAACCCATTTCAGACCAGCTCAGCTTCTATCAGCTCAGCCCATCTCCTATAAGCTCAGCTCAGCTCAGCCCAACCCTAATATTTTCATCCCAGCTCCAATATTTTCAGCTCCTAAAAAATACTCCGATAATAAATATAATAATAATAATATTATTATTATTATTATTATTATTATTATTTATTTATTTATATGAAACGGGAGTTGCATTAAGATCAAAACAAATTACAAGGTCTTATTATTGTTGTTGTTATTATTATTATTATTATTATGCCATTTCGATATTAATGCAAGTTTTTTTCATAAAAAATAATAATCATGATAATATTATTGTTGTTGTATTTTTATTACCAATATCTCTTAATGTTAATAATAATAAAAAATTATTATTATCATCGTCATCCTCGTTGTCGTCATCATCATCGTCATTGTTATTATTATCATTATTGTTATTATTTTCTATTTTTTTATCATCATTGTTATTATAACAATTATTAATTAATATTATTATCCACTTTATAATATTTTTAGGTCTTGAAATAGATATTACATTCAAATATTTACAACTCTATCTCAATGCTATTACAGTTAATTTACCTTTTTTTTACACTATTTTTTTAGTAAATAGAATATCTAATATATATACCATACAATATAGCATATGAGTATTATTTGTATTGTATTAAAATTTAAGAATATCAAAATATAAAATTTTGTATATTACATAATGAAAGATATATACCTAACAAATTTTACTATGGTCAAGTATGAAAAAACAAAAGTAGAAATCAAATAAATTGGAGAGACTACTATGTTGTTGTTATTACTATAATTAATTAATTAATTATTTTAATTAATTTAATTAATTAATTATTATTATTATTATTATTATTATTATTATTAATTAGTGTTAGTATTTTTTTTCATTTTTTAATATATTATTAGATACTTTATACAAGTAGTTATTAGTTTTAGCTTCTTTTAGTTCAGCTCAGCTTCTATCAGTACAGCTCAGCTCTTATCAGACCAGCTCAGCCATGTTTCAGCCGAAAAAAACAGGGCCTTACTCACAGAATCAATCAAGTAGCCAACATCAATTCACATACACCCAACGACCACCCAAAAATCATATTGTGGCCCATTTTGGACCATAGTAAGCTGTCCCAAAACTACCCATAAACAAGAGCCTCCATTCCTGAACGGTTGCATGATTTGGTTAAAGTATGACTATAATGCACAACATATGACCCTAGAACGCATCGAAATTTTCATACAAAATTAGACACAGCGTAAAGAAGCAGCAAAATACAACGAGTGGATCTAAGTGAAATGAAAAGAACACGTTTGAAATAATCAAATAATATGAAATAAGCATCAGCCTTGGTCACGAGCCAGGCTGCTCGCCTGCTAGCAAAAATCTAGAATAATGCATACATTTATCTTCTGTCTTCTAGAATAATTATCAAGCGAAGGAGCAGCAAGCCAACAAAACTGAGTCACTAAAAGAGGTTCACAAACAGAAACAGGACACTAAATACACCACAAAACACCACATCACTCACTGAGGACGCAAAAAGGGTATCGGAATTTTGAGTTCAGCATTTACTACACTGAAATACTGACCTGAAAGTGTCACTTTTCTTAGGAGAATTTCCATCATTAGAGTATTTTTCATCAGAATAAGGAGGTGGGTTTGGCTTTTTGGCTTTTTTGGGCAAAGTCTTTTCTGTGTCACAGAACACAGCAGCCGTTTGTGTGACCTCCAACAACCGCTCGATGACTTCACATTGAGCAACATCCAAATTAGCTTGTGATCGTGATAGCTCTGTACGAAGCTTTTCATTCTCTTTTCTAAGTGCTTCATCGAAAGAGCACTTTGGGTATGAACAAGAAAGACTCTTCTTCAATACCACAGTATCATTATGACAGGGATCTGGTTGTAAAATCACTTGCTGCACCTTTCGATCCTCCTCGTCTAAAGTATACTCACGTTGATCCATTTCAATATATTCTAGTTTCTCCTGCAATGCATGTAAACGCATGATTAACACCTTGATCACAGTGGACAGCTACAGTTGAAACATATCAAATTAAGGTTTAACGACCCCATCTCGTGACCAAGTAACTCACTGAGCAATTATAGAAATGGTTAGAAATGCAGTTGCCTTTTTTTAAACTAAGTCCATTGACTCACTCCTAGGCATCATGCCTTCTTACTTGACATATCATAATGCGCAGAGTATGCGAGCGAATAGATAACTAATACGAGTACTGTAATTTTCAGTTTTATCAGGTCAGATAAATAGTTTGATAATACGGCCTTTCGACTATGACAGACCCCCACAAACATTCAGTGAAACTGAAATTCAATCAAGAACCAAAACTATGCCGCAGTTGACAAGCCTTATCGTGTTAATTAAATCCTAATTTATGGCAAAAGTGACAAGAAAGCATCCAAATGACAGGTCAACAAGATATGATTAGGACACTTAAGCAGACAAAAATGAACCAAAATAAGCAAACCCCAAATACTCTCAGAATGACATTTTAGCAGCATAATAATCTTAAACATCAACACCAACAAAAGAACTATTTCTTTTCTTTTTTTTAAAGCTACCGAAGGAACCGAAATCACTTTATGCTCAGAATCTTCAAGGCACAAATCAATTCATCAGGATCATTCTCATGATCCCACCAAACATCCTACAACCCATTTTATTCAACTTTTCAACATACCACCATCATTTTCATGCAGAATATGTATTCTATTACATGAACTATCATACGAAACCGTCACAAATTCAATGATGAGGTATATAATCATATAATATAACATAATTTAACCACCAATAAAGAAGGAGACAGATAGTAAGTAAGATATATACCCTGACTCTGGCATTATCGACGAGGGTGATTAGAGGGACGAGCTTCAAATAGCGGTCAATCTCATTCTGTGCCCTCCGAAACTGATAAACAATGTTCCAACCCATAGCCAACAAGTACAAGTAGCTTCTATCTTGACAACTATTGATTAACAAGTAAGACCTCCTAAGAGCATCCTCAAGCTGTTCAAGAGGTTCCCGGGTTTCCGGGTACCTCTTGAGCTCCGAGATCTTGAGCTGCTCAAGCAAATTGCCGATCAACTTTACGTGATTGGCGAATTGCCGACAGTTCTTACGGTGCATCCTGGCCGTGTTGGCCGCTTGGACTATCAACCCTATCAGTTTCACCGCGTCTAGGCCCGTAAGTTGGGCCACATTTGCTAGATCCCCAAATGTAGCCATTTTTTTACCACCACAAACTACTTAGAGGATGCAGAACCTAATTTCTCACTAAAAAGATCAAATTTTTCAACCAAAATCAACAATTCCAAACCCAACCCATTTCTCAAACTACTTTAAGGATGAAGGATCTAATTTCACTAAAAAGATCCAATTTTTCAAACAAAATCAACAATTCCAAATCAAACCCATTTCTCAAACTACTTAAAGGATGAAGAACCTAATTTCACTAAAAAGATCAAATTTTTCAACCAAAATCAACCCATTTCTCAAACTACTTGGAGGATGAAGAACCTAATTTCACTAAAAAGATCAAATTTTTGGCACAAAATCAACAATTCCAAACCAAACCCATTTCTCAAACAGACTTGAGTAGTCAATCTGTGATTCTACCCATCTAAACTAGAACCCTGATTTTGAAGGGTAAAAAGTGAAATTGAGCTAAAAATATAAAACATAAGTGAACTTGCATGTAATTTATGTATAGATCTTCAGGTAGCTCACACTTGTCACTTGAGCTCAGTTGGGTAGGACTCAGTCAGGAGTCAAATCAAACTGAAATAACCAACAAAAAAAACAAAAAAGATAAATATGAATTGTTTATACATTGTAATTTACGTTTCCTCCACTTTTATTGAAAGGTGAAACACAGCAAAAAGGGGAATATAATTGATTGGGGAGCTAAAAAAAGTCAAGTCAAATCAGAAAAAGGTAAAAACTACAAATCTGACAGAATGTTACAGTAATTAAATGCAGAAATGAATTAAATCAAGGTAATTTGAAGATGAACTCTGGTTAAAAAAGAAAACTTTAAAACAGCATTATGAATTTATGATGATTTATGAGCAGAAATGATGAAAAAGGAAGAGGAACATTTGGGGTAACCAAACAGTAAAAGAAGAGTGTACCTAAATTAGTAAATTATGATCAAAAAAAGGAAAAAAAGCAGTAGCATTGTACTGCAAAAGCAAAAAAGCAAAAGCATGAATGATGAATGAAAATGGTGGGTAGTAATGAAAAGGGTATGAAGGTTAAGGAATTTGTGAGGAATGGTGGTGTAGTTTGATGGGTTTCATCTTCATGATTTATGATGGTATTTTGTTTCTGCAACTTTAAGAGGGTGGTGAGGTGGGTTATATCACTATCACTAACTAAGTGTCCTTTGTGAATGCTGTCACAGATTATCCGTCACAAATCTGTAACGAGTTGAGCTGAGTTATTGAGTGTAATCATGTGGGTCAACAAGATGAAACCAATATGTCTCAGACATAAATTATTGTCTTTGTCTATGTACATGAGTTTTATCTGATTCATTATAAGTTTGTGATCGATAGATTCGAGTGTAAGTAGAATTTGGGTATAAGTGTATGTATGTGCTTAAAATAGGAAAAGAGAAGAAGGAAGAGTAGCAGGAGCAGAAAGTAGTGACATCCAAACTAGGAATTCAGTGGAAGGTACAGGACAGCAAGCAAGTGGGTGTTACGTTTACAGGTGGTGGTTTATGAGGTCTTGCACTTTTTTACACTACTTTCCAACCTTTTTTTTTACTAGAAACCGTCTTATCTTGCGACGGATTATGGAGTATATAATAAAATAATTAAATCAGTGGTGTCTGTATAGAGATGGCAATGGACCGGATCTGGACCGGGTCCACTAGGATCCGGACCCGGACCCGTCAAAATTACCCTAGACCCGGACCCGACCCGGACCCGGCCGGGTCCAAAATTTTAAGACCCGGATCCAGACCCGCCGGTCCGGGTCTACCCGCGGGTCTCACAATTTTATTTTATTTTGTCCTACATTCCTCATTTCTTCCAAATTTCAAATTTTGCCGGTATTTTTTATCACGTACAAAATTATCTACGACATATATTGTACTAAGAAATTAAACACTCTTACAAACTCATGTATGTTGGTAGATTTTTGTTTGTTTTTTTTTAAAATTAAAGTGCCGGGTCCACGGGTCGGGTCCGGGTCCAGTATTTCAGACCCGGACCCGGACCCGGACCCGGTTTTCAAAAATGAGATCCAGACCCGACCCGGATCCGCCGGGTCTGAAAAAATGAGACCCAGACCCGACCCATATGGGTCCGACCCGCCGGATCTGGACCCGTTGCCATCCCTATGTCTGTATGGTAAATTATGTTCACAAATTCTTGTTTGGAACGGTCATATTCATCACAAATATGTGACGAGTCAAGTAGTGTATATAGGACAAAAAAATATAGTGCATAGGAAATGAGAAATGTCATGTGATTATCTTATCAAGTGAGCAATATTTGACACATCATGAACTATGTTTATATCAACATTATATCTACAATTGGTCTCAGTTACGAGTCACATAATCACGTATTGTCTTAAGATTAAAACTCGAATACTACATCATGTGCGTAGATGAGACAAATATATAATTAATCCCTGAACACCCTGTTTTTGTTTTTCTATAACACTTGGCCGGTTAGAAAATTACGGTAGATACTTCCATCACAACCATTTTTCGAACATTTCAGATTATTACACTAATTACAGTTAGTGAGACACGAAGAAAGAATCGATTTCGGTGAGTAGCATTGGAGAAACACAATTCACATCATTACCACAATTAGAGATGGAAGTGGGTCATGTCGTGCCTCGTGTCGACCCATCGTGCCTGGAAGAATGACACAGCCCAGACACGGGAAAATTGATTTCATGTCGTGCCATTGTTAAGAAAGGCCAAGCAGCCCAACGCCCAGGCACGACCCACAGGCCACAACCCATAGTGTGCTATGTCGTGCCGTGCTTTGACATGCATAACCAAATCCTCAAGTTTATGCTTATTCATTTACATTTTGGGTGCTGAGCCATGCCAATGCGGGTTCGTGCCTCAATGGGTCATGTCAACCTACCGATCCACGTGCTAATTTCCATCTCTAACCACAGTGCCACTGCAACAAGAACTATCTACTATAAATCTATAATTATTTGCATTGAAAGACTTACTATCTCCAATTTTAAATGATGATCTCGTTTCAATATAATACTCCGTACTTCTTAGATGTACATACACAAAGTCATAAACATGATAATCATTCAAAATCAAAGAGAATATATAATGACATACATTGTTAATTGGACCTCGGTTCTTAGAACCCCTCCCTGATCCCTATTGCAAGACACACCAACCTCTTGATAACGGTAAAGACCGGCCCTTTGCCTCCTCTTTTATGAACTTCAGGCCCATGTGACAAACCATCACGATATGACCCGAATTTATTTATCATCACCCAATTACAAATTTTCTCGAAGTAATAGTAATACCAACATCCAAATAAAATGACCGTATCCGTATTATTTTTCCATATCCTACCAGTACCAGCTAAGTCTACAAGTCTACAACTACTTCCATCATTTCCCCTTAACTTATCTTCTAGAGTGAGTCTTCCTTGTGACGGGTTATCCATCACAAGTTTATAACGGTTCAAGTAATATCCACTTGCATGAATAATGAAAAAATCTTTTGCCATTTTTTAGGTCCCATGTTTTTTTGTTTTATATATACACTACTTGACCTGTTACAAGTTTGTAACGGATATATCCGTCACAAACGAGAATTTGTGTATCTTCAATCATGTACATATATGGCATTATTAATTAATAAATTTAAGGGATTAATGCCACCCATTTTCTCATATTTGTTTCTTCCTCACAATTATTCACAAATCTAACATAACACGGATTTCATGTGATCACTCATGCACCCCACTTCTATTTGTGTAAATCACCTTCTACCGTAGATTTTACGGTAAATTATTGTGATATCGTCTTGTAGATTTTACGGTATGTAATGAGTAACTTGAACCTAGGAAAATTTGAAGTTGTTGGTAATTGGTAACTTGAACATGTTGGTAATGGGTAACTTGAACCTGTGGTTGTTTTTAGATTGTCGGTTTTTCAGAACAATTGTAGTTGATTTGTAAACGGAGATGGTTAGCTTTTGCTACGACTATGTTATTTTCAGTGACGCTTGAGGAAGTAATCGAAAGCTGATTTGGTACATCCTGTTGTGGTTTTTTTGTGTGCAGAAATTGGCTATTTTATGCAGAAATTGGCTAGTATAGAAACGAAATGTCACAAATTCCAACAGAATTGGCGACCAATTGTGGTCGCATAATGCCCTGTTGGCGACCGATTGTGGTCGCTAAACAACCCATATTGGCGACTGCTGTCGCTCGCCTTTGTCTTTCTTGCGACTGATAATGGTCGCCAACTTGGTCGCTATATTTTGCTACCAATAGTGGTCGCCAAAATTCGGTCGCAAAATTTGGCAACCGATTATGGTCGCCCGGATCCTAAAATTGCGACCAACGTGGGCGACCGATTTTGGCGACCACAGTCGGTCTCCAATACAAACATAGCGACCGAAAACGGTCTCAAACATCGGACGTCAGAAGCCTGCATTCTTGTAGTGAAACAAGATCTCCCATAACTATATTATTAATGATTATCTTGAGTTGTGAATAATGTCATAAAAAGAAGCGTATCCTTTAAATTTGAACAGACGGAGTCTTGTGAGACTGTGAGTCTAGGATGCGTCAATGTCATGACTCATGTCTCAGGCACTAAATCAAAATACTACTTCCGATTCGATGATAGATAGTTTACATATGTTTACTCTATTTTAATCGAAAAATAAAATAAACGTAAATTATTAACTGGGATAGAGAGAATACACCAAATTAACCAATACAATGTCATCAAAATAATCATAAGATAAATTGATTCATAAGAAAATCTCTCTCTTGTCTCCTCCAAAAAAAACCCTACATTCCTCCTTCCGTCGGGGCCTCCATCGATAATTAATCGATGGTAAGTCCCAAAAATTGTTCAATTTTCAATCCATAGTATGAAATTCAATCTATTATTTCAAGGTTTTCCTCCTTATTTTCAAGGTTTCGGTCCTTTACATTAGTATAAGACTTAGTTTCATGTTTATTGACAAGATTAGTTTGTTGATGGTTCGTTGTTGGTCTCTTCAATGGATACAAGTAATTTGTCAACGATCTTGGAAACCAATAGAATATAAGTTTTCTTCCCTTATGAATCAAATGAAGGATCCCCTTATCAAAAGCTGCAGGAAGATAGCGATACGAGGTCATGTCGAATTGTCAAATCATGTATTGAGATCCCTAATTTATAAGAGAAATTGTATTCTTTGGCTTTTAATAGATTTGTTTGCGATTATACGTATTCAATGTAAGTGTCGTTTCACGTTCTATTAATGAATTATTCTTTTCCTCAAAAAAAAAAATAAAATAAAATAAAATCATCAGATAACATCACATACATCAATTCAAACCCATCTCAGAAGTAACTTGAATACTACGTACTCCTACTTGATATACTCTACAAGTGTACTACTCTTAAAGTCTTACTACATTGTCATTGACGTCGCAATATATAACTTGGAAAATTGACCAAGAAAACGTCCAAGACGGGCTCCAAATTAAAGACTCTTGACTTGTATTTATTTATCCTACAAAAGATGATCTTACTACTCTAGTGATCACACTATTAGTCTATAATTACTATTAATATGAGTGTTATATGGTCCAACCTCAAACTATACTAATAAGTAATTACGTCTTCTTCTGATTTGATTTTTCGTACTCTTTTGAAAAATATTTCATCCATTTTTTATTTATTATCCCATTTTATACTCCGTATATGAATATATACGTGAACAATATTTTAATAAAATGAGACAATAATTAAAAAAGAAAGAAAGAGCGAGGGAGTACTATACGTCCATATTTACTTGAATTTAATTACTGAGTACAAATTTACATAGTTTTAAATTTTACCTTAAACATTTCACAGTTTTCTGAATATTCATGGTTACAAATTTGTAAACTTTAATCTTAAATAATCATATATAAAAATAACGTACACAAACCGTTTGAGTTTTTTCAACTCTGAGTAAATTTTCTGTGAGACAGTCTCGCATACACTTATTGCATGTGAGATACTACTATCTATATTACACTAAAGAGTAAAACGTTAATCACTATTTTGTGAGAGATTTCACAATAAATTTTTTGTGAGATGTCTCATTTGAGAATCAATGCATCCATTGTACGTACCCTACCCTATATAATGACTTCATTGGACAACTTTTTAGTACATCATAAAAACACCATACAACAACTCATCAACTTCTCCCACAACATAAAAACACTTCCATTATTACATACCCTTTAAACCCAAAAAATAATTATTACACCAAACCTTTTAAATAAACATGTTCAATACATTTCTACAAGAAAAGTTTTTAGGAAACTTTATTAATAAACCCAAAGCCCTAAAGTATGTATGCCTTGATGATGAGAAGAAAAGGAAGAACAAATTTTCAACAAGAAAACTTCATAAAAATGCCATAACTATGGATTATTATGATCAAGGTCATCATAATCATTCCTTAGAAATGAAGCATTCTTTGGTTCAGAAGTCGGAGATGATGAAGATCAACGATAATTATATTAATAATAGTGACGATGATAATAATAATAATAATAATAAGAGTAGTAGTAATAATCATAGAGTAAGGGTGAAAGTTTTGATGACAAGAGATGAAGCAACAAAGCTATTAGGTAAGTGTAAAAAACAAGGAACTTTGGAGTTCAAACATGTTGTTAATGAGCTTGCAAAACTCCCACCACAAAGGGTTAGTGTTGTTAATCTAATGGCTAATAATAATAACTCTATAGATAATAATATCGGGTTAGACTCGATTTTTGAAGAAGAGGAGTTCGTCTTAGGAATATAATATCTTTATAACTAATATTATGAATCACGATACGGTATTATTGTGATGGACTTTTGTAATTATATTAGTAGTGTAGTTTTATATATTATGTAAAATATTCTTTAAGATATGTATTCTGATAAGCAAATCATATATCGAAGAACAATATAAGACATTGATCATTCATGATTGGCAAATCAATGTACGGAGTACAAGTTTATGGGTCACATGAGCACGAAACATTGCTTTTTTTACTTATTTTGGTCCAATTTTTAGGTTAGAAACACAATTTTTTATATTTTAATTACTCATAAGGACTTAGATAAGTTATGGCCTAGTTACACTACTAAATAATAGTCGAAATTATAATCATATAAATTAAGTAGCAAAATTGATTAAAATAAACTAAAAGTAATGAGTCTAAATTAAATAAGTCATTAAAAATAGGTAATGATACTCCCTCCGGTTTTATATATTTGCCTCGTTTTATTATAATACTCTTCACATATGTCAGGGAAATAAGACAATCGTATAAAACCGGTGGGAGAATAATAAAGGGATGGGCTGTGTTGAGTGTTGACCTGGTCAAAAGTCACTTGGCTCATAAAAGTCACAATTCAACTCCACAAGTAATGGATTCCTCGTATACTTCCACGAGTGCGACATGAATTTTGTTGGATATATATGAAATATTGATTCAGATTTGCGCTCACAATACACAATTTTTTGTCTCACATAGACAAATTAAATCTTATAATGGGTTAGTAATATTTAGTACTCGTAAATTATTTAGATTCAAAATAAAATAAAATTAGCTTTTAAGAATAATACTCCGTATTTTGCTCTTATCTAATAAAATGAGCATATAATATCAATATGTGACATATCATAACAAAACGATTGATAACTCGATCACATATTATTTGATACGAAAAAGATCCTCCCTCCCCTCCACAATGATCTTCCCACCTTAATACGAAATCACAAAAAATAACCAACAGGAAGAGAGTATAATTGATGAACAAGGAAAGTTTCGAAGTAGGAAAATGTTAGTAGAGTTTCCTTTTAAGGAAAGTGAGAAAATGATAGTGGGGGAGGAAGTATTAGGATTGAGGGCTCGCTTGGAATGAGGGTAATTATTTCGGGAGTAATAGATCAAAAATGAACTAAAAATGAATAAGCTTGATGCTTGGTTGTGACATTTTATGGTGTAAAAGGCATACGAGGGAGTAATGCATTATTTGGGGAAGAGAGAGTAATAATTCCCCAAATAAGCTGCATTTTCTTAATTTTCTCCATTTCCGCTTAGCATCATCATTACTTTCCATCATTTTCTAGTTTATTTTTGCTCTATAAACCCCGGAATAATTACCCCAATTCCAAGCGAGTCCTGATTGTCAAAATTTCACCGTCGACTATGAAAATTCTACGCAAATAAAGGTGGGTTGCCATCATAAATTCCTTGATACCAATTGCAATTTCTATTGTTGCTTACTTGGGCTAACTCTCTTCTTGGCTTGCTTTACATTGGACTTGTTTCGTATTGGGCTCAAATTGTACTTCAGCCAGAGTTGGGCCTCTTAACACTTTCTATCTGGGTACCAGTTTCTTGAGAAAAAACAAATTTTATGTTTGCGACAACACTATCCGTTGTAAATTATAAAATGAATCAAATATATACCAAATCACATGAGAATTTGCGTAAGAAATGTCAAATGTTTTGTACGGAGTAGTTCGTATTTTATTAGCATCATGTGATAATATTTGACTCGTTTTAAGATTTAAGACCACGTTCATACACTCACATTACTCTGTACTTTATACTCCATCACAACTTTTATTTGTTCATTTAAATAAATGACGAGGTTTGATCTACTAAATACTGTAATTACTTTTAAAACCTTACGACACTTGCATTGATAACGTCTTTATCATACGCGGGAGTTCTTGAACGTTTTGCCGCGTCTGTTCAATCTGCATACGATGACCATATAAAATTCATAACCCTCTGATTATTTTAATTTGAGAATAACATAGAGCCGCCACCGGTATCTTAAATAAACATTTTGTTTTGATGTGACCTAATATCTGCCGTCATTTCTCATATTGGACCACTTCGGAACATTTCGAATTGGACCAAATTACAAGCCTGATGGTTTTGGGTCGAGTCAACATTAGTCCAATCATGGGTCCCATCTGCATCAGATCAGGTTAATTCAAATTTCAGGTAAGACGATTATTAATCACTTTTGCATCTCACATCATCCTTACCAGATTAGATTATTCGAATTGAGTCAATTTTTATCGTGCTCACTCTCCCCAGTACTACAATGATTTATGTCCAAGATAAATATTGCAACTTTGCAAGTGCTAGTCATTAGTTATTAGTCATTGGTAGAAGCAAAGATTAATTAATGAAATAAAGGAATCTAATTAATTGAGATAGAGTAGTAGTCGTAAAAAGAATACACACGAGCGGCGTCTGAATGAGAAGTTTGGATCTTGTGCGCACGGCACCTCCTTTTCTTTTCATTTTAACTCTTTGTGTGTGCTAATTTTGTTGATGTCGCTTTCCAAATATAATCCCAACTCTCGAGCTAATAATTAAAGTGTAAATTGCTGCTGCTGCTGCATGCATGCAATTGGTGTGGGTGTAGTCCGTCATCATAATGTGAGTCACAAGTACTACAGGATCATCATCTTCAGTTCTTGAGTCTTGAGCATGCACCCTCCCGGTCCCAAACCCATGCATCACTTATTCACCATACATACATTTGAGTCTTTGTCTCAATTCACCACAATGATGACAACCTGTAACAACAAATTTTGTATAACGATATTATAAATATCTGTAATACAAAACCGGAGTCAACAAATTATAATATCAGAAAAGTTCAAGTGTTCGGTTCTCTATTCTTCCTCTGATTCTACTACGTTGCTTTAGGCACACTTCAACGATCTTCGTTCTTCGTTTGACTTTAGCTTCTTAAGAGGGTCGCGATGACTTGAGTCTCCTTTCGATGCTTGATGTTGATTTGACTTCCTTGAGTAGGCGGCACGATCTTGTAGTGCTTGTTGCTACTTGGAAGGAATGATCTCCGAGAATTTCAGAGCTTTTGTAGTCTTCTTTCTCTTCACCTTTTGTTGTAAGCTTGTCTTGTATATTTTTTTGTTCTTGGTCCTTAAAATGGTGAGGAAGCTCCCTATTTATAGGATTTTTTCATCCATTCTTGTTGGACTTGGAATTGGGCTATTTTGAAGGCTTGACTTCTTTTCGGGCCCAATTGACCATTTTTGACTTTTAGGTCAAATTTGGTCAATGCTTGACTTTCGGGCCGAGTTTGACATTTCTTGGAATTTGGGCCAGATCGACGAGTGCTTGACTTTTGGGCCATATTGACTATGATATGACTTTTCGGTCCGCTTGTCATTCACTTGACTTTTGGGTCAACTTGACATTTTCTTGACTTTTGGCCCAATGGTACATTTTCTTGACTTTTGGGCCAGGCTTACAACTATTTGACTTTTGGGTCAAACAGTCAAGCTCGGGAATGAAACGAGCCGTCTTTAACTTTTACGGGACAAATATAACTAAACTAAGTCAAAATTTGTTGTTGACTCAGAATAATTATTTTCTTGTATTTTCGACACTTAAATAAATTTTTCGTGTCTACAAATTGCCCCCTCGGGACCTTGTCGCGTAGACGATTTGACCGTCGGAAGACATGGTCTCGAATTTTTTTCTTTTGACTTGGAAGTCGATAGGTACTGCGTCATCCTGTCATTTTACAACTTCGCGGATGACTATGCGACCTTGATTTTTTCTTTGACTTGAGAGTCGATAGATACTTAACTTATCGTAGGAGTACTACGCTAAAATTTGAGATATCATCTTGTCACTTTGTGACTTGTCGGACAATGATCTTGATTTTTCTTTGACTTGAAAATTGATAGGTACTTAACTTATCGTAGAGTATCGATGGAGAATTTGAGATATCGCCCTTCATTTTGTGACTTATCGGACAATGAGTTAATTATCCGGAATTATCAACCTTGACCACGTAATAATATGTACAAATGCCAAATGTAACTCCTCCACATAATGTAAGAAGTTTTTTTTTGACAATGATGATGATCACATGCATTTGCATTTGCATTAATTAGGATAATACCCAATATCTTCGTGTTTATACTGGAAGCCAAAAAACGGCAATTGGTTTCCAGCCTCCTTTTCATCCTTCTGGTCAAACTTAGCCACGACAGCCATTAAAACGGCTATCAAGAACATAAAGAGCTTGATTCTACCACTGTAAATATCCTTGAGGTAACAGTTCTATTAGCCGTTGGAGAGTAATGACAATTAATTCAGAAGATTATATTCCATGTCCTTCGAGCCTATAAATTAGAGTCTTGGCCATTGTTTAGGGACATCTTCTGCTTTCTACTACTTTGCGAACACACAAATTATCAGTAATTGGCAACTTTCGTAACATTCAATATAATACTTCTTCCTCCTGCTGCTCATGCCTCGTGTTTGGATTCTACGAAGGTACTTTTCTTGGAATCTCCTTTGGTTTCATCCTTCATTTTTTTAGCATGATTATCGAACTGGTTCGAGGCTCTTTGAGCTCGATGCATCTCCAAATGAATATATTGTTACTCCATCAAAGTACAAATTTGATTTCAGTTCACGCAAGCCTCCTTTTTTTTTGCTGAATTTCGATCTGTTATCAATCTAATTTACCCGTGGACGGAACATCATAGCTTCACACCGATTTCCATTTCTATAATACGAGCTTAACTGATTTTTTTTTTTAGCAGCTAAGTGGTGGCCCGGGAATCTTGAAACCAAAAAAATGGTGATGAATCAGCAACATTACGCAGCACTTGTCGGTCCGTGTGGTGCTGGTGAAGCTAAGTAGCTGCTCAAATTGCTTGTGGTGTCAATTAAGTGAAAATTGACGTTGATGGTGTCAATGATATCATCCTCTCTATCTCGTGCTTCTCTGATCTTCTTCTTCATCTTTTTTAATTACAGGAGAGATGAAAATGGAGGAAGAAAAGTGATTTTTTTTTTGAATGTGTTATTTGAGCTCTTGTACGCTCTGACCATTTTTTTTGTTGAATAGCTTGTTCTTATTGACAGAAGTGCGTAATTTCCACTTCGGATGGTATAAAATCTGTATGACTGTATGTATAATTACGCTTTGTCTTTGTAGTATTTTGTACGGCTCATTTGCAGGGTAAAAATAGCATGAATTCAAGCCGTCAACTGGTGTGGATACTTCGAGCAAGTCATTTCAATTTCTCATTTGAGTCAATATTATGCAACGAATATACCAGTCAAATCATTGGACACTTTTGAATTTTGATCGAGTCATTTCAATTCTCTTTGGAGTTATTATCATGCTATGAAGCTGGCTCGTGGACCGCCGGACTACTTTAAGTTATTCCGGGTTGAGTCATTTTTGTCCTACTTGAGTTGTCATGAGGGAAGCCGTTTGGATCATCATGACTTTCTTACGAGGAACCACGAATTGAAATTCTCTTTTGATCGCTCGAGTTTTGGAACTCCGAGGAGGTCATTTTAGTCATCTTTAAGAGACTATGAAACGAAACAATCCGTCGACCCTGGGATACAAGTCATTCTGAGTCAAATCGCCATGTTACTCCATAATTCCATCTTGCAAAGCAATTTTGAAGGTTCCTTGTCAAGCTATATGAAGAGGTTCGATACAACTACAAGTGTGCTTGAAGACATGCATGGAGCATAACGAATCTTGCAGATTGTAGATGAGACAAAAAGCCTGAAGATTATATATTGATGGAAGGACAATGACGATCATGGATCACAACCAACTCGAAGAACCTTGGAGATTATTCATTGAAGAAAGGATGACGATGATGAATCACAACCTACTTGCAGAATGGAGCATGATGAATCCTACTTGAAGATCAGAAGTAAGAAATGAAGCCTGGAGTTTTCAATTGAAGGGAGAACGACCCAATCATGGATCACACCACTAGTCGAAGTTCATGACAATATTCCTCTAAGGCAACCAAGGTATTTGGGGAGCTGGATGATATGAAGACATCAATTATCTTGAAGCAAACATATCGTTGGGCAACATCCTTATGATGCCACAAAGTGCAATCGATTTGAAGTCTGTTTAGCCGTACACAGTTTAAACTCTTGCGGGCCAGGAGTATTTTGTTTTTTTTGAAGAATGGTTTTGGTGTGGCTGCACTCAAGCAAAGTATTTGCTCGAGCTGCCTACATACTTGTGAAAACTGACATGAGAGACAACTTACAAGATCAAGCCAACGTAGTTCAAGGGAAGAATTTTTTTTTATTTGGAGGTGTGGCTGCACTCAAGCAACATATTCACTCGAGTTGCCTACGTACCTGCAAAGTATCGAAATACTCTACAAGATCAAGCCAACGTAGTTCGAAGGAAGGATTTTTTTTATTTGGAGGTGTGGCTGCACTCAAGCTACATATTCACTCGAGCTGCCTACGTACCTGCAAAGTATCGAAATACTCTACAAGATCAAGCCGACGTAGTTCATGAAGGAATTTTTTATTCGGTGGATTGGATTTTTTTGTTTTTTTTTTTTTGTTTTTTGTATTTTTTTGTATGCAGTTTATACTCTTGCTTAGGAGCCTTGTTGCAGTTTATCCTCTTGCTTAGGAGCACTGTTGCAGTTTATCCTCTTGCTTAGGAGCATTGTTGCAGTTTATCCTCTTGCTTAGGAGCATTGTTGCAGTTTATCCTCTTGCTTAGGAGCATTGTTGCAGTTTATCCTCTTGCTTAGGAGCACTGTCGCAAAGAGATTCAAGAGTAGTAGCGCTTCAGGAACTTTCCATTGATC
Organism: Agrostemma githago; assembly: GCA_958450325.1. Lineage (NCBI taxonomy): Eukaryota > Viridiplantae > Streptophyta > Magnoliopsida > Caryophyllales > Caryophyllaceae > Agrostemma > Agrostemma githago. Next base: position 2,978,505 of record OY288248.1, read on the forward strand.
GGTCCTATGCGCACACCGTCTTCGTCCACAATTTTGTAAGCACCATTGGAGTACACCTCTTGCACGACATAGGGTCCATCCCACTTAGAAGTGAATTTACCTACTGGTTTGTGAGAAGTAATGATTGGCCTTCTTACGGCGAGCACCAAGTCCCCTACTTGAAAAGACCGAGGATTCACCTTTTTATTGAAAGCGCGTGTCATTCTAGCTTGATAACATTGAAGTGTTTGTTGTGCTAACAACCTTCTTTCATCAAGGGCTTCCAATTCTGCTAAGCGTAACTTATCGTTATCATCACTTGAAAGTTCTTCCTGGATAGCAATACGCAATGATGGAATCTGAACCTCTAGCGGTAGCACAGCCTCAACTCCATATACCAACGCGTACGGGGTTGATTGGGTGGGTGTCTTGTATGTTGTACGATATGCCCACAACGCTTCACCAATTCTTTCGTGCCAATCACGCTTCGACTTAGCCACCACTTTTCTTAACAAGTTGCAGAGTGTCTTGTTAAAGGCTTCAGCCAAACCATTTGCAGGGGCATTGTACATTGATGACTTGTATTGTTTGAACTTAAACTTTTCAGCTAACCTCGTCATCAGTTTATTGACGAAAGGCGTTCCATTATCAGTTATTATGCGTTGCGGCACACCATACCGATAGATGATTTGGGTACGGATGAAATCAACAACAGTCTCCTTCTTGACTTCGCGCACGGAGGCAACTTCTGCCCACTTGGAGAAATAGTCTGTTGCTGCCAGGATGAACGCATGTCCATTGGAGGCTTTTGGAATGATAGGTCCTACCACATCTAATCCCCAAGCTTCGAAGGGCCAGGACGATACAGTGGGATGTAGAGGTTCAGGTGGTTGATGAATGAAGTTTGCGTTGAACTGACAGGCCTCACATTTTTTCGAGAAGTCCATGCAGTCTTGTACCATTGTTGGCCAGTAATACCCCATCCTCTTGACACGATCATGCAATTTAGGCCCAGATTGATGAGCGCCACAAATGCCAGAGTGAGCTTCATACATGGCTTGAGTTGCTTCAGTTTCATCAAGGCACCTTACCCATTGCCCCAGAAAGGAACGTCTGTACAATGTACCTTTGTAGTAGATGAATCGTGGAGCACGTCGACGAATTTCAACTTTATGCCTAGGATCATCGGGTAACTTTTGATGTTCTAAGTAGTCGATGATGGGTTGTCGCCAATCCTCCTTGTCAACTTGATATGCAGAAATCATGTTGGATGTCCCTTTGATTTCTTCCATTTCTAACAGCGGTATTACCCATCTGTTGCAAATTGGAATGGATGTGACTTCGTCTGCCCCCAGTGCCAAAGTGGCTGCAAGATTAGCGAGCGCGTCAGCCAACTTGTTGGCACTTCTCGGTACGTGACCGATGCGAACACTATCTAACTTATGGAGCAATTGGATTGCATATTGATGATAAGGGACAAGATCATCCTTCTTCACTTCATAATCATCGAGGATTTGATTCACCACCAATTGGGAGTCACCACAAATGTCAATGTCTCTGATCCCCATCTCGATTGCCATTTCAAGTCCTAAGATAAGAGCTTGGTATTCAGCCATGTTGTTTGAGCATAGCTGGGTGAGGACAAATGAATAAGGCAATAGATGATTTTTGGGTGACAAGAACACGACACCAGCACCTGCACCATCTCGTCTTGCAGCTCCATCGAAATACATTTGCCATGGAGGAAGCACATCAACATAGAAGATTTCTTCACCAGGGAGGTCATCTTGTAATTCCCACCCGCCTGGGATTGGATGGTCAGCAAGAAAATCAGCTAAAGCTTGTCCTTTGACTGCCTTTTGAGGCACATGGACCAAGTCATACTGCTTGAGTAACACCGCCCACTTAGCTAAGCGTCCAGACAAGACTGGTCTTGAGAGTATATATTTTATAGGATCATCCTTTGAAACCACATGAACTGTGTGAGCTTGCATATAGTGCCTTAATTTTTGGATTGCAAAGACAAGGGCTAGACATATCTTCTCGATTGGAGAATAGTTCAACTCTGCTCCCACCAAAGTTCGACTCAAGTAGTAGAGCGCCCTTTCTTTACGATCTTCATTTTCCTGAGCACATAATGCCCCTAGAGAACGTTCTTGTGCAGCTATATACAGGATAAGTGGCTTTCCTTGAATTGGTGCCCCCAACACTGGTGCAGAGGACAAGTACTTCTTTATGCTTTCAAAAGCATTGTGACATTTTTCATCCCACTGAAATGCAGTATCCTTCTTCATAAGATGGTTGAACGGTTGACAACGTCCAGCAAGGTTTGAAATGAATCTTCTTATGTAAGCTAAACGTCCTTGCAGTCCGCGTAACTCCTTCAAATTTCTCGGTGCGGGCATTTCTCGGATAGCTTTGATTTTTGACTGATCTATCTCAATTCCCCTATGTCGTACCACAAATCCTAGGAACTTACCAGAGGAGACACCAAATGCACATTTGAGTGGGTTCATCTTTAACTGGCATTTTCTTAGTCTTTCGAAGACAGTTCGAAGGTCACTAAGATGATCCTCTTTTTTCTTGGTCTTGACCACAACATCATCAACATAACATTCAATTGACTTGTGCAACATGTCATCGAAGATTTTCTGCATCGCCCTTTGATATGTCGCTCCAGCATTCTTCAACCCAAATGGCATAACTTTGTAACAGAATATCCCTTTTGGAGTGCGGAAAGCTGTGGCCTCTTGATCTTCAGGTGCCATTATTATTTGATTGTACCCTGCTGTGCAATCCATAAATGACAGAGCTTCATGCCCGGTTGTTGCATCTATCATAAGTTCTGTGACAGGGAGGGGAAAGTCATCTTTCGGACAAGCATTATTCAAATCCCGAAAGTCCACGCATATACGTAACTGACCATTCTTCTTTCTCACTGGCACAATGTTGGCTATCCATGTGGGGTATTTGACTTCACGAATAAAATCAGCTTCTATGAGTTTGTTGACCTCATTCTCGATCTCAGGAATAAGTTCTGGCCTGAAACGACGCTGAGGTTGCTTCTTGGGGCTTACACCTTTTTTGATTGCTAGTCGGTGCACTGCAACTTTTGGACTCAGCCCTGGCATTTCCTTGTAGCTCCAAGCAAAAACATCTTTGTACTCGCTTAAAAGCTTTTGGTACTCATCCACCTCTTTGTCGGTAAGGAGAGCACTAACATATATAGGGCGGGGATCTTCAGGTGTTCCCAAATTAAGCTCTTTCAGGTCATCTACTGTTGATTGACCACCATCTTCTAACAACTCGGGGGCATCATCTGCTTCTACCTCTTCGTTAGGATCGGGGACCTCCTCCACAGTGATATGATATGTTGTCATTATTTCATCATCCAACGCTTTCAAATTTCTTTTAACTCGCGGCTTCAATTTTGTTGGCGAGATTTTAGATTTTTGTTGGTTTGTGAATATGACAACACGTTGCTTGACTTTCAAAGGTTGCTCTTGCACAATGTCAACCTCCTCTATGCGCTTCATGCGAGAAGGGATGATACTTTTGAGATCATCATCGACTTTCATCTTCACTTTTTCTTTGCTCGTAGAAGTGACATGAGATTGTGTTTTTTCCTGAACTTGTTTTGAATCACCCAGACGATTGAAGACTGATCCTTTCTTCTTCTTCGAATGTGATGGTGCAGCTACATGACGAGCGCGATCGTTAACCTCTTGATTGCCCAACCTTTTGAACACGGAGAAACGATTCCTTAAAGGTATTTGTGGTTCTGAAGGCGATGATCTTCCTAACCGGTGGAACACTGAAGTGTTCTCTCTTGTGGTAGATGGTCGAATTCTATCGAAGACAGAGGGTCCTGTTAAGGCATTATCAGCTTCAACATTTTCTTCGACCGTGATGTATTGAGAAGACGATGTGTCGGCCTTGTGCCTTGCTGAAATCTTGACTGGCATTGGTGTTTCATAGCCTATACCAATCTTGGTTAAGCTACGACTTCGAGCTTCACCATCTGTTTTTACCTGTATATGCTTTCCTAATTGACTAGGATTCTCAAAGTCATATCCAGATTTTTCGAGCAACTTGTATGCATTGGTACTGTATACACCTTCTTCTTTCCCATTATATAGCATGGTAGACGATGAAACAAACCCTTTTAGTGGAGGTTTCACCACTTGCTTTTCATTTGACTGAGCTAGGGGAGTAACAAGCTTCACCATCCATTCTTGCTTAACTGAGGGACTGTGCTTTGCTTTTTCCTTCTGGACTGCTTTGGTATTCTGATACTCTGCAAAAGGGCTTTGTCCTTGCTTGCGCCGTGACTTTGGGATGTATCGGAAGATGGGATGCGAACTCTTTGGCAGTTCTCCTTCCCGAGCCTTGGTTTCTGAATCCTGGGTGGTTTTGTCTTTACCCTTGGATTGATTACCCTTGTCCTCCTTTTCTGTGAGAACATCAGGTTTGTTTGGAGAAACTGCAGCTCCCTTAACTTTGCCCCCTTTTCCAGTGGAAGAAATAGTGGTCGGCATGAACTCACTTGAAGTGGCATTTTCCTCGAAGAATTTTGCATCAGCGAAGAATGAATCTGCCTTAGTGAAGGGTTTAACATCACCATTAATCTTTTGCTCGCCATCACAATAGTACTTCAAACATTGGTGAAGTGTTGAAGCAACTACACCATTTTCGTGCTTCCACGGTCGTCCCAACAAAAGCTTGAACGAGGTCTTTGCATTAATAACATGGAAGAGGGTGTCAGAGGACAAATCTGCCATGCTCAGTTTGACGCGAATGATTCCAATTGCACGTTCACCATTTAGATTGAAGCCATGGATTAGCGTTCGACTACTGGATAATTCATCTACTGTAATGCCTAGCTCCACCATGGTTGCCTTGGGCATGAGATTCACACCGGATCCACCATCGATAAGAATGCGACTTACTTTCTTCCCTCTGATGTACCCTGAGACATACAGTGGCCTATTGTGAAGTTTGGACCCAAGAAGGAGATCTTCATCAGAGAATGTCAAGGCGGTGTTGCAGGATAGACATTTGGTCTCTTGTTCTACAGTCTTGCCAACATCTTTTATCTCTTCTTCATACAGCTCAGGGTTTTGAAGTGCTTTGGAAACTTGATGGCGCATCTCCTCCGGTAGATGAAAGATTTGCTTCCACTCCATGCGCGCGGGTAGAGAATCGAGCGTAGCTGACACTTTAGTGTCTCTGGGTAGATTCTCATCCTCTTCAGTGGCTACTTTCGAAGTATCACTTTCTTCTTCATCTTCTACATCCTCCACAATTACCTCAGCCGCTACTGTGTAAACAGTGACTTCGTCGAGATAGCCCTCGGGGAAGAATTCCTTTAGGACAATTGGAGATGGAAGACCTTGCTCTAGCAAATCGACAGGCATGACTTGTGACTTGTTCACTTTCTTTGCTTTCTTCTTATTCTTTGGACGGCGTGGCCCCTTCTTCTTTGTTTGTTTCCTCTTTCTTTGAACAGGTTGTTGATTTTGAAGTTTCACTGGCTTCCTTGGTTTCTTGCGAGTGACCAATGTCCATCCTTCATCATCATCTTCTTTTGAGCTATCTGTGATTGTCTTTTCATTCCAAGAAGTCGACTTTGATGACATCGACTTTGGGACTTGCAACATCGTAGGCTCAAGACTTCCAAATTGTATCAAGCATACTTCATGCTCTTCACTTGAAACGTCCATGAGTGTGGCATCAAACTCACCAACTATTGCCGTGGTATGATTTGTCGTCACAACATCATCCACGTCCAAGATGATCTTCCCTTCTCTGGATAGTTGCATGATTCTTTCCTTGAGGGTGATGCACTTCTCCAAAGGATGACTCACCAATCTGTGGTAACGACAATAATTTGGATCATTTGTCTTGTTCGCTTGTTCCGGGCGCTTTGACTCAGGTAGTTGGATGATATTCTTCTCAAGTAAATCATCAAGCATGCCTGACAGATCTGAATCAGGGAACGGATACTGTTTGGACTGCAACTCCTTTAGCGTTGGCCTTTCACGCTTGAAGTCACTTGTGTATGTTTCCTTGCCTTTGTTTTGCTTGGGTTTTCCCGAAATTTTGACGGGCTCACTGGTGGTGGTTACATTCACTGTTTCCTTGGAAGAGCTTTTGGAACCCTTGTCATTTTTCTTGAATTCCTTCTTCTCTGATGTTGTATTGGAAGAAGATGATCGAGTCTTTCCACGTGCCTTGATTGTCAGCTCCATATCATGAGCACGAGTCGCCAGCTCTTGAAAGCTTCGAGGTTTGATACCGTTCAAGATGTAGAGCAGGTCCCACTTCATGCCATTGATGCACATTTCAACTGCAGAACCCTCGCTCAGGCGATCCTTGCACTCCAGACTTAGGGCGCGCCATCGGTTGATGTATTCTACAACGGGCTCCTCTTCCCACTGAGTAGTATTTGTCAACTCACTCATGCTCACAATGCGCCGTGTGCTGTAGAACCTATTCATGAACTCGGTCTCCAAGCGATCCCAACTGTCGATGGACTCAGAACCTAAGTCCGTGTACCAATCAAAGGCGATGCCTTTGAGGGAACGGACAAACTGTTTCACCAGTAAGTCACCATCAGTCCCTGCGTTGTTGCAAGTCTCGATAAAGTGTGCAATATGTTGTTTGGGGTTGCCTTTCCCGTCGAACTGCTGGAACTTTGGAGGTTGGTAGCCTGAAGGCATGCGCATCTCATCGATCCTCTTTGTATACGGCTTCACATAGCGCAGTTTGTAGGAAGCTCCTTCATCCAACTGATTCTTGATGGTGTTGTTAATCAAGTCACGCAGTTGTTCTTGGCTGAGAGGTTTTTCACCACCTTTTTCGCCACCATCCTTCTCACCGTCACTCCCAACTTCACTTTCGGTTTCTCCATGGTAACTAGAGCCACCCTTGTTACGAAGATCCTCCATTTCTTTTTGAAGATCTTCAATCCTCTTGTTCTTCTCTTCGTTTTCCTTCATCATTTTTTCAAGGATTCTGTTCATATTTGCCACTTGCTCTTCGAGGGTAGAACCACCAATGGTCATCACTGATGCAATAAGAGGGGCTTCAACTTCCTTTTTCTTTGGGGAAGTTTTCTTCTCCTTGCGAGGGGATGCACTGGAAGACTTCAACTCCTTCTGATTTGTCTTTGAAGGTGAAGCAGCCTTGTGAGGGGATCCATTTTTGGGAGATCCACTTATGGGACTCAACATCTTTTGCTCCTTGCTTGGAGATGAAGAGGCCTTGAGCAAAGCAGTAGCAGCAGCAGCAATGGACTGAATGGAGTATCTCCGTGGCCTTCTGGGAACATTAGCAGCACGTAAGCTAGCAGCAGCAGCATTAACAGCAGCCTTCTTCGCCATTGCTCTAGTGGACACACCAGCAGATTGCATGCCTGATTTGAGAGGCTCCTTGAGGATTGATGCATAGGATTGCTTCGGTGTGTTTGGAGTGTTTTCTTGGAAAGACATCTTCTTGTTGAAGTAGCTTGCTTTTGTAGGAGAGATGAGAGGTAGAGGTTTCACGTCGGGTTCACCAAAAATTTGTAACAACAAATTTTGTATAACGATATTATAAATATCTGTAATACAAAACCGGAGTCAACAAATTATAATATCAGAAAAGTTCAAGTGTTCGGTTCTCTATTCTTCCTCTGATTCTACTACGTTGCTTTAGGCACACTTCAACGATCTTCGTTCTTCGTTTGACTTTAGCTTCTTAAGAGGGTCGCGATGACTTGAGTCTCCTTTCGATGCTTGATGTTGATTTGACTTCCTTGAGTAGGCGGCACGATCTTGTAGTGCTTGTTGCTACTTGGAAGGAATGATCTCCGAGAATTTCAGAGCTTTTGTAGTCTTCTTTCTCTTCACCTTTTGTTGTAAGCTTGTCTTGTATATTTTTTTGTTCTTGGTCCTTAAAATGGTGAGGAAGCTCCCTATTTATAGGATTTTTTCATCCATTCTTGTTGGACTTGGAATTGGGCTATTTTGAAGGCTTGACTTCTTTTCGGGCCCAATTGACCATTTTTGACTTTTAGGTCAAATTTGGTCAATGCTTGACTTTCGGGCCGAGTTTGACATTTCTTGGAATTTGGGCCAGATCGACGAGTGCTTGACTTTTGGGCCATATTGACTATGATCTGACTTTTCGGTCCGCTTGTCATTCACTTGACTTTTGGGTCAACTTGACATTTTCTTGACTTTTGGCCCAATGGTACATTTTCTTGACTTTTGGGCCAGGCTTACAACTATTTGACTTTTGGGTCAAACAGTCAAGCTCGGGAATGAAACGAGCCGTCTTTAACTTTTACGGGACAAATATAACTAAACTAAGTCAAAATTTGTTGTTGACTCAGAATAATTATTTTCTTGTATTTTCGACACTTAAATAAATTTTTCGTGTCTACACAACCATATCCTTGATTTCATATCAACTTTTTTATATGGAGTCCTAGGTATGTAATTAATTAAGAGCCAGATTATCGATGTTAGTTTGGAGGTAAGTGAGTGTCCATTTGTGATGATAGGTATACAATATACGAGTATCTGTTACAAACTTGTAACAGATCAAATATCATTTATATTTGATGTGGTGGGCAACACAGAGAAGCCAACCCACACCACTGCGAGGCTCATTGCTGACAATACGCAGAAGTGAGTGAGGGAAAAGGATCACGTACACAACCGTGAATATAAAGTTGTCAAGATTAGATATCAGAAAGAGAATATATAGAGTTGATCATGCCGTAGTCAAATATATGTGCATGTAAACCACATGTAGCTTCAGGATGTGTTGTGTGTACTCTCAGCAAAGCTCTTTGAGCAATCTCTCATCACGTCGATCTCTAAACCTCGGCATAATATTGCCCGATACGTAACGATACTATGATACATACATATTGACTCTAAGACACACACACACATATATATATATAAGGATGTTGAACTCTTAAAATTTTGAAACGACCTCAGACACGTGGTATAAAAGTCAGTGGATAATACATATACAATGTTGTCCTGTCCGACCTCTCGAACAGTATATAATACATCATTTTCGGAGATTTAGGGGCACGAAGCAAAAATGGGTCGAAAAATTACACGAAATGTTTAATTATTGTGTCCGATATAATACGACCACACAAGATTTGAGCAGCAACGAAGATCATTTGAGGGTGTCGAAATTAATGTGACAAACAACGTCGGTCGAAAATCGATTAGTCGTACAAAACGTGCATGATACGTCTTGAAATGAAATTGTGAGGATCATATCCATGAAAATAATGAAAACAACGATTCCAACGCCTATCAAAGAGATTTTGTTCTACTATTTTACCTAATACACTAATATCTAGGACCTCAAAATGTTCAAGAACGACCCTGTTATTATTGGTAAAGGAGAAGAATGACACACATAATGACACAAGTCCCATATTGGAGACAGAGAAGTATTATCAACATTACAAATCAACGAGCTACTTCATCTGTCTGCCATGGTCAATTCATTTTGAGTTAAAACCTACTTAAATTTATAAAATAGACACGTTGTCTCTCTTTCTTGATGTGGGTGACTCTCAGCCCGAGCCATGAAATCTAACGTGATACCAGAATTAAGCCACTTAGCCCCATTACGGCCCTTAGACAACAGGTCTGAAAAGCGACTGCCGCTCTCGTGCATGATGTACCTTCTATAAATATAAATTTAGAAAAGAGTGAAGTAGCTCTTTATTATGCCATTGCATGCAATAGAAGTGTATGTAGTACGTTGTACTACTGTATAATGAAACAAAATTAAACTGACATTAAATCATAAATAATAAATTAAGGAAATAAAACAGAGTAATTGTACAAAATCTAGTGTCAGATAATTAGAAACGAATCCTATGTTTAAGATGTTACGAATCCAATAAGTCAAATAGTAGAAGAAAATTTGTAGTAATAATAATGGCTTTAAGTTGTTTTCAATAGCTAGTCAGGATCAAAATTTACTACTACTACTGTATCTGTATGTAGCAGTTACTCCCTAGTTACTGTATAAAATATAGAGGGCAAGCTATTTTAAAGGGAATATAATTTTCACGAGAAAACAGGGTCCGTCATATCAATAAATGTGATGAGGACCAACACCAACCTAAAGTTTTCATGAAAATGGACATCCATGCATTATTATTATTGTTTATCAGGCGCCTTCTTGTCGGATCATTTACCTTCAACTTCTATTATTTGGAATTTGGATCCAACTATATACATACACTCCAAATTTGTCATTTTCATCATGTATGTATATTATGAATCAACTCGATCAAAACTGTGTAGCTAGTAATAATTTGAAATTTGGATATTCAATTCGGTGTTACGAGTATATATGTTTTAACGTCTTGTAAATTCACTTTACAACAAGTGAGATGGTTTTATAGTAATATATTGTGAAACCATCTTTTATGATCGCGTAGTTATCAAAAGTTGTACAAGGAATACTCCCTCCGAGTTTCTATTATTGTTCCAAAAGCTTTTGGAGTGAAAAATAAGGAAGGGAAAATGAGTGACTCAAAAAAGGAGAAGGAAGAGAAAGAAATGAGAGAGTAAATGTGAACCACTCATTGATGACCTAAAAAAAAAAGTGGGATAAATATCAAAATCAGCTCAAAAAGGAAAGTGAGACAATAATAGGAACTCGGAAGGGTATATAAATTGGTATACGTTAGTCATACATTATTTTTAGCAAGACTGTTTTTCAAGAGACAAAAAACGCTAGTTAAATAAACTATGAAGACTCATGAACCAAAAGTTACGGAGCACGGTATTATTATTTCCTCCAACTCATAGTAATCTTTCCTTTTATAAGAACACCGTGACTCGGAGGTATATATATATATATACTCCGTATGTATATGTTATTTTTCGTTGAATATAATCGTGTTTTTATGGCTGTCAATAAACTATGAAAGTCTCGACAAAGTTTTAAATTTAACTTTTAAAATCTGAGACTCCATGAGTGTGACGGTTGGGACGAACTTCTAGGCATGTTTGTCAGATTATTGATTAACAGGTGTAAATCAATCTTTGAGTAAGCTCTCCGAATTTTTTATGTTTTTTTTAGAAGTTGAAAACAATAAGGAGGATATAAAGTAAAATATAAGGTGAGTTTGAACAATAAAATTATCATAAAAAGTCGGTGAAAAAAATATTATGAATGAGTTTTAAAATTGATAATAAGAGTCTTACGGATATATTTAGGGTTTAGTTGTTTAGGATTATCAAGTGTTCTCATCAACGGCGTTTATAAACAAAGCCAAAGGTAGGGCATAATAGCCACCGACAAATAATGCTTATACATGCAAGCAAGCAATATATTTGAAGTCCGAGTAACTTCTTTTAGTACCGTCTAACGAGTTCATTTCCTCTCCATTACTTTCTTCTCTCCATTACCATCCATTACTTTTGGATGGTTTGGATTTGTTTCAAAACGATCCAACGGTGATCGGTTTTGATGAGATGGAGTATGATTAATGATATTATATTGTTGTATTAGAGGTAATGGAAGGTAATGGAGAGAAAAAGTAATGGAGAGGATCCATTTCCCCGTCTAACTCAATACTCATACTATTTCATTGATCGGTTCTTATAATATAAGACTGTCTTATCAAATAATTTGTCGTGTCTAGCTTAGCTACTGGGATCATGTATGAACCTAGAACTACAAATTAAAATTTGGATACTCCGTCCCTCCATCTTTCAATTCAAGTACTCCATATTTGTTTACCTTTGATTATATTATCCCCGTGACCCCGTCTGGTTTACCTTTTATATAAACTCTGAGGAGTATTTCACTCAAAGACAAACAAATGGACCACACATAGAGAGTACCATTCTTGACAAATAACAAATCACCGAGACGAAAATGGTACATAAATTTGACTTCATATCATATCACTCGTTGACGCTGTTTTTTCCAGCTCACTCCAGTTCAATTTAGTTACTCCAGTTCAGTTCAATTCAGCCTTAACAGATTCATTTTGTCACATTACTTTTATTTTTTGATGACTGGGGAACCCACAACCGCTATCTTAGGACAACAGACTCAAAGTTTAGAAGGGAGTATAGTCTAGGTCATATAATAACCCTCACAAAATCACTCTTACAGGGACACATTACTTTAGTTCAGTGTAATTCAATTCAGTTCCATAAAAAAATAACAAGGTCAATTCTGCAGCAACATAAACTTAATTAACCACGAGTCTCTACGGAACAGAACTAGATTGAGTGGAGTTTAAGTTGGAGAGAATAAGGGAACACAAATTCTTGTTGTATGACGGGTCAAATAGGTACCAAATATGTGGGATAAGACAAAAGCAAGTGAGGTTAGTGGAATACAGATAAATAATTGTCCTTTTTTTCTCAAGTGATACTTTACTTGACCCGTCTTAAGCTCAACTGATAAGGGAAAAGCGTAATTAGCGCCGTCGTAGAATAAAGTGGACATAAAATGCACATAGGATTCCTTTTGAAGTTAAAAAAGGACCCTACATTACTACTACATTTTCTTAACTTTAAACTGCCCAAATATATTTGCTACACTTTCCAATGACATCCTTCCACGTGGGACTTCCACTTAGATCCTCACATAATATCCCTTTCCCTTTTAAAACTAATTACGTCAATAAATAAATAAATAAATAAAATCTTTGGAAATTGATTCCCAGTATATATAATCTCTCCCCAAATTGGCGGGCATTATTATTATTACGAGTATTTCAAAACCCTAATTTTCCTTTTTTATTTTTATTCCCCCTTTCCTCCACCGCACTCTGGAGTTTTGCCGGCATTTCGATTTTTTTCACCAAGGTTTGTCATTTTACCCTTTTCTACTGAAGAAACGGTTTCACAGTACGATTATTTGCTCGGTCTCTCACGGGACAAAATTCATGTTTTTTTTTTTTTTTTTTTTTTTTTTTTTTTTTTTAATTTCTCTGTTAAATTTCGTCGTGTTAGGGTTAAGAGTTTGAATTTCCTGTATTTTTTCGTTTTAGGGTTTCATTTTCTTAAGGAAATGATCACATAATCTGGGTTTACTAGACTCAAAAATTGCATTTCGTGATTTGGGATTTTTTTTAAGCGGCTTGGTAAAATTAGGGTTTTTTTACCCAAAATTTGTTTTTTTTTGGTGTAATCAAACACTTCCCCTGTTATATGGCTTGGTAAAATTAGGGTTTTTTTACCCAAAATTTGTTTTTTTTTGGTGTAATCAAACACTTCCCCTGTTATATGGCTTGGTAAAATTAGGGTTTTTTTCCCCAAAATTTGATTTTTTCGGTGTAATCAAACACTTCCCCTGTTATATGGGTTGGTAAAATTAGGGTTTTTTTCCCCAAAATTTGATTTTTTTGGTGTAATCAAACACTTCCCCTGTTATATTTGCTGTGTATAATTCATAAAGATTGAATCTTTTGTTATGATTTTATTGTATCAGGTGGGTTAATTTAGGTAATTTATAGTAGAGGGTGAGTGATGAATTGATTATTGAGGTTTATGAAGAGGAAAAGTTGATTAATTTTGGTAGAAAAAGAGGCTTTTAAAGCCTTAGAAGGTGAGATCATGGGTAAAGCATCACCTACTGAGAAGGAATCGAAAGCTCCAAAAGAGAGGAGACGGACTCGTGCTTCAAGCAACAACAAGTATTTGAGGCCGGGTGCATTGGCTCAACTTCGGTACACCAAGTCTTCGGCCACAAAGGCTTGTAGTTATTTAGGGAAGGAATTGATTGAATTATCCGATTTGAAGAAGGTGGATAAAATCAAAAAGGAATCGTCCATGGTTGAGCCTGAAAGCCAGTTAATGATGTCGCCTCTTCATTTTGTTAAGCAAAATAGTTTGCCTAAAACTCCGAGGACTCCACGACTTGAGGATTGCGATTCTGATTCTGAGTCTGAGTCAAGGCTTGAGGCTCTTCCTGTGGATTTGTTGGTACATCGCCTTATCCCATTAACATTTCTCGTGTTTTGATTGATCGAGTTTTATCTTAAAACAATATTTATGATTGCAGGTGAGGATTCTGTGTCATTTGCACCATGATCAGTTGAAGGCTGTGTTTCATGTGTCTCAGAGGGTTCGGATGGCTGTGAGTCCTTTGCTTGCTCTCGAAAGTTGAAAACTTTGTGTTTTGATTAGTGTGGTCATTTGGGTGTTTTTTTTGTGTTCAGGTCATTGTTGCAAGGCAGTTTCACTTTAATTACACAACCCCAGATCGTTCTCGCCAGGAGATGCTTCAGACTATGACTCCTGTCGCAACTGAACTCTGGCCATTTTTTTGGTACGACTATGACTCCTGTTGCAGTACTTTATTGTGAAAACTGAAAGGGGAAAGGGGTGAACATTTCATTTTCATTACTATTATGTTTGACTTGTGACTAATAAACTTATCGGGTGTCGACTTTCAGCAAGGGAGAGAGCAGGCAGTTTCAAATGGCTACTCCACACACGCCAAAAGCACCACGCCATGGTCCTCGACCACCTTCCCGTCTGCAGTACACAGAGATGAAGCAGGTTGCTGCTGCTTTGTTTCAGGAAGCTTCATTTCCTTCTTCAAGGTTCATGGTTCCATCTGTTCTATCTAAACCCCTTTGCAAAAACCGAGTTTTATTCTATGAGGATGAGTTATGTCAAGCTGTTTCTCAGAACAAGCTTCGTTGATCGTCATCACCGTGTCGTCGTGCAGCTCAATCTCATGACTGCTTATGTACAGCTATTAGTTCATTAGTTAGTTTGTTTTCCGTCGTCTAGGTTTCAGCTATGTATTATGGGTAGTCTGCTAGTCTCTTGCTCGGGTTTAGGCAGTTTAGGAATCATGCAGTTTTGTAATCCAGGGGTCTCTCGGCCTTAAGTTTTCTGGGTCTGAGATGGGGGTAAGGTTATGTTTTATAGAATAACGTTTTCCGACTAGCCATCTGTATATATATCGACCTTTATCTATATTATACTCTATATTTCTTAGAAAACATTCATCTTTTTATATACTTCGTATTAGGAAGCTGTTGAAGCTTACAGATTTTGTCCCAAGTTATTTGAATCAGCAAATGCTTAAATCTTTATCAACTCGGAGACAACTGGAAAGAAGTTGAAAAGTTCTGACGAGCATAATCCACGAAGTTCAGAACTTAATTGGAAGACGGTTTCATAGAGAACTCAATGATGGAAATGAGTATAGCAGCGGCGCTACATTAGTAAAATGAGAAAGTAATCCTTGCACTGACTGAGATCTTTCAGTAAGTCATACAGTACTCAAAATAAGTACAGATGACCTAAGCAAACAAGGAATTAGAGATGCTAGGAACGAAATTTGATGCGAAGAGAGCAACAAGAACCTAAATACAATCGGGTGGGAAAGATGATACACTAAAAGAGAGCCGCCTGCTTCCTCAAGTTTGATAAGAAAAAAATAAGTAGTCGGGGAGTAAAATGCAGTAAGCATGAGTGGTTTCTCTTTACACACTGTCTAGATTTTACAAGATCGAGCACGCCCTCTGTGCTTTAGACTTCTTTTTCTTCATCTTGGGTGGTTGAAGTACCACCTTAATTGCTGCGTCGAAAACTCCTTTCACATTCTGTAGGAAAAATCACCAATTCAATGACCGAAATGAACACGTAATACAAGTTCAAGTTCTACTGAATCACATGGTACTCAGTACTCACCTGCTGTGTTTTCGAACTGCACTCGATATAGGCAGGTGCGTCAATAAGTTTCTTTAACTCCTCACCCTAGAAATACAACACAATAGGAAATCACACCCGCGTGTTTAAGTCAACAGGAGAAGAAAATAATGTCGGTTAGGAAATTCACTTTAAGAGAGTAATCAAACCTGAGCTGTAGTAATTGGAACTGCACCAGGATGATCTTCGAAAAACTGCTTGTCATCCCGAAGATCTAATGTCAAGCATATTAAACCGATAAATAATGTAAAATAGTGATTTATATTTCTCTTAGCATACAAGTAACAGGAAATTCGAATAAAAATTGCTACCATTCAGTCATCAAATTTACCCCATTGTAGCTTTCCAGAGCATAAAAGGAACCTCATACATGTTGGGATTAAGTTCATATAAAATACTCTGTTCATTCATATCCAAAGGGTACATGTTTCTTTTTAGGCCATTCAAATCCAATTGACCCCTTTCCTTTTTAGTCCATTTTTTGGACCAAACTATCTTCTTTAAGTGCATTTTGGATAATTAAGTGCTAATTTGTCCCTAATTATTGTACTTTTAATAGGAGTAGTATTTTAATAGCTTCATAATCCTTGTGTAAAATGGGCAGTATGACTTTGGATATTAATGGAGCGAGTATCAAATGATTTAAGTCCACTAGAGCAGATCTCAAATGGGCATTTAAGAGTCAGAAAGTAATCTGGCCTATGACTCGTGTTTCAAAGTCCGAAATAGAGGTGCCAATCTGCAACCATGTTACTTCAAACACTTCACTTAGGTGTTGTGTCGCGTGTCCAACACGACACTCTAGACTAAAATAAAATGAAATTTTGGCTCAAAATAGCCGTCTCCGACACTTCGACACGACACCGTGTCGGCCAACGGAAACGAGGTGAAAAAATGGCAAGAGCATAAAAACAAATCTGTAATTCTCACCGAGCTTTGTTCCAACAAGAACAATAGGGACACCGGGAGCATAATGCTTCAACTCGGGAATCCACTGAAAAATGAATTGGCCGTGTCAATGTATAAGCAACTGACAAATATATGAAGCAGCAGAATATAGAAAAGCTCAAAGGCTCACCTTCTTTGAAACATTTTCATAACTGGCCTTGCTAATCAGAGAGAAAGCAAGAATAAAAACGTCAGCACCACGATAACTTAAAGGTCTTAATCTGTTGTAGTCCTCTTGTCCTGTAGCCATAAACAGCAGAACAGTTTATACCAAATTGACATATTATTGAATGGACAGCCATGTAGAAGTCTACAAGGACCACCACTATCAAACAAGCAGCTGAAAGATAGGCATTACCTGCAGTATCCCACAAACCCAGATTAACCGTGGCCCCATTGACAACCACATTCGCACTGAAATTGTCAAAGACTGTGGGCACATAGTCCTGTTACAATCACAATACCAAGATCGATTTTAGCTGGCAAGAAATAAATATGCTTAAAAAACAAAACAAAAAAAAACACACATAATCTCCAATTCAGTAAAATAGTGTTACGGATAACATTTAATGCAAAAGCAAACGCTAAAGCCTGGAAAAGTCCAGAAACATAAGTTGATGCAAGGCAAGGGGAAAAACAAAACCCGCATTGTACTCAAATGACTAAAAAGCAGAAAAAGTGAAATCTTACAAGAAAAACTTTCTTATCATCACAATAATTCACAGCACAAGCAGCAGAAAAAAAAAATCTTTGTTGCTCGAATTCAGTAACGGTACATTTGACAACTTGGAATTGAAATTAGAATCTGGAATTGAGACATTTCAAGCATTTGGGAACCCTTTAGAATTTGGAATTAGAATTGAGATCCATCACTCAAATTTCTACCAGGTCGTCATTTCAATTTATCACTCTGCAACTCTCTATCATAGGTTTTTTTTTCCGCGCAAATAATGTTGGGATATATTATCATAATTTTTCCCCCTATTTTAAAATCTACATTTTTCTAAATGAAAATTGTTTTCAAAAATTATATCTTCGGTAACCTTGACCCGACTCCACCCCACTAAACTCAATTAATTGAATATGCAAAATTATATTCATGAAAACGAATACTCATAATTTTAAGTTCTCAAACACTACCTAACAGAAATCCTCATAACTACATGATTAGGTCTTTTTTCTTCCTGTCCAACGAATCACACCCTTAGTCGCATTACAAAACATAGGGAAGGGGACGAACGAGGCTCCAAGATACATCCATAACCACTAAATTAAGACATCTGCGGTACATGGCTAGGTATTATAACAAAGATAAACTACATTATCAGCAAGGCATGGGTATTGCAAATGCATTCTTATCCATAAGACGACTCGACATTAAGCAAGCTCCAAATATCACAGGGCATTACGATACCATAACATGATCCCAGAATACTAGCAATTCAATTCAATTCAATTCAATTCAATTCAATTCCCGATGCTATATCAAAAACAATTGTAGCAGAAGTCAAAGAGGAATCAGAATTTGGGGGAAAAACAAACCGTAGGAAAAGTGTTGCTGGTGTAAGAAATCAACAAGCAGGTTTTACCGACGGCGCCATCGCCGACCGTCACACATTTTATGAACCGTGATGCACTCATTTTTTCCCCCAATTTCAATCAATCAATTTCAATTTCAATTTCAGTTTCAATTTCAAATTCAAATTCAAATTCAATCGACGATTCCTCCTCCTCCTACTCCACACAACCCCCAAATTTCAATTGCAATACCTGCAGCAGAAGGAGGAATCAGAAATGACGATCAAAAACATGATGACTATGAAAACAATACATTTTGTTCCAAAATTGAAACCCTAGAAATTGATAATTGGGGGTGCGGAAATTCAGATCTGCGAAATTATGAAAAGGTGAAGATAGAAAGAGAAAGAAACCTAGAGAGGCGAGAAACAATGCCGTTGAAGCCAACCCTTCTTCTTCTTCTTCTTCTTCTTCTTCTCCTTCTCCTTCTCTATCTCTCTCTATATATTAATTTGTTTTTCTTTTATTTTCAATTAATAATAAAGGACACGAGAATGAGAGAGAGAGAAATTGTTGATGACCAACTCACCTAGACCGTCTTATATCATATGACGAGACGATACCAAATTAGGAAAAAATCTCACGTAAAAATCAAGATTTTTTGAAAAAAAAAGTGGATTGTATTGGGATTTTATTCATTAACACAAAAACTTAGAAGAGATGATGATATCTCGTTAATGTTAATGAGAGATTTCAAGTAACGGTTTTTTTTTTTGCCAAAGAATAAAGAGTATCAGATTACATGCTGTTTGAGTTCTCTGAAAACATATTACTAGTACATCCTTTATTGAACGTAAAAGCGATAACACAAACTACTACTAAAACAATAATGATAAAAAAGGTGTCGGGTGAAAGTAGTGAGTTGTTGGCGGACGGATGTTTGAACATGAGCATCTTCATCCACATTATCAAACACATCTGCCAACTTTCAGGTACCATCCACACATATGATCTCAAATAACGGTGGATGCTATTAATTTCTTTTTATTTTATTTTTCTACGTACGTCGTTACTAAATTGGTTTTATGATACAAGACGGTCTATTTGGGATATAGTTGTCAGTTGGTCTCTCTTAGGACTAAAATGGGTCAAATAACATCTCATTTGACTAGATAAGACAATTATTTTGCTTTTTTCTTTTATCTGTTTTATTTGATGTGTTATAAATTGGGTATGGGATGTTGATAGAGGGTGTATTATGAGTGGGGCAAGTTGGTCTTGAATTCTACCTGTTATTCACCATCCAGAGGTCACTAGTCTACTACAGTCTACAGAGGAGCTCTTTTAACCAAAGTTTGAAATTGGACCCTCATCCCCAACCCCACCACCAAGCCACCAACTTGCTACTTGCTACTCTGCACTCTAGCTTTTACCAGTTGGTCTCTCTTGCTGCTTAAAACGGGTCAAGTGTCATTTTAGGAGATAAAAGACAATTGTTTACCTAGATCTCACAACCTTACTTTTGTCTTATCCCACCTATTTGGTACATATTTGACCCATTATACGTTTATGACGGATATGTCCATCACACAACTTACAATGGTGATGGCATGATTAAAGACGACAATAACTAGAATGGTGTGACTCGTGAATCGTGACGATAGGATGAAGTCGTATCCATATCTGTCCAATAAATTGTTATCTATATTCATACAATAGCTAGGTTTCATCTTTCAAGTCCGGGCATTGCTCGGATCACATCATTACTCATAATAGTGATTTTTGAGTATTTGTCATAAAGGTGTTGCTTAAGGTAAAAACATTGTACATTATGTTTTACTATTACCGTCCCTTAAAGATTGTCCATTTTCTCATTATATACGAGGAGTATTTTAATGAAACAGAGCAAAGGGACTGAAGAGTATTTTGTTCAGGAAAAAGTTTAATGTGGTCTGCGATATTGTCTATAATCCTGCGCGAAAGTTTAAAATAATTTTGCGAAATTGTCTATAATTTTCTTAATACATCTTCTGTAATAAGATTGTCCATTTCCTCATTATATGAGGAAGTTTATAATGTTTGTTTGTAATCCCCTGAAACAGGGTGAATGATATATATTGACAATATATATACAACAAGGTACAAGAATATTCACATAACAAACTAGGATAACTAACAAATAATAATCACCGGTGTCAATGTCGACCTTGCTGGGGTTTTGACTTACCAATAATATTAGTCTACTCCGTATTTCCCAAGAAACGGAGCATCAGAGCTTGCGACTAAGATTAAGGCAAAATTGCCATGAGAGCTTTGCTAACTTCCGGCAACTATTGGCCATAGTAGTCTTGCAAGGGCATGTGTATCTTAACCGGCTACAACCTATTCCTATAATTGTAATCAAGACCAAGTTTGTCCTCCAGCATATAACTATCTTGAATTCTTGATCCGATCTGTGTAATCGCTTGCACATCCACATCCACATCCACATCCACATCCAATTGTTTTCTGTACAACAACATATGCAAAAGGTGGAAAATTACATGATTAACATATCCAGGCCAAAGGTGCCTTAATAGTAAAAGAAAATGGGGAAGCATAGTCGTCCTAAGATCAGGAGAAAGGAGATTACAAATTCTGTATACAATATCAATAAGGTATCATTGAATGCCAAGAAACAAGTATATATTATGGAGTACTTCCTTTGTCTAAAGATAAACTTTCCAGCGTCTTTTGCACAACCAAATAAGGAACATATTAACCAACCAACATGCCCACCATCAACCACCGCAACCCAAATACAACCCTGTTGACCCATCATCAGTCATCACGATCTAAACACCACCACCACCACCACCACCACTTAGTGAGTCAACCCCGTGTCAACCTACCATGACACATAACACCAACCTCGCCGATCCATCATATAACCAAACCATATAGCTGTATCCGATACGGATTTACTTTTAGTAACAACAAAATCACAAAACCGCACAAGTTGATGCTTGAATAATGGTTCAGTTAACCATGTTTTTTTAAATTTGCTTAAAAGTAGCCTATTTAAGTTATTTTGTTCATTGAGTTTACTTCACCTTGATTTTATAATAGCAACAAGCAAGTTGTCCTTTCTATCTGTTCAATTTTTTTAACAGAAGTGGAAAATTGAAAGTGGAAAATTGAAAGTGAAAAATGAAAACCGGATATACGGTTTCCGAATACATGGAAAATCCATATCTTATAAGGATACTCAAAGGGGGTTTAAAAAAACTAGATATCCGATACGGTTTTCACCAGTTTTACCAACCCCTAATAACAGGTGATTCTTTCACTCACCACAGATTATTCTAAAGATCGCCTAGTCTATCAACTAATTAGTTGGATAGCTAAATCAATCATATCATCTATTTACTGGAGTACATTTTTACCTCGTTTTCTCCCATAAAAAAATACAAGTGCATCAAATTATGACCATACGTTAAAAAGTTTACCTTCATTCTGAATTCTTCTGGGACTCCAGTTTATAAGTTTCTTGACTCTGAAGTATCAACCTTTTATTGACATTCTCAAATGGCAATACTATCACTGGGGCAGCAGGCACAGTTTCCCAGCGATCTTTCAGCATTTTCTTGAACCTTAAAACCATTGTCCTCCGAAATTCCAGCTCGCGTGTGAATAAATCAAATATAAAAAATGCAAGAACGTATTTGAAAGGAAATATGAGAAGCACTGTTGCAGACGATAACAGAATCAGGGCCACCTCATTTGTGATCTGCCAAGCCGTATAAGAACATGTAAGATAAAATCCTATTTTTATAGATGTCTATCACGGAGTAGTGAGAGTAAAGATTACTGTATTACTTTTAGTAAAAACATCACTCGTATTCATGTTATACACAGGATAATGCCACAAACTTGATTGACTGCTAACTAAAAGTTGGTCCCATTGTACGAGTAACTTGTAAGAATAGTGGATGTAATAGTTGAGAAAAGCAGAAATCATTTCCTCACATACTTTGTTTATCACCTAAAGCTTAGGCAGTAAGATTTTAATTTAACATTAGTTCCCAAAACATCACTCCCAATAAACATAGGTTTGGTTGTTGTTGGATCAACATACACTTCATCGGCAAGTTTGTTTCACAACTATAATTCGTCATCAGGTGTTTTTCAAGAGGAAGTGTTTCTAGGCAGCAAATTGAGAATGTGGAACCTTCACAAATAATTTCGCACAATGATGAAGCTTAAAAGTAAGACTTAGCCACTCAAGCATGTGAATTCAACTAGGAAAAAAAAATCAGGATATTGATATAAGAAAAAGTTGAGTGTAGACAATAAAAAAAATATTAGAAACCAGTTATCTTGTCTGTGTAACATCAGGAACTTCAAACACATTATCATACCTGAGGCTGACCAGCCAAAATGATAGTCCGGAATTTCAAAAGTGTGACGTTAACATTTTGTAGATAGTTCTCCATATCACGCATGGCCTGTTTAAGGGCCAGGATCTTCTGAATTGTGTTAGAAGGTGGCTGGTCTCGAATAGTAACCTTTCCGAAAGATCTTCCAAGACGACCTTGCTTCTTCAGCGCCTTTATTGAAAGCATGGCTGCAGCCGCCACAACTAATGTTGCAGGAAATACATATGCAAGAAGATTTCTGATGATATGGAACAAGGGAGTAAAAAGATTCAGGATTTCTTTTAACAAATGAATATGACAAAAGTAACCTTTCTATTTCTCTGAATTTTCCCGAAATTAATTTTTTGGTCAATTAACTAAATTGCACCAGTTTTATCTTTAGAAGCTATTTAAATTAGAAATTTTTTCCCCTTATAATTTAAATAGAAGTAACAGATGTAACTTATGGTCCATTAAATTAACTTTCATCATTCCTCTCTTATCCTTAAATATTGTCACAGAAGCAAATGACGGCAATTCCGAATACTAGGAGGGAATAAAAGACACATGCAATTACCTCAAGATAATCAAATACGCCAAAGCCAAAAAAGAGATGGTCACGAACGGATCCTCCCAGCGTCTAAGCCTGTCAAAATTCCTTGCCACGATTGTCAGAGGAAGCAAAAGTTCCTGAAAAGATGCAAACATGACATAGGCACGTTTTCAAGTGTCAGACTTCCATACTAATGGAAATACCTGAGGAACATAGCCATTTCCAAGTGTTGAAAGTTAGACAAAAGTACATGAGGTAATGCGAAAAGTCGAAAGACACAGTTTCAAGAGGTGGTATAAAATGCAGAAAACATAGCTAAGACACCATATTTACTGACATTGTTTTGCTTCTACAAGGGAAAAAGGCTGCTGAAGAACTTTTGATAATAGAAGCAAAGTAGACTGACCTTGAAAAGGTCAATGTTGCTTGGTATGCCTTCCAATGTAGCGGCATCAATAGTGGCCTGTGTTTTTTCAACAACTTTGTACTTCTCCCTAGATATTGTAGCTGCCCTTTCTGTCAGGGATGTACCACCCACAACTAGATTTTTGCTTAGTACCAAACCTTGCTTAAGGGCAGCATTCTTCCAAAAAGCAATAGAGCTTTTCGAAACCCAAGACGGAGATCGCATCCAATGTCTCAAATATACACTTCCATCTATGTCATTTACATGATTATTTACAGAGGACGCCTCATCCGGGGAATTAGGCTTCAGGGTAAAGAGACTTCTTGCCTCTCTAGATTTTGAAACTAATGGACCACCCCAATAACCGAGGGCAAGAGTTTGACTAATAATCTCGCCATAAGGAGCACATAGCAAATACGAGAACTGAACAAGTTTAATAGGGTCATCCAATAGCTTTCGAATAGACTGGAGGGATTGAAGTCTAGAGATACTACAAACAGCGTCAATTTCAGCTCGTTGCTTTCCTCTATTAGCTCCATAAACCCACGAAACAGAAAAATCATTTTCTTCAGGTCCATATTCAATCATGAACTTGTGAAGAGCAATCACTTCACTGATGGATGCATGCCAGACATCTCGTCTCATTTCCCCCCCTAAATCAATGAACTCCAGCACCCATGTCTCAGATCTAGTTCATTAAAGAGATTCGTAATTAGTATAAAATGTTCTTTTAACAGGTAAAATAGTGAAATACTATTAGCAAAAGCAAGCAATTGCTAGTAACTAAAAATGGTTATTGAAAACCATACGAACATAGGCCATCAAATCTTTCAAGAACTGCATTGATGGAATAAATGTCTTCTACATTTTTTTTATAGTTAAACAGAAATCATCGATAGGAAAATCTGAAGTACAGAAGCAGTGTCCTCTAATGAAGATCAATAAAAAGGTACATCAATCAAGATTTTCTATTTTCCATCCCTTGCTCAATTTTCCACACAGCAAAATTGAGAAGCCAAAAGTCACCAAAAACAGGAGCGGAAGGAAGAAATGAAGAAAGGTTCATAAAGGATTGTCACTTCCTGATGTATTTGCCTCTCTGACAGGAACTTATGGAGGTCATATCTATCGATTGTTAATTCAGTGATGCAAATAGGAAAGAAAAACGGGGGAGCAAAAGAGAGAGGGGAGACTGAATAGGCAAAATTCGATTGGTAGATGATTTCCAAAATTTGGAAACTGCTGAGGGTGGGGAGGAAAAGTAAAGGGTAAAATGGTTAGTTTACACATTTCTGCCAGAACTAATAAGTTATGCCAGAATGGTTATCAACATATCTGACTTGGTTGTAGTTTTTACTATTAGCTCTACCGTAAACTAATATAGAGCAAAGGAAAGCTTCTGGGTTAAACAGCATGGAGACTTACTCCTTTTCACCAGACGAAATAGATACAGCTGAGTCGAATAACATAGCTCCAAATAAGCCAACTTTGGTCTTTGTTGCCTGGGCACCGTGACCAGTGATATCCAATCTCATAACTTTCTTGTTTTTCGAAAAGTCAACTGGCTGCAACAACACATGCAGGCAGATAAGTACAGAACGAAAAAAAATTAAAAACGCAAATGTCAAAAGTTATGTTGCTCGGACTCGTTTAGAAGTACTTAGACATGGGTGTGTGTCCACGTATCCGACCCAGATATTTTTATGAAAATTTAACATTTTTGGTTTAAAATGAAGAGCCCAAGTGTCATACCCATGTCCAAGTGTCAAGTGTCGGACAGTGGTACGCGAGGTAATTAGAAGAGTTGGAGTGGAGACCCCATCAAATGTACAACACGTTGTCAACAGATAGAGTGTCAACTGTCAAGTCATTATTAAGACATGCATTCAATGAGTCGCATATAAATACCTCAAAGTAGAGGGCTTTATCTGTCAGAATTAACTTTCCCGGGAATGCTATGTTGTTATCCCATTTCAAAACAGGCTGCTTCCTGCTGGAACCAATACACAAGACCCGCTCAGATAGAAGTTCTGGATGTTCATGAATCCGGTAGGACTTCCTTTCATTGTGCACTCTACACAAACAAAAGAGCACAAAACTACATTAAGTAACCAAAAAATATCTCAGTAGCTCAAAGTTAACTTGAATTTTCATTTAAAAGGAGAAGAAATTATGAGGATTACAACAAGGAAAATAGTAGGACAAAATCAAAGACCAAAGATTTTCATACACACAAACTTCAGCAAAATGAATCTGAATGTAACTGATCAAACAAATATAACTCTGTACAAAAATAATCCAACTGTAAATTATCACACATGAGCTAGCGGCATTAGTGCATTACAAGTCTATCGCACCCTTGTTTTTTTTTTATAAATTCTTTAAACTCTTGTTTAATGGGGTACCATTGTATGCTATCATTATTCATTGTTGCAAGGGCTTCGTTCACTTTAAACGTTGATGGACACTGCACCATCGAATACATAGGTTAATCTGTCATATTAATTCATGACTGGATGTTCCTCTGTCCTATTGCTTCCTCTCTATTCATACCGTCCCTATATTTTTCTCTTACCTCCCATTCTCTTGCAAGTTCAGGATTAATTCAATTCTCTTTTGGGGTTTTAGCCAAGACAAATAGGAAGGAACATAGTGTCGATCACAAATGAAACAATAAATCAATTATTTTTCACTAAACTATAACTGTGTTCTAATACTGTGAAGTAGTGGTTGGTCGACACTTTTAATGGAACAGTCATTCATGAATATGAGTTTTTCAGTATCTAGGATCTATTTATTAAAGAGAGGGAATTTTAGATGGGAATATGGCTCACAGAATTTAAGCGGGGTGTTGAAGTGGAAGACCACCATGAGGGTTTTATGTGATTCCAATATGCCTTATAAACTAAAGGGTAATTATACAGCAGGATTGTTATAAAGCTCCAAGCATTGGTGTCTCAAACAATGCCACGTGCAAAAGATGAATGTGACAGATATCAAAGTGACAAAGATGTGTATGCTACGGTGTCACATCGATCGAACAATGTGGTGAATTGGAGCATGGTGGGTGAGAATATAGCTTAAGCAACAGAACACCACAGAAACATTGTAAAGTCCTGTCATATTTTAAGTTCTTCTTTTCATCAAGAAAAGGCCAAGCCAAACCCACAAGATATAGATAAACAAAACTGGAGGCACAATTTTGGCTAAGCTACTTTTTGAGTTGATAATGCAATTCACATCACCATCAAGCAACACACATCCAAAAAGATGAGACATTTGAGACACTTACTTCACCAGTCCTTGAATATAAGAGGACCATATACTGAAAGAGATTCCGCTTTTACTACCAGCAAGAGCCTTGAAGAGGTTATGCACAGTTGCACGATCAGCAACACCAGATACAGCAGGTGCAATACGAACAAAAGCTTCTTCTCCGACAAGCCTAGTCTATATAAGAGAGAAGCATTTCTAAATCCATACATGTATATCAGATGAATTGCAGTCAATTAATGTGGAATCCACAAAATGAATAATTCAGGTACTGTGGACACCACAAATCTTATTCATGTAATGTCATTTTTCTCGGGAAAAAAACAGTCTCATAACCATCACTCCAGCAGTTACTATAGTTGGATAGACATTAAAGAAGAAGCTAAACTGATGAACGAAGTCAATGCATCAGGTCCGAACTAGTAAACACCTCGGGTCATATAAGGTTTAATAAAAAGGGTTATACTTATTACTCCACACACTTATAACCTTAAAACACTTTTCAGTTCACGCAGATTTTAAGAGGGGAAAAACTGAGTCCTTCAGCAATTAGTTATTCAACAATGCAAAATAACTGGTTACAAAGTTGATTAGTTGAGATGAATAAGAGAACAAATAAACAGATGTCTAAACTCTAAAGCAAACATGAAACCTTTAGGGATGCCTCTTCGAAGCCATTATGTGACCAATCAATCTGCCTGTAAGGATTTTCCCAAGCAAGCATAGTAATAAAAATCAGCCTCTGGAAAGCAAGATCCTGGGGAAATAAAACCAAATTCAATAAAACACAATCAAATACTACTAACATTGTGTTAGACGCAAAAATGTAAAATATGCTATGAAAGTGATGACCCTCTACCCTATTACTCCGTATTACATATGTTGTCAAGAAAAGTTGATCAAGAGGAGAGCAAATTAAAAGAATGTCAGGCACGCTACCAACATCTTAAACGAAACAATATCCCCTCTATTATTTTTAACTTGATGTTTTATACTCCGTAATTCTTATAAAGCGGTTTGACATATTAAAATAGTACTTTCATAAACATAATAAAGCTCGAGTCATAAGATTCAAAGTGAAATGCTTCCTAAAGCACCCATTTAATAATATGTTTGTAGTAAATGTTCACATATTACGAGAGATACTAAAGAGAGGAGTATCTCCAAAAATAACATGTATCAACAACAAAGAATAATAGAATGCATAATAGAACCCCAATGGCATTATCTCTCCAAGCCTCTAGAAAAGTGTGTCATGAAAGGCCTCATAGAACTTGGGCTATAGATGTATAAACAACTAAGCTAGTAAGCTACTCAGCAATTCAAAACATGAGATCTCAAAAAAATCAAATGATCATTAGTCATTACCATAAAATTTGATATCATGTTTGATACAATACTCTCTCTCTCATCCAACGGTAACATTTACTATAAATGGACCATCCAATCCAAACTAACCATTCTTTTTTTGACAAAAAATTTTTACCAACAAATCCTCATACTCTCCCTTTATTAAGAATAAATGTCATTACTTTTTACACATTTTAATTTGGGGCCCCTCCTTAAGACCTTGTAATTTACCAATAATACCCTTACTTCTACCTATTTTCTTAAACTTGTGTCCAACTCCATGTTACTATTAAATTGAATGAAAGGGAATAAATGAGAGACCAAGAAATAGTGGGAGTTATTTAATGACGGATATTCCAAGTGGATATGGCAGGGACAAATAAATGAGGTATGTAATTTTATTAGTCATGCATCATAACTCATAAGGATATTTATGGGAATGCATTCCAAATTATGTGATTGGTTTTCTGAGCTTTTCCAGCAAAAAGTATTAATACAAACAAAGAAACCTAGGAAAAACATATATTTCCAGACAAACATTTATTTAAATGATGAAAAAATCATGCTGGGTTGGTTTAGAAGAAAACGCAGACGAACAAACCTGAAGGCAAGGATGAATATCCAAAATATCCTTTGACAGATACCTAAAGCAACAATACTCCACCAAATTATGGACGTCTTTGTACATAGCATGAGGGACAAGAGACTGGAATAACTTTTGCATCTTCTGCCCAGTTAAACCATTCATCCTACATTGATGTATGCCATGTTTTTAATCACTCAATTAACTACGCGTATCTAAAATAGTATCAGTAACATTGTGTAAGAATGAAAGATACATCTTAGACAAGATTTAAGAATACAAATGAAGGGGATGTAGCTGCCCCGTGTAATCCCTCTCATGAAACACAATTCTATCGTGGCTCATAACACAAGGGTACTCAAAAGAGAGAGCTCCAAAATGACAAGAAGTACAATAAGTAATTTGAACAGGCAGTCAAAGCAACAATTCGATGAGCTACAAAATGACAAGAGAGAGATCTACAAATGTTTCTTTTAGAAAGGAGGGTCATTGGACTTGATCTTTGTCGATGAATTTGATTTGGTATTATAAGGGGTTAAAGGTCATTGGACTCGATAATACTACCTCCGTCCCACTAAGATTGTCACATTTCATTAAAATACTCCTCACAAATAATAGGGAAATGAGACAATCATTTAGGGACGGAGGGAGTATAAAAGATGGGGTTGATTATGCAAAATGGGGTTGATTAAGCAAAACTTAAAGGCAAGTCCGTTAAGTGTTCATAGATCTTCAATTGTTTTGACTGAATTTGTGTTTTGTGCCTCAAGACAAACAAATGAAAAGTTAAGGTGGTTGCAAAAAAAATTATGGGTGCCCTATTTACAGAAGCTTCCGACCAAAAAAAAACCATCAATAGAAAAATGAACCTCAAAATACTTAGACTGGGAAGTGAACTCGGCGAATCTTAGTAAGGCTTGACCCATTTAAGTGGATTCGAACCATTTAAAATTCTCCCACTTCAATAGACCAATTTATTTTAAAATGTCTAAAATGGGCAAATTTCATAAAATTTCACACCAAATACTTGCTTTTGACCTCCAAAGTGGCACATTGACAATTTGTATGCGTCTACAATAGGCAAGTATTATGACATTCAAGTGAACAGTTTACCTACAGTTTAGATAGACCGAGTTGTTTGGGTATCACAGAGCATAGGCAAGTAGCCTACTAAGAGATTACGCAGTCTGTCACATATTTTCCATGCCATAGCATAGCACATTAATTCTCACTAGAGGATCTTATATTCTTATCATACGAAAATCACTCCTAAGACATATTATGGTCCAGCTGGGATTGCACATTTGCACGTCTTAACCACGTATGCAGTTATAACTTAAATGTACCAATAGATAAAGAAAACAAGGTTGATAGTGACCTACCGACTAAATTGTTCAATTGAAGCTATTGCAGCTAAAGAAAGTCTTCCACTGGGCATTTCGCTTTGAATAGTCTGTTCTCCTACATATATATCCTCAATATCATAAGACACATCATCATCTTCAGTATCAGGCGGCCTTCCGGTCTGCTTTCCAGTTTTGACCAGAGGAGAAGCTACTTCATTTACAAAGTTGTGGGTTCTTGATAGCAATGAGCTTAAACTTTTTTTCACAGCATCTAGCAACGAGAAAAAACCCGATGTCAATCTAGAATATATAGTTCTGAAAACAATTAGATAAGAAAACTGAGGCTAGAATATTGTTTGCTTGGAACAAATATAGTCATGTGTTATTCTTCTCACGAGCATTCCCCTCGGAAAATCTTGAATTGAACCCTTGATTACTTGTTCAGAAGATGAGAGCGCTTACTACTCGCACAAACAATCTTTCTAAACCAACATGGCTATTTTGTAGATACTCACTCATTCATGATATTAAAGCCAAGAAGATTTCTGTAATTGGACCTTAAAAAACTATGACACAATAACCCTTCAAGAGATCAATCAAATCCTATTAACCAAGCTATTATCGACATATAGTGACAGATCAAGATAGCTCTTCATCTGTCACAAAAAAAATCACAAGATAGCTCTTCATTAGTTCATTGTACATATTAGTCTTAGCATTCTAAATCCATCGCCAATCTAGGACAATAGGCATCTGCAAAATGATATTTATCAACTAGGTTCGAACTTCGAAATAGAGTCATCCCCTAAAACAACAATTCTGCGCATCTGACTATACCGTCAGATAATCACCTGCTGCGTGTTGTTACTAAAAGTGCACTCGCTAAGAAGTTTGTTGTAGTATCATAGGTACTCAGAATGACAATATGAACTCTCTTGCAACATCAAACTTGCTATGAAGACATCTACCTGAGATTTCACATAGATATCGAGACTACCCCAATGCGCTGACTTACCACCTATGTTTTTCAGACTGGAATCTGACGTAAGTAAACTGTCGACTGTCAAACATAGCTATGTCTGGAAAAAGCATTGAGTCGCGGCACATGAGACACAGCCAGCAACATAGCTTAGCCCTTACCACAAGTAGTTATTGATCAATGGAGGCGGAACTCCTAGCCCTAGGTACAATTGTACAAATGTGCAACCCAACCAACCATGTTAGCCGGACTTAAGCTAATGCCCAAGGGTAACTATTAATTAGCTCAAAATACAAAGGACAGATTAGTAGTCTAGGATCATTATTGATCGAGCCTTCAAATAAAAAAGAACACAAAAGGGGGATCCTAGTGAAATACTTAATAAACTAAAAATAGGCAGAAAACAACCAAAGCAGCTAATAATGTAAATTCTGTATTTTCTTGCATCAACAACGACTAAAATTAAAAGCTTTAAACGCAAAAAATGATGAATAAAACCCTACTGACCTGGATCGATCTCAGAAAACCTCAGCTTGAAATTCTGGAGCTGAAGTGGGATTTTGAAGGGAAATTTGCGGTCTGTTGACTTATTAGCACAGCATTTGAGTCTGTAAAATCCATACTGAAGCTGATGAGTCAAGGGTATGTTGAATGGAACTGCCAGCAGCGTTGCGTGATTTGGAGGTGATAAACTCATCGACATTTCCTAACTATACAGTAGTCGTATGATTTTACAATAATATATATATACAGCAATGAAGCTTTGCTATAATTTACACTAGTTATGGTTTCCAGTGGCGATTTTAGGGGGCGCCCCGGTGGGCACATAGTCCTGTTACAATCAGAATACCAAGATCGATTTTAGCTGGCAAAAATAACTATGCTTAAAAAGCAAAACAAAAACACATAATCTCTACTTCAGTAAAGTAGCGTAACAGATAACATTTAAGCAACAGTAAACGCTAAAGCCTGGAAAAAAATACAGAAACATAAGTTGATGCAAGGCAAGGGGAAGAACACAAACACCATTGGACCAAGATAACTACAGTATAAAGCAGAAAATGTGAAATCTTACAAGAAAAACTTTATCATCATCACAATAATTCAAGGCACTAGCAGGAGGAAAATCTTTGTTGCTCGAAATCAAAAACTTGGAATTGGAATTGAATTCTAGAATTGAGACATTTCAAGCGTTCGGAAAAGAATTTGGAATTGGAATTGAGATCAATTTTTTTACCAATTTTAACCTAGTTCAAATTCCTACCCCATGGTAATCATTTCAATTTCATCACTGCGAAGGCCTCTATCATATCGAGTAGTATTTTTTTTCCACGCAAATAGCGTCGCAATATCTTTATGTAATTTTTTTCCCTATTTTAAAATATAAAATTTCTAAATGAAGATTTTTTCCCAAATATTATTTTTTCGGTGACCTTGACCCGACTCCACCCCCACCGAATTCCAATAATTGAATACATAGAATTAGATTCATGAAACTGAAAATAATTCACGCTCTCAAACACTACCGAACACTACCTAACAGAAATCCTCATGACTACATGGTTAGGTCTTTTTTTTCTCGTCCCACAAACCGTACACTCAGTTGCATTACAATAGAACTTGTGACCTATTGTCCTGAGTAACTCCGTCTTCACCACCACTAGACTAAGACATCTGCAATACATGGCTTATGGCTAGGTCTTATAACAAAGATAAACTACATTGTCGTTAAGGCATGGGTATCGCAAGTGTATTGTTATCCAGAAGATGACTAAACAAGCTCTAAATCTAACTCCGAAAGCACAGGCAATTATGAATTCATGATATAACATGATCCCAGGAAACTAGTGATTCAATTCCCCAAAAATGATACAGTACAACAAAAACATTTGTAGCAGAAATCAAGCAGGAAAAACAAACCGTGGGAAAAGTGTTGCTGGTGTAAGAAATCAACATGCAGGTTTTACCAACGGCACCATCGCCGATCTTCACACGTTTTATGAACCGTGATGCACTCATTTCCCCCCTCCCTCCCTTCCTCTTTCAATCAATCAATTTCAATTTCAATCGACAATTCCTCCTCCCCTACTACTACTACTACTCCACCCAATCCTCAAATTTGTATAAATTTGTATGAAGTTGAGATGTAAAACCGATCGATAATCGACAGACGAAGCAACCTGCAGATGAAGGAATCAGAAATGGCGATCAAAAACACGATTACTATGAAAACAATACATTTGCTCCAAAATTGAAACCCTAGAATTGAAATTACAACAATACAGTTGTCCAAAATTGAAACCCTAGAATTGAAATTTGGGGGGCGGGAATTGAGATGAGCAGAATTATGAAAAGTTGAAGATAGAAAGAGAGAGAAACCTAGAGAATTAGGAGTAGGAGTAGGAGTAGGAGTAAAGTGGATGTGATAAGCAAGTTTTGTTGAATTGGCATATGCTGATGTGCATACTTTCATCAATTTGGATCGTACTTATCATCACTTCTGAATGTGATAAACATTGTAAATTGAATGGCCACAATAGTTCCGACTTTGCTTTCCCAGATCAATCAAACGAGTCATTATATTACTTTTAATTTCGAGTTTGAATCTTTCCTAAAGGCTCGCTTGGGATGGAGTAATAATTTCAGAGGTAATAGTTCAAAAATGAACTAAAAATGGATGAGTTTATGATTGGTTGTAACATTTTATGGTGTAAAAGATAGGGGTGTTCGTCGGTCCAGGACCGGAACGTTTAGCTTGGACCGAAGACCATAATTGTATAAAAAGTTGGACCATGGACCGAACCATATTTATGTCGGTCCGGTCCGGGTCGGACCATAAAAACCTGGACCGGACCGTAATGGACCAAAGAAACCGAAATAAATTACGAGTACTACCAAAAAGTTTTTGGTATATAATAACTTTAAAAAACAACGATAAGTGCATAATCAAACTCTACAAGATTTTTATTTCGTTTTCCATTTGTTGTAGATTTAAGGATTTTTATTCAATTTGCCACTTATGCGTTGATTTTGTGTAAATTATTTAGGGTCATCCATTCGGTCCTTTATTTGGTCCGCGGTCCAATCTTTTTGGTCCAGGATCGGACCAAAGACCAAAGAATCAATATCATGTGCCATATAATATTCGGTCCGGTCTGGTGCGGGACCAAAAGGCAACGGTCCGGTCCGGACCACAAAGTGAAGACCCCCAGTAAAAGAGATATGATTCCCCAAATAAGCTAGATTTCCTTAATTTTCTTCATTTCCGCTTAGCATCATCACTACTTTCCGTCATTTTCCAGTTCATTTTTGCTCTATTACCCCCGGAATAATTACCTCAATTCCAAGCGAGCCCTAAATGTCTCATTTTCCATCCGAGTTTAGCGGTGTTCAAAAAGTGATCCGGACCGACAAACCCGACCGACCCGGACCGTACGATCCGGACCGAGCCACATACCGGTTCGGTCCGCGGGTCTCCAAAAACTTGGTTGCCGGTCCGCGGTCTGGTCCGGTCCAGTCCACGGTTAAAAAAATAATCAAATTTAGTGTATTTTTCCTGTCCGGTCTTAAGAGAGTCCGGTCCGGATTTCTTTGTTAACCGGTCTGGTTCACGGGTTTGGATTTTTAGGGTTGCCAATCCGCGGGTCAATCCGGACTGGACCGGTCCGGGTTTGGACCAATTCGACCAATTGTTAACCATATATTCTAATAGTTATAGATCAATTCGACCATATTGCTTCTTTATCGTACTTGGCTCGACAAACCCTACGGGCTACGGGCCTACCCAGCCCAGTCTCGAACTTGGAAAAGTGCGAATCAGTTGGACCATATTGCTTATTTATGGTACTTGGCTCTGATAGAGTTATTAGTTAAACTTGATGATGTTTTATCTTGGGACGTGCTAAATCATACACAGAATTTACTACGTTGTACACGCGATTTCCGATTTTATCCTCTCATTTCCTCTCCCATCAATTCCAAAAAGCCAAAAAAAATCAATCTATCTCCCACCCCGACATCATGTCATCATCCATTCATCCCAACCCCACCCCACCACCACCCTGATTGTCGGTCTCCGGCGAAGGTCTACATCATTAGGCGCCGACCCACCGACCCCACATCCGACCCCATATTTGTCGCACGCCCGATTCCACTTTCCGTCAACGATCCCATTCCCCTGCCCCACTACTTTCAACGCTACCGTCACTCCTGCCCCTCTAGCCACGACTATATCACGCCTCTGCCGCTCTCCTTACACGGTCCACCTTACTCCGTCCATCTCTCCACTGGTTGCCAACCCCGGTCAGCCCATCGATAACCAAACCCTAAACCACTCAAACCCTAATTACCTTGATTGAAAAAATCTACTACTCCATAATTCAATTGCTAATTAGATATCTAACTATAAAAATACTCCATGATTCAATTGTTAATCAAAAAGTAACAATTAAGACGGAATAATTGGGTGAATTAAGTTGGATGATATTAAGTTTTCAGTTTGAATTTTTAAGTTTAGAGCAGGAAAAAGAGAGGTTTTTCTCATGGAAGGGTAAAACATGGAAAAAATAATGAAAAAATGTGTACAACGTAGTAAAACTCGTGTATGATTTAGCAATTCCGTTTATCTTTTGCATTTTGTTTATCTCATTGTAGTCTCTTGTCTCTCTAGTCATTGGTCTTGTTGGGTAAACAACGGATTGATATTGGCAGAAGCAGATTTAAAAAGTAGATTTGACTAGCAGAATCAATTGACAGGTTTGACTAGCAGATTTAATTAGCAGAATTGTTTTAATAGTGTTTGGTGATTAGTTGTTATAGATTAGCGGATTGATTAATTGATTTGTAAAATGACAAAAAAGGACATAACAAATTTTGATTAATTGATTGGTAGGGTTTGATTGGTAAAGGGGTAAGGAGGTAAAAAAAAAAAATTACAATCTGCTAATTGAATATGCTGCTAATTGGCGGATTGAACTCCAATATGCCATTTCAAACTACCGTTTACCAAACACCTATATTGACGGATTTTGTGGTCAAACCTGCTAATCCATCCAAATATGCTCTTTTTCTACGGATTCGCCGATAACCAAACACCTCCATTGTATTTAGGTAGTTTAGCATTACTTCATTTAACTGTATTTGGTAAGTAATCTACTTCTCTTAGTACGGAATATATAGTAATACCTTGTTATCAATAATGAGTGATACAATACAATTCTCACAATATTCAATCTTTGTCATAATTTTATGAGGTTGGAACTTGACAAACCCAACTCAAATCGTGAACTTGGACCATGGCTAATCACATACCTCTCGCACTCATGAATCAATTAGACCAACGAGGCAACGACACGGACCAAAGAAGATGGTCTGCGCGTCAATCACGCACTCATGAGTCACGCCCGTTGCTGACTTGTGTCATGGATAAATTCTACTCGTATATAACACGATTAGAAATGGACGTACGGTTGTTACCAAAGTCAGGAGGAAAGATATTAAGTGTGAGAGAGATTCACACTCACCCCTTTAATCGTGGCATAAGATAAGATGCTGAAATCAAGCACTAATCACAAAAGTTTACTATTTAATTTACCTACTAGTGTATACTAGCTACTCCGTACTAGTTTAATCGGTTAATCCTATACTAGTATAGATCCCATGCAATTGCATGGTTTTAAATAATGGTAATATTACTATAAAAATATATTAATAATTTATTACAATTTTGTGTTGAACATGAAAATATTATAAATATTAGTATTAAATAAAGGAGTTGATAATAAAGGGTAAAACTTACTCGTTTATTCAGTTAGTTAATAGAGTTGTTTAAATAAAATTTTTATTTAAAATAAGGTCAAATACGGGTAATATTTAAATAAATACTCCGTACTTGCATAGTTTTTTTTTTGTATTTTTCAATTTTTATGATTATCATAAATTTAATTAGAATAATTAGAATTTATAAATACTCGTATGAGTTATTGTTGATTTGTACAATCAATTATGTACTTATTATTACCATAATTGAAAATTGAGCTTTTGGAGGGAAAATTTTCAATGTGAGCACGCCACCTAAGCAGGTGTTATCCTTTTAGTAGTATAGAGGATTAGTGGTGATCATTTGTGGGTTCGGGTCAGACATGGGCCGAATTAAGTGTGAAATTTTGGCCTATGGACAAGCGGGTTAGCGGGTTTGGGACGGATTCGCGGGACGAGCCTTTGTATATTTTTAATTTTTTTTGAAAAAGTAGGAGAGATAAATATTATATTACGAAGTTACTCTTCGCAGTACCAATTTTACTCGACGCAGTACTTTTTGTACCTATTTTTTCCATTATATGCCCTTCACCAGGAAAAAAAATATTGCTCTTACTCTATAACCTCTATACTGTAACCCTAAAAATCATTCATTTTTTTCAATTATCATCGATTCATTTCAATACTAACTATACCGCTCATTCAATTTATCAAATTTATAAGATTATGGATACAAGTTTGATCGAAAAATAGGTATGAATGATTATTTATCCTAATTATTGAAATTAGGGTTATAGATATCGTTCAATTTTTTCAATTATCTCAGATCCCTAATTATTGAAATTAGGGTTACAGAAATCGTCCAATTTTCCAATATCGTCGATTTCCCCAATTCTAATTATACAAATCATTCAATTTATTAATTCATAAGATTATGGATACGAGTTAGATTGAAAAGCAATTATAAAATAATTATTGGAATTAGTTTTTTTTTTCTTAATTTTTTTGTCCTACCTTATTTTTTACTTACGTAGTACGGTCGCAATTGTTTTTACAAAAGAATGTTACAAATCGAACAAAAAGTACTCAATCAAAGTTTAAAAAAAGTGTTGGAAACAAATGTACTGCGTCTTGTAAGAATCGTATTGCGTATGCAAAGTTAAAAAAAAGTTGCGTCAAAGATTAAAAAAACATGGAGTGCACAAAAGTAAAACAAAATGTACTGCGTAAAAATAAAAAAAGTGTATTGAGTTAAATAGATTAGGAGGAAAGAATAGAAGAAATGAGGGAAAGAGAGGAAAAAAGAAAAGATGAATTTGAGGGGAGGGGAAATGAGAAGGGTATAATTGGAAATGTCGTACTGCGTCGAGTAAAACGCGTACTGCGAAGAGCAGCACCCAAATTAAATGAAAAAAATTGGGGTGGAAGAGTAGAGAAGAATATTATATTAATTAATAAAGGGTAGAATACTTTTCTTAAATGAAAAGAGGAAAGAAAATTAAACTCAACCCAATAAAAAAATAGGGAAGAAAATAGACCATCAGATGAGGATTAAATTAGGAATCTTCCATTTCTTATTTTGGAAGACGCATGTTGATGAAGTAGTACTAGTTTTCCATCTCAATTGAAAGATTTGAAGTTACACTACAAGAAAAGTATGGATTACCGACAAAAAGAAAAGGGTACCTTAAACGAGAACGGTTTTGCCCGACCCTACAAAAGCATGCATATTATGTCATTGAACATTGAAGACTTGGAGCTTATGTTAGAAGAAGGCCCGGGGCTAGGGTGAGCTGAGGGGGAACAGCATAAGTGAGCGAATGTGGGTAAGCCCAATCAACATGACTGTTCTAGGTGGCACAATCGCATTATTACAAATCTTGGTACAACCTAGATACATGAGATTTATTTCATCCTAACTATTTGAGCTGACGTAGGTCTAAAAGACGTACAAGTATATACATACACTCATTTCACTTTGGATTAGAGTAGAAGGAATTCATTATTTCATTGATTTATTTCCAATTTTAATCAACATTTAAATATGAGAACAATAATGCAGACACATATGAATATGAAGAAAAAGAAGGCAAAAATCATGGTAATGAGAGGGTATGAACTAGAGGAGACGACACATAGTCATGTCCATTGTCCAGCAGCAATAATAAGGAGCACATAGATGTCCACAACTAAATAAAGTAAGTAACGTGTGATGTTAACATGATTGTAGGGAGATTAATTTTAGAAAAGGATGGAGATGTGATGATGTGGAATTAAGAAGCTAAGATGAAAGGAAGATTGAAATATGGTCCAAGAAGGTAAGATGTTGGGGCCGATCATGGCGACTTACATAACCCTTAGCCTCCTCCTGGGAGTAAACAACGTAACCCATCTCCCCCGACTTCCTCCACAACTCCTCTGCGTAGCTGCTGTGCGCGAAGTAAGCCTCCGCATCCATGATCACATCCTCTGAATTGACGAGGCGGATTGGAAGCCTCTGGTAATGTCCACGGGACACGCCCTCGAGCTCATCGATCCGCGTCAAACTTGTGGAGGAGATCTCGTAGACCTCCCCCACAACGGCCCTTCCTCGCCCCGACAAGTTGAGGAGGAAAGGCACTCGGTAAGGTCCGCATACTAACGGGTATTCATTCTCCGTCCGGTACAACCCCACGAACCTCGCTTCACCTGCGTTAATCAGATCCACCATCAGTTTGTGATTTGAGAATCCCCTTTTTAAGGTCCCGTAAGTGAATATCTTAATCCACCCCATTTGACTTCCACACCCTTGTGCGTGCATGCGCCTTTCCTCGCTATTCAATTGAATTCTAGAGTAAAAATGAAGTGATGGCGTTTATACAAATGGCTGGCGTTGGCGGAAGGTGGAAAGTAGAAAGTGGAAGGTAATGACTGATGATTCTGATTCGTGATTACGAATATGATACACTACTCCCCACATTTACTCTCCCTCCAGAGCTTCCTTCCTTCGCTTTGCTTTCCTCTGCAAACCCTGTAATCATTGATTTCTACGTCCAATCAGATTTTGAGACCCTCGTCAATTTATTTATTTACTTTTTTAATACTTGTATAATGCAAAGCGAGTCATGTTAGCAATGTACTACTCCTTCCCATCCACTCCATTCTTTACATAGCCTCATCATTTCTCCTCACAAAAATGACCCACGTAAAGAATTGAATGAATGAGAGGGAGTAGTAGAAAGAAGGAACTATTATGGCATGACAATGTCACTGTTCTAAACTCGAATTTGTCCCGTATACTACACACAGTTAGGAATTGCTTGGGTCTTGTGCCATGAATTCTTTTGAACACCAAAAAATAAGACTTGTACGTAAAATTAAAGTGGAGTGAAGCCCGCACCGCAGGTCCAAAGCCCAAAACTTGGCCCGACTCGAGGCAAGGCAAGCGCACATATTCTAAAAGAGGAAACTTTATATTTTAGGAAACTTCTATTTTTAGAAAATTTACTAAAAATAGCACCATATCAAAATATCGAAAATATTACTTCATACTAATACAACATTTTTGTAAACAATATAGATTTATAAAATTAATACTTTCGGCCTTAACGATAAAATGATTAAAAATGGGTGTTTATAAAATGGCTTTATGAAATTATTGGAATACCATAAAAGTGTTTATAAAATGATTAAAAATGTCTTAAACATTTTAATACTACTAATTAGGGTCCAAAATTTATAAAACTAAAATTCCCTAATTATTAATAATTTCGATAAAACAAGCATAAATAGGATTTTACGGCAAATGTCAAAACAAATCGTTTAGCGTCTTTTATTTCATTAAACAATTAAAAAAAATTAGAATATGATAAGAGGTGATTTAAGTTATGAAAGTTCAGATTTCAGGAATCCCAAAATAGCTGAAAAATAATCTATTAAAGCTGAAACATAATAGTTTAACATTAATTCGCAACTTTGCTCAAAAATTGATACTATCATTTTAAGGCTTCAATAAATAGTATAAAAATTATGTTAAATAGTTAAAATATTTTTTTGTATATTCTGTCCAGAAAAATTAATTTTGAACAATCTGTAAAATCGGTTTTTAAAGAGTTTTCTCGTTAATCATCTAATCTCGACAATAACGATTAATAAAAATAGTAATTACAAAGCGGTTTAAGTTTTAATACCCAAAAATTATTATTAAACCTAAAAATTGATATTTTCCAGAAACTTACAATTTTCCTAAAATTTCAAAATTCTAGAATTCATAAAATTTAGTAAAACCGTCATTTAAAACTCGTTTTCACAATTAACGATCTCTTAATAAAACTTGTCGTTCCTTTTATTACAGCGCTAAAAATCATAAAAATACATTTTTATCAAGAACTATCAGGAACATTTTTTTCCAGATTCAAAACAAAAAAATCAGAATTTGGGAATTAAAATGACAAACACGGTTTTAACGATAAACGACGATTTAAAGTGATTAATTTCATCCACTTAACAATTCTGAAAAATTATGAAAAAATTTCAGAAACTTCTTTTTCATCAGAAAGATTATCCATGCCAAATTTCAGATTACAATAAAATGTTTAAGTATAAGAACTAAAAATCGGCTTTTAATCATTTTTGTCTGAAAACGGTAATAATTCAATAATCGATACTTAAAATATCAGAAAAATACAAAATTATCAAAAATCATCAAAAACATCATTTTTACAAAATATATTCATATTTTACATGTTTAGACCGAATATTACGATTTTACAAAACAATACAACCATTTAATCGTTAATCTCGTAAAAGCGATAAAAATACCGAAACATGCAAATTTATGACTTTCAAATTTTTTCTAGATTATATGACATACATATATTGTCAAAAATAAAATTATAATTCTATACATGCACTTACACAAATAAAATCAAGTAATACCGAGTAACATAGACGTTACCTTTAATCTAAGTCCGAGTCCATGATATATTCATCTGCTTCCGGGTCTTCCAGAAATAAGACTACAAAAATACGACATCCATGGTATGACAATACCATAAGAACGCTGAAAAATTAAAGTATATAACGATAGAAAATGATATCGATTAATACCTTAACGAAGGAGACGAAAATAGGATCGAAATAAGAGAAAAAAGAGACGGAAGGAGATGCTTGAACACGATATTTCTGGGCAGAAATGCTTTTGGTTTTTGGTCAGATTTCACAAGAAAAAGATTGGGAGAATGAAAGTATTTGTTTGAATAAAATGGATGAATGAATAAAGAAAAAAAATGTGAAGAGATATGGAATGAATGGTGACTTAAAAGTTGATGAAAACTAGGTACCTTCACCATTTATGAGAAAAAAATATCATATACTTTAATCAATTTGTTTTTATAAAAATAAAATGTTACACAAAAGAAATGTATAGTGGTAGTATGACATGAGTGTCACAAAAAAAAATGGTCGAAGGTGGTCCCAAAATAGTTGTGCGTCGATAAAAATAAGGATCGTAAAATTATTAAAGGCATTTCAAAGCAATTCGAGTAAACCTCGCAATAGAAAATAATTATTTACGAAACTTCGCAATAAAATCATTAAAGGCTAAATTTTCGTAAATAATTTTTTTTAGTTAGAAATATTATATAAACGGGTTTAAACATTTTTAGGAAAAGAAATAACTTAAACCCATGCTTAAAAGGCTAATTCGTAGAGAAATAGAATTCCTCGCGAAAAAATAAATAGTTTATGATGAAAATCGAATAAATAAGTTTAAAAGAATTAAAATTTTTTAAAATAAAGAGCAATAGAAATGGACGTACGGTCCTTAACAAAGTCAAGGGGAAAGATATTAAGTGTGAGAGAGATTCACATTCACCCCTTTAATCGTGGCATAAGATGCTGAAATCAAGCACTAATCACAAAAGCTTACTACTTAATTTACCCCCTACTAGTGTATAGTTATTTTTTTTTGTTTTTTTTATGACGGGAAACATGCTGTTGCTACCTTTGGTGTGCTCTGGCTAAATCCTCGGGTATACGCAATAGCCTGCAAACCATGCACACCATGTCAGCCACCTTTGGGCGACAGACTCGAAATTTAGATGACATAGCCTCAAGTCATGCAACTCCCACAAGATTGCTCTTGCAGGGGTTAGGATTCAAACACTGAAATCATAACCGATCACGTATGAGTATGACCCACACGATTAGAGAAGACAAAATCAGAATACCTTAGGAATGACAAATGTTTTAAGAGTATCCATCCATGTGACAAGTTTATAACGGATATACTCATTGTAGGGGTAACAAGGGCTAATCATGATTTTCAAGGAATACTCTAGGAAAGTTGGAAGATGTTGAGAAGTTTCAGTAGTACTCTGTATGAGAGTATCGTTCACGGGGCTGGCTAATGCGAAGATATGATCAAACTAGGAATGAGGAATCAACGTTGAAAGTGAAATGCAAAACAGAACCGGTAAGGTGTCTATGTTTCTTTATTGGTGGGAAACACTGAAATCATAACAGATCACATATGATCCACACGATTAGATCAGATCTGCTTGTCACAAAAAAAAAATATTTCCTCCGTCCCAATGAATTCTTTACGTTTCTTTTTTGACACTATTCTTGAGATGGAGTAATCTTTAATATATTTTCTAAAATATAATGTAAAATATAGTCACGTGAGATTTTTTTGAATTGTCATAATATTTATATTAAGAATATAAACTTTTAGAATTTTTAAAAATAAGTAAATAAAAGATATGAACGAAACAAAATGTGCATGGACAAGTGTGAAAAAACAAACGTAAAGAATTCATTGAGACTGAGAGAGCATATGATTGCTTATTATTGGTAGGAAAAGTGCATGTATAGGGGCAACAACAATAACAAGGGCTAATATTATCATGATTTAGGAATACTTTGGGAAAGTTGGAAGATGCTGAGAAGTTTCAGTTGCATCGTTCACGGGGCTAGCTAATGCGAAAGGGAAATAGGAATGGGGAATCAACGTTGAAAGTGAAATGCAAAACAGAACATGATTCTACTTCTACTTCTACTTCTATACACATTGTTTGTTTCTTTAATGGTGGGGGCGATGTCAACTACGAGTAATTCGGTTCCTCTTTG
Organism: Agrostemma githago; assembly: GCA_958450325.1. Lineage (NCBI taxonomy): Eukaryota > Viridiplantae > Streptophyta > Magnoliopsida > Caryophyllales > Caryophyllaceae > Agrostemma > Agrostemma githago. The sequence goes on from OY288248.1 coordinate 3,022,429, forward strand.
ATTTTGACCTACGTATTCTTTCTTCCACCCTCCAAACTCCTCACCAAAAAATCCTTCTAACCTTGAATCAACCAAACCAAATTTATTTGACACACAAACATGACCAATTGGTGACCAATCCAAGTATTTTTTTGATCACCAGGTAAACTGTCCGTGGGCGACAGACTCGAAGTCTAAAAGGTATAGTCTCAAGCCATACAACTCCCACAAGTTCGCGCTTGCAGATCCTTGGGCTGATGATCACAAGTTTTAACCATTAGACAACATTCTTACGGACCAACCTAAGTATTATCTTTGAGACTTTGAGTGAAATTGTCAATTTTTGGTGTAAATCAAGAGTTCCGATAAATGTGCGAGGTCAAGAATAATACGAAATATCACATTTATTCTACAAATGTATAGAAAGAGGATTCTCCGGATTTATCTGTCACAAATCGGTGATGGATTAAATAACATCATCCAAGTAACTATTTATCTGTCTTTATCCACTCAAATGGATATTATTTGACCCGTCACACGTTTGTAACAGATATTCACGTCACAGACAAAAAATTGTCATAGAAATAAGGATTTGAAATAGGGACGTACATTTGAATAAGTGATTATATGCTTACGATACATGAAGATAAATAGTTTACCACTTTACCTAGTGCAGTGTAGTGACTCGCGAAGAATTTGGCAAAGTTGGGAACCAGATTCATAGACGATTGGCTTTGGCACCAGTGGACGGACTAGCTTATAGGTCACTTGGTCAATTTTTTTATACTCCGTATTTTTATGAGCACTGCGTTGCTTTGAAATTTGGTTAAATGTTGATTGATAGCTGATCTTTGGTTGGTCGATTGAGATTAGGGATGTCAACGGGTCGGTTTCGGGTTGGGTGGACCCTCACCCGAATCCATCACCCGAATCCGCATACTCCACCCGATCCATCCGTCACCCGATTAACCCACCACCCTGATCCAATCCATCCGTCATCCGCGGGTGATTCGGGTGGATCGGGTGCGTAGCGGATGAAAAATATTTTTTTAAAATACAGTAACAAATATACCAATTATAAGATACGTAAAGTTTTTTGGAATTTTTTGGTGGTCGGAAATTAAGACGGGGAAAGAAAATCTAAAATGGTGGCCGCCAAAGTTACGGAAAATATTTTCTTAGGGTTCTAAGAAAAAAAAAAAGGATAATGAGTATAAAAATAGAGTGAAATTAATTATTTTTTTATATATTCATATAATTTGTTTTTAAAATCTATAAACGGGTGAACGGATCGGGTGGACGGATCGGGTGACGGGTGAAAAATCTCCACCCGAATCCGACCCGATCCATCACCCGATTCATCCGTCATCCGCTTAAAATCCATTTAGTTCGGATTTTCGTCCATTAATTTTATTCGGGTGGATGGATTTTGAACGGGTTCGGGTGAAATTGACATCCCTAATTGAGATGCCCTACTTGCTTGCTCGTTCTGTTTCTCGAATGATTCGAATAATAATTTACAAGGATTTAAAATCACGATAAAAATGTCCTCGATCCTCATGTAATCCGTATAACCACTTTCCTTTCAAATAGTCCAACTTGTATCTACCAGTTACTCCCTCCGTTCCAATGAATCAATTAGAAGGTGACATGTGGAGCGAAGAGGCAAATTACACATAAAAAACATTCCTAAAATAGAAAGGCAAACAATTCATTGAGACGCCCCAATATAAAATAGGCAAACAACTCATTGAAACGGGATGGAGTACTACGAACATAGGAGTACATGTGAAGCATTTATAACGTGACTATGAGCCAAAATATCTACGGATGGATGAGTATATCTTGTACGATGAATGTAAGCATGTACCCCAAATAATTGAGGATGTGCATCACCAATTTGCTATTTTAGTCCTATTATTTATTTCTTGAATGATTCAATCTTAGCCTCTCCATAATCCACTTCCAAATTCTTTACACTACTCTCGCTCGAATCTCAATACACGCACTAAATAAATTACCCATTTTCACAAGGACTCAAGTCCTCATTGGTGTGCCCAAATGATTAAAAAAAGACCGCAAGTTACTTACCACGGATATATCCGTCACAAACTTATAACGATTCAAGTACTATCCATACAGATAGTCAGATAGATACTGACACGACATTTGCTACTCCTAAACATTATACGGAGTACTATGCTTCTAGATCTGTTACAAGTTTATGACGGATATGTTGGTCAGAAAGATGATTTTTTTTTGTTGGTTCAACGAAACGCGCACTTAGTTGCATTACAATAGAGAGAGTGAGATTCGAACATGCAACCTATTATCACAGGATATCTAGCCTTAACCAATAGGATCAGGACATCTTGAATTAGAAACATGAATTTGTGAAAACAAAAAAGATTCAAAGGGTATTTTTGGAATTCAACATATTGTTTAATGAAACCCCACTTGCATGATTGGAGCTTATATAAAGAGGAGTGTGGTGACCATAGTATTGCATATCTCATTACATTACATTACTATACAATTCACAAATTATCACATTATTATTAACTTTATTTCAACATATATTGTGCAACTAAGTAAGTAATTAAGGCAAAATTATGGCCAAGGTGGATGCAGACTACTTGAAGCAAATTGAGGCAGCTCGTAATGAGCTTCGTAACATTATCCGATCCCAAAACTGTGCTCCCATTATGCTTCGTTTAGCGTAAGCACTTCTTTTATTATAACTTCATAACTCGACCTAACCTGAACTAATTACCCTAATTACCCTACATTATTACCCTACATTACGTAATTACCCTAAAATAAGCAAATGAGTAAGACAAGGGATATTGCAGGTTTCATGATGCAGGGACATTTGATGCGAAAACCAAGACAGGTGGTCCGAATGGCACCATCAGGTTGGAGTTAAGTGCTCCTCCTAACAATGGCATCAAAGTTGCTGTTGATCTTTGTGGTTAGCTCGCTACTACTCTCTTCGTTCCATAATATACTCGCTTCATTAATCATTTTAGGATTTGACACGTGATTACGAAAACATTGAAAAACAACGTATAATTCGTTAGATATTGCGAGTATAAATGATCCTGGATGTCGTAACATAAAAAACTCGACTTATTTCACGAATAAAAAAAAGTTAAAGAACCTGGATGTCGTAACAACGAGTTTTCAATGTGCTTAATTTGTGAGTTTACCCATGACTTGCCTAATTATTTGTGACCGTGCTCTAATAATCAGAACCAGTGAAGGTTAAACACCCCAAGATCTCCTACGCTGACATTTATCAGGTGATTAATTAATTAATTAATTACTTCCTATTACATAAATTATTATGTTTAATTTGAAATTTGTGGGTTAATTAGCTAGCTGGAGTAGTTGCTGTTGAAGTTACTGGTGGACCTGCTATTCCTTACTCCCCTGGCCGAGTTGTAAGTCCCTTTTATTACATACAGTACATTTTCTCCGATCCCAAACCACAATCAACTCGAATCTGAACTAAATATACATCGTTTTTCATCAGGATGCCCCGCAACAAGACAGTACCGCAGGTCTTCCGAATCCTGGTGGAGGTACATTACATAAAGACATTACTTTGTGTTTATAACTGTACCACACGGTCCACGTACATTAACTTTGTTAAATCATTTTAACCAAAACCTGACAGTAATGTGATTATTTTTTTTGCAGATGCTCAACATTTGAGAGATGTATTCCATCGAATGGGTCTTTCAGACAGGGACATTGTCGCACTTTCAGGCTCTCACACTTTGGTATAAGTACATTAGATCTAATAGAAGGATTTGGCGAGGGGTTTCAGTGGTTAATTAATCTATTAACAACTAATTAACATTATGTTTTTACCATGATCGATCAGGGTAGAGCACATCAGGACAGATCAGGCTTTGATGGTCCGTTTACCCCAGAGCCTCTAAAATTCGACAATTCATACTTTGTGTAAGTTTTTAACATAATAATACTTGTAAGATATAAATATAATAATTAAACCGTCTCAACCAAAAACCTTAAGTTAATGACTGTTTACGATGAACAGGGAGCTGAGGAAAGGTGAAACACCAGGATTGGTGAAGTTCCCTACTGACAAGGTTTTGACTCAAGATCCAGTGTTCCGCAAATATGTCCAAATCTATGCTCAGGTAAACTAAATAACCCTACGCTAACTCTGATCATTATGCATGAGACATTTGTAGTCACGTAATCGACAAAATTTGGAAACAAATAAATAAATAAATGTGCAGGACGAGAAGACGTTCTTTACTCATTATGCAGAGTCGCACAAGAAGATGTCGGAGCTTGGATTCCGCCCTCCGGCCCATGCTTAGAGCAAGAATGAAGATGTCATTCATGTCACCTAGTTAAGACTTAAGAGTAGGCATTATGATATATATACATGAACCTGTTAAGTTGTTCCAATAAGCCTACAAGTTAACATTCCTTAAGCTAGCTAGTTACTTAATTAACTGGGTTTCATGATCAATTTATTGTCATTCTTCTTCCCTACTAATGTTGGGGTAATTGTATTTCAGACCGTTTCCTAATTAATGCAATTATGCCTTACTATCTGTTGTGTTGTTAAAATATCGTCTCTTATACTCCCTCCGTTCCAATGAATTGTTTGCTTTTGCTTTTGGCACCAAGGGCAAGAGATCCAATTAGAAGGGGACATGTGGAGCCAAGAGTCAAATTACACATAAAAAGTATTCCAAAAATAGAAAGGCAAACAATTCATTGAGACGTCCCAATATAGAATAGGCAAACAATTCATTGGAACGGAGGGAGTAAGTTTTTATGTTATTCGATACTTACATTATTTAATGAGATATCAATAAAGAAAATAGAATTAATAACCGGTCACATCTGATGACATCCTCAATAATACGGAGTACTAAACTATTCAATGACTTGAGACGTCTCCACAATTTTTTTATCCTCTTTCTACAAACTCTTGATAAAATGGGATAATAGTTATTCTCTTCATCTCATTATGATTTTTTTTTACTTTTTGGGATCAAAGCTCATAAACTTTGACTATAAATTTTTTAAAAAGTATACAATTTTGTAATACGATTTTCACATAATTATATTTTTTATCAAAAAATCTTTGTAAAATTGTAAGTTCAACGAAAAAAATAATAATGAAGGGACATACTCCTAGCTTTTATGTTGAAGGGACAAATGATGCATGCACCAAGCCACCAACTAAAGAAACATGTTCTCATTTTCAACATGGTTCTAACTTTTTCACCTAAGCTAGTAAAGTTGTCTTCTAGTTGGCATATTATGGATCAGTTGGTCTTACTTATAATATATATATCTGTCTTAATATTAAAACGAGTCAAATACATCTCAATTAAGAAAAAAATGTCAAATATTTTGCTACGATTTAGGTACATCAGATTTGTATTATCTTTCTTATTTGACCCGTCATAGGTTTAAGACGGATAAATCCTTCTTAAACAAGAATTTGTGATTACCAAACCAAGCAGACCCTCGGACTCGTGGTAAATAAATCAAAATCCGCTCGAAAATAACATGAATATAACCCGCGCTTTTCAACCCGAATACGAAAATGACTAGGCCTGAAAATAACATGTATATTTAGAGTCAACTAGTCAAGATGCATCCGACTCGTGACCCGATTTGTAAATAAATAAATTTATTGAAATGGATTGTGCTTTTTCCTAACGAGCTTTTGCTCAATCCTAACGACATTATACCAATTTGCTCTTCTCATTTCACCAATTGATTTTCTCTCTCAAAAGAATCCACAAATTCAATTACCCCAAATCAACACTGCCAACCACCGTTCAAAATCCTAAAGACCTAAATCACCACCATCCACCACCCTTTCCACGTAATTACCATTTGTTACGGTTGACGGTGACTGTGGGTATAGTCCTAGATCTTCTTCTAATTGAATTCATCTTTACTACTCCTATTAACGCTTTTTTATTATTTTCATAATTTCGCAGTCCATAACCTCAAATTCTATCGATATAGTTGAATCTTTTATTATCTACTTAGTTTGTATAATTGAATTGTTCATTTGCAATAAATAATCACGTAAATGAGTCAATCATTATTACATGATCGATAATTGAATTAGAATCTTAATAGAATATAAACGGGCCTCAACCATCGCCTTAAGGGTTGATAAGAAAGGATAAAAGATATGAAGGGTAAAGTTGGAAAATTCGTTAGGATTGAGTAAAAGCTCGTTAGGAAAAAATAATTTTGTATTGAAATTTGTTTAAATCATATACAAGAAATGATTTTCTTACTTGTACTCCTCAAGTATGAAATAATCCCAGTTGTAATCCTATTTTTCCCACACCTATACCCTCTAAGTTTCCGATAAAGTTCACTTGTATTCAGGCCGCGTCTCAAGAAATTTGGAGGCCCGGTGCAGATTTTAAAATCGGGGCTCCATTTGATAATAAACGGAATAATAATTTTATAAGTAGAATGAATGTCCATGTTCATTATGACGTTTGTTTACAAGTAAATTTCTTATTTGAATGGTGTTTTTCCTTACATGTTTAGTACTATAAAAAATTGAGCACTAAAACAATTATTTACCTATAAATTTTTCCACCGGCGGGTGATTAACTGATTACTTGATGAATCATTTGTCATTATAGTCACATTTACGGAGTACAGAGTATTAAATGTCATCTCAATTATCATGTGAATCACATTATAACTTATAAGGGTCTTATTTCTTATCGTTTTAATTCAAGACCTTTTATTTATTTCATATGGTGTTACGAGTGTAATGTTAATTAAATACGGAGTATAGACGTAGTATAATTGGGATCTCAATATGACCGACTTTTTGAATTTACACAAATTTCCATATAAAGAGTGAAATGTTTAGCTAATAAAATACTCGTTGAATGAAGAAAAAGGGGACACTAGGACTTAAACTCCTACCCTAAATTAGGAAAACCAACACTACAACCACCAAGCAACTTTGGTTACATCAACAATTTAAACTCCAAATTTTATTTATTAGGCCCCCAAAATTTGGAGGCCCGGTTCAAATGCTTCTATAACACCCCAGTTAGACGAGCATGATTGAATTCCTTAAATTTGAAGCAATCCCACATACACAAGTTTTTCCGAAAATTTCACATGTACTCTTAAACTTTGTGATTATATAACAACTGTGAATATAATATAAAGAATATATATACCGTAATGTTCAGTGTCTTCCTCACTTGATGATAAGGATAGTGACTTGGATACTGACCTGGGTTGACCCGACCCGATCCATTCACATCTATCTCACCAACAATAAAAATAGATGGTAGAAGTACGTTTTTTTTTGCGCAAACAAATTTATAGATGTTTTTACTCTAATTGACTTATTTATCCATAAAACCAAAATGTTTAATTCAAAAAAGTGAGGCTTTGAACCTAACATTAATTAAAAAAACGAACATGATACGATGTTATGTTATGGTGGTTTGTGGCATCTTATAGTATGATTTTGATCTTAATCTTGATGATAAAATAATACGAGTAATAGAAGTTGCGCAAATGCACAGTTGCACCAATAAGAAGATTATAAAATCAGTTGTATATAGCTGTATGTATAACTGATTTTATGATTTTGAGATTTATCACAAAATTTTCGAATTTTATTGTAAACTTTCTGAGCTTTAATGTAAAGTTGCTGCTGTGTTAAATCACACACATGTTTAAAATCAACAACTTACAACTCAACTCAGAATTTTATATAAATTTAGTAAAGTTCAACAACTTTGTCTTGTTGTATAGTAACAAGCAGGTGTTCTATAATACTACCTCCGTATCTATATGTTTGTCCACTTTCAATATAATAGTTCACTCATATATTATACAAAGTGAACGAACATATAGATACGGGGGGTGTACTATTTTTCCAGTTGTACTACTTGCCGAATAAATGTGTAGTGTTTTATAGAATTTGGTTCCTTGATCAAAAAGTGACTATCTTTTCATCCCAAATTGTTGTCATGATCCTTGCCACCCTATTTTATTAGGGATTTTATCGATAATCAATAAGATGATAAATCCTAAAAATAATACTGCCCGTTATTTAGTAGTTTATTAGGGAGTAATTTAATTTAACGACTTATCGAATGAGGTACCAAAATAAGAAATAGATATCGAAGGGAGTATAATATCCATAGTCAAAATCTCTTCATTTATTTTACCGACTTATTTATTTCCTTTAGTTGTTACCTCTTTATTTTATACTTAAAAGAAACTTCTGACCAAACCCACTTTACTCAACGAGAGTAAAAGCGCGGACCATATCAGATGCCCACCCTTAATCACTTCTAATCAAAATAAATCAACAATTCTCTTCCGCCATGGCACGATGGTCGCAATGTGCCTTTGTCGTGCCATACTGCCCCAGGCCCTCATCATATCGTGCACTGTTTTGGCTAAAATTTTACTTCCTCCCATTCTTTGGAAACGTACCATATGATTAAAATATACCTCACATATATTCAACTTAGGATAGGTTTCCAAAAAATGGGAGGGAGTATGTGTTACTCACCAACCCATCGTGTCAAGACACAAGTCATTTACTTTCTTGAACAACGGCCCGACCCCCAACCCGTCATACTGGACCGTGTCGGGCCGCCCTAGGGACATTCTTGAGTTGTCCCTTGGCACATATCATGAATAAGAGAACATTCCCATAAATAATACTCCGTAAAACAATGATATTACCACAATACCACATGTGTGGACTGTGTACCCATAATGTATAGTACAGTAAAATTTAGGATGCCTTGTTTCTCTAGCTTTAACAGCTTGTATAAATAACCTTCTCTACTTACACTTCTCTCCATTAAAACTAACACCAAGCTTGTAGCATAAGCCATTAATTAACCTATTCATAAGAAAACAGAGAAAAAAACATGGCACAAAGGGGAAGACCTGAGCAAATGGTAGATGCTGAATACTTGAAACAGATTGAAGGAGCTCACTCCGACTTTCGCAATCTCTTATCCCAAAACAAGCAGTTCGCTCCTACTATTCTTCGCTTAGCGTAAATCTTTCTCCTTTCTTCTCCATTCTCCCTTCTCCTTTCGACTTTTCTTCCCTCGCTTTGTTTGTTTGTTTAACTTGAGTGGCCGGGGGTGGGGGTGGTGCAGATTTCATGATGCAGGCACGTATGACGCGAAAACAAAGACAGGAGGTGTGAATGGGTCAGTTCGAAATGAGATGAGCACTCCCCCTAACGTTGGGATGCAACCAGCTCTTGATTTCTGTGGTCAGCACCTAGCTCAATCATCTTCTTTTAGCTAGCACCTCCTGTACTGTCTTTGTTTTCGCGTGATGTGTACTGTAATACTGTTGGTGTGGTTACAGAGCAGGTGAAAGTGAAGCACCCAAAGCTCACTTACGCCGATCTGTATCAGCTTGCTGGAGTTGTTGCTGTCGAGGTCACCGGTGGCCCCAAAATCCACTTCGTCCCTGGTCGCAAGGCATCCTATACTAACCCTACCTCTTACATGATACAAACTACTATAACTGAAACTGTTTTTTTTCAACTTTGTAATTTATAGGATGCCCCGCCGCAGCAAGACAAAGGAAGTCTTCCTAATCCCAATGGAGGTACACAAACACACACTCAAAGTAGTAGATTCTTATTAGAGCTAGCTTAGCATCAATGGTGTTTTTACTGATTTGAATGGTGTTATGTTCAGATAAGAAGCATTTGAGAGACGTATTTCAGAGGATGGGTCTCAATGACAAGGATATCGTGGTGCTATCTGGAGCTCACACACTCGTAACTTTCTTAAACGACTCTCTACTTTACTACTTATACTACTCGTATATGATCAGGTGTTCGAACTTGTGAGTTGTGATTCTAATTTTACTCTAAATATGGCTAGCTACTTAATTTCAGGGTAGGGCGCATCAGGAAAAATCAGGCTTCGATGGTCCTTTCACCAGGGACCCTCTCACCTTCGACAATTCCTATTATGTGTAAGTCCTCGACCTCGACCTCAAATATGCAAACAATTCTTCAATTCCTATCTCATACTATGATGTTGTTTGTATTCAGGTTGTTGATGCAGGGTGATACTCCGGGTTTGGTCAAATTTCCGACTGACAAAGCTCTGATGCAAGATCCTACCTTTCGTCGCTATGTTCAAATTTATGCCAAGGTATGAAACTCAAAAAATGAACTTAACTGTCGACATGATGACAACTCGTACTATGCATTTCCCTGTCGAAAACTCGATTCTTGAACATTGAGATGTTTGAATGTGTAACTTGCAGGATCAGAAGTTGTTCTTCAAAGACTACGCAGAGTCGCACAAAAAGATGTCGGAGCTTGGATTTCGTCCAAAGAAACAAGACTCTCATCACCGAAGCTCACACTCACACTCACAGTCGCATGATCAAGTAGCCCACCAGAGCCACCACCAGCATCATTGCCAGCAACACAACCAACAAAATCACTGCTCCCAGCCACAGCCACAGCCACAGTGCCACCCGCGTCCACCCTGTGGATATTTCTGAGTATCTTGGAATTTATGTATAATTATATATTCCGAGTATGTTATTATGTATAACTCAAAAAAGCCTAAGGGACTTACTGCCAATAATGGGAAATTAAAAGTATCCCTACCTTTATGGCTTAATGTAACCAAACAAGTTTCCATATATGAGAACTTAATTATATCATAGACTAATAATTGTCACATCGATCTATTTCCATTAAAATTGTCGCATCATCTCATGTATTTCCGAGTTCTTAATCACATGGTCAAACCAGAGAAGAAAGTACAATGTAGGAGTATTCAGCTCATCTGAGCTCCCCCTAACCCATGTATTACAATCACTTTCACCTGAAGAAAACAACGTCCTTAATATGAAATCGAAGACAACGGCTTTGAGCTCGTCTCGATGTATGCCATTGTCAAGCAATAATAGACACCATATAGAAACATCTATTACGATAATGATGATGAACAATGTTAAAACATCTAGCTAGGGCACGGAAAATGAGATGAAATTGTTTTCATGAAATTCCGCTTTCGGACCGGTATAATCCTCGCTAGAAATTCTGATTTCGTGAAAAAACGAAGAAGAATTACTCTACCATCACTTAGAAAGGAGGGGTTCAGGTTCGAGTTCTAGCTCTGGACGATGGTTGAAGGTCTAGAAATATTTTATCCTCTGATTTCACAATAAAGTGATTATTTGGGTCATAAATAGTCACGTTTTTTCCACCGACTATAGCACGGTGACGGATGGAATGAATATGCTTGTGAAATAAAGTTCAAAGCAAAATGAGGCTTTGAATCAACTTAAAGTCTAGGAGAGACGATCTCTTCATAAGTAATTGAGAGATCACTCGTAAGTACGAATGTGTCTTATTTTATATCTTATTCGTACTTATCTCATGATTAGATGTATCTCTAAATAACAACTTTGTTTGTACCACCTTTTATAACAAGCGTAACCCATTTATATTTGTATACTCCCTCCGTTTCCATGGATTGTTTGCCTTTGCTTTTGGCATCAAAGGAAAGAGATCCAATAAGAAAGTGACATGTGGAGCCAAACTCATGAGAACGATCAAATTACATATAAAAAACATTCCTAAAATAGAAAGGCAATCAATTCATTGAGACATCCCAATATGGAATAAGTAAATAATTCATTGGGACGGAGGGATTACTTTTTTAGGTTAAATTTTATTAAGCTTGATACTACCGTTACCTTTATTTGTAATTGATCTCTCAATAAACTTACCAAAAAAACTATCGGTCAGTAGACATAATTACTTATCAATCAAAACAATGGTTCAAAAAAGAACTTGATACCATCACATAGCTAGTGGTATGTGGCATCTTTGTATGGCGATAGTAACACCATAATGGAAACAGTTTTTTGAACGTGTGTCGTGGACACATGTTAATAAGTTAATTAAGGCACGATTAAAATAGATATCGTATAAATATGGTAAATAAAACTTAATATTTCAACTTTTCATGATATTTATCATGGTTAATCTTACCTTGATTAAGTTATTTAATCTGTTCCCAATGGACAAACGTTCACATGTTAGAAAAACCGTAATTGTTCACTTGCACCTCGTGATGATGAATGTGTGTAGTGTTTTATGGAATTTGGTTCCTCATCTGTTTGAAAAGTGACCAGTTATTTTACGAAGTACTCCGCATTTGTTAACAAATATTATTTCATAAATTAAATTAGGAATCTTTATATGGACCAATTTAAAATTAAATATTCTATATTAGGATAAGTTCGTAAAAGATACGGAGTAGTTAGCAATTGAAAGGTGAATATTTCATAGTAACTACATAAATATCTAGATTGTTACTTATATTGTGCTCTCAAGGAAAATACATCAAAAATGTCTTTGTCTAATGGTTAAACTAGATTAATACCAAAGATGTCGTATTGTTTTAGGGAGTTGTTTGGTTGCCCATCTCCTCGAAAATTGCCAAGGGTGTTCATCCGGTTCTAAGAACCGGGGCCCAAACCCAAGAGGGTCTCATAATATAGACAGTTTATGCAAAATTATTAACAGTAATTGCTTCTGAGCCCAGTGGTAGATAGCTAGCCCAGCATTAGGGAGGTCGTGGGATCATAATTTTTTTCAACCAATCATAGTGCTTGAATTGCCTTTTCTCTGGTTATTAACTCATTAGTGCTATTAAGAATGTGAAATCATAATAAATGGTTAAAAGACTTATAAAAAAATTTATCCATAAGGTGACTTATATTATACTACTATGTATGAAATGGAGATAGTACAATATTAGTATTTGAAAATACTATGTCTCGTTACTTGTACTTTATACACTTAATGTTTGAAAAACGAGTGCAATATATAGGTTAAATAACTAAGTAGAAGGTATTATATTTGCGTCGGTAAAAAATTAACACAAAATACTTTTAAAATTATATATCAGGCTGTTTATTTGAATTTAATATACAAAGATACATTATTTTTAATACGAGTACGATTCTTCTTTTTAATATGGGCCTCAATTTAAAATTTAGAACAGGGCCACCCGTAACCATTTGACGGCTCTAATGGGGAAGTTACTCACCAAGCCCCCAGCCCTTATAATCAATCTCGGTAACTTTATCTTTTCATGATGAACCAAACCAGCCCTTATAATCTCAATAAAATTTTGGTTGTAAAACCCTACACAAACTGATCTGTTTGACTGTTTGTCATGTCTTAATTCAATATCTATCTAATTTCAAATTCTTGTTTCGAGAAGGTTGATCTCAAAACCAATTAAAGTATATTTCGAATCTATATATTCTAATTGGGAGAATGTTTATAGCCCATGTGTACCTAAAAAAATTCAGGATGCCTTGTTTTTTGTCAGCATATATGAGCTTTGTATAAATACACATCTCCACTTACACTAATCTCTCCATTAAAATAACTCCAAGCTTACCTACAATTGTCATAAGAAAAAGAAGAAGAAGAAGAAGATGGCACAAATGGGAGGATGTGGGCAAATGGTGGATGCAGAATACATCAAACAGATTGAAGGAGCTTACCAAGACTTTTACTGTCTACTATCCCAAAACAAGCCATTTGCTCCTACTATTCTTCGCCTTGCGTACGTAATATGCTTTACGTTACTCCATTTCGTTTCTTCTTCATGTTTTATTTCGACTTTCAACGAACAGAATCCTTAAACTCGAGGGTGCTATGCTGCAGATTTCATGATGCAGGTACCTATGACGCGAAAACCAACACGGGAGGTGTGAATGGATCAGTTAGAAATGAGATGAGCACTGCACCTAACGTTGGGATGCAAGCTGCTGTCGACTTCTGCGGTCAGCTGCGCTGCTTATAACCCATCTTCTCTTTTAAATCTTCCGATATAAAACCGTCTCATTCCGAGAGTAACATGATTTTTTGGTGGTTGCAGAGCAGGTGAAAGTGAGGAACCCTAGGGTCACTTATGCTGATCTTTACCAGGTACATACATACATTTTTTTTAGTCTGTCTTGGGTTGTTATTGAACATTAATATGGTTTTGGATTGGACGATGATCATCAGCTTGCTGGAAAAGTTGCAGTAGAGGTCACCGGTGGCCCCCAAATTCCCTTCATCCCTGGTCGCAAGGTATCCCTGACCTTAGTCATATACATATATTTAGTTGAGCGAGCCTGATACAGGTTTTGGTTGACATAGTTCATCTATTTATTACGAGTATATATACATAATCATTTTGTATTTCGGACTTGGTGATATAGGATGCCCCGCCGCAGCAAGACAAAGGAAGTCTTCCTAATCCCAATGGAGGTACACAAACACACACTCAAAGTAGTAGATTCTTATTAGAGCTAGCATCAATGGTGTTTTTACTGATTTGAATGGTGTTATGTTCAGATAAGAAGCATTTGAGAGACATATTTCAGAGGATGGGTCTCACTGACAAGGATATCGTGGTGCTATCCGGGGCTCACACACTCGTAACTTTCTTAGACGACTCTCTACCTATACTAATACTCGTATATGTTCAGGTTCTCGAACTTGTGAGTTGTGATTCTAATTTTACTCTAAATATGGCTAGCTACTTAATTTCAGGGTAGGGCGCATCAGGAAAAATCAGGCTTTGACGGTCCTTTCACCAGGGACCCTCTCACCTTCGACAATTCCTATTATGTGTAAGTCCTCGACCTCAACCTCAACCTCAAATATGCAAACAATTCGTCAATTCCTATCTCATACTACGATGTTGTTGGTATTCAGGTTGTTGATGCAGGGTGACGCTCCGGGTTTGGTCAAGTTTCCGACTGACAAAGCTCTGATGCAAGATCCTACCTTTTGTCGCTATGTTCAAACTTATGCCAAGGTAAGAAAGTAAAAGCAGAAGTAACCCATCAAAAATGGGTACACACTTGGACAATAAAGGAAGAATCTAGAATTAAAATTTTGGAGTAGCGAGTTCATTATATTTGCAGTTTTGCTACTAGCTAGATTCCTCCTCCTGTTGTACATGGTAAGCTAACTTTTGAAACTTGCAGGATCAAAGTGCATTCTTCAGAGACTATGCTGAATCACACCAGAAGATGTCTGAGCTCGGGTTTCTTCAGCCAAATCAACCGCCTCACGGTCATCATTCACTCTTGAACCCACTCCTGTACCCTCTCAAGCCGATCCTAAACCTCAAGCCGATCCTAAACCCCCTCAAGCCAATCCTAAACCTCAACCCACTCCTTAACCTAAACCCCAACCCTAACAACAACAACAACCAGAACCCGAATGATTCCCAGTACGGCCAAAACCAGTGCCGCCCATGTGCACCCTGTGGACATAATTGAGCATGAGCTTCTGTCTACCGACACTTCAGCCAAAACCAGCGCTGCCCACGTCCACGTCCACGTTCATTTCCTATATTATCTCAAGTACTATGTAAAAGCCTAAGGATTTCAAATTTGAGATTTGAGATTTATCCCCACCTTAGGCTTAATGTAACCACGTTCGCATTTCAAATTTCAATACAACCATGCTTATTATTAAGCATCATCTCGTATTTGACGGAAATAATTTTCTCACAAAGCTTATAAGATTACAAGAATCGACGAAAAAAAAAAAGAAAACTAGCAAAATACATGAGAATTATTAGTAGAATCCTAATTTTTAGAATTATTAGAATTCTAAATTGTTGTGTGGTAGCTCTTTAAACTAATCAAACAGGGAGTTATTACTACTACCATTACACCATAGGAGAACAAGTGCATCTCCTACTACTTTAGCTTAATTAATTAAATTAATTAATTATTAATCAATAAATTAGAACTAAGATTAATGAATAAGTAATGTATCCATATTCTTAAGCCCTAGGACTTAAGGACAGTGTTATATCTTGAAAGACCTTCAACCTTGAAGCACCACCCTTATCTTGAAACTTACTGGACTTGTTGTTTTCAGACTTTTCTGCATCAATGGTGTTCAAAACTGCAGAAATTATAGCATCTTCGAAGTCCTTATCATCGGGTAAAACATCCTCGAAAGACCGTCTCAGTATCTTATTCTCCCTCTCCTGACTACCACCACCACCACCACCACCACCATTCTCACTCACCTTCTTCTTACTCTGTTCTTCTTCTTTAACCTTCCCTATCTCGACATTACCGGATCTCGTCCTCTTTAACCTCTCACTGATCTGATTCCCTCCTCCTAACTTCGACAAGTAAAACGGCTGCGCATCGATGTTGAAATTCCCAATTGGTTTTGGTGGAAAAAGTTGACTCCTACTCTTAGGCATAACATTGGGGTTCAATGAGGAATTATTGATGTTTTCGTCCGGGAATTCATCGTTTGTTTTCACGACGGTATTATTCGAGGAGGACGATGAGGATGAGTAGGTTTCTCTGCAAGGTTGAGGTTGCCAGATTGAGGAAGAACACAGGAAAGTATTGAAAAGCCTACTCTGTTCCAAAACAGAGTCCCCTGCTTTCAACATCATCTCTGACTCCAAATCACCAAGCATCTGTTGCGCCCTCTCGTAAGCCTTGAGGTGAGAGTCCATCCCCCTCGGCCCGTCCGCCATAGCCGGCTTCACCCGTCTCAGCGTCTCCTTCGCCTCAACTATCCTCCCTTGTTTCATCAGACAAATGCCCAAATTACACATCTTGTTGTTGTCTGCTGCAATTGACAGTGCTCTTCTGTATGCATCCTCTGCTTCTATGTAGTTGTTCTGCTGCATCAGCGCCCATCCCAAGTTCCCCTGTTTACATAAATTTTATCGAAATGAGACAATCATTTGTGAACGAAGCGAGCAATACAGTAATACTAGAAGTGGTTTCGGGTTACGAATTCTTACCAACAAGCGAGTGGCTTCTTGCTCAACTGAGACCTGAAACTTCTTCCCTTGAGATCGAGCAGTTTTCGTTCTTTTTCCATTAAAGGCAACACCTTTTTGAATCAAGTAAAGCTTGTGCCGCAATAGCGATATCTGATCATCTAATCTCCCACATCGCTGAAATATTTAAATCGACACAATTAACTCAATTGGGGTTCGATTCTCACCTGCAACTAATTAAGTCAGTTGTATAAGGGAAGTACCTTGAAGAGATCAAGGAGAATGTTGTCAAGAGACTCTTGAGCTTGTTCAGAACAACGGCTTCGCAACGATTTGATAGCTTCAATGGCTTCATCAGCACGATTTTGTTGTTTCATCACAATCGCCATGTCTTTCAATGCACTATCAACTCTATCCCCTGCATTAATGGCTGCCCAAAACAATGGAATCGCTTTCTCCGGATCTTTATCTACCAACTGCTCATCAACCCACCAACCCAAATCTCAGATTAACCACACCCCAATACTAATAATTACTCCACTAATTTGAAAAAAAAAACGATTTTTCTAACGTGTTACTCGTATTTGTTGGGTTGGATTGGATTGGATTACAAACCTGGACATGTTTGGCTCGGACATAGGGAGTGTCACCAATGGGAACCTTGTGGGTGACATGGAATGATTCGGACCGGGTTCTCGAGATTGAGAGGGGTTTGGCAGGAGAGCAAGGAGCGGAAATCGACTTTGAAGGTCTGAATCCAGGAGGACCGTTCCACATCTCTTGCATCATTATCTCTTAATGACGTTTTAGTGTTAATGATGCAGATTATATTAGTGTTAATGGGAGATTAGTGAAGAAGTGTAGAGAGGGAGAGATGTAGGGAGGGAGAGGTAAGGAAATGGTGGGAGGAAGGTGGACATTTTATTTAGTTTGAAAATTGTAGCCGTTGTACAACGGTCAGAATCATTGTTGTTGTTGGATTAAGTAGCCGTTGAGGATTTAGGCGTATTCCGGGCGTTACGATTACGGACGGGCTTTGGAATTGGGCCAAAATGACATAAACATGATTAATCTAATTGTCATGGACTTGTAATAATAAAAATGTTTGTTTTACTAGAGACGGTTTCATTTAAATTTAATGAATAAATAATTTATTAAAAATTGTTATCAAAGTATCACGTATAAATTATCGTCTCTTTTAGATTAATTTTTGTAATCCTTCATTTAATAAAATTCTTGTTTTAGTTTTTGCAGGCATGCAAAATTAAGGATTGTTGACAATATCGCGATATTACTAATCACGATGAGCAAGAATTCTCTCCATTTCTTATTACTTCGTACATTATTTTAATACATAAATCTAATCAATCATATATACTAAAGCTAATACTCCGTACATTATTATTTTACCTACAACTCATCATTCATTGCTTTTACTTTTTATCGTTAGATCGTTTTAAAATTGAATCGGAAGTGTTAATACGAAATGGAGAGGATCTTATTGCAATTAAGAGTGTATATACTCACTCGCTTAAGTCGCTTTCTACAAATATTTTATTAGTCTGATAATAAAAAACGTTGAAGAACTGTGATTTAGAATAATAATTTACAAATTAAGTATAGGTATTGAAACACTACGTTTGCATTTTATTGTATAAATATTGTGTACATTAATGAAGAAAAAAAGGCCTTTAAATTTTGAAGTTGAGCAAGAAAGTTCGAATCTCCATAGGACCAAGCTCAACCACAAGGGTTGAAGCATCGACTGGACCGCCTCGAACAGGTATCTGCTTTGCAGTATCGCTCTTGTCGTTCTCGACTTTCCATTCTAGCCTTCTCATCTTTGACCTCTCCTGGTTTGCTGATAAACTCATCTCTTTCACCTCTTCTATCTGTCAAAAACTCAAACTCATGTTATCAGCTAGCTTTCTTACTGATTCTTGACAGTACAGGGAATTATGCTTATGGGACGCGACGCGAATGAAATCATTATACCGTTTTTCCAGCGAAAATCTTTTTGAGTTCAACTATCGCCATCTTCGAATATACAGCATCTTCACCCGCCTAAGTAAATTGAAACAGAAATGCAGGAAATAAAGTGAATGTTTCAGTATATATATGAGGAAATGACTTGAAATAGATCGGGTTTACCTCATAGAGATGAGCCAGTCGAAGTAGTACAGTCTTGTCTTCCAGCTCCTGCAGAGTTATCAATGCAACATTACGCGGTAAACTGTAGTTTGGATCCATGGACGTAGCCTTTGTTACTCGAGTTGCATTCCAGTTGTCTGAATTCTGTACAACAGTTCATACATTAGACTTCTCACGTCGACATCCAGTTACATTGATTGATATCCAGTTCACGAGAGGGTTAAGACTAGGTAACCTGGAGGATAGGTCTCAAAAAAGTATACCTCGTGAGCAAAAGCCAGAAGAAGTGGGGAGTATATTTCTTGACCGGTAGTTCTTCGCCATTGTGCTCCTTCTCCTAACTTGTGTATATTCATATAATACTGGCCACGAATCTAGACGAGACGACCAAGAGATGAAAAGTAAATACTCCGTGTTTTAAAGCAACATATCATGGAGAAATTGAGAGTAGTAGACAGGAGGGTCATACTGTAAGTCCTTCACATTTGTCATCCACACACACTTGTTCATTGAGGGCTTCTTCGACACCTCTACCGTCATCAGAAAGTAAACACCTTTACTTGAAGGGAAGAGCGGATCAGGAGGGAGAAAGCGGTCAGTTTACAAGGTTAGACTACATTATCAGAAAGTGCAGGCTGCCTTACCTGTGGAGCATTAACTCGATTTCACCATCATGAATGCTGGATCCTCCTGTTGCACGATCAACCAAGACCGAGAACTCATGGCTACTGTCATTCATGTGTATTCCAAGGTTTATCTGACAAGATAATCAAGGTCGTCGAGGCATTTTAGATTGCCCTGTTATTTTGGACTCAACTGAAAAGAAGTTGAAAAGAACGTGGCCTAATACCGGATAGTAGTTTCCAGCAACTGGCTGATTGACCACGAGATTCCAATCTTCCCTGTGATCCCGAACCTGATGGAAAAGAATACAGCAGACTCTGAAAAACATAGACCAACTAACGTAAGGAAAAAAATAGTGAGAAAAACTGAAAAACTTGCCCGTTTCAAGATATCTCGTCCATTGGAGTCTGTATAGAACTCCTTATTTGTGGGTAAGTTTGTTGTGAGCCGCGTGATCACCTCTTTACCTCCGTCAAAAACAGGAATCGGGCCAATCTTTGACAAAAAAAATGTTGAAAATCATTCATTTTCATCACAATGTAGGATCGGAATTCAGAAGAAATATATATAGCCAGATGCTGCTTACAGTGTACTCCACTTCAGCATGGTCTTTATGCTTGTACAGCCGCGTCACCTGGTATATCCAAGAGTCATACTGCTGGTGGATTTCATCTACAAGCGGCCCACGTACGACCTTCATAGGCTCCTATATATACAAAGGCAGGTTGATCTCATTTATCGAACTGCAAGTATAAAGCGAGACAGTCAACCTGAATGTGAAGAGTTTGGAGTTGATACCGTGCTGTTCACTGCGAATGGATCACCAGAGGGTCGAAATAAGTATGCACCAGAACCCTGCAAATTATACGCAGTATGTACTTCGTACGTTGATAATAGTTTCATGTGATGCCTAAATGTAACTAAATTCATACCTGACCAAATTCGCCTGTACTCGATGCATATTCAAGAAAACTTTGCTGCACTGGTAGTAAAACCTACAGCATGTGAAATTTTAAACTTTGGCCAACTGACGCAGATTATTATTAGAAACAGACAGGATATAGTGACCTATCTCACCTTTGTTTCGGCATTAAACATATTGAGCAATTGACCAGATGGAGAAAACGACATCTTCAAATTTCCTGGTCCAACAACTGTCTGATTCTGCTGAATGTCCATAACAACTGAATTGCTTCTTTTGATCCCTTTTATGGGATATACAACAGCAAAAGAAGAGATGAGTCGATGAGCAAAGCAAATATATATACCACCTGTTCTTTTGGACTGAAGTAGGCTAAACGACTGATCTGAAGTGAAAGGTAGTAAAAGAGCTTACCTTTACTGTTTCCCTGAGAAATGAAGTAGGTACTCCAACCCAATGGCGGTACAGAGACACCGAAACAAATCCAAAATTTAGGGACTGTAGTTGATGTTACTCCGAGGTAAGCCTTTGTATATAAGTTCCTCAGATTTATCGTTACATTATCCATATCAATATATTGTGTTTCCACCACATTGCCCGAAACATCTTTAACCAAAAGGTTAGCATTGTCAACCTAACCACGAATTCTCTTATAAGTCAGTCTACATGTCGAAAAGTACAGATTTATAGGTAGAATTCGATGAACAAAATGCTGACCGGGATTCTGATGACTTCTGTACGATTCCATCCAAGCGGATTATATGCCACGACAACCTGCAGAAATCATTAACAGTAATGAACTGTCGAAAAGTAAAGCTTATTAGTAAGAAGTGAGGTTCAGAAGAAGGATTAATTACCAAACTTTGCCCTGTTTGGAATGCTTTCTCAGTTGGTGGGCAGTAGCTTATGTTGAGAAGCTGACACTGAGAGATCAGAAGATGTTAACAGAAATGATTAAAGAAACAAATAACAGCCGACACAAAATCGATCATCAAGACAATTATTCCTGTTTTAAACATTACCTGTTCGAATTTAATGGATGCATTGCATTGAGTTTTCGATTTTGCATCCACAAGGCATCCTAGTGCTGAATTTGTCACCACTTCTGCCTGTACAAAATCACCCAAAATATATTTTCATGACGCGAATATGAGATCGAACATCGGCTATTCATTATTCATAAGCTGAGTGATCAATTATTACCTCAGAAGTCCCGGCAGCCAGGCGTTTCATATAGTCGTTTGTAGTGTGCTGCTTAGCAGTTCCAGTGATAGCATCATGGTGCTGCGCTGTGCCTAACGCATCACCTAAACTCAACGTGTTTGGACCCGTTGTGTTTCTCCCTATAAGATATTCCAGCTGACGTGCGGCCTAATACATAAGATAGAACTATGTTGAAATCAAATACTCCCTTGCTCGATCTCAATGATAAGACAGTTGAGGCACACATTACCAGAAAATATCCGCTCAGAGACCTAACATATCGTTTAAAGGCAGGCCGACTTGAGAAAAAACCAGTCCAATAAGCATTTTCAACGTCCGCATACCTGTGAACAATTTGAACATCAGAGACTCAACATGTAATGAAGAGCTCATATGAGAATCACTGCTTTACTCACGGAAAATAGTCGTGATATTTGAGTGGCCAAGTTTCGTTTGCAGCGTGTTTAGCATCGACATAGGCAGAAGGGGTTGAATAGAGAGCGTTCACTCGTCCATCCTATAATAAACATAACATAATTCAGATTTGTTGACGAATATATTTGCCTCAGAATTAAACTGTTTTAGACGAGATGGCATCACAGATTCACAGATAATATACCTTGTTGACATAATGAATCAATTTGTCCATTTGCTTGAACCAGGATTCGGCATACTGGTATGAAAAATCATCGCCCATCGTCCACATGATGTGGTTTGTTCTTGTCACATTAGCCTACATAATAAAGGGTACTTGGATAACCATTGAGCTTGGATGAAAAGAAAGAGAGTACGTTCTGAAAGCTGAAGCGACAATGACAAACACTCGTACTTGATATAAAGCGGAATCAATGAAATCCTTGACTCGTTCAGCAACATTGTAGTCATATAAAACAGGATTATCCTACCATCATAAAATGAATAGGATGAGAGGAAAGACAGACAAAAAAATAATGAAGTTTGTCGTGTGCATTCGTTTTGCTGTACAAACTAGAAACCTGGACGGGTATGGATCGGTAATCATATACTTCAAAATGAAATGGCTCTGGCGGTCCATAGTGAGCAGAAAATGCATTGGAGAAGATCTAGCAGATAATCGAGAACATCAAACATCAAACATCAAACTGTAAGAACAACGGTGAACTCAAGTTGACAGTCGGGTTAAACCTGAGAAGAGCTACCAAGCGTCTGTGAGCCACGCCATATTGTTTCAAGAGATCTTTGATCCTTACGTCTATCTTTGTCTTGATAGTCGATTCTTGCAAAGTGCACAGAATCGAATCCCAGCTAAATCAAAACACAAAAACATTGAATAATGCTTATTATTGTTATAGCCCTAGCTGAAAATACAGGATTGAATACGTACCTCGGCCCCAAGGAGGTAGGCCTGTACTGCAGAATGTCCGAAAGGGTCAATCTGCCATCCAACGCGAGGTGTCTTGTTAAACTGTTGCATTATATAGCCGTGACCTAGAGTCGTCTGATCAATCATGTCTATGTAATGGGTTGTCGCTTCATCATGCATACACCACCCACCATTACTGCATCATCATATATATACAGTTATACACACACTGTAGTATGTTTTAACAAAGCTATAGAAGAAAGATTGAGTTGAAGAGCATTACACGAACTCCAATTGCCCGGCATCAACAAGCTTTTTCACAGCTTCTTGAATTTCCGATTCTTGGATCTTCCACCACCGCTGAAAGAAAGCCTGAATAATCCATATAAATACTCGTATTATTAATTCAGATCGATCACATTGCAAGTTTGCAACGCTTCAATGTATTTCCTGTAAGGCAAGTAGCTAACCTGTTCGGCATAGACAAATTTCCTGTTGGGATCACGTCGCAGTGCTTCAACAACTGAATCAAGCACATTCTCGATGCAAGCATTCTACAGACAGACACATTCAGAGAACAATATTACTCGAAGATCTTAATGAAAAACCAAAAAAAAGATTTTGAAAAAGAGACAGTAGTGTAACCTGAATGGTAGCATTTGATCCAACAAAGTACTGATCAACTGTCTTTAACCATCCAACATCATCGTGCGAATGTGAAACCAAATGGACATTCAGCTTGCCATCGACAACACCAGCACCGGTATTGTATTTTACACAAAGGATTGAATCAAATGACCAGAAAGTGACTAGAACGAACACAGAAACAAAGATAATACTCCTAGTAGATTTCCCCATTTACACTTGCAGGAACTCACACCTCACACATTGATTCATTCATTCAACATAACACTTCATTTTATAACACTTGAAAAATGAGAAAGAAAGAAGGAAGGAAAATAATTACGTCAAATGTACTCAGAAGTAATGCTCCCAAAATCCTGATTTTGTACTCAAAATGGATTTCCCCAAATCAAGAAAGCTACACTGGTAGCATTAATTACTGACATACTATAACATTCATAGCCTAAATAAGATCATCGAATTTGGGCTCAGGCTCAGGTTCATGTTAACCTATCCACGATATCTAGTCTTGACCAGTAGCTAGCCTAAGACATCTTCAACGACCCCTGATATCCTCTTAATACTAAATACTCCTTATCTTTTGTTTTGTGGTTCACATCAGAAGTTGAAGGCATCAAATACAAAGAATAATAATGTAGGTGTTGTTTTTCTTATGAATGGGGTCCCAAGATCAGAATTATACTACAAAACAATATTGCAACTATGATTTCACCATGCACACCAACACATGGACATCGGACACCCATGTTAAATTTGTTCCTTGTTAAGATGAAGGTACTCTGCACATGTAATAGTTCCAAGTTCGAGGGGTCTATGATGCGACTGAATGCATTATTTGTTTCACGAAAAAAACAACGGACGTTTATGTAGTCTCTATGATACAGTGATCTACTCCGATCCATGAATAAGAATCATCGCTTTCAGTTATCTTATCAGTATCACAACGTAAATCGATCTCCCTTGATATCAGTCTAATAATGCTAAATCTCTTTAGTTTTGTAAAAGTTGAAGGCGTCAAATACAAAGAATGTATGCAGATTTTGTATGTGTTTCTCATCAGAATAATAATACTCCGTACAAAACAGCATGCAGAAGAATTAATATTGCAACGACCATGAGTTCACCATGCACAGTACAGCAACACATGGACATGGGTAGAACTGACAAAAGCGGATCCGACCCGACTTGCCCGAACCCCGACCCGTTAGAACCCGATAATAATGTAGTCACCCAAAACTGCTTGTGGCCTGAGACCCGACACAACCCCGATAACCAATGACCCGACCTGACCCGAACCCAACTTGACCTGAAAGAGTTGCTGACCCGTTAAGACCCAAACCCAACCCGAATGACCCGATTGCCACCTTTAGACATGGGTCATTGGATACACTAGACGAA
This sequence comes from Agrostemma githago, assembly GCA_958450325.1. Taxonomy (NCBI): domain Eukaryota; kingdom Viridiplantae; phylum Streptophyta; class Magnoliopsida; order Caryophyllales; family Caryophyllaceae; genus Agrostemma; species Agrostemma githago. The sequence goes on from OY288248.1 coordinate 3,047,552, forward strand.
GGTACCTTGCACAATATATAGTTCTTCGTTAGACAAAAGACAAAGATTTGGAAGACGTTTACGGAGTAATACTTGTTTCTAACATCACTACCAAAAATCAAAATTTAAGTCGTCCAAATTAAAATTAGTTGCTGAAAAACTGAAACCCAATTGATGATTAAGCAGAATAAAGCGTTAGAAATAAGGAAAATTGATGGGAATTGAAACTATTTACGATAATCGCTGGAAATAATAAGGAAAATTAGGGAATTATTGTGGATGAGATATTGGGATGGATCATAATTCATAAATATGAGTTCGGAATTCCCGGGGATTTCAAATCTGCTGCGCTAACAAAACCAATTTGTAAAAAGTATTGATCCGATTAATAGTTTAATCAAACAGCCCAAGTTACTGAAATATTGATACAAATGGCGTTAAAGTTCTCTGAAACTAACGGTTGCAACAAACAATTACATATCATAAGATAAAGGAGACATGTTGGCGCCCGTGGCCTAATGGATAAGGCGTTTGACTTCTAATCAAACGATTGTGGGTTCGAGTCCCACCGGGCGTGTATTTGTTTGTTTTTATGTCACTTTCTCATTGGATCCTACCTTGGTGCCAAAAGGAAAGACAAACCATTCATTAGAACGGAGGGAGTACCATTTTTTATTTTAGACCTCAATGTTTGTTTGTTTTTCAAACTCAAAATGTTTTCATTTTTTATTTTTCAAACACTAATAAACTGGCTATTAACCTACAAATGTATGGTAACCTACAAAAGTATGGATATTCCTTCAAATTGAATTGACATCCCGTGTCGAACACCGACAATCGTGGCCACTATGAGACACGTGACAAAGCATTTCAGACACTTATAAAATCGTGTTCAATTTTTCTAATTTATACGTTTGTGGTGTTTAGACACATTTTTTTAAATGTATGAGTCGTCTGACTTTTAATCAAATGGTTACGGGTTTGAGTACAAGGTTACGATTTTATTTCAAAAAAGTTATTAATCGTGAAACTGTCTCATACGAAGTCGACACTTGAATTAATGGATCTTCAAAATAGAGAACAAGGATATACTGTAAACCCTAATTGTTCACTCGCTATAAAATCCCTCTTGTTTGCTCTGCCTCGCAAAACCCCAATCTCTCTCGATTCCTCGAACTTCTCTTCCTTCGGATTTCGGTAAAATATTGTAAGAGTGCGATGGAATAGACCAACCACAAACAAAATCGTGTCGATGAGAAACGCCTAGTTAACCTAGAAAGCTAGACATTTTTGGACAACGACAATCGTGAGACATATGACAAAACGTTTGAAACACCTATAAGTTCATGTTCATTTTTTCTAAACCGTGGCATTTGTACACAATTCTTTGTGACGCTGTAAACCGTGGCCTAGACAATTCTCTGTGACGCTCGTGGTATAATGGATAAGGCGTTTGACTTCGACATGAATAATCAACCATGAACCACCAAGAAAATTGCGTCCAGTCACCAAGAAATTTGGGATCAACGGATACCTTCAAATTAATCAAGCGTCCAGTCACCAAGAAATTTGGGATCAATGGATCATACACCTTCAAATTAATCAAGCAAGTGCTCGTGGCTTAATGGATAATGCATTTGAGTATTTGACTTCTAATCAAATGATCGTGGATACAGAACTACATTGACTGAATCCATTTGCTCCTTGATTGCCCGATTTTGCTGCCTTCTCATTTTATGCGTGTAAATGTGTAAGGTTGGATTGGTGAATGCATTCGCGACTTGATTTCCCAATGTTGCTGCCTAATTCACAGGTTGATTTTTCCGTCTTGTTATTATTCTCATTTTTGTTAGCGTAATGGATAATGCATTTGATTTCTAATCAAATGACCGTGGGTACAGAACTTGTCAGACACCTATAAAATTGGCTTGAAAAAGATTTTGAGTTCGATTCCCAGAACACATGTTTTTCTTTGTTTTCTTCCTAAACCAACCACCAATAAATTTGCGTCTGCTTACCAAGAAATTAATACCGTGGCCTAATGGATAATGCGTTTGACTTCTAATCAATTAAACAATTTTTCTTTGGTTTCACCCTTAATCGATGTCCCGTGTCGAACCCCGACGTCCGTGACAAAACATTTGAAGCACCTATAAAAGTCCAAATTTTCTAATTTATTCGTAAACTACGTACGGGCCGTGGCAAAACATTTGAAGCACCTATAAAAGTCCAATTTTTCTAATTTATTCGTAAACCATGGGCCGTGGCATTTGTATTCATTGTTTTCAAATATTTCAATAGCAGTGGTAGAAAACGAAAAAACAGGAGGGTACAACGTAAACTCTCCAAACCATCTCGAAATTGATTAGATGACGTAAAAGGAGTTGTATATTTGAAAGAAGCTTTATTTCTTCCCATTTTCATTTTTGACTGGGTCTCGGATCTCCGAATCTCTTGTACCGTCTATTTTTATTAACGGATAACAAAATATAATGTTTGTACTATCATACTCCGTATTAAATAGTGCTAAGACACGTTTAGCTTAAACTACTCAGATTCATTTTAAAACCACCTCCCTTTTTTATTGTAAAGACACAACAATCAATTATTATCCTACTGTCTCTTTTTTCGGATGTGGATTATCTTATTATCCTACTGTCTCTTTTTTCGGATACAAATTATCTTGATGTTTGTTGATTTGTTAATTTCTCCGCCCTATACTGAATTCCTAAAATCGTCGCTAATTACAAACCGTTCATTTAGTTGTTGGTTAATCATGACTTGTATAGGAGACCAATGAACTAATAAAGCCTTAAAAAATGGGCATTTGCCCTAGAGTATAGTTTACTGTTTTTTCAATCATAATCAAGTCGCTGTCCAAATTCAATGTGCCGGCATGGTCTTCGACATGCTGGGTCATTGTATAATCACAAATTCTTGTTTGTGACAGAGATATCCGTCACAAACAAATGACGGGCCAAATAGATACCAAATAGAGGGATAAGATAGAAGTGAGGATGATGGTATCTGGATAAATAATTGTCTTTATCCCCTCTACTTGACCCGTCTTAAGCTTGCGATAAATATATCCGTCGCAGAAGAGACCAACTGATGTATAATATTTTTACATACTGTATGTCAGTATATATTTGTGATTTACTTGAAGTACTAGTACTAGTCATGAGAAACACGTCCTCAAAAGTCAAACTTGAAATGTAATGTTGCTTTTCATTTGTTTTGTTCGATTTGGCCAAATATTGGTAATTAATCCCCACAAAAAGAATTTTTATGTGCCGTCATGTTCCTTGGAGAATCTTGGTTTTGAGCCATTTATTTATTTTTGATTGAAATAAAAATTGTAAATATGAAGTAATAATATAAAATTAAATAAATGATCAAGACGAAAAAAAAAAATCGCCTAGGATAGGGATATCTAGAAAAAGGGTGAGGTGTCAATACCTCCTTCACTTATTTCCCGCTCAATCTACATAACCTCACTGTTAGTGGGCCAAAATACCATTTGTTCTTTATTTATGCGTTCATCTATGTGTTCATTATAGAATAAGAAGGGTGGCCCATAAACTTGTGTCCATTAAAGTTTGGTCTTCCACAGATTAAGTTTGGGTCATTACAAAAGCTTTTTAAAATTTTACTCCGTACGAGTATATACTAGCTACTCGCTCCGGTTACTATTTTTTGTTCCATATCATGAATAGTTGTGAGAGGTATTTTAATGAAATTTGGCAAAAAAAATACTGATTGGAGGGAGTAAAATACAAGCTCTTTTTTCTATCGCCTAAAGATTAAACAACAATTTAAGCTTAAAAATATTATGAACAAATCTTATATTAAGAGAACAAATTATTCAGAATTTTTCTTTGAAAACCTAGATAAGAAAAGTAATGATATTTGATGCCTTTATTGGTAATTCATTAATTTTTACAGTGATAATAAAAAATTTGTTACATGGACGTCTATAATTATAAAATATATTATTACGTATCACTTAAAAAGTTGTAAAATCATGTCATTAAAAATCTTCTAAAATAACATTTCGTATGATTACTACAGGTTTCACAAAAATTAGTCGTATATTTTGATAAATATTGAGAAGTATGATTGTCTCGAAAAATATGAATGACATATTAAAAAATAGTACGGATTACTGTAATATTTATTTTAGAATACACATTTAATGTTATTAGTTAATGTCCTTATTTTAATTATGTTAATTTCAAATTATTTTCTCAAATAAAAATATAAATATGAAAAATATGAAGAAAAAAATAATGAATTGTTAAATCAACATTTATTTTGTATAAACAATCAACTAAACATTAAACTTCTATATGTACCGTGCTGGGCACGGGGTCTACACTAGTATTCATATAACCTAATTACTCCATGGCTAACTTTACATCTAGGTGCGATCCGTTAGTAGTGTTTGAAGGAAGAAATTTGGGAGGCGGACTCAAACACAAATTATTGATTGTAATTAGTATATACCCTGTACTCAGAGACTTGCGTTATACTCCGTACTCACAAATTTGGAGATATATCAGACATATTGACATACTCCCTCCATTCGTAATCTTTTGCCCCATTTCTGAGAAGTATTTTAATGAAACGGGGTAAAAGATAGTGAACGGAGTGACTATATTATATTTAAAGAATACTCCGTACAATATATTTCAATATAGCATAGAGAATAATACGAAGTATTTTACTATGATTCTATAGATATTTAGTTTCAAATATTAGAAAATCATTGAAGTACGATATACATGGTGATTATAAATTTGTAACGTTAGAGGTACCAATGTTCTATCGATAATAAGATAAGTCTTATATTCAACTTATTAGTATCAGGTTATTAGAGGTTTGTGTATTACGAGTAAGTACAATTTACAATATACAATAATATTTCCTAACACATTCTTATTATTGTCTTACATATGAGTGACATTTGACTATTACAGATTTGTCACAACTTGGTTTGAGAGATTTACTTGGTTCAAATTGAGTGTTCTTTGAAATATAATAATTTTCCGTCATTCATTAATGTTCTACACTATTAATTTATGTGGTATTTTCTTCATTCAAATCCAAAGTGCACATTTTTTTTTGACAATATTCACAATTAAAGAGAATTTTCGATATTCTCGACAATCTATAAGACAAAATATAGTCACGTGAGATTTTGTTTGATTCATCTTTATGAGTAAGTCAAGAATATCATTTTTTTTTTAATAATTTTTGCTAATGTAAAATGAAAGATATCGACGGTGCAAAACATGCCTCGGCAAATGTACAAAAGAGAAATGTGTAGTTTGAATTTGAATGGACAAGTATATTTTAATCAAATGACTAAAACATAGAAAAACAGAGGAAGTAGTCTTAAGGTAATTAATACTCCAGCAAATTAAAGATGTTAACTTATCCCGGTGCCTTTAAAGTTAGATTAGCTGACACTCTGACAGTACAAGATATCAGTTGGAAATGATTGATCTTTTCAGAGAAGGAATCAATCTGTAAAGACCTCGACAAACATCACCTAACAATCACACAGGACACAGATATGAATATATAATCATCAGTACTGCATATGATTGACTGCTCTTATGATCATCATCTGTGATACACAATACCACTACAATAGTAATTTCTCCTGCTGGCAATAAACAGTAGCATCTGTTGAAGAAGATACAATCATGTACCCTGTTTTAACTTTCGGGGATTTTTTGTTGTGACGGATCAGTATGACTAGATATACCCGTCACAAGCAAGATCCACGATAACTTTCAACAAGACCATGTTCTCAGAACTGATGAGAAGTCAGAACAATTCAACAAGACCATGTTCTTTTGGCCATTGATTACCAAATTTCTGAAATGACATATCATGCTAATAAATTCCTTTCCTGATAACACAACAACAAAACATCCCATCAATCAATCTTAAAAGTCAAGATAATCCAAGTTCCAAGCATACAAAAATGTGGTAAAAATTTCCAGTATTGCAGGCTTGCAGCTAATTCTATGTACAATGCGCAAAAGAAGAAGACCACCAGATTACATCATGTAACACAAAACTCGTTCGAAGAAGAAGTAATGAATAAAATTATGAGACAAGATACACAGAAAATAATCAATGAATGAATCATTCACCCCCTTTTTTAGTTTACACTGAAAACCATGATTGTTTTCACCTAGACACTCTAGACTGGTAAAGTTCAAGCCTGCTCTTAGTTTCGAGCAACAATTTTTCTATCGACTCGTCTTGCACCAAGTGAGCCTGCTTCGAAGCCCAGTCCAAGACGGTGAGGGCCTCGCATTTTGCAAGTTCCTCGCTGTCTGGCACGTGCAAGGCGATGTATGACAGTAACACCAACGACGGGATTTGGACCATTTGCTCTCCAAAGTACACTAACTGCACCAAATGCTTCACCCCTGCGTCTGCTAATATGGCCTTGGAGTGATCCACTCTGAGGTAATTCTCAGGTCCTGCGAATTTGGTTAGGGCAATGGCGGCCTCACGTGATACCTCAGGCTCCCTCTCGTCGAGGAGGAGTACTAGAGGGCCGATCATCCTGGTCTCAGTCGCTTTGAATGTTCTGGCTAGATTCCCAATTGCCTGAACACAAGGGACTAACAGGTTAGACTGCGCTTTCTGAATGATGCTAAGCAGCTGGTCAACGACTGCCTTGCACGCAGGGGAATTGGGTTTAAAAGTCGACCGTCTGAGCTCAGAGTCCTTCTCTGCTACAGCCGTGATCTCCATCAATGCCATGGCGGAATTATGCTGCACCTCCTCAGCACCCTTTTCCAACAACACAGCGAAACACAGCAACGCACGCGACTCACAGATAATCCGACAGATGGCAGAGTTTCCTTTAGCAAGGTACCACAGAGCTCTGGCGGACATAGCCTTCATGTTCGCCTTCACCTGCGGGTCCTCCAGCTCCCTCTCCCTAGCCTTGCTCCCAGCCAGACTGTAATGGTGGCTCGAACCCAACGGATTCCCGTTCCCATTAACATTCATTTGAGCTTGTGGTGGTGGCTGAGTCGGGTTACTCTTCGGACTCTTCGTCTTAGCCTGCGCTTGCACACTGGTTACGATATTGTGCAACCCGCCCTGACCAGCACCCCCTTTTCCCAAGGGATGAACAATCCGGGACTGTTCATCATCGTCAGGAACGGGCCCAGGCCCGCGATGACCGACTCCACCAGCATTCGCCATGGCAGCCAAGCCTGCAACCGCCATGTTGTGTATGGAAGGTGTTTTATTGGTGACAGCATATTTACTGTGCTCCTGAATCGTCTCGAAAGCCAAATGCCCAACTAACAGTCGAATCACGTGATGCTGAGCGAAAACATCCTGGCATTTCGGGTAATGCGCGGCCATCTCAGACACCGCCCACGCCACCATGGCCTGCACCTTCATCGGCCCTTCCTTGAGAACCTTCTCGAAGACGGAACAAACCCCAGCATGAACCATGTGTTCCACACTCTCAGGGTCCCTACCCAGCAGCCCGATTGCCCGGGCAGCGTTCTCCTGCCCCTCCGCCGTCTTCGCCTCCTTCAGAAGCTTGGTCAACGGCACCACCCCGCCTTCCTCGATTATCAGCTTCCCATACCGGTCGTTATCCCTAGCCATGGACACCAAGCTAGCCGCGGCGTCGGCCCGGTCGTCGACCGAGCCCATGGAGAGATTAGCGATCTGCTCCCAAATCAAACCGAGGATGGGCTCGTTGGCGGCGATGGGCGGGAGACCGAGGTAACCCACGTCGTCATCCCCGGCGGCGCCGGAGACTCGTAGAAGCCATGAGAAGTCGCCGACGGAGTTCTCGAGCTGGGAGAACATCTTACGGAAAGCGGCGGCAGGGATGATGGTGAAGGCGCGCTTGAGGAGGCCGGTAGCCTGGCACTTTTGAGCCAAGGAAAGGGCTTTGTCGAGGACTTGCTCGGTGTCGTCGACGATGCGGCGGGCGGGTCGTTCGTAGAGCTCGGAGCTTGAGCGGGCGGCCTGGCGGAGGAGGTCGGAGAGCTTGGTGGTTTTTGATTTGAGTTCGGAGCATTCTTGCTTGAAGGAGGCTGCTTCATCGGTGGCTTTGATGACGAGGTCGGCGAGTTGGATTGGGCGTGCTAAGATCTGCTTGATTACATCCCCCATGGTTCCAGATCCGAGGGAGAGGGAGACGAAGAAGATGGAAGGTGATTGTAGGTGAAGTGAAGGGAGAGGGGGGGAAGGGGGAATTATGAATAAAGAAAGGGGGGATCAGGGATGGAGTGGTGGGGGTGGAGAAAGGGTGTGGACTGGTCTACACAGAGAGAGACAGAGAGGGGGTGCTTGGTCAAAGGGAGGGTGTTGGAGTTTTAAGGGGTTTGGTAGTAAAAGATTTGGAGGAGAAATTACGGCGACTATGTCTAACGCGCTTCCATCTATTATCTACTACTGTATTCCTTAATTATCGCCTTATTCGTGGAGCTGTCAATTCGGGTCGGGTCCATCTCGACTGCTCGACCCGGCACGGTCTTGAGGGGAATTGGGCGGGATAGGAACGAGCCCGACCCTATACCAATTTGAAGAAAAATTCGTGCCTCGACGTCGACCATGAAACATTCCACATTAATTGAAGATATCTTATTTATGAACTTAAATGACTAGTGCTTAAATAGACTGAAGTACTACTAATATCAAAATAGTGTACTTTCTTTTCTGGTCATTCGTGCAAAAGAACTTCGCAGTTAAGCGTGTTTGGCTGAGAGTAGTATAAGGATGGGTGCTCATGGGAAGGTTTCCGGGATGTACATGAGTGGGGACTGGGGACAAAATGCGCTGGAAATGACTCGTGTTGGTCTGTCGGATCAGTACAAAGCCTAACGAGTTACCGCGGTTATCATTTTCGGTCCTAGGATTGGGCCGGGGTTTTACAGACAAAGCATGACCCAAAACCTCCCAAAAAGGGAAGAAACTTGAAATTTTGATCAAGGCTACGGGGTGGCTGGACCGGGTATCCGCGCCTAGCCCCCAGTCCATGACGTGTCAAATATTTCCCATATGGGTAGATAAAGACGACGCATTTAGTATTCTCGATACATCCGATTTTGTCTTATTATATTTGACTCGTTATAACTTTGTGATGGATATATATACCTGTCACAAGGAGGACCAACTAACACTACTAACATCAGTAAAAAAAATATGTGGTAAACTTCTCGCGGCGGACAAAAATTCCGCCGCAAGACCAAACTTTACGGCGGATGAAGCGACCCCAGACACGTGGTATGAAAGTTAAGTTAAAATGAAATATGTCATCATACAACCTCCCGAGTGACTTGAATTAAAGTGTATACACGATTTATAAAGATCCAGAGTCCGTAATAAATTTGGCCAGAAGTTGCACGGATTGTTCATCTGGTCGGTTGAAACCACGTCGCAAAAATATGAGGAGCCATAGAGACCATTTGAGGGTAGTGTCAAGCTGTCGGTATTTGTTCAGCACTGCTTGTCAAAAATCCATTAATCAAGAAAATGCGACGTAAGGTTGTTTTTCCGGCGTGAAATTAAGAAATGTACATCTTGATGAAACTCATGACACGTTGTATAAAATTCAGTTTAAATTGAAACGTGGTCCGATATGATCTTCCAAACAACTCGAATTGAAGTAAATAATATACGATTGATAGATATTCGGGTTCCGAGATATTGCACAGAAAGTTTCTTGGTCGGTTGAAACGACTTCTGAAAATTTGAGGAGCAACAAAGACCATTTAAGGATGCCGTTATGTGTTCAGCCACAACCTATCGAAAACTGATTATTAATTGTGAACATGAAATGTAAACTTGGTGCTCGGACGTGAAATCGGGCAGTGGAAAATCCTGAAACGACCTAGGACACATGGTATGAGAGCAACTCTGCGATCATGTGGCTACACACAACGAAGGCAGATGGTGGGTCAACGAGTATGCTGCCAGGCGCAACGAGAACATTTGTGCAAGTGAGAGTGATTGTAACACTCCATGTAATTGAAGATTTTCCATTTATTAGTTTAAGTGACTATTGCTTAAGGAGATTGAACGTATTACTCATATAAACAAAGGTAAACAAAGTTTTTTTTTGGTCACCCCTATAAAAGAACTTTAAGATTAAGCGTGTTTGGTGAGAGTAGTTTTAGGATGGATGAACTCTCGGAACAGTTTTCAGGATGCGCATGAGTGAAGAGAAGATGAGCTGGAAAGAACTATGTTGGTCTATAGGACCATATACAACTTGACGAACTACCGTTACTAACATTTTTGTCCCTAATACCACAAAAGTCTTCAAGGATACAATCAATAATTTCCAAGCTTTTTGTATTACCTTGTGCGAAGGAAAACACATTAACCTCAAAGAAAAGATGAGACGACCGATGAATTGCTTAATATACTACAGAGTACGTAATACCTATGAGATTACCCCTTTCTTGGGCCCCGACAAGATTGGCACAAAAACCTCCATACGCATACCAAAGGGATAATGGGAAAAAGGGTCACCTTGACGCAAACCACATATAAGAGTGAATCTCTCAATGGGTCCACCATGAATTAAAACCTTGTAGAAGACAGTTGAAATACAATGAAGATGATATACTCCGTAGATAACTCTTGATGGAATGTGCATAACTTCCAATATGTTGGATGATTATCCACATCGCCACTTTGATGACTTGATTATACCCTTCAAAATAAGCTCCTTTGCTTGTTGTCTCACATTGGGAAAGCTTGTTTTTTAGCTTCCATTTCGCCTTTTATGAGGGTGCGTGGGTTTGACCTCAAACCACACGCGCGCTCGCCTCGACTCGGGCTTAGGGCTATCTGATTCATTCTATGCACCTACCCTACGTTTGTTTACCAATATACTAGTCTATTGCTAAGCTCGTTCCTTCTTTCTTCTAGTCTATTGCGAACACCAATATACGTTTGTTTACCTTTCTATTTTGAGGTTGCGATTTATGAACAATCTGATTACCCACCTACATTTAGATGATGCCCTCCCCTTCCTTGATCTTTTGTATCAAAGATAAACAAATCATTGAAAAAATAAAAATAGTACTCCGTACCAATTAGTATGTACATTAATCTTCAAAGTTTTTAAACTTTCATGGTTAAAGAATTTGGAAATTTTTATAATGGAGGAGTGGGAGTAGCGATTATTTGATAAACATTAGAACTATAATAAATTAATAATCAAGTAGAGTCGACATTATTCCAAGAAAAACAGCTTCTCGAAGAGGATTGTGAGATCAGTAATAAGCTGAAAAAGAGTGATAAGAACCCTCGCACTACCACCCAAACTAACAATCCTAATCAACAAAATAAACTAACACAACCTGACAAAACTGTCTCCCAAAAGTTTATGTTATACCACAAATTCTTGAAAGAGACCGTCTTTCAATAAGAGACCACTCTTCAGTATCACTCTATGTTTGTACCTATTTTTATAAGGAGCGTCTTTCAGTATAGTTAATGAAAGACCTACTCATGTTATACTCCGTATTTCACACTAAATTATTTCGGAAAACTTACTCAGTAAACTAAAGTTGAATAGACAAGCTGAGTTTTTTGAACCATAGTTACATGTTACTCGTAGTCAACATACAATTGGATAATTCGATTATACGAGTGGTTCCAAATCATCGCCATGTGGCACGAGTTTATGCAATTACGATTTACGATCCTCTCGTCTTCATTTCCTAAAAGAAATTCATGACGAGGTAACGATCCCAGTTTTATACACGATTACACTTTTTATACATGAATCAAATTTCACCAAACCGAATTCAAACAAGATAATTTATTAATTTACCAAATCAAAATTCAAGGATTATACTAATTCATTCAATATATACAGTAATAATTAGTTGGTAAAATCTTTTTAATACAAGCTCAATCACATATTATCAACTGTACAATCAAGAATTCAATTCAGGCAGGACGACATTAAAACCTACCAGCACTGATCACTCTCCCAATTCTTCCTCGGAGCACCAGGAAACGACGGCGAACTCGACAGTCCATTAAACCGCACCGCCGTGTACGGCTGTTGGAAGAACAAGGTTCGGTCATAATCAGCGCGTTTATTAGGATCGGAGAGAGTGGAATAGGCGTCGTGAAGACGGATGAAGGCGTCGGTGGCGGAGGGGCCGGCGGCGTCGGGGTGGCAAGACCTAGCGAGGCGGCGGTACGCGGCCTTGATATCGTCGGAGGATGCGGCGGGGGGGATGCCGAGGATGTCGTAGAGCGAGGAGGAGGCGGTGGCGGTGGCGGCGCAGGAGAGGCGGCGGAGAGTGGGGGCGCGGGGTGAGAGAGGGAGGTTGGAGGAGGAGAAGAAGGTGTTGGGGGATTGGGTGTGGAATCTGGGGGAGGTGACGGGAGAGGAGAGGGGAGAAGAAAGCATGGAGTCAATGGTGGTAATTTTGGTGGGGGCAGGATGCAGTTTTGGAGGGCGAAATTGATGCCTTATTTATAATCACAAAATTATTGTTTGTGACGGAGATATTCGTTACAAATAGATACCAAACAGGGGATAAGACAAAAGTGGGGAAGGTGAGACCTAGATTAATAATTGTATTTATCCCCTCAAAGCTTGCGACGGATAATAGAGAGACCAACTGATTTATAATTGAATCGGTCTCCCTTGTAACAGATTATCCGCTTTATCTTTAAAATGGGTTAATAATTAAGAGTATTTATTTAGTTAGATAAAAATAAAACATTGTTTCGAGTGAATAATAATGCTTTTGTCTCTTTTTTTCAATCAAAACGGGTAAATATTTTACTCGTTATAATACTATGACGGATATTTTTGTTACAAACAGGAATTTGTGTTTATAAGACAAGCCTACAATCTTTTTTTTTACCTTTCTTCATTGCTCTTCATATTTTGTACTGGCGTTCCTACAAACCCGATCAAAACTCCGAACATTTTCGGGTCATTTCTATTTCGGACTCCGAATCTCATACACTTTAAATCGAGTTACTCAGTAGGTCATATAGGGTCATTGATAAGCTAGTCGTATATCTATCAAAGATAGCCAACTTAGGTCTAACTAAAAATATAGCTAGGGAAGTCAGGATCGTATCCACAAGGAGACAAATAAATTATACTTGCAACTTAAGTCTATCTAAGTAACCAAATCAGGGGTTTGTAATTGGGTTAACTGTAGTGAAAGAAAGAGAATTAAAGGAGAAGAAATAACTAAAATAAATAAGATGAATAAATATAGAGAGAAAACTAGGATCGTCGGTTCACCATGAATTTCCTACGGTCACGGTCTAGGTCACAGGTCTGTCGCAGATATTGGTTTAAGGGTTAGTGAAAAGGTTCTTCTGGTCCGCTATTCACCCTAGAATGCTTCTAACGGCTTTCGATCTTATTAGGGCAAACTAATGTGTTGTAGCAGGTCTAACTCTTACCAGGCTTCCGATCTTAGGTTCGAGTTCACCAATTCAATTAATCAATTACGTCGACTTAATCAATTAATCTCAATTAAATGCTGCAATTAACAACTCAGACGCAATATCGTAGACAGATCTATAAACTAATTAGCAATCATATTCAATTCATGGATCCCCTAAATCTTAGCAAGGGAAATTAGCTATTCATGGAGAAATTTACGACAACAATAATAAAGATGATAAATAAATTAAGCATGAATAGATCTAAAGAGAAATTAAGAATAAAAGAATTAATAAGATTAAGAGAGAAAGAATTAAGAACAAAGAGAATAAGAAAGAACAAAGAAAGAATTAGATTACCGAGTTTAAAGGAAGAGTAGAAAAGAATTCATAAATCTGGATCTAAAAGTTTAGGGTAGAGAGGAATTTAAAGAGAAAAGTCTAAAGAGAAGTCTAAAGGGAATTAGAAGTATACAAGAAGAGGTTTTAGAATTCTTAAATACTAAGCTAAAACAAAAGCCCAAAAGTCTTATTAAACCTAAACATCAAACAGTAACTCTCATGTGAGACCGTCTCACGATAATTTATCGTGAGACCTCTCACATGGGCACATAAGGGGGTGGTTACAAATTTAGTAACCACCTCTTATATGAGCCGTCTCACGATAAATTATCGTGAGACGGTCTCATACAAGTTTTTGTGAACATCAAATTAGAAAAGTCTCGGTCTTCGTCCAGTCTCGAGAATAGTCGGTCGACTATAGTGGATAGTCGTTCGACTATTATTGATCCGTTTTCAGCACTGCGCGCTCAACTTCAAACGCTTGCAATTTCTTCGTTACTTCTTCAAATCGGGCTTGTAATATACCGTTGGAAAGCTAAGAGAAAGAGATTTCCAACGCAACTGGAATAAGCTCAATTGGAGTTGTACAAGTCAAGATATTCACGTTTTAATTTGACCTGTTTAGAAACGATCATTCTCTTTTCTTATTTCGCATAATATTTCATCTTTAAGAACGATTTTTGCCTTATTTATGCGTCCACGAGTCCATTCCCTACATAAGATGCAACAAGACCACAAAGTATCAAATTCGGGGGAAAATAGTAGACAATGCTACTCGATATGCATGGAAATGCGTGCGTAAAAGACGTAATAATCATATATAAATAGACGCATCAGTCATGTTTTAAATCAACTTGATTTTAATACCGCGTGACTAGGGTGTCTTTAGAATGTACATACTCTACCCTATTTAATCACCTGAAACGATGAATTTGAAGGTTATTATTATCCACGTGTTTCGACCCGATTTGATCCTGAAATTAAATGTCTACAAATTCGCACGGTAACTATGTTGTGTGTCAAATTTAGACCGTTTTTCCTCTCATTTAGACATGTTTTTTCCTCGTTTTGCGAGACTTAGCTTGAGCGCGATTATCGCCGTATTTTGAGTAATTCTCACATTAATGTCTCTCTTTTGCATTTTACGTGTTTTTGGTAGTTTTCTGTGTATTTTGATAGGATTTTCGATAAAAACGTGTCTGAGCTCCTATGAGCATGAGAGAGGGGAATACCGTCCAAAAAGCAAAGCACACAACTCAAAATCCAAAGTCCAAACCCAAGAGGTGAAACCTTGAACAAAAAAGAAAAACTATAGTTCATGGGGCATCTTCACCGGAGAGGTCGAACTTCAAATGAATATATCTAGAGTTCTAGACTTCGGATCGAAGCGATTCTAGTTGGAGGTGAAAGCTTATCTTATTAGCTTTCCAACGACATATCACACGCCCCAATCAGAGTTCAAACGAGAGAGTTATGGCCCTCTGAAATCACAGGGCGAAATTTCACCTTATGAGAATTTAACCGGGCGAAATATATATATGAATTGTAATCAATGTACAAGTGTAGGGCTGTAGGCTACATCAACTTATGTAGTCATCTAACATCTTCCGTACGAATCGGGTATCTAATCTTACACATTATTCTGTTTCTCACATCCATCTTAATCATTTTGACTACATACCGCGGTTGCTGTACTAATCCGTCAATTCTGCACACATTCTTCTGTCTCCAAATGTGGTAGACTGAAGCGTTAATCATCATCCGCAGTATATTGCATTGCAACTTCGAGCCTCTCAAACGCGTTGCCCAAGTCATTCCTCCATCACACGGAAATCTCCTCTTCACCCAATCCCCCAATAATTCCAAAACACGAGAACTCCAGTGACACCCAAAGAAAAGGTGCTCCAGGCTCTCCTCCTGCGACTCACAAAGATAGCAAAGGTCCGAATCAGCAACTCCAAACCTCACTAATTTTTTCCGCGTGTTTAGAGCTCCCCTAAAAACTAGCCAAGAAATGAAACTGTGTTTAGGGATGCTCCATTTGCTCCACACCAGCCGGGCCCACGGAACTTTCGGCTTATGACACCGTAATTCCGTGTATCCCAAGGATATCGAATAGTTGGTCATCGACCCATGCCAAATTCCATTATCATACATATGCTTAATCTTCTCCTTTGCCTGACAAATCTTCCTCCACGCCCAAGTAACATCAGTATTTGGCTGATAGTCACCCCAAGAGACCCCTTTCAAGTAGATGCTATTGACTCATCTAACCCATAACCGATCAGGCTGATCAAAAACCCATGCAGCAAGTTTAGCCACAGCTGCCTCATTCCAAACTGATAAATCTCTAATACCAAGCCCGCCTTCATCCTTAGGATAGCAAATTTTCTCCCAACTCACCAAAGCCCGAGTCGTTCCTTCGACACCACCATCCCAGAGAAAATTGCGACAAATCGAACTAATTTGAGCCATGGCATATTTAGGTGTGGTGTGACTTAAAGGCAATCTTATGGCTTTTAAAAGTGTCCATTGAAAATCAAATGATCCTCACAATACACCGGAGCATTTTACTTGGTGTTAAGTTTGTTTAGGGTGAATATGGAGCCATTTTATTCCGGAACCCAACATTCTGAAAAAACGTGTATAATAGCCTTCAAAACCGGTTGTTTTCGACAATTTTCGAGCACGGTGATATTTTTTCTAAGGTGATTTTTTTTACAACAAACTTGTTGTTAAGATTGGAATAATAATTATTATTCGAACCCTTCAGACACGATATAAAATGGAGTATATAGTGCTCGTTTCGACAGATTCTGACACGTCTCACAAGGCAATCTTATGGCTTTTAAAAGTGTCCATTGAAAATCAAATAATCCTCAGAATACACTGGAGCATTTTAGTTGGTGTTAAGTTTGTTCAGCGCGAATATGAGTCCATTTTATTCTGGGACCAAAAAAGTCGAAAAAACGTGGATAATAACCTTCAAAGTCCATTTCGGCTTCGATGGAGTTTCTGTGGAGGGCCTTTGCTAGTTTTAGCAGAGCCTCGGGGCTGATTATAAGCGTAGGTAAATCTCAGGCCTATTTCGCGGGGGTGGATGAAGGTAAGAAAGCTGTTATTCTTCAATTTTCGGGCTGTGTTGAAGGTACGTTACCCTTTCGTTATTTGGGTCTTCCGATCCAATGTACCCGAATTGGTAAGCTTGATTGTGAATCACTATTTGCCCGAATCATCTCGCGTATTTCGAGTATTGGGGCGCGGAAGCTTTCCTTTGCAGGTAGACTGACTTTAGTTCAGTCTGTGCTGTCTCAGCTCCACAATTATTGGGCTATGGTGTTTATTATCCCGACTTATGTTATGTCCAGAATTATTTCTTTATGTCGCAATTTCCTTTGGATTGGCGGGGTGGAAGGTAATAATCGGGCGCTGGTGAGTTGGGAGAAGTTATGATGTCCTAAATTGGAAGGTGGGTTGGGTCTGAGGGACCTGACTTTGTGGAATCAGGCTGCGGTGGCTAAGTTAGCTTCCTGGGTGTTTGATCAACCTGATCGTTTATGGGTTAGGTGGGTGAATGCCGTTTACCTGAAAGGGCGTGATTGGCGAGAGTATCAGCCTAACACCGATGTCACCTGGGCCTGGAGAAAAATCTGTCAGGCTAAGGAAAAAATTAAGCATATGTATGTGAATGATCTGTGGCATGGGTCGCGTCCTCGTTATATGATCTCGGAGGGTTATGAGGGTATTCGGGTTCACAACCCGAAGATGCCTTGGGCCCGCCTCGTCTGGAGTGGTTGGAGCATTCCTAAACATAGCTTCATTTCGTGGCTTGTGTTTAGAAGGGCTTTAAACACTAGGGTTAATCTGGTTAGATTTGGTGTTGCTGACTCTGACCGTTGTTTTTTATGTGAAGCACATGAAGAAAGTTTGGAGCACCTTTTCTTTGATTGTGAGTGTAGTGCCAAGATTGTTAAAAGCATGCGCGAGTGGACGAAGAAGCAAATCTCATCCTTGGGTGCGTTACACTGGGCGTGCAAGGTCCGTGGTTCTAAGTTGCAATGCAACATTATTCGGGCATTGTTTAACGCCATGATCTATCATGTTTGGAGGCAACGCAACTTGTGTCGAATTGATGGTGCCGTTCAGCGCCCCATACATGTTGTTAAGATGATTAAGTTAGATGTTTGGAATAGAATTATGGCTATGATTAAATACCCATTACGATCAAGAGATGCGAGATGGCTGCATAATTTGCTGTAGCCGTCCATTTGTATAGTGAACATCATTTTTTAATACATACTTACCTTTTACCAAAAAAAAAACCTTCAAAATCGGTCATTTTTAACTATTTTCGATAGCTGGGAAAATTGTATTAAAGTGCAAACGTTTTTTTGACAAAAACTTGTCAATAGTGATAGAATGCCTATTAATGATTATTAAAACTCTTTGACACAATATAAAATCGAGTATAGAACTTATTTCGACAAATTTCGACAAGTCTCGAAAGATAATCTTATGATTTTTAAAAGACTACATTGAAATCCGAAAGATTCTCATATTACACTGGGGCATTTTATTTGGTGTGGAGTTTGTTCAGTGTGATTATAAATCCATTTTATTCTGAAGTCTAAAAGGGCGAAAAACGTAGATAATAACTTTCAAAATCGATCGTTTTTAGCTATTTTCAATAGCAGTGCAAGTTGTCCTCAAGTGCGAATGTTTTTTGACAAAAACTTGTCAACGACAATAGAATGCATAATAATGATTGTAAGAACACCTTTGACAATGTATAAAATGGAGTTTGGAACTTTTTCGACGAATTTCGACATGCATGAAAAGATAATCTTATGCCTTTTAAAAGACTACATTGAAATCCAAATCACCCTCATATTACGATGTGGCATTGTATTTGGTGTGGGGTTCGTACAACGAGAATATAGGTTTATTTTATTCCGAGGAGCAAAAGATCGAAAAAAACGTGGATAATAACATTCAAAATCTCAAAGATGCTCGATGGCTGCATAATTTGATGTAGTCATATTCTTGTAAATTACACATATTAATACATACTTACCATTTACAAAAAAAAAACATTCAAAATCAACCGTTTAAAGTGCGAATGTTTTTGAAAAAAACTTATCGACAGAAATAGAATGCCTAATAATGATTGTTAGAACTCTCTAACACGATATAAAAAAAAGTATAGAATTTGTTTTGACGAATACCGACACGTCTCAAAAGACAATTTTATGACTTTTAAAAGTCTCCATTGAAATACAAATGACCCTCATATTACACCAGGGTATTTGGTACGGAATTTGTTCAACGCAAATATGGGTCCATTTTATTTCGGGACTCAATAGGCCGAAAATATATGGATAATAACCTTCAAAATCATTTTTTTTTACTATTTTCGATAGCGGTGAAGGTTGTTATAAAGCGAGAAAGTTTTTTGACGAAAACTTGTCGACGGGAATAGAATGTCTAATAATGAATATTAGAACCCTCTGATATGATATAAAATGGAATATATAGAACTTATTTTGCCGGATTCTGGCACGTTTAAGAAGACAATTTTATGGCTTTTTAAAGTGTCCATTGGAATCCAAATGACGCTCATATTACATCACGGCATAAATATTGGTGTGGGTTTGTTTAGCATAAATATTGATCCATTTTATTCCCAGACACAAAAGGCCATAAAAACGTGAATAATAACCTTCAAAATCGATCGTTTTTACCTATTTTCGATAGTTGACAAAGTTGTCCTAAAGTGCGAATATTTTTTGACGACAACTTGTCGATGGTATTAGAATGCCTATTAAAGATTATTACAATCCTCTAACACGATATAAAATCGAGTATAGAACTTGTTTCGATGTATTCCGATACGTCTCAAAAGATAATCTTATGACTTTTACCGGACTCCATTGAAATCTAAATGACCTTCATATTACATTGAGGCCCCCAATTTATTTGGTGTGGAGTTTGTTCTGTGCAAATATGGATCTATGTTATCAGGAGGCCAAAAGGTTAAAAAACGTGGATGATAACCTTTAAAGTCAATCTTTTTTCATTTTCGTTAGCAGTGAAATTTGTTTTGAACCGTGAATGTTTTTTAACGAAAAAACTAGTCGACGGGAATCGAGTATAATGATTATTAAAACCATTATGATTGTTAGAAACTTAGAACTCTCTAACACGATATATAATGGAGTATAGAACGCTTTGACTAAGGTGTCTTCAGGATGTGCCCTACCTACAAGTAACGGTCATTTTTACACGATAAACTAATTTTCATGTAAAGGTTATTTAACACATACCAAAACCCCAAACGTTCTCTGTTGCTAGTTATATTTTGCGTGGACCTTTCTACCGATCCGGTGAGAATTATGTACATTTTTAACCATTTTTATTCCAGGCCCCGAATCTCTGAAAAACGTGTATTATACTCCCTTCTCCATTCATATCCAAACTACACATATTCATTTTTAGTCCATTCAAATCTATTTGTCACATTTCCCTTTTGATAAATTATTATGACATTTTTACCCTTATCTCTCTCTTTTATTTACAAAAAATGTCCCTCGTATGACCCACCTTATATTTGTTCTACTCCCTCCGTTCCAACCATTTGTATACATTTGGGTTTTTAACACTATTTATAAGTGATGAGAATCTTCAATGTAACTTCCAATATATAAGATAAAAGATAGTCATGTGTGATCTTGTTTAAATCGTCTAATAAAATACATTATGAATATCAAATTTTTATAATTTTTAGTAACACGTAACTAAAGATATAGACAAAAGAAAAGGAGTATCGACGTACTTAAATAGTTTTTTAATGATACCTTGAAAACTTGTACAAAAATGAAATGTGTAGTTTGGATATGAACGGAGGAGGGAGTACACTTCTACTCGAGCTGGTCATGAAGTCCTATCGGGTCATGTATCAAATCAACCTAATTTTAATACCACATAATAAAGGTATCCTCCCGATGTACCCTACCCAATTTCATATGCAAATAAGTTGTTTTTACACGATAAACAATTTTCAGGTAAAGGTTGTTCAACACACATCTCCAAACGTTCTCAATTGCTTCTCAAATTTGATGAATACATTTATAGACATTGGTCTGAGATTACCTTGGAGGTGTGATGGAGCATGCTTACTTGGGCTCCCCTTGTTGAATGATCCGCCCTCCTGTTGAGCCAATCGCTTCCAGGTGAGTGGAGGCTCCAGGGGGATCACGTAAGACGGTCTCATATGCATGCAAATCCTCTTTGTTCCATATCACTAATATTAGGCGTCAACACAAAAGAGAAACTCTTTTCTAAGGACCATTATATGGTGAAATAAACTCAAAATAAAAGAGTCATAACTCCTTTTATATCTATATGCTTGTCTCCTTTTATCTAATATATGTGAGGAGTATTTTAATAAACTGAACGAATATATAGATACGAGGGGAGTATCATATAAGATCTAACTCTATAAGATGGTCTCATGCACATGCATATCCTCTCTATTCCCTATCAACGATTCAGATTAAATCCCTAAAAACCTGATGATCGAGAACACAAACAACGAAGGATGAGACATAAGTAAAACAATGTACGAACAACGAACTATTATACTCCGTATTTATCTATTGCTTGTAGGAAAAAAAAAAAAAAAAACAAACTCTTGGTAGAGACCGTCTCTCAATAACTTATTAAAAGAACCCTCTTAATTTGTAAACCAACATACTCCGTGTAATTTATCAATTTGTGATCACCAATAAGCCCTTGTACAGCTGGTACCATAAAGCTCTATAATGGAGTATATACACATAAAACAACAATGAAGATCACCATCACTCGCAATCGCAATCACAATCGCAATCGAAATCGCTGTCATGCCAATCTTCAAACTATTAATTAGTACTACTACCTACAGTCTACAGAGTACAATTGACTGAAAATCAACATCTTTGATTAACGATTAATGTACAATTGAGTGTGATTAAACCACAATCTGGGCACACTAAAGCAGTGCCCAGATTTACCACATTATTCAAAATTAATCAAAAACTACTGGGAATTAATCAAACAAGAACAAGATTAGCAGCAGGGAATTGATTGTTTAACCTAATTTCAAGAGCAGTAGCATTCAATATCTTGGGTTGATGTTGTTGAAAATCAATAACCCTAGTTCTACAAATTGGGCAATGCAATGCCCTAAGTAACCACTGATCAATACATTGTTCGTGATAAACATGGCTGCATTTCGGCAAAACCCTAACATTTTCCCTCTTTTCAAATTCTCCCAAACAAATCGCACAACTCTCCTTCTCCTTCTCCGCCATTGCCGATTCTCCGCCATGGGGTTGGTAAGGGGTAGAGGGCATGGACTTGAGGGCGAATCGGTAAAGTGGACTGTCCTCTGTTAATGGAGTGTTTGGGGGATTAGGGTTATCGTGATTCTGATTGTTATCATACAAAGGGAGATTAGAGGAGTTTGATCTGTGAGATTGAATGCAACGTTGAATGTAATTAAGGAAGATGACGGTGAAAACAATGGCGATGAATACTGCAAATGCAGTGCAATCCGTTCTTCCTCTGCATATCATTGTATCCATTTCGATTTCGATTTCGATATCAATTCGATTTCGAAGATGAAGATTGTAGATGGAAGGAAGAAGAGGAAGAAGAAGAAGAAGAAGGGTTTTAAACTGAACTTTTAATTATTTGGAATTAGGGGTTTATACGATGTTTTTATTGAGTTTGATTAGGATAATTAATTAATTAATTTAATTAATTATTTAAATTCAAGGGGTTTATTACCCTTCATATATGATTTTTTTTTCGGGGGTTGTATGAAAGTTAACCAATATAGTGATACCAAGAGGGGGAAAATAAAAAAAACGCGTAATAGTATGTGATTTTTTTTTCCTTTAAATTTGATTTAAACAATTTTTAAAATTTTGATAAAGTAATCGTATATATGATTCATTATTATTTTCAATAATGTTCCGCGATGGGACTTTTTATTTTATTTACATTCATATCAGTATATTACTCTCCTAAAAACATCTGATAATAGACTGGAAATTCAAATTTCTCTTTCCCTATATTGTAATGCAACTAGTCTGTTTCATTGGGAAAAAAAATCAACTCATTCATTGAATTTATATCATTTCCTTAAATAATAAAAATAAACTTGTATCGATATACTCACTTTTACTTACCCCACAACTCCTCTCACATACTCACAAAAATAATACGTGGTACTCGCAATATGTGATGGGAGAAAATAGCTAATTATTGCTATTGAGTATGGAGTAATTTAGTAAAGGAAAATTATTGATGTCTATGTATTCACTAATTCTCCAATAAAATGGTCTTATTATAAGTTTATAGTGAAATTTTTTGTATTTTGGATAGTTACCGGTTTGATTTTATTATATTAAGATCTTATCATACTTCCTCCATACTAAAATGATCTTCCCATTTCATTATTATATTCATTACATTAGAATAAAAATGGAAAGATCATAGTGCTACAGAGGGAGTAGAAGATTTAGTCTTGTAAATTAGGAATTTGTAGCTTTTGTATTAAAAATTGAACTTATTTTTGTAAGCCAATAATGATGAAGAAGAACAATTATCCTTGGAAGACAAGACATTGTTGATCATTCAAAAACTTTGGAATAAACTTTTAAACATTCCCTTAGCAATAATTATGAATATGTATTATACTACTAATCTAACTTTAGCTTTAATGTATATGTACTCTACATTTAAGTAATCACAAATTTTTGGGAGAAACGGTCTCTCAATAACTTATTGAGAGACCACTCTTCAGTACCACTCTATGTCTTATTCGTACCTTTAAATGATAAGTTTATTTTGTACATGTTTTTATAAGAAGTGTACCCTCTTTATATTTTTGTATACTCTTTTATGTTAATCGTACCTACTTCTATTAAGTTTGGTACCACTGTTACTTTCATTTGTACTTAGTCTCTCAATGAAGTTAATGAGATACCGTCTCTCAGAAGACCTACTCCGCCTTCATTCAAATCTAAAGGATATGTTTCCTTTTGGATACTATAATATTCTCGACAGTCGACAATCTATAAGAGAAAATATAGTTACATGATATCTTGTTTGATTCGTGTTTAGGAGTATATATATCAAAAATATCAATTTTTTATGACTTTTATTAATGTAAAATGAAAGATATTGAGTAATGCTCCGTATTCAAGTGTAACAGGACTCGATGTGAACAAAATGTGAATAAGAAGAGTATTATGAAATTGAAGTCAGAGTTGGTGAGGTATTAAATCCTGTCAGAGGTGAATTTGATATACTGACATCAATCAGTCTTATTTGTCATGAAAATATCATGATAGAAATAAAATACTGTCCTCCGTATGACCCATTTAAATTATTAAAAAAACGAAAAAAAAAAGTTATAGAATACCAATGCTTTGTTAAACATATTTAGATGGTTAATAGTAATCCGTATTAGATATTTTTTTAGTTCATCGAATAGCGCACTTAGTCGCATTACAATATATGAAAGGGGGTTCGAACCTGGAACCTACTGTCCCAGATCACCTAGTCTTAACCACAAGGTTAAGCCATCTTCGGTTCCGTATTAGATATTTTGGACAATATATCTCGGGTTTGAATCTGCCTCCCCTATATTATAGTAATATGTGCGGTTTTCGTTGAAAAAGAAAGCGACTCTTTCTATCTCGATCATTTGTTGTCCTTTGATTCTCACAAATAATATAAAAGAACAACAGATGATCGAGACAGAGGGAATATATATAAATGGATAGAATACCTCGTCGTAAGAAAGATAATTGTAAAAGTTTAGCATTTCATTTTGGGATATATATTTGGCACTTTTTCCATCTCAATCATTTATTTATCTTCTACTCTTGCGGAGTATATTCTTTGCAATGAGCATTATAATCTATTTTTGTGCGTAGAAAAGAGCGTACTACGTACGTCACAAGTGAGAATCGAATCTTCTTCTTAGAATCAAAAGTGAAGCAATGACAGATGTGAGCATGTGACATGAGAATCTTAGTACACAGTCTACAGTAGTTGAATGAAGAAAAGAAGAGTTGTATAGACTAAATGAGTGACCCACATACACACCCTTTTGGAGACATCATCTCAACTCTAAGTGGCAACTGCTGTTAAGGCAAACACCAACACCAACACCCCCCTTAATTTCCGACTCTCCTTTTACAAACACCATCTCTTTACACAACATCATCCACATACTAATACGGACAAACACTAGCGACTCCCTCCTCCTACTCTAACTGGGTCGCACTCTTCTTTCCCTGAAAATGTTACTTCGACAAGAGAAAATACTTCTTCCACGAGTCCTGTGGAATCACAGACTCCGGTGCTATCATGAACAGCAACTTGGGTGACACATCCATCATCTCATGTTTGATTATGAATGTCGTCGTCTAAGGGTCTGATATTTACCCAGTAAGCAAATGGATCTCTTACGTGTTTCCCATTACCCCACCAGATAAAGTTTGGACCTTCAAATGAGATCATAAATAAATCTGGTTGCTCGAGATTTGGAGATCATTTTTTGTGCTTTGCTTTGGAGCCAGCCCATGCCCATCTGAAGAAATCGCATCTTGTTTCAGGATTATTAGAAGGGCCCTGCATGTGTATGCAAAAATATCATACCATCATACTCGAATTACTAAGAATTCAGACAGCCTGTTTCTGGACGACCCATAGGAACACTGGTCAACTGCATCTTCAAAATAAAAACAAGTGTCCTCGATTTAGTGAGTCATTCTGCTGTATTTCATCACAACTTAGAATCAAAATATAATACGGAGTAATTTCCCACTTCTTTGCAAATGGAAAAGAAGAATCTTCTGTTGCACACAAAAAATTTCAACAAGATTCATGGGTATAATGATACGCCACATTCAATCATAAGCGCTTCTGTAACCATATCAACTTAGCGCCCATGTTTTTGTCATTTTTGTAGCAGTAATTTATGAAACATTACCTACAATTTAGGTCACTTTGCGAGGAACTACCTAAAAGTTTTTTTTTTTTTTTTATTAAACACTACCTAAAGTTTATACTCCGTATATTTTTTGTCAAACACTACCAAAATCAGTTTTCATGCATAAATATGTGAAAATAAGTGATTTTAACTTGTCGATATTATAACTTTGAAGTTTATGCTAAGTGTCAATATTATATTTTGCATAAGTAATTTTTAACCTCTTTCCTAAAAAAATAGGTTCATGACATTAGGATGAAGATAATGATCGATATTGAAGGTTAATGATTCATGACATTAGGATGAAGAAATAGGTTGAAAAATTTACTAACTTAGGTGAAACATTAGTCTATTTTAGTAAAATAAACTTCAAGGTTATGATATCGGTACTTAAAATCGCTTATTTTCACACTTATCATGCTGAATAATGTTTTTGGTAGTGCTTCACAAAAAAAAATCAAAACTTTAGGCAGTGTTTGACAAAACTAAACGTTAGGTAGTTCTTCGCAAAACAACCTAAATAATAGGTAGTGTTTCGCAAATTACTCCTTTTGTAGAGAAATAATGACAAAAGATAGAAGATTACCTCAGCTCGAGCACAAACATAAAACCTTCTGCCGAAATTCGGACCAGGCTTCTTGACTATCCGAGCAACACAGGGTTCATGATGCCCTTCACAAAGAGGTATACTATCCTGCATGAGTTGTTGAATCCTCTGCCATTCCAATAAAGCTCCACTCTTCTTATTATCGTTATTATTATTTTCAGGCCCACCCTCACGAACCATGATTCCCTCTTCACCAAGAGCACTTTGATTGATATCTTGGGATTCATTTCCCTCTTTTAGCAACTCTTTCATGTTACCCTGACAATCGAGCACATTCTCAGAGCTTTCAGATGCGTCTTTGGTAGAATGTTCCACAATTTCTTTTCTAACTGGAACTTTTTGAAAAAAAGAAGTCAGCGAGAGTTGAGACTTCATTTTCCTCTTGTGTGATCCAGTACGGCCATTCCCGGCTGTACCCACGTTTTTCACATATTTGGAAGAACCAAGGGCATCGAATTTACCGGTATCCATCGGTGAAGACGTGTCATTCAAGAGAACACTTGATACAGTACAAGGCCGCAATGTTTCCGGTACACTCTTCGTATCTTCTTCGGCAACTGGACTTGGCATCTTGTTGATGCCAAGTGTTTCAGTTAATTTTCGTTTCATCAAAACAGACTCTGCATACAAATAGAGATGAATCAAAATAGAGTCAATTTTACTACACATGTCCCCTCCTGTTATCTGGAATTGTTCCATTTACTTTTGGACAAATAGTCCAATATTTAAGAACACACGTGGAGTAAGTAAATTGTTAAGAGGGGCAGGTTAATTAGCTTAGATTCCTTGAAGATGCCTGTAAGAAAATCCTATAGATTTATGTACCAAGAGCTTCAGAACTAAATCATATCACGCTCGAAACACATTACATTCAGTAAATTATGTTCACGGGGATTGTAACGTACCAATAGTTTGCTGAGACCCTCGAATCTCCGGGATATATCTGGCAGATAAAGATGGTGTACTGTGGAGTTGAGTATCAGGTATATCATTTAAAGTAACAAACACTGGAACATGATCAGAACCTTCCAGTTTTGTAGCTCTACCTCCTTTCCACCTGTTGATAACCTAAAGCTTAAACTCATATCGAATCACGTAGCTCCAACAACTTTGTATGAACAAAAAAATTGAACTATGATAGTTTGATGCACTGGAGGTAAATAAGTAGTGTATTACCTATCTCGCAATTAAAGCGCCCTTATGGACATTTGGCTAAGACAAAGTATGAGGGAAAAGCTAATGATAACTTGGCTGGTCAACCGATGACAGATTTGGCTTTTAATTTCTAACAATAAACTCGTATGATATACGAAAAAATGAATAATGTAAATATTCCTAACGACTGATTTACAAACAACACAATTTTTCTTTTTATCATTTTTAAAAATTCGAGGTAATTGGATTTTGCGAGAAAATATTAGTCAAACTTGATCTAGTTTGACCACGTACATTAAATGGGGTAATATAATCGGGCTGTGGAGGGAGTAATAACTCATATACCTCGATATCATTCCAGGCTTCCATCTTCTAAACTCTGTCATTATGTCGCATTCTTGAACATGACAAGCAACAAAGTTATGGCTATGTTCCTCAATGTCATCCACGTGATGTAAGCAACTGCCAGAGGCGATTATGTGATCGATCCTGCTCCCAAAGTTAAACTCTTCAGCACCATTATGTACTGACCAGTGGGTGAATGCATCTTTCCTGTAAGAGCAAATTATTACAGAGAAAATGCTTTATATATTCAAGTACAATTATCCTGGGTAGATAAATAGTTATGTAAATGAAACTACGGCAAAAAGAGGACATTTTTAAAATGGAAAGCACAAATCGGACCTTTCTGGGTGTTTTTGCCTGAATACATCAAAAAAGGATCCACCTTTTTCCATGAACATAGACCTTAACCATATCCGAAACCTGCAAAATTACCCATCCTGTGAGAAACCATCTTAATCTCCTGCGAGGCAGTTTCATACTAAAATAAAATGAGGCCGGGCTTATTTAACTCAAACCTCCCCAATATCTCATTAACCAACTAAAAACTGGAACCAGCAAACAACCACCTTATGATAATGGTCATTCTCATGTTTACCTTATCATGAGACGGTCTCAAATGACAATTTGTGAAAAGACAAACACATAAAAAGATCTCGAAGATCCCAGTACCTAACAACAGATACAAGCGTCATTGACACTAACTTCCAAAATAAATAAAAATTGTGCCTTACTCATTTTTTTCAAAATCTGGCCCAGCATCGCAACGGTCAATTGCAAAAGGAGCAATATTCAGGTCACCCACAACTATTATCCGCCTCTTTTCTCGCTGAAGCAATTCCCATCTTTTCTACAGAAAGTTCACACATTAGCAGTCCAAGAAGGTGGCTCAAAATGACAAACTCAGATTCTCAACAAAACATTTGTGCAGTGTTTGAAAAAGATTGTCTAATTCTAACTTTACACCTCAAGGAAATGCCTTTCCTGACACCATACTGTGACTCTGTGAGCCAATCCATTTAATTTGGCAGTATGAAAAATCTATGCATACAAAATATTGTGAACATGATCTAAGCTAAATATTGTCATACATGGGATTTTCACACAAAATATATTCATACTCAATCCTCGGTACAGCCATAGAAGAGTCCCAACTAAGAGCACACAAGTTAAATGCACAAACCTGCATGATCTTGTAGAAGTCAACTTTAAACTGAACTCTCTCTGCATCATCGGGATCAGCTCGAGGCCCATAAACATTAAACAAAACTGCAAATTCCCAAAAATCACGACTTTACACACTGCTGACGAGTAATGAGTACAAAATGTCGAGCAAGTCCTTAATCACGATCAGGTAACACTCGAAAAATCATATGCTTCACTCTTCGTGATATCATATGCCATATATAGTAATATGTAGTTTGATCCTAGGAGGGTGAAACAACTTCAATACCACTTCACAAGCTAAAACAGTACAATAGAAGTGTGCTAATGGTATTAAAGTATTATGTTAATGCCCATACCAAAATGACCATGATCAGTAATGACACAACGCCCCTCGCAATCTATCTTTAGAAGCTCATCCCTTCGGAACTCCTCAAGGCAGTCCATGTCAGCAAACACCTCACCACTTTTGGATTCAACTCCACGAGAATTGTCCAAAACACCAGTAAAGCCTTCTTCCGCAGCCACGGGCAATGCCACCTCAGTGCTAGAAAACACTGATTTAACACGACAAAAGGTTGCAACACCTACAAAAGCATACATAAATTACTTATTGTACGTACAAGGTGCCTTCTTCTAGTGAATTCGCTGAATATGTACACAAGTACATACCACTTGAACATATATGATGCATGATGTGGTGTAGAACCTTTGGTCATGATTTCGCATGTGAACTCAATTGTCTGTGATCTAGTGAACCGTAACTTTGAGGGAATCCAATATTCGTCTTACCGGATAAAGCTACTACTCTACTATCCCGTATAAAGCTGGTAACTTTTGTTACATTTGAAATTGATCAAACTCATAGCACCCGTTATAACTAGTCGCTACTCAAACTAATATATGCAAATGAGTTTCTTCCCCCCACTACCTTTTCACAATTAAACTCCTTTCCGCCTTAAACGGAATTCCAAATAAACTCCTAATCTCATGATAGCTTTACATCGTGTTTACACAATAATGGCACAACAAGGTGGTAACAGGCGTTGCCGCCTTTCTGAAGCAATGAAAAATACCAATATCCTCCATAAACTTTCTAAATCAAATCCCGTAAAGTTACTACATTTCTAATCTATTACTCCTTCTGTCTTAGTCATTTGTTCAACTTTGATTAGAACACTCACAAATCACAATGATTATAAAAATAAACCAATGAACGAGACAGAGGGTACTAATTACTCCAATTTCAATTCTATGTCTTAGCTCCCCGACATCATATCCGGGCTACACCACTGTTTTTTTCAAAGGAGCACATTACATTAGAATCGAACCCCCAACCTCAACTTATACATATAAATTATATTGTGAGATGTCTCATACGAGAATTAAGTCGATAATTGAGGGAAGAAGGTGATACCTGAATAACCAGTGCGACCTTTACCAAAGGTACGAGTACAGGAGAAGAAAGACTCATACCCTTCTGCCATTATCAAATCTGCTGTTACCTCTTGTCGTGTCAACTTTATCTCCTGAATTTCACAACCCAGAAAAAAAAAATAACCCAAGATGAAGAAATCTATGGAATAGGAATTAGTGTAAGATTGGAAGAGGGGTAAAAGTAAAATGGGTAAACCTGGAAGCAGATGATGTCAGCATGAAGAGAATCGAGTAATTTAAGGAGAGAACCAAATTGGGAAATCCTCTGTCGGATGCCATTAACGTTGTATGTCACTATCCTCAACATTTTTTTGTTTGGTTTGAAGGATTACTTTACTCTCGTTGGGGCATTTCTTCGAACACATGGGGTGCAAAGGTTTTCACACGATTTTCGTTGCACGCCAATCTCGTATGGAATACTACAGTATAATGTTTAGAGTTTACCCAAATTATAGTATACAACCGTTGTATCGTACGACGGACCTGATTTATGATAAAAAGTTACCACTTTATGTTAATAAGTGATCACTTTAAGGTAAATAGTGACCACATTTTCATATGTAAAAGTGGTAACTATTTATTTGAAAGTGGTAACTATTTATCTGACTAGCTAACCTAAAATGGTCACTTTTTATCCTAAATTCCAAACTTTTACTATTGTCGCATGGTACAACGTACACAATAATTACTGTAGAGCTTAAAGTTTGGTCCCATGTTGCACGTGACTGTAACCGAGTTACTCATGCGCTTGCGCATATTTGTTCGGGTACTTTGGCAAACATGTATGGGACTGAGACAGTATGGGTCCGGCTATTGTGAACTGAACTCTACTGTTGCTTCTCATTTTATTTCAATGACATAACCCCGAGTTTGGGAATTCAAAAAAAAATACTCGTATTATAAAAAGGGACTTTAGAGGTAGGTTTGACAAAACTAATCTTGTCAGTGATCCGACGAATAATCTCACCGAATCCGACCCAATACCCAAATTGAAGACACTACCCGTAACCCAAATTGACTCGCCTTAATCCGAAATTGACCCTAATATTTTTATAGAAAACAAGTCGATATTCATAAAAAAATTAAAAATAACAAACCCGAAATGACCCGTCCGACTCGAAAGTAGGAACTCCTTTTTTTTGGTTCGACACGAACCTAACCTACCTGGATCCAACCCGATTAACCCGTTAGGTCTCCTGAGAGACGGTCTCTCATTAACTTTACTGAGAGACCAAGTACAAATGGAAGTAATAGTGGTACCAAATCTAATAGAAGTAGTTACGATTAACGTAAAAGAGTATACAAATATAAAGAGAGTACGCTTGTTATAAAAACAGGTACAAAACAAAGTTGTCATTAAAGGTTGCGCACAAATAAAACATGGAGTGGTACAGAAGAGTGATCTCTCAATAAGTTATTGAGAGACCGTCTCTCCCAAGAATACATGTGACACCAATACGGCAATATGTAAGATGAGGAAAGGAGATAAAGAATGAACACTTTACCAAACCTTCCATTGACTTTTGTTGTCAGAACTCCATGGCTTGTGCTTAACACAAGTCAAGCCCCCCATTCGCTTCTTTCCTCCTGCTATCCAATACCAATACCCAACTCAATTATTCAAAGTTATTATCTCACTCTCCCACTTTTCACTCTCCTCCTTCTTCCATAAAAATTGCAACTTTGAATTCCATAAATAAAAACTGCCAAATTAAATTCTATCCTTAGAAAAATGGATCAATGGCGATGTCAAACTGTTACCAATTCTATTCATCCTCCCAATTCTGGCCCATCACAAAGCTCCCACCTTGATTGCAGGTTGATATAATACTCCCTTCGTCTCGTTCAATTGTTTGTCTTTGATTAAAATACTCTTCCCAATGAATATAAAAGCAAATAAATAAATGGAACGGAGGGGGTTATTATCTTTATGTATGGGATGTTTGAGTTTGAATTGTATCTGGGTTTTCCCAGTTGTCGAGGATTTGAATAGGGTTTTGATTATATGTCTGGATATTGTTTCTGATCGAAAGTTGTCAGCTTTACTGTAGGGTTTATGTCGGGCCGAATCTAGAACTAAAATTTTGGGAAGCGAGTTTAATTGTGTTGATGTTTCATATTTATGAATTTTTGGGTCCGATAATTTTAACCATTTTTGTAAGTTTGATACTGTCATGCCACACAAGAATAGGAAGTTTTAGTGTTAGTGTTATTGGATTATAAGCAAAAAGCTGTTGAGATTGAGAAATGATGATCATTGGAATAGGGAGTTGATGCAAAAGGAATGCTGATGAAATTTTTGTTTGTTTGGTGGAGAAAGGTGTGAAGCAGAAGCAAAGGATCCTGACCCTGACCCTGACCCCGACCCTGTTGTTGTAAGGAAAGTCCAGAAGGCGGACCGTGAAAAATTGAGGAGGGATCGCTTGAATGAGCAGTTTATAGAGCTTGGTAATGCTCTAGGTAATCTATCTACCTACTCTCTCCTTTTGCACATTTTACCCCTTCTCCAACAACATTTACCTGAGGATATTTGTCGAACTTGTTGGCTACGTCTCTGACTGTCAATCTGACCAGTACATCAGATGTTGGAACTAAGCCTTCTAGTTTCACGACACTATGTAGACTATAAGGCCATGTTCTTCTGCATTGAAAAGGGCTGAACTAACTGACAGTGCCACTATCACAGTTCAAACCTTCAATCTCAGTTTCTGTCGTTTCCACGACTAGTGTACTTTTATCTGTCGCGTTGTTATTTATGCAACTGTCCATATTCTAACACCATTTCACAAAGGACTTGCTAGTGTACTTTTATCCATCTGCTGATTTCCGATTCCATGACTTTACAACTTTGACTTGTCATGAAAAGGGGATGCAAGAGTTGTGATCTAGGCTTAAGTGTTTTGGTTATTAAGAATATGCAAGAGTTGCTGAGTATGTTCTTCACATTCGCAGATCCGGAACGGCCTAAGAATGACAAAGCAACCATTCTGACAGATACAATCCAACTGCTACGAGATTTGACTGCCGAGGTCAACAAGCTTAAAGCGGAATGTTCGAGCCTCTCTGAAGAATCACACGAGGTGAAATACATGATTAACATTATCCTCCGTTCTATCTATATATGTTGACTTTAGCCTCTCATGTGTCGAATTTGGCCACAGCTTATTCAGGAGAAAAATGAGCTTAGAGAAGAGAAGGCATCCCTGAAATCAGATATTGAGAGCCTCAACGTGCAGTATCAGCAGAGGGTGAGAGCTATGTTCCCTTGGACCACGGTTGAACCCTCAGTTGTAATGGCTCCTCCGCCTTACTCCTATCCCATGCCTATGGCGGTTCCCCCAGGTGCAATACCCATCCACCCGTCTCTTCAGCCGTACCCTTTCTTCGGGAATCAGAATGCTTTTATGCCATACACAACCCCACCAAACCACCAAGTTGAGCAACAGCCTCCCCAACAACATGTTTCCACTTCTCGTGTATCAAGCAAACCTGATTCAGGAAGCAAAGTGTCTGAGTGTGGAAACTCTGGTAAGACGCGACATGCTGGTAAACCTGATGATTCCAGTGAAGTAGCCACGGAGTTGGAACTCAAAACACCTGGTTCTGCACGGCAACAGGTCAGTAAATTTTCAACTGAACTGAAAATTTACCTCCAACCTAGTAAATCATGGCCATTTATTGCTCTTGACTTATGTCTGAAAGTTGCACCGAAACTTTTCAAGTTTGCAGCGTTGTTAAATAGCCGTTGTTGATTTTGGATCAATATGGCAGGAACTAGCCAGTCATAGGAAGAGCAAGCAGTCACAGAAAAAGGATAAAAGTTGCATAGACGAGGTTTCTTCGAGCAAACATTCATGTTCTGGACCTCAAGAGAGTTCTTCTAATAGTGTATGCCATGCTCCCGAGTCTGATAAGTGAGACCTGTTGCCTATTGGTTTGCTTTGGATTCTACTGACTTAACTTCAAACCGTAGCAGCTGAAGTCGTGGCCCACTCTTAACGTCCATGTCAAACAAGAAATTATGTACCTTAATCCTGTTGATTCTGTACCTACCAATGTACTTAGGCTTTGAAGAGCAGGAGAGGAGGCTTTTCCTGTTTTTCTGTATATTTAAGATTTCTAATGCTACTGTAATCAACCATTATTACACAGCTGTTTATGAATCATAAATTTAGCTTATAGAATACATCAGACCGAAAAAATATAAACAGCCTTCTTTTTGTTGTTATTTACTTTTTTCCTCATATATATACCGTTTTACAAACCACGATTATTTACAGACGATCTCCATCCTCCACATTATACAGCAAACCACCATATGATTAACGGACAATTTCCATGCTTGACTATTTGCAGCACTCTTCGTCGTGGTATGTCAAAAACACAACCCAATCCTTTACTATGACTGAACTTAAAGGAAGAAAAAACCAAAAGCAGACCCAGAAAAATCATAAAGTATGGGACTTGCACAGAAATCGGCCTGAGGTGAAGCCTATTCAACCTGGAATTGTTGCCATGGACAACACCAAGTCCGCGTTCTTCCCTCATCTGTTTCCCTCCCATGAAAAGTCCGCAGGCTGAACATAGCATTCCCATTGTGCTGATTATTCACCTGGAGTTGTTTCTGCATGTAGGGCTGCCTAATTTACCAGAATTCACGCTTGCGGATCTCAATAACCTTCGGAATTCAGCTAGGCTTATTTTTCCATCTTTGTCGATGTCAGCCTCCTCTATAATCGGGTCCACTGATCCCTTCAACCCCGTATGCTGTTGACCCACAGAAAAGAGAGCTTATCATAAATATGAATGGTTTAAGAGAGATAGCAAGGTTCACTGGGGTGCCCTTTGGGATGGTGTTTGAACAGGAGACGATATAAATGGGATGGAGGGAATAGCATTGTAAAGCAGAGAATAGGTTGTCAATCATTCAGACTCACCAGACTGAGTTCTTCAGGAGTTATGTATCCATCTTTGTCAACGTCGAACTTCTCAAAAGCTGCTTGTGACCGTTGTTGCCACTTCTCATTGTCATGCTCGTGCAATTGATGTACATGCAGCGTAGCAGCCACAAATTCGGTGAAATCCACGAACCCATCGGTGTTGCTGTCAATCTGTCATTACAAGCAGAACGGTAAATCTGAATATCCAGAAAAGTACAATTGCCCCTAACTAACCATTGACACAGGGTATTTACCGCTTCAACAATTTCAGTAACACGAGACTCTTTTAGCTTCCATGGGAGGTCTTTAGCAAGAGCCTGCCTCATTTCCTCAAGACTTATGGTTCCACTTTTATCCATGTCAATTGCATCAAACTGATCTTTCAGATCAGCCAGCTCTTCTTCATTAAGAGTACTAGCCAGCGCCTGACATACGATGCAATAAAGGAAGTCAGCGAAGAGACTGCCTCATTTTCTATATCAGTCTTATCACGAGACTGTCTCATATGAGAATTTAGGGTATGAATGTAAAGCTTGCAGGAATGATTTCACGTACCCTTAGAGCAAATTGCTTCATACGACTATATTTCACAAATTGACGCATGTTGCGTAAAACTGATATATCAAGGGGGATATCCGACGCATTTCCACCTTCTCTGACCCATTGGTGTGCTGTGATGTCCAAACAACAAGAAGGGAAGCCAAACTCAATAGAAAACAAAGAACAATTTCAGACCGAAAGACAACTACAAAACATAGGTCATCCGAGTTATGTTTGGTTAAGCTCGGACGCATTCTTATCAGGTCATTTTCAGATCGTTTTGGGTCACGGGCCCTAATTATTTTCGGAATTTTTTTGCTTTAAATTAATCATATAGGGACATTTATGGGTCGGTCATATTTGGTTGGTCTAGTTTAGGTTTATTAATCGGGCTTCTCATATAGGGACATGCAGCTAGTAAAATTTAATAGTAAGTTCTCTTTCATGGGGAAAAGAGCAGAGATGTACATAATGCCTGAGCAGCAGTAAGTCGAGCACGAGGATCCTTCACCAGCAGTTTCCTCACAAAATCCTTGGCACTTTGGCTTATATTAGGCCATGGCTTGCGCCGAAAATCAGGTTTATTGCGTAAAACCTGAAAGAACGAAACAGTTTCCATTAAAAAAAATAAACACATCTTAAGTACCACTGCAATATCGATATTTTGAGCACTTCTTCAAGCCGACATAATATTTTGCAGGGCGAAAGGAAACATTTGGATACCTCTTTGAAAATACCATCTTCAGTTTTATCCCAAAATGGACGTCTCCCACAAAGCAATATGTAGGTGATGACGCCAATACTCCAGACATCTGACTCTGGCCCAGATCTCCGTTTCAATACTTCAGGTGCAACATAGTAGGCACTACCCACAATATCATTGAATTTTTTCCCTGTACGAAGAAAACCATCAGCTTTTAGATTCCGCGGTAAGACTTATCAAGTAATATATACATCCATGATTTGGTTACAACTTAAAATGACACTATAATATCCTGAACTCAAGAGACAGTGACATAGAACTATAGAATTGAGAAACGGCTAATGATCCTTTTGAAAGTCTGTGGCACGTAAAAACTAAGAAGCGCCTAAATGATCCATGATCTACTATTGATCACAAATTTTCAAAAGAGACGGTCCACACAGTACTTTTGTAAGACACTCTCACATAAGACTTACACGGTATGTATTTGATACTCACCAGGGTTTATGAAGTCTGATAGTCCAAAGTCTGTGGCCTTCAATGACGAATCTTCTTTGGGTGATTTGAACAGAAAGTTCTGCAAACAAGAGTGATCATAAGTTACATTCCATCAACGGAGTTTCAGAGTTCATAACCCCATTTGACTTATCTGGAAGTCGGATGGGGTTAATTGAGTGATACTCCAGAGGAAGTAGAAAAGAAAAAAGTACCTCGGGTTTCATATCACGATGAACCAAACCATGTAAATGACACTCAGCTGCAACTTTCAGCATCTGGCGTACCACCACTGCTGCATCTTTCTCTGAATACCGACTATCTTTTCTAATTTAAACGCAAGACATAAAATGTCATCAGGTCAGTCTATGTAGAAGAGATCACAATCGGTATCAAACAAAACTACCATGAACAAATTAGATAGCTTACTTGGCAAGTATACGATCAAGCAATTCACCACCTTCACACAACCTGATAATATGTTTCACATTCCAACAACAACATCAAAACTCAGTTGAAGACATTTGCAGAAATCAGGAGGATTGAATTTACGGAACTTACTCCATAACTATGTACACATAGTTTTCATCCTCAAATGCATTATAGAACTGAACCACGTTCTCGTGGCCTGTGAGGGCTTTTAGTATCTTCACTTCTCGCCTAACATCCTCCACTGCAATCGGAAGAACCATCTGCGAAAAAAAAGCCAGACTCATCACAGACAAATCGAAGAGGCTTCCTCGTCCTCCCTCTATGAAACTATATATCAAATGCTACCACCTATGACGAGTAGCTCTTCTAAGAGACGTTGAATCCTCCGTGAACAATAACCTACTAGGTATCCTGGGTAATAACTCTTAGGTTCGAATCCCCTTTCAATGCAACTATCTGCGCTCTTCGTTAGATTAAAAAAACACTCATTTCACGACATAAGAAGATTTAGCTGTAACAGTGGAGTTTCGATTCTTTCCATTTGAACCAAAAAAAACACAGTACGACATGCTACGATCCAGTCATAATTTTTTCCGGGAAACAGTTGGTTTCTTGTAATACAAGCATATTCGTCTTAGATAAAAACGGGTCAAATAACTTTTCAGGTTATGCAGGACAATTGTTTCTGCTAATGGGTCAAACGGGTCAAATACTGCAATATTTTTTCTCAAATTTTCGGTAATGCTATTGAGAAACCGTCTTTTCGTGAAAAAACAGGAAAAGATGAAAACACAAACCTTGGCTTTATCAATCTTCTTGACAGCAACACGATCACCATTAGATTTATGAGTAGCAACATACGTATACCCAAATTGGCCATGACCCAACAATTTTCCAATTGTGTATTTCTTTTCAAAATCTTTATCATACCCAAAATCCGTTCTTTTCCCACATGGTACCGAAGATTGCTTCTTTGAATTCGTCGTCTTTTCTCTCACTATAATTACAGGCAAATTATTCACACTCCTATGCCTATTATGTTTACGGTTATTATTATGATTACGATTATTATTATTATTATTATTATTATTGTTATTATTGTTATTATTATGATTGTGATTATTATTATTATTATTATTATTATTATTATTATTATTATTATTATTATTATTATGATTGTGATTATTATGATTACGACGAGGGTGATGATTGGGTGTTTTACCACCGGCAGGTGTTTTCGGCGGAGGTGCGGTGGTAACCTTGGTGCTTTCCGGGGCGGGGGAGGGGGCGGTTTTAGAGCTGATTGATTCACACGCTCTGAATATAGAATTACAGGAACCCATTATTTGATTTTATGAATACGAAGCTGGGTTTTGATTTGTTTTGGATTATGAAGAATGAATTGAATTGGGTAATTTCTGTTGGAAACAAGAAAGATTGAAGGAAGAAGGTACGAAAATGGCGGTTAATTGGTGATGAACAAAAGAGAAATCGAATTGAATTCACATCATTATTATAATTATTATTATGAATTAATTTAGAGAAATGGTGGGAAGTTGGTTTTCGTTCCCCTCTTCCTCGAAGAGGAAGCAGGGGATTTGTGGATTTTCAGAAGATTTTCAAGAAGATGATAAAACTATTGAAAGCTCCTCTATGATGATAATATGATGACTTATTAGAATGTGAACAATAATATCACAAATTCGAGAAGCTCTTGCATACAAGGCAGTTAATTCTATTACTCCGTATTGGAGTATTTTATTTCTATTAATATATTTCACGATAATATATCGTAAGATTCTCATAGGAGAATTGTTCCATAAGATGGTAAAATGAAACTTATTTATCTATCTATGTGAATTTTGTGATCTGTTATCATATACAGAGTATATTAGTGACGGATCTAGGATTATTGTAATCTGTTATCATATACAGAGTATATTAGTGACGGATCTAGAATTATCAGTTCGTGGGTGCACAATTTTTTCAACGATTTTAATACAATACAATTTATATCGATAGAAAAATTATTTGAAAAAAATTCATGAATATTCTAGAAGTATTAAAATAGATAAAGGTAAAATTAGTAGGTCATTTATTAAATGTGATAGAATTAGAATGAACCTTGGACGACTATAATTTTATAGTTGTTCTGTACACGGGATAAGTGATGAGTACGATTTATAACGTTTATTCCGTTTCTTATGTACGTATTTCCATACATATCGAGTAGCATTGATTACTATTTTTTTCC
Organism: Agrostemma githago; assembly: GCA_958450325.1. NCBI lineage: Eukaryota > Viridiplantae > Streptophyta > Magnoliopsida > Caryophyllales > Caryophyllaceae > Agrostemma > Agrostemma githago. The sequence goes on from OY288248.1 coordinate 3,087,431, forward strand.
CGAATTTGATACTTTGTGGTTTTGTTGCATCTTATGCAGGTCATGGACTCGTGGAGACATAAACAAGCCAAAAAGTGTCCTTAAAGATGAGATCTTATTCGAATTAAGAAAAGAGAATGATCATTTTCACAAGGACCAACTTAAAACTTGAATATCATGAGTTCTATAACTTCAATTAACCGATTCAAGTTGTGTTGGAAATTTCTTTCTCTTAGCTTTCCAACGGTATATCACAACCCCGATTTGGATAAGTCACAAAGAAATGACAATCATTTGAAATTGAGCACGCAGTGCTGAGAATCATAAATTTTGTTTGCAAAACACGACATTTTGGCAAGAATCTAACAATTTAAAGCGAATCCGACGAGTGAACAGTGTCGCATGTGCCTTGTTACCTTTATGAGGAACATGCAAACATAAAAATTCAAAGTTAACGAAGTACGTGCGACACTATTTACCCGCTGAATTCGTCTTAAATTGTCAAAATCTGAGCAAAATAATTTGTATTTCACAAAACCATTTTTTTTAAAGGTTGTGTTTCATAAACTTCCTTATTAAAGATAGTGTTTCTCAAAACCTTTTTATAAAAGGTTGTGATTTTACCAAAAAGAAAAAACATTTCTATATTAATTGGTGAAATAATAATAATGAAATCTGAATGTTACTGCTCAGTATTTCATAAAACTTCACTTGTCATTTAATTTAGTCATAACATTTGTGTTATATATATATCGTACACACAAACTTGCTTCTTTGTACAATAAAAAAAAGTCGAGAAAACAATATTAACCCTATACGAGTATATATATAGTAATGGGGTATTCAAATTCTTCGTCATCCTCATGGATTGCGAGAATAGTAATTATGATTACAATTACGTCCACGATATTGGAACTAAGTGAAGCCGATGGTCAATTTCACTTCCGGCTCAGAACTCGGCTCAAACATCTAAATTTCCGATGTAAATCCAAGACGGACGAGGTCAAGTATCAAACATTGAAACCGTGGAAACCTTTTGAGTATTCTTTTCACAATACGTTTTGGGGCACTGAACTCTATTTTTGTCATTTTTACTATAAAGCCAAGCACCAGGTATTTGACGTTTTTGATGAAAATGTTGATCGGAGGTCGTGCATCGATCAGCATAAATGGTATTCTATGACATATTGTCACGAAGGACGAGTGGAATGGAGTATTCGTGAAGACGGGTTTTATAAACGTTGTGTTTTCGTTAAGTCACCGGGTCATGCATGTTCCGATCAACCTACTCACGCCCCTACAAACTTCCAAAAGATTCATAGTTGGTGATCCAATCTACATGCATCTATGCATGCTTTTTTGATGATGTATCTGAATCGTCTATAATAATAAAATAAAATAAAAAACTCGATCATGGTTTTTTTTTGCAAAAAAAGATTGATACAAATATAAAGTTATCAATAATAATACTTACTACTCCTATGTAATTTGAATTAATTAGCTGGCTTAGAACAACTGCAGTACAAGCACAAACTTAATATTATTCCCTAAGTTACAATTAATTCCATACATTTGGTTATTGTGCACTATTCATAGGTGAAAAAAACCATCGATATAACTTTTAATATATATGATAAAATATACTCCGTACTCTGTAATCATGTGAGATCTTGTTTAAATTGTCTAATCGAGTGAATCATGAATATCAAATCTTTATAATTTTTAGAAATATGTAACTAAAAATATAGACAAAAGAAAACGTGTATCGATGTATGTGTATAAAGTAAATGTACGGAGTTGATTGAAACGGAGTGAGTATAAAGTTTGTCATTGCCATTATTTTTGTTTTAAAAAAAAACTCAATAAAGTTGGAATTTTTTAGCAAGAACTTTAATTAAATAAATTTCTTAGTTCAATAAAGCATCTTATACAGGTCATGGACCCGTGGACGCATAAACAAACCAAAAATTATCCTTAAAGATGAAATCTTATATATGCGAAATAAGAAAAGAGAATGATCATTTTCACAAGGGTCAACTTAAAACTTGAATATCTTGAGTTCTACAATTTCAATTAAGTCGATTCAAGTTGCATTAAAAATTTCTTTCTCTTATCTTTCCAACAGTATATATATCACACCCTCGATTTGGGTAAGTAACGAAGAAATGACAATCACTTGAAATTGAGCTCGCATTGCTGAGAATCATAAATTTTGTTTGTGAAACACGACATTTTGGCCGAAATCTAACAATTTAAAGCGAATCCAACGAGTGAACAGTGGCACACGTGCCTAGTTAGTTTTATGGGGAAAATGCAAACATAAAAATTCAAAGTTAACGAAGTACGTGCGACACTATTTATAATTATCTGTCAAATTCGTTTTAAATTGTCAAAACCTGAGCAAAATGTTGTACTTCCTCTGATCTAACTTTCTAAGATCTTCTCATTTAATTATTTTATACTCACCTAAATGAATATCCAATAGATAAATCTTAAAAAGTCGGAGGAAGTACTATTTTTGCGAAAACATTTTTTTTAAAGTTTGTGTTTCAAAAACTTTTTTACTAAATGTGGTGTTTTGCAAAACTTTTTTACTTCCTCCATTTTTTTTATATCTTCCCAATTTTCTTTTTGGTCCATTTTTTTTAATCTTCCCATTTCATTTCTTTCCATTTTGGTCCATAATTTTTACCATACTATCCTTACTATTTACAACACTTTACATCTTTATTCTTTCCTATTTACATACACTTACCATTCTACCCCAATATTTCTTAAATTTATCATTTTATATTCAATACAAAAATACTTGTGTCCAAAGCCCATGAAAAGATATATTAAAAATTGAGGAAGTATAAAAAGTTGTGCTTTTACAAAAAAAAAAAAACTTCTATATTAATTGGTGAAATAATAGAATTTGATAGAAACGCAACACTACTTGACGAGTGTGTAATAAACAATAATAATGAAATCTGAATGTTTCTACTCCGTATTTCACAAAACTTCACTTGTCATTTAATTTAGTCATAACATTTCATCTTCCAAATTTGTGTTATATATATATATATCATACACACAAACTTGCTTCTCTGTAATAAAAAAGAAAGTCGAGTTAAGTCGAGAAAATTAACAATATTAACCCTATACGAGTATATAATAATAATGGGGTGGTATTCAAATTCGTCATCCTCATGGATTGCGAGAATAGTAATTATGATTACAATCACGACCACGATATTGGAACTAACTGAATCCCATCAATTTCACTTCCGACTCAAAACTCGGCTCAAACATCTAAAATTCGAATGTCAATCCGGGAGGGGCTACATACGTCAAGCATCGACAACATTGAAACCGTGGAAAACTTTTGAGTATTCTTTTGAGGATACGTTTTGGGGCAGTGAACTCTATTTTTGTCATTTTTACTATAAAGCCAAGGACAAGGTATTCGACGTTTTTGATGAAAAGGTAGATCAGAGTTCGTGTGTCGATTATTATGAACGAGCACCCGGGCAATATTGTTATGAAGGACGAGTAGAATGGAGTATTCGTGAAGACGGGTTTTATAAACGTTGTGTTTACTTTGTTGCACCGTTTTATAGATGTCCCACTCCATATATTCCTCCCCCTACAAACTTCCAAAAGATTCATAGTTGGTGATCCAATCTATCTACATGCATATATTTGATATATGCATGCTTTTTTGATGATGTGTATGTGATTCGTCTATGATAAAAATAAAAATAAAAATGACTCGATCATGGTTTTTTTTGCAAAAAAAGATTGATACAAATATAAAGTTATCAATAATAATGCTTACGACTGTTACGAGTATATAATTTGAATATTAATTAGCTGGCTTAGAAGAATTACTGTGCACAAACTCAATATAAAGTTTGTGATTATTGTTGTGTCATTTCTTTAAAAAAATCAATAAAGTTCAAAATTTTGCTAATAAGGCAGTTTAGAATACAATTTAGTAGATGATTTCTAAATAGAGATGAGTTAAATAAAGATAAACAAATAAAATAAATAACAATTGACTAATTTTTTTTGAAATTAGAATAAACTTGGTTTTTTATTTTCAAACCAAGTTTATTTATCAAATGTTGAACAAACTTTTTATCATAAATTGACAAACTTATCATAATGTTCTTACAACAACGGCAATGCAAGGAGAAGAAATTCTCACAATTGTGATTACTCTTAGAGAAAGCAAATGAACGAGACGCAGGAAGTAGAGTATAATAACATCTACACGTACGTTTCTAGTGGATACACGTTAAAAAAATTAAGGACAAGAAAAAGAACATAAATCCTTGTTTGTGACAGAGTTATGCTTCATTTTCTTATAAGGGGTCAAATACGATCCGTTTACATAGAAAAAAAGATAGAACACCTAAAAATGTACGGAGTAATGAGTTGACTTTTCTATATAAAGTACTTCCTCCCCCTACAATGATGTTCCCATTGTATAATGACTAGGGATGGCAACGGGTAGGGTATGGGTCGGGTCCGGCAAGACCCGGACCCGGACCCGTGTTTCACAAGTTGGACCCGGACCCGACCCGGACCCGTAAGGGTCCAAAATTTTAAGACCCTTACCCGGACCCGATGGGTCCGAGTAGGGTCCGGGTCCGGACCCATTTGTACATTTTTTTAATATATACTCTTCCGTCTCCTTTATTTGTTCGCCTTTGATTAAAATATTATTCACAATAAATATAAAGGCAAATAAATGAATAAAACGGAAGTCGTATGACTTTAAACCGGACGCTAAAAAGGCCTAACGTACTAATAAAGGAGGTGAAATTTGGTATTTAATGAGTTTCGGTACCCGTATTAGAATAACTAGCGGTTAATTTCTAATTTTCTATTGTTAATGTAAAGTCTCCCTCCCCACTGTGGTTTGTATTAGTTTCATTTACTATATTACATATTGAATTACCGCATCCACTAAGTTCTTTTTTCTTTTAAAAAAATAATAATAATTTCAACGGGTCCAAGGGTCGGGTCCGGGTCCAACCTATAGGACCCGGACCCGGACCCGGGAAATTATTGAAGGACCCATACCCGACCCGTACCCGCAGGGTCTAAAAAAAAGAAGACCCGTACCCGACCCGTTAGGGTAAGACCCGGCGGGTCCGGGTAGGGTCCCGGACCCATTGCCATCCCTAATAATGACACATGGATTAAGAAATGAGTGATGAAAAGTGGTAAATTGTTGGGTGGGGTTCAAGATGTCAAATCACAAAAAATAACCAATAGGAAGAGAGTACAATGGATGAATAAAGAAAGTTTTGAAGTGGGAAGATTTGAGTGGAGTTTCCTTTTAAGGAAAGTGGAAAGATCTTAGTGGAGGGAGGGAGTAAATCAGTAAATAGATGATATTTAACCCGTTATAACACAGTTATAGATACCTCCCCGTCTAGATGGCTAAGGAGTACAACGGCTAGGTGTATGTATGTCTATGTATCTCCCCCGTCTCAAGACTATCAAGTAACGGTAACTTCCCCATTAATACAACAACACTAAAGTGGAAATCCAGTCAATCACTTTATATAATCAATCGCTCTCCCTTTAATTCCACATCTTCTTGATTATATACTTACTTAACATTCATTCACGCTCCTCCTTCATTTCATTTAAATTCATCTCTCTTTTCCTAAATCTCTGACAATAACAAAATTATTTTATTTAATTAATAATAATATTAATAATAATAATGGAGACTCCATATTCATCAAAGATGACAACAATGTCGTCTCACAGTACCCAGTCTGCTTCTGTTTCATCCAACACCTCCAAGTTTTCTTCATGTAATTTTCCTTATTTTTTGTAATTGTTTCAAAAACATTAATTTAATACTTAATCAATTAACCAAAATTATTACATGATGGGTTTTTCATCAATTAACTTAAATTATGACATGGGTTTTCATATTATCGAAATGGGTTCATCTTATTTTTTGCATTAATTCATCACCAATAGTTGAAATTATCTTATTTTTCACATAAAATCCTTCAATTAGCTAAATTTATGACATGGGTTTTCATATTATCGAAATGGGTTCATCTTATTTTTCACATAAATACATCAACAATAGTTGAAATTATTCGTTTAATAAAAGTCGAAGCTTTTCACTTTTCAGTACGATACAGACTTGTTTTGTGTAATGGGTTCATCTTATTTTTTACATGATTTCATCAAAAATAGTTGAAATTATTCGTTTTAATAAAAGTGGAGTCTTTTCAATAAGACTCAGTTTTATGTAATGGGTTCATCTTATTTTTGACATAAAGTCATCAGAAATAGTTGAAATTATTCATTTTAATAAAAGTGGAAGCTTTTCAGTACGATACAGACTCGTTTTCTGTAATGGGTTCATCTTATTTTTGACATAAATTCATCAACAATAGTTGAAATGACTCGTTTTAATAAAAGTGCAAGCTTTTCAGTACGATTATTTACGATTAATATATACTTTCAGGGAAGAATGAAGAATCAAAGCAAAGAAGTTTGATTGACATAACAAATGGATCACCAATTGTTGGTTTAGCTACTGCAAAATTAAGCCAAACACCAATTACTTCAGCCACAAGTTACAGTTGCAAGAAAACTCCTGGTTCAGGAGAGGCTTTACTTAGGTGTCAAGTCAAGAGCTTGTTGCAGCAGCAGCAGCAGCAGCAGGCTGACATCTCCAAGTTCCTGTCTTTCGACAACACGGTTTCAGGCCGCTGCTATGGCCATGGCCACCTTCCGGCTGCTCCGACTCCTGCTAACACCCCACAAGTCTTCAACTTCAACTCCTCACTGCAATCTGTTCTCACAGAATCACCTATTCAGGACCAGTTAACTGTCTCTAAGGTAATCAATTTCTTGGTTTTGATTGAGATGATTATTCCGATCTTTGTTTCTGAAATGGGTTGTTGTTTGTTAATTAATTTAGGTGGTGAATGGGATGATTGATGAGAACAGCAGTTCAGAATGGGAGAAAGATGTGATAATATCGAGGTCATTGTTCGAGGATTTCTTAGAAAAATCAGCAGAATCTTCGTCGGATTGTTCGTCAGTGATGACATTCCAAGGTTCAGCTGAAACAACTGAAAAAAGAAGCCAAATCAAACTGCTATTCAAAGATGATGATGATGATGATGATGATTCTTCAGCCTGGTCTCTGCAAGTGAATACCAGCATTCGGGATGAGGATGAGGACGAAGATGAAGCAAAGAGTGAAGTAGTGGAAGTTGAAGAGCTACTGTGTGAAGGGATAAGAAATATGGAGATGAATGAGGCGATTGGGAGGTCGAGAGGAAAGCTGATAAAGTTTGTGTATGACAGTGATGATGATGAGTTGGTCGACGAGGAGGAAGTGTTGCGTCTCAAGGGACTACCCACCCCCAAAGGGAAGCATCTTCGCTTTCAAGATGAAGAAGATGATGAATGAGAGATCGAGCTGTGTACTGTTTTACAGTAATTTGTTGAGAAAGTCCCCAACTTTCTGAAATTCAATTCTTGTTTCAAAAACTGCATTATTGCATTTGATTGTATGGTTGATTGTATGATGATTCTTAAGGAATGGAAAAGGCTGATTACAGCAAGAGATCTAATAATGCTCATCCATTTTGCTCATCGATTCTCTCCAACACAGCATCCCGTCGTCTCAAACTCTCTGTATGCCAACCAAACATATAATAGCCTCCCTCCATCTCAATCATTTACGAGTATTAATTTGTCTTTCAAAATACTCGTTAAAAAAAGATAAAAAAAAAGTGATTACGGAATGAAAAACACAAATTTCTGAAATAATGGGAACATATTATATATTAAACCACTAAAAGCACCATCAATTTAATTTCAAGAATTCACTACAGTACAACTACTACCAAAACTAAGTACTAACAACATATTCAATGATATTTACAACTACATTCTACGGGCCGCTAGTTACACATAATTATGTTTCCGGCACAAGCTGTACAGTGTACAGTACAGCGATAAGAATCAAAACCATGGATGCCAAGTCGGGTCCATCATACATAAGTTTCGAGGGCTCAATGCTGCTTCAACAAGCTCTGCCACTCCCCTTTGGACTGACTGCGGCGGGTCCATGGCATTCTCATCCTGCAACCATACAAATACGACATTTCAATATCTGTTGCAGTTTAAATACACACTTGTGTACTGAGTACGTAGTAGAAGTTTATGTTTGATGAAGAATGACAGTTCAACCATGGGCAGTTTTTTTTAAATAGAAAGCATGAAAATGAAGAATTACCTCCTCAGACGAACTTTGCGGGGCTATTTCATTAATCCGGACAATGACATTTTCGACATTGATAGTCACCTTGTGTTTGAAATCGGCTGGACTTAAACCTCCTCCAGGTACAGGAGCCATTGGCATTCCAAGTGGTCGTCTCCAAGACCAAGATAGAAGCTCATCACGGAAAAACATGGCCAAGTGGTGCCACATATGTTGGTTTTGCTGCATATTTAAACGTAGAATTGAGTAAAAGCTGTACTTCAACTGAAATATTCCACCCATTAATCAAGGGAATCTTACAGAACTATTAATCACTGCACTCCATAAGCTCAAATCCGGCTAATTATTACAGTACTAAGAACAAGAACTAATGTGCATCAAACTTATGTAGATTTTTTTTATTTGGTATAAAGATAGGACAGCAGAGTAATCGTTGGCAGTAAATATCTTATAGGCTGGTCTTTTAGACTAAGTTAGGGTAGAAAGCGACTAAAAACTCATCATTGCCAGTGACAAATTAGTCACACACATTATGAAAATGGTTACTAGCTGAAAGTGTCACTAAAAATAAACACGAGGGTAACTGAGGCCCAACACTTCAATTTCTTCATTAAGTGGTCTTCCAACAAAGTATTGTAAGACACTCCTACAAGATTTCGTGAAACAGTAAAGCATATACGAGTAATCGATTTCATAAAATATTCTGGGACAGAGAGGGGAGAAAAATTATAGAATAAGATCTCACCTTCGGCGAAACAACTGCTTGTGCTGCAGAGCACATGGCAGAGACAATGAGCCCTTCCACTCCAAAATGAGAAAAGAATGACTGCATATTCCTAGTGAGACGGAACGGCACGGGCTCATTAAACTCAATCATTCCGTTAGCATCATACGCAGGGTGGAAATCAGTCTGAAATATTTTGCCAGTGTTCTTAGCAAAAAGAATTTTGTTGGGGGACCTTCCTCCGATCTGAAGCATGTATGAAATGAAACAAGAGAGCGCTAACTGGGTTGCGAATTGCTTTTTGAATGCCCACATATGGTTGCCATTTAACAGTGTCTTGTAGACGAACTGGGATAATATGTTATCAGGCACACGGCTCCTTGTTACTTCATTATATGCTTGGAGACGAAGATCAACTATAGCTTCTGGTGAGATTTGACCAGTCATAGCAGGATTCAGTTGTTCCTTGAACAGAGTAATCGGAAGATCAGCTTCACGGTCATTTCTTGCACAATGGTTCTCATAAACCTCCAGCAACGTGCTATACATCAAATCATCTTCTACCATCCGAACCTGTATCAAGGTAAAACATTTAGGCTCAGCATGACGTACAGAAGCTATGCTGATTTAGTACTCCCTGTATTTCAGTCGTTTAGAACACAGCCGACACAAGACTTTTTCTCTGACGAGAATATTGAATAGTAGGGCTCATTGACCAAATGTTCTAAATAAGATTGACATGAGGCAGAGCATTGGAAATTTATCAATTTCGTGAGGTGAAACCTTTTTTTCTCCCCAAGAAAAGGAAAAGGGAAAAAAATAGTAGCGCCTATTAAAAGTTTTAAAACGTGGTCAACAGCGTCAAAGTATATACCTGAGACCAAACTGGAATGATAATAGGGGTATGAATGCATATATGACGCCTCCTGGATTCCTTGTGCTTATCAAACATGTGATTCATCACACGGAACAACTGAAGCATGCGTTCATCACTCCTCGCATTCGGAGTTAGGGATGTTTGGACAATAAAATGTCGTTGTGAACCATCAGAGCCAATCAAGGTCAAGCGGCGGAAACTACTACCATGCCTTCGCACAATTGGAATATCAGGACCAACGCGATCTAACTTGACTGTATGATCAGGAGCGATTTCCTAAAGCGTAATAAAAAAACTGGTCAAACAAAGAAGTACATGCAATATAAAAAAACAAGCATACTCTATACCCCTACTAAGCTGGAATCTGTCTCCATGAGTAAATTTCGTAGGGTGTCTATTGTTTATAAATAAACTCCCCATTTTGCAGGTTCTCTTTTGTGAAAATAAATTGATTTCAGAGTGGTCTTCGTCTTTGGAATATGACCAAAACATAGCAAAAGAGTTTGCTACAATATATGTTTGCTGAATTGTGAAGCAGTGTGGGTGGGTCCAGAGAATTATTCCCTTCATGGTTGATTTCCTTTGTTCAAGCATGGAGCTAGCTGAGATTAGGGATGTCAATTTCACCCGAACCCGTTCAAAATCCATCCACCCGAATAAAATTAATGGACGAAAACCCGAACTAAATGGATTTTAAGCGGATGACGGATGGATCGGGTCGGATTCGGGTGGAGATTTTTCACCCGTCACCCGATCCGTCCACCCGATCCGTTCACCCGTTTATAGATTTTTTAAAAAAATTATATGAATATATAAAAAAATAATTAATTTCACTCTATTTTTATACTCATTATCCTTTTTTTTCTTAAAACCCTAAGAAAATATTTTCCGTAATCACTTTGGCGGTCACAATTTTAGATTTTCTTTCCCCGTCTTAATTTCCGACCACCAAAAAATCCCAAAATACTTTACGCATCTTATAATTTGCATATTTGTTATTGTATTTTAAAAAAATATTTTTCATCCGCTAAGCACCCGATCCACCCGAATCACCCGCGGATGACGGATGGATTGGATCCGGGTGGTGGGTTAATCGGGTGACGGATGGATCGGGTGGAGTATGCGGATTCGGGTGATGGATTCGGGTGAGGCTCCACCCGACCCGAAACCGACCCGTTGACATCCCTAGCTGAGATGTTTTACAAACACTCAAGCAAGTTATCCAAATATACTCAACATCGCTCCATGAACCAAGGGGAACTGCCTTTTCCCTAATTGTGGCAGTGTTTTACACCGGTTTCCATCACCTGACGCAAACCTCCTCTCTCACTATTGGTTGCCGGGTAACGGCTCTCTACATTTCTGACAGAGGGGAGGCAGTATAGTATACATGCCAACCCTCATATCCCGTCTGTAGTAGAGAAACAGAGGTACTGGGGGCAGTCATTGCCCACTAAGGTACTAGGGTGACGTATGTTATATATGGTTATTATGGTTTCTGATTCCACATATTCCATCAAGTTGCCTTGTTGTCTTACTACATTGCACGGATTATCACGGCTTGCTCATTATGTGAATGGCCATTAAGTTTTTATACCTGATCAGTGAAGTATTGTCCTGGGACTTCCACATCAACAACGTGAAATTCACGTAGCACCCTGCTTTCTTCTTCCAGCTTCAACACAGCAGGAAACCTATCCTCAACATTGCTCTGAAGCACATTTTTCCAGTGCTTCAATCTCTCAGTAAGTTCAGATAATGTTGCTGGGAAGGTACCAGCGCTCTCCGGATCAAGATCGCGTTCAAAATCCTGCTTGTACTCTCTCACAAATTCGACATGCTTATTTACAGCATCTGCAGAGAAACATGCCCTACAGACACCAGAAAGCTCTTTCTTAAGAGACTGAGGAACCTCGGCGGTAGTGGCAGTAGGATACTTGTAGCATCTATGCAGAAGGGCATTAACAACTGCAAGAAGCCTTTCCTCGGGCAGTGTGACAAACCTTGACCCAATCTCTGTGAGAAGAACCTGCAATAATACATACATAATTAACATATGCTGAGAAATGTATGGAAGGGTACGGAGCCCCACCGCAACTCACAAGGTATCATTTGCGAAATCAAATTAGAAGACTACTGGTTATAAAAAGACATATCAAACTAATCTAATCCAAATATTTCAGACATGAACAAAAGCTTTTATAGAAAGTATTAAGGATTTCTCTTTTAACTAATCAAATACATTTCATTACTGGAGAGTAAAACGTAGTCAGGATTTGACCGAAGCTTGCCAACTGAAACACTCAATCTCAAAAGGTTTAAAGTAAAGTAGCTTTGTTAGAAAATCCCACACGCAAGTAGTTTTTATAGAGGTTCTGGGAGCAAGTTGATGAAGATTACAATTCAAAGAGGGAACTTATTGAACTCGCCCCTATTTTCCATCCACAAGAGGCCTCAATATCTCATGCAGGACAAAAACATTTATAGGAACAATTCTTGAGACATTAAACGAGAGCTGCAGTGCACAAATCAGTTTTTTCATCAAAGCATGAATCTCCTAAAACATCTCATAAAAGAAGGAAACTTAACGTCAAGGTCTTGGTAGCTGTATAACCATGGATTGAAAATTACAAAAATGTACGAAATGCTTGTATTGCCATTTGCCACACAAAACATGTACTATATGCTAACACAAATATAAACAGACGACACATAGTGTCGGACACATGTAGATATCCTCGTCATGTTAGCATTGATAACTCCTGCCAACAAATATCAACAAAAAAAATATAACAAGAAAAAAATATCACCTCAAGTTCACTAGCAAGATTAGTATGTTTGCTTCTAAGGGCCTCCATTATATCCTTCGCAGCATCAAAAGCACTGGCAGCTGAAGCCATCAAGCTCAACGCACCCGTACGCCTCAAAGCATTCTGACCACCATCGTTAACGCTTGAACCATGATGCAAAAGAGGTTCACTACTGGATGCAGCACCACTATTCCCACCAGCAGACCGCTCTGTTTCTAAGCCATTCCCATCGTGTGGGGTAACTCCACTACCAGGCTGAGACATCTGATTATCAGAAGATATGGTACCGAGCGAAGATGGGTGCTGATGCATTCTTTGCTGAGCCATTGCTAATCTCCCCATTTCAGATTTGTTAGCTGCATCACGACGTTCAAGGAGATATGTCCGAAGCCAATAGTACAAAGCCTGGAATTCAGGAAGCCAGAATAAGTAATCTTGTATTTTATTTTTGGCTTTCTTTTTGCCAGGGAGAGGGGATAAAACAACACCATTACTGTTGTGCTTTCAGGATTTCTGCAAATGACAGGGGGAGAGGGAGAGGATGCACACGTCCTTACTCCTTACCCCTGTGTTAAAAACAAATAGTGGTTGTTTCCAAATGACCCACAATGAAAATTCCTATGATAGATGTTAAATTTTAAAATGGGACTCGCCTGTGGGTATACAGTGGCAATTTTCAGTAGAACAAGTTTGCAGTGAGGGGCTTCGGTTCGTTGCAACGAAAGCAACAATTGAGGAATCCAGGAAAGCCACACCCAATGAGGTATTTGATCCAAATACTTATCAAATGCTTTCCCAGCGGGTTCGTTAGCAGTGTCAAAACTAAGAAGGTAAAGAACACGAACGAGATAGCTTCTTGAGTTTGGAATACCAAATTTGATGCCTTGCAGAAAACAACTAACAGCATACTCCAGCCAAATCTCATCCTGTGTTTCTTTGTATGCCTGACAGATTTATCAGAAATCAGATAGCTATATACATGAATCATAAGGTACATAATGTGCTCAACATAAAATACGTACCATGTCACAATAATTTCCCCAACTAATCCACCCTTTAGGTAGATTTTTAAAAAGACTGATGGCGTTTGAATACTCTCTATTAGCCGCTTCACAATCGTTTAGTTTCAACAAAAAGTCTCCCCTTAGCCGGAAAATTTCAGCTTTGTGCTTAACTGGAAAGTATTCAAGATTAGTACTATTGATTAAATTGAGCCCACTTGTGAGTTCCCCTTTCATTTCCAGATAAGCCTTTGCTTGCTCTCTAATTTTCACAAAGGCCTCCTACATAATCATACAAAAACAAATAAGCAATAAGATGCCTGCACTGTTACATAATGACAAAAAACACTAACTGTAGACACTGAATCTTAAAAGCAGTCTTATGAGAGTCTACGCATCAAAGAGAGCTTTAAACGGAAGGATGTTTCCTCCTAGAGACACTAGAGTACTAGGTCCTACGCTACTAAATGTGTGTGAACATACCTGCACCTCCATAGTAGAATGGCCATACATCTTTTCCAGTATGGTAACACAAACATCATAGAGGCCTTGTTTGCGAGTAATATGAGCTAGCTTGTTCACATTCCAAGCTTTGTCACGGTAACCAAGGTGATGTAATTGAGCATTAGTTGAGCCAAAATCCTTGAAAGCCTCTATGACGGCATTGTAAATTTCATTTCTCCACTGGAGCAAATCATACCAAACAGTCATGTTATCCCATTCATTTGGGGTCCTTAATCTCCAAGTTTCCAGAATATCCTTTAGGTCTGCATAAATTCCCCCATGTCCACCAACATTAGAGCTCCCAGCTTGCTTGTTTCCATTAGCAATATCCACTAGAACTCTAGCAGATTCTTGAACTTCAACCAGCTGCTGGAACTGTTGTAGAAGTGGTATCCTAGCATGGACAGACATTTCGGGTAACTGCCACCACTGCTCTAAGGCATGGTCCACACCCTTTCCGACAATATTTTCAGCATCTCCGACGCCATTGACATTTCTGTCATGTAGTGCAAAGTAAGCATGAATTATCTTAAGCTTTGGAGTTTCCTCCACTTGGGCTTTAGGGATCACGTCTTTCAAATAAGCCCAATCGGGAACTTTCCATAGGCTATCAAGTAATATGTCATAATTTTCAATAGACTTGCCAAAATCTGCCAGAGCATCCCATTGACTAAGTTGACTAGCACAACTAAGCCACTGCTCCTCCCAAAGACACATTTCAGCCTTTGGAACAGTATTGTTATAAGTTCCCTGGGTAGCCTTAACCATGGCCTGGTAAAACAAGCTTTGAGCACGCTCCCAGTAACCATGCTGAACAAGTGAAAGCCCAGCCCTCGTCTCTGCGGTAACAGACCGCTTCTTCCACAACCCGCACCGCATGTCCTCTTCATTGAGAAGGCGGTAAAGCTCAGCCAGACATTCAGCACATTTGGTATCGTTCATGAACAACATAACATGACTTTCAAGCAGAGCTAACGCAATATGCCAAGCATTGTAAGTCTTCCCAATATACTTAATGAGTTCACTAGGCATTCGAGGTTGAGGATGGCTTAGTTGAAGCCCTTCTAGAAGGGCTTGTACAACATTAGGTCGTTGTGTCATTTGTTTCTTGTGACAATCTTTTGATAACAGGGCAATCATCGGCTTAGCCAGTGCGACTTGTTCGTCTTTGTTTAAGCTGACCCAGACTATAGGAAATACCAACACCCACAGATGATATGCAACATTGGAATCTGTATGTGCCAGCTCTCTCAATGGTGCAAGAAGATCAGCCACCTAGCATAGCAGAAACAGTTCCAGTTACAGAATGTAAGTCAAGTAACATAACAGGCAGCAGCAGTGCGGCCATAATTTCAAATGGTTTGATTTCCACTTCCTAAGACTTGAAAATTTACATCATTTGCAAACACAAAGGTTAAGTGATGTTTTTGAGATACTAGTTAGCATGGCGAAAATATTGGCAAATTGTGGGATAATATGTAGCGGGAAATAAGGACTTGAAATTCACTTTTGACATCGAGGAAATTAAATACTACGTATAAAGCAAAACCCTAGGAATTACGGGGTATAAGAATAGAAAACTACCTGTAACATGCTCATCTTACTCAGGAACATAGCATGCTTACGAACAAGCCCTTCAAATGTCAGCGGAATAGAATCTGAAAGGTCGGTGACCTCATAGTTCATTGCTGAGGTATCAGGAATATAATTGGATGCGACAAGAGGTGACAATCTTGCAGAGTTAGGAGCAAGTGTGATAGACTGATGTTCAACCAGAATTGCAAGAAGAAGATCAAGTCCTTGTTTAAGCCAAAAAACATCACTCAGAGCCTCCCAGTCCTGAATCTGAATGATGTAATGCAGGCGAGCAAATAATGTTTTCTCAAGAGACTCATGATAAATAGAGAAAAACTTCTTTCTAGCATCCGGATCTTTTGCCCTCAAACCAAGCATGAACTGCCTTTCTACTCTCTGAAATACATCTTGACGTAAGGGAACTGGATACCTGCACAACAGTCACAATGTCAAATGACAGCATATTTGAAATTAAACATGCCCACTCAAATTTGAGTATTACATTTATACCTAGTGTCATCACATAATCCATGCAGAAGATTTAGGTACTTGTTGTCCCACTCCTCTAGTGCACTTGATGAAAAATGCTGTTTGTCAACTTGTGAGAGCTTCTGGAGGAAGGAAACAACTTCTTTCGACATAAGGAAAGGCGTGCCAGCTGTAGGCTTACCGTAGTCATCCTCAATCCACCCTTTTATTACATCTAAAATACAAAGGAGGACACCTGCATCAGTAACCTTTTCAGAGAGAAGCACATTCAGGATTTGTGTAATAGATCTCTTGTACTCAGGCACAAGCATAAATCGCTCGCCAATAAGCTTCAGGACCAATTTCAGATTAGAGATAACTGCTCCAGCATCAGCACTATGACGAGATGAGGTAACAGAATCTGGATCAGGTCTCTGACCCTGCACGGAATAGATGTTGACTAATATGAGTGTCAAAGTGTTTTCATATTTATTGAGGATCAAAGACTAGCTATTATCTCGTTCAAGATGATGAAATAAAAAGGCTCAATAAACTTATTGTGCTTCTTTTGAACATGACGTAGTTATCCTTTGGTCGAACTCCGACAGTTTTCATGATGGATTGTTCAGGAAATAGGATATGTTTACTGAACACATGAATAAGGTTGCGTCCATCCGACTTCCCCTCACCCCGCCATTAATGAAAGCCATTGAGGCACTATGGTAATGTTGTTGATGAGTGTCACTTCACATCCACCAATTAAATATACCAACACAAGCAAGGGGCTTGGAATGTAATTGAGTGGAATAATTAATAATACCTGTCTCCCCTGAGTACCAGTCAAGGAACTCATGTCACGTGTCAGGCGTTGAAGGATTCGGACTAACAAAGATGGATCAATTAGGTTTTTCTGAACCTCCATCAGTGTTTTGAGCACCAAAAGCACAAAACTAATTGAATTAGCAGAGGTATCATCTCCAGATGTCTGCGGAGCAATGACTGCAGCAATTTGCTTATCTATTAATTCTTGAACTTTCTGATACAAAATTTTTACGTCACCCGGAGTACTAGTAGAGTCCAAAGGAAATGTGATAAACACAATCTTCAGTAGTGAGCACAATGATTTCCCGGCATCCAACATTTTGTGCTTGAAACATGGTTCAAGAATCTGCCAAATAATAATAACAGATAGTAACAGCAAAAATAAAAAAGCATAAAAAAAATTTGCAAAAGAATGACGATGAGCCATACTTGAGAAATTTGGCCGATGTTATTTTTTATGAACAAGTGCGCCTGCTTTTCTAAAACATTGTTCATAACATCCAGCCCCTGAGCAAGAGCAGTGGATGGATCTTTTGATTGAGAGGGCTGAATACTACTGAGCAACTTCTCAAGGTAATTAAACTTCACATTAGCATGTGGCCACACATCTAAAGCTTGCGAGAGTAGATCCAAAGCTTGTTTATACATCAAACTTGCTTCCTTGTCTTTTGGCTCTATCACCAAAGCCACCTGTCCAGGAAGTAAAGCTCAGTGACAAAGGGAAGTAGGGAAACATTGCCATTTTTTTCACAAATTATCATTCCAAAACAGATCAAACAGTGATGAAAGGGCAAAAGTTGCATGGTGCCAATATACAGAATTTGTGAAAAAAAGGAAAGTGTTCAATTAGTCCCACATGGATATAAAACAATCAGCAGAGCTACCAACACTTCTAAGTTCTAAAGTGTGTTACCGATCTTAACCAAAAAAAGCCACATCACAAGTGCAGTATTAGAAATATTCTGTTCCTTAAAAAATCAAATAACTAGCACATGATATGTCGACTTACAGGCACAAGAAATGCCTACATAGTGAACTGTCTGAGTTTTGAAAAGAGGACCTTTTACAGGTCATTTACTCAGTTTCACGATTCTTAACACAAACTCTGGTTCACGGAAAAAGAAACACTCTCGGCAAGCAAATCATAAATAACATAAGTGTCAAAGGGCAGTAACCAAATACTAGCATCTCAAAATTGACCTACTGCAGATAATAGTGGCGATTTAGAAAGGTAAAAGTTGATAAAGTGTCTTTACTCTTATCAGAAAATTAATTATCATCTCTTCCATAGCTGCATTTGGCTTGAACTCTTCATCGGGCTGAGCAGAAGACCCTGGGGTTTCAATATTAGGTATAGATACAGAACCTGGTGGAGATGTAACAGGGAAGGATTGCATTCCGGGTTCATTCTTGACACGCTTATTCACATCCTCAGCAACTGTTGATACTTCTGAAAGTCTAGAGTCAGCACCGGCCCCACTAGAACTCAAGGCATCAGTATTCAGTGTCATATCACTACAAGTAACACCTTTCATATCACTTTGCCTCTGCCTTTCCCAACCAACAACCAAGCCAGCAAGTTCAATTGCAAGACGCCTATTCTCTGCAGTTGTTGTGAATGGCAAGCCTAATCTACTAAGAGAATTTACCATTTGAGGTACAAATTGTGCTCTGCAAGCATAAAAAAGATCTGAATGGCGGACAATGAGCTGAAAAATGTGAATCAAATTTGGAATTGAATGGCCTTCTTCAACAAGAATTTTCTTGGTATAACGTATCCAAATCGGCATACGATTATCTCCAGGAGGTAATCTTTTCGGCAATGCTGGCATCAATATGTCAAGTGCTTGCTTAACCAACATCTTATGTTCTGGTTGGCACGTTCTCAGAAGAGCAACAAACACCTGCCTCCAACATAGATGACTTAAAAAACTATACCCTACTAAATGAACATCAAAATTAACATAAATTGATAGTATAATGAAGATATAATATAGATAGAGCCTAGAAGTATAAAACATGGGTTCCAGATGTAAAATGACATGTTTTGGTATGGAATACCCATGTCCGGGCTAGACATGGGTACACGAGGTAGAGTAACATAGTTTTTATGTACTTAAAGATTCTAACCCATTGACAACAGTAATACAACCACTTAACTCTTTACAAATGACAGAACATGGATATAATCAAAAAGCACCTGTAGTATAATTTTCTCTGGGGCTTGATAAGCTTCCAAGAAATGACAGACATTGACAAATGCCCATTGCTTACTTGCACTATCTTCACGTTTGAGATGATTCCAACCAAATTTAATGAGCTCTTTTCTATGATGTACTAGATCACTCTGAAGATACTTTAAAAGCAATGTGGCTAGCTGAAGAAGTTCTATCCTCAATGGTTCATCATACTCAGCAGAGACCTGTGTAAGAATCAGATAGATTTTTGAATAAAGAAATTTGGCTATTAAATGTCTAACAAATAGTTTTGTCGCTTCGCAGACAAAAAGCAGTTAAACGTCACAAAATCACCTCTTCGGGAGGATCAAGCAGTTTATCAACTATTGTTTTGACAATACTGGGATCAACAACCTCCCAACTTTGACCATTCTGAAAGGCATGAGCTAATGTTGGAAGAACAAGCATCTGCATAATCACCACCAAGTGATCATGACTCAATTGCTTTGACTGGAATATGTCGAGAAAATGAACGAGGAGAGTTTTCTTCAAATTAGGTGGATACCCTTCAGCAACCTAAACCAGAATTTGAAATATTTAAGTACAGATAAACAACATAAAGATCAGTAATTGGAAGGAAATGAGGCAAATATCTAAAACGATCAAGTATGCTCACCTCAATGATATAGAACTCCTTGAGGAAAGTAAAATCAACGCGGGTGTGGTATAAAAAGATGGAAAGAATGTCAAAGAGAACATTCACTTCATTCTTATCATGCCGCAAGTAATTCAAGAAGCATTTCACAAGCCATTTGCTTTCTTTGACCTGCAAGAAAACTCAATCATGTACAGTACAAGAAAACTCAATCGTGTACAGTACACTCCATTCGAATAAAGAGCTGAAGGCAGAAATGCTAAATTGCCAAGATCAAGGCCAGATTTTAATCATTCTACTAGTCACACCAGTTCAATCTTTGTGTTCCAGACTTCAAAGCCACAAACACTGAGAAACACATCAAACTAAAGTATATAAAATCTCCCAGCCCCCAAACACATACATACACAAAGAAAAAGAAAAGTATGTAGAAACTATAAGTACAAATCAAACACTGGGATAACCCCACAACGAAAGCCGCTACGTAAGTGGCAAATCTACTTTTTTCCCCTGTTCTGGGACTATGATTCTACCAAATTTAAATCGAAAGCACAGGTCTCAAAGAAGAGCAAATGCATCAAGCATATCAATTATCATTTCATCAGCACCTACCTGAACTAGGTTGAGTTCTTGTTCCTTGTGCAAGCGGGATATTCTTGCGGGGGACTTCCAAACAACTACTAGGGTATCAAACATGCTGCGGTTGTTCTGCAGCCAAGAAGGCATCAGTTTGACAAGAGTTTTTACAAGTGCCAATCCCTGAAAATAAGCATCTGATGGAACCCCCCTACTCGTTGAGGGTTTAGAAGAGTCTTCTGGAAGTGAAGCAGTAAGACCTTCCTCCACTGATTGAGCAGGTATTGTAGTAGATTCCGACATAGTCACTGGTTCCGATTTTGGAGCAAATTCAGGAAAGGCACCGGCTATTATTTTCTGAGGGGAGTTTGCAAGTTCCTCCCTCAAGGGCTGTCCAGCCTCAGACTTAATTATGTACATAAACCTAGACAAACATTCAAGAAAGAACGTCATTTGGAGTAATTCATCCGAACAGCTTCCTAATTCTAAGTAAATAGATAAATTATCAGCAGCAAATCAGAAAGGTCTGCTCAGCAGCATAAACATACCGTCTAAAATATTTGGGCTCAGACAATCGAGCGAGAAAGTAATCGACAGCTGCAGTAGGGTAACGGTTTAAGAATTTGGTAAGGGGAAGACGGTATGGACTATTGATCTCACTGTAAAATTGTCCGGGTGGAAGAGCTCCTTCCAAGTCAATAGTTAAACTCACAAGTTCATCCAGGAACTTTCCTGCAGCACTGGGGAGAAGGTGGAATAGCTCGATAATGGCTGCAACAAGTGGAGCAGTAAGTTTCTATCATACCCCTACAAGTTTTGTAGTGTTCCCATTTGACTTTGGTAGTCTAATAATGTCATTTAAACCATTCTCTCTTTTTTTCACAATATACGTTAATAGCAACTCTTTAAAATGCTAATATGAAAACAGTTGGTTTAGATAGATCAGACATGACAAATTTAACATTGAATCTATCTCTGCTTATGATGCATTGACGGACCACCAAAGACAAGTTGGGATGGTAAAATTGGCATGGAGGTACTACCAAACATAACTAAAAAGGCAATTTACATTAAATGAATCTCATCATTCACCTGCAGCAATTTTCGGTTCTTCACCAGCCTTCCATGCTTTCTGGGTCTGTGCAAGTTTCTCCGGTTCTAACCACTTCTTCAGGTGCTCCAACAATTTTCCACCAAGGGTTACATTGAACCAGGTGGATAGAAGCTCCAGCAAGCGGGCAAGACCTTGTAGAAGAGGCATACTTAGATTTCTGGTGTATGCCAGATTGACCAATATAGGTCGAAGGCTGGTTTGCAGAAGTTCTTTAGGCATCCTCTGCTGTTGAATGACCTATGAGATAGAAGTTGGTGTCAGTGAGAATAAGACTGTTAAACATGGATGATTACATTAAAGTCATAATATTGGACGTACTTGTACTAATTATTGGATCAAGTGGATCACACAGAGACAACAGTTAACACAGATATTACTACTGACACAAATACTACTGCTGACAGGTCCTCATGCTCCAAGTTTTTTTATTCTTTCATGACTAAAAATGGGTAGCTGAAATCAAGTACGAAAAAAGTACACAGAATACCTGTCTTAAACCCTCCTTGGCAACAGCAACAATTTCTGGTGTACGACAAGTTAATGACTTGAAGAACATGGATATAACTTTTGAACGTAGCTCAGCGTGATTTGCTGTTTTAAAATCTGTCCATGCCATAGCAGTGCATAGTAGCTCAATGCAAGCAGTACGAAGTTTGTTCAAAGATGTAGCCACTTTGGGATTCATAAACTTCACAACCCACACAGTCTCATCAGCTTCTGCAATATGCAGAGCCTCTTGCAGAAAGCTAACTAATTCTTGGGTCAACTTCAGAAGTGGTGGCCTCAAAGCTAGACAAAAATTTAATGCAGTAACAGTTCCAACCTGCATGTACAAGATTAAATATGTCATAAAAAAGAATCGCCAAGAACTAAGTTACTCAGTTACGGTTAGAAGTGTCTCGGATATGGGGTGCATGTTCAAGCATAAAAGACAGTGATAAGACAGTTCCAAAAGTGGATATACGTGTGGTGTTCATTGTATATTTCGCATCCAAGAGTGAAGTGCTTAAATATCGGGTTTATGAAGATGATGATGAGATTTGAGTCACTTGAAAATCAGGTCTTGGTAATGAGCATGAAACGGATGATATTAGTGGCTAATCAAGCAAAGTCAAACATGTCGTGTCAAAAAAAGTAAAGTTAAACCCAAATTCATGATGATCAAAGATCAATCCAAACCTAGAGACTACAGTTGATTCCCAATATCGAGTCAAGTCATGTGGTGAACCCTTAAAATGCAAAGACTACTACGGAACAAAGAATTGAAGTCTCGTTTGCACAAGGGTCAACTTCAAAAGCGAATATCTAGAGTTCTAGAGCTCCGACCGACGTAGGGCCAATTGGAGATGAAAGCTTATGTTCTTAGGTTTCCAACAGCAAGTAACACGATTCACTTCGACAAGACATGAGGGAGATATGACTTTAGGAAGTTGGTCACCCGTAGCAAAGCGCAACTTGCCCTTTCAAGTGTGACCCCGCTTTGCCAGTATTTGTTCCATGTTTTATCCTCGAGTTCTAACTTTTCTTTCCTTACCATAATTTGTAGATCTATCATCTTATGCTTTAAATACGTTAACCCCACAATAAAACATGATGTTAACAATAAATAAAAGAAAACGAGTTAGAGCGGAAGTCTCCAATAAAGATGCCAACTTTAATGTATTAGATCAAGAGTTCGAGAAATAGTTAGTTATTAACCCATAACAGTCACTACAAAACTTAATGAAAGATTCAACTTGTTGGATTTCCATATCTCATTGATAATGGACTAATGGTGTTTGTTGAATCGGAATGTTTAGCATTCTACATACTAGTAACACCTTTTTTGTCAGATTTGTATGTGGATCCATCAATCATACTTATCAAAAATGGTATTAACATATGTTTGATTACCAATTGCTTGTATTAGTGTAACATGACTCGCATCTCTATTAAATTTCTTGCTTATATATTCTTTTTTATTAATCCTTGTTTGCTTGAAATTGGTTGTTCGTAAGTTGGATGGTCAAGTTATATATCTTTTCATTGTTGATAACCTATATCTAGGGGGATCAAATATCACATTCACAATAGACTAATAAGAAGATTAATTTGGATGTCAGGGGTCAATCAGTTTGGATTAGGTGAAGACCTTTCACCACTTGATTAAACTATGATTTATTTGTTTTTTTCCTTGTTTGTTATCATTCCCCTGTTAGTATTACTTTCTATATTGGTAGTTTGGTTATCCACTTATCCATTTCACAAAATCCACCCTTCTAAGTATTATTTTGCATTGAGTATAGTTAACCACCAATCTCTACCATTTTGAACACTCAAACTTCTTCAAACTCCCACTTCTTGGGTTCGATTCTTAAAACCACATGCTACCTAGGTTAGAAATATAGTAAGTACTACATAAATTCCTTATTGCTAGTTTCAAACTTTCAATACACAACAATTAGAAGTCGCAACACGGCTAAGTTACGAGATACCCTCATTTTTTTGGCTCCAAATGGAGCGTCCAAGTGTGACATCCATTTCTGAGTGTTGAGGTACACGTAAGAATATGAAGAGTCAGAGTAAAATAGATAGAGAATTCATTGGCAAGCATAGCACACATGACAAATTACCTGTTGATCGACCGTCTTCGAACGAAGTGGACGCATGATAAGAGGCTGAAGCAGATGTTGGTAAAGAGGCTCAAGCAACTCAGATACTTCACTCCCTGTTCGGCTTGCAAGCAAGGCTAAGCATGATTGTACTGTCTTCCTCACATTTATTGATGCATTTGCATTAAAAAGTTCGGTTGCAAGATATTCAACGGCGCTTTGAAAGCTCTGTCTCCTAGATTCACTGTTTGCTTCGTCAACATTGTTCACCACACGAAGGACCTGCATCAGCACCTGAGTAGTTTCTTCTGCCTCTTTGTTAGCATATGCAGGAAGCCTCTTCAAGACATATATCAACCCTCGGACGATTTTAACTTGAAAATGGCATAGAGTTTCAACAGTAACCTTCCCTACCAAGGCACCAAGTCCAGCAACGCCTCCCATCTGAGCTTGCCATGTAATTCCATAGCATAAATGCAGCAATCGAGGCAAAAGTTGCTCAAATATGGGAACGCGAACACTAGGTGGAGGGGAGAAAACAGGGTTCATTGATGGACTAGAAACAATCATAGGCGTTGCAGGTCCTCCCCTCGCCATTTGCACATCATTATGCTTATATCGAGCCAGGAATAGAAGACACTCAGCAAAGACATTTAATACATTTAGAGCAGCCTTAGCGTGGAGCCTGTCTTCATCTGCTAAGACATCTACCAAAGCATCTAAAAATATCAAGGGGTCCAGCTCTTTAAGATTGGAGGATGAACAACTCCTAGGCTTACTGCCGACATTTGTGTTAAGCAAAGAACCCCCGGCTGTAGATGTGGTAGCAACATGTGTAGAAGAATGATCAACATGGAACATCAGAGCAAAATGACGGCAGACATTGACTACAAAATCATCATTTGAGTCCAGAAGTTCTGGTTCGGCACTGGATGAAATGACAATCATCAAGAGACTCTTGAAAACAGACTTCTCTGCCAAAAGCTGTGTCTTTGTTTTTACGCCTAAATCAGCCTGGAGAAACATGTAACTCATTACTCAGTTCCAGATACAGAGAGACAGACATGCTTGCACACTTCAAAGTACTCATTTAATTCCTAGAAAACCGATGGGAGTGTGGGTTATGCTGTAACCAACCACGCCCACTCCAATATCTCACAGAAAAACAAATAACCCACTACAAACTAAATACTGATGTAATTGGGATACAGACAACAATCTCACTTTTCATAGAGTCGACCTCTGATCAGTATCACTTCTGTTCAGCAGTATTCCTACCTTCAATGACTAAAAGGGCAACAATTCCCAAGACGATATAACTATTTTTTGTTCCAATTTTCGTTATCTGAATGAGAATTCATATGTAAGCCTTCAAATGAAGAGGCGCGTTTAATGCAAACAACATAAAATAAAAACAGCTTGTAAAATGAAAAAATGTTCATCCACTTTGGGGATTAAACGAGCAAATAGGTACAGAACCTATATTGGCATAGATGACCAAAACATTAAATGAGTTTGTTCTACCTTTATAGGTCGTTGGATCAAGAAATCAATGGCGGAGAATAATCGATGAAAAAGTTGTAACACAATTTTGACCAGCCACTCGGTGACCCCAACCGTCCGCCGGTCAGTCGGTTACTGTGTTTACAGGGCGGGTTTGGGGGGGTGAGATCTTGACATGTTCCTTACTTACAAGCATAAAGAGAACTAACCTTGATATCTGAACTCTCGCATCGTTGCCAAGATAAGTCACCATTTGAAGACAATAATGTGGACAGCTTGCCAGTTAAAGTACTCTCATCACAAACATCTCCTGGCAAATTAAGCTGGGCTGACAGGGACACGTGAAGGAACTTCAAAGCCTGCTTCCTGTAAAACAATTCTATGGGTCCATTCTTTTGCATAACAGTGGCTATGGCAAGGTTTATACAGCGGTCTAAAGGAACCAAGAATGGCGTTCCGGGCTGAAATGTAAGAATCACACGAATTCCATGCTCAGGGTTTTCTTTGCATTCAAGTGCAAGTGGGTCCTTCAGAAACCGTCTATTACGCCCACCCAACTTTCCAAGAAGTTGCAAGGATTTGCCACCCCAAGGATAAGGTGCAGGTCTCAAATGAGACCACAAAGCCAGGATGACTTCGGACATGACATTTGCCATACTTGGCTCAAGAAAATCAGGATTCAAACTGTCAATCCAAAATTCTAGGGTCCTTAACCCCAAACTGACTAGTTCATAACTTGCTTTCAAACATAACACCAGAGGCTTCATAAGACGAGGAAGGAAAGGCAACAAGGAACTCAAACGTGCAGGCAATGTTAAACATAATTCCAAGAGAAGATCTCTCATGTCCTCTCCAGCTGGCCCCTCGAGCATAGCTAGTAACATATTAAGGCAAGGTTGAAGAGTAGGAATTAACTCTCGCAATATCAGTTCAAATTTTCCACCTGCAAGCGCGCGGAACATTGTCCTAAGAAGCTGCAGATAGCCAATAGGCTTTTCGACTTCAGTAGTGTTTTTCATGCAAACTTCAATGATAACTGGCACATGAGGCAGCAGTATACGTTCCGAATCTGAAGGAAACTTTGTAACAGCCGCAAAGAGCAAATTAGAAAGATGCAAAACTAACTTTGCCTCTGGCGAATCTGGATTTTTCAGAGCATCAAGCTTACTGTTCACTAAGAAATTGATCAGCACATCTGCAAAAGGACGAAAAACCTTTGCTGCTTGTAGAAGTGTGGAAAATATTAGAACCAGTTGATTGTTAGAAATCATGCATTCAAAAAGGTCTGGCATACATAGTGAGAACATATCCATCAAATCACGAGGTTCCAAAATGGCCAATGTGTGTGAGAAATGGCCAAGCATATCCTTTTCATCATCTGTATCTTTAAAAATAACCAAACAATGAACACCACTCTTCAAAACACCACAGGCTTTCCACACCTCATCTTCCCTCAAGCCTTTAAATGCAGACAAACCCGATGACGATGAGGCCAACATCTGTTGATGCGCCCCATGTGAAGCCGGTGAATGCGGGGTATGGACATGAGTGATAGTCCAAAATATAGTCTTCATTCCCATGATCAAGGTCTTGACGAGATGTCGACAATCACTGATTTCCTTTGAAAGCTCAGTTGGCACCTGAACATTTAGAACAGCCTGAACAGGAAGTTCCAGTTTTGCCTTCAACGAAGCCCTATCTTTTCCTTCCTCACCCTCCTCCAGCAGCTGCGGGATGGTACGCTTGAAGGTACTAAATTTCCCAACAAAAGAATCAAGTATCCTAACAAGTAATATCCGGGCATCATCCATTGAAGCTTGGTCAACACCTTTATCATATATTGGTTCTACAAGATTCAGCATCAACCGAGCACACGTAGTGTGAATACTGAGAGACAGAGATGCATCGTGCATGTTGCTTGAGAACAAATATATGATTCGTGACAACTGAGACAAAGAAAGATCTGCTCGAACATGATGAACAATCTCGGCAAGTAAGCTATAAGCCAGGGGCCTCAACGTCTCATAACATGCCCGACCACTACCAACAAGAACACTCTCATCCAACAATGTATCAATCAAGGGAAACAAACCTCTTTTAAAATCTGTCCCAAGAACATGTTTCAGTGCTACGAGCAATTCCTTCCGTATGGAAACGGAGTCTGAACAGGTAACCAGTAAGTTAACTATGCTTTTACATATGCTCTCTTCATGCTGTCTAATGTAGTCAGCAAAACTTTTCAATAAATAGGTCAAGAAAGAAACAGTTTTAACTTGTGCGCCTTTAAGTTCAATGAATTGCGTCTTCAAATGTGGAGGCACTTTCTCGGGACCGGGAACAGATATGGCGGACACCATGAGTGGCAACAAATGGGGAATGTTTGTCTGGACAAGGCGGCTGTACAATTGAAACAAAAACATGACCACCAGTGGACTCTCCGTAACAATTTTGAAGGATCTAGTACTGGGATTTAGCAGTCCGGACGCATTATAACCAGTGATAGTACTACCGAACCCACTACCACTAGATGAAGGAGTCAGTTGATCAGATGTATCCATTGGCTTAATATCATCAGCACCTCCAGATGTCCCATTGTTTGGAACTGCCGCCATAGTTGCGGGATTCTCGAAAAAATGGCTCACTGTCAATCTGAAGTTCTGGTATATTTTACAAACAAAGTCCAGAAAAGGTTGAACTTCATTCTCAAGAGTAGGTCGAAAATTCCTAAGCAAGTCAAAAATAATACGAATACAGATCAACCCATTTTCTTCATTATCAGTGGTGAGCACTTGCATCGCAACCTTTAACAAGTCCTGAACAAAGGGCCGGAGCACTTCACTATGAGGTAAGCGATTTAAAATCTCAATCACAATATTCCGTAGTTTGTGCTCATGGTTATCTGTGAACTGTGGCTTTGTAATCTGAAGAAGAATAACCGAGAACGCCCTGAAGTAATACTTCAGGAAATTCAAGTATTCCGCCGTATGAGCTATCTCTAGGCTATCCCTCACCTCCATTGCCATTTGTAGCCTGGTTTGGATTGCTGCGATCCCACAAAGACATGAATGAACAGTATAATCCTTACTATAATAACATGAATCGAGCCAAATTTTCAAAATTGGTGAGCTACTTCACAGTTCACATATATAACCAAGGATAGATTCTATTTCTAACACATAAATTGATTTATCCCTATCCACCCAAAGAACGGATATGTAAATTCGTCCAAACACAAATACGCTTCATTTTTGTAAGAACCACATCGGATTCTATAAATCAATACAGAAGGAAAATATTCTGTAGTCAAAGTCAAAAAAATAAAATAAAAATCAGGTCCATGGCAACAAAAATTAAAACTTCAATGTCATATACTCATATCCAGAGCGAAATTTTTTTTTTTTTTTCATATTGCCATGACAAAAGAAATCAAGACAGAATAGATTTTTTCTAGATAAACATAAAATAGTTTCTTTTGGTGTAAAGGGGGCCACAAGTACGGTTTCAACGTTGACACGATTCCAAAATACACGTACCACCTCTTCTGACTTTACCTGCCAAAGTAGCTGAAATTTGCACAGTACAATGGCTTCTACACTAGAATGAACCTAAATACGTAGCTTTTTATCCGAACTGAGAGACGCAACTATTCACAAGTACTGCAACTACAACTGAGCTTAGTATAATCCCACCATATCAGAATTATATCAAAATTCAGCAGATATACCCAGTGGCAGAACAAGGGAGCTCGCCTCCCACCAACACGAAACTGGAAATGCTCAGATTTTTTTTCTAGTTCACCTTATTGCATTAGTAAAAAGTTGGCCCATAACTTCACCGCAAATCATGTGCAACAGAACTAAAAATTAGCAATTTATGAAGGAAAAAATGGCTATTTTAGGTCAGGTAAAGTGGTCACCGATCACTAACTAACCAAAAATGGTTACTTTTTGTTATGGAACCAATTCAACCAAAACCTTAAGACGGTTGAGGCCCATTTTATTCAAACTCGAATGCCCATGGGGCTTGATGAGTGGTTAATGTGCACGGGCGTTTTCCGGCTCTCATACCATATTAGGGAATCAATTCAACCAAAAACTATTTATATCCTACTACGTATTACTTTTTACCATAAAACGCAAATTTTTACTTAAGCCACAGTGTACAACGCTATACACTGTAATTACTCTAACTTCAAATACAGGTTCCACAACAGACTAGGCGAAAAAAACCCGAAAACACAGCTAATTTCACATTAAAACTAAAAATGCAGCTCCAAAATTGAATAAAATCAACAAACAAATAACGAAAATGAAGCAAAGAGAAAGAGATATACGGATATCGGGGTCGATGAGGTGCGTAGAATGCTGCTCGAAATTCTGAATAGGACTCATGACTGATTGATTGACGACAAAACCCTAAAACAGGTAGGAAAATTCTAGGGTTTTACAGTGAAGAAAAGAGATTGAATGGTGTAAAACCCTGGAGAAAATGGCGCGATTTAGGAGAGGAGAGGAGGGGAGGTGAAGTTAATTACTGTACACATGAATTAAGTTAGGTTTGGATAGATAGGGATTAGTTTAGTTATGGAGTGATGGAAGCTGGAATTTCAGTGAAAATTGGGGGTGAATTGAAGTTGGAACATGGAATTAAATCGATTGAAATTGGGGTTTTAATTTTAGGGTGTTTGGAGAAGAGGGGTGAGAGTCGAGGGAGGGAACACTTACGAAACCATGTTATGTTTAAGTTGTCTGGTAGGACTATACTTATGTTATGATCAACCCCACCATGCCTTTTGTTTGGTTCAACTGTTCAACGAAACACGTATTTAGTCGCATTGCAATAAGACCATCCTCATCCAAGGGTCACCTTAATGGAGGTCATCCCTATTTTAGTGTTTTAATCAATTTGTTAACCCTCGCTCATCTTATAAAATCTCATTCAGAAAATCATGACCTGAGTCATCAACCCATCATTTTCTACTCATATTTTTTGAGGGTCATGACGACCTAGGTCATCCAATGTTTTTGGAGTGTCATCACATGACACTCAAAGCAAAAGGGTCACGCTAATTTTATATAAGGTCATTTACTAATCCATATTTAGGATGACACTCACACTTCATGACCCAGGGATGGTCTAAAGATAATGAAAGATGCGGACTATGACCTATTGTCTATAGTATTTAGACATATTTTAACCCCACCATGCCTTTAGTTTGGCGATTCATTACTTGGTCTTAATCATTAGGCTACAACATCTTCGATTACCGTCACTTTCTTTGTCTCGTTCAAGGAATAAAACAGAGGGGTACTAATTATTGTTACTTCAAGAGTTAACTTCCTTAGAACTTTACTTTCAATTCATGTGAAATACTATAAATTCCTTAGTCCACTTCGAGTATATTTAGTACATAAAAGTTTTTAGTTCTCGTCTAGGAATTAAATTTCACGTGAATTCACCATGACCAAATGGGAAGTATGTAAAGACATTTCCCCGTTATTAAGCATTTAAAGTTCCCAAGAATTTTCAATTCCTTCATTTTGCAAAAAAATTAGGCAATCAGTTTTCGTATTATTTTTTTTTTTGGTATAACAAAGCGCGCACTTAGTCGCAGATGAGAATCGAACCCCTGACCTCTCGACCTGGGTAAGGAAGCTCTAACCACGTGAGCTGAACCTTCTTCTCAGCCAGTTTTCGTATTTTTGAAGTGACGAGAAAACAACCCCTCAATACTCAATTTTTAAGACCTAAACCCAAATACTCGCCTCCGTTTGTGTGAGGATTAATGACCAAAAATCTGAGACTTGTTATTGTCAAGCACGTCTCGAATTGGGCCAATAGCGGCTAATGCTCAAACGTGCAACTGTTTTAACCAAGTTTGAGCGGAGTAATGACTGAATCGTCTTCAAGTACACCACGAGCGGGCTCAGTAGGGAAGTTATTTTGTCTATCGATGATTACAGCTTCACTAAGCCTTCCCCTACTCAAACCATACTCTGTAGCTAGCACACAATATGACTGGAGTACGGGTAGAATCCGGCTCCAATGCCATAACCGGCATTTTTGTCTATGCTACAAATACACCATACAAGCGTACACCTATAAATGACTTGGGTTGAGAGGACCGGGGTTTCTAAAAAAATAAAAATAAAAATAAAGAGAGTTTTGTGAGCCTTTCTGCATTTAAAACTACAGAATGAAATGAAAATAAGATAAAATAAGTCCATAAGAAGGTAAAGGACAAGGTGTTACAACACACTTACATACCACCATCAAGAAGGATGTACAAAGGCGAGGCGAGGCGAGACAATTTTGTTCCTATGACGAGATTACAAGAGACCAAACACATCCACCCAGCGACACGACAGATAGTTCAAACAAATTTAACAAGATTTCAATAACGTTGAGGCAGAAGAAGACCTCCTTCAACTCGGAATTACTCTAGTTTCTCAAGTTCACCCATTCTCTCAATGATAGCCTACAAATTTCAGAAGATAGAAAATTCAGAATCAGGGCAACAAATGCAGAACAGATCATTCAAAGCGAAAGATCTTCTTGAACTGTTATTTTTGTAAAAATGTCAGTGTTGTTTTGTTCTTCTCTTCTGAAAGGTGGTCTCCAAGAGACTGTTGACAACTCACAGTCAAGAATGAGGGAATGAAAGAAGAGGCAAGCGGGTGAAGAGCAACCTAGTAAGGACACACCTTTTTACTTGTTTCTTGAAGCTCTCCCGCAAGGATGAATTCGTCAAGTATCAGGTAAACCTTTACAGCAGAAAATAAATGAACATGAGACAGCACAAATGAAAACTCATTAAAACCAAATTGAAGTGATCTCAGAACACCACGAAAGAGCAACCAAAAATTCCATTAATACTTTTGAGACTAGAGTTTTAGGAAACCATATACGCTCACTCATTTTTTTGGTGTACACAGAGCCCTAACATAATTGTGATGCTGACAGAGTGACGGGTTTAAAACCCATGACATGAGTACCACTAATACAACCACTCAATAACAAAACAGGCCATGATACTAATTATGAGCATTTCATGTTATGCACTCATCAACCATACGCATCATGAACTACCAGTCAATGTGTGTACTCAACCCAATAACTACCAAGCTGAAAACAACCAAATGATGAGATACCAAAGGAAATGATAGTCAAGAGAGAAATGTAAGGAGGTTAGAAGGAAGGGATGATTGAGAGAGAAGAAGAGACATAATTTTACACAACAATAAGCTTGACAGCAAGAGCTTACAAGCATAAGCAACGAGTCCATGTCCAATAAAATGAAGGGTCTGTGTGACACTTAACAGCAAATACAGTGCACAAAGCACCATCTACCAATTAAAATTACCTTTCCAAACCAAAAAAAAAGAGAAAAACTTCCAAGAGTTATGCGCAAAAGAAAAACTTCACATAAGATAGTAAGTCTACAAACCTTATGGAAGTTGAATACCAAGTCTAGCTCACATACATTGCTGAAAAAGTGGTCCAATATCTCCACAAAAAGATGAATGCATTCAAGGTAGGCTAACTCATTATCTGTGATATCAACACACATTGAAAAAAACAATCCTGCATAACGTCGGTAGATAACCTTGTGCGTCCGGAACTGAAAAAATGAAAGCAAGTATACGGCATAAATAGTAGAGTTGGCCGAGAGCTACCATGAATGCACAATTCATGTAATGTTTGTCAGTACACAAATGATTAATCCCTGGGTTACCTGACTTACCCAGCCCCAGTGATACAGTGAACGTATGGTAAGAGTGTTTCCTTAAAATTTGTATATTAGACACATTATTAAGAGCATATCATGTATCAGGCTCATATACAAAATAAGTAGCTCTTTTTAAATTTGTCCCAGACGAGATCACATTATTAAGAGCTCTTTTTAAAAAGAGCAATGCCAGTGCAGACCCTAAAAAGGGGAATCCTTCCCATAACCTGTGATCATCTTCCACGTCAGAGATCAGATCGTTGGGATAACTTCAAGGCCCCAATTAGTCAATTACCAAAGAACATAAATGATGCTCTCTCCACCGCAATCAAGTAATTTGTTTACCTTTGATTAATTTACCTCCTCTCAAAAGAATAGAATGATAGGGGAGGTCCAGAGGAGTACAAGAGAAAAAAATTTCAATGATGATAGTTATCATAAGTTGTTTGGAAAAAGTATTCAAGTAAAAATATAAGGCGATTTTAAATCTGACTTTCACAAGAATGCATGTCCATAACAACATGCCTCGGTAATCAATACCATGAGCAACGAATACAATGTGAATGTCACGTCACATTCGAAAACAACAAAGTTCAGAATTCTGATAAATTAGCATGAGGGTAATCAATACCTCATTAAGTAAGGTACACATAGGTCACATACCATTCTTCTAAAAGTTGATGAAATCAACAATATTAAAATTAAGAGTTGACTAAATGCACTCTTAAGCTAGAGTTGACTATGTTTGATGGCTGGATAGTCCGAAACTTGACCTAAATTTTGGTTGGATTATCAAATTTTGTAAAAATAGGGATTTATACAATCGTGTCTGTTGCATCTCGGATGGAATCAATAAATCATGAAAACACAACCACATACTCCGTATCATGGAATCAGTTCATGTAATGACGTGTACTGCTGATGACAAGACTGTAGGTTATCTTTCGTATAATCACATCTCAGCTGTCAAGAACAATAACAGAAAGTGCGATAAACGTTGACAAAATACTCAAAGACAGCAACTCCAAAATTCTAAAAATTCATCATTAGGGTAAGTGTTAACTCAAGGAATGACCTATGCATAGAATTCGTACGAGTTGATGAAACCTACAATACAAAATTCTAAGGTCCAAAGAGCTTCGGTTCACTCTTAAGTCCAAAAATTGAATGTCGAGTTAATTTTTTTGTCCAACAAAGAGCGGACTTAATGGCATTACAATAGCAAGGAAGGGCGATCGCTCCAGGATAGATCAATCTTAACCACTAGAGAAAGAAAACGACGGTGGAGTTCATGGCAACAAACTACATCCGCCCAAATCTTGGTTAGGATGATCCAGATAGAAAAAGGGGCACTTAGTCGCATTACGATATGATAAAGAGGATTGCTCGAAGGTATTCCGTCTTAGCCATTAGACTAAGACATCTCCAGTGGAATTCATGGCAACAAACTACATCCGCCTAAATCTTGGTTAAGATGATCCAAATAGAAAAAGGGGACTTAGTCGCATTACAATATGGGGAAGGGATTGCTCGAAGGTATTCCGTCTTAGCCACTAGACTAAGACATCTACGGTTTAATGGCAGCAAACTACATTGGCCCAAATCAAATCTTGGTTAGGATAATTTAGATAGAAAGAGATGTGTATAGCAAAATTAGAACGAACCTCGACGAAATTGGTGAACTTTGGATCTCTGTTAACCACCAATCGATGAACCTAAACAACAAATTAACCAATTGTAACAACACTCTACCAAAAATCAACCAGCAATAAAGCAAAAAATTTAAAAAAAATACAAGACCTCGAATTCGACTTTATGCTTCTCGGAATCTTCAAGAGGAACATAATACTTCGCCAGCCGAGTCTTTCCTTGTCTATTCTGAAGTAATATGAATCGGATCTACCAAACAAAAATCACATTTACCAAATCGAAATTGAAAAAAAGGGGGGAAAATAATGCTGTAGATCAAAGTTAACATCGAGAAATTGCAGGGATGAAGATGATGATATCATACCATTATTCAGGAGATCGGAGAGAAGAATTCTTGGAAATGATGTTGAATTTGAACTCTCCTTGATTTGGGGATTTAGGGATTTGACGACGCCGGGAATTGTAAATTGGAAGGAATTTGCGAATTTTCGCCGGCAACGGGGAAAGAAATGGACTGTGTTTTTGTTTGGGCTAATTGTTTGTCGCTTTCGTATATGGCCCATAATTATTGAATTAAGCTGACGATTTTTCTAATTTTGCTCCTCTCATCCCATTCTCCTCAAAATCTATCTTCTTTTTTCGTGGTTGTTAAATCATACCTGAGTTTTACTACGTGATACATATTTTGTCATTTATTTTATCTTTCAATAATAAAAATTAGGGAAAAGTCATATGGTACCATATGTCACATTACACATGGTACCCTGCATTAAGTTTGCTCAATTTTCTGTCATGACGCCGTTAAATTATGACCAAAAGTTGGATAATTAGTTGTTAATTAATTTTGGAGGGAAAATTAATTACATCACTTAACATTTCTTCAAAAGAAGAGGGTTCTCATAGTACCCCTAAGTTTTCGTAGTTATTCTCATGGTACCCCTAAGTTTTCATAGTTGTTCCCATGGCACCCCTGAAAGAAAAACAACGACTCATTGAAACAAAGTAATAACAAGTTTACTGAACAAGTCGTTACACAAGTGCTTATAAATTTACTCTCTTTCTATTTTGACAGAAGAAAAACAAACAATCCACACTTACTCACTCAACTTTTTCACCTTCTTTGGTTGTACAAAAAAATGGAAAAACTTCATCACACCATACTTGAAGCTCGGTCATCCTGAAACATCAAATTTTTCCAGTTTTTTTGTACAAGTGAAGGAAGTGAAAAGGTTGAGTGAGTAAGTTTGGATTGTTTGTTCTTTTTCTGCCAAAATAGAAAGGGGTGAATTTATAAGCACTTGTGTAACGGACTAATGGCTAGTTCAATAAACTAGTCGTTGCTTTGCTTCAGTGAGTCATTGCTTTTCTTTTAGAGGTACCGTGAGAACAACTATGAAAACTTAGAGATACTATATATGAGAACAATTATGAAAACTTGGGTACCATGAGAACCCTCTCCTTTTGAATAAAAGTAGTTGTTGAGTGATGTAATTAACAATTAATATTCCTTCCAACAGTTAATCTAAAATTAATTAATATTCCTTCCAAAATTAATTAACAATTAATCATCCAATTTTTGGTCTTAATTTAACGCCATCATAACAGAAAATTGAGTAAGGACAAATCGAGAACTAAACTATAAAACTCAAGGTTACCATGGGAACAAACTTAAAAACAGGGGTATTGTGTGTAATGTGACATAGTTCGAGGGTACCATGAGAAATTTCCGTAAAAATTATTGTATCCGTATTATTTTTGTTCTTATTATTATATTATCGCAGGGTTTAATTTTATGGTTCACAAATCAGCCTAAGAAAGAAACTTTGTAGAACAATGTGAGAATTGATGTGTTACTTTGTTGATAAAATGACTAAAAATACTAGAGGTGAGTCTTCATGAGTTCAAGCAAGGAACTCCCCCGATACTTAAACGGTATTTAAACCATCCCCAAACAAGTCATTGAATAAGTCATGATTACCTTGTCTGGGTCACCTTAATTACCATTATTAAGAAAAAAAATTAGCATGACCTAATATGATAATAAAAAGATCGTGGCATAACCTCTCTTGATCGAGGCCAGGTTTAATTTGTGACCTAGGTCGTGACGTGTTTGAGGTCTACGTGTTTATCATGTATTGTTTGAAAATGTTGGAAAATGAAATGATTGAGTTGGTAACTTAGGTCGTGACTTTCTGGTAAAAGTGAGTCAAAATAAATAAGATGAGATCAAGAGTAAAAAAATGAGTTGTAACCTAAGCTAGTTAAGGCAACCTTGCTTGGGGATGAGTCGTAAAAGTGAGTAACTTTTTTTCGGTAAACATTAATATTTTAACAAAAGAATTTAACTTATGAGGATTATTACACATTAACTAGAGTTAATTCTCCTAAATTAAAGGAATTACAATAAAACAAATCGTCATTAAGGTCCTTAATGAAGACATTAGGGAGTAGAAAAATATTGAAAGTGTACTCTTTTTTTTACGACAAGGAAATCCTCAGCCGCTACATTTTTAATGCGTTCTATACCAAGTAAATTGTCCGTGGATGACAAACTCGAAGTCTAGAATGTTATATATCTCTCACAAATTCGCGCTTATAAAGTTCACGCTTATAGAGATTTTGACTGATAACCACAAGTTTTAATCACTAGAAAGTGAGGTTGAATTGGCATTATTTTGCCCTAAAATTCTGACGCAATGTCCAGAGTCCAGGCCCCTCCCCCTCTCGTTATCGCCTCCTCCTACTAGGCTTGTTAGCTACACCTTTCACTTTTAAAGAGATCTTTGCGTAATTTCTTTGATATCCACACTTTCATCATTACTACTCCCTACTTTCTATCGGTCCTGGTAAAATTGACTCGATCTCAACCCAAATTCTGGTTTGTAACGAGTATTTAATTTCTGTCACAAACTTGTGAGGGGAAACATTTTACTATTTCGATACATTCTGATTTAATTTCGTCTCATCTAGTCATGTATGTGGATGATATTTGACCTAGTTTTTTTGTAACGGATATATATATATACCCGCCACAAAAGAGACCAACTATGATGATGATCTGATCCGCTTCGAATAACCCGATGATGATCTGAACCCAACTCAACACTAGAACTAGAAACTCGAGTTTGATCCGGCTTAATTAATCCGATCATGCCCGACTTTTATTGTAGCAAACGTGTTGATAATAAACCCGATGAAAATGATCCAAACTCCAAATGATCATTGTTTCCAATCCAAATAAACCCGTTTTTCTAACTGACAAGAAGTTACCCGACCCGCCCCGAACTCAATCCGATTGGTCCATATACGATATATACTCCTCACTTTGCTTTCCTTCTCGATCGATCGCTGCATTTAATTTACCTTAGCTTGCGTAGTTGCGTATCGCATTTCATGGCTCGCTCTCTATGCATTTATTAAGTTACCAGGCCACATACCTCTGCTCTAATTCTAAATGCAGGTGGGGAGGGTAATTTTTAGTTTTTACGGGGGTAAAATAATATACAACGTTAGTATGTATACAAATTAAAATAGTGCACGATCCAATGCATTCACTTCAACTTCCTACTGTCACTGCATAAACTGATAACCATATCATTTTTCATCTTTTTATTTACTACAGTACTACTAGTAATTTCATTCTAGGGCACCGTCCATTGAGAAATGGGATTATCCTAGTTCAATGTATATGAGTATAACTTAACTAACTCAAAATTATTACTCTATTATTTTTTCCAACGAAACGTGTATTTAATTAGTCGCATTATTATAATATAGGTAAGGATATTCGAATATGGAACCTATCATTCACGATATCTAGTTAGTCGCACGGTAACTTGTATTTTTTGGAATTAAGATGCATTGTATTTTTAAAAAGAAAAATATTAATGCACACAATAATGCTTCTTTTAATAGAAAAACAATCTTACAAAAACATTGATACCACATATTTGTAATTCTTGATTCGCCAAATAATTAAGAGACCGTAAAATAAAATACTAGTTAAACAAATGACCGGAAAGGAGAGAGTGATCTGACTTTCTTAACTTAACACTACGTACCCAAATTGGACAAGACAATGAAAGTTAAATAACCCGTGCACAATGATTCAACCCAGGGTGACCCGTTAGAGTGACCATGTAGAGACCGAGTATCAATCATCCACACAATGACATTCTCCCTTCTATACAAGCAAATCCATTGTACCCATTTAACTTTTATATCGAGTAATTCAATTTTATAGTCTACAATTCTACATACATTCCTTCGATCTACAAGGCATTCAAGTGTCGTCATCGAAATAAAAAAAAAGATGGAGACATAAAAAATCAATTTTTTGGGGCTAATAAGCTAGCTAGCTCTCATTATCATTTGTCTTTCCTATGATGGAATTAAAAAGATTTGATTTGGCAGTGAAAGGATATTACTATACTATACTGTGGGAATAATTCTTACTACTTTACTTATTTTTCAATATGCAAAATAATTACTAAGCCACCTGCTTACCTCACTAACTACATACATATATATATATATATATATATATATATATATATATATATATATATATATATATACTCTCTCGTATATGAAACATGAGTTCACGACCCATGACTTTTGAGACGGTCTCATTTAATTGAAAAAGATGATATGATTCACTTAAAGAAAAACGGATAACTTTTCGTTACAAGGAAATTAAAATCGATAAAGTCTTTAGTTGTTCTCATATAAAGCCGCCCTAAGGTTAAAAAATGGGTACACAATATAATACGGAGTATTCGGTTTTGATTAACAAATTACTTGTATCAATGTACTCCCTCCGTCCCAATGAATTGTTTGCCTATTCCATATTGGGGCGTCTCAATGAATTGTTTACCTTTCTATTTTAGGAATGTTTTTTATATGCAATTTGATCATTCTCATGAGTTTTGCTCTACATGTCACTCCCTCATTGGTTCCCTTAACCTTGGTGCCAAAAGCTAAGAAAGGCAAACAATTCATTTGAACGGAGGGAGTATTATGATATGTATGAGATCGTCTTATAAAAAACCGAGTTCATTCTATTATAAAATCGTGAAAAAGAAGTATACTAGTCCCTGCATGAACACAAATTCTTGTTTGTGACGAAGTTATCCGTTATATTATTATGACGGGTCAAATAATATCCGTTTAGTTAGAAAAGGCAGAAAGCAAATCACATGGAAAGTGTTAATGTTTTTGTCCTTACTTAACTAAATGGTTATTACTTTACCCGTTATAAAAGTATGATGGATAGTCCGTCATAAGGGAGACTAGCTGGTGCATGAAAACTGATGATTATTACTCCATACATGTTGGTTTAGTTTGGGATGGAAACGTTGCATGTTTTGAGATAGAACATCATCATCGACATATAATGGTGTAACACTCGATCACTTTAATTAATTCAGCCACCAATTTTCATACTCCACAAGTCCACATGATTTAAGTTTTTAACTACTCATTTAATTATTATTTGTTATAAAATTCTCTTCCCGAGATATATTCTCAATCTCTGCTGGAACTACAATGATTAATTAGAGACACGAGTAAAGATGGTAGGGATTTGTCGCGAATCCCACCGCCAAATAAATAACCGGCAAATCCTAACTAGGGTAGCTAGGGTAAGTTGGGTCGAATCCACGGGGACGGTAAGAGGCGTCTAGACTAGGTCGGCCCAAATACGAGACAAAGTCAACGAGCTAAGCTAGAGAATGATAAGAGGGGGAGAGAGCTAGACTAAGACTAAGGAGAACAACTAGGGGAAACGGGCTAGGATTAGGTCGGGGTCAAAGGGGTAACGGAATGGTCAAGGAGGAGTTAGAGTGAAGGAGGTAGTAGGGTAATCTAGGTAATCTAACTTAGACTCACCTAGAGGTTTCTCATGGAACCCATCCGGCAACACACATGACAAAGGAAGACAATAAAAACAAGCATTCCAACCTACTTAGTCATTCAAGCATTCCATCAAACATGTGATGTGCATCACTCAAGAGGAAACCCAAATCTTCCACCAATATCTCCAACAAACCCTTAATCATCCAATTAACACCCTAATCACCTTACTAACCCTAGCAAGAACACTACTCTAACATAATCAAACTACAACTAACAAGAACAAGAGAAATCAACCCAAACATCAAAACATATATGAGTGAAACTAACAAGAACTATGAACTAACAATAACAAAGATTCAAACTTGATAAACAATAAAGGATTAAGAGTAAAAAGGAGAAGAAGATTATACCAACTAACAATGGAATGAAAAGATGAGAACTTGTATATAAAGAACACCCAAAACATCCACCAATGTTGTCAAGATTGGATGGATTCTTCAAGAGATCCCTTAATACAAGATTCACTAACTAGATTAAGGACTAATTAACACTAATCTACCCTAATCTACACTAATCTAACCTAAAGTAGTCTAGGGTTTGAAGAACATAAGCTAAGATCGTGTCTTAATACAAGGGGGTATATATAGGGTTACAAATGGAAGGGAGAAGAAAGAAAGGAAATGCGGCTACAGCAGCACGGTCCCGACCGGGACGGGTCATCCCGACCGGGACGGACCCACCATCCCGACCGGGACGGCCTTGCAGTAGCACCCTCAAAAGTGCACTTCATCCCCGACGGGATGAGGTGCATACCCGTCGGGGATGAGTCTTGTAGGCCTCCAATATGACCCTTTTGGTTACTCCTTGCTTCACATGAGCTTCTCATCAATTCTCGGGACTCGGGATCGGGTCTCGGAGGCTCGGGATTGGGTCCCAAGGTCTCGGGGTCGATTCCAAAGCATCGAGTCATCGTTCCTTTATCTCGTTGGCTCCAAAATGTGTATGTATCGAGTCGGAATCGCTCCAACTCTTCCAAATCGGTCTCGGGAACCTGAAACGAACTAAAGGAAGCATAAGAAGCCCCTAAACCGCTCCCAAGGAGCGATTCTACAAGGAAAATGGGACCAAAACACTACAAAATAGGCACTACAAACCACACTTATCAAGTAAGCTAAGAGCAACCACAATGGTTGGAATTCATACAAAGTTTATTTGTCGTCACGTTACTGTCACATCAGTTAACTACAAACTCAATCTTCATGAACCAATTTCAACAATGATACATGAAAAATGAAGATGAAATGTGGATTGTGGAGAGAAGGATGAAGGATGAAGAGGAAGATGAACATCATAAAACAAAATTATTTCATATAAACATAAAACTAATTAAAAGTTCAAATGTTATTATTAATAACGTGCTTGACTTGCATATAAACCTAAAACTAATTAAACATAAATTATTATTACTAACGTGCTTCACTTACGTATATAACCTTAAAACTTATTAAACGTGCTTAACTTTGTCACAAAGCAAGCTCGACAACTTTAATTTGTTAATAGGGCTCGATAACTTTAATTTGTGACTCAGCTCAGCAAC
This sequence comes from Agrostemma githago, assembly GCA_958450325.1. Lineage (NCBI taxonomy): Eukaryota > Viridiplantae > Streptophyta > Magnoliopsida > Caryophyllales > Caryophyllaceae > Agrostemma > Agrostemma githago. Next base: position 3,129,902 of record OY288248.1, read on the forward strand.
TTTGTTAATAGAGTTCATCAACTTTGTTAGTAGGGGTCGACAACTTTGTAACCTATCTAGCTCAACAACTTTGTTAATAGAACTCGATAACTTTGTGACTTATCTCAGCACCAACTTTGTTAATAGAGCTCAACAACTTTGTGACCTAACTCAATAACTTTGTTATTAACAGAACGAACTCAACAACTTTGTCGGTTATTCGGACCCAAACAATAGTTTTCTAAGAAGTATTAAGTTTGGAGTATGATTGAATAGTTTTCTCCATATAACTTTTGAACCAAACAAGCAATATACTCCCTCCGTTCCAATGAATTGTTTGCCTTTCGTTTTGGCACTAAGGGTAAGGATCCAATGAAGAAGTGACATGTGGAGCAAAACTCATGAGAATGGTCAAATTGCATATAAAAAACATTCCTAAAATAAAAAGGCAAACAATTCATTGAGACGTCTCAATCTGGAATAGGCAAACAATTCATTGAGACGGAGGGAGGGAGTATCTTCTGAAACTTCTTCAGCTTTTCTAGTTACTACTACAAATCCTATTTTGTCCCTTCCCTTTTTCCTACAAATGAAACCCCTCCCTCTCTTTCTCTCTTTCTCTCTTCACTCTTCACTCTTCACTCTTCATCTATCAACTTCACCCCAAGTCCTTCTCTTCAAGATTACTAGTAATAAGTATGGAAGAAATCTCAGATGAGGTAGAGAAAATGAATAGCAGCTATAATAATAATAATAATAATAATAATAATAATAATAATAATAATAATAATAATAATAATAATAATGTGTGCAGACAAAGCAGCACAAGATGGACACCAACAACAGAACAGATAAAGCTGCTGAAGGAGCTTTACTACATCAATGGAGTTAGATCTCCTACTGCTGATCAAATTCAAGCCATTTGTGCTCGTCTTCTTCGTTATGGCAAGATTGAAGGCAAGAATGTCTTCTACTGGTTTCAAAACCATAAGGCTAGGGAGAGACACAAGAATAGACTCACTCCCACTCCCACTCTCACTCCTACTATTAATGGTATGGTTTGCAGTCTTAATAATTTTTATTTTTTTTACGATTTTTCTAACATGTGGCTGCTAGACAAACGTTAATAGTTTAATGACAGGTATATGTTGTTCAAACTCATCATCAGGTGGCCATCATGGTGTGGTGTCTAATGGAGGTGGGCATGTGCAGTTAATGGGAGGGTTTCAATATGGAGCAGCTATCACCATGGAAAATAAGTTTAAGGTAATTAATTAATTAACTTTGCCCTACCTTAAACCCTAACCTAACTTCATACAATCATACAGTACAATATATTACAATCAGGGAGATGAATGTTGAATAATTAATTTAGTCCTCACCATTACTAAATGTTATACTGAAATACCGAAAGATCAGATAACGGTTGACCAAGTACGTTTTTCGCTGGAAAAAAAAGTTATAGTGATCAAAATAAGCTTAGTAGCCTAAAATGAAGATGTTTACAAATTATTTGCCCTACATTTGTTATTTTTAAACAAATAGTAATATGATTAGAGAAGTAATTGAGTATTTAACTCATTTTCCATATATTATACTCCCTCCGTTCCAACCATTTGTATACGTTCGCTTTATGCACGTATGTCGATACTCGTTTTATTTTGTCTATATCTTTAGTTACGTGTTCCAAAAAATTATAAAAAATTGATATTCATAATGTATTTAATTAGACGATTTAAACAAGATCCCACATGACTATCTTTTATCTTATATATTAAAAGTTATACTGAAGATTCTCATCACTTATAAATAGTGTTAAAAAACCAAATGTATACAATTCGTTGGAACGGAGTGAGTAGTATCAAGAGTCAATTTGAAACAGTTTTATAACATGTGAGTTAAAGTTAAAGAAAAAAGCAGGCGGGATGATGCTAGAGTGTTAGTTGTGTATTATTTCTATTGCATTGTTAAATCGTCTTATATATAATTACAGGACTGCTCAATATCAGGAGGAGGAGGAGGAGGTTTTAATGGTAGTCCTCCCGTAGTAGGGGGTGGTGGTGGTACGAATATCAGCAGCACGTACGGCAACTCCAATTTGCATGACAGAATAATATCAACAGACCAAGATCATGTTGCAGCATCAGCAGCCGCCTCAGATAATAATATATTCGAGATACAGACCCTTCCTCTATTCCCTATGCACAACAACATTAATACTACTACTGCTAATACTAATACTACTAATAATAATAATGATCATTTTAATTATTATCCCTCGACCGCCGGCTTTTACTCCGGTGGCCACTGCTGGTCCAGTGGTGGTGGTGGTGGTGGCGGCGGTGGCAATGGTGCTTCATTGGAGCTCACCCTCAACTCTTATGGATATGGATGTTATTCACATAACTACTAGCTATCTAGCTACATTACATTATTTAACCTTAACTATAATTATTAGTAATTAAGTATGTAAATAATTAATTAATGAGTGCTAACTATTCCTATTTTATATCTAATTATTATTATTATTATTATTTATTAATATTAATTAGATTATAACTAATGTGGGTGGGTCATTTTCATTGTTGTTCTTCCTGGCCTGGCCTTCTCTTTGGAGACTTAAGCTAAGAGAAGAACAAGATCGAACCCATCCTAGCTAGCTAGCGTAGCTAATCGACCCGTAGTATATATAGTATGGAGTATTATTCTGTATTAATCGAGCATTTGCTTAATTAAAATCGATATATTGTAAATTATTCAATGTTGTTGTTATTATTATTATTATTATTATTATTATTATTATTATATATATGAGGTTTTAATTAAATTTAATTTGTTTTTTCTTCTAATGCAAGGAATTGCAAATTTGTAAATACAATCAATTCCAACGAGTAGTACGGAGTAATTTGTAAAAGACTGTCTTAATTAATTTGGTTAGATTATAGAAAAATTAAATTATCGATCAGATAGATAAAGATACATTTAACATTGATACAAACATAAACCTGACCCAACCTAATCTATTTGACGGTTTATACATATCACAACTCACAAGAGCCTAATGAATAGTCCTCCCTCCGACCTAATCTATGATGTTCCCATTTACTTTTTGGGGGTCAAAGTTTGTAACTTTGACCATGCGTTCCGTAAAAAGTATACAATTCTATAATACGATTTTCACATAATTACATTTGTTATCAAAAGATCTTTGTAAAATTATAACTTCAACAAAAAATAATGACGTATAGTGATGATAAAACACGGTCAAAGTACCATGAAAAAGTAAATGGGAACCTCTCTTTGGGATGGAGGGAGTATTGGATAGGTACACATGGAAAGAAACTATTCAGATCTATAGTTTCTATCATTGCGTTCCAAACTAAGCTGCACATTTTTTTTGACATTATTCACAAACCGTTCTCGGCAATCTATAAGAGAAAGTATAGTCATTGTCTTGTTTGATTTGTCTCTATGAGCAGATTAAAAATATCAATTTTTTATAATTTTTGTTAATGTAAAATGAAAAATATTAATAGCATAAAACGCGTTTCGAGAAATATGAAAAAGCAAATGTGTCATTTGGATTTGAATAGAGGTAGTATATACTTAGCCACTTATTTAGGTAGGTTTTTTAGTTGAAGCGAGTTTGACTGAACTAAACTAAATTAGGTCGTTGAATTTACTTAGACAAAATGTACTAAATTGAACTAAAACAGACTTATTAACTGAAATATGAATTGAAAAAAGTCGAAAAGAATGAAGATGATCCTAGTGATTAAAACCCGTGACTATACATTGTTCATGGGAGGTACCGCCTAATTGGTCCGTCCCATCCGACCCGAATTTTTAGCGGACTTAGACACAACATTTTCAAAAATATACAAAGGCCCGGCCCACGAACATGTCCCAAACCTGCTAACCCGCTTGTCCGTGGACCAAAATTTCACACTTAGCCTGACCCGTGTCCGACCCGAACCCGCAAATGATCACCTCAACCCGTGACCATCACCCTAAAAGTTTCAGGTTCACATCCTTGCAAAAGCGATGTAGTGATTTCGAGCAAGGGGTAGGGAACCCTAGCTAGGGTATTAGAATACAGTATACAACATGCATGGCTCTTTTAAAGTGACTAGAATTTTGGGGTACCCGGCCTACTGCAAAGCAGTTGCAGGGATGATACCTCAACTCAAGGCCGAATACATGATGACCTGATACCTACATTCAGAAATGAAAGATCACAACACAAAATCCATTCGTACAAATTCTACTTTTTGTTGATATATATACTTACGAGTTACGACGAATATATATATCATCTATCTATCTACCATAAATTTATAACGGGTCAAGTATTATTATATCACGTGTATAGATGAGATAAATGTTTTATTCCGTACTAATTAATTTCAAGACAATCTAGTTTTGTCTTTCTTCTATCTGATATTTGATCTGTCATAATTTTGAGATCGATATATCCGTCACAATAGAGGGTTAGACTTTGTTCTTTTCGACTTTTTTTCAGCTCACTCCAGTTCAATTCAGTCTCAGGAATCTTATTTTGTCTCAGTCCACTTCACTTCATTTTAATACTCCCATTTGCTTTTGGGTAAAAAATAAGAAAGATAGAATGAGTGGTTCAAAAAAGAAGGAGAAAAAGAGATAAATAGGTGGACAAATGTGAACCACATATTTATGGCCTAAAATGGAAAGTGAATAAAAGATCAAACTCAGTTAAAAAATGAATAAGTGTCAATGATAGGAACTCGGAGAGAGTATAATACTCGACGCACTCATATATTGAGCAAATAATCCAGAAAGATAAAAAACCGGAGGAAGAGTATGACACGTTATAATTTTAAAATTGATATATCCATCACAGTTAGGGTAACAAAAAAAGGAGGAATTTGGTGGATAAATTGTAGGGAAATGATGAAAAGGAAGAATGGTTGTATACTTGTATGCGTTGTATTGTGGAGGCATGGCAGCCGTTTTTGCAATCCCTAACAGTAGAATTTGTAGCCGCAATCATGATACCATATGAAAAATTCCGTCCATAATATAAAATATATATACGGCCATACTTACGTACGGGTACGGGTACAGGTAAGGGATGGAGGACTACTGTATTGTTCAACATACGTACTATTCCAATTTTCATTGCATTTAGGGTACCACTCTAACTCTACTACTTATGGGTGATTATTATGACACAAATTCTTGTATGTAACGGAGATATCCATAAAAAATGTAAGACAGGTCAAATAGATACGGAGTATCCTATATAAATATTTGTCCTTATCTCCCTAAGTGATACTCCCTCCATCCAAATTTAAACTTCATGGGGGAGTAGGCACGAAAATTAAAGGTGGAGTGTAGTGTGTGGTGGAAAATAAAAGTTGAGAGAAAATGTGGGGTCAGAAATGATATGAACCACAAAAATCAACCAAAAGAGAAAATATTGTAAGTAGGAAGTTTAAAGATGGACAATCCAAAAAGGAAAGTAAGAAGATAAAAAATGGATAGAGGGAGTATGTACTTGACCCGTTTTAAACTTGAATATCCGTCGCAAGAGAGACCAACTGTTATTGGCCCTGTTTGGTAAACAACGGATTCATATTGGCAGAAGCAGATTTGACTAGCAGATTTAATTAGCAGAATTGTTTTAGTAGTGTTTGGTAATTAGCTGTTATAGATTAGCGGATTGATTAATTGATTTGTTAAATGACGAAAAAGGACGTAAGCAAAATTTTGATTAAAATATGCCAAACATTAAAGTTGAACTATCACACCAACCATTTTAAAATAATTAATATCGTCGATTTCTCCTACTAGACACCACCCTATCACTATATTTACAGATGTGCCGTAGAACTTTTTTTTTTTGATGTGCCGTAGAATTTTTTCAATTAATCTGTCAAATTCTAATATGCTGTAAATTAACAAAAAGAATTAGGATTTGACGGCATATTTCCTCATATTCTACCTTAGAACTAATTCAATTAACGTACAACCAAATAAATTGAATGTCGTCAAGGAAGACGTACAACCATAGAATCGTATAAAATACGGAAAATTAAGGCAATTGAAAAATAAACCGAACATGAATTAATTAGTGCAAATAAAATCAAGAAAGACGTACCTTATGAGATGAATTATGAAAGTGAATCAAGAGAATGATGAAGTAGGGTTTGATTGGCAAAGGGGTAAGGAAGTAAAAAAAATAGAAAATTGTAATCTGCTAAGTGAATATGCTGCTACTAGCAGCATATTGTAAATTGGCGGATTGGACTCGAATATGCCATTCCAATCTACCATTTACCAAACACTCACATCGGCGGAGGATTTTATGGTCAAACATGCTAATCAACCCAAATATGCTGATTTTTGGCAGATTCGTCGACAACCAAACACCCCCATTATGAGAATATGAGATGAGACGGGTTGCGAGTAATAACTTGAGTTTGATTCAGTTAGAGTAAGATTCGACGATTTAACAAGTTAAGTCGAACAGTGATTGGCTAGGCTCGAAAAGTTTGCAGAAAACTCAAAATAATTTCGAAATTACTTTTTTCTAACGAAGTTTGACTCAATCCCAACGAATTTTCTTATAATTTTTCATTTATGCCCTTACTTTATACAAACTCTTTAATAATTAATTCTTCTAATACCTTTGATCTCTATAAAAAAAAACCTGATTAATCAATATCGACCTGCTATGGTGAATTCAACTATGGATTGTAATTCTCCAATTAACGATGGAGCAATATTGCTTTGAGTTTTAACCTTTATCTTTTTTAAGCAATTTATCGTAAAGTTCATCCATTAGGGTTTGGTGATTGATTTTAATTTTAGGAATTTTTTAGGATTTGGTGATTGATTTTAATTTTATGGTTTATGTATCTTGTTTTTTGATATTAGATTGATTGATCGATCGATTAAAGAATTGTTTTAAGATTTGTATTTCACTGCACCCAAGAATGTCGAAGGTAGTTTTTGAGAATGAGAAGGAAATGACAAGGGCAAATTCGTAATATGTCGTTAGAAGTGAGTACAAGGTCGTTAGAAAAAAAACACGACCCTAATTTCCGTACTTGCTTCTTTTACAGGCAGATCGAGCCTATCCAGGAAAAATCTAACATTGATGACAATCTGAAATATTTTTGACACGAGGGTTATTATCAAGGCAAAAATGCCTTATTTTTCTTTTTTTTTGTCATAATTGTTATTGTTGTGCGGAAGCTAACAAACACGGCAATAATAAAAGAAAGAGACCAAGATTTAACGTGGTTCACTAACAACTTGTTAGCTACGTCCACAGGCGAAGGGAAAAACTTCTACTATGTCGAGAATGCAAATTACAGACTCGTATGAGCTCTCTCTAAGTAATGACTTAAGAGACTCAAATATTTTTTGGATGGATTCTAAGGTGGAGGGGAGACTCCTATATATATGAAAAGAATCCCCTCACCTTTCTTAATCTTTCAATGTGGGACAAGAATACAATATATATGTTGTACATGAACCACACTTTCCTATTTCCTTAGATGTGGGATCGACAACCACCAAATTAAGAAATATCAACTTCAAGTCACATATTCTAACAATTCTCCACCTTGACTTGAACGATCGCATCTTTCAACGGTCTTCAGTCAATAGTCGTTTTTCTCCCTTCCCTCGGTTGTCTTTTTCACCCAAGACACGGGTCTTGCCCTTTTCACCCAAGGCACGGGTCTTGCCTTTTTCACCCAAGACACGGGCTTTGCCTTTTTCACCCAAGGCACGGGCCTGCTCCACCTAGGACTTAATACCCTTCGTGGAGCTCTACAGCCCCAAAGGACTTACATATAACTGTCAACATTTAGCAAATCCAAACAATGTTTGAACTTGCTAGGCGGAACCGGCTTAGTGAACATGTCAGCTGGATTATCAGCTGTCCCAACCTTTTTCACCACGATGCGCTTCTCACTACGTAGGAAATGATACCTTACATCAATGTGTTTGGTTCTTTCATGATGCACCTGATCCTTAGCAAGACATATAGCACTTAAGCTATCACAGTACACAACTGCTTGATCATGATGTAACCCAAGATCGCTAACTAACCCTTTCAACCAAATACCCCTCCTTGGCCGCTTCAGTTAAAGCCATGTACTCAGCCTCTGTTGTTGACAAAGTAACAGACGACTGTAGAGTAGCCTTCCAGCTAACAACAGATCCACCAAGAGTGTATACGTAGCCAGTCATTGATCTTCTACCGTCTACATCTGCTGCATAATCAGAATCTGAATAACCCGTCACCAAACACGTTGTATCACACCCATATATGAGACCGACATCTGACGTTCCCCTCAAATAGCGGAATATCCGCTTAACTTGTTGCCAGTGTTCGCGGCCAGGTTGAGCCATAAACCTGCTTACAACACTAACAGCATGCGCAATATCAGGCCTCGTGCAAACCATAGCGTACATCAAGCTACCAACTGCACTACCATATGGAACACCTGACATGTATGTCTTCTCAGCTTCAGTTTGAGGTGCAAAAGAATTAGATAACCGAACATTCGCAGCCGATGGAGTGTTTATAGGTTTCGCGGCACTCATCCCAAACCTGGATAAAACCTTCAAAATATAACTTTTCTGTGACAAGAAAAGCTTCTTCTGAACCCGATCTCTATAAATCTCCATGCCGAGAATTTTCCTAGCTGCTCCCAAATCTTTCATATCAAACTCGGAACTGAGAAGTACCTTGAGCTTCTGAACATAAGACATCTTCTTCGCAGCTATGAGCATATCATCTACGTATAGGACCAAGTATAAATACAAGCCATCCTCCATTTTGTTATGATAAACACAACAATCATAAGGACTCCTATTGTAGCCATGCCCTACCATAAAGTTGTCAAACTTCTTGTACCACTGTCTCGGTGATTGTTTGAGCCCGTATAAAGACTTCTTTAACTTACAAGCATAGGCCTCTTTTCCCGGAATTTCGAACCCCTCTGGCTGACTCATCAAGATATCTTCCTCTAACTCCCCATGAAGGAAAGCTGTCTTCACATCCAGTTGTTCTAGTTCTAGATCATAATGAGCGACCATCGCTAAAAGAACTCGAATAGAAGTGTGTCGCACTACAGGAGAAAAGATCTCATTGTAGTCAACTCCTTCTTTCTGACTAAAACCTTTCGCGACTAGACGTGCCTTGTATCTGATGCTTTCACCCTCTGTTGTCCCTTCTTTCCGTTTGAATACCCACTTGCAACCAACCACCTTCCTGCCTTGTGGCACCTTAACTAGCTCTCATGTCTTGTTCTTGTGAAGAGACTCTATCTCCTCACTCATAGCAGTGATCCATTGCGCAGAATCACCACTAGAAACTGCTTCTCTATAAGATAGTGGCTCAGATGACTCAATTTCGTCGGCTACTTGTAGTGCATATCCCACCATCTCTTCAGCATAGCAGTTCTGGGAACGAATTCTTCGCCCCTCTATCTCTTGGATCAACCTACTAGGCTCTCTTATTGTCCGTTTAGGACGCCCATCAGAAGCCTCTGGTTCATCAACACTGGACTCTTCTAGTTGACTTTCCTCCCCAGCCGGAGTAGTCTCTGGAGCTTCTTCTGTAACTTGAATCGATGTTCCTGGTAACAACACGGCTGACGCTACATCTGGCTCCACCTGTTTCTCGAGACTATCATTCTTATCTTGACTTGTTGAATTATCGGAAGACACGAACATAGAGCTTTCATCAAAAGTGACATCCCTACTAAGAATGACACGGTTCTCTGACGGAGACCAAATGCGGTATCCCTTAACTCCATCTCCATATCCCATAAAGCAACCCTTTTTGGCTCGCGGTTCTAGCTTTCCCTCATTTACATGATAATAGGCCAAACAACCAAAAACCTTCAGACATGAATAATCAGCATCTTTACCAGACCATACCTCATAAGGCGTCTTGCACTCAATCCCCGTATGAGGTGCACGATTTATCAAGTAACAGGCCGTCTTCACAGCTTCACCCCAAAACTTCCTAGTCAACCCTGCATTGGAGAGCATGCACCGAACTCTCTCAAGCAACGTCTGATTCATGCGCTCTGCAACACCGTTTTGCTGCGGTGTTCCTCTAATGGTGTGATGCCTAGCAATCCCATTATCCTTGCAAAGCTCATTGAACTCAGACAAACAAAATTCCAGACCATTATCCGTTCGTAGCCTTTTGATCTTCTTTCCCGTTTGATTTTCCACCAACGCCTTCCACTGAATGAAGGTTTTAAGGACCTCACTCTTGTGCTTCAACAAATAAAGCCACGTGTACCTGGAAAAATCATCTATAAAGGTGACAAAATAGTGAAAACCTCCAATACCTTCTACGCGAGCAGGACCCCAACAATCTGAATGGATATAATCAAGCGTTCCCTTGGTAGTATGCACCCCTTTGCCGAACTTAGCACGATGCTTCTTCCCGAACACACAATACTCGCAGAAACTAAGATTCTTCATCTTATACCTACCCAGAAGATCCCTCTTGGATAATATCTGCATCCCTCGTTCACCCATGTGACCAAGTCGCATATGCCATAACTTAGTCTCATCTGTATGACGATCCTCTGACGCTACAGCTGCAGAACCTGTCAACGTCATACCTTGCAATAAATACAAGGTATTTCTCTTGATACCCGTAAGTATCACCTTGGAACCCTGCATAACGTTCAATGTCCCTTCTGAACCCGAAAAAGTGAAACCCTTTTCATCTAGAACACCAAGAGATATCAAATTTTTCTTCAACAAGGGAACATGTCTTACGTCAGTTAAAGTACGAATCATACCATCACATGTTTTAATCTTGATTGACCCTTTCCCAGAAACTTTGCACACAGCATCATTTCCCATAACAACATTACCACCATTAAAGCTCTCATAAGTGGAAAACCAATCACGATGTGGACACATATGATATGAACAACCTGAGTCTAAAACCCATTTGTCGGAAGGATGTTGAACCTTATTGACAGTTAAGGCTATATCATCCTCCGAATCATACTTTTGACCCTGGACAACGGCTGCAGTTGAAGGCTTTTTCTTTGGACAATCAGCCTTCCAATGTCCCGGTTCCTTACAAATGTGGCAAAGGTCATTTGGGCTTGGTCCTTTAGGTTTAGATTTAGACTTATTCTTTTTCTTACCTCCTTGACCCTTCCCCTTGGATGTATTAACTACTAACCCGACATTATGACTTTCACCCACATCAATTGTCGCCTTTTGACGCAACTCCCTAGTGTGAAGGGCCGACTTCACCTCTTCTAGGGTCAAGGTTTCTTTCCCAACAACAAATGACTCAACAAAATTTTCATACGAGTTAGGCAAAGAAACAAGCAGTATTAAGGCAGCATCCTCATCCTCGACCTTAACATCTATATTACGTAAATCAAGCAATATAGTATTTAATCTATCGAGATGATCTCTAAGGGACATACCATCTTGCATTCGGAGGCTAAACAAGCATTGCTTCAAAAGCAACTTGTTGGTGAGCGACTTCGTCATAAACAAAGACTCCAACTTTGACCAAAGCCCCAAGGCAGTATCTTCGTCAGCAACTTCGGTGATGACGTCATCCGCCAAGCATAACAAAATGGTGGAGTGAGCTTTCTCCTCCATCACCTCCAATTCGGCAGCTGTGATGCCCCCCTTTGTAGGTTCCGCTCCCTCAGCTGACACCGTAGCCTTAATACCCTTCGTCAAGGGTTTCCAAACACCTTGCTGCTTAAGCAAGGCCTTCATCTTAATTTGCCATAGCCCGAAGCTATTCCTCCCTGTGAACTTCTCAATCTTCATACTCATCGCCGCCATTTCCCGAGATCACAGATACCCGAGATAACCTGGCTCTGATACCAGTTTGTTGTGCGGAAGCTAACAAACACGGCAATAATAAAAGAAAGAGACCAAGATTTAACGTGGTTCACTAACAACTTGTTAGCTACGTCCACAGACGAAGGGAAAAACTTTTACTATGTCGAGAATGCAAATTACAGACTCGTATGAGCTCTCTCTAAGTAATAACTTAAGAGACTCAAATATTTTTTGGATGGATTCTAAGGTGGAGGGGAGACTCCTATATATATGAAAAGAATCCCCTCACCTTTCTTAATCTTTCAATGTGGGACAAGAATACAATATATATGTTGTACATGAACCACACTTTCCTATTTCCTTAGATGTGGGACAACCACCAAATTAAGAAATATCAACTTCAAGTCACATATTCTAACAGTTATAAATTTCCCGATTCTGAAATTGAGTACTCCCTTCATCTCGTTCATTTCTTTGCTTTTGATTAAAATAACCTTGCAATGAATATTAATTCTAATGCTGACGAGATACGAACCTCAGTATTATTACCTCTCATAACCCTACCAATTAAGCTACTCCGTATGTAGTTTACAACTCTTTTTATCAACTCTATAGTATGTACTAAGGATGTAAATGAGCCCATCTAAGCTCGAGCTCGAGCTCGGTTCGTAACAATTAACTTGGGCTCGAAGCTCGTCGAACACAGAAAAATTGAAGCTCGAGCTCAAATAAACTAAACTCTATTAGCCATTGTTTTTTTCATCTCTCATAATTATATAACTAAAAATACCTTTTAAAAAGACAAAAATATATTGTTATAAAATTCAAAAATATACTCCTCCATTCAAACCCAAAGGGTACGCTGGGTACGCTTCCCTTTTGGTCTTCTGGATACTATTCACAACTCAAGAGAATCATAAATATATTCCCGACAATCTATAAGAGAGAATATTCCCGACAATATGTGAGATCTGGTTTGATTCATCTTTATGAGTAGATTAAAAATATCGAATTTTTATAAAAATTTATAATATAAAACGAAACATATTAACGATGTAAAACGTGTCTCAGCAAGTGTGAAAAAATAAACGTACTCTTTGGATTTGAACGGATGGGTAACACGGAGTAATTATTATAAATATCAAATTGACATATATATTTAGATCAGAGTTATTAGAATCTAAAATTATAAAACTTTTCAAGGTAAAAAAATATCAAAAAGACAAACTTAAACGAGCTTTCGAGCCAAGCCTTACTAAGCACGAGATTGGTTCAGATTCGAATAAGCTCGACTCGAGCTCGATTTGAGCTTTGATTGAGCCAATTCCGAGGACTCTACGAACCAACTTTGATCATTTACACCCCTAGTCTGTACTAATCAACAATGACGTGCCAAAATTTGGCTCCTAGAAAGAATTTTCACTAGCAAATTAAATTAATTAAAAACAAGTATGCATGGGTCTATAAATGAAAGTGGCTAGGAAACATGCATGATAATTCTAAAAGATTTTGATGAATCCTTTCTTTGATTTGGTTTGACAAAAGCTTCCAAACTTTATGCATGTATTTAGGTAATAACCCCTTACGTTATAACTATAAGACACTGGGTAATACACAAAGTGTTTTTGGTTTTGATCATCACTTGGTTGAGTCTTGCACCTTAGCTAGTTCGACATCCACCTAAACACAAGACTCGAATACTTCTAACAAAACCTTAACCAATAGATCGAGTCAGAGTAAGACACGCACAAGCACATAGCAACCAAGTAACCAGCTATGGAGGAGTAGCAGACAACAGGATTTAGTCGAAGTATTCTTTCGAATGTTTTTGTCCATTATATCTAAATGGGTAAATATTTGACCCGTTATGACAGATATCTCCAATCACAAAATAGAGTTTTTACGTTACATTATTCGTTTTGCCCAAACTATGTGAAAACCTCATGATTACCTTTCTTCCTTGCCCCCATTTCATGGAAGGTTGGCCATCATACATTCTACCACAACTGCAACAGTGATAAGTACTGTACTGTGGTTGGTCCAAAAAAGAATTCGAGTAAGTCTCCCTTGTGACGGATATGATATCCATCACAAATCGATAACAGGTCAAATACTACCACTTGGTTAGAAAAGACAAGTCTAGGAAAGACAAGTCTGGGAAGAACACATGAGTTTGTCTTTATTTACACAAGTGAATATTATTTGACCCGTCACACGTTTATGACGAACATCCCCGTCAAAAACAAGAATTTGCCAAATAATTCAGACTGATTACCCTTCGACAAACACACTCAAGATGCATGAGGATAACAAGAGTACAACCGGAAATGAGATCGTCACAGTACAGAAACTGAAAGAAACAGTCAAAAACTATAACCATTGTTCAAAATCTCGGCTGTATCGGCCAGATTGTATCAGTTTTTCACTCTACCGATACGAAATAGTCCTAAGATATCACCGAGAGTCACAGTGATCCATCCACGACAGCTGAGTAAGGACCGATTACACGGGTACCGTTAGTATGACTGATACCAAGATTTTGAACCGTGACTGTAACACAAGTTAATTCTTCAAGAAACACATATATAGTCAGGAATTCAGAATTTTAAGGCACAGGCAAGTATGAAACACGGAGACTGGATCTTATAAATACGGAGAAGTAACAAAATTTATATAAATATATGTATAATTAACACTACAAATTTTGAAAATTAAGTAAAACAAGAACCTATGTTTAACATTCTAGCTAGAGGACGAGTATAACTCGTACATGGAGTTGCGCAATGAAAATTAAAACCCAGAGAGATTGAATGATGTACTGTACCTGAATGAAAAGCTGTCTCTTTCTGTAGTAAACCTACACTCCAAAGTGAGTCGGACAGATTTCCATTGTCGATTTGTTTATTCTCAAAAGCTTCAATACCAAACAAGCTCTCCGACCAACCCAGTGTGCACCCCGAGGATAGGCATAGAGCCTCACCATTGCTGCGTCTATTTACTTTTGAAGTTATTTCCTCCTCGCGTAAGTTCCTAATTTAGACAAGTCGGGGACCCAAAACGATAGTTCAGAGGATCCCGTTGCAAACATCATACTTCCAGGAGCCCATTTTATGACGGGGGGTTCCTTTTCAGTACTCAACCAACTTGCCACCTGCAGATAGAGAATGTATTATAAGTAATTAATCACACGGTAGAAATCACGTTTGAGATTTCAACATCAATAAGCAGCTACTGAATTCAGTTATCCAACTTATCCCTGATAGCTCTGGTAACATTAAGATCAGTACCAAGATCGGTTTGTAAACACATTTATTTATCATAAGGGAAAAGGGTTCCAGATGGAACTGTTCTGCTGGCTAAGTGCCACAGTTAAGACTTATTTACCCTCTTTTAACACTAACTCGCTAAAATCCATCAGTTGAAGCAGTGTTACTTAGACTCTTCTACGAGGTGTCACGTCCGATACGGTGTCGGAGTGTCGGACATGGCTGTTTTGGGCAACAATTCCAATTTTTTTTGTCTAAATGTAAGTATCGAAGTGTCGTGTCGGTGCCGGACACGACACGGCGCCCAAGTGAAGTGTCGGACTAACATAGAGTTAAAGCATGTAATAGATTTCAAAATCTTCAGGCTAAGTTCGCTTTTAAAGTATCGCATTGGTGGTATGATTTTATTTCCCTTGCTTCGCACAGCTATAAACAACTTAGATTTACAAAGAAACTTCATCTCTGGTCCTCAATGGCAGGTTTTATCATACAATTTTGTGATGTTATAGGACCCTGAAACAAAGAGTTTTTCTTTATCTTAATTTTGTTTTAAGAACAAGAGGAAAACTATCAACACGATGTTAAAGTATAGGTCCAGGGATAATTTAGTTAACAATTCTGCAGCATTTAGTTCTGCTGCAAGATACACCTTTATCCATAATTACAGTGCTAATTCATTTATGGCCTCCTTTGTGCCCTCATTGAATACTATTGTTGTAAAGAAAAGCGAGCTAATGGTATACCTCTTTACCACTGCGGACACTCCATGCATATACACTACCGTCTCCAGAACCTATTATGCAACAAAATGGGCGGTCAGAAAGTAATTGAAATAAGAAAATCATAGACAAAAGGCTAGGCGTCCTAAGAATTTAGGGGTGACTAACATTATCTAAAAAAATAGCATAGACACACTAGAGCATTAGAATCTCAAGATTTTAGGTAACACCCCTCCTCCTAAGGCCAGTAACTCACCTAGTCCATATTTTTCTTCTCGTGGTCGATAACGAACACACATGAGACGCTATTGACATTAAAATTCTGTACTCTCCCTACGACTGACATCCATCAGAACAAGCCTGATACGATCGAGACGACCCTCCATAATATTTTCGGGTGTATCAATACCAAATTACCAGCATGAAAGCTCTGTTTATACTTGCACAGATGATGGGCACAAGAAGCCAATTTTTACAAAAGCAGTATTTTGCACACATATAATCACCCATCTTCATCAATATCCACTTGGCAAGCTATAAGTCAACAAATGAAAAAATGTTTCATGATACTGATGATATTCATCACAGCAGAGGATAGAAACAAATGGACCAATGTGCATTACCTGACATGACAAACATTCCGTCGGGACTAAATGAGGCTTCAAGCGTAGAATTAGGAGAAACTGGTTTTACTTTGTACGAGCACAGCTGAAAGAAAGTAAAATTTCTAAGTCAACCATTTCCTCTGGTACGTGGTTGTACAAAAAGTTGACAGAAAGACAACTCACCAGGGTTCCATGAAAAGAATCCAACACATGGATAAATCCATCAGTTGTCGTTAAAAGTATAAGTCTGCCATCATTGCTGAATTTAACTACATTTGCATCAGAAAAATCTCCCCCAACAGCACAAATTTCAAAAGGACCCTGCACAGCTTGAATACAGCAGTTAACAATAAAGTGGCGACTAATTCCCAGCTAAACTAAACAAGAGCTCTAGTGAAACTTGCATATACAAAATATTGTTGAGGCAGCGAGGTACTAACCTTCTCATACTTACGAGCATCAAACAATCTTATATAGCCTCCAAAAGCAATTGCAAAGACTAATCCTTGATCATCATATGCAGTGGCAGGCCTTCCTTGGACGCGTAACAAACCCTTTAATATAAAAGAGGTTTTAGCAATGATATTCTAGCAGAGTAAGAAACCAACAGAAACAGATCCACACAAAAAAGGAACTAGGGAATGACAAAAAATCACCTGACATTTTTCAGCCCGTTGGTCCCAAAGCAAAACAGTTCTGTCTAAAGAACCAGATATAAACAACTCATTGCGCGCGCACAAGCTTAGAGATACCACCCTAAATAGAAGATGAACAAGATGTCATGATACACGCATCAATTCAAGCAATTTCAGATCCACAAAGCTGAAAGATACTTACTATGTACCTGTCATGATGACCTTTAAAATACCGCAAGTATTTGTTGTCATTTAAGGAAAGAAGCCGCAAAGACTCTGCAGACGACATCAGCCTAATTAAACATAAGACAAAGTCCTGTATATGTAATCTAGGTCGAGTGAACCTACCGTCCCAGCCATTCTTTGACGAGTAAATAACTGTTGTAGGATGAGACGTAAAACAGACCAGATCAACACCATACTTCTTGCTATTGATGGTTTTCAAACATCTGCAAACAAATTAAAAAGGTAAAAAAAAATCACTGTATTCAACATGGTACCTGCCTTTTTGAAATCATACCGCGTACCATAAACTCTATACTAGGTTAAAATGACCTTATTGAGCACCTTCATTAATCCACCCATTGGTTATTTATTAATCCGCCCTTTAACCCCTTCGATTAGTAATCTTGATAGAAATTTCCAAATAATTAACAATGCATTCATGCAATACAAAATTCTCACTACAAACATGGGCATAGACCAACATACATTTGAAAGAAAAAATCAGGCAAATGAATTCACAAACAATGTTTTGACCATAAGGTGAAGATGAAAATACCACATTCAAAGGATAGAAAAACATACGTTGCATTAGCAATATCATACAATCGGATAGACTCATCATCACTTGCCGTGACCAAGTAACTTGAGAGCCTGTGAAAGTCCATTGAGCTGATTCTTCCACTCTAGCAACAGAAAAAAATTACTTCTATCATTTACGCCTCACAGATTGAACCTCCAAAAAAAGTAAACTATATAGGTGGACGATTACTCGCTCCAAACACACATGTTATGTTTAATTTACATGAAACCCGTAGATTGGCAGGAGCTATCGGCACTGTTGTAAAATGCAACATGTCATTGAATTGGGTAACCATACCTAAATTCTAAAAGGTCTGGTAATACAAACCTGTTACGAATTAGACACATTTGAAGGACAGCCAATTTTCTACATTTTTTCCTGAATTCAAAAGTTCTATAGTTTCACCAAGAATGAACCATTTCTCCCAAACAGTGATAGGCAAAATAACTTCAATTTGGAAATTTTATGTTGTATCATTCAACTAAAACTAAGAGGACCAAGAAGGGTGATAGAGATGTAGCAGAACCACATCATGATTTTGAAGTTACGATATCACAAAATCATATCTACTAAACAATAGCAAGCTGAAACATAGCTTCAATGTCCACTCAAATGCTAAATTATTCAAATAAAGCTAGGATATTAAAAAATAACTAATGGCATGTTTGTGAACAAGGAATTCGGGAATTGAATTCCGGGATTGAGACATTTAGGAAACCTTAGAATTTGAAATTAGAATGAGACCAAATTCTTTACCAATTCCAACCAAGTTTGAATTTGGCTTTCTCAAATCCCTACCGCATAGAAGTCATTTCAATTCTGCCACTATCCACTCCTGTATCATACAGTAGTTTTTTATTTTTCCGCACAAATCACGCAGGAATATATTTTCGCTTAATTCTTTACCCTAATTGAAAATATACATATCCTAATGAAAATTTTCAAAAAAAATGATTTCTCATGACCGTTACCCAACTCCGTCCAGACCAACAATTTTAATTCTGAGGGTACTCCAAGCAACATAATTTGGAATTCGTGATAGAATTGATCGATAATAATTCCAAGTTCCCGAACACTACCTAAAATTAATCAGAGAAATTGGTACTGCATTCACGAAAGTAATCTAGAGCTCCAATAAAACTAGATAAACTTCAATTTCTACATTCATCTAAACTATTCCATCAAGCTAAGAAAGCAAAAAACAACGAAAATTATGAAGAAAGAGAGAGATTAATCACGTAATCGCGGAACGCCATGCCGACTTCCATGCTCTGTAGGGTTTCCTCAGACAAATCCAACGAAACTTTCTCCTCTGCGAATCAGATTATATAAATTAGGGGAAAACGAAACTGAACACTATTAGAAGAATAGAAACTTAAAATTGAACGCAGAAATAATAATTACTTGGTAGTTTGAGGTGAAAACATTACCAGTCATTGCAATTGGATTTGAAATTGCAGAGAATTTTGGGAGATTACAGCAGAAACCCTAGAAAAACGTTACTAGTTACCGACCACCGTCTTGAAGGGGGTGATGGCCGCCGATCACGAGTGATATGTTCGTGGGATTCTTTTTATTTTCATGGTCCTACACATAAGTGCGTACCTTGGCAAACAGGTCAACCGGACTTCATCGTCGGGTCGGATAATTTTTGTGTTATAAGAATCGGGTTGGTTTTATGGTGGACTGAATCAATTTTGGGTTCGAGTCATTTTTGAGTTATTATTTTCAACTTTTTTAGGGATATCGACACGTTTTCTATAATAATATCCGGGTCAATTTCAGGTTAAGTCGAGCCAATTCACGTTACGGGTCAAATCAGAAAATGATTGAATCGCTTCTCCGAAGTCCACAGGACTACCTCTCTAGTTGCTGTCAAGTGTCAAATTAGAGTTTGTATTATTTTCGTTAAATAACTCAATTTTTTAAATAATACTCTGTCTTGTTATTTTTTATTTCGTCTTTCTAAAAACGGTTTCCATTCAACGGAGTTTTAAATAACCGAGTATTGTGAATCAGATTTTGCCCAACTCTTTTCAACTTCTTTAAATAACCATCAATTCCCAAATGATTCAAATTTGCCGTAATTTGGTGGAGAAACATTATGGTTCGATTAAAATACACCATATTTATCAAGAGGTCAATGGTTGTGCTCACTGGTTGGCTAATAAAAGAGGTCGCTCAATCTATGCAAACCTCGGTTCTTGAATGGAGCGAGATCCCGGTGGAGATGTTTCGACTATGTCAAATCGATTATTTCCTTTTTTTAGTTCGCTTGAGTAGTCGTCGGTCTATTTGTGGACATGACATAGGTCCACCCCGACGCGGCGAAGCGCGGGTTTTGGGGAGGCGATAGAATTTCCATATGAGATGGATCGAATAGAATTTTAAATCGAAGTAGGAGTCGCCACCGAATTTTATGGTTATTCGGAACCATTCGAACCCACTCTATGTCGTAGTGGGCCATACTTAAAGTCTGGCCCATTTCCGATGTCAGAGTTTATTGGGTTCGTCCCTTAGCATATCGATACCGATGCCGACTGGGCGGTTAATCGTATATTGAATGACTCTCGTTGCCAATGGTTTCGGACATCCGGAAACCACGGTTCTGAGTAAGGGGTGAGGGTACGTGTTGGGAAGTTCAGTGAGAACACCCAACCCCGCCCGCACTTAGTTGCCTTTACTAAGATATCGTTTGGTTTTGTGTACACGCGTTAGTTCGACGATGAAATGATATGCAGAGATTATTTTCCTAAGATATGTGAGGAAAAATAAATAAATGGGTTGCTAAGTCGTTTAATGCATGTTAAACTACTAACGTCAAGGTTATTTTAGCATGCGAAGTTCGTTTTAATCTAATAAAACGATAAAAAAAGAAATAGGAAAAATAAATTGCTACAAACACGAGAAAACGAGTTAGTAACGATTGAAATAATAATAATATATGAAAGAAATATATGAAGTCGAGGAAATGAAAATTAATCGAAATCTAAAAAATATTGTTAAAACGCGGTTTTGTATAAAAAACGAAGTTCGAAAAAAGAATAAAAAAACGTGTTTGGGCCGAGAGCCGCGCGACTCGCCCGAGCCTCATGCGGGTCGCGTGGCGGCCTGATTCCAACAACGGTTTTCGGAAAATTTTGATTAAATCGCGTACGAATATCGCATAACTCGTACTCGACTTAATATTCTCGATATTCGCTATATTCGATAGTTGATTATCAAATATTTAGAATAGTTTTGGAAAAAATGTAAATTTAGAAATCGTCTCGTAAAATAATAAAAATAAAACGAACGAAAAACTAAAAAAAGAGAACCGGATCAGACTCGTGCGCGAGTCGCCTGGACCGGGCGCGACTCGCGTACGGGTCTGATTTTTTATTTTTTTTTGTTCGAAAATCGTTAATCGCGTACAAACATGAATTAATTTATACTCGGTCTATATTTTCGATATTCGTCGTATTCGATATTCGATTATGAAATCGATATCGAATATTCGGAATGACTTTAGAAAAGGTTTTGAAAAAGTTTGTTTTTGAACGAAAAGATGTAGAAAAGATTTTGAACGAAAAGTTGTAAAAAGATGTAACGATTTCGTCGAAAACTTAATATAATTCTTTTTGATACGATATTCGATTATATAGAATCGATATCATATTTTAAGAATATTCGATATATGAAAATAGTTTTTAATAATATCGATATTAGAAAAATAGAAAAAGACCGACGAAAAGACTCATAAAAAACGAGAAGAAGAGAAGAGAAGAAGGAGAGACGGGTTTGATTTACTCCCTCAACCTACATGCTTTGTTTTCTCGGGATAAGGCTCGTCGGGAAGTGGCTTAGACTTGGGAGCGTCGAGATGATGAGGATGAGTTAAGGTGTATCGGTTTGGGTGGTTTGGGACGTCGGGTTTGGCCGGCTTCGTTGGTATTTCGAGACTTCGGAAAGGTGTCGGGATTTGCTAACTATCGGGTTGTATGTAACCCGTGTGATGGGTGTGTAAAAACCGTGTATGTTGGCTGGAAAATCGTTGTAATTGATGTCTTTTTTGGTTGGACGGGAGGTCCTATTTATAGGGAGTTTCCGACCTTGGTTTAGGAGAGTTTGAATACCGCTTAGGATAGAAAACGTAGGAGTTCGAGGGAAATAAGAATTCCACTTTCTTGGCCGAGAAGAAAGGGATTTCGGCTGACTTGAAGGTGAATTGGCCGAGTGTTTCACACTCGGTCGGGTACTTGAATCGGTTTTTGGATAGGATTCCTGTTCGAGATCGAATTCTACCTTAAACGGAATTGTTTATTATTTTGTATGGCTGATTTTTGTAGTATCTGAATTCAAACCGGACTGGTAGGGTGTCACGGCAGGTTTTATGTTTCGGAAAATATCTTTGACCGGGTTTTGACTCGGTCGCTAAAAGACGATTTTACCCCTGGTGACGGTTTCGACCCAAATTAGTGTTATTTGACTCGAAACGACCCACTGGGCCTGGATTTGAGGTTGGTTTTATGAAATTTGTACTCCTTAAAAAGTATAAACCAAATGTCCATGATTACAAGCCCATATCCGAGTCTGTCAAAGCACGTTTACGTCCTATCATCATCGGGTGTTTGGCGGGAACTACTATAGACACCTGGCGGTCAAAATGTGGGTGTCTACACTATTTTTCCATGTTTTTGTTCTTCTTGTTTTGACGTTTGTCGCCTTGTATTACAAAAAAAAACACCAATTCGTTTCAATTTATTATACTTTCTCCGGTATTATTATCTTTCCATTTTAATATAATATCACACTCATATATATTTTTTATTTTTGTTTGGTTCAACGAAGCGCGCACTTATAGTCGCATTACGATATAGGGAGGGGATATTCGAACCTGAGACCTATAGTCCACGGTACCTAGTCACAACCAGTAGGCCAAGACATTTTCGGTCACACTCATGTATTGAGACTTGAGAAAGCTCCCTCCAAGTTCTTATTTTCGTGTCACTTTCCCTTTTTAACTGAGATTGAAATTTATTTCACTTTCCTTTTTAGTCCACATTTCATCTCCCATTTTCTCTATTCCTCGTTCTTTTTTTGAGTCACTTATTTCTCCTTAATGAAAACTCGAATGGGACAATAATAGGAACTCAATAACAGGAACGAAGTATTAATTTCTCGTGGTCTCTCTAAAAACTACTTCATATTTCTTCTGTTTCATTGATATCTTCCACGGTTTTTTTTTCAACCATTTCTTATATTTTTTCCACTCTTTTTTTTTTTGTACCAAACTTCTGTCTTATCTTACCCCTCTTTAAGTTGGAAAAAATCATTGAAACGGAGTGAGTACGGTAGAAAATAAAAATCCCACGGGTGACGGGGCCATTAAAATCAGAAACATTCCTTTTTTGTTTGATTGATTGATTACCCAATTTTTAATTTCCTTTACCAATTCAGCATTTCCAATTTCTATTTATATACTCCCTCCTTTTGATCAGCAATCATCTTTATCAACTTCCATTTTGTATCATAATCTTATTCTTATTCTTCTTCTTCTAATCGCAACTTCAATTCGACGTTCTTCATCCGCTATATACAGAGGTGTTTAATTCTCTTACAATCTCTGTCTTTACATGAATTATTATTATCTTGCAACTGTATAGATCTTCCTGAGTGGTAATCATCGGGCAAGACGGTCTCACGCTGTACAAATGTTTTTTTTTAATGAAAAGTTCACTAATTTATCGATAATAAATGAAGTGGTCTTTTCACGTTGATTCTTGCATTCTCAGTATAATTCCCAATTGCATAGCTCTTGTTTGATGTGGGTCTCCTTGATTTTTGTCTATTTATCAGTTTACTTTACTCGACCTCTTCATTTCCCTTCATATCTTTTTGTTTTTTGATTGTTTTTTTTTTCCTGAATTTTAATTCAGAAGAAATGTAAAACTTGTACTCTCCGAGTTCCTATCATCATAATATTTGTCCAGGAACAACCTATTGTATTTTGAAATGAAGGGAAAGATGGTGTACAAGGTCATTTAATGGCTTCCAGGGCCAATGTTCTACTCCCTCCGTCATTTATGTTTCTTCCCGTTTCAATATAATACTCCTCACAAATCTTAAAAAGTGGGAAGAAACATAAAGGACGGAGGGAGTACTTGTCAAGTTGAAACCCCAAAATAATTAGAAAACTGTATCCGGAAATACGAGTATCATTTTAGGTTCTGGTCTTTTTATTTCAACGAGCCTTGTGCCGAGAACACATTGAACACCCTAGTCTGCTACTCTATGACAGGCTTGAGTCATTTTTATTCTATAATTTGTTATTGTCTACTGATACCCTATAATTTTAGGGATACTGAGGATTCTGTTTAAGTTGTATAGGAAATGGCAACAGAGGGACATAATGGCCTAGCAAATTCGAAGCACGAGCGTAGCGAAAGAGAGGTACCGTGGAAAGAGGAGATGGAACAATGTGCTTCTCAAATAAATGCACTACAAGATAGATATCTGGAGGTAAAAGCCGCCTCAATCGATGGGTCTGAGGAAGCAGAGAAAGAATTAGATTTGCTATCGAGGAGGGTGAAAGCTGCAGCTACGTTACTGACCTACTTGAAAGCTAGAACAAGAACAATTGCTGTTCCTCACTTAACAAAGATGTCATGTGGTAAACCGCAGTCGGAAGGAATTCCTCTCTCTAATGGGTCTAAAAGTATTGATCTTTCCTCTTCAGATGAAATGAACAGCGGAACTAGTGACCGAAGTTGTCTTGTTGGTGATGAACGTGTTGCTTGTGTTGGCGATCTACTCAATTCGGTGCACATGGTCACAGAAGTGATGGAATCCCTAGTCAAAAGGGTAACCATTGCAGAGTCTGAGACAGCTATTGAGAAGGAGAAAGTGAGTTCTAGTCAAGAAGAAATCAAAAGAAAAGAAAACCAGCTTGAAAGTATGTCCTCCAAATTAAAGGAAATGGAACGTTTCACTTTTGGGACAAATTGTATCCTTGATGAAATGCGACAACGAGTTGAAGACTTGGTCGACGAGACATCCAGGCAGAGACAGCGAGCTTCAGATAACGAGCAAGAGCTTACTCGTGTAAAACATGACTTTGAGTCTTTGAAGTCATACGTTGGTAGTCTTATAAGTGTCAGAGAAACACTTGTTTCATCAGAAAAGCAATTCCAGACTATCGAAAAACTGTTTGAAAGGTCAGCTCTCCCTCCCTGGTAGATACTGCGTATATTTTTGTCACGTCTTCTTGATAGATTCCTGTGTAATATTGTTTTCGTCAAGCTCAAGTCTTTGATAGATACAGAGGCAAAGTTGTTGTTACGTCTTTAATCAAATAGTAAACGTTGCGAATCTAAAGAATCGGAGGGAGTACATACTAGGGTAATGCTGTTACTGTCAACTCTTTGGCAGATACTAGGGTAAATGTGGCATGTTGCTTGCTCTGCTTGTGCTGAAATATCAACATAACCCCTCTTTAACTTGCTGTTCCGGGGTCCTTTAAGGCACCGGAGTATTGCCCAATATCCAATTTTGGGTTTGCTCTCCTTACATAGCCTTAGAGGGTACTGGTATCCTGGTAGCCCTCCCAACTCAGTCACAGACGGAAGCCTTTGAGGTATTGGGATGGCGGTGTTGTATTCAATAAAAGAATGCACTTTTTTTTTTTGTGTGTGTGTGAAACTTTGCTCCATACCTTGAAGCTGCAGTTCGTCGATACAAATTCTAAACATACGCTGTATTCTAAATTATACGGAAATGGTTCATAAGAAACACTCGTAGAATGTACATCTTGCCATAGACTGATGCAATGCTGCATTACATAGCTATCATATTGACTAATTATTTGTTCAATTACTGTGTACGGGGACAGGCTGGTGGCAAAAACAGCGCAATTGGAGGGGGAGAAGATGCAGAAAGAAACAGAAGTACAGAGAGTGATGGAAGAGAATGTGAGATTGCATGCTTTACTAGACAAGAAAGAAGCGCAGCTACTGGCAATGAATGAACAGTGTAAGATGATGGCTCTAAGTGCATCACATTTCTAGACTCGGGGTTGGTGCTCTTCGTTCTCTCTGAACTTTGTTCTAATCTACAGTTACACCACTGTACAATCCCACGCGCTCTTGATCATTGGAAAACACTGACAAGAGCTGTTACGCAGTAGAATGTCTTGCAGATTCATTTTTCGGGTTTTGCCTTTGTGGTCGTGTCGTGTAGCATTGTGAAAAAGCTTGACAAACGTTACGTCGGGGGGACGTGTCACGTGCTTGGTTTACTAATGGACTTCAAAAAGTCTCTTGTGATTTACACTCAAGTATCGTTAAGTCGTATCGTGAGGTTTTTTTTGCCAGTTGTAAAAACAAAATGATCTACAAAAGTTGGGTATCCTGAACATCCTGTATTCCTGTGAAATAACTTTGGTTTTTATAGCTTCTTTTGTACGAGTAAGTTTGATGTACGTGATAATATATTTACTGTATATACACACGGATTGTTACTCGTATTTATATCAGCGATATTTAATAGGAATAATCAAAATTGATAAAAAATACTCTGACTTCTTATCATTGACACGTATTTTTTTTTTACTGAATTTGATCTTTTACCCACACCACCCCAATTTCTCTTTTCCTCCTTTTTTTTGAACTACTCATTTTTTCTTCCTTATTTTTTTATCCAAAAATAAATGGGACAATCATAGAAACTCAGAGAGAATAGTGATGATTTATGTGACAATGAATACATATTACAAAAACCGTAACTCTCATGTGAGACCTCTCACATGGATACACAGGGGTGGTTACAAATTTAGTAACCACCTCTTATATGAGAGGTGGTGAAATTTAAAAGTGTAAGAAAGAATATTATCAGGCTGAAGAATATTCAAAATTTGAAACTACCAAAGTGTGGTACTCCGTCGTCCGTACCTTTTAGGCCGCCATTTAGTCTGACAGATGATAATAGAAGAGTGCGACAAAAAAGAAAGAGTTGACATTCTAGTATCCAAAAATCCGCAATGACCCAAACATCTCCCCCAACTACCACTACCACTACCACTACCCAACATGACGAATCTAATCTCCCTCAACCTCAACCTCAACCTCAACCTCAACCTCAACCTCCCGTCTCACCCATTATTATCTCTGATACTAATATTATTAACAACACTAACAATAATTCCATTTCCACTCTAGATTCCAAGGTACAGGTACCCCTCTTTCCTTCTATATTTATTCATCTTATTATTATTACTCCCTCAGATTCCGAATATTCTTATAAAATATTGCGAATCGGAGGGAGTATTATTTACTGCACTCCTTTTGTTTTTGATGTAATATATATGCTCCACTTCTGCCATTTTTTAGGTTGTTGTCAAAAGAATCAAAGATGTAGATGTTGGCGTTCCCATTGTGTATGGCACCATTGCGTTTTGGCTCGGTCGTAAAGCTACTGAGTAAGTTTTTTTTTTTTTTCCGATTAGGGTTTTGTTTTATTCATCGGATTTTTCGTGAATTTTGTTTTGTTGTAGACGATTTCGGATACTGATTGGTGTTAGAAGACGCCAAATCTTTTGTACTGAGGCTCTGTAGTGGTTGTTGTTGGATTTTGTGGGTATGAGTTACGCACACCAGGTGTTCGATGAAATGCTTCAGTGAATGATTTTTTATTTTATTTGATGTTTTTGGTTTATTAGGGTTTTGTTTTATTCCTCGGATTTTGTGAATTTTGTTTTGTTCGGGACGATTTTGGATAATGATTCGTGTTAGAAGACGTCAAATCTTTTGTACTCAGGCTCTGTAGTAGGTGTTGTTGGATTCCGTGGATTTGAGTTATGCACACCAGATGTTCGACGAAATGCTTCAGTGAATGGAGTAGTTATTTGTTGTTTTTGGTTTTTTGTTTAGTTGTGGGACGGTTTGACAATTTTGGATAATGATGTAGGTTAGCTGAGGCCGAACCTTTTGTAGTAAGGTTCAGATTTTGTGAATTTGAGTTGTGCACACAAGATGTTCGATGAAATGCTTCAGTGAATGATTATTTATTTGTTGATTTTGGTATCTGGGTTTTGTGTATTTGAGGGGCTCAATCGCACCGATTAGGGTTTTGTTTAATTCGTCAGATTTTGTGAATTTTGTTTTGTTGGAGAAGATTTCGGATAATGATTCGTGTTAGAAGACGCCAAATCTTTTGTGCTAAGACTCTGTAGTAGTTGCCGTTGGATTTCGTAGACTTGAGTTATGCACACTAGGTGTTCGATGAAATGCTTCAGTGAATGATTTTTTATTTTATTTGATGTTTTTGGTTTATTAGGGTTTTGTTTTATTCCTTGGATTTCGTGAATTTTGTCTTGTTGGAGATGACTTTACGATTTCAGATAATAATTTGTGTTACGATTTCAGTATGTGTAATTTTATTTGATGACTTTCCTCTGTAGTAGTTGTTGCTGTGGCTGGGTTTCGTGAATTTGAGTTATGTACACCAGATGTTAGTTTAAATGCTTCAGTGAATGATTATTTATCTGTTGATTTTGGTATCTGGGTTTTGTGTATTTGAAGGTCTCAATCGCATAAGTGGACCGTTTATGTTCGTGGTGCGAGTAATGAGGATTTGACTGTGGTGGTTAAGAAGGTGGTGTTCCAGCTTCATCCTAGTTTTAATAACCCTATTAGGGTTATTGAATCCCCGCCATTCGAGTTGTCTGAATGCGGTTGGGGCGAGTTTGAGATTGCCATTTCTCTTTACTTCCACGCTGATGTCTGTGAGAAGAAGTTGGACTTGTGAGTAAACTTCATTTTGTTTCATTTTTCTCGTTTCTTTCTGCAGTGGTTTAACTATGAGATGTGAACACATTACACATACTCTCATATAAGATGGTTTCATGATAAGATCGTTCGAGACTTACCCATATAATGGTAGTTGTTTAGTGATTTCAGTTTTAAAGGGGGGTTTAATGGGGAGGAATTAAGTTAAATCGGGTTATACTTAGTCACGGACCTTTTACTCATATGAGATCATCTCTACAGAGCTTATTGGGTTGATGGATAAACGAAGGTACTTGATTATCATGAAACTGACCCTTGTCTCATATCGTAATATGGAGTTTCACTACGAACATTTTTTTGATTGTCTCCAACCTTCTTCTCTAAGAGTAGCACAATTAAATTGAAGGTATTCTACAATCAACACAATAAATAAATGTGACAGTGGGTAAATTAATACTCCCTTCTTTCCAAACTATCCTAGCCATTTGATTTTGGGTGGTCTTCGAGACATACCTTTCACCGTTTTTTTTCTTCACTTATACGTTACTTTTCGTTACAAAATGCACAAGTTTATGAAAAAAGTTCATAACAAATCTAACAATATTCTTGTTCATCTCTGAAAATTTAGTACTTTTAAAATAATTGCAGTAAAAGTTTTCTATTTCTGACCCTCAAAAAGTGAATGGGTAGAATGCATTGGAGAGTTCTTGTTTATTAGCCAGTGAGAGGGGGAGATTTGAGAACGTAGAAAAGAGAAGGTTGATAGCACTCCTTACAATTTACTTCGTATTACTAGTAGTTACGGAGAATATCAATTTTGGATTAAGTTGGGTTTACATTGTGCTCTTATGAGACTGTCTATGAGGACAATAACTGATGGGATTACTGAGTTCATATATGATTGTTTGTGTTGATAGGTTTCATCAGTTGAAGCTATACCCTCAAGAGGATGCTGGACCCCAGTCTACTAAAAGGCCTGTTGTCATGGAATCATATGATGAAATTGTTTTTCCTGATCCTACAGAGACATTTCTTTCTCGTGTACAAAATCATCCTGCTGTAATCATGCCCCGACTCCCCCCTGGAGTCGAGTTGCCACCTGCCAGTAGGTTTCAAACTGTCAGTTTGTTTTTTTACTAGATTTATTCTGGAAATACTATTATTAATGTGTTGATCATCTGTATACTTCTTTTTGTGCAGCTCCATCAGATGATTCAATTTATAAGAGAGGTCATAACAAAGATCATCACTTGTGCCATTGGTACACGAATTTCTCAGAGGCAGATGAACTTCTCAAGCTTGCTGCTGCTCGTCAACAGGTAAATACAGTTTAATGGGTGCTGTGTGTTTTCTTAATACACTATGAACTTATGGACACCGTAGTTGTCTTCGATATCCTGTAAGCCCGTATTGGTCAGACCGTCAGAGGGTACTTATGTGGTATACAAGACTACAAATATTGCTTGTACCTTTACTGATTTACTCCGACACTTTACTTGGGTGCTGTGTGCGTGTCTGACACTGACATTTCGATACTTCAATATAGACCAAAAAATTGAAAACATTGCTCAGATAGACGCTGTGTCCGACACTCTGACACCGTGTCAGACATGACACCTCGTAGAAGAGTCTAAGTAACATGGCTGGGTTGGTGTAAGAGACATTTGTATGTTGTTTTCGCTGTCACAAGGAGTCGTGTATTGACTGTTTTGATGGAAGTATTCACATGGGTTTCACCAAAACTACTGCATTACTGTCGGATTTTTATTTTCAGCATTTCATACTTGCACCGAGTTCAAGACTTAACTCTTATATGTAGCTGCTTTCTTGCGGGTCGTGTCTAGTTACATGTGTAATATTGTGTTTCAAACCTTTGTGATTACCTGTAGGTACAAGCTCATATAGTTAAGCTAAGAAGACAGATGAGCATGGTGGAAGGCTCGTCACCCGCACCAGATCCTGCCTCTACCTTCTAATAGTATATGCTGACCCTAGATCAGAACTTGGGCAACGCCTTCTTATTCTCCTTTTCAAGTTCCTAAGGATTGTTCCTGTATGTAGTGGAATGTAATTACGAGACTTCATTCGTTGAATCGTTGTTATGTGCTCCCATTCTCCGACACAGCTGACTACGTGATTCTAGTCTAGAGTATCCAACCCAACTGTTTCTGTAAATGTGTCGAGTCTGAAACTTCTGCTGCTGTATTGTTGCCTACTTGCCTTGATGGTAGTGTCCTTGTATCCTGGAGCCTGGATTTCCTTCTCTTTTTACTTGTTCTTCGCTGTTTGGATTTAGGAGACTGATTTTTATATGCTTGTTAACGGCCTTCGCCATCTAGTATGAGCTCCATGTTTGAGGAACACAAGGCCGGAAATTTAGAGTATTTGACAAATAATGTCAATGTTTTGCAATTACATGTGTACGGAGAGTATTATTTATACTCCAAATTCTTATTTGTGACGACACTCTTGAATGCTCACCCCGATTTAAATAATGTGACGGATTAACAGGGAAGGTTTCTGCAAGACGTTACAAGTTTGCAAGTTTGTGACGGACTATAAGCAAGATTTGCTACAAGTATTATTATTACACGGAATCCTCGTTTCATTGAGATCGTAAAATGATTCTTGTTATTAACGAGCATATCTATCGTAAACATCCGACGGGTCAAGTATCTCTTGGGTAGACTTGAACAAACATTTACCATTTTGCTGATTGTATATCTGATATTTGATCCGTCACAAACTCACAACTCATGACATGATACCGTACTCCTCCATACATGATCCTATGATACAATATAGGGAAAGTGAGATTTGAACCTGAGACCGGTTAAAGACATCTTCGATACATGATCCAATGGGAATTAAGGAAACATAAAAGTAAAGTGTGCTGGGTGTGGCACTCATTTGTACGTGATCGGAGATGAATCAAAAGGGAGGCACACCAACACAATGTCATCACCTCCTTCACTTCCAACTTCTCCTGCTCCTCATCATATCCGCCTCCGCACATAGCATCCGTTTCCCCAACCGGTTATCCGAATCCCCCGCCACTTCCCCCGACCGAATTGCCGTCTTTGCCCTCGGTAGCTTCTGGAGATCCGAAGCCGTCTTCGGTTGCTTAAACGGCGTCGTTCGCACCTCTGTTGGTTACTCCGGCGGCTCCAAGCCTAACCCCGAGTATCGCACCCTAGGCGATCATGCCGAATCCGTACAGGTCACTCACTCACTCACTGCATTTCTCTATGGAATTTTCATTTTTGATTCATTTGCCTGTGTGTTAGTGATGGTACGATTCTCTGTCCCACTTTTGTGTCCCTGCGTCCGCACCCGATACATTAGATATGAAAAGTCGCCTAGGAGCTGTTTTTGTGAGGAAAAATGGTGGGCCTATGTAAAAAATTGAATGGATTTGACAAAAAGTGGGACAGGGGATGCACACGGGGTAAATGGAGGGGTTAAAAATGATTTATCCCCGCGTGGTTATATTTGAACCGTCACAATTTGTGGGACTATGGGTTCCTTAGGGCGCCATTTTGACATCGTTTTTGTACAATATGATAGTCTCAAGGGAAAATGTTTGATGAATTAGATAGCATTGTTCCTGAAATTAAGTTGGAAAGAAGTGGGTCTTAATACAAATAGAATAAGGTGTAGGGTGCAGATTTGTCTTATTCCGTGGTTGTCTGATAAGAATTGGTTAGGTTGAATACGATTCCAGAGTTATAAGTTTCCGGGAGCTGTTGGAGGTGTTCTGGTCGAGTCACGACTCAAGGCAGGTCTTTGGCCAGGGTCCTGATGTTGGCAACCAATACAGGTAAACCTAAGCCGCTTCACCTTCACGTGTTGACTGTTGAGTATTCAAATACTCAAAAATCAGTTCTTTTGTTTGTGTACAGATCCATCATCTTCACCAACACTACTAGCGAGTCCAGATTGGCTGCCGTCACCAAAGACAGGGAGCAATCGAAATTGAAAACCAGTATCGTGACCACCCAAATCTTACCCCTCGAAACATTTTATCCTGCTGAACCTGAGCATCAGGTATATTATATTCATCATGCGCTATATCTTGATCTTATTTCCTGTTGACAGATTCGAATGACTGATGATAACTGAGATGAGCTTGTATGTGTTTTGAGTCTGACATACTAACGGTATCTTTCAACTTTTACAGAAATTCGAGCTCAAAAGACATCCCTTTCTTCTTCAGTTGATCGGTAACTTGCCTGAAGAGGAACTTGAGAGATCGAGCTTGGCAGTAAAAATAAACGGGTATGCAGCAGAACTTTGTCCCCCAAGGATTCAAAGGCAAATCGATGCAAAGATCAATGATATTATTAGGAAAGGGTGGCCTGTCTTAAGAGATATTTGACGATTATTGGGCTGAACAGATGATATTTCAGATGTTCTGAACTTCTGATGGCTCAACTTATTTTTGAAGAATGCATATTTATTCTCAGAGAAACTTCTTGAGTCTCTCTCGACGCATGTCCATAGCAGGAGTTTCTGAAAATGTCGGCCGAAGTTGACAGTTGTTTCATCATCAAAGTCATAAATGAAATGGAGATATTAGCATTGCAGGATTCTAGATTTGATTTTTGTTTTAGAGTGTTGGTGCTGCAGCCTGCAGAATTCAGGAACTTGGGTAATGTATTTTGTGTTAGCTTCGGCAACAGTCATTATGGTATTCAGTTTGGCCGGAGTAGGTTTCCAGTCGTCCCTCTAACCCGACTGCATCGTTCACATGTTATTCAAACCCTCATTCAATTCAGCTTTCCGTTACCTTTAGAGATCATCGTGTTAGGCTTCTTTCAGGGATGAAGTTATGCACATGTCGAGATCGTGCTTTAGCCGTGACTACTTCATACTTCCTACTCGTATTAAACTATCCACTGATGAACCTAATATTTCCATAACCATTTCAACCTCTTATCTTAACTCGACCGTTTTAACTAACAAAATATATTAAAGTTGAAAGTTAGAGCCATCGAAATTAAGTATTGAAAACTGTAATATTAATACATGATCAATTTTTTCTTAATATAGATTTACTTAATCTTAACGAAGTTTTCATAATTTTCGTAATGGAATTAATATTACTACTCCGTAAAAAATTTCGACTCGAAAAAGTTAAAAAAAGACAGGAGTAAAAGAACATATTTCAATTTTTGAAAAAAAATAGTACTCCGTACATAACTTTCTAATTTAACTTGATTTTTCAATCCGACCCATCATATTCATATTCATATTCTCACAATCACGTTCAATTTGAATTACTGACGGTCTTCATTGTAACGAGTTATCCATTATATTGTTATAACAGGTCAAATGTTAAATCATTTAGTTAGAATAATGAGAAGGCAAATTTCTCAAAAATAACAATATGTTCGTCATTTTTTTATATAAAGAATAAATTGGTTAATACTCCAATATTTAATCCGTTACAAGAAAATCGTGTTTTGAATAGTAAAAATGTGATCCGGGTTGGCCGACAGAAGTAAGTGGGCGTTGTTTACCTGCATTAATTAAATGTAACTTAAGTGGCGCAGTCACTCCCACTCCCCAAATCCCCAATCCTCACAAATAAAAGCACACTGGAGAAGAAAGAAGAGGAGCGAACCAAGAAGCGAAAGAAAGAAACCACCAGCAGCGGCGCCGCACAACAACCGAAACAGCAGCAGCCGCAGCAGCACCGTGAACGGCGGCAGGTGAAGAAGACGAAAATGGCGTCGATTGACAAAGTTAGGGCGTCGCACATCTTGATCAAACACCAAGGCTCACGCCGTAAGGCTTCGTGGAAGGATCCAGAAGGTCGCGTTATCAACAACACCACCAGAGACGCCGCCGTCTCTCAGCTTAAGTCTATTCGCGATGACATCATCTCCGGCAAATCTAACTTCTCCGATGTCGCATCTACTCTCTCCGACTGCAGCTCCGCCAAGCGCGGCGGCGATCTAGGTTTACTTCCTCTTCCTCTTTCTTAATCTACTTTTATGCCTGAAATCTGATCCAATTTCTACTCGTATTTTTGTATGAAACGGATCCGAATCATTTGAGCCGTAATTTGTTTGATTTTAGGTTTAGGTGCTTTGATTAATGGTTTTGGAAGAACTGATTTCTTGTACTCCGTACTTATTTGTTTTACCTTGTTTGAGCCTGAAGAATCTTTGTGGATTAGACTCGAACTATTTGTGATTAGAGTTGATTCGTTTTTGAGGTTTGAACAATCTCTCGCTGGTTTTGGCTTGATAACTGAGTTTTTTCGCTTCTGAACTGTGGAATTATGGCTCGGTTGGTTTACTAATTGACAAGGAAGGTTCGTTTTTCCGTGTACAGAACTGATTTCTGGTACTTGCTTTACCTCGTTTGAGTCTGAAGAATCTATGTGGATTAGACTCGAGCTATTTGTGATTAGAGTTGATTAATTTTGGAGGTTTGACCAATCTTTCGCTGGTTTTAGCTTGTTAACTGAGTTTTTTCTATAAGGACGTCGAGTTTCTATTTGGAAGTGTAACTGTGGAATTAAGGCTCGCTTAGTTAACTACTGAGTAATTGATAAAGAAGGTTCGTTTTTCGTGCACAGAAAATCGAAGGTTGTGTATGGAATCTATGAATACATAGTTTGATCATCTTATTAAGATATTGTTTGACCTGTTTCCTCTTGATATGTCGGAGAGTTTTGTGGCAGTTTGTTCATTGTGTAGAGTGAAGGAGATTGTGTGTTTGTTACATTAGTATCTCATCATGGAGAAGGACTGTTGATTTTCGAGGTTAGAGGATCGTAGTTTTCCATAGAAGTTCTAAAGGTTTATAGAATTACTTGTGTGGTTTGAAGGGTTGTTTGCTGGAGGTTTCCAATGTTTGCGTGGCAACAAAAGCAGGAAATGAATCAGCAAGAACTAGGATAGTGTATTAACGGGGAAAGATATGTAGAAGGAGTGTGTTGCGTTGCTCTAGACAAAAATCACTCACTTGGTAACTTGTAATGATGCACACTTTTGAGTTTTGATTCTATTATAATGAAAGTAGAATGAGAGTTACTTATCCTATTGTTGTCAGTTTGGACACGAGTTATGAATGATTGTAGCTGGGTCGCTGGGATAATATTTCTGGTTAATATTGTTGGTCGTGTGTAGTCTGATCTGCTTTCTAAAGCACAGGCTGTCTCTTTCTTTACACCAAGCTGGAGTAAATCTTTAGTTTCATACATATGTTGGAGATGAATTGACTCAAATGTGTTGCTGCAATACAGGATCATTCGGGCGAGGGCAGATGCAAAAGCCTTTTGAAGATGCAACATTTGCTCTAAATGTTGGGGAGATAAGTGACATAGTCGAGACTGAAAGCGGAGCCCATATCATCTTGAGGACAGGCTGAGCGAGCACCAAGTCGAACAAAGTGTTACACGATTCGACCTTCTATATGTAGCTCTGAGCATTTTATCTCTCTGAGATTAAAGTCCAGAAGCAATTTGATTCTGTTTTGTCGATATGACACTAAGATTTTCAGGATGACTAGCTTGGATACTTTCATTTGAAGTCATAAAATCGATGAATATGTTCGCTTTTGCATCGACTTAAATTTCTCATTGATTTGAATGTGGATGGCAACATGGCTTTCGTGTTCTAGGCTTTTTAGCTAGTTTGGTCGATACTTAATACTGCTCTGTTTACATGAAATTGCTTTCACATTATGCAAATCGGATAAACCCTCTAACCTAGAGCAGTTAAATTCGTTTTTTTACTTCCGAGAAAGGTCAATCATTTTATCGACTGTTTTTAGGATAAGATTATTACAACTGACTTTCACCTAATTGGAGAAGAATATCAACGGTTTTTAGGAGAAGATTATTTCTTCATTCTATATTTTTTAGGAGAGGGAGATTCAAACCTGGAACCTACTACACCTAATCAGTAGGCTAATCTTAAATAGTTAAGATCCAGTAACAGGGAAGAAGGTAAGAAAATGAGCATCGGCGACACTGCCCAGATTAGGAAGAGAGTGACTTGACATTGGCAATAAGAAGTTTCTACTGAGTACTAAATGTTTTAACGATTCTCGAGTTAAACCATACAATTTTGGTTTTCAATTTTCTGCTGCACGTGAACTCGAAAAGAATACGGTTGTGTAAATTTACATCATAAATTAAAGGAAATCTGAAGATGTCAAATTTTCTTGTGAGCTTGCCTTGTAACTTTGTGCATCCTATTGTCAGATCAAAAGAAATTTACCATCTACCATTTACCAAGACCAGATGGATCTAGATCTAGATTTGTCCTGTGATTTCGATGGTGTTTTTTTAGCCTTTTACTGCTGTTAGAATTTATGAAGTTCCCAGCTCTCACAATTGGCAATGAAACATGCTCAAAAGGGCAACTTGGTCCTTTCCTGCACCCCTTTGAGCTCTGAAAAAACTTGCATGCTTTCCTTTCCCTTGACTGTATTGACTCTGCTGCCAGTTCTGGTGCACCTCCCTGATACTGTTGTGGTGTACACTGTTCCTGAGATGCATTCCTCTCCATACCATGTAGCCTGACCAGGTTCTTGTAGTAATTCACGTCCTTGATCACCTGTGTACCCAGAGACGAATGAGATTCCTGCCTCGGACTTCGATCCTTTGGACTTGTTGATGAAGCGTTTGGCCACAAGATCGCAGCACTCGAACTGGGTGCAACCTTCCTGGATTGATCCAGTTCAATGTACATCGGATTTCTCGACACTGAAATGGAAGGAGTATCTGAATAAGGTTTCAGGCATGTAGAAAAGTCTGATGAAGAACTGTTTAACCCAAAGATGGTAGAACTTGACAGTGAATCAACCATATTTCTGCTGTTAGTACAGGATTTTGCATTTTGCTGGGACGTGATTTGGGGTTGGAGAGTCTGAGAATTGAACAACGTATATGAAAGATGACCCGGGTTTTCTGTAGTATAAGTCACGGGAACTTTTGACAGAGACTCAATCATTTCGGGGTCATTTAAGATTTGAAGGAGTAGATCAGTGTCAATCATGCCGCCTTTCTCTTTGCTTGTCAACATTGCTGCTAACACAGCAGACGCTGCAGCAATACCATCAGCAGTAATTTCATGTAATTTGTCATCGACGGTTGACTTGGAGTCAATTTGTAAGTTAGATTCTTCAATAGATTCAGAGCATGACGCTGACTCGATAGGCAAGGCTTCCTCTTCAATAGGTTTCAATGGAATGATAGGGGTTTCAGTATCGTCATAATCACAGTTTTCAGACTCTGGTGAAATTCTTGGGCTGCATGGAATAAATAAATGAAAGCTCAAAAGCAAGTGACAGCTAGCAGGGGGGAAGCGAGAACAAATGCCTCATTATACAAGCTGTCATCACGAGTAGAGAAGTGAAAACAACACGTATATTTACTAATTGTTGGCACCAAAACATATTTTTGGCAGACGAGGGATGAATACCTTGGAGGAATGGCGGATACATTGGAGTATAAAGCTACTAAATCTCTCGTTTCCCTGTAATTTTGTGTCATTCTCTCTTCACTTTCTTCACCAGCCACCACTTGCCATTCAGTTTTTAGCAAAAACTGTTAAATGTTCACACAAAGACGATACATTCAACATTCGGTATCAAATGATTCAAATCCATGCAGCATCGCACGCAGAGTCTCAAATCTGAACACTTGTTTTATAAACTACTCGTAGTTTAAAGTTAACACATCAAACTATAGAAGGACCTTATGAGGGTATAGATCAACTTACCACAGGAGGGCATTTCCATTCAATATGGGGTACACAAATTGGTTTCGATCTAGAGGAATGTTCCTTGCTTCCAAAACTGCGAGATGAGTTGTTGATTTTCATTTCACTGGAGTGGTATAAAGCTACATTTTCCGGAACGTAATCTTCAGCTTTGCTAACAACCTTGGAAGGGTAATCTTCTGAAAACATTTTTACCTATTACAAGAAGATTTTCCATTAGATGATTAAGCACAAATGCAAAAGCCAAAAAACAAACAAAAAATGAAGACATGCTTGTTGCCAAGATCCCATGTTACAAGCATTATCGACAATATCTATGATACTAGCGTGCACTACGGATAACTACATAAGGAACCCCTCGGAGTCCTCAAAAAGTAAAGAGTAGTTTGCCCCCTTTGCAATTCTTGGCCCCCTAGACGTCAAATCCCGGCTCCTACACTAGTACATTGTGAAACAGGTCGCTTTCATGGCTCGTTTTCTTCTAACAGGGATCATGATTTCTTGGCTAACCATTTCTATATCGTTTTCAATACGTTTTAAAACAATCTCATCCGGCTCAAATGAGAAACAAACTCAACTGCATGCACCAATTGTCCAATCCCATTAAAGTAATCTACTGTAAATTGAGTATAACAACATTGCAATGAACTTTATTCCATAACATTGCAATCCATTAATTAATTAATAATGCAACTATAAAGTTCAACATCAGCATTATTTAGGCAATTAGGCTTAGACCAAACTCAGACATTGTTACAATTCATGAATCATGATCAAAACTGTAGACAGAGCCAGAGGTACCCTCCACAATAGGTACCAGTTTCGATCCTCAAAAATATACTCATACTAAATAAAAAGAAGAAAATACCTGACAAAACTGATCATCTGAACCCCGTTTTACTCTCTTGAATCTGTCATTGGATAAACCCTGTTCCATATTTTTGTTGAATCTTACAACCTAAACAAAAACCCTTGAAAAATTTTCCAGTAAAATTCCTAAAGTAGAGTGCTTTCTACAATTAGAGTACGTAGTAGTATTCACTAAACATGCCGAAAATAGAAAAGGGTATGGGATG
Source organism: Agrostemma githago (assembly GCA_958450325.1). NCBI lineage: Eukaryota > Viridiplantae > Streptophyta > Magnoliopsida > Caryophyllales > Caryophyllaceae > Agrostemma > Agrostemma githago. Next base: position 3,169,340 of record OY288248.1, read on the forward strand.
AAAAGAGAAGAAAGAACCCTAGAAGTTTAAAAACCAGAATTAAATTAAATTAAATTGGGTGTTGATATTTCTGGAGTTGCGCGGGTTTTAGAGAGACTGCATGCCTAGGATGCATTAATTACTCTTTACCGTCGGCATTTTACTTCTTATTATCGGCGTTAATTATATAAAATGACAATTTTGTCCCTGCAATTTATTTTCGAAATAATATTACTCTTATTCCCTCCTAGTTTTTTTTATCTTCGCTCTTTCCTTTTTGGCACTAATTCGATCTTACCTCTTTCCATTTTTGGTTTTGGCTGTACTTCAATCAATTTTTTTATTCTTTCTTCAATTTTTTATTTTTTTCCTTTACTCACAAACCCCACTAGGAGGGAGTACATTTTATAGATTATCGGTTTATTAAAACTCAATAATAAAACCGACTTTTTCGATTATCGTAATAAACTAAAACCGACATAGGTAATATACGAAATTACATAAAATGACGACTTTTCACTTGAAATTAATTCTCAAAATAATATCACAATTACCGACTTTAATGTATCAAACCCGAATTGAGATTATTTTTCGGTTACTACCTTCTCTTTAGAAAAATATGTTAAAAGTTGTCTCTTTTATCCCTTTTGAAATCTAATCAAATTAGTTAAAAAATGATTGCGAAAGTGGTAATTGAGCATCTTGAGTATATTCAATTGTGAAATTAGATCCCTTTATGTGCATCGCTATTACAAAATGAATATCATGCTACAAAATACTTCATCCGTTCACAAATGATCGCCGATTTCAGTAACATACATACCCCTCAGATAGGCATTATGACTAGAAGAGAGTACACCCCCTTACAAGCTACTCTCAAAAACCGTGTTATTTGTAAATTTGTACTGTAAATACTAAGAAAAGTCTGGCATTTCTCTATTCCTTCTCGACTTCGTGCTGAGGCCGGTTTTCATCTGCAACTACTGTATGTGAACTTGATGCGATTTTGACATCGGGTGTAGATGCTGAAAAGGGCTTTATTGACGAACGAAGTGACTCAGGCCCATCTGATGTAATTCTCCGGCATAAGGAATCACAGTTACTAATAACCTCTGTTAAGCGCCCTTTAAGTTCCCCGAGCTCCACTTGCAGGGCATGAACTACATTAATTATAGACACAGGATCAGTAAGAATATCGTTTTTAATCAACGCTAAGTCTGACAGTATTGCATTAGATTTGCTGCTAACCTTCTGATAAATGCTGTGAAGTAGTTTTCATGGCTGAGACCGACCCATTGAACCGTTGCATGAGTTTAACTGCTAATGCATCTACAACTTCTATCTTGTTTTCTATCTCTTCCTGCAACAAAATCCGGTAATCTACATTATCATTCAAAAACTTAAGAGTAGAGTAACAAAGTTTTAGCATGCAAACACGAACAGCTACAACGGTATGACATCACACTTTTATACGGATGCAGAGGCACAGTTATTGAGAAGGATTGACGATTTTGATTCAGGGAAGAAAAACCACCTGATTTGTAACATTATAAGCTACTTATATCGTAAAATGTCAGCATACTGTATAGTATAGCAATAAGAAAGTGCATTGACCTGTCTAGAGCTGATCTTCTGCACATTGTCCTCCTGCCAATCACGATACATTGAGAAAAGCTCCAAGATTACCTGCGGGTTTAGAGTACCTAGCACCAACACAGATTGGAATAACTCAGTAACCCAAAACAAAGCAAATGAGGCCAGACGGGGTACTTCTCTAATCCGCACATCAAGTATAGAATTTGGTCCTTCTCACGCAAAGGCGGAATCATACATTCTAGATTTCCATTAGTACATGGTGCACACAACTACTCGCTCTAACAGGGTCGTTGTCAAATTCTTCACAGAGTTCAGACACCACATCCCCTTACGCACAAGTACAAGCACGCAAAGAAGCAACAGAAGACGAGAAGAACAGAAGCCAAAAGTGAAAGAGAAGATGCACCGTGTTTAGAACCAGATGCGGGCTTCCGTACTAAAAGATCAGTCAAACTGCTCTCGGTTGGAGGGGCTGTTAAAATAGGTGTAGCCTGAAACCATAAAATTCCTCGTTCGTCAAGACCTTGTTTGGATAGATAAATAGGAGAAAAAGGGAGGCGAGAGAGAACGAATGTCATGATTTTCCCTCCAAATCCCTCTATCCAAACACACCCAAAGATGTCACACAACAAATTTTGAGTGACGACTCCGTTTAGTCCACTCATTACACATTAATGTACCTAGACAGTACGTCTCAGGATCAAATTGCATCCCTATAATTCGACTTAAGTGCCTTCTTCATTGACCAAAAAAATCAAGCAAAACCTATATTTGAGACAAACTTGTAGTAATTCATCTCAACTCAAAAAAGCAATCAAAACCCATAAAAAAGACGGGATTTTTCGACTTAAACACACATAATTCTTCAATGGGCAGTCACCAATTTCAAAAAAGATTGAAACTTTGAACCCTAGAAACCCAAATATACTGGAGAAAAAGCTCACAATTTGAAGGGAATTGAGCCTCTCCAGAATGGGGTCAACATGTTGTAGCCTTTCAGAAATAGTAGTAATCTGATCTTCTGGTCTCTGAAGAATCACGAAACACAAAACACAGTGAAATTAATGGAGAAGAAAGATAGGGAGACAACAAGACAAGTGAAGCAATCATCATCATTCATCAACTTACGAGCGATGGTGAAAGTGTGGATTCAGAAGCGCCCATTTGATGCCAGAGCTACTCTTAACACAATCACTAATCGATATGATAATCCTGGACTTACAAAACTATGTATTCCGGCGTGTTCCTGGCTGGGAATAAAGATTTGGGATTGAATCCGGTGGCGAAGCACATCAAGCGTTTGGGAAGTTTGAGAACACCTGTATTATATACACTTTAAATCGAACTGTTGGGAAGGTTATACCGGGTCATGTTTCGAAACTATTCCCCTTTTTATTACCACGGAATTTATAGATTGTGGATTAATTATGGTGCGAATTCTAAGACATTTAATTTTAGAACCTAGTCGGACCGAAAAGTGTGAATAATAACCTTCAAAATCGACAATTTTTATGAGCGTATGATGCTGTTTGTTTAAATCGTTTAGAACAACCGATATGCGTTAAAATGACTTTGAGCAGTTAGCAAAGGAATGAAGACGATTTAGAATCGATTATTTAGCTAGTTTCGTCAAATTTCGACATGACTCGAAGAATATTCATAAGGGCTCTAAATGTGTGTATTTTAAACTATTTCCCCCTTTTACAACCATGGGATTTATGTACAGATTATAGAGTAATTAAGGAGCGAAATTCAAGACATTTAATTTCAAGACCTTGTCGGACCAAAAAACGTGGATAATACACCGTAACCTTCAAAATCGACTATTTTTGACGAATTTTATGATTCGATGAGGCTTCTTGCTGAAACCATTTAGAGACAACCGCCATGCGTTGAAATGACTATCAATTACTCGTAGAAGTAAAGGATCAAAGACGAATTCGAATCGAGTATATAGCTGTAGACACCCACATTTTGACCGCCAGGTGTCTATAGTAGTTCCCGACAAACACCCGATGATGATCGGACGCTAACATGCTTTAACGTACTCGGAAATGGGCTCGAAATGATGGACATTTGGCCTAGGCATTTTAAGGAGTACAAATCTCACAAAACCAACCTCAAATTCAGGCCCAGTGGGTCGTTTCGAGTCAAATAACACTAATTTGGGTCGAATCCGTCACCAGGGGTAAAACCGTCTTTTAGCGACCGAGTCAAAACCCGGTCAAAGATATTTCCCGAAACTTCCGGACTGACCGTGACATCTCACGTGTCCAGTCCACACTCCAACTCTACAAAATCAGCCATTCACAAAAATAATAAACAATTCCGTAGAATTCGATCCCGAGTAGGAATCCTATCCGAGAACCGACTCAAACACTCAACCGAGTTGAAACACTCGGCCAAGTACCCAAACCAGCCGGTTTTTTCCTCTTTTCTTCCCACACAAGAAAACGGAATTCTCGTTCTCCTCAGCTTCTTACTCAAGCGGTAATTCTAGCTCAAACAGGAGTCCTATTCAAAAACCGATTCGAGCATCCGACCGAGTGTAAAACACTCGGCCGAAACAGCCCAAAACAGTAGCAAAACGCCCGGTTTCCCTTTCTTCCTCTACAAGAAAGCGGAATTCTTATTTCCCTCAAATTCTCTCGTTTGCTATCCCAAGCGGTAGTCAAACTCTCCTAAGACAAGGTCGGGAATTTCCTATAAATAGCCCCTTGCATCCATCAATTATCGACACCAATTAACCATCAATAATTTACCAAAATTATACACACACACACGATTTTTCAGCAATAGTTATCTAGCATCCCGACACACATAATTCCTTAGCATCGTTAGACCGATATTACGTCATAAACCCGAAGGAAAACCGGTTCCCACACCCGAGCCTTCACCCGTCCGAACCTTCACCTTAGCCGAACCAAATCTCGACGCTCCCGTGCCTAGCCACATTCCGACAAGTCCCGATCCGAGTCGACAAGAGCATGTAGGCTGAGGGTGCAACAAAACCCGATCTCTTCCTTTCTCTCCTTCTCTTTTCTTCGTCCGTTTTTTTTATTACGGGTCTAGAGTCGTTTTCTTATTATTTTTCTAATATCGTTATTAACGAAAAACTATTTTCATAACGAATATTCTTAAACATACGATATCGATTTTTCTATAATCGAATATCGTATCGAAAAGAATTATATTAAGATTTCGACGATAGCAGAAATCGTTACATCTTTTTTGTCAAAATTCTTTTCTTTTACTTTTCGTTCAAAATAACAATTTTCGAACAAAAATAAAAACGGACAGACCCGCACGCGAGTCGCGCCATGCCCAGGCGACTCGCGCGCAGGCCTGGAATTCGGGACTTCTTTTTTCAACGTTTTTCGTTCGTTTTATTATTTATTCTTCGATCGATTTTTAAAATTACATCTTTTCTAAAAATCTTTTCTAAAACTATTCCAAGTATTCGATATTAATTTCATAGTTAATTATCGAATATAACGAATATCGAAAATATTAATTCGGGTACGAATCATACAATATTCATACGCGATTTAATACGAACTTCGAGTTTTCGAAAACCGGGCCCGAAACAGGCCACCACGCGACCCGCCGGCGTCCCGGGCGAGTCGCGCGGCTGGCTGTTTGCCGCGGCCCTTTTCGTCTTTTTTTTTTATTTTTCGAACTTCGTTTTTTATACAAAACAACGTTCTTTTCAACAATATTTTTCAGATTTCGATTAATATTTATTTTCTCGATTTCGCATATTTTTTTGCTATTATTATTTACAAATCGATACTAACTCGTTTGTTTGTTTTGTAGCAAATTCATCCTTTTATTTCATTTGTTTTATTGTACTAAAACGAATCTCACATGCTAAATACAACTTTGACGTTAATCAATTTTGCATGCATTAAACCGACTTAGCAACCCATTCAATTCCTCACATGCTTAGAAAACAATGTTTGCATAATCATTCATCGTATTACTAACGCGCGCATTAAAACGTCATTCGATATCCTAGTAGAGGCCGCTAATGTGCGGGCGGGGTTGGGTGTTCTTAGTGAACTTCCCAACACGTACCCTCACCCCTTACTCAGAACCGTGGTTTCCGGATGTCCGAAACCATTGGCAACGAGAGTCATTCAATATACGATTAACCGCTCCAGTCGGCATCTATATCGATATGCAAAAGGGACGAGCCCAATAAACTCTGACATCGGAAATGGGCCGTATTTTGTACACGGCCCACTACGACATAGAGTGGGCTCGAACGGTTCCGAATAACCATAAAATTCGGTGGCGACTCCGACTTCGATTTAAATTTCCATTTGACCATCTCATGGAGATTCATTCGCCTCCCCAAACCCGCGCGTGGCCGCGTCGGGGTGGACCTATGTCATGTCCACAATTTGGCGACTCCGCTGGGGATTTTCTGATGAGTTAATAACCTTCAGTGTCCTCAGGGTGAGACTCGAATAGAAATCGTTTGACTAGTACAATGCGCGTTTTAGTTTTACGGTTCATGCATAAACCCCACTTTCCCGGGCCGGTACTCGCGACCGACGTCCCACTATACCGTTGATATAGTCCAAACTGGTTATGTCAAAGGTGTCCACTAGCCGATTCATATGGGTTTTACGGCATGTCCTAATCTCAACTCGAGTTAGGGAGTCCGCCCCGATTCTTGATAGGCTGTGTACACTGGTATAGACCCTTATAGACTGACCGAGACTTAGACTAAGAGCATACATGGCGTCATTATACTGTTTCCATGACTACGTGCTACTTGATCCACATCTTTCAAAACCGTCATCTTTTCAAAATTTGCATCCTTTTCAAAATATCCAATTTTCAAAACCCGGGTCATATACCGAACTTAGGACTTATGATTTTACTCAAAATAGCCTTTTTCTAGCCGGTATTATGCCCAATTCAAAACTCGAAAATATTTTCGAAACTTTCAAAACCCGTCATTCGGCCCACTCATTTTTCTTTTCGAAAAAGGGCCGGATTTCTCCCCCCGATTCATTTCGGGCTTTTCAAAATTCATATTTCAAAACTTCCTCTTCTTAGACTTCCCGTATTTAGCAGTGTCGGGTCGTGTCATAAGTCGTTGAAGTCTCTAGCGTCGAAACTCCGTCGATCTTACATCACGGGTTTCCCCCCCATCCTAGTCCGCCTTATTTTACTAAGGCAAGGCCCACCTACGTAGGACATACTCCTACAAGGGTCGGCCCGTTTACACAATCGAGTCTAAAAGTCTGGGAATGTCTCACGTGAACCTTCCTCCGGACAGGGCCCAACCCACAGCGTTGGATCCTGAGGAAGGCCCACCTCTTCACAAGTCACCCGTCTAGGTGTCTTTTCCGAGTCATTTACCGCCTTTTTAGTCTTCTTCTTTTTTTTCCCTTGCTCGGGATGTACTTTCCTTAGGATTCGGGTTAAGTTGCTAATTACGCGGTACTCTTACAGACAGGCCACCCTTCACTCGAACCATGACGCAAAAAGCCATCGACGAATTGAACACCACGTTGGCCCAAATCCAGGACCAATTGAGGCAAATGAGGGAAGACCAGATCGCTATCGTCACTCGGGTTAGTGCCGTAGAACAGGGAACTCCTAACGCCTCGATCGATGACGATGGGCCCTTAGCCGCGCTAGCCGGCGCAGTCCAAAAGCTGCAGGAACAGGTCCACTCGACCACCAGAAACACCATTCTCACGGAAAATGCCCGTACCTATTCAACCTTAACTGACGAACTGCCCGCTAACCTTAACTTAACGGGCTTACCAATGTTCGATGGGACTGAAGACCCGGTACTTCATATTCGGGCTTTTAAGGACTTTATGGCTGTCAAGGGGGTCAAATCGACCATGTTCAAGCATCTCTTTGCTTCCTCTCTGGAGAAACACCCAAAAGCCTGGTACTACAGGCTCGACCCCAAGAAATTCAAAACTTGGGACGATGTTGCCATGGAATTCGCACGGAACTACGCGGATAATGCTGAAATCCAGACTACCATGCGTACTCTGGAAGTTATGGCCCAAGAACCAAAGGAGGGTTTCACCAAATACCTCCAAAGGTGGCGGACCGAAAGTGTTAAGCTGGTGGACAAGCCCACCGAAAAAGTTCTAGTGGAGGCCTTTGTCAAAAACCTCCTCCCTGCTTACCGAGTCCATCTCAGGTACGCTATTATACCCGACTTCGCAACTTTGACCGAAATGGGTACCAGAATCGAAGACGATTTAAGGCAAGAGAGCCTTACTAAGGCCTCTACCAAGGGGTATCAAGGAACTAGTTCATCCTCCAGTAAGCCCGCCAACACAACGGCGGCCCGAAGCATCTTCGACGAGGTAAACTCACTTGACACCTCAACCAAAAAGAATACTCCAAATCGGGTATTCACTGACATTGGGACAACTTATGCTAATGCCTTACAAAGGCTATCTTCGAAGGGCCTAATCCAACCGATAGGCCCAACTCCGGAAGTTCCCATAGAAAAACGGTCCAAAAGCTACAACATCCAGGCCTATTGCCATTATCACCAAGGCAACGGGCATGACACGGAGAAATGCTGGAAATTGAAACATCTTATCCAGGATCTGATCGAAAATGGGAAGATACCGCTACCCAGTGACAAGCCAAGTAACAAAAACAATCCTCTCGCTACTCACGCCATTTTTTACTGGAGAGGTAGTTGAATGCTCTCATCTCATTTCCCCTTTCATTTCCCAAATCAACGGGATATGGAACGACGACGAAGATGATGTCTACTTGGTTAAAGGGGAAGCTATCCCCGTCACTATCGAGGAAGTCCGGAGGGCTAAAGCCAGAGCTCTGGCCGGTACACACACCATCACTGCCACCCCGGAAACCGTCACTGAACCTTCCAGGACGGAACTCACTCCTGAAGAACCAAACGCCGACACGGCCCTAGTCAGACAATTGAAGAGGGTCCGAACCGATATTACCATATGGCAGCTTTTGGTTAGTTCACAAGAGCATCGAGCGGCACTTACTAAGGCCCTCGATGAAATCAAGGTCGACCCCTCGGTTACCCCCGCTGAAATGGTAGCCACGGTCTTGCCATATCTCAACGACAAGCCCAAAGGAGAAGGCCCACTCATCACCTTTTCCGAGTCCGACCTTCCACCATTCGGGACCACTCATAACCTAGCCCTGTACATTACGGTGATTTGTCGAAACAAATATCTCCCGATGACCCTAATTGATGACGGGTCCGCAGTTAACGTCCTTCCTTTAAGGACAACCAAGGCCCTCGGCATCACCGAGGCTGACTACCTTCCGACCGCGAAGACTATCCAGGCTTTTGATGGAAGCCCAAAATCAGTGGCTGGGGCCGTTAAACTAACCATCATAACAGGCCCGATCGAGAAGGAGTTAGAATTCCAAGTGATCGATGTTACTTCATCTTTCAATCTGCTACTTGGAAGACCATGGATTCACGCGGTCAAAGCAGTATCTTCCACTCTTCACAGAAAGGTTAAGCTACCTTTACAGGACGGGATCGTCACCCTCGAAGCCACTCCCATAACCGTGTCCAGCTGCAACACGGCGGGCTCAGCCGACCCACGAGGATTCAACTTTGTGGGAATGATCGAAGAAGAGCACCTTTTTCAGCCATACTTCACCGTTAGCATCTATACGATGCTACAGAACCTGGGTTGCCTACCGGGAGTCACTTCAAGGCCATACCTACCACCGGGAAAGATCATCGAAACCCTGAACAACGGGCAATCTCACCTCGGTCTAGGCTATACTATGGCATCCGGCTACACGAACCAAACCAAGACGGTCACATTCGTCACCCCGGTATTCGAAACCGTGCAAACAGGCCTCTATCGGCCCACCATCTCATATCCCGGGACCAAACTGGCTCGGGAATGCAACTTCATTCCAGATGACATATTCGCCCTTATCCAGGCCGAATCAAAGGAGGGCCCAAGCAACACTGAGCCCATTCTAGGACTACTCTTTGGGGAAGACAAGATCATCCCTACCCCTAAGCAAGAGCTGGTCAGCTTGATCCTTCGCAGCAGCAACTTTGATCCAACCAAGCTGATCTCGGAAGTTGGTGCCGACGCCGGGAAGAGAGCTTGGAGGAAGACGATCAAGTGGACCGACGGTCAGGGTCGAGTCTACAAGCTAACTACTGGCGAAGGAGATATGCATGCTATCGAGTCTGAATCTGAGTCCGAGTCCGAGTCAGAGTCAGAGTCGGAGTCTGAGTCAAAGTCTAGAGGGTCTAGTACTAGGATCGAGTCTGTAACCCCTCTCCCTTCTTTAGCCTCACCATCGGGAGCCCCGGAGTCTGTCCCGAGGGCTCTCCCTATCCCGCCTCTGACCAACGATCAGATGGCAGCTCTCTTCGAGCTCTTTTCAAAGTCTACTATCAATAATAACGATAACCGTTCTGCTTATGACTTGGCTTATTTTCAAAATGTTTTCAAAAATCTTACTTGCAATGACATTGAGAAACCCGACGAACAGGTACCATTGCCTCCGCATCTAATCGAGCAACTTGAACAAAGGGAGTCCCGAAATCCGGTAATCGAAGAAACCGATTCCATCAACGTAGGAACCCCTTTAGAGCCTCAGATGCTTAGGTTAGGCATATCTTTAGATCCCGAGGAGAAACAACAATTCACGGACCTCCTCCAGGAATTCAAAGACGTTTTTGCATGGTCCTACAAGGACATGCCGGGAATAGATCGGGAGATAGCTGAACACCGAATACCCATCAAAGACGGGTACAAGCCGGTAAAACAGAAACTCCGAAGAATGAGGCCCGAATGGTCTCTCAAAGTCAAAGAAGAAGTTGATAAACAATTCAAAGCGGGCTTTATCCAAGTGTCTGAATATTCAGACTGGGTTGCAAACGTAGTACCGGTACCCAAAAAGGATGGCAAAGTCCGAGTATGTGTAGATTTCCGGGACCTTAATAAGGCCAGCCCAAAAGACGATTTTCCGTTGCCACACATCGACATACTGGTGGATAACACGGCCGATCATGCCCTTCTGTCATTTATGGACGGGTATGCCGGATACAATCAGATCAAAATGGCGGAAGAAGACATGAGTAAGACCACCTTCATCACACCTTGGGGGACTTACTGCTATACCGTGATGCCATTTGGGCTTATTAACGCTGGTGCCACTTATCAACGGACCGCTACTACTTTATTGCATGACATGATGCATAAGGAAGTAGAGGTCTATGTCGACGATATGATTGTCAAGTCAAAGGACAGAAGCGGGCACATTGCAGCCCTAAGGAAGTTCTTCACCCGACTACGCAAGTACAACATGAGGCTAAACCCTCAAAAATGCAGTTTCGGGGTAACATCGGGCAAGTTACTGGGCCACATTGTTAGCCAACGTGGCATCGAAGTTGACCCAGCAAAGATCAAAGCCATAACCGAGATGCAACCGCCTAAAACCGAAAAAGAAATACGGGGGTTTCTCGGGAAAGTCCAATACATAAGCCGGTTCATTTCAAAGCTAACCATGGTATGTGAACCCATTTTCAAGAAACTGAAGATAGGAGAACGAACACTATGGGACGACAAATGTCAAATGGCTTTCGATAAAATCAAGGAAATTCTATCCTCTCCACCGGTGTTAATGCCACCTCAGCACGGTTTGCCTTTATCGCTATATTTAACAACGACTGAGACAACCATGGGCGCTATGCTAGCCCAGACGGTCAATTCTGAAGAACGGGCTATTTACTACATCAGTAAGAAGTTCTTAGAGTATGAATGCAAATACACCATGCTCGAGAAGACGTGTCTAGCATTAGTATGGGCCACTAAAAAGCTCCGACACTACATGCTTAGTCACGAGGTACATGTGCTATCCAAAATGGATCCAATCAAATATCTATTCGAGAAGCCCATCCTTAACGGCCGTATATCCAGGTGGACTTTAATGCTAGCCGAGTTCGACCTCAAGTTCGTACCTTTAAAAGCCATCAAGGGCCGGGTAGTAGCAGAATTCCTCGCCGATAGTCCGGTATCCGAGGAAGAACATACCGATACTTGGGCCTTCCCAGACGAAGACATATTCCATACCGACGCCGACACATGGGATCTGTATTTTGACGGAGCGTCCAACTTTCGAGGATTTGGTGTCGGGATTTTGCTAATCTCACCACAAGGTGAACATACCCCGTTATCCATCAAGCTAGATTTTGACGTGACTAATAACGCAGCCGAATACGAAGCATGCATTCACGGGTTGCAAGCCGCTGCCGATTTAGGAGTAACGAACCTCCGGGTCCACGGTGACTCATCATTAGTCATAAACCAAACCCTACAAAAATGGAAGACTCGGAACGCAAATCTCGTGGCTTACCAAGCACGAGTAAGGGTTCTCGAAAAACAATTCCAAAAGGTGGAGTACATTTATCTGCCTCGGGAAGAAAACCAGTTTGCAGATGCCCTGTCAAAATTAGCATCTCTACTGAATATCCCAGCACATCTAACCAGTATGCCCATTTGTGTCGAAAGACGGTCTGAGCCAGCATATATCAACACTATCCAAGATATCGAAATAACTGATCCAGAACCTTGGTACCAGGCTGTTCTAACCTACTTGACGTCAGGGGAATATCCTCCGGGAACTGAAAACCGGGCCAAGAAAGCTCTGCGAAGATGGGCAACCCAGTTCATCCGCACAGACGATGGACAGCTATACAAAAAGACAGCACATGGGGCTTTACTTCTATGCATTGACAAAACTCGAGCCGAAAGAGTTATGGCCGAGGTACACGACGGCGAAAACGGACCGCACATGAATGCCCATATGTTGGCCCGGAAAATCGCGAGACTCGGTTACTATTGGAATAGCATGGAAACTGACTGTCAGGTGTATGTTAAACACTGTCATAACTGTCAGATTTTCGCTAATGTTCAGCATATGCCTTCATCCCTACTATATACAATGACATCACCATGGCCATTTTCGACGTGGGGAATTGATATAATCGGGAAAGTGAATCCTTCCGGGACAGGAGGTCATTGCTTCATCCTGGTGGCTATCGACTATTTCACCAAATGGGTCGAAGCCAAATCATACCGGATCTTGAATGCCAAACATGTGGCTAAGTTCATCCAAAACACAATTATATGTCGATATGGGATTCCACACGAGTTCATCAGTGATCACGGGACCCATTTCCAAGCTAAAACTGCCACTCTACTGGAAAAGTACAAGATCCAAAGGCATACATCGTCACCTTACCGTCCTCAGACAAATGGAGCGGTAGAGGCAGCCAATAAAACAATTGTCACCATTCTTAAAAAGATGGCTGAGAATTACCGGGATTGGCCCGACAAGATACCCTTTACCTTATGGGGATATCGGACATCAATTCGAACTGCAACCGGAGCAACTCCATACTATCTGACATATGGAATGGAAGCAGTCCAGCCGGTCGAACTAGAAGTACCATCCCTTAGGATTCTGCTTGAAAGTCAGGTGCCTGAAGCAGATTGGGTCCAAGCCCGATATGACTCGCTAATCCTCTTAGACGAACGACGATCCCGGGCTCTGAATAATATTCAGATATATCAGAAAAGGATCCAACGGGCCTTTAACAAAAGGGTAAGGCCCAGGAACATCAAGGAGGGCGATCTAGTCCTAAAATCCGTTCGAGCTTTACTACCAGTCGACCCAAGAGGAAAATTCAAACCTAATTGGGTTGGGCCATATTTGGTGAAGAAGATTCTTTCAGGAGGGGCGGTAATGCTAACTGACTTGGACGGGAACGAGTTCGTCAATCCAACAAACTTGGACCAACTGAAGCGTTACTACCCATAAACCCTATCTCAACGTCATTTGCAAAAAGTTTATAAAAATGTCTTTTTTATGAATTTTCAAAATTTTAAGCAAGTCAATAAGTTAGGATCATTTATCCTACCGTTGCACATCTCGAATTAATAATCTTGATGTATTTCGAAAATTGCAAAAATGCTTCTGAACTACGGAAGGTTTGATTCCATTAATTTTGGATACGTAGGCAACCCCTCAAAAGGGTACAACCAATGCAATAACGAAAAGACGGGAACGGTATTCACTAATACTCCCTCCGTTCCGGTGAATTGTTTGCCTTTCAAATGGGCACAAAGACCAAGAAACACATAAAAAGACAAATCTACCCCTGAAAATAGAACTCTATTCCACATCTCATGCTATAGCTTAGTCAGGTTAAATACAGCGTAGGATTCATTATACAGAAGTGGGACCACAAAAATAAAATTACAGCAGCAAGATTCACGTACTTAGGAGGGAAAAATTCAACGAAAATTTGAATGAAAATTTTAGAGGGAAAAATTTCCCACCCAAATAAAATTACAAACTTCAAAATATACAGCATTAACATTACAGAAGCTCCATCCTCAAATTTTCACCAAAAACTTCATCAATGGAAGAAATAAACGCCTCCTCAATTGAACCTTCATCATTCACCGCTTCATCGGAATCCAATGCAGCTTCATCCTTCCCAACCGATAATGAAGTCAATTCACTGCCTAATTCTTTCATCAACCTCAGAACAAAAAAAACAGTTTCAGAATGACGAACGATAAGCGAAGAACAATTGCACAAACTCTTCTACTGAATTACAGAAACGGTAAACTCAAACACGGTTTGCTAAAGAAGCTAAGAGATGAGTTTAATCTCTCCAAAACTACATTAACCAAATATTGGAAAAATGTGCATGAACAAATCAAAGCTGGAAAAATGGTGAATCTGGACAGATCATACAAAGGGAGCAAAAAAAGAGTAATCATCGACTTAGAAAAGGTAAGGCATATTCCATTACATAAAAGAAGTAGTGTTAGAAGTCTAGCTTGTGCATTGGATCTTCACCCTACCACTGTTCATAGACTAATACAGAAAGGCAAAATCCGAAGCCATTCAAATGCTTTGAAACCATCATTGACACATAAAAACATGATGGACAGAATGCAGTGGGTATTGGACAAAATCAGTAGATCTAGCTTACGTGACATGATGAGAGCTACCACTTTTGAGGATATGTATGATGTGGTACACCTAGATGAAAAATGGTTCTACATGACAAGATGCTCACAGAAATATTACCTTCTACCCGATGAACTAGAGCCACATAGAACATCAAAGTCAAAAAGATTTATCACAAAAATCATGTTTATGGGAGCAGTGGCAAGACCAATAATTTCAGAAGATGGAGAAATATTATTCGATGGTAAAATTGGTATTTTTCCATTTAGTATCATAGTTCCAGCAAAAAGAACAAGTAAGAACAGGAGTAAGGGAACACTTGAGGAAAGACCAATTGAGAGAATCACAAAAACAGTCATCAAACAATGCATATTAGAGAAGGTTTTACCAGCCATCAAGTTACAGTTTGCAAGTAGGAAAGGGAAAAAAATATTCATCCAACAAGATAATGCACGACCCCATATATCACCAAAAGATCCTGATTTCATAAGAGCTGCAACTGATGATGGGTGGGACATTGAGTTGATTTGTCAACCACCAAACAGCCCGGATTTAAATGTCCTAGACCTAGGTCATTTTAGGACTATCCAAACCATTCAACATGAAAAGGCGCCTAAAACCGTATGCCAACTTGTCAATGCTGTAATCAAGTCATACGAGGAAATTAAACCAGAAACGCTGAACTTTACTTGGTTATCTCTTCAGTATTGTATGAATGAAATACTTAGGGTGAGAGGAAACAATTGCTATAGGCTTCCGCATGTGGGGAAAATGAGGTTGCAAAGGCTGAATTTATTACCAAAATGTGTTGAACCAACACCAATGTATGTGGCAGAAGCATTAATACTAGTATCACGTTATGCACGAGGGATAGATTCCAGGGGGCCATTATTACATGATGCACATGAACAAGATGCAACAAATATGGCAGATGAAGATATATTGGAGGGGAGGCAAAATGCAGGAGATCAGAATGCAGAAGGTCAATATGCAGGTCAGGATGCACAAGCAGGGGACGCAGGTCAAGATGCACAAGCAGAACAGGATGCATTCACAAGTGAGGGATGCACGCACGCAAGTAGGTCAGGTTGCATGTCATAGGATGAAGGTCGGGATGCAAAAGCACGGGACGTATGCAAGCCAGGATGAAGGTCAAGCTAAGGAAGACTAGAACACCATGCAAAGAAGGACTAATGAAATAAAAAACATGTGGAAAATCAAGTATTATTGAAGCATGTGGAAAATCAAAAGCAAAATAGCATGAAGACAATATTAAAAAAAACTTTATATGTCGGAGTATTATCTGCAGCAAATTTTGGTGGTAAAATATTAAGCATCTGTAAAAACATGGAAAAGGTTTATACATTCAGAATTTCAGATACTTAGACAGGTAAAAACACAGAAAAAGGTTTATGCATTCAGATAATTACCTACAAATGGGTTTCTGGCGATTAGTTGATTAAAGTTCGACCATTATGAAATGCCGATTAATTAAGGTTCGTTGCGTCTTTCTGATGTTCCGACATTGAAGATGTTCTGTATGAACCTTTTCTTGATTTTTCTTCCATACTTCATTATTTCCTCCACTTGTACCTGTCTACCGACTTTCTTTGACCTTTTATGTACTCATCTCATTCAAATGAAGGATTTTGGTCAGCCCCATGTTTGATAATTGTCCTGTTCTGACTCCGACTCTTGTTCTCTTACGTATTGAGGTGGTTGAAACGAAAGACTAATAGGAGTACTACTTGAAGCCTGAAGGTGTCGAAAATGTCGACAACCATCAGAGCCTGGTCATCAACAGCCTCCTTCACCACCTTCAACCACCTACTGCTCCATTACTAACATCATCAGCTCCTTGAACGCCCCACTGTCAAAACAAGATCAATAATCGACCCACTTTCAATCATTGAATCAAACAACAAAACCCACAACAAAGTAAAAGTAAATCTGAAGAAAGATGAATATGATTCTTACCTTTCCATCTACCTCCCACAACAGTTTCCTGAACGACCCACTGTCAAAACAACATCAAACAACTGCATCACACACGAAAACTGACCAACAAGGAAAAGATGAAATCCCCTCGTTTTTCAGATCTAATCGCCATTAAAACGTTGAAATCAATCAATAAACAACCAAAACAAATTACTTTTTCCCTCCTAGCACAACATCATTGAAATAAAAACGCTAAAAGACGGATAATTGCATGATAAAAGGACAAATAATCGATCGAGTAACAACAGAGCAAATAATTGATTGAAAGCAGAAGAACAATTACACAGTACCTGGGATAGAAACATAAGCATCGTTGATGTTTCAATTAATGAGTAGCAGAAGAAATCGATACATAGAAACGTGATTTCAGGATTTCAATTGAGAGAGGCGGAAAATTAGGGTTCATATCGATGGAGTCGGAAATTAGGGTTTGAATTTGATGTATTTGGGGATCATATAGATGGAGACAGAAAGAATGGGCTTTGAATTTGATGTGTATGGAATTGGGTTCATGGATTTGTTTTGGTTCATGGATTTGTTTGGGAAAATTAAGTAAGGGTAGTATGGTCTATTCACTTTGAAAATACATCCTCAAAATAGAAAGGCAAACTATTGATTGAGACGGCCCAAAAAGGAATAGACCAACAATTCACCGGAACGGAGGGAGTATGTCTTTACATCACAAAAAAAAAGCAACAAAATCACACCACAAAAAATAGTAGTAATACTTAAATAATAAATTTAGGAGACTACTCGTACATTTTACCCTTTCCCTTATCTTTCGGGTCACGTGGAGCCCGAGGCCGACGGGGCGGGGGCGAACGTTCCCTAATCACAAGGGGAACTCCCTTAGCTCGAACCCGCTTCTTCGATTTTGGGTTTTCCACCCTTTGCACCGGTTCAAGCCGAGCCCTAACCGGCTCGGGGAGTCTTTCTCGAGGACCAAGTCGGTCCTTAGCAGCCAGTCTTGGCCCTAGTCTCCTTTCTAAGTCCATCTGGGGGCTCACTCTCCCCCGTGCACCCTTGTTACTGGACCCTTCAGTCTGAGTCTTAGATCTTCTTTTCTGACCTGTCGAAGTATCTCCCTCAGTAAATAAGCTCCTATTGTCCTTAGCATGCTCCCGGCGTAGCAGGTCATAGGCTTCATCAATTTTCAAGGCAGCCCGGGTCTTAGCTGAATCAGCCCGGGTCCATCTTACATAAGAATCGGTCACCCAGATCGAATGAGAGTTCTTGAGAACAGGCCAAGTAGCTCGTGTATACCACCTTTGCATCCAGGTGTCACACATCACATCCGTCAGCTGAGTAGATTCACTCACAACGGCCTCGATTTCTGGGATTCTTTGCGCCCGACCATATTGCCTAAGTATGCGGTCGGGAAAGAGGTGAATTGTCTGCCTAAAAGATAGGATTACCTGATATCTAGCCCTATCTCGAGATTCCAGACCAGTCCAAAGGTAAATCGGCCACCATGGCACGGCCCAACGGATCAACAGGCCTCCATGGAAAGATAGCACCTCATCCCAATATTTTTGGGTATTGAAGCGAGAAAAGGCAATGACTCGTCTCCTCGACATAACTTGCCTGGGTTGATATCGGCTCACATTTAAGGGAGGGTCCAAGATCGATAACCTCTCGAATAGCCATAGCTGAAAAATCCGAAAAAAAATCAAAATTGCAAAAATCGTCAAAATCACGTAAAAAAAAAAAAAAAAAAAAAAAAAACGTGAAAAGGCGTGAAAAACGCAGAAGCCGGAAAATCGGGAAAAAACCGCGCAAAACCGGAAAAATGGGAAAAGCAAAAAAAATCAAAAATGGCATACCTGTAGAAGCCGAGTACTCCCAGTCAACCGAATTGACGGATCTCTTTTACGATTATCCAAACCTTGAATAATCTCCCCTGTAATCAGCCAAGCCGGGCTGTGCTCCGTCTCCATCAGGTCAGCCACGGTGAAAAGTTTAACGTGGCCCATGCAAGATAACAAGTCCATATGCCCTTCGAAGGCATAAACATGGAGCATACAAAAAGTAAAGGCCCTACGACTATGAACTGGCCTAACCCGGACATCATCTGGATTCATGAATTTTTCAGCCAGGTCGATCAGGGAAACGGTATCTCCTTCTAGCATACGGGATACCTCCATATGGGAAAGCCCTAAGAATTCCCTTAACTTCCTCCTTGGGTCAGAAACCGAAAAAGGGATAGCAGGGCGAAGTATAGGATTCCATCCTCCTGCAGCAGCAATTTCCTCAGGAATAGGGCAAATCTCTCCTCGAGGAAAACCAAATACATGATAGGTATCATCCCAATAGGATAGGCAAGCATCCAAGAAGTGGCAGTCTACTTGCATCTGACGGATCACGGACAATTGGGTAACGCCATTCTGATTTAGGATAGCCCTATCGGCATCCCTAAAATATTTGGACCACTCGTGCAACATTCCGACTAATCGATCGATTCCCATATTTGATTTGCTAAAAGAAAGGATAAATTTTTCAGGGCTTATTCTTTTCTTTAAGGAACTAAGGAATTGTGGAATTATGAAATTTATGGAGCAAGAAGGGGTATTTATAGCATGAAAATAAGTTCTCCTCCTCACCTTAGGATTCCCAATCCTAGAGCATTTAGCATACAAAGCCATTGTCCTAAGGCTTAGCTAAGTCATCCCGAGCATTCCTATTCCTTTTCAAAGTCAAAACAAAAATTCTCTAATTTTTCAAAGACTTTTGCAAACTCAAAAAAATTCAAACCTTTTCTCAAATTTTTATTCCCCAGCACGAGTCATTTTTCCTACAAATGTTACATGCAAAATTTTGCAGCTTTGCATAAATATGTACAGGACGACTCAAGCAGGACCATGCAATTTGCATAGCTCCCCAACGGCATTTAACAAGATGGGCCCACATACAGGCCCATTTTAAGTCTCATGCGACGAATTCCCCCACGGAGTTATCATCAATTCAGGTACATTTCTAGCCCATGGCCGGCGGGCCCTCCACGCAGGTCTAATGGACCTTAAACGACCCGACCGGAAGCTACCGGGTTTTAATCCTTGATTGACCTGGTAGCTACTCTGACTTTCGCCTTGTCCAAGCCTCAGTCAGAGTGGGGGCTCTGTAGACACCCACATTTTGACCGCCAGATGTCTATAGTAGTTCCCGACAAACACCCGATGATGATCGGACGCTAACATGCTTTAACGTACTCGGAAATGGGCTCGAAATGATGGACATTTGGCCTAGGCATTTTAAGGAGTACAAATCTCACAAAACCAACCTCAAATTCAGGCCCAGTGGGTCGTTTCGAGTCAAATAACACTAATTTGGGTCGAATCCGTCACCAGGGGTAAAACCGTCTTTTAGCGACCGAGTCAAAACCCGGTCAAAGATATTTCCCGAAACTTCCGGACTGACCGTGACATCTCACGTGTCCAGTCCACACTCCAACTCTACAAAATCAGCCATTCACAAAAATAATAAACAATTCCGTAGAATTCGATCCCGAGTAGGAATCCTATCCGAGAACCGACTCAAACACTCAACCGAGTTGAAACACTCGGCCAAGTACCCAAACCAGCCGGTTTTTTCCTCTTTTCTTCCCACACAAGAAAACGGAATTCTCGTTCTCCTCAGCTTCTTACTCAAGCGGTAATTCTAGCTCAAACAGGAGTCCTATTCAAAAACCGATTCGAGCATCCGACCGAGTGTAAAACACTCGGCCGAAACAGCCCAAAACAGTAGCAAAACGCCCGGTTTCCCTTTCTTCCTCTACAAGAAAGCGGAATTCTTATTTCCCTCAAATTCTCTCGTTTGCTATCCCAAGCGGTAGTCAAACTCTCCTAAGACAAGGTCGGGAATTTCCTATAAATAGCCCCTTGCATCCATCAATTATCGACACCAATTAACCATCAATAATTTACCAAAATTATACACACACACACGATTTTTCAGCAATAGTTATCTAGCATCCCGACACACATAATTCCTTAGCATCGTTAGACCGATATTACGTCATAAACCCGAAGGAAAACCGGTTCCCACACCCGAGCCTTCACCCGTCCGAACCTTCACCTTAGCCGAACCAAATCTCGACGCTCCCGTGCCTAGCCACATTCCGACAAGTCCCGATCCGAGTCGACAAGAGCATGTAGGCTGAGGGTGCAACAAAACCCGATCTCTTCCTTTCTCTCCTTCTCTTTTCTTCGTCCGTTTTTTTTATTACGGGTCTAGAGTCGTTTTCTTATTATTTTTCTAATATCGTTATTAACGAAAAACTATTTTCATAACGAATATTCTTAAACATACGATATCGATTTTTCTATAATCGAATATCGTATCGAAAAGAATTATATTAAGATTTCGACGATAGCAGAAATCGTTACATCTTTTTTGTCAAAATTCTTTTCTTTTACTTTTCGTTCAAAATAACAATTTTCGAACAAAAATAAAAACGGACAGACCCGCACGCGAGTCGCGCCATGCCCAGGCGACTCGCGCGCAGGCCTGGAATTCGGGACTTCTTTTTTCAACGTTTTTCGTTCGTTTTATTATTTATTCTTCGATCGATTTTTAAAATTACATCTTTTCTAAAAATCTTTTCTAAAACTATTCCAAGTATTCGATATTAATTTCATAGTTAATTATCGAATATAACGAATATCGAAAATATTAATTCGGGTACGAATCATACAATATTCATACGCGATTTAATACGAACTTCGAGTTTTCGAAAACCGGGCCCGAAACAGGCCACCACGCGACCCGCCGGCGTCCCGGGCGAGTCGCGCGGCTGGCTGTTTGCCGCGGCCCTTTTCGTCTTTTTTTTTTATTTTTCGAACTTCGTTTTTTATACAAAACAACGTTCTTTTCAACAATATTTTTCAGATTTCGATTAATATTTATTTTCTCGATTTCGCATATTTTTTTGCTATTATTATTTACAAATCGATACTAACTCGTTTGTTTGTTTTGTAGCAAATTCATCCTTTTATTTCATTTGTTTTATTGTACTAAAACGAATCTCACATGCTAAATACAACTTTGACGTTAATCAATTTTGCATGCATTAAACCGACTTAGCAACCCATTCAATTCCTCACATGCTTAGAAAACAATGTTTGCATAATCATTCATCGTATTACTAACGCGCGCATTAAAACGTCATTCGATATCCTAGTAGAGGCCGCTAATGTGCGGGCGGGGTTGGGTGTTCTTAGTGAACTTCCCAACACGTACCCTCACCCCTTACTCAGAACCGTGGTTTCCGGATGTCCGAAACCATTGGCAACGAGAGTCATTCAATATACGATTAACCGCTCCAGTCGGCATCTATATCGATATGCAAAAGGGACGAGCCCAATAAACTCTGACATCGGAAATGGGCCGTATTTTGTACACGGCCCACTACGACATAGAGTGGGCTCGAACGGTTCCGAATAACCATAAAATTCGGTGGCGACTCCGACTTCGATTTAAATTTCCATTTGACCATCTCATGGAGATTCATTCGCCTCCCCAAACCCGCGCGTGGCCGCGTCGGGGTGGACCTATGTCATGTCCACAATAGCTTATTTCGTTAAATTTCGGCACGACTCGAAGAGTAACTGTAACCTCTAAATGTCTTTATTTTAAATCATTTCCCCCTTTTATTACCATGGAATTGATGTATATATATGGAGTAATTATGGTGCGAATTTCAAGACATTTAATTTCGGGACCTTGTCGGACCAATATATATATATTTTTTTTGGTGACGAGGGTACCCGCAGCCGCTACCTTTGGTGCGCTTTGGGTAAACCCCCGGGTGTACGCAATAGCCTGCAAACCACGCACACCATGTAAACCGTCCTTTGGACGACAGACTCGAAGTCTAGATGGCATAGCCTCAAGCCATACAACTCCCACAAGAACGCTCTTGCAGGGGCTTGAACCTGAGACCCATGGGGTTGTAGCCACATGTTTTAACTTTTAACCACTAGCCTCCACCCACCCTTACGGGCACCAAAAATATAATTATCCTAACGTTGTCTCACATCGAAAAATTATGATGAGGTGATAAATTCTATATTATAAATAATAATCATTTGTCCTTGGATATCAGCTAAAAAAATTGAGTCTTAAAAATGTTCTTAGGACCGTAAGCTCATGGAAAAGAAAAATCATTCATGTTTAGATTATTAACCAAAAATCTGAGTTCTAAAAAGAGTTTTTAAGACTATAAGCCTAAGTAGAATTATCGTATATCGAGAAATTATGATGAGGTGATGAAATTACGTGGATAATAACCTTCAAAAACGACAATTTTCGACGATTTTTATGAGTCAATGAGGCTTCTTGATGAAACCATTTAGAAACAATCGATATGCGTTGAAATGACTACCAACAGTTAGTAAAAGATCAAAAACGACTTAGAATCGACTATATAGCTTGTTTCGTCAAATTTCGGCACGACTCGAAGAGTAACTATAAGCCTCTGAATGTCTTTATTTTAAACCATTTCCCCCTTTTATTACCATGGGATTGATGTACATATTGTGGAGTAATTATGACGCAAATTTTGAGACATTTAATTTTGGGACCTAGTCGGACCAAAAAAGCGTGAATAATAACCTTCAAAATCGACGGTTTTTGTCGACTTTTATGAGCCTATGTTGCTGCTGGTTTAAACCATTTAGAACAACCGATATGCGTTGAAATGACTATCAAATATAAGTGAAGGATCGAAGTCGAATTAGAATCGAGTATATAGATTGTTTCGTCAAATGCGTTGTTCTTATAATTCTGGGAGAATGCGTTTTTTGTCTTATGGAACTTACCACCCGATTTTCGACATGTGTTTTTCCGGGGTCCCAGATCTCTGAAAATCGTGTCTATACTTTACGATTGAGCTGTCTAGTAGTTTCTACCAGGCAACGTCTCATTTTGTTTCGATTTTCTTAATTACCACGTTTCCACGAACTCTTAAAGATATTTACAGTTCAATTTCAGTCTCAAATAACAAATAATCGTCCACTTTGAATGAGTTTTCCACGTTTAACCGAATCGAGTTTATCACTTTTCGATAAACTTTGTACAACTCCTTCATTGGTCCTATAAATCTGGAAGAACAGGCTACTTATCCCACTGTCCCATTTGAACCGAATTTGCATGAGAAATTGATCTATAAAAACAAGCAACAAAACCAAATTTACCCTAATACAACAACACACTCAAACAAAACCAACCTCTCCTAGAACCAAATATAACCCTTGAGATTGAATAAAGATAGATTGATTGATTCCTACGTGGACGTTCTAGATCTCTCATCCATCCACCTTGGCAATCCCTATACACACTAAAATGCCTACCTCATCATTGCCCCACGAGCGTATCCGTTACAAATTTGTGATGAATCAAATATCAATATACTCCCTTCATTCCAATGAATTGTTTGCCTTTCGTTTTAGCACCAAGGGTAAAGGATCTAATAAGAAAGTGACATGTGGAGCAAAACTCATGAGAATGGTCAAATTGCATATAAAAAACATTCCTAAAATAGAAAGACAAACAATTCACTGAGACGTCCCAATGTGGAATAGACAAACAATTCATTGGGACGGAGGGAGTACCACTTTTAATTAAACACGAAACATTTTCTATTCTCCATGCATACTGTCATACTGATTTTGTCTTATTTAATTGTATGGATAATTTGAACCGTTATAATTTTGTGACGAATATTGCTATAATACAGGAGAATATTGGCTATAAATACTTTGTAGTAATCCATCCACAAGTCATGTATAGTCATCAGTCAGTCACTCATATTGATCGTAGTAGAGCAACAAGTGTAGAATATTCTCATCAAAACTTAAAATCAAAAGTCAAGTCATGTCTGATTCTCCTCCTCAACTTCAACCTCCGTCGACTCCACCGCCGCCGCCGGCGACGGCGACGGCGGAGAAGGTAGAAATTGCGGAAGCAGAGGAGAAGAGTAGGAAGAAGAAGAACAAGAAGCCTAAACTTCCTGCTCATCCTCCTTACTTTCAGGTACTTTGATATTCGCAGCTGACTTGATTTTGAACAATTAATTTAAGTTGATCATATCATCCTCTGTTACTCACTCTTTTCTACTAGGCGTCGTGTTCGATATGATTACAAAATTATCGATTTTTTTGGTCTAACTTCAAGTATCATAGTGTTTTGTGTCGTTGTCGGAGTACGTAACATACAGTAGATATTATGATCAATTACTCTGCATCTGTTGATATTATGATCAATCACTCTAGACGAATCAAACAAGATCGACTCTATTTCCTTTATGAATTGTCGAGAATATTGAAGTTTCTCTTTAGTCGTGAATAGTTTAGAAACCTGCAATTTGGATTTCCTTTAGAATTTGTCGAGAATATTGAAAATTCTCTTTAGTTGTGAATAGTTTAGAAACCTGCAATCTGGATTTCCTTTAGAAATTATCGAGAATACTGAAGACTCTCTTTAATTGCAATAGTTTAGAAATCTGGAATTTGGATTTGAATGAGAGGGAGTAATAAGAATGTATGATTATGATGAATGGCAGATGATAAAAGAAGCAATCGCGGGGTTAAACGAGAAAGGAGGATCAAGCCCCTACGCAATCGCAAAATACATGGAGCAGAATCAGAAATCAGTACTCCCTCCCAATTTCCGCAAGATCCTCGGCCCTCAGCTCAAGAACTCGGTGGCAAAGGGTAAACTAATCAAGGTGAAGGCCTCCTTCAAGCTCTCGCCTCACGAGCTGTCCAAGTCCAAGAAGAAAGACACCAAGACCAGGGCCGCCAGGGCCAACGCCAACACTGACGGGGATAAGTCGAGTAGGACCAGGAGGAGGAAGCCCAAGTCCAGGAAGGTGAGCAACATCGTAAACCCAAACCCAAATCCTACCCCGGCTTTTCCTAATGTGGGGGCCAACACCAGGGGACGGAGGAGTAAGCGGTCTGCACCCGCCATGGCCCCCAAGCTCAAGCCCAAGCAGTTGAAGTCTATCAAGTCTCAGGCCGCCAAGAAGGTTAAGAGGGTGGCTGCTGCTACTGCTACTGCTACTGCCGCCTCCTCTTAGTTATTTTAGTGGAGTTTTAAGACCTGGTGGAATGTAATGGTGTAATATGTAAATTATGAAGAATAAAGTGGAGTTGTGTTTATCTTGTACAAATTCCTGAATCTAGCATCAATCTCACTGTAAGTGGAGTTGTTTTAGACAACTGGGGTCCTCACAGTCTCCGGTCACAACTTGTCTCGTGAACAGCATCCGAGTCTGAGTCCCTAACCTGAAGTATGCTAAAATGGCCCAACTCACCTCCCTTTCTCAACCTCCTGACACCCTTAATGGAAGACTGGCATGGTCGAGGAACACTCGGCCCTCCTAAAAGATCACATTTGAACCTTGGTCCTTGGTTCCCCCAAATCCCTCCCATAATGTCATTGGATATCGGTTTCTAACCTATCGCGCAATCATTGGTAGTCTTCAATACTTGTTCCTTGCTCGTCCTAATATTTCGTTTGGTGTTAACAAGCTGGCTCGATGGCTCGCTTTGAAACCGTTTTTCATCATCTCAAACTCTTAAAAGGCTATATGACGCTTGGTATCCAGTTGCATCATAACACTCTGTTATCGCGCTTCATGCCTTCTGTGATGCTGATGAGAAAAACAATCATGTTTCTTCCACTAGCTATATTGTCCGCTTAGGCCGGAATCCGGTCTCCTTGACCTCCCAGAGAAAGAAAAGACACTCTAGCTCTCTCCACTACCGAGGACAGACAGGCTCCGTGCTGTGGCTACTGTCATCTCCGAAGTCATCTGGCTTAGATCCCTGCACTTTGAACTTCCCTTCAATATCACGGATCCTCCCGTGATTTGTTGCCATAATCTAGGAGCTACGAGAACTTCATAACTATCAACTTTCTGGTCTAAAAAGTGGCTTTTGAGAACAATATATTCCTCTTGGTCTCATCACAAATTACATTTTTTCGAATGTTGTACGCCTGCATGCATTACATTCACACCAAAGACTCAACAAAACAACTAGCTTGTCTGCATTACATACGTACCAAGACTCGTAACACAACTAACAGGTGCTACGAAACACACGCGTTCACAATCATTTGCTAAAAGGGACATATGAAGCTGTTACATCCCGTCAAATCATACAAATCCTAACAAGGACACCAAAGTGTGCATGCCTACTATAGGAGATAGGAGTCACAATATACAATTAGCTACTAAATAGTAACACTAGCTTACCATGAACATCAACCTTGTATTAGTTTTTCTACTTGAGAAGATTAGAAGTTGATTTCCACACGAATGATCTCCTCCGCACGGGGTTAGTCATCAAGTTAAGCCCAAAAACCTCCTTTGGAACCTGGGGACAGCTGAACCGGACTAACTTTGCCACAACATTGGCACTTTCTTCAATGTGATCTAAGTTCAAGGTGTCCACCCATAGGCGGTGAGCGAGCTTTAATCGCCGCCTTTTGGTGTCCAAATTGATGCCCCATCTGACATAGAGATCATTTCTTTCTTGACTTGACAATCTTCGCTTCATTAGTCTCGCCAACGCTATCCTTTCTTGGTGGAGAGATTTTTGACTGCTTGCCAAAATACACGAGTTTTCATTACAATTACTATCAAGGAATTTTAGTTAGAAAAACAAACGAGACCAATTTTCAGAAAGCAGCATGTGAAGATTATATGACTAAAGAGGGCCACATATGAGGATCAGCATTTTCATTTCGCAGGTCTGTTTTAATAAGCTAGTGGTAGTATATAAGTGGGGATTCCAGTGTTACTTGGAGTAGGGTGGTGAATGGTGATACCTTGAACCAGTAGTGAGCTTGTGATTATCTAAGTCGATAGAATTGCCCCAGGAAAATGCATCCTTGATGCAAGAGAGTCTTCTACGTTCAACTTCGAGGTAAATGTTGTCTGCCTGCTCCTGGTCCCCCTTGATGAAAAGTAGGAAGAAGCAAGTTCTGTGTACCAATGATATGCTGCAAAAATCCCAGAGATCAATTATCTCTCTTTTGAGGCTCTTAGAATCTAAGGGCCACGGTAAACTAGCATCCAAATCATCTTCTGGATTCAAGCCAACATCGTTCATGAACTTTGTTGAGTTATTTACCTTCTGCACAAATATATCAAATTATGACAATAATGTCGATGAATATAGGAAACATATCAGCAGGGGAGAAAATGTTTGTATCTAGCTAAACAACATTTTTATAACAGTTTAAAGGGAGCCGCTGAGGGAATTTTGACGCTCACAGCAGGTTTTAAATCAGTTCACAAATTTAACTACTCAGTGACTTTATCTTCTTTGTTTGGATACTAAAGCAAAAGGGAAGGCGAGGGGGCGGTGCTAAGTATTGCTTCCAAATATTTACTACGCTGAATGGATTTTAATTTGTCTTGTAAGAGGAAATGGAGCCCAGCTCTATTTTTCTAACTTCACCTATCTTCCCGTCCCTTAAAGGGTAGAATCAGCAAGAAAATACTAGGTTTATTAAACATGAAAAAAAAACCTGATTATCTGGAAGCTGAGGTTGATTTAAAAAGGGAACCTTGCTTATTTCTTTTGTTACTTCAGGGGATGCATATTTTTCAGTATAATCTTCGTGGTCAGAGATCTCAAGTATTATCGTCTGTGTTTCATCTTCAACGGGGGTAATGTCTCCTGTGGGAATTCGAGGGCGTACATCATCAGTGTCATATTCCACTGCAGAAAGCTTCCTGTCAGTATTCTCTAATTTGACATCAAAATATAGGTCTTCTGCATTTTCATTCGCCGTCTCGTGGTTGACTTTCTCCAAAGATGATGGAGACGAAATGCTTATATCCTTTGATTGAGAAATTCTCTCACCGCAATTCACATTCTTAAGTTCGGAAAACTCATCGTCTTTCTGCTTTCCAGAGGGTTCCTTCACATCCTCACTAGAAGGAATAGCTCTATGAGGCTCATATTCATGTTTGACTATATCATCTATGCACCCATTAGTCTCATGACCCAGTGGAGATGACTTTGTTTCTTCTTCAAGTGACAAAGGGCTTCTTTGGACCTTTTCATATTCAATGCATTGGACTTCCTTGCAGTCGTCTTCTAAATAGTCCTCAGTTTCTTTGTCGTTGACCTCAGTCTGGTCACTCTGGTGTGGGTCAATGCTGGGTTTTCCTTCAATTTCTTTGGAAGAGTGGGACTGATAAACTCCAAAAGAGCTGGACGTTCGCCCATCATATTCATCAGATACTTGGTAGGGATCAAATTCCACGAAGTAGGGGGACTGTCCACCCTGGTCATCGGAAACTTGCTGGAGACGTGCCTCAAAATTATTAAGGTTTTGTTCCTCAGTTGCACTTTGTGAATCACTTTGAAAGAATTTTGGAGTTTGGTCTCCACTTTCAGCGGAAACTAGGTATGGGGAAGCATCTGCAAGCTTAGCGGTGGGTTCAATACAACGGTGATCATTTGGAGCCATATCATCAGTGCTCTGAATAATTGCAGATGTGGAGACATCACTGGGGGTCCCAATGAACAATTGTGAAAATGGTGAAGTAGGAGGAATATGTTCATCAATGTCGGAATTTGAGTAGTTCTCATCATAACTAAGACTACTATGCCTGTCTGGGGACTGAGAGGCTCCACAGGCTGGTGAATGGGGATTATCAAAGGAATGATTATCCGTCACGGTAGTAGCATTTGAAGTGG
Source organism: Agrostemma githago (assembly GCA_958450325.1). Lineage (NCBI taxonomy): Eukaryota > Viridiplantae > Streptophyta > Magnoliopsida > Caryophyllales > Caryophyllaceae > Agrostemma > Agrostemma githago. Next base: position 3,198,637 of record OY288248.1, read on the forward strand.
AAACTTCAGAAGCTTGCCGCACATGCAACTTTGGGTAGGGAAACTCTTCTTCTTCCTAACCAAGAGCAAATGAAAAACAATTAATTAATGAACGAAGATCCTATGTACTGAGCGGCAGTGTCAGATCAGAGTGTAACTTCACATACCCATACAATTGGAGTTCTACCTCCACCTTCTTGCTGCAATTCATGTATCTGAGATAGAGCAATGTCTAGTTGCTGACTCAATTCACTAACACGTCTTTCAAGCTGCATGTTAGAAAGAGGATAATAGCAGTAAAAGATTAGACAGTGCTTATAGTAGTACTGCTTCAACATTGTAATGTCAGATAGCTTTAGTGGTCCTGTCATTACTTCGGTTCCAAAGCTGGCCCTTCAATTTTTAGAAACCTTCCAGAATAAAATTTTAGGAACACAGTTGGGTACAACAACTCTCATTTTCCCGTCTCTGTCCTAGTCCTATTCGAGGGTTGGGGTATTGCGGTCATTTTCAATAAATAAAATATAGGTGAAACAAACATAACAAGAGTCGGACTAGGAAGGTTAAAACAATAAGCTACTGTATAGAACAGATAAAATTAAAGGGGGAGAGGGGGAAACATCTTTACTTCACAAAGTAATTTACAAGTCAAAGCTGAAGCTGGTGTCAATGTTATATATACTGTCTCCGTTCCATCCATTTGTATATGTTTGTTTTTTTGACACTATTCATAAGTGAGGAGAATCTTCATTATAACTTCTAGTAATATATAAGATAAATCTTTAAATTGTCTAATCGAATCCATTATGAATGTCAATTTTTTTTATGACTTTTAGTAATACTCCCTCCGTCCCAAGATGATTGTCACATAAACTTTTGCACAATAACTAAGAAATTGATGTGATGATTGAGTATGTAGACAATGATGACTCCCTTTTGTAGGGTGAGTCATAGTGTCTTGTGAGGTGGTGTGGGTTAATGAATGGCAAAATGGTAAATACTTTAACTTGGTAGGGACAAAGTTGTAAAAAGGGATGGACAATAAAAGAAAGTTGAGAAATGAAACAATCTTTAAGAACCTACTCAAAAAGGAATAGAAGACAATCTTAGTGGGACGGAGGGAGTATATAACTAAAGATATAGACAAAAAAAACGAGCATCGATGTACGTGCATAAAGTAAACGTATACAAATGGATGGAACGGAGGGAGTATATTAATACCGCTTCTATTTTGAAGTCCTTGACTCTTAATAGATCAGCAGGATCAGCTCTGACCGATGGACTTGCACTCTTCAACTCAGTTTCCAACCTCACCAATTCTCTCTGCAAATGTTTTACTAATGCTTTATCAGACATTACCACATTAACATGTGCATTAGTAGTAACTTCTTTGGCACAACTTGCAAAAAGGAGTGTATTCCTTGATTGTTCAGAATAACTTCTTGCAGGACTCATTGTGCAAATGACCGCCGTTCTGGCATTGCCCCCGAGAGAGGACTGCAGTATACGAGTGAGCTTAGAATCTCGGTAAGGAATATGACCAATTCCACCCTTGCTGTTTGTACATAAACATGTCAGTATCAGAATAACATACTTATAACCCAAGACACTACACAACTGGTGAAGAAAAATACTCCGTAGGAGAGAGGAAACCACCTTAGCTTGCGAATCACTGTTCCCAACGTCAACAAACTACGATTTATGTGAGAACCTTCCTTCAATCTTGACCCAGCAGATAATGCCTGAGATGCACGCTCACTTCCCGCAAGATCAACAAAATTCTGCAAACAAAGGATGACAATTCTGAATGCTCAAAGTTGTATACAGGTTTCTGCTAAAACTAGATGAGTGGAGAACCTATGAACAAACAATAAGTCTTGTATAAGATGGTATCACACGCGATACCAACCCATCACAATACTCATTAATTCCTCATGAAATTGAATGGTTGATGTACTAGTGCTTTCTTACCAGCGTAGCTGCAAGAGTGCCTGTATGATTCTTGCCCATATACTCTCGTGTTGAACTTTCAATTGTCTGCAAAATCCAACAATGTTTTGTCAAGTACGTTCATGGTTTCACATTCCAGTGGTCACCCCTCTCCCTCCTTTACTGGCAGATATTAATAACATGGGCAATACTCAGCACGTGCTGATGAGTCTTACCAATCTGAGAATTTGATGAGATCTGGAGCTGGCTTCGTTCAGGAATGTCTCCCCTATCTGCCTTTGTGCTGAAAAATCGGTTGGAATTCATGAAGCAAACTCTATATTAGAGAAAAGATATCTCTAGATTTAAGTAGCTCTTACCTTCACAAATAGCAAGGAGTTCCTGGAAATGGTTCCAGTTACGCAAAGTCTCCTCAGTAAGTTTCTCAACAACTGTACCTCTCTGTTAAGAAGATAATGACTGCTTAGTGTTGCAAATATTGCAGACCCAAAGAGTAAAAATAAAAATCAAACAAAAAAAAACGAACATGAAATTTCTAAAATGGGTCAAACCTAAGGAGTTTGATAAGAAGAAAAATCACCTCGGGGTCATCCAAGAGTCTAAGGGGACTATTATCTGCAGTCAGTAGGTCACGTACAGATTCATTGTATATCTCCATAGCAGAAAACTTCAGGTGAAAATCCCTTTCTTTGTGCTAAAAGAATACAAATGCAATTATACATGAGCTGACCAGTTCAACGGAACATAAGTAAAAAGCCTGACGATCAAACTAGTGCATATTTCACCTTTTCGATGTACTCAAAGATGTCTGACATAGTATACTCTGTTATCCCAGTCATCGTAAATGTTTTACCACTGCTTGTCTGACCATATGCAAAAACGCTTGCTGTGAAAGAAGGGTTTTTATGTTAGTTTGACTGACATCTGATTCCAAGGTAAATAAGGGATGTAGATAGAGCATTGAGGTGAAGTGCTTACAATTAATTCCACCAACAACTGAAAGAACGACTGATTTGGCTCCTTCCTCGTACACTTGTCTTGTTGAGCAATTACACCTAAACACCCTATCTGTATTGAAAAGCACCATCCGTCCATCCCAAACAAGGAAGGTCAGTTAAGATAGTAAAAAAGACAACGCAATAGAAGTAGCTTTTCGACTATGATAACCGAAATTCTAACAAGAAATTTATACTGAGGCAAAATATCACGATATGCTCACTCGTTTGAAGTTTGTTTGTTCTTTGTTTTTTGTTGGCAGGGATGGGTGCGAGTGTGAAGTACATATAAAGATTATACAAATTCTACTCGTGACTTGCATTTTTTTTCGAGCACCAAGCAGAGAGGTTAATGCAAAAGCTACCATGCTACAAAAACCAGCTCGATAAACAAGCATTTTTTATTAGTTTTTTTGTTGTGAAGGTGGCCACAAGGTTAGCTTTGATGCTAATGGGGTTTGCTCCACGGTCATGAGTACCACCATAATTATAATTCTTTGATCAAAGAATTCCAACATCTTGAAGAAAAATACTAGTCCATATCTGATTCAAATGTCTTTAATTTATACTCCGTATGAAGCTACATTGTTCAATCTTACACCCAAGATCATGAGTACCACCATATTTTTAATTGCTTGAAGACAAATCTTGTCTGTTCAAATGTATTTTACAATTTTATATGAAGCTACAGTGTTCAATCCACCACAAAAAAAAAATTAGAAGTATTAATTACAGAAAGAAGAAAAACATGTTCTTACCAAAAGTATAGGAAGTCGGATACACAGTTCGTTCTGGTGACAGATTATTCTTATGCATGATGGTAGTGTCACTGATGCACTCCCAATCCACTAACTCATTCCTCGCAGCTTCCTTCTCATTCAAGGGCCGAACACGGACTGACACCAAAATTCTCTCATCCTCCCGTCTACTCGGCCCTTGCATTGTTCCCCGATCCCCATCAACACTACCCATCTCGTCTCCTCTCCAAAAATCACTTTCCGGGAATAAAATTTAAACCATCAACAAAGACATGTCCTAAGACTTAAGTACTTATCCTAATCCCATGTAACCTCCAAACCCACTTTTTGTGTCCTGTCTCTTTAAAAAAAAGTCACAAAGTTAGGAAGTAGTTGTCCTGTTGAATAGCAACACATGGGTCACCCACACTTTTTAACACCCCCATCATCTGTTCAACACAAGAAGCTAAAAGTTAATCATAGGTTAATCACATCAATAATAGATAAACTTAACAAAGATTTCTCTATACATAATAATGATAATAATACTCTTATATACTACGAGTACATAATACTCGTATGCTCTATTATTGTGTCCCATGATTCTACAAAACACAATATTACTTAAATAATTCCGTTAACGGCGCACCCCATAACCACAAACTTGGTTTTTAGTACTATATGATGCTTTTTTTGACTAAATGACCCAAATCATAAACTTTATCTTATACTATTAAGTACAGTTGTCCTAAACATATTATAATCACTTGGAGGAATTAAAGAACAATGTATGTATGGATTAGACCTCAATAACATAGGATGGGAGGAATTCTTAAACTTACTCATTAGACACCTCTTCCTATAACTTTACCACCTCAATTCCTTCACCTAGTTAGCCGATATCAACCAATTTAGTTGATAAAATCATGATCACAAATTCTCGTACGAGACTGTCTCACACTAATTTGTGAGGGGCCCACCATAATATGTTGCCTTATGTGTGGTCTCACATTAAATCACGGGTTTGAACACCGTCAACATCATGATCGCTTTTGTGGATCCCTTTGAAACAAAAATAATAATAATAAAAAAAACTTCGCCTAATTCAACCCACAATACCATGATTAAACCTAGCATTTCAAACATGGTCAAAATTCTGGGGGTGGAGTTAGATGTACGCAATTTTACCCTCGTGTTAGTGTTACGAAACCATTTCAACCAAAACCTTAAAGGCGATGGTTGATGTCTGCTTATATTCTATTACGTCCCCACTCAAATGTCATGGGGCTTAAGAGTGGTTAGAGTGCACGGGCTCCCCGTACCATGTGCTCTGATACCATGTTACGAAACCATCCCAACCAAAACCTTAAAGGCGATGGCTGTACCATGTGCTCTGATACCATGTTACGAAACAATCTCAACCAAAACCTTAAAGGTGATGGTTGAGGTCCGTTTATATTCTATTAGTTAGCAATGCGAAAAGACGGGTTTTGAGATGACCCAAATTGAAAATGAAATGGCATCAAGAATGAATTTAGAAAGAATTAAAACAAAAAACAAAACAAACCTGGGGTTTATGAAGTTTATTTTGGCGTGATTATGAAACAAAGCAGGTGAAGATGAGATTGATGATCCCTGACATTCCAACCACAAGCTCAAACATCAATGACCCATCTTTTTTCCTCTAACACGTCTGAGTTTCTGACAGCTAATTCCTGGATTTTTCGTTAATGGCGGTGAAAATTTCGCGGCAAAAATATTGGAAAAAAACGACAAAAATAAATATATTTGAAGCACTATATATATATACACACACTATTAAATAATATAATTATTACTATTAATTACTCTGTATATAATAATTATATATAGTGAAGTAGGCAATGTGGAGTAATTAAGAATGAACCTGGGATTAATTGGATAATAACGAAAAGGAGATTGATCCAAGAAAAATAAATGCGATTAGTAATCGTAGTATAGATCTAAATGAAGAAGATGAAGATGAAAAACAAAGTGTTACATTAATGGTAAACTAAAGCACCGACACTATCACCAGTACTACTAGTACTAACTTAATTACTTACGGAGTACTACTTAATACTAATTGTTTCGAAAAGTGAGAATGACGATTAAAATGAAACGGAATGCTAACGTTAATGGTAATGTGGGGGATTGAATTAAACCTGGAATTGTGAGAATGGAGGTAGCGGGAGAAGAGGGTGATTAATTAATTAATTAATTAATTATATTTGATTTGATTGGGGAAGTGAATAGAGAGGTGAGGTGGGGAGAGGAGAGGAGGAGATGAGTGATCATGGCTAGACTTGGGTTAATAATAATGGGGGGTTGGGAACTTGGGACTTGGGGGAGGCGGTTACCATGTCGCTCCTCGCCTAAATTACACTTTGCTTTGATTTTCAGTCTTGTTTTTTTAATAAAGCAATCGCCCTCACCTGAAATGTCTCCTAATAATGTTAATGTGACACCGTTTTATATGAATTTTTTGTGTTAATAAAAACCAGTCTAACTAAACTACATTTACTTCCTCCGATTTTTATTTATCTTTCCATTTGACTTTTGAGTGAAAAATAAGGGTGGGTGAAAAATAAGGGTGTAGGAATGTGTGACTCAAAAGAGAAATAAAGATGAGAGAGAAATATAAGGGTAATTCTAGACCACATGTTATGGTCAAAATAGAAATAGCGAAGAAAAGATGTTTCAGCTCAGTAAAGAAATAGGGAAGAACAATAAAAATCGAATAAAATACTTATTAATTTCCGAATATTATTTGTTACGGAGCAATATATTGTTATTGGAGTATTATGAGTTGTGTGTACACGTAGAGGTTAAGGTTTAAGGTTTTTTTCGGGGAAAAACTACACGTAATCATTAGAGAAAGGAAAATACACGTAGTTGTCTGTTCTTATTACTATAACGAAATACAGAGTTACTAGGAGGTGAGATTTCTTTCTCGATTCGAGTTTTTTTTGTTCAAAAGTACACGAAAAATACTAAATAGAAAAGGTGGGAAAGAAATTTTCCAACAAGGGAGAGAATGAATGAATATGGAATGGATTGAATTCTCATTGAATTATCATTCGGTTGGACAATGTTTAAATACAAGGTACACAAAGATTACAATCTCTAGAAACTAGGAAACTGTATATGTTAATTAATCAGCAATTAATAACAAACAAATAGAGAAAGTTCATCATTTTGGAGACTATTTCATCAGATGTATAGATTTCTTCGCGAAAGGCTGTGTCAATAAACAACGATATATAGAAAGCTATGCAGAAGCGCTTTTTTCTAATAGTGATCTTTGTCTCAATGATGTTCCTTATTTATTTTTTACAAATTTGTATTCAGTTAAATTTGACATCATTTGTAGATTCCGGATAACTTATTATTAATGATATTGATCTTCACTTTCAAATAACAAACAAAATAATATGGAGTATGTGAATCATCAAATCGAGCTCGAGGGAGACCCTTGGTAAAAATTGATGACAAGATTTGAACATTAAGCACTTTGATGTGACCGCGAGTCCCTTCATGCGAACAAAATGTATATTCATTTGAATGTGTTTGGTTAGCTGGTGGTTGACAGGATTGTCAGAGAGATGCGTAAACCTTAGACAGTGGACATTTGGACAACGAAGTTCAAATAACAAATCGCACAACAACATGTGTCCACGACGACATTGGCCACACCAAAGCTGTTAACTATGACGAATGCGGTAACTACGGATATTGATGCTGGAAATTGACCCATTTTATAGCACCCTTCAATAGGTTACACTTTTCTATTGATGCAATTACACTTTCCTTTATTGGGTGTGTCAGCCAGTAGGTTACACTTTTCTTTTCTTTTTTTTGGTAAGTTTCACTATCACTTTTTGTTTGTAATAAACTAATAATAAATCATATTTCATTACCTTAATCTTTGTGTATAAAACAAACCTAGATTACCTATTGGGACAAAGAGAGTATACTCCCTCCGTTCCTATGAATTGTTTGCCTTTGCTTTTGGTACCAAGGGCAAGAGATCCAATTAGAAGATGACATGTGGAGCCAAGAGTCAAATTACACCTAACAAGCATTCCTAAAATAGAAAGACAAACAATTCATTGGAACGGAGAGAGTATTTACTACTCCGTAGATATTTGTAGGCTTGAAAATTATGAAAGGTATGTAATGACTAATGACGAGTAGACTTGACAAAATGACCCGACCAAAATTTGACCTAATTGACCCGTTTTTCAGGTCTGACGAGTGAGTAATGAGTAGGGAGAATTAATTAAGTGAGAGAGGTGAGTGTGAGAGTGAAAGAGTGCAAATGTGGAAGAAGCATGGAAAGTCTTGAGCAATTGACATGCTCAAAGTTGACACTTGCTGCCTCTTGTCGCAATTGACGCTCGAACTTGCCTTTTTCTCGTTTTTCCTTGACGTACCTCTCCATCTAACGTTATTAATTCTATCCGAATATTCTAAGTGATGTATTAACGAATCCAGAAAATAATGACCTTTTTATTTTCAAATTGTTCAAATTACAAGAACTACAGCTCAAAAAAATAAAAATAAAAAGTGTTGCGTTGGGATTCTTGTATGTCAAAATAATTTTACTCTTTCGGTATTTCATGTGAATTTCTGTTTTGCATAAATTTGTATTTCCCGCATCAACCAAAAGATTCATACTCCATTGTTTAATTGTAATGTAGATCCTATGTCTCACTTTTATGTCTCATCTTATATCCCATTATTTTCTCTCTTTTTGACACATAATCACTGTAACACCTCCACGTTGTCGCAGCCACGGATTGCTTGGCTCTTCTTCAAGCCGTACTTGATCTTCTTTAAGGCACGAGATGGGAAGCGTCATCAAGGATTTTCTTTCAGTTATTTCAAACTTTCATTGTTTCTCACTTCACTATATTCCTAGAAACCTTAATAAGTGTGCTCATAGACTAGCTGTTAGCGCACACCACAAATATTGTTAAAACTCAATTCTACTATTGGCAAAAAAAGTACTCCGTAATTTTTATCAATTAAGAGATGATGTGTTGCATTATAATACATACGGAATACGAGATGTGATCCAAAAATAATAAGTATCTAATTAATTATTTAGGAAATTATTAGTATGAATTTTTGATAGTTAGTCGTTTTCCATATTTACGAATATATTTGCAATAAATACCTAATTAGTTTATTTTTTAGTAATATTTAGGAATTATATTATGCTAGAGTATAATTTTTATACTTAGGATTATTTTATTTTATTTAGTACTCCGTAGTATATATCAGGCGTCTTTCATTGTATTAGGGGAATGAAGTTTATGAATAAGAATTTTGAACCTTTGCGTTGCAATTGTGTTTATCGGTTCGACGAGTTTCGATCCAAACTTTGTTATTATTTGACGCGTTTCAGATATTAACTCGGAAAACAATTAATAGGTCTTAATTGTTCTCATCATTATTCGTTCTATAGGTCTAGGTCGAATAAATATCTCTTTCTTTTACAAAATAAAAGATCCAAAAAAAGACTTTCGCTAGGTTGCACATATGAAAGTAGTAATTTTCGTATCATAAGTGGTATCAGAGCTCATTTTCGTATCATAAGGATGCAACATAAAAATGTGACAAAAGATATCAACTGGTCTAATTGGGAATGTCCTTTGGCAAAGTGTACGTGATATAAGTATATAACTAACAACAAATCAATTAAAGTAGAGATATATAGGCAGATGTTTGACAAGTAAATCGGTTTAGAGTTGAATTAGAGAGATTTCACTATTTTGACAAGTAAACCTAACAATTTGTTAACAAGTACATAAAGTGCAAGGAGCTGGAACTTGGAAGTATTGTTTAAAGTCTTTTGTTGTGAAGTAGAGTATTATTATTCATATCCACTTTATTTGATCAACCCGTACTCAATTTGGGCCATATTGAATGTGAGTGTTAGCGATGATAATTGATATGGAGTACGGAGTAATATATTACTAAGTTCGAGTAATATATGCTCCTTTCATCTCAATTTTATTATCCATATTAACTAAGGGCTCGTTTGGTTGATGTAGGAAGTGCAAATTCATGGGAAGTAGAAAATCATAGAAAATAAACTCTCTTTCCTAATTCACGGAAATTTCTAAAAATTGCAAGTTATCAAGAGGGGGTTGATGAACAAGTTCCTCCATTTATCCAGGGAGTCACTTCCCATATTTGTACAATTTTGAGGCAACCAAACGACTTCCTTTTCTGCAATTTCACAAGGAAGCCAAACAAACCCTAAATTTCACCATAAAAAACAATTAAAACAAATAATATGGACATATGATTTTTTTTTAAATCTTCTCTAAGTCTTTGAAAACTACCCATGGTCAAAATTTTAATATATTGTGAAAGATAATAGAGAAATAGAATAGAAATGAATACGGAGTAGGATTCATTCCTATTCAGCAAGGCCTACTTCGTATAATAACATAGAAAAGAATAAAATTGTGAAACACAACCTTTAATAAAATGTTTTTGCGAAACATCACCTTTGATTAAAAAAACTTTGCAAAATATTACAACATTTTTAAAGAAAATCTTGCAAAACACAACTTTAAGACAAATTGACGAGTGAATCTTGTCACACGTGCTTTGTTAGCTTTAGAGAGAAATATGCAACATAAAAAGTCAAAGCTAACAAGGCACGTTTGACATTATTTACTCATTGAATTTACTTTGACTCATCAAAATTCATCCAAAAATTGTACCCATATTTCATAAAATATTATGTTAAACTTTTTCATCAAAGATAAATAATATTTCACAAAACGTTTTATTAAATGTCGTATTTATTTTTAAAAAAAAAATAGAGCGAATGAGAAGTGAATGCATGGGGGGCCAAGTGAGGGTCAATCATGGTTGGGCTAATAAAAGAAGAAGAATGCATCCATCCCACTCCACAATTCACACATCACACTTGAGACTTGACACATGAGGTGCGTACTTACTTACTTCCAAGCTCAAGCCTGTAAAAGTCGTGACTCGTGAACAGTACATATTGCTTTGCCAATTGGGACCATCCTCAAGTCAAGTATTTGACCAACACATAATAATACTGTATGATAATAACACTAATATGAATATAATAATGTAATAATCGACCCATGTGCTCATTTTCCATGACTCCGTCCTCCCCTCGAGCAAAGACTCAACCGTCACGCCCTAGATGGTTCGTGCGTTTAAATATATGTTGGTCAAGTAGTTGAGATAAAGACACAAATAAAAGGGTTCTGGGAAAGTAAACGTTTTGTCTCATACATACAAGTTGAGTGGTATTTAATCCGTCATAAGTTTAAGACGGATAACCCGTCTTATGGAAAACCCAGCGGCCTTCTATTTGGCTGTTGCATAGTGCCAAGTTTCAAAACTTATCGTGAGACTATCTCATACAATAAATTGTGTTTGTCAGTAAGCTAGCTTGGTATTACTTTAATTCATCGCATCTTTAAGTTACAATACTTTTAAAATACAGAGTACAACTTTATTATAAAATAGTTTTAAGCAATTACAATCTTTTATCTTAAAAATGTACTAATATAACAACAAACCATTCATTTTTAATAAAATTATTGTTAAATGTACGGAGTACTTTATAATTTTGATTGTGAAATCATTAGTCCCCAAGATCGATCATATTTTCAACCCTAATACCATTAATAGACAAATAAATGACTAACCTTGGTCTATGGTTTGCAAACATATTCAATTCGATAATGAGAGATAAGAAATATGGACTAATTAATTATTTTCCTCAACATTTGCTTGATGTAATGATGTTTCCTTCACTGGAGAAGGAAACTGATATTTTCTTTCACTTTTCTTTTTTGTAAACTTGTTCTTATGCCAAAGACAAAGATGACGAAGGAGAGCACTCAGAGCTCCAAATGAGTCAAGAAATGTGAAATACACTAAACTTAGCTTTTGAAAAAAAAAACATACTCCGTAAATAATAAGAGGTGATCTGAGACCAAAATTTATAAAAAAACATTTGTACAATATTCCTATTTAATTTTTATTGTAGGTCTATAATTAGTTTGCGATCTCAAACAAAGAGAGCAACGACGAGAAAACAACGAAAATGGAAATTTCCCTTTCGTGTAATCTTTTTACCATCTCCGCAAAATATGAGCACTTACTTAGGTTAATGATTTGCAGAGGTGAAAGGATATACGTTTGAAATCAGTTGGTCTCCTATGACGGATATATCCATCGTAAAATTATAATAAACAAAATATCACTGATCATAATCACATGGATAACATTTGACCTGTCACGAAGGAGAATTTATCGACTGGAATAAAGAGATGGAGCTGAGAAGCCAGGTTGGAATCATGTGCATGCAAGATTTTGCGCATCTAAAATCCTAAAGCAAATAAATGACTGGATTCTCTGTACAAAGACCCTCATCCTGATGTCCTCAACAACAATCAACAAAAAAGAAGATCGAAATAAAAGAAAATAAATCAAATTTGCAAAAAAAAATGTCAGAGAAAAACCAAATGGAATGTAGTCCTGTACCTTCTTTTGTCGTCTTACTCTTTCCCCGACACCTTACCCTGACGTACTTTTAATCTTCCTTACGACGGATATATATAATTTAATATTGTTATGGATGAAAAAATAAAAAAAATAAAAATCATATTAAGGTGGTAATAGGGTAAGATGGGTTGGGCCTATTAATTAGTTCGGATCATGACTACCTTCTGGTCATGTTTAGGTCTCTAGCAAATCGAGTTAGCTAGATTAATTCATAGCTCGGTTTGGTTAGGATTATTTTATGACATACTAGATCTTCTTAATATTGAAAGGTCGAAGTGAAAATGACGAGGGTTAGGCTGTACTAATAGAGGAAATGGATGAGTAGGTTTCGAACTTGCAAGCTTTGAAACCAGTATAAAACATGGTACCAAGCGACTCATAATTAGCAAGGTTGATATCAGGCTTTTGTGAGCTATAGTCTTGTACTCCCTCCGTTTCAACCATTTGTATACGTTTGCTTTATGCACGTATGTCGATACTCATTTTCTTTTGTCTATATCTTTAGTTACGTGTTAATAAAAATTATAAAAATTTGATATTCATAATGTATTTTATTAGACGATTTAAACAAGATCCCACGTGACTACCTTTTATCTTATATACTTCTATTAAAAGTTATATTGAAGATTCTCATCACTCATAAATAGTGTTACCAAATGTATATAATTCGTTGGAACGGAGGTAGTATATACTACGGAGTACATTCGATTCTCAAATACCCGATTCTCACCTGCGACTAAATCCACACCAGCTTAATCCAAAGTTGAAACTTATTGCGAAGAATACTATTCCACGTCGTTTTTTTAACTCTAACCCACTGGACTAACGGGCATAGTGTTGGATTAGAAGAGTGAGATGCAAGAGATGAAGAAGGCAGAGGCAGGCATGGCGATACGGACGCCATTGAAATGGAACTCGAGATTATCAATAACAACATTAACAGTAGTAGTCATGTTCGTCACCCATTTTGGGGTTTCATCAGCTTACATCTCCTCTCGTAGTCGTCTTCTTCACAACAACAACAACAACGCTGCTAACAAATACCTGACCACTCAACCCCATTGGTTCCATCAGTCTCTCGATCACTTCTCCCCTTTTGTACGCCTCTCCTTCTCCCTTCCCTCTTCTATTCACCCTTCTTTTTTTGTATAGTGCTGTGATCAATTCATCATAACAATTCATGATTCTATATAATTATTACTATTCAATTGATTTTTTGTGGGGTATGTTTCTCAGAACAAAAAGTTGGAATTGTTGTTATCTGTTAGAGTATATGAACATTTCTGGACGTACAACAATCACGTTAAGGTTTTTGTTGAATTGGTTAGGTAACGTGGTATTAGAGCCAACGTGACAAAAGGTAGCATGAGGAGGCCTGGGTTGCATCCACACCTCGTATAATACTAGATGGGTAGTTGTTCAAATTTGTGTGTGGATAAGATTGATTTTGTTTTTTTCAATGGAGCGCATACTTAGGGCGTGTTCTTTTTGGCTGAAACGGGGCTGAGGTGAGTTGAATGAAGTTATTAGAGCTCAACTGAACTTATTAGAGCTGAGGTGAACTTAGAGGAGTTGAGATGCTGAAACGGGCGGAAATTAAGCGGGAAAGAATAGGGCCTTAGTCGCATTGATATGTGGGATTCAAACCCGCGACCAATACAAGACTAGGCTAAGACATCTTCCGTATTGATTTGGTCATTAATGTGGGTACAGCTTTTTCTGTGTTTCTTTTGATCATTATTAAGTTTACTTCCATTTTCAATCATGTATGAACCATTATTACTCATGATTTATCACGCGAATGCCTGTATTTCCTTTGATTGCTTTGTATTTCAACTTGAGCTCTTGGACCTTTGGGTGATAACTCTGTTGTTGGTAAATGTCTAAGACATGGCTACGTGCAGGACCATCGACAATTTCAGCAACGGTATTATGAGTTTCTGGATGATTTCCGATCTCCTAATGGACCAATATTCTTGCAAATTTGCGGTGAATATTCATGTAACGGGATACGTAATGACTATTTAAGTGTGAGTACACACTGTCTCGTTGTAGTCTTTCTTTTCTTTTGATTATGCTGCTTACAGTGGTGTCATTACTACATGATTCTGTTAAAGTGTTAATGTTTCCTTTACGGACCTTTTTTAACAAACATTTCTTCACTTTAGCGTCAAAGTTTAGGGAGTATGTTTTGAGCATTCTGCTGTGTTAAGCTATTTTCTTCAGTGAATCCGTTGTAAATAATACTCTTCATCTGTCATCAACTACAGGTATTAGCGAAGAAGTTTGGAGCAGCCATTGTTTCTCCTGAACATAGATATTATGGGAAGAGTCTTCCTTTTGAATCACACACGACTGAAAATCTTAGATATCTTTCATCTAAACAAGCTCTCTTTGATTTAGCTTCTTTTCGTCGATATTATCAGGTGATCTTATGTCTCGCATTGTATGTTCTTTGATCCTTTTGATTTGATGTTGTTGGTTGAGAGCAGGTTGCCAGTTGGTATGTCACGTAGGGTCAAATCCTAGCAGCTAGACAATAAGGCCACACGTAGTTACGACTATGACTTTCTTAACTCTGTATTTACTGTGTTCCTTATCTTTTCTTCTTCCTCAGTTTTTCTATTTTCCCTTTTCTTGTTGGTATTTTCCCAATCATTGAAGTAGCCTAGATGATCCTTAAGCCTCTCTTGTTGTTGTTTTTGGTGCTGGTGGTGGCGTTGTTGCTGTAGGAGTCCTTAAACCGGAAGCTAAATCGAACAAATGTTGAAAATTCGTGGTTTGTGTTTGGTGGCTCCTATGCTGGAGCTCTTAGTGCTTGGTTCCGCCTGAAGTTTCCACACTTAGCATGCGGAAGTCTTGCAAGTTCTGCTGTGGTCCTGGCTGTTTACAACTTCACAGAGTTTGATCAACAGGTGCATGTACTGTACTTGCATCTCAACGACTACCCTTTTTAATAAGGTCGTGTTCTTTTCAACTTCTAGTTTAATTTAGTTTACTTCAATTGAGTTGAGCCTCAGAAGGTTTAATTGTCACGGCTACTTCAGCCACTTCACTTCAGCTCACTTCACTTCAGTTGAGCCTACTTCAATCCAAAAAAACATGGCCTAACTCCCTTCATGATTCACTTTGTTGCATGTCCTTGTTTAAGGTGAGGCTGTATGCGAAATAGTAATTTAGTATGTCTTTCACGATGTTGCCCGTGTGTAGATTGGTGTCTCCGCTGGCCCACAATGTAAAGCTGCATTACAAGATGTTACACGACTTGTTGAAGAAAGATTGAAGGCAGATGATAAAGAAATAAAGTCATTCTTTGGTGCATCTGAGGTAGGAATCAGGATCTTATCATTGTTAAAGTTGATTAATGGCTCCTCCCTTAGTCCTTATCAGAATTATTCCCATATAGTATTGTTTCACTACCTTTTATGGTAAGAGTGCTGCCAATTTCACGCAACAATCCCTTTTTCATATTTCTCTTTTGATTTTTTTTTTCAGTTGGAAATTGATGGCGATTTTCTCTTTTTCCTGGCTGACGCTGCAGTCATGGCGGTAGGAATAATCTATGATCTTTCTGTTCTGTACTTTTGTGTGTCCGTGTTCTTTTTTTAGTTGTTCACCTTTTCCAAAATCTTGCAGATTCAATATGGAAACCCAGATAAGTTGTGCTCTCCGTTGGTAAAAGCTAAAGAGGCTAATCAAGATTTGGCGGTATGCTCTCTTCCATTTATTTAATACGAGTATCTTACAATTTACGCCATATTGAGTTATTGAAGATTCATCATAGAGAGGCTCAGAGGCTACTTCTGAATGACCCATAGTAAAAGTTGCGTCGAGAATTGCATCGAACAGCGGTTGCCTTTGCTATAAATCAAGCATTACCACTTCAGTGAGCCACTTCACAGAATAGCTGTACTTTTGTAGCAAACTGACTCACTAAGCTGTTTTATCCCGTGATGTGAGCCAAATTGTCGATCTCACTGTACATACTTTCACTTGTTTATCTACTGAGGAAAATTTGTATCACATTTGATCTGGGACGTGGATATTCCTGTTGTGTACTTACATCTGAACGTACATCTTTTTATGTTTGCTATCTGTGTTACTGTGTCCTCCTTGCTGCTCTGAGGTTGTAGCCTTTTCTACTTACTAGCAGTCGTGCTCTGTAGAGCAATACTGTTCTCTTTCCTCTAGGCTAGAGAATATCTTCTCTCATCGACTTTTATTTTGTTACGTAGGCTGCTTATGCTTCATATGTCAAAGACTACTATATTGGAAGCTTTGGGGCCAGTGTCAAATCATATAGCCAAGAACACCTGAAGAACACTGCTGTTGGTGAAGAAAGTGGAGACAGGTTGTGGTGGTTCCAAGTTTGCAGTGAAGTTGCATATTTCCAGGTGGCTCCTGCAAGTGACAGCATTAGATCATCTAAAATTGATACAAGGTTCTTTTTAGGTCACTCATGTGTCTTCTATATTTTCAGAAAAAATCATATTGGTGCTCATAGTTCTCGCTAATTCTATATTGGTGCCTGATCACCTTAGCGTTATATTGATGTTGATTTTCGACCTTCGTTGTGCTTAACAATGTCATTCATTAGATGAAAATTGGCTATCGCGTACCTTAGGTCACCATAGTGGGAACATTCTCAAATCTCCTGTGACTAAAGTGAGGAATGGCTCAAATCTAAGGTCAACAAAGTGGAGTTATTAGCAGCAGTGGATCTTTTTTTTTGTAATTTTTTTAATGTTTGAACTTCCTAATTGTTGTAAGTTTTGGGATATGCAGGTACCATTTAGACCTTTGCAGGAACGTTTTCGGAGGTAATGTATACCCTGACGTTGAGGCAACCAACTTATACTATGGAGGGTTGCAGATTGCAGGTTCATACACTTGCCTTCTCAAATTTGTTTTGTCTATTGTCAAATTGTGTTGTGTGCTTCTGAGATGCTTCCAATTTGGTTAAACTTAGAACATCCATTGTCTCGATAATGCCGACACCTAAAAAGTTGTATAGTAAGAAGTCAAGTTCCTTAAATAGACCCCATTTTGTTGCAATTTACATGCGTCGTTAATTCCATGCATTAGCACTTGAAGATGTCCGACTTTGTGAATACAAATCCAGTAAATTAATTAAGCAGCGCGCAGAATTTTTTAATCTTAGCAATGTGCCTTGTTTTGATCAGGTTCCAAAATCGTGTTTGCGAATGGCTCACAAGACCCTTGGAGACGTGCATCAAAACAGATCTCATCCCCAGGCAGTGAGTTTTTGTCTAAGAGTTAAAAAGTTTCGTTTTCTAAATGATTCATAGTATTATTCAGCTTTGAAGGAACCATACCTACAAGTTTATTCCTGAATTCTGAGCTGACTAACGAGTTTTACTTTGCTTCATCGAGAATTTGATTGCATGAATAGTTGATAATCGAACATACTTAATGTACTTCGTGTCACCATGTGTTTCCATTCACATTTACTTAGGCTCTTGTGATATTATGATGAAGTGTTAAATGTTACTTTTGTCTTTTAATTTTTCAGTTCTGATACAATCTTTTTTGTTATATTCAGTGCCTTCTTATCTGATCACATGTCACAATTGTGGCCACTGCACTGATATGAGAGGTTGCCCACAGTCACCAGTGAGTATTGCAGGTACGCTACACCCTACAGGAATGCTATAAAACTATTTCTCATGAGTATTCCATACTCGTCAACATATGACGCTCCATGCCTCGATTCCAAGTTTATGGTCCTCATTTGACTTTAGCGGTCAATTTAACATCAACTTTAAATTTCTCCAAATATACGAAAATCTTCAACTGGCGTGTTTGGAGTAGTAACTGCTGTATGTTGTGAAAAATATCATTTCCATTCTATTTACTGTTGAAATTCAATTGTATTTGTGAATCCAAGCTAAACATTTGCATTCTCCAACTCAGGGGACTCTAGAGGTTGCAGCTCTCCTGATGTTGTCAACAAAATCAGACAACAAATCACAGTGCACATAGATCTATGGTTGTCAGAGTGCCAAGATGTTGGTGGGTATTGGTCCGTAATGAAACCCAAGACATTAAGATCCTCATAGATCGAGTTCGCGTTAGTTCTATCTCATTCCCTATCATCCCTCTTCGGAAACCTTCAATCCTGTACGTTTTATCAGTTTCTCTATCCTTTTTACTTAAAAAATGGAGTTGATTTTTTCTATGTCAGTGGAAGAAATAAAAAACATGGTAATTTGGATACTTCAAACGCAACATAGCTAGAAAGTTGCATTATTATTGTTGTAATGATTTTGTTTATAATGAAGATAAATATGAAAGATTTTTTTTATTATTCTTTGATGTTGTTGTCACATAACTATTTCAAATGATATTCTATATTCGGTTTTCGTACAGGAAGCTTTGTATTTGATGTTTTCTTTTGTTTCCGTCCATATTTAGCGATAAAAAAGGATTTATGCTGAAAAGCATAAAATTGTTCCAAACTTTCTAGGATTGAATGTAGCTTCATTACATGATATCATGGAGTACACCATGGTAAAAAGATGGGAGAAAAATACAAAACGGGTAAAATACAATGCATATAGAACTCTGGTTTATAAGTCAAGCTTAGTAAACGTAGCCCTTGACAAACATTCCTTTTTTAGCCTCCTCAGACTCGCCTTCACTGCTGTACTTGCCGAGCTGAGCAAGAGAATTAGCCTTAGCACGAACCAGTAAGGTCTGTTGAGCGGCCTCGACATTCTCCGCTTTCCCTCCCCATTTCTTAAGGCAGGTGTTCTGGAGAGCTCTGGCATATGAAAATGATACATGCCATGGGTTTGGCGCTTGGTTCATCGCGTTCAAGTTCAGGGTCGCTTCCACTTCAGACTGTCCACCAGACAAAAACTGTGCCACAATAATAAAAGCACAAAGGTGAGTTGTATTCTTTGCTTACCCGTTTGTTGCAGCCTAATGTTACTCTGACTACTATTCTATGGGAAAAATGAGGCGTCTGAGTACCATTCACGGGTATGCAAGGTCATATGAAAAGTCGACGTAAGATAAGCTGCACAAACTTTCTCTAATGAGACTGTCTCATTCACTCATTGTATGAATCGACACAGAAATACCATTGTCGAACGTCAAAGATACTATAGATACCTTTGATGCTCTCGCATTTTAAATTTTGTATAAATATAATTGTTGGAGGTAGATTTGGTACTTGCCATGATTCCAGGAACAGCAGGAGGAATGCGCTGGCGGAGAAGGCTGAGGGTGTAACTAGCAACCTGCTCAGGGGTAGCGCGCTCCTTGCACTCAGCACCAGGAGTGACCATGCTAGGTTTCAGGAGGATACCTTCAAACATGACATTGTTCTCAGCCAGGTAGAAGAAAACTTCAGCCCACACTTGTTTCGCCACTTCAAATGTCCTGTCGATTCCATGTTCACCATCCAACAGTATTTCTGGCTCCACAATCGGAACCAATCCATTGTCCTGCATAAGTGCATAACCCATGAACCAGTTAAAAAAATCACGGTTGCAACTTGCAACTAACATAGGGGTGGAAAAAAGATATGAGTAGTAATTTAGGAGTTAGGACAGCTGAAAAGGAAAAAGGGGCGTCGCTCAATTGTGAAAGTCTATGTTGTCATGTCGAGATGCGTGTTTGATAACTTTGTTTGTGTAATCTTGTTTCCTACACTTTGTTCAGGTCCATTATGAAGTTATGTGGCTCTTGCCGACTTAATAAACTACTTCTTGAGCGTAGACACAAAAGGAAGACTGTGATACCTGAGAAATAGCAGCATAACGAGCAAGACCCCAAGCGGCTTCCTTCACAGCAAGTGCAGATGGTCCATTAGGGATGCTAACCACTGTGCGCCTTCACGAATAACAGAATAACAGAATAGCAAGTTAGTAATAGAGCACCAACATTGAGGTGTGTTTCTGCTTTTATTTTGTTTTATATTGTACTCCGCGCTTTGTTATAAGGATGGAAACTTTCAATTTGGGTGTTTGTGTTGTGATTTCAGACAGGAAATGCAAACCAAGAAAGGGCGTAGAAGTAAAGAGTGGAGTACCATTTGGCAAAACGTGCACCCTGCTCATAGTAACCAGCAGAGCGGGAAGCTAGCCCGTCTAAACCTTGGCACCATGACTCATCCTTTGATCCAGCCAAAGGAACCAAACCCTGTAAGACAACATCAACACAGCTCCTAGCATTAGCATGACAATAATTCACCCACTATGGTTTGGATATCAAGTATGAATATTCTTGCGTCAGGCCTTCTCATTGTATGAGACAGGAGCAAAATGTATCAACTTCCGAGTAATCTTCTAAATTTCGATAGTTTTATAACTGCGACTAGTGAACCCGTCAAGCAACTCATTTGGGTTAGCTCATAAAGGTATGAGTCATATTGGGTCAGTGATTGGGCTTTGTTTATTGGTTTAGGTCGGGTCAAGTTAGGTTAGGCCAGTTTTACAGGGTCAAATCACAAAGGCTAACTTAAAGTCGTATATACTATTTTCATTCTCATGCGAAAGTTAGTTTATTAAGCTCTAACACTCATAAATGGCGGGTTGAATAAGAATACTGACCTTGTCGACCTTAATACCAGGCACGATGTTCTGCTCAATAAGAATATCAACTATCTTTTTACCATCGACACTGGATTGATATAGGGTCTCCTCGAAAAGGATGGCTCCAGAGATGTACTGACCAAGGCCAGGAGCAGAGACAAGCAGGGTTCTGTACGCCTGGCGGTTGGCCTCAGTGTTTTCTAATCCAATGGATGCAAGACGCTTTCCACATGTCGCATTCGACTCATCCATGGCCAAGATTCCACGTGCTGGCGATGCAATTGTTTTCTGCACAAAACATTGAGGTCACTCACATCAATGACTCCTACATAACATTGACAGACGTGGTTCGCAACTACTCATGTTCTGCGCTCGAAACTCATCAGCATCACAACTGTCAACGTGTCGGGAATCATTTTCAAAAAAAAGAAACAGGAAGGCTTTCTGTACAAAAGTTCATCATCATCAGTCTTGTAAGTGTCCTTTTAAGTTATAAAGACTCATACTATAATGATGATATTCATGTGATTCATAACAGTTTGTAATAAAGACGTACCGCAGTCTTGACAAGCTCATCGGCGTAGCTGGCAGTAACAGAGAGGGAGGAGGGGGACTTGGCAACGGAGACGGAGGAGAAGTGGCGAAGGGACTGACCCTTAACCCAGTCAGACTTGTCCAACTTAGTTGGGGATGTCTTGAGAAGAGAAGCTGAAGATGCAGTTGCAGTTGCCATTCTTGCTGTTGCTGTTGCTGTTGCTGTATATTTTATCACACAAGTGTGTTGGTAATGCAATGCTTGCCTTCTCTTCCTTATCTTACCACATGCTCACCCATTTTATAGTCCCTTTACTCACAGTCTCAGTGCATGGGGATATCCCCTTTGAGGCTCTTATACTTTAGCCAATCATTCCTTCACACCTTGGATCATCTTTGCTTACTATTTTCTGACCTGGCTTTTTCTCTACTTTACAATTACAAATACACACTTTTCTTTTTTTATTTTGTTTTACAAATACAAAGAACACTCTTTTTTTTCTTTAATAATTTCTTCGCTTTCCTTTTTTTTTTTGGTCTGATGAAGCGCATACTTAGTCGTATTGCAATAGATGAGAAGGGGATTGACATCTACAGTTATTTCCTTGCTTTGTACTCCGTACATGAAACTGTAGATTGACATCTACCGTTTGCTTTTCTTTCATCTTTCTTTTTTGGATTGTACTTTTAATCAATTATTTATTCTTCCTTCAGTTCTCTATTATTTCCTTTGGATACAAACTTTTTTTTTTACTTTTTGTGCCGGGGGGAGGGAGGGGGAATAAGAGGGAGTAATATTTATAGGACTACGAGACTGTCTTCAAAATAAAACTCAATCAATAGACATAAAACAGACTTGAATGTCAATTCATCAATTTAACTCTTTGAATAACTTCCATATTACCCATTTTTTCAACTTAACTTCAAATGTTTTGACTCAAAGTATACAAACCAATTGAACGTCAAATGTATTACTCGTATTAGTTATTACCGTTTATAAAATTTCCTCACAAAAAAGTGAATCAATGTAAATATTGGATTGGTCCAGGAGCAGTTAAACACGTTATTTGGGTCACTCAGTACGAACATTACAAATAAATAGGATTTTAATCGGACCGAAATTTTCAATTACCGGTATAGTATCGACATAAAAGTTTTTTTCACTCAAAACAGATTTTGCACTCCCATGTTTTTCTTTCAATTTTGAGAGAATCAGGAAATGAGCCCACTCAAATCAGTGTTAAGAGGCTGTTGACAGACTGAGACTATGGTTCTCATTTCTCCCTCCATTATTTTCAACTTTCCCTTACAAAAAACTTGTCCCTTCAAACAACGGTCAGCAGAGTCCACAGCCCACAAATAATTGTCATGAAATATCCAAGGCATCTATCACAACATTTCTGACAAGAGTAAGTCTCCCTTATGATGAATAAGGTCAAAAATTGATTACGGGTCAAATAATACCAATTGGTTAGAAAAGACAAGGTTTGAAAGTAGCACATGTGGTTATCTTTATCTACCCAAATGGATATTATTTGACCCGTCACAAACTAAAATTTGTCTTCTAACAAATTGACCTGTTTCTACTAAATACTAGCACACCACAGATTCAATAGGTCAATTCTTCAACTAGCAAAACTAGTCTTTACAGCCGAATTCCTCAAAACAATCAGATATTTGCACTAAAAACATTAAGGAAACAAAAAAGGCCAAAGAAACCAAGAACAAGTTTGGTTTCAGTGCCTCAGAGAATATCTGTGTCGATTTCATGAGTCGTATCAACCCGAATAAGTGGCCCCCAATCATGGCAACATCAATCCACCCGTTAAAAAGTGACCTGCAGATTTCAACAAGAACCCTAAGAAACACACTGGTACAAAACTAGCAGCTGATGATGATGATGATGTCTTTTGCCTCTCATGTATAACCAGAATTCCACTGGTATTCTATTCTACTGTGATTCAAGGACTTCTTTTGAATTCATCAATCTCAAAAACCCGAGCAGTTCCGTCCATTGCGACAGAGACTAGGAAGTCTCCGTTGGCAGATACACTGAGTGCTTGAATGACATCAGAATGCCCGCTGAAGGTTTTGACAGCGTTTTCTCCATCTGAGAGACTGTCCCATACTCGTACTTTGCCATCAGCACATCCTGTAGCAACAAACCTAGTCGTCCCGAGCCATGCCAGGCATGTCACCCCGCCCTGCTCGAACAACATTACAAAGTTCAGAGCTCAGAGTTCACATATTTTTGCCTTAAAATGAAGTGCCCATGTGTCAAATGTACCAATGCCGGCATGTACGAATGTATTTTGAAGAGGAGTATTTCATCAAGAAAAGTCAAATCGAAAGCCAACCTCATGCAAAAATGTGTTACGGGGCATCGAATGCTGAAGATCCCACACAATCAGTTTCTGGTCCATGCTTCCGGTTGCAGCCCATGGTCCACTGTTATGACAGAGAAATGGTTGAGACGGAAACTCTAATGTATTTACTATTTAGCATGTAAATATACAGTTAATACATTAGTTAAACATATAGGCTAAGGTTTCTTGCTGTCCCAAATCAGCCAAACGTTTTCAGAAGTGGGTAGATTTTAAAGCACCCATTCAAGTTACTTGTTTATAGATATGGATCAATTACTTTGGCAGGAGTATTAATTCACAAGGCATGTATATCATGCATTTCATTCCCACATTAGCCCCTTAATTTGACAGAATCCCGCGCTCTAAAGTAGAGCATTGTAAATATTGAAGTACTAAGTATCTCCATTCACTTCTTAAAAATGAAGGTAATCTTTTTAAGAGGAAATATTAATTGGGTAATGAGATTGGTTAATACAAGGGTAAAAACCCTTGTATTACTAATGAGTAACATTCAAGAACTAGAATGAAATGATCAAAGAGCTCTGTTTAAATCCAAACAAACCGGGATTTTCAGTTATGATAAAACGATGCACAAGAATAGACCGTGGTAATACTTTTGACCATAAAAGAGAAGACGGTTATTTAGAAGTTCAAAATTTGACAAACCTTGGTGAAAAGCTCACACATTCTACTGAATCCGTGTGTGCAGTCAAAGAGCCCATTACCTGAGTGAGTAACACATCATTAGCTCCTAATTCTACTAATTCCGAAGAATATTACAAGTACATATAACAGTTGATCCACAGTACAGTTTTATCCAGCTAAAACAACAACCTCAATCTCGCGGTTCATTCGTGGATTTTTTAATTTATCTTCTTTTTGTACCAAGAAAAAGTCTCTAAAGAGTAATTTGCAACAAAATCATAAATGATGCAAGGAAAGATATGGACCTAGTATAGCGGAAAGGAGGCAATACACTTCAGAGCAATAACATTTAAATAGAACATCATTACTGGAATAACCGTCGCCAAATCATTTTGAGATCAAGACTTCATCCTCAATTTACTATAACAATGTCATTTAGAGGTCTCACATTCTCTCGAAAAAAAAACTGAGATGGAAAGCCCTCAAATATTTTGGGATTAATTTATTCTCCACCCAATTAAATGCAGTTCTTTCTACTCAAACGAAACCACAGTATAAAAGCTAAACTGTTCACAACCGCAATTAAGTTTTAGCTCAAATTCTAACAAAATAGAATACCCTTATTCAACTGTATCGCTCCATATAATATAAACCTTGAAATACATATTTGGAAACGAAAATCAAAATTTCCTTTTTAAAGATACACCGTGCAGTTTTGCAAGGGATAACACTAGTTAATGTTGGTATCACTCCCAGAATCAAGGAAAGGAAAGTCCGTAGATTGAGATGAGCATCATACCTTTCCGGTCAAAATATTGACCAAGTGAACATTGTTGTCCTTTGAGCCGGTCAAAACGACAGTTGAGTCAGGGCTTATTGCCAAGCACGTTAATCCATCAGTATGATAGCGATGACCTAGACCAAAGGAAATAAATCCAGCATCATACTCATTGTTCACAAAAACACATCATTTTAGCTAAATACCACAAATTTAAAATATAGGCCACAAATTTTCACTGGAGGAAGATTGTATTAATAACAAAAGCAAATATGTCACATATCCCAAAACAAAATGAAATTTAGTCAATGTCAAGTGTTTTTTTTTGTAGCTAAATGTATGCTTGATAACCTAATAGAAGTAACATTAATGACTGACACTGTACATCTTACAGGCATAAGCCTTAATGAGCAATGTAGAAAATTTTTACCTTCTGTAACATGGATATTTTCACCCGTTTTGGGGTTCCAAATTCTCAGAGTTGCATCATCTGAGCCTGTGCATATCGTTTTACCTTAAGAACACAAAAATTAATGGCAAAGTCAAACCAAATGTTCATTACGAGATCAATACCAAGAAATTAGCCTCAAGAAAATAGCTAGGATTACCGTCAGGAGTAAAATCTCCGCAACTCACAGTACTAGCATGACCAGTAAACATATTTAGATAGCTGCCTTTATCAGCATTCCACATCCAAACCGATTTATCCTCTGAGCCTGCTAAAACCAGATGTCCTCTGGGATGCCACTTCACCCACTGAATGGTAACAGTTCATTGTGAATAGAGATACTCACAAACAGATATCAACAAGAACAGTATTGTTACAAAACAACATTATTTCCAGCTTTACATCATATACATATGCCAAACAAAATCATAAGAAACCTAAATTATTAGAACTGTTTTGACTTGAATGTAAAAGTCAGGTACGATACGGTGTAGAGTTTTTTTTATCAATGTCAATCAGATCAAGGAATATGTTAAACAATTCAAGTTGGTTAGAAAGCTACTAGGTCCAAACATAAAGCACCCAGATGAACCCCGTGTTCAATTTGAGAATCGAACGACAGAAACCCACATGGACTTGGGTGTTGGAAACACTTATTTTGTGGAAATAAATAGCTTGCCCTAACATATGATACAGCTTCCACAATCGGGCACTATAAAGACTAGCAATACCTCGATTCCAGCATCAGGTCCGTCAAGTGTGTACTTCAGACTTTCGGAAGCCACATCCCATATACGAACAGTTCCATCAAAGCTTCCAGAAGCAAGCAGTTGCCCATCCATGCTAAAAGCTAAACTGTTTACAGAATCACCGTGACCTGAAAAAAGAAAAGAAATAACAATATTACAAACTTCTCAGCCAAATGATGGCCTAGAACTTGGCTGGATAATTTAGATACAGCTAAGCGTTAATACTTACCCTGAAGCTCAAAGGCCCAATCTCCTCGGCCAATCCGCCACATGAAACCCTTGTCATCACCACCCCCTGTAGCCACTAATGTTGCATCCACTGGACTGCAGGCAACAACGTAAACTTCACCTATAAATATAAAAAATGGAGTCAGTATTACTAAAGATGCATGAACTAATAAAACAACATTTTCTTTCTAGCACACAACCGCTAGTCTTAACTCCCTTAAGTTAATACATATGATGCTATTAGTAGACCGTGTGCATCTAGTTAAGGACTACGTATAATTCATAGAACACAGAAAGATTACTCAACACAATGTCTCGTCTCGGGCCACAACTATTATTAACAATACGACAGTCCAATATCCGAACCTCTAGAGACACCCATCGCAGAAATTCAACTGATTCAGATGTCTGCCATAAATTAATAATCTTTGGTCTCAAATCATATACAATTCCAATTCCAATTTCCAAGCCCATAAGTTCTGCAAGTCTAGCTATCAATTCACCCTCCAAAATCTTTAAAAAAAAACAGCAGTTTACCACTTTTTCCGAAATATAAAAAACGGAGCTTTATCAATTATGAGTAACAAGCAAGCATATAAATTTGAGAAGATGAAGAGAAAAGAAATAACCAGTATGGCCAGTGAATGTATGCAATGAATCATCAGCTTCTTCTGCAATGAAATTTCAACAAATGAAATTCGATATTTTAAAAAAAAAACAATAAGCAATGAATATGAAAACCCTAATAACAATAAAATTTAATCGATTCAAAAATTTAAAAAAAAAATACTTGCCCATATCTCCGTCCTCATCAGAGCCGCCATCTTGTTCATCTGCATCAGGAAGCTCTAATTCCCCCCAAAACAGAAATTCAAATTAATGAAATCGTATTAAAATGGTGAGGTGAAGCAAACACAGAAGAATCAAGGAAGGAAGTAAGGAGATACCCTCTTCATCAATGTTAATTTCTTGGATAATGTCAGAATCATCAATGAAAACATCATTGTCAGCTTCTTCTCTGTTAGTATCTGGGATACTCATCTTAGTATTGATTTGATTACTGACAGTAAGATTTAAGGGACAGGGGTTTTGCAGCAGGGTTTAGCTTCTCTTGTGCTGTGCTTTCAAAACAAGCGTGTTAATATTCCATAAACGTATACAAATGATTGGAACGGAAAAAGAAACTCGGTTTAGAAGAAACATATACAGTACTGTACGTAACAATAATTTTGTTGAGTATATATATATATGTTAAAAGGAATTCGACTTGACGACCTTAGATATTGATTCAGGTTAGCCGACCCCCAAATTATGAAGTTAGAAAAGTAATTGAAGGTTGAAGATGATCAATTAAAACTGACCTTAAAGAATTAGGGAGTGTTTGAAAGATGTGGTGAATGAAGGCGGAAGGGATTAACAATGGCGGCAAACTAAACTAATTGCTTTTCTTTCGTTTTGCTGACGGAAGGGGTGATGAGCTGATGAGTTTTGTCTAGGGTTCTTGTGTACCAGTTTTCTTCTGCTTAGTCACTACATTATAAAATCCTCACAATTGATACTGTAATTAACATTCCGTTGTAGTCTAGTTGGTTAGGATACTCGGCTCTCACCCGAGAGACCCGGGTTCAAGTCCCGGCAACGGAATATATTTTTTCTTTTTTGGTAATTTTGATCTGATTCATTTGATTCTTTACGTTTGCTTTATTACACTTGCCAATGCACGTTTTGTTTTGTTTATATCTTTATTTACACATTATTAAAAATCGTAAAAGTTTGATATTCTTAATATACTCATTAAAACGATTAAAAAAAACTCACATGATTATATTTTAAGTTATACATTAGAAATTATATTAGAGATTCTCTCCACCCATCAATATTGTTAAAAAGTAAATGAAAAGAAACAAATGAATTGAAGGGTCTTTAAAACTATAAACTCGAGTTGATCCCATTTTACATTTTTACTACTCCGTATGTTTTTTTTTTATTTGGATGTTCTACCTTAGAATTGTAGACTCAACTTAATTAATCCCGTTTTACTAGACTGTATCTTTTAAAATACTTTGTATACTCCGTGGTAATTAAAGGTTGGTTCATGCAAATGAACATCGAATCTCATTACTCTAGTTTGCGAAACCAAAAGCAATGCTAGTCTTATATCGTAGTACTTGTGATTCTTGTGCATAATTAGTTAGTTTGCTAAGATAAAAGCTAACAGTTTTGTTCTGGAGATTATTTATATCGTAATTAACCACTTAGCAAATAAGTAAACCCTATTATATTATATTCCGTACGTATATCTTTATTGGATTATTTGGATCGCTAATATATCTTCCATTCAAAACACAGACACTTACGTTATTACATATATTTCATATTGTCGTTCCATGCATGCAACGGATGTAATATAAATTTGGAGAAAATAAATGATATATATGTTTGAGAATTGACATTGTTTTTACAGTTGACTTTCCTGAATTCCAAATCATTTAAAGAGGGTTTCATGCATACTACTACCCTTGTTCTATCTTGTTTTTTTTACTTTAATTAATTTCACTTTGTTTGCATTGCATTTGCTTAGTAACGTAGTACCAATGTACCATTGATGCATGGCATTGATGGAGTAATGGAGTAGGAGATACGATTTTGGTTGTCAACCACATATCCATAGCAGGCTAGCAGCTAAAGAAGGGGTATCACATGTGAGTTTTTTAACTACATGACAATTTTGGTATTCTACCCATCATACACTCATTGCGCACCTTACAAACTTACGTACTCCTAATCCTTCAAACCCATCATAACAAAGAGGGAATCACGAATACAAGCAAGTTTTTGATGACCTAAAAACTCATCATAATCTTTTGAGTATCTAGACATAATCACATGATGTTATCGATTATTCTTCTTTCCGTTTCAGTCACTTGTTTACTTTTATAAAATGATTGAAAAACCGGGAGTACATCCCTAGATCTCCTAATAAAACAGTTGGATAGTCACTAGGATTTTTAATCCACCAAAATGATGAGGGTAATTGACTTTTTAGAGACAGAAAATCACGTAGCCAACTAACTCATATAACAAAACAGATTTTACAACAAATATGACAAAATTTGAGTACGTATCACTATTGACTATCTAATGGTGAAATAATCATGCATGTGACTAACTAAATTAGGGCACCCTAGCTAATACAGTAACTAAAAAGCCTAGAGAGCCAAATCGACTCGATACCTCTAAAAACTAGTATCTTGTATT
Organism: Agrostemma githago; assembly: GCA_958450325.1. Classification (NCBI taxonomy): domain Eukaryota; kingdom Viridiplantae; phylum Streptophyta; class Magnoliopsida; order Caryophyllales; family Caryophyllaceae; genus Agrostemma; species Agrostemma githago. Next base: position 3,228,457 of record OY288248.1, read on the forward strand.
GTTAGACCATTTTACCCTAAACTCGCTCCAATTAAAGTCACATTCTTTTCAACTCACTTCACTTCAGTTCAGTCTAGCTCAGTTCAGCCCGAAATAGTCTACTTCAGTTGAGTTGAGTTCATTTCGGTTCAGTTCAACCCCAGAATGTTTATTTTGTTTCAATACTTCAGCCTCCTTTCAGTCCAAAAGAACGGGATATGGCTCGGAAAGTCAATATTCATTCATTATTATTGATTGATGCAATATAATGTCCATTGCTTGCTTGTCCAATTGGTCCAACCATGATTTTGTTAGCTTGTATATTATTGGTCTTGAACAGCCTGCCTTGCCTGCTTCCCTTCCCTTCCCTTGAGGTTTTTTGGACACTACAAGTATAAGTGTCAAGTGTCAGTCTATCTTCATTCCAAACACACAACAACATACATACAAGTATACATACAACTCCCTCCTCCAACTGCTTGCATTGCATGCTAACATGAAACTACTACTACTCTTACTACTCTTACTTGTGTTTTCGGTGTACGAATGCTCTTCAATGGCTAATGAATCGTACAAGGAGACGAGAGCAGCAGTCGTCGAAAAGGAATACCTGAATTGGGTTAACCACATTGGGTCATCAAGGTACCACAGCCAAATCCTGAATGCTCAGAAACAAAACACTCATCATAATAAGACCAAGATTAAGCCTTGTAAAACTATCAAAGTTACACAAAACCCTAAGAAATCTTCTAAAAAACATCATTTCCCAACTGTTCAAGCTGCTATAAACTCACTTCCTGTTAATAACTTGTGCCGGGTGCTCATCTCCATTGGTCGCGGTACTTACAGGTTAGTCAGTCAGTCACTCATTCTCACTCGCTTCTTTTTTTTTTATGTTGAAAATGGGACATGCAGCCAAAGTGAAGTGTCGGAGTAAATTATTCAGGGAGAAAGTGATGATACCTGCAACAATGAGTTATATAACAGTGAAAGGAGCGGGTGCGGATGATACTGTCATCGAATGGGACGATACTGCAGACAGGTTAGGCCAAGGTGGACAGCCATTAGGGACATATGCATCTGCCACATTTGCTGTCAATTCTCCCTTCTTCATTGCCAAGAATCTCACTTTCAAGGTCTGTACTGTTTCTTTCGACTTCAGCTGCATTTTATAACATGATGAATTGATGATGATGATTCTAATGAGTAATTGGTTGCTGCTGTCGCAGAATGCATCACCAGTACCAGCATCAGGGGCACTGGGGAAGCAGGCAGTAGCCCTCAGAATTTCAGCAGACAAAGCAGCATTCATAGGGTGCAAATTCATAGGGACACAGGATACACTTTACGACCACTTTGGACGACATTACTTCAAGGACTCGTACATTGAAGGCTCAGTTGATTTTGTGTTTGGTAACGGACTGTCTCTGTACGATGGGTGCCATCTGCACGCTGTCTCCAACACTTACGGGGCACTCACCGCCCAGAAGAGGGGAAGTTTCTTGGAAGAGACAGGGTTTTCGTTCGTGGGTTGCAAGATCACAGGGTCGGGTGCACTTTACCTTGGCCGCGCATGGGGATCCTTCTCCAGGGTGGTGTTTGCACACACTTATATGGACAAGATCATTGCTCCAGGAGGCTGGTATGACTGGGGTGACAAGAGCAGAGACATGTATGCTTCCTCACCTCATTTTAACTCTAGTACTACTAGTACATGAAGGTTTTAACCATTTGACAGACAAGTAAATCTCCTGATCATCCACATCAATAGATAAGACAAAATCACAACGCGTAGGAAATTGTAAATTGTTTGTCTTTGATCTGTCACACGTTTGTGGCGATATGCTGGTCAGTCAGTCTAATGGTGCTCGGACTTTGGTTGGCGTGCAGGACTGTATTTTACGGGCAGTACAAGTGCACAGGACCGGGAGCTGAATATGGAAAAAGGGTATCTTGGTCGAGGGAGCTAACCATGGAAGAAGCTCAACCTTTCATGTCCCTTGATTTCATTGATGGTTATAATTGGCTCAAGCATTAGACCACCCATAATTTCATTCATTTACCATTTACCATTTACCAGTGACAGTGAGGAAAGGCACCATTGTATGATTAATTGTTGTTCTCATCTACTTCATCTATTCCCCTTTAAATTTATTGATAAAATGCTTATGTTTTTTTTCTAGATTTAGTAAGTAAAAAGTGGACATCCAATATTTGTCCTTAGAACATTAAGGACCACCGTCACCATCGTAATAATATTGTCCCTGGTCCCTTAAGCATCGCTAAAAAATTCTGCATATAAACCAACGGGGTGGAGTACAGTCGTGTTTATCAAGCCGAGTTGTTTCAAATAAGGTTAGTGCACTTCCGATATAGGTCCATAGAGCACCTGACCACTTACAAAGATGTGAAAAAAACCAAAGCTGAGATTTCAATAAGAATTAATTATAATCGCTGATGACATTAGTGGAACAAGTCTAATTTGTGACGGTCACAAGCTTATGCAAAACCCATCAGAATCGGAATTTTGGACTAATTCTAAATCATAAATCAAAGCAATTTCAGCCAATGAATGAAATGCATTCATGCTCCCTTGGTGAATTCAGAGGCTATATACATGAGTGTGCCAGTATTGGGAGCACAAATTGCTTACAACATGGTAGGAAAAACTCTAAATGATTGTGAGTGACTCCACTGTACATTATAGATCATCATATTTACTGTACAGTTAAGATTGCATATGCTTCCAGCTCCTTAGATTCATCAGATCAGCGACTGCTGTACACCCCCTCTTCAGATCTTCGTCTTACTGCAAATTGCATTTTCTGAATTAAACTCGACAGCCGAGAATACAGCTCCAATTTGCATTTAGTTCACACCAACTTTCATTTGTGTTTGCCCAATATCAAAATTTTAAAACTTCCACTGTCACACTTAATATCATAGGGAAAAAATGGTCTCTTGGTAGGAGTTTTGGCAGATGGTGACTAAACTCAAACAGCCAGAAACCCAACAGACCTAAAAACTTGGTGAAATGGAACTGACTTCAGACCAAACCGATGACCATTGTATTGGTCCCACCAGACCGAACATGACCCAAATGATACTAAATCAATCCGATGAATTCCTGATAAGAAATTAGTTTTGATATTGATCCAAATAAGAGCAAAATAATATGGAGTATCTATCTTAATTGTTTTCTATTGAATGCTAAAAAAATGTTTACCTAAATAGCTTGAACATGAAAGAACCGAAACATGATAAAAAAAAAGTATGCTCATAAGGTGACCCTATAATGAACTGACATGTGACCTCATGTAGACATAACACGAGGGATAACCCAAAAGAGCTGAAACTTGGGAGCTATTTGGAGAAGATATACCAAAACTTTGCATTATTTGAAGATGGCACCTAATTGGAATTATATTATAATAATGAAGCACATGTTGGTTTTCTCTAATTTTTGTACTTCGATCATATACCACCACATCCCACGTATGGTCCTTGTTTGAACTTGGTGGTCGATGTTGGCTTTGACACAGTTTTTTCACAAATATTATGCTACAACTCTTTAAAAATCCTGATATGAAAGTACCCCGTAGTTTAAAAAGAGAAAAACAAACATAACATTTACAATGTAATTCCACATATCTTAGAGAAATTAAAGATAAAAGTTCACATCAGTTTACCTAAAAGTCAAATGAGGACGATTGTCTTGGAAAAAAGATATTAAAACGGCCGATAACAAACGTGGAAATTCAAGGAAAATAAAGGCGCAAAAACAACATTCTGAAAGTGGGCTAAAAGAACGACACCGCTGAAACTCAAAAGTACAAAATGTGACGCCATGTTACTCCATTAAACTAACCACTAGAATAGGAGAACTAAATTACTACTATGGGCAAAGGAAGGATGTGGAAGAGAAGGCGGCAGGAAAGACTGATGTTTTGATAAAAAGTAGGGAAAGTAGGAGGAAGGAGGCACAATCAATAAACTTGATAGGAGCAAAGCAAACATACTTTAATCATGACTGAAACAGAGTTACTGTAGCAATATAACCATTCTTCATAACCTGCACATAAGAGTTGAAGGAACAAGTAAGAATCATAAAAATGAGAGAGGCAAACCTATTCTATAATTTGAGAACACAGTAACAAACCTCAAAGGCAACATTCTGATAACCATACACAAAAGTAGATCCGAATGGGTTATTTGTAGAACCCTGAGTTTGTATAGCTGCGCGGCCACAATCTCCGAGGATGTCCTATAGGTGACAAAGCTCATAATTTAGAGCTTATAAAGATATAAGAAAAGATTAACGCGATCAACAACAACAACAAAAATGTTCATCAAGAAACTACTAAATGATAGCATCCAACAATAGAGAGAGCCTCAGCAAATTGATTTTTAAGATTAAAAACCGTAACTAGTGAAAAAGGAAAAGAGGAACAATTAAATAAAATTCAGACACACCATATTACTTATAATTGGTGTGACTAGATTCTAACACTCATATTGTGTTTTCTAAATAGTTCAAAGTAACAAAAAAGAAGTAGAAACATGCTCTTCCAAAATCAGCCATTTGTCTTTTTGAAATGAAGCAATTCAGAGTACATGCATGAGGTGATCCCTCCAATTAGTTATTCAACTATACACATTACCTTCACCTGTTCCCATTTGCTACTTGGAGTGATGCAATTTTTCCCACTGCTTGCGTCAGGAAAGGATCCCTCAACTTCAACTGCATACATCACAACATCGGCTGTATTAAAATTAAGAACGCTTGGGAAAAAATAAAAGCAAGTTCGGTACTTACAGTCAGAAGAGTGGATGGCAAAATTGCACTTTATGTATGAGTTAAAATCCGGATGCCCAGGATAATTTGTATGCAAAACAAACTTCTTTATCTTGTGCGTCTGAAATGTGATAATATATCCAAGAAGAGTAGGCTAAGTTGTATTACATTATAACTTAAGAGCAAATACAAGGCTGGCATTTGTACACACCTGCCCATCAAATAATATATCTAAACCTCGAGTGAAGTAATTGTAGAAGTAATCTCCACAAAGAGTACTTCTTGGACGTGGATCCGAGGCTGAGTGTATCACCATTTGGTCAACCTGTAAAAGCATAATGAGCACCAAGTTAAAATTATTTGGAGATCACAAACAATGTGAAAGTTAACCCTTTGTTTGGATACCAAAAAGAAGAGGGAAAGGGAAGGGAGGGATTTAGAGGGGAAATAATTAGCCTTATGGGACGGGGATGAAGGGTAACATTTTCACTTCCTCCAAATCCTTCCACCTCCATTTGCTACCCAAACGAAAGAGAATGTATCCCCTCCAAATCCATCCCTTCCCTTTCCCTCTGAACTCCCCTATCCGAACACAACCTAAAGCTCTAACACGTGTAAAGGATCACTTGAAGCCAAAAAAACAAAAAACAAATGGCAGATCATATGATGTTTTATCTATTTAGTACGGATATGAATATGAGCAAATCTATCAATATTTCCTAAGTAACAACTTTCTAAACAAGAACGGAACACGGAGACCATCTTAATTACTCCTAAATATATATTCCAGAGACCAGATAAAGTAAGTTAATAATACCTGCTTCTGATGTATTCCACATGGACGGCCTAACTCAGTCCAGACATCCTGTGAAACATTGTAGAGTCCACAAGAATAGGATTACATAGATTCACAGATTTCAGCGAGAAAAAAAACTTCAAAAGTAAGAATAGAGAGCAAATCAAAGATAGACATAGTATACTAAAACGACGTGGACAAATGATTTATTGTGAAAGCTAATCAAATGGCAGTGTGCACTTTCTTCACTGACAAGAAAACAAGAGGGAAAGAGATCAAGAGGGAGACACACCTGCGGAGACGCACCAAAGGGTATATGCTGCCCTCCAGTTGAAAACCACAATTCTTCTCCCAACTGATAATACAAACATTAAAAAATCAGCAGAGACGATTTGACTTGTGCAAAATTAAGTTCAAACTTAGGGTAATAGTCTGCTTCTCAAACTGATGTCATGCGCTAAAGTAACAAGTGGCAGCAAAAAGAACAAAATTGCCAACAAAATGTTCACATAAGACAAAGTCAAAACTAACCTTAACGTGAATCTGTTCCATGTATAGGCTGCCAGCAGGTGGTGGAGGAACAGAAGCCTTTTCCATTAAGGGTCCAACTCCCACCTTCTTGCCCACTGAGCTATCATATATGCAGACACGACAAGTAACAGGAGTTGTGCCATCGGGAAACTCCAACGGCAGTTCAGCTAAAGAAAATGTAGTGAAGATTTTACAAACAAATATAGTGGAAAAATCACTAGAAATTCAAAAATCATACAGAAAGGCATACTACCTTCACCATCGTTACAGCAGTCTGTATACTGGCTGGGAATAGGAAAAGCGAACGATAGTCCCTGATATGTTCCACCGCCAAGAAAATGCGAAAAGATAACTTAGGGGATTTTCTCCGTGAAAAAGTAAATAAAATAAAAATAAAACTGACAAATCAGTAAGTACTGGAGATTCAGAAAACAAGATACCCCCTGTCCATTGAACCTACCGGATAAAATAGATAATAAACACTTCTGTCTTTGTCGTAAGTTCCAGGATAAGTGGGTCCAAAAAGCTGATATACAGCTATGAAAGTAGCAAGTGTGGTCGGTCCTCTGGAGTAGAGAAGAATGTCAGAATATTGAATATTTGACTATGGGGATGTCAGTGACAAGTTGACAACAACTGATGGAACTTACCCAATCAGAGATGTGGCATATCGCATCTGAAGTCTTTTGATATCATACACTTCAATAAGGCGCAGCTTCTGTGAACAAAACATAGAAATTCAGTTTGACTCGATGCTAAGTTCGAGAAGACTGGCCTCCTCAAAGAAAAAGAGGAATAAAGCCTCAAATGAGAAATGTGAAGCCCAGTTTGCAGGATTTAGTGAAACCCTAGCGAACCACGAACTGGTTTCCACACATATCTCGAATTCGTCGTGTGATATTTGGTTAACAATCGATCGCAATATGGTGTACTAAATGTGTATACCGTGTATTGTGTGATTTGTGTCTGCTTATTAAGTATTCATATCGGGCGTATTATGAAATAGACAATCTTAGTGAGCAATATATAAATAGGTCATCATTTCTGTAAGTTTTTGTGGTTAACAAAGAAAGTAATCAGGACCATAACATAGACAGGAAAATGTTGAGATAGGTCAAACAAACCAACCTGCGACCAGGGGTCAAATCGGAGATGAAACCCGTGATCAGGAAAGCTAATCACAATGTCAAGCTTTAAGGGTTCCTGCAATTAAGACGAACCAAAATGAGACAAGGATAACTTACGACATAGTTTAGCAAAGCAGTAACGCAATACAAATCAAAAATTACTACCATCATCACTCGCTATTAAAAGCTCTATGTCAAGTATCCACGGCTATCAAATACGGAGTACAAGCATAACATTATGTATACTGACTATACTCTTGACTTGCCACGCATATTAGAAAATGAGACCAAATCATAATCATTTTCAACGGACATAATTCATTTGCACTTCGCAGTCCAAAAGAACCAAGGCACACCCAACCTAAATTCAGTCGATTTTTGGTCAAACAGAAGCATATTTCCGTAACATCATCCATCAATTATCACAAGCAAGCTGTCACCGCTGCTAGGAGTTCAGAATCAGCACCCCACCACTAACTTCCCACACACCACCAAATCAATCATTGGCGTTAATGAACTTCCTACTTTCCATTTTAGCTCATCCGCGATCAAACTCCCAATTTCACTGTTCTCCCAATTTCCACTTCCATAGTTCCATCCCCATTATTCTAACGAATTTACGAAATCGTGGAATGTCTATCAGAAATCTAGGAGATGCAATGACTACAGGTCATGAAGGATAGATACGATCGGATACGGATCTTTAATTTGTGATTTCAAACTGGAGATACCAACAAATTTGTGATACAAGAAGCATCATCAAAAAAACAAAGCCAAAAATAGAAACTACACATTTAATAATACTGGGAAAAAACCTCGTCGAAATACTTGACATGAACCACATCGTATATATTGGGTTGCTGCTCAATTTGTGCAAACGCCTCGCAAATCGGCATCCCTGAATCAAACAAATACAACAACAATCACGTCAGAAATCGAACAAATCAACAAACCCTAGAAAAAATCAATCAAACCAAAGCAATCAAAAATGAAATAAGAATAATTACCGAGGGTGAAAGGGCCGAGGCCGAGACCAGGACGAAGATCGAGGACGATAGCGCCCATGGCGGTGCCTTCGCACCGACGACGACCTCTTTGCTGTTGTTGCTGCAACATTTTCTGGAAATGGATAATTTAGTTAAAGTAATTGGGGATAAAGAAAGATGATGGAAATGGGGGAATGGATTTCTTGGTTTCTGGGGAAGAGAATTAATTGAAGATGGTGATGAATCGTGAAGAATGATGATGATTGTTTTAATTAATTTTGTGTTTCACTTGTTTACACCATTGTTGTTTCTGTTTCCGTCTTTACTCCAAGTCTTCCACCTTTGGTACTTAGGACTCTTGGAACTGGGTAAAAGGCAGTATTGATGATGTTAGCGAAAATGAAAAAATGAGGATATCTAGCCTAATGTCACAACTAAACGTCATAAAATATCACAACTAAACATCGTTCTTCTCCAATTCTAGTTCATTCTAGTTCTATTCCCCGAAATAATTACCCTCATTCCAAGCGAGCCCTTAACTTTGACATGCTCTCACAAGTCACAATATACTCTGAAGAATTTACGTAGTTGCTAAATCATTACTTTTATTACTCTGTATTTTATTTTTATAGGAGTACTAGGTACCCTTGTTAGTGATCTTTAGCCTTTAGGTTTTACTTGGCTCGCGATTTTTGCGACGACATCGCGCATCAATAGCATATTGTTTTTTTTAAAAGAATGTTTCTTAAGAGACTGGTTGGGCTAGCTAGGTCGGGAAATTGTAGCCTTGGGCCAAGTCAACTCAGGTCATGCTAATGTGGGCACTGGGCTGAGAAATAGCGGCCCATCTGGACGCTGCCTCGTTGGCCAGATCTAATTTAGTTAACCATTTTGGGCCTTTGTTGAATTAAAATTAGAGGGCTTCTAAAGCGAAATAATTAAGATGAAATAATCCCCGTTTTAAGATGCGGTGTGACAACTGACAAGTGAAGTGAAGTTGAAATCCTTACTCATAGAGTGGATTACCGTGTATTCGTATTCATGATCAATTCATTATGTTGGGCCCCTTGTTCACAAAATGAATCATCCATTAACTAAAGTCCAAATAAAGTGAAGATGGGCTAATTGTTGTATGTGAGACAAGTTTACCTCAGAATAATTGGCCTTAGCCTTGGCCTTACCCAGTTACCCTTACCCTTACCCATACCTAGTTGGGACAGTTGATAATCCACATGTTTCCTAGTTTTTTTTTTACCTAAGCTGAATCGAGAAAAACGGTATAATTCATCAAACAGTTTTTATGTAAGCTTGATCGAGAGAAAAAGTTTTATTCACCAAACAGAACCTTTGAAAAGACCAAAGATTGTGTTTAGTTTGATGGCACACTAATTAAAGCACACCAACATAACATATTTGGACCCTAAATTATCACTTAACTTTGATAACGGGATTGATAAGATAGATGATTATGCAGTTGCAATAGGATTATCGATGTTGAGTTTGGTTTTTTCCATTGCCTTCATGGCCTCAAACCTCGGCTCCTTCTCCTGAAACTTGACCTTTATGTAGTGGTTCATGTAATCACTCTTATGTTTTACAAATACTCGTCTCTCATATGTACTCATGCGTGTATGTGTATGTGTATGTGTATGTGTATGTGTATGTGTATGTGTATGTGTATGTGTATGTGTATGTATGTACTTAGGTGGTGAACCATAGCATTTCTCATGAATTTTTGAACACCGTGGAGAGGCTGACAAAGGCACATTACAAGGCAAGCTTGGAGCCAAAATTCGAGGAGATGGTTGAGACCAAAGGCCTTGTGACTACTCAATTTGAGGTCAACTATTAGGGTTTGGTCCATTTCGGTTTGTGTTATTAGCTTGGGAACGTTGTCACTTGCCTTGAGTCCTTAACCGGTGTCTATTTCACCGCTTTGTTGAGGGAAGCGGTATTTGTTTTGTCTTGGATGCAACCGTTTGGTGTTTGTTTGTGTGTGTGTTTGTTTGTTTGTGTGTTTTCGTGTCCGGTTGCATCCACAGTTTTGTCGCAAGACCCCACTTGCCTTGCGGATAGCACTTGTCCTCTAAGTGTTATCGCGTGAGTTGAAAGGGCGTAGGGTGCGCTAATAACCGCTCGGCTAGTTTAGTAGTTAGTTTGTGCTTACTCGAAGGCGAGTAAGGGTTAAGTGTGGGGGAGTTGATAAGTGTAGTTTGTAGTGCCTAATTTGTTGTGTATTGGTCCCATTTTCCTTGTGGAATCGCTCCTCGGAAGCGATTTATGGGCTACTTATGCTTCCTCTAGTTCGTTAATGGTTCCCGAGACCATTCATGAAGAATTGGAACGATTCCGACTCGTTTCATACACTTTTTGGAGCCAACGAAGTGAAGGAACGATCGCTCGATGCCTTGGATTCGACCCCGAGACCTTAGGACCCAATCCCGAGCCCCTAGGACTCGATCCCGAGCCCCGAGAATCGATGAGAAACCCATGAGAAGCAAGGAGGGACCTTAAAGATCATATTGGAGGCCTACAAGACCCATCCCCGTCGGGAAGGACCTCATCCCGTCCGGGAAGGGGTGCACAAATTGAACAGCGCCTGTTTTGGGGTCGTCCCCGACGGGACCATTTCGTCCCCGATGGGACCATTTCGTCCCGGACGGGACCATTTCATCCCGGACGGGATGGGGTGTGCTATAGCCGCGTGATTTTCCTTTCCTCTCCTTCACTCTTGTAACCCTATAAATACCCCCCTCTTGTAATCTTATGTTATGTTCTTCATTACCCACTAAACCCTAGACTACTTTAGCATAGATTAACATAGATTAGAGTAGATTAGTCGTTAATTAGTCCTTAATCTAGTTAGCTAATCTTGTATTAAGGGATCTCTTGAAGAATCCATCCAATCTTGACAACATTGGTGGATGTTTTAGGTGTTCTTTATATACAAGTTCTCATCTTTTCATTCTCTTGTTAGTTGGTATAATCTTCTCATCCTTTTACTCTTAATCTTTGTTTATGTTATTCAAGTTTCAATCTTTAACTCTTGTTTATTGTTTTGTTCATCATCCTTGTTAGTTTTACATATGTATGCTCTTGTTCTTGTTTTGGTTTCTCTTGTTAGTGTTAGTTTTAGTTTAGTTATGTTTGAGTAGACTCTTGCTAGGTTTAGTAGGGAGATTAGGTGTGATTAGGGATGATTAGGGTGAGATGGGTGGTACTAGATGTTGTTTTTGTTGTTTCCCATATACCTTGCACTCCACATGTTTGATGAAATGCTTGTGAGACTTGAGACGATCAATCCTTGTTTTTCTTGTCTCTTCTCTTGTATGTGTGAGTTTGATTGTAGGTTTGGTTTCCTCATTAGTAGCGGGAGCGTGGTGAGGATGACCCCTAGGCCGTTTAAGTAGCGAGAGCCCGGACGTGACCTAGGCTACGAAAGTACGCTAGTAACCCCGTTTTCCCCCTTTTTATGCCCTTGGCATCCATGAACCCGACCTAGCCCTAGTTTCTTCCTATCGATTTATTAGCTTCCTTTTGTCTTTAGTTATTCGTTTAGCCTTGTTAGTTCGTATTTTAGACATTAGCTTAGTCTTTAGTCTATCCCTTAGATTAGTTTGTCTTGAACCTAATCTTTGACCGTAGCACACCTTAGTCCGACACCCCGTCCCTGTGGATCGACCCGACTTGCCCTAGCTACCTAGTTAGGTTCGTTGGTTATTATTTGATCGGCGAGATCCACGACAAATCCTACCCATCAATTTGGCGCCGTTGGCGGGGACGGCGTAGTTTAGACTTTTGTGTGCTTCGTTTTGGACTTTGTTCTTGATTTTTGTGTTTTCTTCTCCTTGTGCATCTCCGTTCTAATTCTTGTGTGCTATTCTCCCTTCCTAGTGCCTCAAAAGCACTAGGCTACTAACGTTTGCTCAAGTGCTTCTAGTTCATCCTAGGTATCAAAGCAACGTTATGGAAATAACACGTCCTAGCTTCCATCAATCGTCACGGGACAACTATGGGGCAAGTCCCAAAATTTCACCAACCGTATCAACCTCATCAACAATCTTACGAACGCCCTCCATATGGTTACCATGAAAGTTGTCAAGGATCATTCCAACATCCTAACAACTACCAAATACCCCCACATGACCCACAACCAAAAACCCCCAACTTTGAGACTTGTCAAATGATGATTCAATTGCTAAAGGGTCAACAAGAGGCGATAACTCTAATGCAAAAGAGTCAACAAGAGATGATGATTCAATTACAAGGGATTAGGGAGGAGTTTAGGGCCCAAAAAGCGGTGCAAGATGCTCGAATCGATGCACTCATGGCTCGCACCACGATGTCGGCCACTCGAACTCCACAAATTGTTGGGGAAGGTTCATTTGGGCAACAAGGTCGGGTGTCTCCACAAGAAAGTCATCCCGATCATGAAGCCATGAATGAAGAAGAAAGGGTCAATCAAGAGACCATTGTTGAGTGTTGCTTGGATGGTGAAGATATGGGAAGAATGGAGGAAGTTGAAGCTTCAAGGGTCGACAATGCGGAGGGGTGTGAACATGATTCTCAAGGTAACTCTTGGGGAGCCGATGTATTGGCTATCAAATTGGATTTGTACGATTTTCTTCGTGATGAACCGGATCTTGACAATCCAAAGCCAAGTGAAGACATACCTCCTCTAGGCCATGTAGACAAGGTGAGTGAAAAGGAACGCAATACTTGGGAAAAAGAGGTAGATGCCTTAGAACTCGCCTTGAATGGGAAATTGGAGGAGCCTAAAGCCTCCAATGAAGAAAACTTGATGCCTTCACCTCTTTTATCGCACTCGATTCCAAGTCCCTTGTCTTGTGAGACGGTTGATGAAGAGGATCCTTGTCGGGCGGTGGAAGAGAACTCTACTATCGACCCCGTAGAAGAAGCAACCCCCTTAGGGTGTGATCTCCCAACTCATAATGCCGAGCTTGACTCTAGACCATACCTACCGGATGGTCATAAGAGTCGTTGCTATCATGGTTTGGAAGACCCGGAAGATCACGAGAACCCCGACCATAATGAAGATGATCGCTTCTTGCCTCCGACTTGGAAGCTCTTGAAGGTAGCTAGGCTCGGCCATGTGAGCCTCAATGAAGATGTTGCTAGAGCATTTGACTTACTCCTTCGAGCTCTTGATGGCTATGAAGGTGTAGATGGTGAGAGTATCCTATTGTAAATATCTTTTTGAGCTTTTGTGTGTGTATATATGTTTGTTTGGATAGTTTGGTTTCTAGGATTGTTAGTGGTTTTGTGAAATTCTTGTGATTTGGTATTTTGATGAGCGATGTGAGGGAGGGATTTTGATGAATGTGTTTGAGCTTACTTGTAGGTGTGAAGTGAAGATGAATCTTAGAGAGGAGTGGTTGTTGATAGAGCCTGGATTGTAAGCATGGGGGCCGGTTTTTGAAGCTTTGAACAAGCTTTTGGGGTCATAGAGGGTTTGAGAACTCTTCCCGGCTGAGAAGAGAGCATCCCAACCGGGAAGGATGTCATCCCGATCGGGATGAGTGTACCAAAAATTGGGTTTTCTGGAGTGTCATCCCGACCGGGACGGGAGCTTCCCGACCGGGACGAGTGTGTCATCCCGACCGGGACCATCCATCCCGACCGGGATGAGGCCGTGCTCCTTCTCTTGGCCTTTTCTTTGTCATTCGAGCCCACCTAACCATTTTATACCCCCTCCCAACCTCCCTACCTATCCTTGCCCTTATCATATGACCCCTACACTTCATATACACATATTTACGTTATTTTCTCTTCACTTTGCACCGACTTTCACATCAAAACCCACCTCCTTATACCTTTATGCTCCAACCATGGAACCATATCGTGATTGGAGGAGAATAGCAAAGACGACGATTAGCTATGTGCCATTATCGACCTATGAGACGATGGAGCGAGTGAGTTGCTAACCGCATAATCTTGACAACATTGGTGGATGTTTTGGGTGTTCTTTATATACAAGTTCTCATCTTTTCATTCTCTTGTTAGTTGGTATAATCTTCTCATCCTTTTACTCTTAATCTTGGTTTATGTTATTCAAGTTTCAATCTTTAACTCTTGTTTATTGTTTTGTTCATCATCCTTGTTAGTTTTACATATGTATGCTCTTGTTCTTGTTTTGGTTTCTCTTGTTAGTGTTAGTTTTAGTTTAGTTATGTTTGAGTAGACTCTTGCTAGGGTTAGTAGGGAGATTGGGTGTGATTAGGGATGATTAGGGTGATATGGGTGGTACTAGATGTTGTTTTTGTTGTTTCCCATTTACCTTGCACTCCACATGTTTGATGAAATGCTTGTGAGACTTGAGACGATCAATCCTTGTTTTTCTTGCCTCTTCTCTTGTATGTGTGAGTTTGGTTGTAGGTTTGGTTTCCTCATTAGTAGAGGGAGCGTGGTGAGAATGACCCCTAGGCCGTTTAAGTAGCGAGAGCCCGAACGTGACCTAGGCTACGAAAGCACGCTAGTAACCCCGTTTTTCCCCTTTTTATGCCCTTGACATCCATGAACCCGACCTAGCCCTAGTTTCTTCCTATCGATTTATTAGCTTCCTTTTGTCTTTAGTTATTCGTTTAGCCTTGTTAGTTCGTATTTTAGACCTTAGCTTAGTCTTTAGTCTATCCCTTAGATTAGTTTGTCTTGAACCTAGTCTTTGACCGTAGCACACCTTAGTCCGACACCCCGTCCCTGTGGATCGACCTGACTTGCCCTAGCTACCCAGTTAGGTTCGTTGGTTATTATTTGATTGGCGGGATCCACGACAAATCCTACCCATCAATTTTTGGCGCCGTTGCCGGGGACGGCGTAGTTTAGACTTTTGTGTGCTTAGTTTTGGACTTTGTTCTTGATTTTTGTGTTTTCTTCTCCTTGTGCATCTCCGTTCTAATTCTTGTGTGCTATTCTCCCTTCCTAGTGCCTCAAAAGCACTAGGCTACTAACGTTTGCTCAAGTGCTTCTAGTTCATCCTAGGTATCAAAGCAACGTTATGGAAATGGCACGTCCTAGCTTCCATCAATCGTCACGGGACAACTATGGGGCAAATTGCCAAGTCCCAAAATTTCACCAATCGTATCAACCTCATCAACAATCTTACGAATTTGTGTCGAGTGCGAATGATGTCGGGATAAGAAAACCCGAATATACAAGGGTATTGCACCCAGCGTTCCCGGTCGCTTATCCCGACACCCCTAGTACTTGATTATTGAAGCAAGTCAACTTAAACACTAGTTTTTTTTACTTTTATCCGCATTGTCATCAAACGCATATTTCATCAATTTTCAAAACTATTTTCAAAACGAGTACTTTTTTTCAATTAGGGTCGAAACCCGTTGACGCGGATCCGACATCACATAATCCCTAGGGATTCGTTACGATGTCGGGAAGCCGAGAGAATCAAGTCTCTCAATTCATGTAAAGTGTCAATCTATTAGATGCGATACCAATTCAATAATTGGATGTCGAATCTAAACGATTTAGTCAAATAATTTAGCTAATACGATTTTCCGTTGATGCTTAAAATAGATGTCATTAATTTGATAAGAATGCGACACTATAAACGCGGAGGAAAATTTATATCGTTTTAGTTAACTTAAACGACTAATAGCAATTTTTTAGTTCCGCTCTAATATTCGATATCGATTCAATAATCGAACGTCGAATATGACGAGTATGATACATATGAATCGAGCATAAATCTTATAATATTTATGCCCGGTTCAACAAAGTCATCAAATTATCAAAATCAAAAGGCAATTTCGAAATCAATAACAAATTGCAAAGCGAACCTTGGTTCGTACAGGGGGCACTCGATCGAGTGGCACCCCAAAAACGAGACAGAATGCTATTGTGACAACCACTCGATCGAGTCTCGCAATGACTTGGTCGAGTGGTCGGGCACTCGGTCGAGTTCCTTCATAACTCGATCGAGTGACGTCATGAAATCCGGGACAGAAGCTTTTCAGAGGCCCACTCGGTCGAGTCCCTCAATGACTCGGTCGAGTGACCCTTTATCACGTCAAACCGTGAGTCTTATAGTGTCATTCAAGTCTTGTTATTACATTTTTTTTATGACTTAGGTCAACACGTGTCAAATCAATCACGTGAAACATTACTTTTCAAAAACCGTGCATCATCTTATTTACGTCTTTCCATCATTCGCAAACCGTTATTATTGTTATACCGTTATTAACAAGTTTGTTATTTTCTTGTTGATTTATTTTCATTGTTTATTTTATTGTACTAAAATGAACTCGCATGCTAAATTTAACTTCAACGTTAAAATTAGTTGCATTAAATCGACATAGAAACCCATTCCATTTTTCGCATGTCTAGGGAACATATTGTTTGCATAACATTTTCACCGAACTACTAACACGCGTATTAGAACGTCATTCGATATCTTAGTAGAGGCCGCTAATGTGCGGGCGGGGTTGGGTGTTCTTTGTGAACTTTCCAACACGTACCCTCACCCCTTACTCAGAACCTCGGTTTCCGGATGCCCGAAACCGTTGGCGCACGAGAGTCATTCAATACACGATAACCGGTAGTGACGGTATCGGTATCGCAATGCAAAGGGACGAGCCCAATAAACTCTGACATCGGAAATTGGCCATACTTTGTGCATGGCCCACTACGACATAGAGTGGGTTCGAACGGGCCCGAACTCCCACAAAGTTCGGTGGCGACTCCTCTTTGATTTAAATTTCAATTCGATCCATCTCATATGGAGACTAATTCGCCTCCCCAAACCCGCGCGTGGCCGCGTCGGGGTGGACCTATGTCATGTCCACACTAAGTCGAATTTTATTTAGGTAGATAGTATATGACTTCGGAAAAAATTACGTAGTTTTTTTTCCGATTAATAAATTATTTGTAAGACATTGTTTTAAATTTGGGCCCTTATATTGTTGGGGCCCCGGTTCTGAAAACCTAATTGAATATCTCACGGGCCAGCTCTGATCCTTGGTCTTCTCAAAGGTTCTGTTTGGTGAACAAAATTGTTTCTCTCGATCAAACTTATGTAAAAATTGTTTGGTGAATTATACCGCGCGCTTTTCTCGATTCAGCTTATGTAAAAAGAAACTAGGAAACATGTGGATTATCAACTGTCCCAACTGGGTAAGGGTAAGGCCAAGGCTAAGGCCAATTATTTTGAGGTATACTTGTCTCACATACACCAATTAGCCCATCTTCACTTTATTTGGACTTTAGTTGATGGATGATTCATTTTGTGAACAAGGAGCCCGACATAATGAATTGATCATGAATACGAATACGGTAATCCACTCTATGAGTAAGGATTTCAACTTCACTTCACTTGTCAGTTGTCACACCGCATCTTAAAACGCAGATTATTTCATCTTAATTATTTCGCTTTAGAAGCCCTCTAATTTTAATTCAACAAAGGCCCAAAATGGTTAACTAAATTATTTCATTTGTATATTTTTGTTACGATAATTGTTTTGTTAAATGAAACTTAAAAGTTTTTACTTTAAACGGTAAAATATCACATTAATATAATGGATGAAATATATATTATAATAATTAGAAGATTCTTTACTTGATTTTCTATATTATTTATGATATATTCTTTCATCGAGTTTTGATGAAACAGACCAACCTTATCACTCGAAAAAAGTATCAAATATATATATACAAAGTATCATAATTTTTTTGATGTGGTATGATTTTACTTAAGTTTATAATCTTAGGATTTTTTTTAAGACTCAAAAGATTGTTGGTTGATAACTAAGAACAAATGATTGTTCTTATTAATATAGAATTTCAATCACTTTATCATTATTTATCGATGTGGAATAATATACTTAAGTTTATAATCTTAGGAGCTTTTTTAAGACTCAAAAGATTGTGGATCGATATCTAAAAATGAATGATTGTTCTTATTTATAATATAAAATTTCAATCATTTCATCATAATTGCTCTTAAGCTTTTTTAAAAACTCAAAAGATTGTTAGTTGATATCTAAGAACGTATTCTCTTAATCATAGGAGCTTTTTTAAGACTCAAATAAAAGATGGTTAGTTGATCTCTATGAAAGAATGATTGTTTTTTTGGAAAATCCATTGATTCTCATTCATTTATTGTATTGTTCTTATTTATATTATAAAATTTCATTATTTCATCATAATTTTTCGATATAGGATAATCTTTACTTAAGTGTATAAATTTTGGAGTTTTTTTAAAACTCAAAAGATTTTTAGTTGATACTGTAACAATGAATGGATGATTGCTATTAAACTTTTTTTTAAGACTCAAAATATAGTTGATTGATATCTAAGAATGAATGATTGCTCTTATTTATAATATAAAATTTCACTGCATCATAATTTTTTGATGTGGATAATTTTTAATTAACTTTATAATCTTAGGTGATTTTTTTAACACCCAGAAGATTTTGTTGATATCAAAAAAGAATGATTGTTCTTATTTATAATAAGAAATTTCATCACCTCATCACAATTTTTCGATGTGTGATATGCACTATTTTTTACTAAGTTTATCATCTTGCTCAAAAGATTGTTTGTTGATATATAAGAACAAATAAAGACCAGCCCAAGAGCTACCTTAACCCCTGAAGCTAACATCAAAGATAGGTCCATATTCATTAAAAGCCGGGGTTGAAACATGTTTTGAAACTAAGACTCCTGCCGCCCGTGGAAAAGAATTCCTTTATTCTTCCTGAGCGGGTGGAATACATGCACGTCCCAAAAGGATGGGTGTTTGCCTTTGTGAACTAATCGAGACCGAAATTGGAAAAAGAGTTTCTCTTATTTATAATCACATGAGTAATATAGAATATCATCACCATATTATAATTTTTCGATAAGAATTTTTTTACTTAAGTTTATAATCTTATTAGCTTTATTTAAGACTCAAAAGATTGTTGATTGATATATCTAAAACCGAACGAATGATTACTTTAATTTATATAGAATTTCATCACCTCATCATGAACTTTCGATGTGAGATGATTTCATTTAAGTTTATAATGATGATTTTGTTTAAGTTTATAATTTTATAAATTTTGTAAGATTCAAAAGATTGTTGGTTGATATCTAAGAACGAATTATTGTTCTTATTTATATAAAACTAGTTAGAAAGCCCGTGCGATGCACGGGCCGATTTTCAGTGACAATGATAATGACACCAAATTAGAGGATTGCATAAATTTGTGAGACTCCGCAACAGTAGAAAGTAAATCGAAGGTAAGAGAATGTCTAATAGTAAAAAAAATATTATCCTACGTTAATTTGTTTTTTGGGAGATCATATATGCGGCAAACGTCAAATTAAATAATACTACGCGTGTATTGTATTTAAAACTCGTAATATCTCTCTTTAAGACAATACCCAGTAAATATTTGGGTTGATAGTTGATATCTAAGAACCAATAATGACTTCAATTTATAATCATAGGATCATCCCCTTATGATGATCTTTCAATGTGATACAATAATACTTTTTTTTAAGACTCGAAAGTGTGAAATAATTTTACTTAATTGTCTTAAGAATTTTTTTTAAGACCCAAAAGAGTTTGTTTTTCAATCTAAGTTATTAAGGATGAACGATTACTCTTATTTATATAATAGAATTCGATCACCTTATTGCGGAGTATACTTTTGGACAAATGATTATATAAAACGAATGATTTCTCTTATTTATGATATCTCATCATAATTTTTCGATATGTGATAATTCTACTTAAATTTATAGTTTTAAGAACTATTTTTAGGACTTAAAATATTTCTGATTGATATCTAAAGACGACAATGATTACTTTTATTTACTCCGTATATAATAGAATTTCATCACTTTTTTTTGTAATTTTTCGATGTGGGATAATTTTTACTTCAATTTATAGCCTTAAGAGAAGTATTATAAGATTCAAAAGATTTTTTTTATTAATATCTAAAAACGAATAATTTTTCTTATTGATGATGTAGAATTTCATTACTTCATCATAGTTTTTTTCAACGTGGAATAATTTTTACTTAAATTTATAGTTTTAAAAAGTTCTTTTAGGACTAAAACGATTTTTCGTTTATATCTAAAGATTAATGATTGCTTTTACTCCGTATTTATATAATAGAATTTCATCACCTTATTATAACTTTTCGATGTGGATAATTTTTACTTAAATTTATAGTTTTAAAAAGTTCTTTTAGGACTCAAACGATTTTTCGTTGATATCTAAAGATTAATGATTGCTTTTACTCCGTATTTATATGATAGAATTTCATCACCTTATTATAATTTTTCGATGTGGATAATTTTACTTAAATTTATAGTTTTAAGAGCTTTTATAAGACAATTTTTTTTGTCAATATCTAAAAACGAATGATGTCTATTATTTTTTATATAGAATTTCATCACCTCATCATAATTTTTCGATATGCGATAATTCTACTTAGTTTATAGTCTTAAAAACTCTTTTTAGAACTCAGAGTTTTGGTTAATATATAGACACGAATGATTTCTCTTTTCCATCAGCTTACGGACCTAAAAGCATTTTTAAGACTCAATTATTTTAGCTGATATCCAAGGACAAATGATTAATATTTATAATATAGAATTTCATCAACTCATCATAATTTTTTCGATGTGAGACAATGTTAGAATAATTATAATAATAAAAGAGTTTGTTTTTATACCTAACTTAAGAATGGACGATTATTCTTATTTATAGAGTAATAAAATTCGATCAGCTTATTATAATTTTTTAATGTGGGATAACCTTACCTAAGTTTATAGTCTAAGTACTTTTGTAAGACTCAAAAAACTTTTTTTTGATATCCAAGAACGAATAATTTTATTTATAATATTAAATTTCATCACCTCATAATTTTTCGATATAGAATAAAAATTGACTTGAGTGTAGATATAGTCTTGAGAATTCTTAAGAGATTTTTAAGACTCAATTGAGTTTTGGAAGATAACTAATAATAAATGATTAGTCATATTTAAATTACTTTTATTTGTATAATAGAAGTCATCGTCTTATTGTAGAATTAATTACTATTATTTCTTATTTATAATATTAGTCATCTTATTTTAATTGTTTCAATGTGGGATAATTTTAAGTTCGTAGTCTTATTAAGAGCTTTTTAAGACTCAAATTTTTTTTGGTCGATATTCAAAAATAATGATTACTCTTATTTATATTACAGTATAAAATTTCATACTCTCATCATAATTTTTCGAAGTGTATAATTACTTAAGGTTATAATTTTAAGAGTTTTTTATTACTCAAAAGATCTTTGGTGGATATCTAAGGACAGATAATTACTACTAATATTTATAATATATAATTTCATCACCTTATTATAATTTGTCGACGTGGGATAACTTTAATATATCTTTATAGGTAATAAATTCATCACTTTTTTGAGCAAATAATACGGAGTATGAAACAAATAATATAAAATTTATACTCTAATGAAAGCATTTTCTACCACGAATCTAACTAATTCATTTTTATAATTTTATTTACGATAACTTTTTGTCAAACAAAATTTAAAGATTTTTAGATGAAAATTATAAAACATCACATTAATATAATAGATTAAATATATTTGTAATAGTTAAAAGATTATCTATTTGATTTTTTTTATTAATGATACTTTCCTAAATTGAGTTTTGATGCAACGGACCAATCATATCGCTCGAAAACTTCCTCCTTTATATATATATATAGAGGGAGGATCAGGGGAGTTAGCAACTCTTGGAGAGTTGCTTAGTGTTGATCCCCTCTATCCATTCATCATAATATGGATGGTGGATGGATGGAGTTCAATTATTAAAAAAAAAGGAGACAATGAACTGACATAGCAGCAGTGGAGAGAGGGAAACATCCCCTCACCCAAATCAATCCCTACATTACTTCCCTCATACACTTCCCAATCCCCTCATTTTCAATTCATTTCTCAACTCAATTCATCTCTCTCTAACTGATGGTGGGATTTGCCGTGGGTCCTACCGATCAATAAATAACCGACTATTCCTAGTGGGTAGCTAGGGCAAGTAGGGTCGATATCCACGGAGACGGTATTGTAGTGTCTAGACTAGGTCCACTCATAAACAAGGCTAAGTCACACAAACAAACACAAAGAAGACATTAATTGGCAACTATGGTGGTGGAAGAGATAAGACTAGGCTAACAATGAACTAGGCTAAAACAATGCTAAAATGGTATAACTAATGATCAAACAAACTAGTAAAGTAAAAGAAACGATGACTAACTAAGAAGTTGAAATCAAATATGAAAGGAAGTGGGGTAGGTCGGGTTCATAAGTGTAGTAGGGTAATTGGGGTGGTCAAGGGTGTAGGTGTCTCCTAGTTGCTAGAGTCGGTCCGGGCTCTCGCTACGTAGACCAACGCCGAGGTAAGTTCGCGCTCTCGCGTCTAAGACTAACCTCAACACAACCACAAAATAGACAAACAATGAGAAGATGAGCACAAGTATGGGGAGCATTGGCCACTACTACTCACACAAGCAAATCAACAAACACATAGAGTGCCCATTATGTGACTAACAACAAAAGAGTCACCTTTACCCCTAATCAAACCCTAATCATCCATAATCTAGCCTTAATCCCCCTACTAACCCCACAAGGAGACTACTCACTCATTATCAAGAACAAACTAACAATAATAAGAGAAAACAACATGAAAAACCAAACATCCATTATGAACAATAAGAACAATGACAAGAACAATATAAAAAGATTGAAACTAGATTGAATAAACAAAAATAAGAGTAGAGAAGATTATACCAACAACCAAATGAAGAAAAAGATGTAAACTTGCATAAACAAGAACCCAAATCAACTCCAAGGATGTCAAGCTTGGAGAAATCTTCAAGAACCCACTTAATACAAGATTATCTAAACTAGATTAAACCAAGATTAACTAAAGATTAACTAGAGATTAAAAGAGATTAATTAGGGTTTTGAATTCTTAAGAGAGGCCTAAAACAATCTAGGGTAAAGTATTGTCCTTAAAACATTACAAAGGAGAAGTATTTATAGGGTTACAAGAATGAAGGAGGAAGAAAAGAAGAGGTGCGGCTACAGCGATCTCGTCCCGCCCGGGACAGATTGGTCCCGCCCGGGACGGAGCCAAAAAAGAACCTATGCTAAATGCGCACCTCATCCCGGACGGGATGAGTTCCTTCCCGTCGGGGATGAGTCTTGTAGGCCTCCAATATGATCTTTAAGGTTCCTCCTTGCTTCACATGGACTTCTCATCGACTCTCGGGTCTCGGGATCGAGTCTAAGGGGCTCGGGATCGAGTCCCAAGGTATCGAGTGATTGTTCCTCCGCTTCGTTGGCTCCAAAAAGTGTATGTATTGAGTCAGAATCGCTCCAACTCTTCATGAATGGTCTCGGGAACCTGAAACGAGCTAGAGGAAGCATAAGTAGCCCATGAACCGCTCCCAAGGAGCGATTCCGCAAGGAAATGGGACCAAAACACAGCAAATTAGGCACTACAAACTACACTTATCACTAACAAAACCCCAACAAATAATCACCATTAATAACTCCGACCACACCATTAATAACTCCGACCATACTCCGTCAACTACTCCGACCATACTGCGTTTTTAACCCAACATACTCCGTCAGTAACTTCGATCATTATACGAAGGTATCTTCATCTTCATCTTCATCTTCATCTTCATCTTCATGCTTCTTTTTCTTCATCATCTTCATCTTCATATTCATCTTCATCTTCATCTTCATCTTCATGTTTCTTTTTCTTCATCGTCTTCATATTCATCTTCATCTTCATGCTTCTTTTTATTTTTCATATCTTTTTTTTTTGTATTTATAAAATTATTTATCTTTATTATTTACAAAAAAAGAACAACTTCATCTTTAAGATGAAATTTGAAGATGAAGTTGTTCTTTTTTTGTGGGATGAATGAATATTGAAGATGAAGATGAACAAGTTATTTAGTGCGTAATGTTCTTACAGAATTGCAAGACCACACACTTTCAGTTGTACAGTCACACTCATTATGTTGTAGAATCACGCAGCTGTACACTAATTGTAGTCACATATTCAGTTGTATAGTCACACTCATTATGATGTATAGTCACACTCTTTATGTTATAGAATCACTCAGCTGTAGAATACCTTAACAATCATTTCATCTTCATGCTTTTTTTACTTTTCATACTTTTTTTTTGTATTTATAAAATTATTCATCTTCATTATCCAAAAAAAATGAAGATTAAATATGGATTAAAATGAAGGTTGAATATGAATGAATGAAGATTGAATATTTAATGAATGTTATAATTTGTATAGTCACACGGTTGAAGCTGTAGACTACCACGTTATAACATATTAAGTGTGACTGTTGATAAGCTAGTCGTATACCTATCAAAGATAACCAACTTAGGTCTAACTAAAAATATAGCTAGGGAAGTCAGGTCGAATCCACAAGGAGACAAATAAATTCTACTTGCAATTAAAGTCTATCTAAGTAACTAAATTGGGGGTTTTGTTTGTTTGTTTTAACTAATCTAAAAGTAGTGAAGGAAAGAGAATTAAAGGAGAAGAATAACTAAACTAAATAGAATGAATTAGGACGAATTAATATATGGAGAGAAAACTAGGATTGTCGGTTCACTACGAATTTCTTATGGTCACGGTCTAAGTCACAGGTCTGTCGCAGATATTGGTCTAAGGGGTATTGAAAAGGTCCTTCCGGTCCGCTATTCACCCTAGCATGCGTCTAAAGGCTTCCGATCTTATTAGGGCAAACTAATGTGTTGTAGCAGGTCTAACTTTTACCAGGCTTCCGATCTGATCTTAGGTTCAAGTTTACCAGATTCAATTAATCAATCATGCGCATTAACTGACTAATCGCGATTATATGCTACAATTGACAACTCAAACGCAATATCGTAGACAGATCTATAAACTAATTAGCAATCATATTCAATTCATGGATCCCCTAAATCCTAGCAAGGGAAATTAGCTACTCATAATTAAATCAAGAATGACAATATTAATAAAAGATTTTACTAGATTAAACATGACGAATAATAATAAAATTACGACAAGCATAAAACAAAGATTAAGAATAAGTAAATATGAAGAAGAACAATCAAGAACGAGGAAGAAGGAAGAAAGATTAGATAAAATTACCAAAAGGAATGAAGGCGATTAGAATGTTGCAATCTTACAATAACCGAGTTTTAAAGGAAGAAATTAAACTAGAAGTAATTCTAAGAGAATAAGGAGAAGAAATCTAAATAAGAGTCTAAGGAGAAGCAAAAGAGAATAAGGGAGAAGTTGAGAGATGTTAAGAAGTGATTTCTAATGTGGCTCCCAAAGCCCTATTTATACAAATTGGATGGGTTAAAAACTGTTTAGGAAACTCTGATCTTGCGTTTAGGAAATTCCTTGCTGATCACGAAATCTGCCCGCAGTCCAGGAAATAGTCGGCCGACTATTGTAATAGTCGGTCGACTAATCATTCATCAACTTGATCTCTGCAGCTCCAGAATAGTCGGCCGACTATTGTAATAGTCGGTCGACTATCGTCATGGTCGGCCGACTATTCTGATAGTCGGTCGACTATTGCCCGTTTCAGCGAACAACAATCTTTCCGGCTTCGTTTTGGCGCGGTTTTGGTTCGTTTTATCTCCTTTGTCTTCTGTTCCTGCAAAAGGACAATACACACTACAAAGTAGCCAATTCGGGGCAAAATAATAGTTTTCACTATTCAATAAACACGAGAATGCGCGTAATAAGAGCATAAAAAGTGTATATAAAATACGCGCATCAAATCTCCCCAAACCAAACCCTTGCTTGTCCCCAAGCAAGCACAAAACTTTAACCCAATCCTAATGGAATGTATATAACTCATAGCGGAATATGCTTCAAAGTTACCCAAACCAATGTGACGATTAAAATCAATGTACACAACCACACACAACAAGCTTGACCAATGACAACAATACTGAACCTTCAACCTTGCAAGACTCGTCCATGTCGGACTCTCACGGATCGCTCATCACACAAAAGGGGTGATATTGTGAGTTTTTATGTAAAAATGGAAAAACAAAGCACTCACCTAAACTGCGACCTACAAGAACATGCATGCAATCTAACATGAAATTAATCTCTAATAACCGTACATACGCATTCTATCGGGAAAAGACACGTGCCAAGGACTTACATATGGTATAAAGTGAGGCTAATCGGGTAAGAAGGGGCAAAACGATATGGATATGTGGAGTTAAAAGCCAAGCTAGTATTCCTTACACCCATCAATAATAAAAATCTCGTTCTCACCAAACTCCAGTCGAAGAAATCGGACATAGCAAAAAAACGCCTTATCAAAAACGCTTCCCACTAATAACTATGAAATTAGAGAGATCAATTCTTTTCTCATAGCAAAAACACATTCTTCTTCTAGTTTCACTTCATTCATTTTTTTCTTCTTCCTTTCTTTTCTTTTCTTCTTTTTTTCCATTCAATTTTTTCTTTCATTGAATTTTTTTCTTTTCACTTTTTTCTCAATTCATTTTTTTCCAATTCCCTTTTTTTTCAATCATCATGGTACCAAAATTAACCCAAAAAAAAAAAACAATTCCGTCTAATTCATCTACTAGCTTGACTAGGGTAGGCAAATTATGGCATGTAGTTAATAAACGGGTCAAACAGGTCAATTTGGCTATGTGAGGCTCATGGGAATTAGATAAAAGAAAGGATTTGCCTTTTTTGCACATGTCAAAACCACGAGTCAAAAACGTACAGGTACCTAAGAGACGAATGTCATGCTTATGCAATTTGATGTTACATGTCTCATAAGGAGTACTACTCTCAACCTAAATGAAACTGATCATGGATGTCATCAGTTTAAGGCTCTAATTCCTTACAAATCTTAGTAGTTTGCCAACAATGAGTGAAGTTTATTCGTTCAGTAAAGTCAATCAATGACAAGAGAATGATGCATGTAATTATATACAAAAACGATAACGATGCAAGGCATAAGCAAGCTAATGAAGACATAAAAGCAATATCATCATCATTATATAACCATTCCGACTCGACTATATGCAAAAACATATTTTTGGGTTTTTTTTGATTTTTTTTTTATGCATGCGGAAATGCAAGAAATATGCAGATGGATGAAAACAGACAGATGCATACCCTCCCCAAACCAAATCACACAATGCCCTCATTGTGTACAGCAAACAATAAGAGGCAACAATAAATACGGGGAAAGAGTGCAAAACGATGGAAGTGCAAAAAGAAAAAGAAGAACTACTTACAAGATGTATATACAAATGGAGACCTCCCCAAACCGTCCTAATCGGAGCTCTCGTCACCGCTCTCCTCCTGACTGCCACCATCGTTAGCTCCATCGTCGTCATCTCCCTCCCCGTCATCTCCTTCTCCATCATTTCTCTCCGCATTCCCGGCATTGTTACCATAGCCTCCCTCGGGATAGGTGTAGTAAGTCGGGTGCCAAGCTGTAGGAGAAATTAGGCCGACCTGCACTCCATTGTTGTACCAATGAAAATCGGAAAGTGCCTGATTTAGTTGCACCGTGGCCATCCGGTGACATAACTCGTTAAGCATTCCCGGGACCGCCGCTTGGTCGAGCACCGCCGGTGTAACATACGGTGGAGGAGGCACAAAGTGAGCAGGAAAAGCAGGCACATTAGAATAATCAGTATGTGGAAATGCATAAGGAGGCCGTGGTGGGCCCGAAGGTCCAGCCGCAAAAAGATGGTGTATGTGAAGCACGGCTGGTCGATCGGCTACCACCTCCTCGAGATTGTCGAGAAGGTCGAGATGGTTCACCCGTCTCGGGTGCGAAGTGTCTGGGGGTCTGAAGATCCCTCCTAAGTGGTAGCAAATAGGAGGGATACGGTGGTGGGTCCCGTTCAGGACCAAAGGGGAGATATGGGAAGGGGGTAAGAGGTGGTAGATTGTAAGGGAGGATAACCGACTCATCCTTTGCTATGCGCCAACGCAAATCGGGACCTAGCCAATGAAGACCCCTAAGGACAGAAAAGTTCAAAAGGCGACTATTGAGTCGCTCGGCAGATGGAAGCTCGTGTCCTATAGGTTCCTCCCCGTACGGGAAGTCCGAAAATAGCCTACGACCGATGTGGGAAACGAGGCCCCCGCAATGAATGACAGAAATAAGCCCATTCCCGATATGTTGGAAATGGTGGGCAACAAGGGCGGCCACATTCATGACATATGGCCGCTCGCTATCGATGTTTAGATAGCCCGCTAAACTCTCTAACTCATCAGCATTAATATTATTCGGCTCAGTACGTCCGTAAATAGTGCACCCTATCAGACGAAGCCAGTATCGGATGGCCGGGTGGTGGACTTCGTTGCCCCGCTTACGACCCGTGTTACGATCAGTAATGCAAGACCAGATTTCATTGGCTAGACGGCGAGGGGGATGAATTGAATCCCCTTCGCTAGTAACACCTAAAAGCTGACCGAACTCGCGAACAGTCCTAGAAAAACTCGTGTTAAAGAGTCTAAAAAAAATGCAAGGTGTGTCCCTGTTCAAGTCACTAAAAAAATTGAAACTACTAAAAAACTCAAGAGTAAGACCCTTATATGTGAATTCTAGCATATAAATTAGCCCACTCATACCGGTACCATTAAGTAAGTCAACAACAGGCTGATAAATGCCTAACCTGCCCAAGAGCTCACGGTCTAGAAATCGCGTCGGTGTTACCTTAAGAGCTGCCAACTGGACAAAACGCTCCCTCTGATCAGCTGAGGCAAACTGAACGTTTGGATATTCCGGTATGCTCTCCTCGGGAAATGGAACGAGGTCTTGACTTGGCATTGACTCCCGGCTAATGTCGACTCGACGTCTTGTGCTTCCCTGGCGTTGTCTTTTTCTTGCATCCATATTGACCTGAAATAGCTAAAATCAGACTTTGGTGTATTACTCACACAAAAAACCCCAAATCAATTGAAATCAAAACCCTAATTTCATAATTGAAATTTGGGTAAAAACACTATAATGTAGATGAAACCAACAAATTTGGGTAAACAATATGAGTAATAACATAAATCCCAGAAAAACCAGGTCGAAATCTGAATTTCAAGCCTGAAAACAGATTCTGAACAGATTCAAAACAATATGTGGATGAACAGTAATCGCGGCAGAAACCCAGTAATCGAGGACAATAATCGCTCGACAGACACGATAGTCGTCCGACTATCGGAACAGCCGTCCGACTATGAGAACTGTCGCCCGACTATTCCGATAGTCGGCGACTCCGGCGAACAGCAGGAAACGCACAGCGCAGCAGTTAGACGGGAAGAAGAAAAAAGAAGAAAATTAACCCAAGAAACTTACTTGAATGGCTGGAAAGTAGTTACAATTTCAATAGAGACAAGAAAATAGCAAGGATGAAGAGATTAAAGGAGATAGTGAAGGGGAGAAGAAGATGGGTAGAGGTTGAAGATGAAGATTTGAAATGAAGAAGATGAAGGTAAGGATGGAGGTAGGTGGGAGGAGTAAGAAAAATAGGGTTTAGGAGTTATAAAAGTAACTGAAGTAAGTAAAGAAAGAAAAACTTATTTGACGGAATTTGTCAGCCAAGGTGCGTGATGTCGGAATTGTCGACCGACTATTGGAATAGTCGACCGACAAAAGGAATAGTCGGCCGACTATGAAAATAGTCGGTCGACTATTGTTGACTCATTCCAGTTTTCCGTCAGCAGCCTGTTCTCTGCAAAACTCAATTCAAACCTTTAGACCCTCGTTCTCACCCTCACAAAATCTATAATGCAGAAAATTAAATATGCTCTAACTAACTAAATGCAGGTACAAATGTTTTACAACCCGGGTTGCCTCCCGGTTAGCGCTGGTTTAAGGTCCCGCATGACCGTAGTCACCTTGCTCAGTTAGTGACTGTTTCGAGGTACAAAACCTCGACTTCTCCTCATGTCTCGTCCTTAATATGGTGATGTTGGTCATTCACCTTGAAACGATTCCTCGTAGTGGACTTCTTCTTGTCTACCTTATTACTTATGATGACGGAACAAGACTTAGAATCGTCTCGAAATACATGGTCCGGTATATAGTGTGTAGATCCTAGCATATCCCACACAACATCATCATTAAGCTCATCGCCTGCACAAGTGTCTAAACACATCAAAGTCTCGAGTGGGTCCCTACTCAGGGAACCCATACAAACATCAAAAACAGCGTCATCAATAATATCGAGAGCATAGCATGTGTCTTCAATCATAGGCTTAGCTAATGTGTTAGCCAAGTTAAAGGTCACTTTATCGTCCCCCACCTCTAGAGTCAAGCGTCCGTGCTTGACATCTATGAGGGCCCCCGCAGTATGTAGAAATGGCCTACCTAAAATTATAGGAATCTGTGTATCCTCAGCCATATCTAAAACAATGAAATCGACAGGTATAAAGAATTTACCTATCCTCACAGGGACATCCTCTAAGACTCCTAGGGGACGTTTAACTGACCTATCAGCCATCTGAAGAGTCACACTTGTGACTTTAAGCTGACCCATATTCAGTTTCTCGCAAACTGAATAGGGCATGACACTGACACTTGCACCCAAATCACATAAAGCTTTATCGATTACATGGGTGCCTATGGTGCATGGTATGGAAAAACTACCCGGGTCTTTCAGTTTGGGTGGAGACTTATTCTGAATTAGAGCACTACACTCAGCAGTAAAAGCAATAGTCTCATGTTCATTAAAGTTCCTCTTACGGGTCAGAATATCTTTCATAAATTTTGCGTAAGAGGGTACCTGGGTAATTAATTCCGTGAAGGGAACGGTTACCTGGAGATTTTTGACGACCTCCATAAACTTACTGAACTGATTCTCGATCCTCTTGTTCTTCAACCGGCTAGGAAAAGAAACTTGAATTTTGATCTGTTCAGTAGCTTTATCTTGTAGAACACCCGTTTCCACTTCAGCATCAGACGGCTTATCAGCAGCGACCGTCTCGGATCTGGATCTTGTCTCGGGAATAGTCGGCCGACTATCAGGGATAGTCGGTCGACTATTAACAATAGTCGGTCGACTATCAGGGATAGTCGGTCGACTATTTTCCTCCTCACCTGCAGTTTCTGTTAATCTGTCAATGATAGTCGGTCGACTATTTTTAATAGTCGGTCGACTATTTTTAATAGTCGGTCGACTATTATTGACCAGTTCGTCATTCACAGTAGTTTCAGCAGTTTTTAACGATACATCATCAACTATTACATCCTCCACATTAACAGAATTATCATAATTAGGCATCTTGGGCTCGTCATAAGTAAGGCCGCTTCGAAGCTGAATCGCGTTGGCCGTATCATGCTGTTTTTCCGGCTGTGACGGTAGTGTGCCTGGTTGCCTAGCAGACTGATTTGTGGCAAGCTGCGCCACCAGCGTCTCCAACATCTTGATCTGTGCATCTTTAGATTGGTCACTTTTCTGCATCTGGATCATGAGAGATTGCATCATACTCTTCAATTCCTGATATTCACTAGGAACTGGAGCCGGAGTCACAGGTGGTGGAGGAAGAATAGCAAGAGGTTGAGTTGGCGGTGGAAGAGCTAGAGGCTTTTGGAAGCCTTGTTGTTGTCCGCGATGAGGTGGAACATAAGCTTGTTGCTTCGGCTGAGGAACTGGGTTCAACACATTCTGACTCGTCCAACTGAAGTTTGGATGCTCCCTAGTCCTCTCATTGTAGTAATTAGAATAGGGATTACCTTGCTTGAAGTGTTGAAAAGCTAGAACTTGTTCCATCCCGGTCATACATTCCCCCGCGCTATGGCCTTCTATACCACATCGCTCACACATTGCCTCTTGTTTGATCATGGCATGGACAGTTTGCTGATTCGACTCGTTTCTATGAGGCGGATTCTGAATTTTGTCGAGACGGGCATGAAGATGATCAAATTGAGCCATAATCTCACTAGTTTCCGCCGCGGCTACCCGAACACTACCCCTCGGATTTCCATATTCGGCTCGATGCGTGGCCATCTCCTCGATCAATTTCCAACCCTTGTCGTCATCAACGTTGTTTTGGAAACGTCCGTTAGCTGCACCATCAAGAATAGCACGATTATCATCAAATAAACCGTTATAAAATTGATTACATAAAAACCATGGTTCAAATCCGTGGTGAGGAATAGAGCGGACTAGATCCTTAAATCTAGTCCATGTTTCATGTAGATCTTCCAATGGTCCTTGCTTAAAACTGGTTATTTGACTCCGTATCTGATTAGTGCGCTGAGGAGGGTAGTAATGCTTATAAAAAGCGAGCGCCAATGAATTCCAGTCATTGATGTTGGCTGCATCTTTGTCCAAATCTCGATACCATCTACGGGCTGGACCTGCAAGAGAAAATGGAAATAAGGCCTCCATTACTTGTTCTTGCGTTACCCCGGGAGCAACTGGAATTGAACAACAATAATCAGTGAATATTTCCATATGCTGCCCGGGGTCTTCGTTTTTATTGCCCGAGAAGGTGTTTCGCTCCACTAAATTGATATAAGCGGGACGAATCTCGAAAGAGCCGGTGGTAGGAGTCGGTAGCTTCCATCCTTTTGGGATGTTAGCCTGAGTCGGCTCGGAGTGAGTGGAAAGCTTCGGCGGCATGATCGGAACTGAGATATCTGACTCGGCGTCTGACTTGGTGCTTGAGTTGTCCTCTTCGTGGGACGAATATTCCGCTTCCAGATTAGCGAAAACTGGGTCAAGCGGATTAGATTTTTCCGCTTGACGAATTTCCCTCCAAAAACTCCGTCTAGCTCGTAAAGTCTTCTCAGGTTCGGGATCAAAAGGATGAATCTCGGACCTGTTAGACCTGGGCATACACAGAACTAAGAAGGAAAATATGATAACCGTCTCAAGGAACGTAAGTTCCCTGAGACAAAAGATAAACCAAAAAGACAAGTAAAATTAACCGTCTCCCCGGCAACGGCGCCAAAATTTGATAAGCTAGTCGTATACCTATCAAAGATAACCAACTTAGGTCTAACTAAAAATATAGCTATGGAAGTCAGGTCGAATCCACAAGGAGACAAATAAATTCTACTTGCAATTAAAGTCTATCTAAGTAACTAAATTGGGGGTTTTGTTTGTTTGTTTTAACTAATCTAAAAGTAGTGAAGGAAAGAGAATTAAAGGAGAAGAATAACTAAACTAAATAGAATGAATTAGGACGAATTAATATATGGAGAGAAAACTAGGATTGTCGGTTCACTACGAATTTCTTATGGTCACGGTCTAAGTCACAGGTCTGTCGCAGATATTGGTCTAAGGGGTATTGAAAAGGTCCTTCCGGTCCGCTATTCACCCTAGCATGCGTCTAAAGGCTTCCGATCTTATTAGGGCAAACTAATGTGTTGTAGCAGGTCTAACTTTTACCAGGCTTCCGATCTGATCTTAGGTTCAAGTTTACCAGATTCAATTAATCAATCATGCGCATTAACTGACTAATCGCGATTATATGCTACAATTGACAACTCAGACGCAATATCGTAGACAGATCTATAAACTAATTAGCAATCATATTCAATTCATGGATCCCCTAAATCCTAGCAAGGGAAATTAGCTACTCATAATTAAATCAAGAACAACAATATTAATAAAAGATTTTACTAGATTAAACATGACGAATAATAATAAAATTACGACAAGCATAAAACAAAGATTAAGAATAAGTAAATATGAAGAAGAACAATCAAGAACGAGGAAGAAGGAAGAAAGATTAGATAAAATTACCAAAAGGAATGAAGGCGATTAGAATGTTGCAATCTTACAATAACCGAGTTTTAAAGGAAGAAATTAAACTAGAAGTAATTCTAAGAGAATAAGGAGAAGAAATCTAAATAAGAATCTAAGGAGCGAGAAGCAAAAGAGAATAAGGGAGAAGTTGAGAGATGTTAAAGAAGTGATTTCTAATGTGGCTCCCAAAGCCCTATTTATACAAATTGGATGGGTTAAAAACTGTTTAGGAAACTCTTGCGTTTAGGAAATTCCTTGCTGATCACGAAATCTGCCCGCAGTCCAGGAAATAGTCGGCCGACTATTGTAATAGTCGGTCGACTAATCATTCATCAACTTGATCTCTGCAGCTCCAGAATAGTCGGCCGACTATTGTAATAGTCGGTCGACTATCGTCATGGTCGGCCGACTATTCTGATAGTCGGTCGACTATTGCCCGTTTCAGCGAACAACAATCTTTCCGGCTTCGTTTTGGCGCGGTTTTGGTTCGTTTTAGCTCCTTTGTCTTCTGTTCCTGCAAAAGGACAATACACACCACAAAGTAGCCAATTCGGGGCAAAATAATAGTTTTCACTAGAGCAGGCATTTAGGGCCGGGCCGCCGCCGCCGGCCCGAGCCGGCACGAAATTTGGCACGACCGGCCCGGCACGAGGGCAAATTCGGGCCTGGCACGGGCACGGCCCGTCGGGCCTCGGGTCGGGCCTCGGCGAAGAAAAGGCTGAAAAGCCCGTGCCAGGCACGGGCACGACGGGCCCGATCCGACACGGCCCGCTGACAGCCCGCTGACAGGCACGCGGGCTGGCCCGACCAGGCACGACCGACCCGGGCACGGCGGGCCCGAGGCACGGCACGGCCCGGCCCGGCACGGCCTCAACGGCTCTCTGCTGCGCTGCGTTTTCTGCTGCTCGCCTGCTCTGCTGCTTACGGCGGGCCCTAGCCTTCCCTTTTTACCTTCCTTCCTTACTCCAACAGCTCTCTCCAACGGCTCTCTCCCATTCCTCTATATTTTTTTTTTCATTTCTTTTCCTATAAATTACCCACTTTCATCCATCTTCATTTCACAAATCATTCTATTCTTCTTCTAATCTTATAATCATTCTTATCAATTTTTTGAAAATATGAAATAGATTGAGGCACGACCCAAAACCTGAAAACCGGCACGAAAACCGAAACACGGGCACGAGCACGAAACTAGCACGACGGGCCGGGCACGACCGAGCACGAGACCCGGCCCGAGCACGGCACGACCGGGCCCGGGCCTCGGGCCGTGCCTCGGCGGCAAGGTCGGCTAGAGCTCCGTGCCGGGCACGGCACGAGCCCGGGTCTAGGCACGACCGGGCCGGCCCACCCAGGCACGAAGCCCGCCGGGCACGGCACGAAGCCCGGCCCGGCCCGACTAAGTGCCACCTCTAGTTTTCACTATTCAATAAACACGAGAATGCGCGTAATAAGAGCATAAAAAGTGTATATAAAATACGCGCATCAACTGTCTATCATATTAAGTGTGACTGTCTATCATATTAAGTGTGATTGTCACAACCATGTTATAACATAATACAACGTGTGACTGTCTATCATATTAAGTGTGACTACCACGTTATAACTGTGTGACTGTCCATCATATAGAGTGTGGTTGTGACATTACAACTGTATAACTTTTCAAATTAACAAACCAAACAAAAAAATGGAATTCCAAATGCAAGATACCAAATATATATGTATGTACTCATCTTACCTCCTGCATGTTGAACAGAAATTTTCGACTGGGCATTTTTGAGCACATACGAATCTTCAAGGAACAACACCATTGGAGCATGAAGATGTAGAGGGTTTAGTTATTTTACACCATTGGAGCATGGTTTCTTTATATTTATTATTGTTGGCATTTTGTAGGGTTGTTATACTTATGATTGTTATATTTCTCAACAGTCGCTGTTTAGAAAGGTCACATTTCATTAAAGTTAGAGATGAATGCGTGCGTTGCAAGACTGATAGTGTGTAATATAGGGTTTCTTTTTGTCACACAGGTGTATAGTCACAGAGATTATGTTGTATAGTCACACAGTTAAAGTTGTATAGTCATACTCGTTATGTTGTAGGATCACAGTCATTATGTTGTAGGATCACACAGTTCATGTTGTATAGTGTAACACCCACTATTTTCTTAGTGCCGTTAATTATTCTGTTGTGACTCCGTCATGACTCTATGTCAATTTCGTCTTCTATTTCCTTCATCTTTCTGAATTCTTATTATTTTTTTTTTGAGTCAAATAATATTTATTTTTATTTTAAAAGATTTTAATTCTTGTAAACCTATTTATTTGATTTTCATTGTAAACTATTTATTTTTGCGCGTGAAGTTCTATTTTTCTACGAACTAACGTTTTAAGCTTGGAATTCAGTTATTTATTTTTCCTAAATATCAAAACACGTTTATATGATATTTCCAACTAAGAAATATTTTTATTTAAGAATATTTGACCTTTAATGATTTTATTACGAAGTTTCGTAAATAATTATTTTCCAACGCGCGGTTTACTCGAACTGATTTGAAATACCTTTAACAATTTTACGATTCATCTTTTTATCAACTTAGAAATTATTTGGGACATTTTCCCCATGTTTTGGACCGTGACCCACTCATGTCACATTTTTACACTACAACTTTGTATACATTTCATTTTATGATGTTTAAGCCTTAGATATTTTCTTTTTCTCACCCATTTATTTTTGGCCTTAAACACAAACTCTTCACACTCCTTTCCTCTCTCATTTTGGCTGATTTGTGCATGTATTATGACATAGTTTTCATCAAAATTTACTTATCATTTATGCTTTAGAAAACCATCCACTTTCTTATCATTCATTTTACAAAAAATTAAACAACATTTCCTCCCTTTTTCTCTCTTGGCTGAGATTTTTCAGCAGCTTTTCTAGCAAAATTTTGTCTCAAATCGAGTCTCGAATGTCTCGTTTTCATCTCCTAAATAATCGTCATTCTGATCCCTTCGTTAAGGTAGTAATCGATGTTGTTTTCGATCGTTATTTTCCTTGATTTTGTTAGTCTTCTCATGGTATTTTTCCACCATGCTTTTCTTGTGTTGAAGGATTTTTGAATGATCCCGAAGCCGACGAATTTATAATCGACTCGAATTTGGGTTAGAGGTAACGTCGATGTTACTCGGTATTTCATGATTTTAATTGTGTATTTGCATGTATAATTTTTATATTTCATTTTTGACAATATATGTATGTCTTATAATCTGGAAAAATTTTAAAAGTTAAAAATTTGCATGTTTCGATATTTTTATCGCTTTTACGAGATTAACGATTAAATTGTTATTTTAATTTGTAAAATCGTAATAATCGGCCTAAACATGTAATATATGTTTATATTCTGGAAAAATGTTGTTTTTGATGATTTTTAGTAATTTAGTATTTTTCTGATATTTTTGATATCGATTATTGAATTATTACAGTTATCGGACAAAAACGACTAAAAGCCGATTTTTAGTTCTAGTACCTAAACATTTTATTTTAATCTGATTTTTGACGTGGTGAATCTTTTTGATGAAATAGAATTTTCTCAATTTTTTCATAAGTTTTTGGAATTGTTAAGTGGATGAGTTAATTAATCACTTTAAATCATCGTTTATCGTTAAAACCGTGTTTGTCGTTTAAATTCTCGATTTCTGATCTTTGGTTTAAATCTGGAAAAATTATGATTCTGATGGTTTCTTAATAAAATGTATTTTTATGAATTTTAGTGCTTTAATAAAATGTTAGGAACGATAAGTTTTATTAATGGAATCGTTAATTGTGAAAACGGGTTTTAAAGACGGTTTTGATGGGATTTATTAAAGCTGGAATTTTTAGAAATCTGGAAAAATAGTATTTTCTGGAAAATCATGATTTTTAATCTTAATAATAATTTTTGGATATTAATACTTAAATCGTTTTGTAATTACTATTTTTATTAATCGTTATTGTCGAGATTAGACGATTAACGAGAAAATGCTTTAAAAACCGAGTTTTAGGATTCTGGAAAATTTTCTTTTCTGGACAGAATGTCCATAAATATATTTTAACTATTTTACGTAATTTTTGTACTATTTATTAAAGTCTTTAATTAATAAGTATTGATTTTTGGACAAATTACGATTTATCGTTAAAATGCTTCGTCTTACCTAAAAGATTTATTTTTCCAGCTATTTTGAAAATATTTAAATCTGAAATATTAAGAGTTAAATCATCCCTTAACATATTCTAAATATATTCAATGGTTTAATTAAATAAAAGACGTTAAAAGATTTAATTTGACATTTGCCGTAAAATCCTAATTGTAATTGTATTGTCGTAACTAGTAATAATTAGGGAATTTTAGCTTTGTAAATTTTGAAAACACCCTGATTAGTATTATTAAAAATTTTAAAACATTTTTAATCATTTTATACACTTGTACGATATTTCAATAACTTCATAAACTCAAATGTTCTTACTTTAATAATTAATATCGTTAAGGCCGAAAGTATTAGTTTTATAAATCTATATCGTTTACTAAAAATGTGGTATTAGTATGAACTAATATTTTCACTATTTTGATATAATGCTATTTTTAGTAAAGTTTCTAAAAATAGAAGTTTCCTAAAATAGAAAGTTTCCTCTTTTAGAATATAAATGTTTACTTCTTTTATCCTCATATTATTTATATTGATTATATCTTTTGAATATCGATAATGACTTTGTTTTGGAGTTATGGAATAAGGACAAGTGTGAGGTATGAGTAATATATTCTAGGGTTTACGGTTTTGCCATCAACTATAAGGCTAGTGTATCAGGAATCGGTACATTGGTTGTTGAACCGGGTGACAGATATCCCGGGAATTTTGTACATTTTGACCTTAAACTTAGGCCTCGCAGTAAGTCGCCGTCATAAGTTGAACTGGGTGACAGGTAATCCCAGGAGGGGTGTGCATTATCTTAAACTAGGGACACGCATTTATAAGTCGCCGCTCTATTATGGTTGAGTAGCCTAGTTAGAGACCGAAGTTTGATTTGTTTGAACTAAGTTCTCGAAGCTAGTTTTTAGTATTCTCCTAGTGAAAGTCTAGCCGTCTACACTACTCCTATCCATAACGCCATTTTGAATATTTTCATTATTATCGATATAATTTGGTTGCAGGTTGACAAATGTTTTATGTTTTCTTCGGAAAACTCATTTTTATTATATTGTTTTGATACGTGAAGTTTTTCACTGAAAGTTTATTTTTATTATAATGTGTTTTACTGTTTTCCATTTTTACTATTTTTCTATAATAGTAATTACAGTTTTAAAATCCTGTTATACGGCTGGGAGAACGTTGACGTTGCTCCCCACTGATTGTGGCTGTTATGTTTTTAACATGGCAGGTATATGTGTTTTCCTTCGGGTGGGCTAGAAAGCAGTTATGGATCCTGCTTGTTTTAATCAGATCACTGTATTATGGATTGTTAAAACCCTTTTCATGGATTGTATTTATTTATTTATTTTGTAGCCATTTTTATTTTATGGCTTGTATATGTATTGACTTACCATTTTTATTTAATCAAGACACAGTGTGTTATAATCCCGACTCTACAGTTTTTCCGCCACTGTATCGCGTTAGATTTTTCTAGGGGATTACATATAGTCACATAGTTAAAGTTGTATAGTCACACTCATTATGCTGTACAATCATGCAGTTGTAGAGTAATTGTATTGTAGAATCACACAAATTCTTGCAGTGATTAGTGTATGTAAACATCTTTGCTAATGATGATTGAAGTATAAATAAGTACGAGTATAATTTAGTTGTATAATCACAGAGATTATGTTGTATAGTCACACAGGTGGAAGGATAAGTGATTTTGCTATGGACCTCGCGTGATTAATTATGAAACCAGAAAATAGCGATGAAAATATATTTACATTGGACAAAGTCCATCCTTTACATATAGTACGTTAAACATAAAAACATTCTAACCCACCAAACATCATTTACACATAGTACGTTCATCCTAAAGCAAATATTTTATCTCACATAAACACACAAGAGTTTAACGATGGTCTCCGGTACGTGCGCAACAATACATTGTCTAATTACATGGTCGGTCGTTGTATCTTCCACGACCTTCTTCTTCCCACCGCCCCTTTTACCAACATTCCTCTTTCCACCAACTATTTCGCTGCAACAAAACACACAATCAATCTAAATCACACAACACAACTGAATATATGACTACAATGACTCTACAACTACATGATTGTACATCATAATGAGTGTGACTATACAACTTTAACTATGTGACTATACGAATCAGAGCAAATTATTTAAACATTCATTAAATATTCAACTTTCTTTCATCCATATTCAACCTTCAATTTTTTTTTGTGAATAATGAAGATAAATAATATTATAAATACCAAAAAAAAGAAGGAATGAAAAATAAAATAAGCATGAGGATGAAGATGATAAATTATTTTAAAGATGCTCTAAAAAGATAAAAACAAATACCTGAAAATCATCGAGGTTCGGAAGTAGAGATTTGACGAACGTGGAAACTTGAATGTAGATAAAAAAAGGGTGTTACTTTTTCATACATGCATGTTACTCAATTGTGCTTGAAAATTACAATTTCACCCCTCTTATTTCTACCTTCTCATCTAATGTTCTAGAGAGATTTTTGAGAGATAAAAAAAATCTCAAAGTTGTCAAAATTCTCCACCACCACGCCGGCGACCATTCCGGTTCACCACGCCAGCCACCGCGTTTTTCCCTCCTTTTTAAAGATTGTCTATGCTATTATTTTTTCAATCGTTTCAAATTAATTAACTTATACGGAGCATACAATAAAAAAAACTATAATTAATTAAAACTATAACCAAATTAAAAAGACGAAATTAATTCGATAATAATTATAGAAATCTAATTCAAACCCTAAATCCTAAAATTCAATGTCACTCAAACTCTAAATCGGAATTAACCCTAATTAATCAATTAAAACTAATTTTACAATAGAATATCGATTACCGAATTATGATACATATTGAATTCACAAATAATTGATAAAATTGAATTTAGAATTGACGAGAATTAATTTTGATAAGGCTATTTAGAGTTTTGTTTAGAAGGAAAATCATGAAAATGAGGAAAGGGATAGTATTGGAAAATTTATGAAAGTTTAGGTAGGATTGAGTAACATGCAATTATGAAAAAGTAATTCCGTAAAAAAATACCTGAAAAAAGTCACACAATTTAAGTTGTATAGTCACACACTTTAAGTTGTACAGTCACACTCAGTATGTTGCATAGTCACACTCATTATGTTGTAATCACGCAACTGTAGAATACACTGGGATTAGGGTATCATGTGTTTAACCATCTTCATTTTCATGCTTGTTTTATTTTTCATACCTTTTTTTTTGTATTTATAAAATTATTCATCTTCACTATCCAAAAAAAAAATGAAAGTTGAATATATATGGATGAATAAACGACTATGACTTTAATTAAAAAAATGAAAATATCTAAACATTCATTAAATATTCAACATCCATTCATCCATATATATTCAACCTTCATTTTTTTTGGATAATGAAGATGAATAATTTTATAAATACAAAAAAAAGTATGAAAAATAAAACAAGCATGAAGATGAAGATGATTCAACGAATGATACCTTAATCCCAAGGTATTCTACAGCTGCGTGATTCTACAACATAGCGAGTGTGACTATACAACATAATGAACATAATGAGTATGACTATACAACTGAATATGTGACTACAATGAGTGTACATCTGCGTGATTCTACAACATAATGAGTGTGACTGTACAGCATAATGAGTGTGACTTTGCAATTCTGCAAAAACATTACGCACTAAATGACTTGTTCATCTTCATCT
Organism: Agrostemma githago; assembly: GCA_958450325.1. Classification (NCBI taxonomy): domain Eukaryota; kingdom Viridiplantae; phylum Streptophyta; class Magnoliopsida; order Caryophyllales; family Caryophyllaceae; genus Agrostemma; species Agrostemma githago. The sequence goes on from OY288248.1 coordinate 3,270,409, forward strand.
TCATCTTCAAGTTCCATTCATCCCACAAAAAAAGAACAACTTCATCTTCAAACTTCATCTTAAAGATGAAGTTGTTCTTTTTTTTAGATAATGAAGATGAATAATTTTATAAATACCAAAAAAAAAAGATATGAAAAATAAAAAGAAGTTTGAAGAAGATGAAGATGATCGAAGATGAAGATGAAGATGAGGATGAAGAAGAAGCTAAAAAAATGAAGATGATCAAAGTTTATGCATAAACATACTTTGGTATAATTATCCGTCATGTTGTGTTAAAAATGGAGTATGATCGGAGTTGTTGACGGAGTATGGTCGGAGTTATTAATGGAGCTTATTTGATGGAGTTTTGTTAGGGAGAGATGAATTGAATTAGGGAAATGAATTGAAAAAGAGAGGAGGGAAGTAATGAAGAAGGGAGAGTGTGATTGAGGGGAGGGTTGCTTCCTCTCCACTGCTGCTTGTTAGTTTGTTGTCTTTTTTTTTACCCATATCCATCTAAGCCATCCATTCAACCTAAGATCAAGGGCCAAAAACACAACTTCTCAACTTCCCACTTTTTACCAAACTCACTTAATCCCTTTTCTCTCTCTCTCTCTCTCTCTCTATATATATATATATATATATATATATATATATATATATATTGATTTCATCATTTCATCGTAATACTTTTATACCTACACAAATTTCTATATTTTCTTTATTTAAATTAAAACATATATTAATACTATAATATTTATTGATAATAGTTATTTAAAAAATTCAAAAATTCAACTTTATATTTTGTAGGGTGAATAAATGAATATTAAAACAATTATCAAACAGAATTGACTAAGAGTTTCACGTTGTCGCTGTCCAATTTTTGTTGCCGGTGATAATCGTCTGTTTATATAGTGATAATTTTTTAAGTCTTAAATGGAGTATGATTGTTTTTTTTTTCTACATAAATTCCTATATTCTTTATTTAAATTTTAAAAAATCGAGTCTTAGGTGGAGTAGGATTTTTTTTCATATACAAATTTTTATATTTTTTATCTAACTTAAAAAATAGGGTTATTTAACAGGAATAATATCAATTTTGGGGGATATTCCATCAATAAAACCAACTTTAAATAATACGGGAATAAAACCAAGTATGAGACATATTACATGCGAATGAAATTGCCTCTTAACCGGATGAAGTCGGTTTTTGTGGGTCTCATACTATTAATTAACACACATGTTCATCTTCTTCATTGCCACACCAAAATCGATTTTCCCCTAAATCAAATTCTCTCTCCTCATAATGCTAAACCTACCACATTTATTTGCTTCCTCAACAAGCGTAAACCAACAAAACTCATATACCTCCACCGGAACTGTCCTACTAAGCTTTTCAGTGTAAACCAAACTCACCTCATGTTTGATAAATGGAGTCACAAGGCTCCATGAGTCAACTTACGTTTTCAATCAAACCAATTAAAAAAGAATACTAATTGGACACTTAAATCCCTAAATTAAACCAATAAGAAAACCCTAAGTTAAACCCAAAAAAATCGAATTGAGGGAAATGAAAACAATACTCACCGTTGACATTGTTGAAGCAGAGGATGGAGGAATGAACTTGACAATACCCCTGAAAATTGATTTTCGACAAAATTAATGGTAATTGACGAACGTACAAAAGTTTGAGGAAGATAAACCAACAAAACTTTCGAAAAAAATTACCTTCGACGAAGTGAATGATGAATTGACGAAGTGAATGATGACTGATGACTTGACGAAGTGAATGATGAATTGCAACAAAAGAAGATGAAGTATGAAGTTTGACGAAGTTAAAAGTGAATGAGTTACCTTACTGCCAGTTAGTAAAACTGGTATTAGTGGTAATATTAACAAATATAGGCGGTAGCAGGTAAGCGTATTTCATTCGCGTGTAATATGTGTCATACTTGGTTTTATTTCCGTATTAATTAAAGTTAGTTTTATTGATGGAATACCAAAGTTGGTATTATTCCTGTTAAATAACCCTAAAAAAATACTCAATATTAGAAAAACTTGGACCAATCAAATCGCTCGAAAAGTTTCTACTTTATTAATATATAATGATTACTGAGTGGAGTATGTATCGGGATAAGCTTGCGTGAAAAGGTCTTACCAGGAGAATTGCTTTTACCGAAATGTCTTACCCAGTGGCTAGTTAGCACTCGAGGCGGATAAGAGTGGGCTAGAGTTAGCAAAAGTTGACCCGCCCCGTCCCACCCGAAACGTTAGAACCTGAAAACTTAGTCACCTGAATCAACCCGCTTTACGACCCGATATCCGGTATAACCTGATAATCAGTGATCCTAATCCAACTGGATCTGACCCAATTTGAACGGGAACTAATGAGATCAATGATGACCAAAAGACTAGCAATCTTTTATATTAATCCAAATGAAAGCGATTTAGTGTTTTAATTTTATAGGTAGACCTGATGACAAAATAATTAAATAAAACAATACTTCGTCTGTCCCGGCCATTTGTTTGCCTATTCAATTTTAGGATGTCTCAGTCACTTATTTGTCTTTCTATTTTAGAATCGTTTTTAAGTGTAATCCAATCATTCTCGTGAACTTGCCTCCACATGTCATATTTTCACCCCATCATAGAGCTAGCAAATCGGACCGAGCCCATCTCGGTGTCCTAGTCCGACACGAAAATGAGCACGACCCGACTTGGCATGGGGATGACGTGGCGAAAAGCACGTGTACGACATGACCGGTCCCAAGTCGGGCCGCAACACCAATTTGAAGAAAAACCTGTGCCTAGGCATGGTGAAGCCGACACAACTTTAAATCCTCAAAAAATGAAAAATCCTGAAAATTTGGTAGGGCATGATGGCCCGGCACAACTTAGGCACGACCTGGTCCGGGCTAGGAACCGTGCCTCGGCACATGATCCTAACCCAATCTGACCCAATTTGAACTGGAACTAGTGAGATCAATGATGACCAAAAGACTACCAATCTTTTAGATTGATCCAAATGAAAGCGATTTAGTGGCGTTTGGTTGGGGGTTTTTGGAATGGATTGAGATGGAATTACCTATCCTAGTGTTTGATTGATGACTTTTGGATTGAAGTTAGAAACCTAAGGGTTCTAATTCCCCTCCAACCCCTTAGAATCTCAATCTTAAGCTTCTACCCATGATTCCAATTCCATCCCCCTTCATCTATCATAAAACACATTTTACAATCCATTCCAGTATCAAACCAAACAAGTACGAGTATTAATAAGTTTTGGGTTCCAACTCCATACCTCTCTGGTTTTAGAATCCAATCCAATCCATTCCTATTGTCTGAACCAAACGACCCTTTAGTATTTTAATTTTATACATAGACTTAATGACAAAATAATACTGCCTCCGTCCTGGCCATTTGTTTGTCTATTCCATTTTAGAGTGTCTCAATCATTTATTTGCCTTTCTAATTAGGAATGTTTTTAAGTGTAATCCGATCATTATTGTGAACTTGCCGCCACAGGTCACATTGTCAACCCATCACTGCACCTCCCCCCACGTTGGTCTTTGTGCAAAAAGTAAAGGCAAACAAATGATTAGGATGAATGGAATATCACGTAGTGATAAAACCAAACTTATTATGAAAATATCGATGTAATTTGATAAACCTAGCCCCGATAATGACCCGATCCAAATCCGACCTGACCCGTAATGACTCAACCCAATAGTGATCTGATCCCAAAGATATACTGACTCGTTAGTTGTTACTATGCAAACCCAACATGACCCGACCCGACTTAACTTAACCCAACCCAAATGACCCGATTGCCACTATAGGTTGGGGCCTTGGGGGCAAGGGACTAAGGGAGGACACGTGTGTGACCCATAAAAACAAAAATAAAAATAAAAATAAAATAAAATAAAAAACGAAAAGAAGCAGAGTGACGTAGAACAGGGAAGAGAGGAAGAAGTAAAGAACCAACGCAAACAACAAAAGTACAAAACCCATCCCCAAATCCAACCACACACACCACCTCCTACCCCCTCCACCGCCGCCGCCCACCGCCACCCGCCACCCGCCGGCGGCCCGGCGGTATATTTTCCCTAATTTGTAAGTTACGGAGTACTTATTCTCCCCCAATTTCTAGTTTGATTTTTACTGAGATGAAATTCGATTTTGATCATGCTATAAGTTTATGTCTTCATGAATTCGATTTACGATTCGATTTGTTAATCTATTTGTTCATTTGTAGTTGTTAGTTTGCTAATTGCTTAACTATCTCATATTTTCTTCAAAACCCTAAATCACTCACTTAGTTAGCAATTAATTTGGGTTTTTTTGACACTTATTTGAGTTCACTGGGGAATTATCGATGTTTTTGATTAAATATTTGGAAGTTTTGTTAGGCATCTGAACTTTGTCAGCACTTCAGTTCTTCAAGTGTTTGTCAACTTTTATGAATAATTGGATAAGTTCCTAAGGAGTATTGCAAATTCTTGTTTGTGACGAGAATATCCGTCACAAACTTAGTAACGACCCACTTGGGTAGATAAACACAAACCATGTACTAATTCCGAGGCTTGTTTTTCTAAACAAGTGATATTATTTGACTCGTTGTTGATTTGTGACGGATGACTTACTCAGTATTTTTGCATGCTGAATTCGTTTTCTTTTGATAATTCATTCATGCCCTCTTCATCTTTGCACGTTGCGTTTGTTACAGGTTTTGGTATCGATGTCATTATGTTCCATTGCTGAGGGATATTCGTTGGTTTAGGGAGTCGAAGTAGTAGAAAGATCGTTTTAACATTTGGGTGTGATTACTTCACCAATTTTAGTTATTGTTACTAGTGGGTGGTGGATGGGATGAAAATATGATTATGAGACTTATCAGGGAGCGTTTTCGACGTGGTCGATGGGTTCCCCTGAGAAAAAGCTACTGGGTATCGTGAAGTTTTGGGGCCCTCGGAAAAACGAGTCAGTCAATGTGTCTAGGGATTTTTGGATGCCAGATCAAAGCTGCAGGGTATGTTATGAGTGTGATTCCCACTTCACAGTATTTAATCGTAGACATCATTGTCGGCTTTGTGGACGGGTTTTTTGTTCTAAGTGTACTACTCACTCGATTCCTATCCCTTCGGATGAGCCCAAGAGTGACCGGGAAGATGTCAACAGACTCAGGGTTTGTAACTATTGCTTCAAGCAGTGGGATCAGGGATTGGTGACAGTTAGCCATGAAACTGGTGGTGCATCTAGTCCAGTACTAAGTCCATCGCCATCTGCTGCTAGTTTAGGGAGCATTAACTCGAGCTTTACTGCTAACAGTAATACAAGTACAGTAGGATCCAGTTCAATGGCTTACTCAACTGGACCATATGAGCATGTTCTGTATGAATCTACCATGAGTGTTGAGCGATCTCCCCTCACGAGCCAAGATACCCAAGATAGTGGAGCACCTGACCCAAGCAACTTAAGTACGTTTGTGGATGTTGGAGATTTATCCTCACACGTCAATCAGCATGGATTCTCTGTAAATAGGTATCCTTATTTCCTACGGCAATTTCACTTTGGTTGAGTATTAAATGCTAAATTCTATGTTTTTTTTTGCTTTTTTTTTTTCCTGCATTGCAGAGTTAGTTCGAGTTAGTTCTACATATCCTGGTGGTTTGATGGTCATTGATACTCAGAATATGATATGAATTTATGATGTTGGAATGATTCAAGTCTTTGTAGCCACTCCATTGAATTTAGAACTGGGTGTCATCTGCAGGTCCTTGTTTGTTATCTGGTATATATTGGTCCTACCAAAGTCCAAAACACATCTTCATGTCGTTGCAAAACTCTAGTCAGCTTGTTAGGTAGGGGTACGATACTTGCTTTAAGATGTAATACTGCTTCTTTTGGATTGCTATTTCCTAGGCAAAATAAAAATAGGCGCGCGGGGTGGTAAGTGTACTTAGTCCTATAACAGTGAGGCAGGTTCTTCTATAGCCTTGATATAAATCCGCCACTGCGAGGATTGCTTCAATGTAAGTGAGAAATGTGGATGTTTATCTGTTACTGTTAACAATGAATCTGTAGGCGTGATATGATCCCTTGGTTGTAATTTATTAACTACTCCATACCATTGTAATAACAACACAAAATAATCGGTCTTCGCATTGAGAATTGCATTGGAAGATTGATACGTTGATGTGAAACCAGTTTAGCATACCATTCAGCTCTATTCCATCATGATCTATATCCAAAGAAAAGTGAGGCTTTGCTCTGACTGTCTACTGATTTCACACCTACACGGCTATACATCATATCATTACCACAATAAGGGAAAACATAAACAAGAATATACTTTGCCTGAAGAACATTGTTTCTGAGGTTTATCTCATGTGAAAATAAACATGTTTTTTGGGTAATGTTAGTGGCTAAGCTGTGTTTTGACTTGTGTTTCTGTGAATGCAAATCCTAACATGGTTTGTAGTTATACATTTGGGTATGACTACAAACTATGTTATAGTTCAGATTTTAGTGACAATGACGCATAAATCTCCTTCAGTTTCCAAAAAAATGTTTTAACTGTTAAAATAAGAGCGATACTAATTGCAAAAATTACATGTCAACTGTACTTTGTTGGAAATATTTGGTTCTTTGTTTGCTATGTAATTTGTTGAGATCTGGACCAACCGTATGGTACTTGCATATATCTTTTGACAAGATATTCTGATTTAACACATGTAACTTTGTGCACTTTTGCGGGACTCCCTATGCTGCACAACTAATTAATTCCTGGTTTTTGTTGTCTTATAGTAGGAGTGATGATGAGGAAAATGCTTGTGGGGAGTACTACGGGGCTGCCAACTTTAATGAACTTGATCAATTATATGGGTCCTATAAAGGAGAACTGGAAGAAGAAGGGAATGATAGAAAAGAATTTGCGCCCTTATTGCATGAGAATTTTGGTTCAGAAACAGCTAAGCCCTCTCCAGACGGACTTAGCCCTCAAAATAGTAACGATGAATCTGAAGCATCTCTGTATGAAATTGAGAGTGCAGAAGTAGATAATCTGGACTTTGAGAACAATGGGACTCTCTGGATTCCTCCAGATCCTGAAGATGAAGATGATGATCGAGAAGCTGATTTTTTTGACGACGAAGATGATGGGGATGGTGCTGGGGAATGGGGATATCCAAGCTCTTCGAGTAGCTTAACTGGTGGTGATATTCCTCAAAGAGAGAAATCTATCGAGGAACATCGTAAAGCTATGCGGAATGTGGTCGGTGGACATTTTAGAGCATTGATAACCCAGCTGTTGCAAGTTGAAAACATTGCAGTTTCGGAAGAGTATGACAGAGAAAATTGGCTGGACATTATTACTTCTCTGTCCTGGGAGGCCGCTTCGCTTCTTAAGCCAGATATGAGCAAGGGCAGCGGGATGGATCCCGGAGGTTATGTAAAAGTGAAATGCCTGGCGTGTGGGAGGCCAAGTGACAGGTTAGTTTGTTTGTAAAAATTGCAATGATACCGAGTCGTGAGTGTCATTTCTGAGTTTGTTAAAAAAAATCTTTGGCAATAGGCAGTAGGTAATTGACCTCCTGTGAAAATTTCTCTTATTGATGTGAGACAAATCAAATGCAACTAAAATCCCCACAAGAAAATAATATCAAGAATGACCACCCACGATATGGGTTGTTCTCACCTCTCGTATAATCTTGCCATGAGACCATCTATATGAGAAAGGCCCTCAGAGTTTGTGGAGGCTTATAGGCATCTGCATCATTAGGGCTAAATATCTATTCTAAAATTCAAGAAGCAAATTGCCGCAGTTAGTTTGGTCTTATTTAAAAATTTACAACGTCTTCATCTTTAACTAACAGAGTTATTTTTTATAGCATGATGAATGCTTGTGCAGTTCATGTAATTGATGTTACTCTGATGAGTCAATTTTTATTTTTTAGCGTGGACCTTATATATCTTCTAACACTTACTTTTGCATCTAGTATGGTTGTTAAAGGAGTAGTTTGTAAGAAGAATGTAGCTCATCGGCGAATGACGTCGAAGATTGATAGGCCACGTCTATTGATACTTGGAGGAGCATTGGAGTATCAACGTGTCTCCAATCACTTGTCAAGTTTCGACACTTTACTGCAGCAGGTTGATTTTGCTCTTTCGTTTTCTTTAAGATTGATTGAATTATTAATGGATATGTTCTGTTGAGTATAGCCACAGTTATCAGTTGGAGACATAGATATTGTTAATACATATACCCTGGTTTCTATATTGATGCTCTTTCATATGCATTTAGGAAATGGATCACCTGAAGATGGCCGTTGCAAAAATTGATGCTCATCATCCCAACGTTTTACTAGTGGAGAAATCGGTATCACGATTTGCCCAAGAATACCTTCTTGCAAAAAGCATCTCTCTTGTATTGAATATTAAAAGACCACTATTAGATCGTATTGCTCGCTGCACCGGTGCTCAAATTGTTCCCTCCATCGATCATCTCAAGTCACCAAGACTTGGGTATTGTGATTCTTTTCATGTGGAGAAGTACTTTGAGGAACATGGAACTGCTGGCCAAGGTGGGAAGAAACTAACAAAAACCCTGATGTTTTTCGAGGGGTGCCCCAAACCCTTGGGTTTCACTGTAAGTTCTCATGATATCATGTTACTTCAGCTATGTTGGCTACATTTTGGTCACTGTTAGTTGTTGCTTTAGGCTGTGTTTCGGTACTAATTGAAGAGGGATGAGGAGCGAGGGATGTGAAAGAAAAGGAAAGTAAGTTGAGTGGAAGGGAATGGCATACGAGAATTTTCCCTCCAAATCTTTTCTCAGATGGAGGTGCTTTGATTAGACTTGGAGGAAGGAAAATAAATCCCTCTATTTCTCTCTCCGTCCATTTCACTCTGCCATACAGTATTTGCCAAATCCCTCCTCTCCCCCAAACTGTATCAGACTTCATTGCACTTAATAAAATGGTGAGAAGTTTCATGTTTTATTAAATCATTATTTCACGTGGAGGCTTGATTTTGACCTGGAAGATTCTATCGCTACAATCAGTGGTGGATCAAGAGTTTCACGAGGTCTTTTTGTTCGTGAGAACTATATTATTATGGGGTCTTTTTGATCATGAGAACTACGCTATATTACTATTATGCAAATCTCAAACATTTTTTATTGTGCAAAGAATGGGCCAATATGCAAGAAGATATAGGTTTATGGTGTCTCAGTATCCCGAAGCACGAATATGATAATTGAATTACTAGAATTGAGTCTATAGTTATTGGAGGAGGGAAGCATGATACTTTAGATTTTATTATGTTTCTTTCCTTTCAGATATTGCTTAAGGGGACCTCTGGAGATGAGCTGAAGAAAGTGAAACATGTTGTCCAGTATGGAGTGTTTGCAGCATATCATTTGGCTCTAGAAACATCTTACCTGGCAGACGAAGGTGCTTCTTTGCCGGAACTTCCTTTGAAATCTCCTATAACTGTTGCATTGCCTGACAAACCATTGAGCATCAATCGGTCAATCTCTACGGTACCTGATCTAGTTACCCCCACCAGTGAAAAGCCTCAAAATGAAATCAGTGATCTGCCGTCGGGGTTGCCTTCATCAGTGACTACTAGTATTGCAAAATCAGAAAGTAGTCACTCAAACTCTCCAACTAAGTCCAGTGGACCTATCATAAATCTTATGCAATCCGATGTTACGGGTTTCTTGTCGCCTCTCTTGTCGGATATTCCCAAGTCCTTGTGCAATAATATGTTTCAAGATAGCACCTCGGAGCTTGTCCAAAACAATGTTCAGATTCCAGAGAGTTATTCTACCATCGGAAAGCAAGATGAAACCTCACTTGATAATAATGATGTTTCTAGGTCTCTTAGTGCAACAGGACTTGGTAGTCACATGAAGAATGTTGATATTAATGCTTCCATCAATCATGACTCCAACAATCCAGGCATTTTGTCAGAGGAGACTGAGAAAGTACAGGTTCTGAAAGAAGATTTTCCTGCCTCAACTTCCGACGGTCAAAGCATATTAGTGTCTCTTACAACACGTTGTGTCTGGAAGGGAGTTGTGTGTGAAAGGGCACATCTTTTTCGGATCAAATACTATAGGAGTTTTGATAAGCCTCTGGGGCGATTTTTACAAGATGATCTATTTGATCAGGTATACTCTTCTTTAACTACTACCTCCATCTCACGTGAACCTCCAACTAGTTTTGCTTTTTGAATAATAATGCTCAGCAAATAATTGTGAACTTAAGCAAGTAGATACGAATTTAGATAGGGCAGTTGAGCTTTATTGCCGACTCTTATAATTTGTTCTTTTAGGACAATTTAGTCATCTTGCAAGTATGTTACACCGACTTAGGTACGAGTGTTGGACATGGGTACGTATCCAAGTGTCGTATTCCCATGACAAATTTTTACAGGCAGACCCTGTCCTAAAATGGGGACATGGGTGTGGGGACACACCTTCAAAACAAAAATACACTTCTTAATTTATATTCAGTTCTTTTTCAAGTAAAACGGAGTGAAGATTCACAAATAATACTTAAGATCATTAAATAAAACACTAAATGCATAAACTCTTAAAGCCTCACTTGTTTGGCTCTTTTAAGAGAAGTGTTGGGTATTGTATTGACATGGTACAGTCTCGAAAGTGATAGTAAAAGTAAAATATCAAGCAAGTGGATGGTCTCAAAAGGATGGGAAGTTTATTATTAGTCCAGAAAAGGAAAGCAAAAAGTTTAATGTTAGATGGAGGGTTATATATTTTGCATTGTTGATCACTTGATGACTAGATCTGACCTGCTTAAACACGAGAACTATATTGGGCTTGATAATTATTTGACTAAAGCTCTTCCTTTTGCCTTCCACTTTCTTGAAGAGTTACCGGTGCCGTTCATGTGAAATGCCTTCAGAAGCGCATATTCATTGTTACACTCATCAACAAGGCAGCCTCATCATATCGGTGAGGAAACTTGCTGAATTTCTTTTACCTGGGGAGAAGGAAGGCAAAATCTGGATGTGGCACAGGTGCCTTCGTTGTCGACGAGTCCATGGATTTCCCCCGGCTACTAAAAGAGTGGCTATGTCTGATGCAGCATGGGGATTATCATTTGGGAAATTCTTGGAACTCAGTTTTTCGAACCATGCGGCTGCCAGTAGAGTTGCTAGTTGTGGTCATTCCCTTCACAAGGACTGTCTTAGATTTTACGGGTATGCTGTTCAACTGATAATGTAGACAATATGGGGACCTTACTCTATTTTTGTTAGAATTATAGTAAGAAGCTCTAAATCATATACAATATTTTTTTTTGAGAGTTACGGAGTATACTAAATGTTGCCAATGTTCCATATGTTTAAACTTTAAGCCCTTCTGTTATTTTGATATTGCAATCTAGTGCATGCTTTGGCCTAAGGGAGACCTCCTTTACTGATACTATGGCCCAAGAAGGCAAGAAGCTAGTTTCATCTTCTGTCACTCAATATGGTCTATTTTCTTTAGTATTTAGTCTGTTATATAATACTTGAACAAATCAGAAATCTTCTGCTTTATGAGTCAGGTTATATTGAATAATTTTTCTCTTGCCACACTACTTTTTTACTTTAACCAATGTCCCTAAAATTGTGTAATCTTAACCTCTGTTTTCACTTTAAAATTGTTACTTTGACATAGTCATAATGTATTCTTTTACTTGATTGATGGCTACCCTGACTACAATTGGATACTTGAAGCAGGGCATTTTGTTGGCCTAATCCCGGATAGCATGTATTGTGAAAAGAGGGTTATAAAGTAATTTGTGTGCCTTAAATGCAAAGTGGACAATTTTCTTGTGGATTTTTTTATTGCTTGACGAAACTTTCTTGTTCGCAGCTGTGGGCAAATGGTTGCGTGCTTCCGCTATGCCCCAATTGTTGTCCATTCTGTGTACCTCCCCCCATCTAAACTCGAGTTTACTCGGGATAACCAAGAATGGATCCAGAGAGAAGCTGTTGAGGTGATAGGCTCTTTCTGTAGTACCATCATGTGATATTGGATGTGGAACTTTATGTTCACTTGAAGATTTCATTTGACTTCAGGTTAGCAACCAGGGAGAACTTCTTTTTACTGAAGTCTGTAATGCAATTAATCAAATATCAGAGAAACTGTTGCGATCTGGAGCTTTGGAAAGTAGCGCATCATGTGGATTGAGAAAGCACATTGTGGAACTAGAAAAGATTCTTGAGGAGGAGAAGGAAGATTTCGAGGTTTTCTCTTAGCACAACTTATTTTGCTTAATTACTTTCGACTGTGTGTAACTAAAGTGCATTAGAGCTTGTGTATTTCGACTCTCCAACACGGCACCATGTCCGACCTGTGTCAGAGTGTCGGATACGGTTATTTTGGGCGAAGTCAATTTTTGTTCTAATGAGAAATGTCGTTTCGGACACAATACGTGTCAGACACGCGACACGACACCTAACTGCCTAAGTGAAGTGTCAGAGTAACATAACATTTAGAGGAATAACATATAGGTAACAGGGAGGGAGAATAAAAAAATCAGTCTCTTCCAATAGATCCCAAGACACAATCCATAGACTTTGGAACATGGATGAAATACAAAAATGACGGTTAAATTGTTTGTGTTTCTTTACATCAAGGATGATGTATTTTTGATGAAATGATCATTATGGCCATTATGGGTCGTTTCAGAAACAATATCCTCGAGTTTTATAACACAAGTGTAAAACCTTGACCCTCTCTTAGGGCCTTATGAGGGAGCTCTTGAGACAATTCTTGCTGGGTTGCATGGTTGTGGGACTTGGTGAAGTTGTTCAGAAGAAAAACTTTTGGTCTAATAGGAAATTTAAGTTTTTCTTTCAGTAATGCTATTGTTGATTTGTCATTAATTTACTCCTCTTTTGTTTCTCTTGTTTGCTTTCTTTATATGCAATTCTATCCCTTAGGGTTTGTTTGGATAGAGGCCTTAGGGTTTGTTTGGATAGAGGGAAAGGGAGGGGAGGGAAAGGGAAGGATGCATTTTCCTTCGTTTGGATACAATTTAGGGAGGAAGAGAAATGGAGGGGAAGGAAATGGAGGGAGTAAGTTTCTTCATTTTAGCCCAAAATGAAATCTTGTCAAAGTTGACAAGATTTGGAGGTAAAATGATACTCCCTCTATATATCACATTGGTCCTCCCCTCTCATTTTGGCACAATAACTAAGAAAACTCAATTACACTTGTTTCATTTGCTTGTTTTTTTTTAATAATATTTTTTTCCTGTTACGCGTGAGTCGGATTAGTATAAAAAGCGGATAAAAAAATCACGTTTTTTCCCCGTTACGAGTGAGTCGAGTTAAGATAAGACATTTTTTGTATTTATATTCTGCAACTTTTAGTTCAGTTCAGTTCAGATGCATTCAGTTCAAACAAAACACAGGCAGTTCAGTTCTTTTATGCCTTGTTTTTTTTTTTTCACGTCACGGTTGAATCGGGTTAGGATAAGAAAGTGAATAAAAAAATTTACTTTGCTTTGTTTTTTTACCAATTTTTAAGTCAGAAAATATACTACGTACTTGCTATATTTAAACGAGTAAAAAAAATATTACAGGAATTTTAGGTTCCAAAAATTAATAAGCGAGTCAAACATTTTTTTACGCAACTACTCATTACTCAAGCAAATAACATGATGAAGTTGTCATTATATATTTTGTTTATTCAACATCCTGCCTAATACGAGTAATAGACACTTGTCATCCCTCCCTTCCTTCCCCTTCCTTCCAATTTTTGTTATCCAAACAACCTCCCCTCATTTTCCTTTCCCTCCCCTCCTCTTCCTTCCCCTCCTCCCCCTTCCCTCCCTTTCCTTCCTATTTTCTTACCCAAATGGACCCTTAAGTGTATTTTTTGTATTTGGTGTCCAGAAATTTCTGATTCAGAACCTTTCGCTTCCAATGTTACTGATTTTGTGCATGGAAATTATACAGGAGTCTCTGCGGAAAGCACTGGAAACACAAACAAAAGCTTGGATTGATATTCTAGACATCAACAAGTTGAGGCGACAATTGCTATTCCAATCTTATATCTGGGACCAACGCTTGATTTATTCATCCTCTCTAGATGCAAACAAACTTCAGGATGGATTTGCAAATCTTGTGCCGAAGCCCATTGAGGATAGCTCTAAAGGTGCTGGCAAGACTGACACTAAAGTGCACTCTAATAGGGATGAATCTAATCATTATTCATCTAGTGGAGAAAAAAAATCTGATGGAGAAATAATCTGCAAGAGTGAGGGTGAAGTTTTGTATGATGGTCCAGTTGAACCTGACAGCGCAGTTAGGCGTGTTTTTTCTACTGGGCAATTTCCAGTTCAAGGAAGTTTATCCGATACTCTTGACGCTGCTTGGATAGGTGAAGGTCATTCAGTAAAAGAGAATGATGTGATGGATTCGTCAAGCTTAGTAAGGTCACTTACAGTAAGTCCCACTTATGAGAAAGGGGACCGAGATGAAGCGGATATACGTCGCGCTTCTAGCTTTGCCTTGCCAGATAAGGTTTCCGACAATGTAGACACTTCTTCAAATTGGCCAAGGGTTCCTTTTGTAAACATTTACCAGCCAATCGGGAAAAGTACCTCATTGAATATTCAAAAGCTTGGCACTGTCGAAAATTACAGCCCTGCATTTATCTATTCATTACGTGATTTGGAACGTGTATGTGGAGCTAGGCTTCTGCTTCCTGTTGGGATTAATGATACTGTTTTACCTGTCTATGATGATGAACCAACAAGTGCAATATCTTATGCACTTTCATCACCCGAATATCAATTTCAGGTGTCAGATGATCCTGAAATGAAACGAGATGGAATTGAATCTGCAGTTTCTTTGCCTCTCTTCAGTTCTGCAACCTTCCTACCACTTTATTCTCCTATAGAAATAGCTTCTCCTTCACTTAGAAGTTTTGGGTCTTCTGAAGAAAGCCTTATGACAATGTCTGGGTCCAGAGGAACAGTCATTTTGGACCCACTGTTCTACACCAAAGCCTTGCATGCCAAAGTATCTTTTACAGATAATGGCTCTCTTGGAAAGGTTAAATATAATGTCACGTGTTATTATGCCAAACGATTTGAAGCACTTAGAAATATCTGCTGTCCTTCTGAATTGGATTACATCCGGTCCCTTAGCCGTTGCAAGAAATGGGGGGCACAGGGTGGAAAGAGCAACGTTTTCTTTGCTAAATCTTTAGATGAAAGATTCATAATCAAACAAGTTACAAAGACGGAGCTGGAATCATTTATCAAATTTGCACCAGCTTATTTTAAATATTTGTCGGAATCTATCAGCTCTGGTAGCCCAACCTGTCTGGCAAAAATACTGGGAATATATCAGGTAGTGTATATACGTATCACTAAGCAATCTCTCTATGCTGCTTGGCTCATGAAACAGTATAGTGCACGTCACGTTCTATCACTGCGACTTTTTCTGCGGGTCAAACTGGAGACACATCTGTGTTTCAAATACAAGTGTAAACTCGTTTATGTACAACCTCCTTACCTAGCCAAATCCGTGAGCCATTGAGGCAATGCGTTGTACTGTTGTGGTAGATTTGTACAATTGTCTCTTTGATTCATGTGAGATCTGTTATTGAGTATCTGCTCTCCAATCCTGCAAGGTATAAAGTCAACAGTAAGAGATCTTGTCTGCTCCGTTACTCTACTGAGTCTGTACTGATAAGCGTGAATCCTTGATTGAGGAACTATTATCACATTCATACTGTATCGCCCATTTTATTTTCTCCTGCCCTCAAATGTTGCAAGTTATTCTAGTTGTCTCCAAAGCATTGGCTCATCTCTTTGATTTTTTGATGGTTTTTGAAAGGTTATATCCAAGCATCTTAAAGGAGGGAAAGAGTCCAAGATTGATGTTTTGGTGATGGAGAACCTCTTGTTCCAGCGTAATGTTACACGGCTTTATGACCTCAAGGGTTCTTGTAGATCCCGATATAATCCAGATTCTAGTGGTGGGAACAAAGTCTTACTTGACCAGAACTTGATCGAGACCATGCCTACTTCCCCAATTTTTGTAGGGAACAAGGCAAAGAGGTTGCTGGAAAGAGCTGTCTGGAATGATACATCATTTCTTGCTGTAAGTATGCAAACTTAAAAATTCTGTTTGTATCTCTCATACATTACCAAACCAACTTACTTAAAATCATGTTGATATCAGAATCTTGGGCACCTAAAACGATAATATTAGAATACGCTGTAAAACCACTATGCTTCAAATTGTGTGTCCAAATTATGTCCCTTTGTATCTTACTGTAATAACATAAGTTCTGTCCGGGGGGCCATTGTTGAACTTCCTCTGTCAATTGGTTTGGATTTCGGACGTTTTGGTCTGCTTTAGGGTCAGTCATTGTTTATGCTGCTGCTGAATTTCCGTGTCTTCTTAACTGCAGTCAATAGATGTGATGGATTATTCTTTATTGGTTGGTATCGACGAAGAAAAGCATGAGCTTGTTGTGGGTATCATTGATTTCATGAGACAATACACATGGGATAAGCACCTAGAGACATGGGTGAAGACTTCGGGGATCTTGGGGGGACCGAAGAATGCATCCCCAACTGTCATTTCACCCGATCAGTACAAAAAGCGGTTCAGAAAAGCTATGACGACTTATTTCCTAATGGTGCCTGATCAGTGGTCTCCCCCAACCATCATCCCCTGCGAGCCTCTGTCCGACAATAATGACGACAACTCGAGATGTGTTACCTCACCTTGATTTTGGTGTTGGTGTTAGGATTTTCAAAATCGCTTCATATCATATATGTCAAAATTGTAAGTAACCAAAAGCACATTCTTTAGAGGCCTCTTTGTTATCCTTGATTCTTGGTCTATTTGTTGATTTGTTCAGTACTGCGTAATGTAACAATCGTCGGTTCATGTGTATCCCTTTATGAGTTCGATTGTGTCCCTCTACAATCTGGTATGGAGTTGTTCACTGCTGCACACTCTGTGCTCCTTGACGAGTGAGTATTCGGACTGCAGTAGTGATAGCACCTGAGTGTGGGCTTCCACGATGTTTGTTCAAGACAATCTACGAAACAAAGTTGATGTGACCGAGTAGTAGCATCGCTGATAGGGAAACAGTCTTTACTTGATGGGCTTGAAAAGAGTATCGTCCGTGTTTGATGGCTTTGAGAGATAAAGCTTCATCTTCTCTATAACCTTTCGCAATTCCAGCTGCATTGCTTTGCTGCGCCGACTGCATAAAATACCTGCGTAAAATCAGACCCTTGGAAGTTGGATCGGATCCTCTACGAGTAATAAGGGTTATTGATAGGCATAGAAAATCCCCCGCTTATTCGCGCATAGCCTCCTTTGCCAAGGAGTGTGCATGCATATTTAGGGATCGAGGAATAAACTTAAACATGAATACAGTGGAAAAATGAACATTCTAATAAAATCTTCGTGAGGATCACATTAATTGAATGATCGACATCTTCAACTTCTGCAATCTGCCAAACCAGGCGAATGTGAATGCAATCACTCATAATCTGAAGATGCAAGAGATCTATGCTTTCGCCCGCTGCATAGCCCTTAGGATTCCAATCGCTTCAACTTGAATGCCCGACTCAACCCGAAAATTAACAAGCTTGAATTTAGCTGAGGGTGAATGAACGGTTCTCTCGGTTCTTGTACCAGCCCACCAAAAATGTGCTAACATAGAATTAACTTTGTTGGTAGCACTTACCATCAATTTGTATGGTAAATCCAATTCCACGAGAGCCAATTCTTTTTTGAACTTGCTCCAAAACGGTATTATAAATGCTGTTGGAACGATAACCATCAAAAGATGGAATCCCCGGATACTTTCCCAGAGTAGCACTTGGCTTAATTTGAATTTCCTTAAACATTTCCTGACGAAAGCAATACGACAATTTAGATTGAAAATCATTGTCGACTTATCCCGATTTATAACTCGTCCGGAGATACAACAATATCTAGACCTATCAAATAATAGGGCGTTGTTCCAATCTACTTGGATGAAAAAGAGGGACCCATCAACAAACAATAAATGCGATATTCCAAGCGCTCGTTTAGACACCGTGAATCTTATCCTTGCCATTTGAAAAAAAAAGGCTACGGATAAAACTTCAGTGCACAAATCAAATAAATAAGGGGAGAGGGGTCTCCTTGTCTAAGGCCACAGGTAGAAGACAAAAATCGAATGGAGCGAGTACAACAAAAGTGGTCTGTTGATTCTCTTGATAAGTTATTGAGAGACTGTCTCTTCATAGATTTTGTGCTCAAGCAATAATTAAGGTGGGTATATCCACAATTAGTAGATTATACAACTAGTTGTACATTATTCTATGTACAACTGATTTTATGATTTTGATTCTTATCACAAAGTTTTTGAATTTTGTTGTAAACTTTTCGAATTTTAGTGTAAAGTTGTTGAGATAACTCTCAAAAATCAGTATAAACTCAGTAAATATATATACATAAACGATTTTTTTTAACGTGTAAAGTTGTTAAGATGCTAATTAAAACAAATATCACAAAGATATTATCACGATAAATTGACATACTAATCCACATTCACCCTACTTGGACAAGCAATATCCTTGTGATATTTTCATTAATTAACATCTTAACGTGTGTTCATTGGACACATGTTAGAAAAATCGATACATAAAAGCTCAATAATTTATCGATTTTGTGAACACACGTTAGAAAAATCGATACATAAAAGCTCAATAATTTATCAATTTTTTTTTTTTGAAGATGTGGAGTAGCATTGTGTGACACTATTAGTATTAGTGCTACTACTTACTTGTAGAGTTGAATCTCTCGTCTTCCCCGGGGAATGAATGTGTGTGTGTGTATGTGCGTTAATTAGTGTCCACTTTGGTCTGAGTCGAGCCTTCCTACCTTGAAAGCGACCCAAAAGCAGCTGCTGCTACGCGTACCAATCTCTCTCCTTTCCTCAAAGACCCTTTCCCACCCCCTTCCCATGTGCTCTCTCCTTCCATTTCCATTTCCATTTCCATGGCGGCCTCTCTTCCACCCAATTGAATTATCCCCCTTCCTCTGATTTCATTTTCTAGGGTTAACGCCAACTACACTCACCTCCATTTTTTAATTCATTAACTGCTCTTCGATCTCAGCTTTGTCGTCTTTGATTTGATTTTCAATGGCGGATGCTCGCCTTCTTCCTAGGGTATTAGTTCAAGCTTTACCTTCGTTTAATGTCAAGAACCGCGCAACTCCACCGCCCTCCCCCGCCCCAGCCGCGGCGGCGGTGGTGGTGGTGGAGGTTGCTTCTACTGCTGCTGATACGAGTGCATGCTCGCCTGTAAGTACTGATCGGGTTCAGAGTGTTGTCCGATTGCCCGATTCTGAGCTCGTCGAAGCTCCGCCTGAAGTTCAGGTTGTTAAAAAGAAGCGTGGGCGTCCTCCAAGGAACCCGGGGGTGGCGGCTGTGGCGTCGTCTGCGGTGGCAGCTGCGGGGAAGAGGAGTAAGAAGGAGGATGAAGATGTTTGCTTTATTTGCTTCGATGGTGGCTCGCTTGTTGTTTGTGACCGCAGGTGATTTCAATTTCAGTGCTTAGGGTTTTCGATTTCGGACTATTTTCTGGTTTATTCACTCTTTTTTCTGATGCTTTTGTTGTTTTTGTTGATGATGATTGGATAGGGATTGTCCCAAGGCGTATCATCCTGCTTGTGTTAAGCGAGACGAGTCGTTTTTTAAACCTAATATACATTGGGACTGTGGTATGTTTCTCTTGCTATCCGATTTTGTTGCTATTCTTCTTCATTTTCGCTGTGCGAATTGGATTGTGTGCTTCTAACAGGAATTGCATTTGTCTTATGTGTGTACATTATTAGTTCAGCAGTTTTTTGATTGCGAATGCAGTACACTACTGGCTCTTTAGTAGAGTAATCGAGCCTAGAACGACTTTGTGAACGTATTCTTGCTCAAAAGTGTTTTTGTTACTCTCGTTTCGTATCTAGGGAAGATGTTTAATACCTTACCGGCAAATGGCTACTAAGAAATGTAGTAATTTTAGCTCACTGAACTTGGCACTTTGCTAATTCTGAGTTGATTGCTGTCTGAGTTGAGCTGGAAAGGATTTTGGTTTCTGTGGTTGAATTGTGATTTATAATGTTGTCGTTTGGCCGGCTAGTGGATATTGGAGATATTAGTTGGCAGATGTTCAGTTTGAAAGAAGCTCCCTTCATTCACGTGTTGATGCCGATGAATGTTTGATCGCTTGACATGGAAATGGTTGTTTTTTGTTGTATAGCATCATGTTTCTTTTATTGCTCCGTTAACCTTTATTACTACAAGGGTTGTGTAGTACATCCGCTTATAGTTGTTTTCAGGTCAGACACTTTTCTCGAATAGGTAGATAGTATTACAAGCACCAAGTGTGGAATGGAAGTAGAATAATTTCATCAGTGGGAAAACCTTGGCAAAGGAGCATTTGTTTCTATTAGTGCATCTCAGTTTAGTCTTATTTCCTTAATTTTCCGCTGGGGAAGGCAGTGATGGTGTTTCCATTCAGATAATATACATCAGACTGGAAGAATCCTCTAAACAGTACGATTCCCAATCATTGACTAGGAACCCTTGCGCTATGTTATTGGAACTTCTGGGGTTCATGTGGAACTCGTGGTTCTGTCGATTGACTAGAAGCATCAGAAAAATGCAATTTAGATGATGAACTGAGGGGTAAAAGCTAACTAAAGCCTCCCAGTTTCAATCAACTGGTTATATATAAGAGTTGAACTCTGAAGTCATATTCACGTACTCGAGTAGTGGTTCTGCATTAGTGGTTCTCTTTGTGGCCTTGTAGATTATGGTACTCATACTTCCGTTAGGCTTTAGGATATAATGCATGAAAATTACGGGATAGTTTTTTTCCTTATAATACCAAATCTCTCAAAACCTTAGCTAATTGTAATACCAGAATAGAAAGTTGAAAGTAAGTGAGCATGTGCTGAATGATGTGGTCAGCAACCTTGGTCTTAGAACTCTTAGCAATTAGAGTGCCAATCGGGTTCATAGACGGGTGAAGTAAAGGGGAAGAGCGGTTTGATGTGAGACACTTGGCATTGGCTTTAATGATGATGGATCCAAACACAGAATACAACAGGGCATCATTGTGTTATACTGAAGTGTACTAGTATTTTCAAAGAAGGGAAAATGATGTGATTACTGATGATTATGTTGGTTTCCTAGAACATTGAAGATCTAGGTTGAAAGATCTGTGTTGAGGTTTCCATTAGTTCTGTATATCACTCCTTTTAATATTTACTTTGAAAACATTTTTTTTTCAATCATTAAGAATTTCAATGCACTTAGATTGGAGTATAATGTTTGTCTTTCATTCACTTCTAATAGAACCAAATATTTATTGCTCTTTCGAGTGTTTCGACTTGTAGTATGATGGAAATAAGAATGGCTATTAGTATTGTTGGCTCTTTCATTTTTCACAAAGATCAGGTGGTCTTTCGTCCTAGTATTGGATACATAGAAAACAATCTCCTTGTAAAAAACAACACCGTAATAAATAACAGGGTAAAAGTTGTGTACCTCCACTCCCATAGCTGCTCTTGGTGCAAGGTTCTTTTGAGATGCGTTAAGATATGAAGATTACAAATTCTATGATTCTAAAATCTGTATGAAATCCGGTAACATTTATAGGTACTTTAATGTTACTTGGAGATCACAGAAAGAGAGAAATATTAGTAAAATAGAGACATACAAGTATGCAACTCACCGTATCTAGCAGGTTTACTAGTTATTTTTCAGAGTATCATCTCAGATACATACTTCATTTTAACCTAACGCTCCATATGTTTGATCTGTGAGCGAACTCTCCTGTCATGACTGATGACGAAGTAGAAATCATTTTTTAATGTGTGGATTATGTTATCAAGCTGCCTTTCTAGTGTGCTACTCTAAATTTCCACTCGCTAAATTTTTCATGCTCTCTGCATTTCAGGCTGGCATTTATGCAACAACTGTCAGAGAAACGCTATTTTTATGTGCTATACGTGCCCTTACTCCTTATGTAAGGGATGTGTCAAGCAGGCTGATATATTTCGTGTCAGAGGGAACAAGGGATTCTGTAAAACATGCATGTCGACTATAATGCTGATAGAAAAGATTCCCCAGGAAAACATGGAAGTGGTATGGCTGAGATATTCATGTGCCTTGTGTTTAATATTTTTGATTACGTGAGCCCCTTAAGTACTTGTCTAGTTCTTTTCTTATCACTTCTTTTCAGAACCATTCACTCATCATTATCCATTTTGTATTGCGTGGTGGTGAACTTATCTTTGGGGTTTTGAACGTAAAATGTCTGCTGATAAATATTTGAAGTTTGGTAGATTTTGGATGGCGAAATAGGAAATTGAACCCAGTCCGATTTAGAATGCTTTATATGAACTACAAGTGGCGGTATTATCCACATGTTCATATAGACGGAATCCTCCACTCTCCCATTCACTAGGTTTGTTCCGTATTAAATTGACACAAAATTAAGGAAAATAAGCTACATGTGTAATTTGACTCTTCTCTCTTATCACATGCGTTTTTTGACCATACATCACCTGAACCCTTACCCACCCTTGAAAGAACCACTAACCCACCCTTGAAAGAACCACTAACCCACCCATAAGATTCACACTCTCCTGAAAACCACCCTTAATGACCCGCAGTCCCAACCTCCACCCCTGTACCCACCCATGAAAGCCCTAGATTGTGAGAGAGTATTGTGGTTTGAAGGTGGGTTTTCCGAGGTTAGTTTTTTGGACGAATTACAGGTGAGGGTTGGTCTAGGATGGACATGGGAGTGATCGAAGCGATGGTGGTTGATATGGAAGGTGATCGGCGTGGAAGATGACGTGTTGTTGGTTGATGGAGGAGACTATCATGGACGCTGTAGGGGCAGATCAATTGTGCGTCGTGGAGGTGTTGAAATGGCTCTGGTCATTGCTTGATGTGGGGTCCGAATGGTGGTGGTCACCGCCATATTTTGGGTCAAAGTGGTGGTGGTTGGAGGAAATGAACAGGAGAGGCCGAGGGAGTAAAAGAAGAGTGAATACTTTTTTGTGGTGAGGGTGTATGGCTAATTTGGTAGGTTTATTTTTATCACTTAAGGAAATGGTTCAAATCTAGTGAAGTAGCCGACAAGAAAAGTGATAAGTGATACTTTTCCAAAGAAGGGAGGGAGTATAAAATTGTGTGGTGTGTGACTTGTATATCTGTTTCACATGGTTTTTGTATGATTATAAGCCGTTATGTTAGTTTCTCCCACATATGGAAGAATGTAATTGATTGTGACTGTCAACTCTTTCATGGTCTCATGGGGCAGAACACATTTTTTCAAAGGTTTCATGTTGTCATCAGTGTGTTAATCATGCAGGTCCAGGTGGATTTTGACGACAGAGCTAATTGGGAGTATCTTTTTAAAATGTATTGGTTATTTTTGAAAGAAAAAGAAACTCTTACCGTGGATGAGCTAACTCGGGCTTCTAATCCCAGCAAAAGCTCTTGGCTTGAAAATAAGGGTAGCTATCAGAAAACCCATGAGTCTTCTCTAAGTAACACCTCTGAGTTGAGCTGCAGCAGTGCGAATTTGGAAGCAAATGCTTCAAAAAGAAGAAAGTTGAGAGTACAGCAACCCTCCCTCTATGTGGATTCACATCAAAAGACTGTCAAACTAGAGAGCAATACGGAGTGTGGTTTTCCTGGAGAACCTGATTGGGCATCAAAAGAGTTATTGGAGTTTGTTGCACACATGAAAAATGGTGATACATCGATTTTACCCCAGTTCGACGTGCAGGCTCTTCTTCTGGATTACATAAGGAAAAACAATCTACGTGATCCTCGCCGGAAATGCCAAATTATTTGTGATAAAAGGTTGGAAAATTTGTTTAGTAAAGATCGAGTTGGGCATTTTGAGATGTTAAAGCTTCTAGAGTATCACTTTAAAGAAGAATCTCGCACCAACGGTGTTATCCGTGGTGCATCGATGGACCCTCTTTCTAGGCAGGCAGAGGAGGGAGTTGAATTTCAAATTTCAACTAGGGAGACTAGGTGTCAAAGCCGTCGAAAAAGAGATGACAAAGGCAGAAAAATCAACCTGGATGGTTATGCAGCAATCAATAGTCATAATATTAACTTAATTTACCTGAAGCGGAGTTGGCTGGAAACCCTAACTGTGCATGCAGAAAATTTTCATGACAAAGTTGTTGGTTCAGTTGTTCGAATAAAAATCTCTAGTAGCGATCAAAAGCAAGATATGCACCGGTTGGTCCGTATTATAGGTATGTGATTATTGCTGTTAGATTTCCTAAATTGTAGGTCACCTAGTTTTGCATTAGCATTTTTTTGTTAATATGTTGTGGATATATTTTTACAGGTACTAGTAAAGCAACTGAACCTTGTAAAATTGAGGGTAAGATGGAAAATTTTATGCTCAAAATATTAAACCTAAACAAGATTGAAGATGTTTCCATAGATGCAATTTCAGACCAAGAATTTTCTGAGGTGAGATATTTTGTACGTTTATATATATCGTATTGGGTGATGTATTTTATACGGAGTAATTGTTTAAGATTAATCTTCATGTCTTCGCCCTCATTCCCAATTGTGTTGGGACTAAACCATTGAGGCTCTTGCTATTCCGCACTGGATGGAATCTGTGCCTGTGTGCTTTTTAATGACATGAGAAATGGATCTGGTGGACCATTAAGTATATTATGAGTTCGACCTTCTACCGGATACTTTTTAGGTGGTTTGTTAATTGTTACCATCGAGCTTGTTCCATTCTAGATAAAAAAAATTATCCCGAAAATGGCGGGCTTCTTTGGTTGATTAATGTGTTTAATTGGGTCTTTCTGTATTTGAATTCAGGATATGAATTCATTGTCTACCCTACCCTGCCTGATTATTGTTCAATCGATCATTTATTTGCTGAATTGTTGTGTCTTTGGCATTGTAGGATGAGTGCAGGCGGTTACGCCAAAGTATAAAACTGGGGCTTGTTGAGAGGCTGACTGTGGTAAGTATTTTGGAAAATAGGTTTATTATGCGCCACAGTAAAATAGGTTTATTGTTCACCACAGTGAATGATCTCAAGCTTGTGATTTTGTATTATTTATTTTTAAGGGGGAAATCCAGAAAAAAGCAATGGCACTACAAGCAGCAAGGGTTGATCATGTAAGTTGTAGATCTCTTTTATCTTGGTAGCATTGTTTAAAATTGTAAGAACAAACGTCGTAGTGCTAGAATGTTCAAATTATATATCCCATACTCTTTGCATATAAAGTATGAACATGGTATTACTTGTTTGCTGCAGTGGCTTGAAGCAGAGATACTGAAGCTAAATCTTCTTCGTGATCGTGCTAGTGAGATGGGGCATCGGAAGGAATATCCTTTTTGTAATTATTTATTCGAATTTGAACATTTTTTATTCTTTTAAATCTGGCTGTTCTTCGTTCAGTGAATCATATATGGAGTACTATATAATTCATGCAAAATACGTTTTGACTTACATGCCGTAAAAAGGTTTGTAATTGTCTTGTCCGGGGTTTCATTTTACTTAGTTGAGTTAATTCTCAAGTCTGCCAGACTGGTATAGTTGTTTATTTGGGTAACCCATAAATGGGCGGCTGATAATTCAGTGAACATTACCTCTCATCTACATAGCTTTCTAAAAACTATTTGGGTGCATTGGATGGAGGTGTTCATTTGGGGTGTGTTAAAACATGTGAAGAATATTCACTTCTTCATGAGAAGACTAATCATCTAAATCCATGAAAGATATATATGATGTGTTTTCTTAACCACATGAACGCTTAGAGAACATGTGGAGAAAATAGAGCTTCTGAAAACCCCTGAAGAGCGCCAACGCAGGATTGATGAAATTCCAGAAGTGCATGCTGATCCAAGAATGGATCCTAGTTATGGGTCGGACGATGATTCTGGAGATAGTGACATGAAGAGTCGAGGTATGTTTCAGTCGGATGATAAACTAAATACGGAGTATCTTATTCAGTATGTTATTAGTTTATGGATTAATTGCAAACAAGTAAACAACAACCTACCATTTATAACCAAAATTTCTCAAACTACTTTATCTATTACTTCCTCCGGTTTTTATTTATCTCCCCAATATCATGAATATACGTGCGGAATATTTTATTGAATGGGGCAATAAATAAAAACCGGAGGGATATAATTCTTTTACTACTGTAAGCGGAGGGAGTACTACCTATTATGACATGTTTGCTTACAAATACCACCTGTTCACCGAATGAGCACACCCAACCTTTATTTATTTATCTTTTTTCGTTGGGAAGTTATCCCCCCGCCCTCACTCACTTCTTGCTTCCTGAATTGTCACTTCTACTTTTATGCCTCATGCCCTAAATCGACGGTTTTATGTTGTAGGCATGTCCTCTAGAAGTTCTCTCTCTCAAAGCTCAATACCGTTTTAACAAATTATCACCCTAATTTAGTTGACCAGATGTAGAGTTTTCACGAAATTAGTCGTGCTGTTATCAAATTGCAACTTGTTAGGGCAAGGGGACGTACATGTCAGGAATGCACATTTTTATAAATCAATTTCAAAGATAAGCAAGAAAGAGTTGGTCAAGTTAGATGGAAGAGGGAAAATTAGAAGAGAGAGTGAAGGAAAGGGTCTGAGTGAATTGATGCTAGTTAGAATCAGGTAGTGGTTGAGTGTGAGTGTAATTAAGGAGGTGCAATGGTTTTCACACACAAAATTGCTCGAGAAAGTATCTATATGTATGCGCAAACATTCCATAATAGGTACTCGTACTTCCTTTGAAATTCATTTCTCCTTGGAAACAAACATTGAGGAGTTTAAACTTTAAAGATGTGGTGGAAAATGCTAGCTAAGAAAAGTTTTTGAGGTTAGAACTTGCAAATAAAGTGACTAAAAAGGCAAGGTTTCAAAGTATGAAGACTATGAACTATAAATGTTATCAACCCAAATGGAAAGTGAAATCAGAATGTGGGCATAGGAACGAGTAATTTGGAAAAAAAAAAACTTTTCATAAGCTGTAATTTTTTTTCATTTATGGTTGTGAGACTCTATGACAGGTAATCTGTAATTTTTTTTCATTTACTTGAAGGCTCGTTTCTGATAATGTGAAATGCCTTCAGATGTTGCCTGGACACCAAAATACTCGAAGGCACGTGCGAAGAGTATGGAGTCAAAGTCTCCCTTAAGAGTTGGGGATATGTCAAAAGATGACCGGGGTAGGACAACCAAAGCTGCAGCTGTGAATGGGGTTTGTAGAAGAAAAAACTCTACTAAATCAAATATTGAGGGAGTCAATGGTGTATTTGGATCTCCCAAGTCCTTTCAGAAAACTCAAAGAGCTGATGCTCAATTGAGAGTCCTTAAAACCGAAAGTCAAACGGACACAAGAATATCTGGTGACAATGGGGTCACAATAAATGGTTCTATCTCTAAGGCTAATTCTGATCCTCCGGTGTCAAACTCCCAAGAGACGTCACATGGTTCCAATATCAGTGAACGTGAGAAGATCTGGTACTATAGGGATCCAGCAGACAATGTCCAAGGACCATTCTGCTTGCTGCAGTTACGTAAGTGGAATTCTAGTGGGTATTTCCCTAGTGATTTAAGGGTATGGAAGAATAATGAAGCTTACGATCGATCAATACTTCTGAATGATCTATTAATGAAACAGCAGTCTAGCGAGCCTCATTCCCAGCAACATTCATGTTTACAGTCCCATGATGGAGGTAAATTTGATGATGAAAAGGTTAATTCTATTGGGACTATGAGCAGCAACTCTGTTGCTCCTAGGACTAGTGACCAAGTAAATGAAGAATGCAGCGAGACAAACTCGACTGACATAGCTTCTTTTCCCGAGGCTAATGAACATTCAGCAAATGGTTTCAACTATCTGCCTGATTCTGACGGTCAAGGCAGAGGTCAAACTTCAGTCGAAAATTTAAAAGCTCAGCTGATAGAGAGCTTATTTAACATCGAGGAACCTAGTGCTGATGCTACTGTCAATACGTCCCCTGATATGATGCATATTGACCTTGAATCTGATCCCTTGCATTTATCATGTGCTATGTCAATGTCTGATAATGTCGATGTGAAAATTCAAGCTGTGAAAAGTCAATCTTCTAGTCCAGATGCTGATAGGTCAGACTCTGGAACTAGTTTGCCCATGGCTTCTGAAGATATCAAGGCTTCTACAATTTCAAGCTCAATGCCAAACTCCTATTGTGAGATGAAAAACCCGCAAGTGGATCATGAACTCTATGACAAATCGGAGGTGTGTAAAGTTTCTGCTGTGCCACCTTTTTTGTCGAAGGAAAACAAGGATTTAAATTGTCATAATGCGGAAGAAAAAGAATATGTTGGTTATCGCCTCGAGCTTGATTCAAGGGTAAGTAGTAGAGCTACCTGTAGTGATACTGTTTCTGTGTTGCCAAGTGTTGTTGAAAAGGGGGACCCTGTAGGCTCGAGATCATATATTACCGAGAATAGACGATCCATCCTTGCAGATGTTCTTGAGCTAGAAAATAAATATTACCCAACTTCTAATATTCCCGAGCAAGCATCTGGTGCCAGCTGGAGTACCATCTGTAATGGAGTTATGGTTTCTGATCAACCTAGTACCTCACCAATGACCCAAGCTGATGATGGGTCAAAGGCCCCAATTACCGAAAATAAAGGTACTACTCCAACTTCAAGCATTCCTGTTCAAGATTCAGGAATCAAGTGGAGTAATATCCTTGATGAAGTGCATCTCCCTGATGTTGCTGGTGAATGGGGTATGTATCAACCCGTGCATGTGAAACCTGGTGTCGTGGGATTTAACCCTAATCTGGTCTCATGCTCGTCGGCCAGGCTGGCTGAAGTTCCCCTTGACCATGCTGTTGCCACCTCCGAGAGTTGCCAGTTGACTTCAAACTGCGATATATCAAATTGGCAGCCCATTGAGTTGAGCACATTAGGGGACGAATCTGTTTCGGATTTGCTTTCGGAAGTGGAGGCTATGGAGTCTTTGAGAAGCATGTCGTCCCCAACTTCATGGATGAACTGTGGAGATGACTCCATTGGTTCTCCTGGAGATGATTGTTTTAGTCCTCTTGGAGGTTTGACCCCGCATCTTGATCCTGTTAAAAATGATGCTCTGAGCTCCGCAACTGACTTACAATTTCATCAGTCCTTCCACATTGATGTATGTAGCACATCGATATTCTCAACACTCGCTCCAGAAGCAGACCCACAACCCAAGCCGGTTATAGCTTCTGGCAATTTGGTCTCTCAAGTTACTTTTTCGTCATTGCCTTCCCCATCTCCGCCCTCGTTATTGGTGCTAGAACCTCTTGCATCCTCATGCCCACTACCTCCACCTCAAGAAGTACCACCACCACCACCACCACCACCACCAGCAGCAGCAGCCACAAAATCACCTTCACCACCGCCACCACCACCCTCCGTACCAGAAGCTGAAATGCCCATTTCACCACCACATCCCCCAGTTGCTGTAAAAACGTCTTTTCCACCACCCAAACCACCCGCGTCTGCAGATTTACCTTCAGCACCACCAGAAGCAGCAAAATCATCTTCGTCACCACCTCTACCACAAGCTGATAAACCAGGTCCAGCAATCCAACCACTTGCTCGGAAACCAGTTTCATCAGCAGTCCAACCACCATCTACAAAATTACCCTCACCGGCACCAGCACCAGTAGCGGAAAAGCTATTCTCACCACCAAGGCGGCCTTCTACCTTGAGCCTAAACTCATCAAGTCCCCAAGAGGAAGGGGAGATGGCCCCTGCCAGCATTTCTGTACATCAGCCAGAAGTGGGTATTCATGATCGACGATCACAACAATCCACAACCTCCAATAACCTTCCCAGACAAGGCTCTGAAACAAGATCAAGCAAGCGGGAGTTGGGAGGACAAGCGACAGGTAGAGTATCTAGCACAGGTTCTATTTTGGGAAGTCCATACATGCAGTGGAACCACAGTTCAAATCCTGGACAGGTGATGCCAGCTGTAAGTGCAAACCCTGACCCACACTGGAACCCGTCAGTGGTGGGGCAGGGCACGAGAGCGAGCCAGACGTCCCCTAGATATACTAGTCGTAGTGGTGGTGGTGGTAGACATGCTGTTCCGAAGGACAGTAGGAGTCACCATCATCACGGTGTAGATTCAGGTTTTGGTAAAAGTAGTAGGCCGATTTCTTGGAACAGGCAATCCTCTTTTGGGGCGGGTGCAGGAGTACCCTCGCGGCCTCCCCAGAGAGGGCAGCGTGTTTGTAAATTTCATGAGAGTGGGTACTGTAGGAAGGGTGCATCCTGTAAGTACTTGCATCCTTAGTTTACAGAGATCCCATCCCTCTCATATCCTTTGTATTCTATAATTTTATTATGTAGATTGTAATTGTTGTATAACACCATTTGTTCCATAAACGCAAGTCGTCAAGGCAAAGGAATATATACGCCCTCAGAATACGGATTTCCGGCCTTCTGTTTGGGTGTATTACTTGAAAGGTGGCCGACTTCTGTTCGAGACTATTTATTCTGCTTCATGCTTATTTTTTTGGTATATTCCATATCGATAAATTGAGTTTGGTTCAACAATGATTCATGAGTATGAGTTAGTGTTAACTTACAATGTACTTCCTACTTACTATGACCATGAAGTTGGGGATATGATTCTCATTGTTAAAAAACAATGTTCCTTCCTAATGTTTATTGAGTTTGGTTAATCCCTCCGTTCATACATTTTTATCATTTCAATAAAATATTCGTTACATATATTGACAATTAATGATGACTCGAGGGAGTAATATAAGTACTCGTATTTGGTATTCCCTTCGTTTCATCTATCCGTATACGTTTGTTTTTCGGCCACTATTCATAAGTGAGACCGTGTTTAAAATTGTTTGTACAACTGGTTTTATGATTTTGAGTTTTATCACAAAGGTTTCGAGTTTTGTTGTAAACTTATTAAGCTTTACTGTAAAGTTGTCGAGTTAAATCACATAAATATTTAAGCTCAAAAACTTACAACTCAGCTTAAAA
This sequence comes from Agrostemma githago, assembly GCA_958450325.1. Classification (NCBI taxonomy): domain Eukaryota; kingdom Viridiplantae; phylum Streptophyta; class Magnoliopsida; order Caryophyllales; family Caryophyllaceae; genus Agrostemma; species Agrostemma githago. The sequence continues at coordinate 3,301,509 of OY288248.1, forward strand.
ACTTAACTCGGCTCAGAAACTTATATAAGCTCAGTAAATATATACAAAAATTTGACAACTTTGCCTTGGTTGTACAATACTATATGAACATTAAGGTACAAGTGCACGACTGTGCATAAAAACGTATACAAATGAATAGAACGGTGGGAGCATTGACTAACAAATAACTACCCATTTATCCTTATAAAAACCCAAAAAAATAAAAGAAAAACAATCCAACGATCAATCTAACGAATTCAATGAACTACTGTTACACGTTCAAACTCACACTTGATCAATTCAATCACTTACCCCCAAAATAAACTCAAAATCGAAGCAATAAATCAATCAAAAACCCTAAATAAACCTAATCGTCACCGGAAACCATGTCGGCGAAGATGTTATCGCCGACGGAGAGCTACGCCGCCGGTGCTCTGTTCGCATTAGCAGTTCACCAGGCGCAGATCCACCAGTCTCGCCCCCTCGGATCGCCGCCGTATCACGCCGACGGCGCCGACGATGACGGTGGAGAGAGAACGAAGGATCGCGTTAGTAGCTGCAGTAATGGTAGTAATAGTAGCGATTCCGTCTCCGAAGATCCTCTCCTTTGGGTTCATCCTAACTCCGGCCTCCTTCATCCTATTTTCAAGTATTATTAGTTTCTCTCTATCTTCATTTTATTGCTTTTTTCGTTTGTTCGGTGATTTAGGAAATTGTTTCGTGAAATTCCGCTTTTGCATCACCGTAGGATTTGTAGAATTGTAGTATACTCCGTATTAGTTTCGATTATTTGTTATGTGATCATATGTTCTGCAGATTTTGTTTGTTCGATGATCGTATGTTTTGGCGGTTATTATTCAAGGATTTCGGATGTGATTATATCTCTGATTTCAAGCTTTTTGAAAAGTATTCGTTTAATTTGACGTGAATGATCTCATTTGTACTAGGAGAATTTCAATTTGGATGTAATTTTGAGGATATAGCAACAATGCAGGAATTCGGAATGTTATGATATGCTTGAATTTTGATTAATAAACATGTCTGATGAGCTCATTGGAAGTAGTAGTAGTCGAATTTTGGAAAGTTGTAGTGAGAATAGTTCATAAATGCCGGATACTAATGCAATCAGTATACAATTATACTGAATAATTGTAAGACACAACAATAAATGCATTTAAAGAAAATTAGCTACATGTTGAAGGATGTGTCCCTTGTTAACGCTATTGAGAGATCGTTTGTTAGTTTTTGTGTTTATAACGTAGTACTAGGAATTTTTGGAACGTAAAGTACTCAGTAGTAGTTTAAGGATACCACAAGAATGCTGGGATTTGGAGTGTTATGACTTGATTGCCTTTTAATTAATGATCATGTTCGATGAGCTTATTGTAATGAGGAGTACTTGAAATTCGAACTGTTATAACGAGAAAAGTCCATCAATGCCTGCGTTGAGATGGGAAGAGGTGCTTGCCTTTTGATGAAGTATCAGTGTATCACCATGCGTGGAGCGAGATGGCTAGTAGGGCCGCCCTTCCAACTTTGAAAGAATTAGTATTTTTGCGGTGTCTATTTTTCTGTCTTGGCCGCTGAATTCATATGTAAAGAATGACGTGCAGGTTTTTGGAGATAGATTCTTCAGCGTGGTTAGGGATTGAGGAGACCGCTAATACATCTCCAGCTACTCACCATGTCGGCTCGGTAATTTTTTTTGCACTGTTCTTTTTGGTTACTTTTGTCTATCCTTTTGTATTATTGATAGACTCTGAATTTTGTGGCTATATTGATGCTGCTATAATAAGTCTAAATGGTTGCGCACAAGTGTATGACTTGTGTTATTGTATGTAAATAGATCAGGAACTTGCATGTGGATCACAATCATTTTTGATGTTGTATGTACGTTCTTAATGTATGATACAGAATTTCGATGTGCTTCTGTTAATTTGATAGTATAAAATCAAAGTCACTTGTGGGATACGGAAGATGTATGTAGGTTCTAATGGCCAATTTTCATGCCAAGAATCTACCTTGTCACGTTCACTGGTTCTGATCAGGTTACTTCTGTAACTTGTGCGCGTTTGGCATTACGGTGGCTGTTCTCTCTCCTTTACCTTATTGACTACTCATTCTATGCCAAAATTTGTTTTACCCTTGCTGATGAAAATCCCTTAGTAACCCATAGCCTAAAACTCATACGGAGTACCATTTTGTTTTCATCAGCTAAGAAAGAGCAACTCAATGCCTGTTTGGTCTAGCCTATTCTCCTTGACTCTTAGGACCGGTTCTTTTGGACTAAACTCGCTGTACAAAAAACTGGGCAGAAGCTGAGCTGAAGTCCAAAAGAACAAGGCCTTGGTCTTGCATGTGATGGTTATTTGTTTTCTTGTGCATACCTATCGTTTTGAAGTGGTTCTAGTCTTCTAGATTGTGACCTCCATGCTGTTTCTGTGTGTTCTTTATTAGTACTCCCTCTTAGAGGATAATCGAACTGTATACAGTAACAAGAATAAAAATCCTGCCATCTAAATTGTACTGTATTCAGTAATTATTGACTAAAGTACTTTTCACGAATGTTGTGCTTTATATGTACTTTTGGGATTTCCTATGCTATCCTTTATGTTCTGGTTTTACCAACTAGGAAAGGGAACTACTGCTTTTAGCTTTGTAATGGTAATACATTCCGTTCAAATAATATTTCACCGTGATTGATACATGTTACTTGTACTACTTACTAGTGTCATATGTCAGTTTCTTAGACTGGTTTCAGAAGAAACTGGGGAATGTTTGTCGGAAAAGAAGAATCAAGAGCTTGCCTTGGCAAAAGGCATTGATGGTATGGCAGCAAGCATGGAAGCTTTGACTGATACGGAGGCCAAGAGGGATAAGCAGCGTGAATATCACCAGGAACGCCGAGAAAAGTGTTCAGTCCCTGAGATGTCTGAGACACCTTCGACATCTGCGGAGAAAGAAGTGATTGAGGTCATCCAGGAACACACTGCTAATATTCTCCCTGTTGAAGATACCACTCATGAGTCTGAATATAAATTCAGTGAGGAGCCCGTGGAAGAGGAGAGAAAACTTAGCTATGAAAGAAAAATAACTGTCCTTTATGAGCTCCTTTCAGCAAGCCTTGCAAATATGTCCGCAGATAGCAAAATGTCCAAACAAAGAAAGGGTTATGATGCTCGACACCGCGTTTCATTACGACTGCTTGCAACATGGCTTGATGTCAAATGGGTGAAAGTGGTATGCACATAAAATCTAATTGCAGATTTTCAATTTCATGTCTTATTTTCTCTTCAATTGTTTAAGCATGAGCTGAGATTTTGATTAATTGTTCACTTGAAAACATTATACTCAATCTTTTGTTCATGTTGCAATACTGATCATTTACAGGGAAGGAAATAAATTATTTTTTCATCTGAACTTTTAAATTTTTCTATTGCTGTTACAAACTTGTGATACATTATTTTCATTACTAGGCATTAGGATGAATTTCACTAATATACTTACTTTAGATTGATGAACATTGTTAGTCCTCATGAATTTCACTAATATTTATGACTATGTCATTCATGATAAATATGTACTGGTTCATTTTCTGATGTGATATTTTTTTCCGTTCATGTTTCTCCAATCCTATATTGTTTTGGTTCACTTCATGCTATCTGCAGGAAGCAATGGAGACGTTGGTTGCCTGCTCGGTCATGGCTTTAGCAAAGGAGCAAGAACTGAAGCAAGGAGAAGCCAAATCCGAAGAAACTTCATGGGATAAATGGAAGCGTGGAGGCATTATTGGAGTGGCTGCTGTAACTGGTGGTGCCTTAATGGCCATTACAGGAGGTAAATTCATGATATACATCTAAGGCAGTTTTTTGTTATCACTCTCCTGAAATCAGTCAGTTCGATTATTCTTCAACAGGCCTAGCAGCTCCTGCTATTGCTGCCGGATTTAGTGCTTTGGCCCCTACACTGGGCACTATTATTCCTATTATTGGAGCTGGTGGGTTTGCTGCTGTTGCAAGTGTCGCAGGATCTGTTGCTGGCTCTGTTGCCATTGCTGCGTCATTTGGCGGTAAATCTGTTCTCTAAAGTTGAATTTTATTTTATGCTTCACTCCGTCTCGCATTATTTTTGAACTTGATGGTTACTTGCTCTCTCAAGTTGAAATAGATAAAAAATATTACAAAGTACATTTTTTGGCCTTATCTGGTTTGGTTATACAATGCCTGTAGCTGCTGGAGCTGGGCTCACTGGTACGAAAATGGCCCGAAGGATTGGAAGTATCGAAGAATTTGAGTTCAAAGCTGTAGGAGATAACCATGGACAAGGAGTGAGTGGGAGCTGTTACTTAAATTCTTATTAAATCTTGAGTTTCATACGTGAATTGTATATATATGTGTATTTGATGCAGCGATTAGCAGTTGGGATCCTCGTGTCTGGATTTGTTTTTGATGAGGAAGATTTTGTAATGCCGTGGGAGGGACTTGTTAATAATCTTGAAAGGTATTCCTGGATTTGGCACTACTGTATTTGTCAGTATGGGTATATACTGTGGTAATTATGATTTTATGTTGGTATAGATGGGCTATTTTTTACCCAATATTTTCTGGTGTGCATTCTTTCCACATCTAGTGGGTTTAAGTTATTTTCATAAAAATAAAAAGTAAAAATGAAAACTGAATAGTAAACGATACGGAGTATATTAAGAAATGATTTTGAAGAATTGATGGAGTAAATACCAAACGATGTTTGATTGTATTAATTAAGAAATGATTTTGAAGAAATGATTCGAGATTGCATTGATTACCTTCAGGTATGTTCTTGTATGGGAGTCCAAGCATCTGATAGCCGTCAGTACGGCAATACAGGATTATCTCACTTCAAGTACGTACTCTATTTCACTTGGATGCCATTGCTTGTCAATTGAGAGCCACAATGAAGTAATTGTAATATGCAGACGCTACTCTTGGTAGGACTTGCTATGGAGTTGATGAGACATGGGGCTATGATGACAGTTCTTAGCTCCCTCCTCACAGCATTAGCCTGGCCAGCTACCTTGCTAGTAATCACTGATTTTATAGACAGCAAATGGGCAGTAGCCGTAGACAGGTATATTTAACTGTCAAGATTTTTGTTCTTTTCAAAGAACAGCATAAGCAGTTCTTAAGCCGGAGGTCCATTGAGGCACTAGCCAAACCACTTTAGTGTGCCTTTTAGACAAGGCACAGCTAGCGAGGCCTACAACATTTTTCATATTTTTTCTCCTTTTCTCTTATTATGCCCTTCTGGTTGCCACATTATCCCATCTTGGTGCATAAATAATCCTGTTCAAAACACAAATTTATTTGCTGTAACAGTGGGCCTCGAGTCTATGAGGCACGTGACTTCGTCTTGTCACAAGGGCACCTATTGCCTCAGTGTACCTTCCGCCTTTTAAAAACTTAGCTTATCTGAGGTTCCAACTGATGTCCTTGTGCATTCAGATTAGAGTTATTGCTGTCCATAACCAGATTTCATATAGCTGACTTAAATTATTAGGTCTGATAAAGCTGGAAAGCTGCTAGCTGAAGTCCTGCTAAATGGGTTGCAAGGGAACAGGTACATCCTCTGTCGAGCTCAATTATAACTGATATTTGCATGTACTCCATATTATTTAAGGTCAAGAAGCAGAAATCATTGTTAAAAGAACAATTTTTTTTACCAGGCCTGTTACACTCATAGGCTACTCTTTAGGAGCTAGGGTAATATTTAAGTGCCTCCAGTTCCTGTCCGAAAGTGAGCAAGGTAAATAAATTTTAAAAATCCTGCATTAGGCTGCCACATTAGTTTCCTTGCATATTTTGAAACACCATGCACTCTACTTGCAGCTAACCTCGTTGAAAGAGTTGTTCTTCTCGGGGCACCAATTCCTATAAAAGATGAAAACTGGGAAGCTGCACGTAAGGTAATTTATGAGAGTTACAACAGCTTGATACTGTGTATTTGTTGCTAAACAGACCTGGCCTTAGGTAAGATCTTTGGAATAGACTTAGCAAACAGACAGGGCATTTGGATATGGTTCAGGCCAGTTTGAGTCAGACAATTTGTTTTGGAGTTACTCTGTTTTGTTGCAGGCCGGATTGGGTAGGAGAAATATGGGCGGGTTATTTTTTATCATGTCAACTATTGAGGTTCTTCTGTAATGTTTTCCCCTTATATTATTGGTTCTGGTGCAATGTTACTTTTTTACTTTATCAGTTACTGCCATGTCATGCCTATGTCAAATAAGGGGTGTTTGGTCGAGGCATTTGGCATGAATTTGATCCATTCCAATTTTTAGTTAGTGCATCTTATGATCTTAAACGGAAACGGATTTCTATTCCATTCCATTCTGTACTCTTTAACCAAACCGCCCTTTAGTTCATACGGAGTAATATTTTGCAGATAGTTGCAGGAAGATTTGTTAACGTCTTTTCTCGAAATGACTGGATACTTGGTATTGCTTTCCGTGCAAGGTAGCCCAACTATATATTACTGTACTTTTTTTTCCTTTTCGTCAACTAAAATCTTCAACTCAGCAATTTTTGTTGGGACAGCCTTCTCACTCAGGGTTTAGCCGGAATTCAAGAGGTTGATGTACCTGGGGTTGAGAATGTAAGTTTTTTGTGCTTTCAAATGGGTTGTTATTTAATGTTCAGACCTGCAACTAGTTTTTTACTGTTTATTTTCTCCTATATGCTAAAATAAATTAAAACATATACTACGGAGTATGTAGACAACGAAATCACGAGTGTCTGGTTGGCAAATAGAGTAATATGTTTTTGGGATGTGCACGCACGCAGGTGGACGCCACCGATATAATAGAAGGACACTCATCTTATCTATGGGCAACACAGCAAATTCTAGACCGGCTCGAGATTGATACCTATTTCCCAGTTTTCAGTAGCTCATCCTCATCATCTACTGCAAAATAGAGTGCATGCCTTGAAATCGGTATGTTCCTCCATATCATTCTGTACAGTCTGCTGCACGACCGTTGAATCGATTTGTAATAAGAAGTTTTGAGCCTCCCGGTAAATTGTACTCAGTACTCACTCGTATATAGCTGTTGTTGTTTGATTGAAGATGTGAGGACTATTAGAAACACACTCCAAATGTTTCAAATGTTCATACACTTGACATTACACTAGAGTTCTCAAGATACGGACTAATAATTTGGTTTTTACATTTTCAATTATAATTGTTTGCATTTATTTAATCATATTCCAAGTCAGTGCTAATCGGGTTTCAAGTCGTAAAAGAACTCTGGCAGCAAAGTGTCGGGTCAGTTGACTTTTTTTTTTTTTTTTTCGAAAATCGGGTCCAAAGAGTCTAGGGCCCTGTTCTTTTGTACTCAAACTGATTGGACTCAACTGAACTGAAATACAGAGACAAAATAAGTTGAAGTGAAACTGACTGAATATAAGTCCAAAAGAACATGACCTAAGAGGCATAATCTACCTATCTAGGCTGAAATCACTTGCTACAATCTTAATCCCTCTCTAATTCCTAATTGAAATGGTCAAATGGAAAATGAAGGGATTCATTTATTACTAGTACTTCTACTACGATGAGTACTAAATTTGAGAGAGGTACAATTTGTTTGGGCAATTCCGACAATGAAAAGGGTCAACACAAATCAAACATACGGGTATAATGGAGTATATTGTACGATCATTGTACAATACAACTGAAGAAAAATGTCCGAGTATTGGTCACCTAACGATGTCGGAGTAACAATCGCATGAATAGTAGTATTGAAAGGACGCATTGATGGTAATATTTGGAGGAATGATATAGTACACCTGAAATTAAGTGAAGTGTAAGAAACCATAAATCAGTGCAGATGTGGAATATGAACAGCCGATGTATAACGGCAGGGAACAGATAATAAGCTAAGATGAGGAAGATTAGCTAATCAAGTAGAGGTAGTAGGTAGCCTGCTTGCTCATTTGATAGTTACTCCGTAATAAGGATTACTTACCCGAAGTAGTACGGTATCCAAGTAGGTTTAGGAAACACAATAAGATAATATTGTGAGAATATTCTTGTATTACTCCGTATTATCTAGGATATAATTAGGACTAATATCATTAAGATATACGAGTATGATTTAATATAAGATACTCCCTTCCCCCACTCCACAATGTTCTTCCCACTATCAAATGACACATCGATTAAGAAATCGATAATGAAAGGTGGTAAATTGTTGAGTGGGATCCAAGAAGTCAAATCGAAGTTGGAAAATCTTAGTGAATTTTCCTTTTAAGGAAATTAGAAAAAAAAATTGTGGGGTGGGGGATTATTATTATTATTATTTTTTTCGAAAATCTGGGGTGAGGGATTATCATTTAGTTTTCTAGTTTGAATTTGATACATATCTTTATGATATTATAAATATGAATCTGTATTTATATTCAAGAAAAAATAAGTTACAATAATACAAATTTTCTTTATATTTTACGTATGTTGTTTTTATTTTCAATAAAAGATATAATATGAATTCCGAATAAAATTCAAACAGCATGCGATCTTCAAAATAATATTGTTTTTCCATTTTTAGAAAAAAACGTAAGGTAGTTTTCGTAATAAAAAAGCGGGCAAGCTAAGATTGTGGATCATTTGTCAAAGGAAGTTAGATGGTAGAAATGAGAGTGAATTGGTGGCACCTCATTTTTAAATGTATGAACCTGAATCAACATTCAACATGCATGTCACATTGTCACATGCAGATGCACTACTAGACGACGTCGTTGAATATTGAGTGATATCTCATTAATTACAATTGGAATACATACGAGTAATACGAGTAAGAGGGAGAACGTAGTGCATACATATATACCATACACGTATAACGGTATAAATATACTCCCTCCGCTCCAATCATTTTCATGTATTTGGATATTATGCACTATTCATAGATGAGAAGAATTATCGACCTAACTTTTAATATATACGATAAAATATAGTCATGTGAGATCTTGTTTAAATTGTCTAATCGAATACATCATGAATATCAATTTTTTATAATTTTTAGAAACACGTAGCTAAAGAAATAGACAAAAGAAAACGTGCATTGACAAGTGTGAAAAAACAAACGTATGAAATTGATTGGAACGGAGGGAATATAATTGAATTCAATAGGGGCGTGCAAGTGCAAGTGCAAGTGCAACGACCACTGCGTCGTTCCTTTGCACATTTACACTATTATTACTTGATGACTTTGCTTGCTCTCCATCTATCTACAATTCTACATCATCACCTACTTTCAATAAATACTCCTATTATTTTCTAGTTACGATATACTCGTCTTGATCAGTTGTATAAATATATAGTTGGTCAATGATTATGGAATAAACATAAATATTTGGTCAAAAAAAAGGAAATGAAAGAAATATGTTATATATATACGGAGTATATACTACTCGTACCCTCATTGCTCCGTATAAAAGTAATTTTAACTTAAATTAGGAAGTCTATAAGTCACTATATCGTACTTTGTGTTTAATTAAGACACTCCAAATTTACAACACAAGTTATATTCGTTTTTAGAATTATGATGAGTATGACAGTTGCACTAAGTATATTTAAGTTGGTTAGTTGTTACGGAGTACTTGTTAGGATTATGATAATTGTGACCTATGGTTGACTTTTATTGTATGAATTTGTTGTTCGATTATTAGATGTGGCGTTATAGAACGAAGCATCCGTTGTAGAAACTTTTTACAAAAGACAAATTTGCATAAATAACGCTTCTATAATGCCCACTTTTTGTTTTACAACGATTAGCAATCGTTGTAGTTTACTTTATCTGTAGTAGAGTACTAGTATGATAATTAGTCGATATTATTCCAATAAAAGTCTCCCTTGAGTAGTTGTTTTTCCGTCCTCTATTTTAGGGTCTCAAACTCTCAGTCTTTTATATTACTACTCATATGTCACCATAGGACTTTAATTTGCTTAATTAGTGTTATAGACAAGATTAGTTTGTTGATGGTTTGTCATATATCTTTACAATTGCTACAAGTAAGTTGTACTCCCTCCGATTTTTATTTATCTTTCCATTTGACTTCTTGGTGAAAAATAAGGGTGTAGGAATGTGTGGTTCAAAAGAGAAGAATGATGAGAGAGAAATGTAAGAGTAATTCTAGACTACATGTTGATGTTCCAAAATAAAAATAGGGAAGAAAGAGTGTTTCAGTCCAATAAAAAAACACGAAAGATTTCAAAAAAAAAAACAAAAAAAAACATGGAAGATAATTAAAAATCGGAGGGAGCGAGTAATATAATTAATTTGTCAACATTCTTTTTTTTTTGAAAGTGAAGATCAATATCATTAATAATAAGCCATCCGGCATCTACAAACGATGTCAAATTGAACTGAATACAGATTTGTGAAAAATAAATAAAGAACATCATTGAGACAAAGATCACTATTAGAATAATGCGCTTCTGCATAGCCTTCTATATATCGCTGTTTATTGACACAATATCCCCTACAAAATTGTAAGAGCTAAGATAGCAATAGCCGATACGTGTAAACGTGCCAAATTATCACATCAAATTTTGAGATTCATTGTTTAGAAGACAATTTTTGTTCTTTGGTTTTTTTATTAGATCGTTTTTTATTATGTGTATATTTTGTAATGTTGTATGCTAGTTTTAATGAATTTTTTGCTCTTTAAAAAAAAGGATTAGGCGGCGCTACGATTGCAAAAATTACTACACCGTACGATTTTGCAGTAATAATATCAAAAATAAGAACAAAAAATTAAGCTAAGAGAGAATACGTTAAGACCACAATTTTTTTCATACTCTTCTTCTTATACGTGTATATACATATACCATTATTATACATTTATACCCAACTTAAAATGAATCCGCTACAAATTTATTGGAATATCGTCCTCGTACATGATATGAACACAACTAAATCGTGAAAAAAAAGAAGAGAAAATCAACTTCACAGGAAATTAACAACAATTGTGTAAAGTGTGTTTATACATCAACAAAAATACAAAATACGTAATATTTTGCATTAATATTCTACTCGTTTTTTTTGTAGTGCGACAAAAACAAAAGGCCAAAATATAGTGCAATTAGAGCCAATAGTATTGAATCAAACCGGGCAAAAAAGCCGCGGTCTAGGGACGGCAACGAGCCGGTCCGCTTTGGGAGCCGTGAGTCCAAATATATCATCCATACTGACGTCACTTGGCTTCATGCCATCTGGCAATTCCCACGTGAAGCAATGAAGCAAGTTGGCTACGCACATCTCTAGCGCGTACAACCCAAGTTGCATGCCCGGGCACGATCTCCGACCCGACCCAAATGGAAGGTACTCGAAGCTGCTACCTGTATATTGAAACAAAATTTAATAAACAGTCTAATAACATACGGAGTAGTATAGTTTTGATAAAGAAAAATAAAAAGATTTTGAGAAAACAATTATGGAGTAATAATTTAATTAATACTGAGTAAATTTTTTTAATAATAAAGATAAATGAAAAGTTTTGATAAAATAATTAATATTGTATGTAGTAATTTAATGGAAAAAGTATACATTATATACCCGGTTATAAATCATTTTTTTTTGTAATTACGGTATTATAAAATTATTTTCAAAAATTATCATCTTATGAAACACTTTTGTTATATTTTGGTACATCAGAGTAAATGAGTAAAAAAAACAAAACTATTTGAGTCGAAAAAAATGTGAGTACAGTCCCAACAACCTGAACACATGCACTCATATGTACTCCGTATAGATATATTATTACCTCATTTACATTAACTGTGAGTAAAACAATATTCTACAATTCTATCGACTTAATTACTATTTTTATTCGCTAAGGTCTGATAACAAAATATAACAAAAGTGTTTTTTTAAGGTAGTAATTTTTGAAAATAATTATATAGGACTATAATTTCAAAAAATTGGTTCGTTTATTAAAGGGTGTAATATGTAATTTTGCCTAATTTATTTAATTACTAACAAATTTAGGAAAATTAATCAATTTAATAAAAAACTTTAAAAATAAAGGCAAATAAAGGTAGTGGAAGCTGCTACATACCTTTAAAGTCGGGGACACCCTCCTTGAGGAACCTCTCAGGTTTGTACGAGTCAGGGTCGGTCCACGAGTTGGGATCACGACCCATCGCCCACACGTTGATCACCAGACGTGATTTTTTAGGAATGTGGTAGCCATTGACGGTGGCGTCCTCGGCCGCCTCGTGGAGGAGGAGAGGGATGGGCGGGTGCATGCGTAGGGTTTCCTTGATGCAACATTTTAAGAACGGGAGCTTGTCCATATCCGACTCCTTTACTTTCCGGTTCATTCCCACCACGTCCATCAGTTCTTCTTGGACCCGTTTCATGTGATTGGGGCTCCGGATTAGTGCGGTCATGGCCCACTCTATTGCTGATGCTACTGTCTCCGTACCACCAAACATCACATCCTGTAGGATAGGTTAGACAAATAAGACAAGCCCTTACTTCAAAATTGATTGTTGTTGCTTAAAGTTTTAAGCTTACTATAAACGAACAATTTAATCAATTCCTTATATTTTCTTTTTGGTAAAAGATTTTAACATATAACCTCATATCCTGCATTTATTTACACAAAATGCTAGTGTACTACGAGTACTTTTTACTTCCTTTAAGTTTGGTGGACCCATAAAACCATTTTATTTATCAATAATATCCTTACTTTTACCATTTTTTCTTAACAATTGTGAAAAAAAATTATGTGAAGAATTGAATGGATGAGAGGAGTACATACGAGTAGTAAATGTTACTCTCTCCGTTCAAATTCAAAGGTACGTTTCCGTTTTGGACATTATTCACAACGACTCAAGATAATCGTTAATATTCCCGACAGTTTATAAGAAAAAATATAGTCAGGTGGGATCTTGCATTGTTTGATTCGTCTTTATGAGTAGATTAAGAATATCGAATTTTTATAATTTTTGATAATGTAAAATGAAAGATAATGACGGTATAAAACGTGTCTCTGCAAGTGTGAAAAAACAAACGTACCATTTGGATTTGAACAGATGGAGTATTGCAATACATTGGTCTGCCTTGTGACAAAACTATTCGTGGTATTCTTATAATGGGTCAAGTAATAACCATTTAGATAGTCAAGGACAAAGCCTTGACATTTCCCATGTTAATTGTTTTTATCTTTTCTATTTAAATGAATATTATTTGATCCGTCATAATAATATGACGGATGTAACGACAATAATGGGGCTGACAATTATTTTGAGTGTGCCCCTAAATCTTTGAAAACCTAAGTTTGAAAATAGGTTTCATTTACATTATCAACTTCTTCACCCACTAGAAATAACTCCATATTATCTAAACACAATTTCTTGTATGAGATGGTCTCACGATAAGTTTATCGTGAGACCTCTCACATACAAGGGAGTTAGTTTTATTATTATTATATTTTAATTAATAGGTTTCACGAATAAGTTATCGTAAGACGGTCTCACATGAGACTAATTGCTATCTAAAAATACAGAATATGTGGAAGTAAAAGTAAAGATGGTAACCTTAAAAAGAGTTGAACATACATGATGAGCAGCAAAGTAGAATGAAGTTGGTATGATTTCATTTGAGAATAAAGTAAAAGTAGTGCGCACGAATTTATCCGCAGCCAAAATGAAACATTACATTTATTAGATAGTGGTTTAAAATGGGTATATTCGTTTAAGTTATAACGGGTCAAAAAGTAAGGGTAAAATAAATTTGCTGCACTTAGGTTATAACAAAATATTTGACATTTTCTTCCTAATTGGAATATGTTTGACTCATTTTAATATTAACACTGATATATTTGTTGCAAGTAAGATCAACTGATTCAATATTGTATATACTCCCTCTGTCCCAATGAATTCCAATCTTTGTCTTTCTATATGTAATAATATGAGTTTTCTCATGAATTTGACTTTACATGTCACCTCATCATTGGACCCCTTTGTACCAAAAGTAAAAGTAAAAAATTCATCGGGACAGATGACGTAATATACGAATATTAATGAAGTAAATGTGAAATGCCACAAAAGTGCGTGGAGGTCAAACATGGAGGTCTTTGTCTAAGTTGCCAATGACCAATAGGCAATATGGTCGGCTAGCTACCTTATCTTATGAGTTATGAACCACATTACTACTCCTACATTTTAATTTAAGTGATTTCATAATCATTGAAGCATGCATAATTGCATATCATTCAACTACGCACGTATCATATTTGAGCCACAACCTTGGAATTGAAGTTGGAACTTCCAATAATTTTTCATCTTTCATTATTCGATTATTTAATTGTGTGATCAAATATTCAAATATATTTTCACTAGGTTAATATCCTGCAAAGTTATAAATAAAATATCGAGATAAATTATCATATTTGAAAAAAAAAATACGTACGATAAATGTTTAATATATTTGAAGTATACACATTTGAAAATTAATACGAAGATAATGTTTGACACGTAACTATTACCATGTTATACACGTATCTCACTATCTCGTACGTTTGATACTCCCTCCGATTCATTTGATTTTTTACGTTTGCTTTATCACACTTGCCAATGCAGGTTTTGTTTTGTTTTTATCTTTATTTACCTATTATTAAAAATTGTAAAAAATTTGATATTCTTAATGCATTCATTAAGACAATTTTACGAAGATCTCACATGACTATGTTTTACTTTATAGATTGAAAATTATATTAGATATTTTACCCACCCATGAATAGTGTCAAAAAGCAGACGTAAAGAAATAAATGAATCGGAGGGAGTATAATTATTCGTTGAGTGATGATTAAAAAAGAGAGGAAGTAGGAGCTTGGAAAAATACTTGAAACCCTATTTTTGATTTGACATAAGAACTTGAGGTATGTATTTTGACTTATACTTGAAGAAACATCTTACTTATAATAAACGGCTAATTTAGACACATTAGTATTATTATTTCATTCTATTTTTATTAGCCGGTCAAATTTGCGATTTAAAAAATAAAAAGTGTTTACGGAGAAAATATTGAAAATACACTTTCTTGTACTTTGTAGTTAGTAGAAATATACGTGAACGTGACCATAAATATTAGAGTACTTGTTTTATTCAATCAAAATCTTTTTATACTTGCATGGCGTCATAACGTAGCAGTGACTACTGACTTGTGATAGTATATAGGTACCTTCAACCTTACCATTAAAAAATTTAAAGTAAGAGATTTTAATTAACAAACCCTAACACACCGTATTATTACTTCCTCTATCTTCTCGAATTAGTCATCTCATTTCTAATTTTTTGTAAGGATAAAAGTGGATCCATGAGACTAATTCATAGATGAGTAATACTCTCTTTTACAGTTTTACTGACTTGGTATTTTGACTGAGTACTCTTGTTCCAAATATGAGATTAGGGTTTCAATTCTTACTCACTATGTAGTACTACTCTCGTAGCTTGATAATTTACGGGAGAATAGATATAATATTTCCTCCGTTTTAATGAATTGTTTGTCATTGCTTTTGACACTAAGGGAAAGAGAACCAATGAGGAAGTGACATGTGGAGCCAAGGGTCAAATTATATACTCGTATAAAAAGCTTTCCTAAAATAGAAAGACAAACAATTCATTGGACCAGAGGGGTATGTCGTTACAGCCTACGTAAGATGGTAAGAGATCTCTCATTTAACGCTTTTAAAATATCGTCTTTCATAAATTTTTGTGATTTTAATATGTATATAATGGTATTCTAAACCTATATTATACGTGTTCATGATTGAATAATGTAAAGGGAACATACGTACCATGATAATAGCTTTGATGTTATCCCTAGTAAGTCTGATGGCATTCTGTAAATCATCCGACTCCGTAACTTTACCTTCATTTTCACTACTGTAAAAACTCAACAAATTATCAACCATATCCTCCTCTTCATTATTCGTCTCATGTTTCACTTCTCCATTTACCCTCTTTTTACTAATATGTTCGTCGATAATTTTATCAATAAACCTGTCCAACGATCCACGTGCTTTCGCAAGCCTATCATTTAACCCATTCGGGTCAACCCATTTAAGAAACGGAATAAAATCCGCTATATTAAAAGCTCCAAACAACTTGGAAAACTCTTGTAATATAGAAACAAACTCCTCTTGTCCCTCGGACGAGTTCGACCCAAAGGCAGCCCGATAAATGATGTTTTTAGTGAGGTTGAACACGTGTTCTCCTAGGTTTACGGGCGACCCGGCCTGGGCCGAGAAGGCCCGGACAATGATGTCAACCTCGTCTCTAACCGAGGCCCACGACTCGGCCCGTCTCCGGCTGAAGAGGCGCATGACGCAGAGTTTGCGCATCTGTCGCCAGAACGGGCCGTAGTGGGCGAACGCCATGTCGGCCCGGTCGTACGTGAGGTAGCTAATCGCGATGGTGGCGGGCCGGTTTGAGAAGATGTGGTCGTTCACTTGGAGGACTTGTCGGGCCTCGTTGGAGCCCGACACGACCATCATGTGTACAAAACCCATTTTGAGATGGAACAGCCCGCCGTAGCGTTGGGCTAGCTTGGCTAGCCCGCGGTGGGTGAGCTGGTCCATCATCATCATGTTGCCAATGACCGGTAGGCCCGTGGGGCCCGGCGGGTAGGGTTTTCGACGTAGCCGGGTTATTATGGCTAGTAGAAGTAATGGTGCAATGAATAAAAGTATAATTGTCATAGGTAACGAACTAGGAGTATCATATTGCATGGTTTAATTGGTTAATATTAATAATTAATTTGTTAATTAATCGTGTATTAGGGTAATGATAAGTGAGACGTAATTAAAAATATGTGATGAGTTGAGGCAATAAAAGAGCTAGGTAGTGTTGTGTTATTAAAGAAGGGATCATTGGTAGGTGTATATATAGGGGGCAAATTTGCGTTTCTAACGAGTATATCCGTCACAAAATTGTAACGAGTCGAAATTTATTATATGGGTAGACAAAGACAAATCATTTGTTATTCCCGATGCATTATGATTTTGTCTTATCTATCCATTTGGATAATATTTAACCCGTTATAATTATATGACGCGGATGTATCTGTTACAAGAGAGACTAACCGTATATATATGGCCGGAACGGGGTGGGTGTGAAAATGTGATGGTACGTGTGAACAGTGCGTGTAAGATCAAAGTGATAGGAAGGGTGGAGAGCGACTGTATCTGTATGTAGGTGTACTTGTAAGCGAATGGATCACTGAACTGCATCAGTGTAACACTGTCTCATACACCAAGTAGATCTAATACATCGACTAGTTAGTAATTAGTACTTACTAATCCTTTCGTCCCGACTATTTATTTGTCTTTAGTTTTGATACAAAGATCAGGAGGGGGAAGAGTCTAATAACGAGGTGACATGTGAAATTATGGAGTCAAGTTCACGAGGAGGATCAAAGCGTTCCTAAAATAAAAACAAAAAAATACTCCGTAATTGAGATACTCTAAAATAGAATAGTCAAACAAATGACCGGAAGAAATGGAGTAATAAACCGCAACAAGTCAAGGAAACAAGTATGAGTACGGTACACCGTAGATTTCAGCCCTAAATACGTAAGATTTTGGCTTGCTGGGGAGTATAATTACAAACGTAGGTATTGTTAGATGAATATTCACACTCTCGTTACTTATATATATACTCGTATATTGTACTCCGTATTAGCTATATATATTATGTCATTAGTATGTCTTTTAGTTTATATAATTACCGAGACACATTCGATGTATCTCGTTGTAAGCTCTCGGTATATAAACCGACATTAATTGGTTAATGAAATAATAAACCAAGGAATTATGTATTCTACATTTACGTTAGGTATATTAGTAGGTTCAAATTTCTTCTATTGTAGCGACTACGTGTACATGTTTAACAACTTAGACAAAAAAAATAAAAAATAAAATAATTATTTGTGAAAAGTATTTTAATCAAAGAAAATAAATGATCGAGATAGAGGGGGTATCGTAGTAGATACTTCGTAATACATATATACAGAGTATGTAGTATCTTTAGACTTTACTACTCCCTTCGTCCACTATTTATCGCCCCACTCCATTAAAATACTCCTCACATATATTCATGAAGTGGGGCGATAAATAGTGGACGGAGGGAGTATTTTATTATCACAATATTATTCTACGAAGTATTTTATTTCCCGAAATTAATCTGATTCATACTTCCTTTCTATTAAGGGATGACCCACCCTAACAAGGGAATGCAAAACATAACTATCCATTCCTAACTCCTTCCCATTAAATTCCTATTTGCTTCTACTAAGGGTCTCTAGCTAACTCTAATTTTGGGTGAAAATGGACTTTCGAGGTCAGTTAGTTGTGCCCTTCATGTCTTCACGTATGTAGGACATTATTAATTAGGAATTGATATTTCCCTCTCGATCATTTGTTATTTTTTTATTAAAATATTTCTCACAAATAATATTAAAAGATAATAAATGACAGAGACAGAGGAAATAGGATGGATTTATTATCCCTTCGGCCTATTATTACTTTGACTTGAAGTGAGATCAATTAAAAAATCAGAAATTATATCAACGTCCTAACATTGCATCATGCATGTATATTTTTAGTGACATTTTATTCCCCTTGATATGATAGAAAATCGAGTTTGCCCTAAAAACTACTACTCGTGATTTTAATCCATAGGGTAAATTAACAATTACTTCATCGTAAAATACAAAAATTAAAATTTGCTCTCTTTTGATTTTTTTTTTAATATTTCATTCTAAAAATGTGCACTCAGGTCAAAAATTGATTGCCGAAATTAACTTGGGTGATGTCTTTGGTCAGTTTTGAATTTGATGCTTGAATCCAAATTTGATGACGTAAATATATTTTGTAAAATGTACTCCCTTTTCATAACTTTGTGTGATATTTGACACTGCATTCAAACCAAAAATTATTGATTGCAAAAAGAAACATACTGTGATTTTAAATAAAAGAGAGCGGAGATCGAGTTACAAAGGTATATATACAATAGAATAATGCAATGGGTTGGTTCGCAGAGCATATCTCTTCTCTCATTTTTGTGTCCCACTCTGTGTGCAGATCTTCTGTCCCATTACGTGTCCCATTTCATGTCCCATTATTTATCTTATAGACACGTAATCAGTATCACATAATTAATCACTATTTTGATCAATTAATCACATATTAGTGGACAATTTTAGCTTAAATATAGATCGAGAGAAAGGATAAACGATTAGTATGAGAGTAAGGGTATTTTGGTCACCAACATACAATATCACCGTCAAATAAAACTTCAACCAAAGGGGAGAGGGATTCGAACTTGAAACTTATAGTCCACGGTACCTAGTCTTAACCACAATGCCAAAAAACTTTTATGAATGAGAGAACCCGCAGCCGCTACCATTTTGGTGCGCTCTGGGTAAACCATCGGGTGTACGCATAACCTGCAAACCACGCACACCAAGGTAAACCGCCCGTGGGCGACAACCTCGAAGTCTAGAAAGCATAGTCTCAAGCCATGGCTTGAACCTGAGACCCTTGGACAGATGACCACAAGTTTTAACCACTAGGCAACACCCTTATGGACGGTGTAAATTATTACTTCCTCCTTTATTCTCATTTTTCATTTTTGACCGTCTTCTTTTATTTTCTTACCATTTCATTTCTTCTCATTTTAGTTCATATTTTTTATGATATTATCCATGTGACCTCGCCGTGCCCACCACGGCGCCCATCACAGTTTCATTACTCTGTACTTTTCATCGTTTTAATAACACATGCGTCGTTATAGAACTTATTATAGTAATGATAGATGAACTACCGTTACTATAACAATGTGATAAATTTACCAAACGTTAACAAGACTCAATACCTAGACTTTAGTTTTCTAGCTACTTCGTTCACTCCAATCTTGAAATCTTCACTCTTTCTATATATCCTCTTTGAATTGCATCACTTTGATTAACCATCATTCTTCATTCTCGACATTTGAATTTGGACTTATACAACCGATAATGTTAATTATAGTATTTACTTAATCAAACAAAAAGACACATGCATTATGTATAATACCCAATACTTGACATCATCAACACATAAAATTAGGGTTTTTGATAATGTCACTCAGTTATTATTACTTTTGCCACCCAATTTCAATTCTACCTTAGAAAAAAATACGTTATTTTAATCCTACACTTACAACAATATATTGGCGCAATTACAGAGGTTACCGTAGTATTACGGTATCATGATAGAGATGATAAAGATTATGAATAATAAGTTAGAAAGATTACGATATATTGTAACAATAACGTCATATTTATAGGGCTACGGAGATATCACATTATCTTCTAATACGGTAGATAATATAACATATTCTCTTATTTTTGATATTATTCTAATTACGGTATATTACAATATATCGTAATCTTTCTAACCCATCATTCCTAATCTTTACCATCTCTATCATGATACCATAATACTACGGTATCCTCTATAGCAATAGAATGACATTATCACAACCCTAAAATTATAACCGATTAACCGATTTAGGTCTAGCGAAATCTTTCGAATTTTTTGTCAATTGGTCTTCCTTATGACGAGCATATCCGTCATGATATAAAAATGGGCCAAATATGTCCAGCTAGGAAGAAAATATCGAAAATTCTTTTCCTACACCCTAGGCATGCACATGAGTTTTTCTTATCTCATATATTTGACCTGTGGTAAGCTTAATACCGATATTTCCATCACCAAAAACAAACGTGGTTCTCACATGTATATGAATTTGTAAGTTGGATGTAGGTCTTATATTATTATATACTCCATGAAGTTGGGGATTGAATAATGAGCAGTAACTTGAAAGTGTGGGTTGATGGATTGGGTGAGATCAGAGATGCATCAGATTAACGTCATTTCCTAGTTGGTAAATTAAATATGATTAGGGGGTTAGTAAACTTGATTAGCAACCCTTAGTTTAATCATAGAGTAAGTGATCTGAGTTACGCCATAATCTATCTTGTCATACATCATCCATTCAGTATCCCATCCCTTTTGTCATCACTCCTACTATTATATTTCCTAAACATCCAAAGAAAATTATTCAATTACCTAATTAAGTGTTAACATGTCAAAAAAAACAGTTTTTTTTATACGTGTTCACTGAGCACATGTTAATAAACTAATTAAAGTAAGAATCACATTAATATTATGACGAGAAATTGAAATATTAATTCATATTTAGTATATTTAGACAATATCAATGTGATTCCTACTATACTGTATGTACTCGTGAATATGACATTTTAATTGCGCCACCTTTTTCTTTATTTTTTGAGGTGTAAGCCACTAAGATAGTGGCATTTGGCACATATCGGTTTCTGAAGTTGGCATTTATAAAAGGCTTCTAAATCTTTGTCATTTCGAATTTCGATTGATACCTACCTAAATTCGAGAGCAAACGTAGGATTTATCAAGCTTATTTCGTATGCTAAGAATCGAACCATCAACTTCATAAGTGGAGTAGGAGAGTTTTTCCCACTTCAGCCAACGACACTCATCCTTTATCGACACTAGCTAACTTAGTTTCTAAAGCATGCATGTTAATTAATTACCTGGTGTACTTGCGGCGTTTCTCAACAAAAACTTATAAAAAGGAAATAAAGCTGTAGCGATGACCAAGTGTTGTAGTTTCAATTGATCTGATTCAATCCGACATGTGAAGAAAATGGAGGATAGTGATGATAATGACTGTTTTATGGTGTAAAGAATAGTTGAAGGAGGGACATTATCTCTATATGGGAGTAATACATTACGGAGTACTTATTAAGTAATGTTACTCCCTTACGGGGGTTATTGTAGTGTTACTCTCTAACCTTCTCTTTACACTATAAAACATCACCATTATTATCTGCCACTGTTCTTCATTTTCTTCACAGTTTTAGCTCCATTATTCTTTATAATTTACCTTCATCCCAAACAAACCATAACAGTGAAAATGTAATTGTTATCCTTTGCTAGAGACCATCTAAGTGGCCCCGGAGTAATAGATTCATATACTTCAATAAAAAGATTATACAACCAGTTGTACATAACTCTATGTACAATTAGTTTTATGATTTTGAGCTTTATCACAAAAGTTTCGAGTTTTGCTGTAAACTTTTTGAGTTTTAATGTAAAGTTGTTGGGTTAAATCACATAAATATTTAAGTTCAAAAAACTTAAAACCCAACTCAGAAACTTGTATAAGCTCACTAAATATATACAAAAACTCAACAGTTTTGTCTTGTGCGATAACATTGTACAATCAGGTATATAATTTAATTTTCCATGTAATTATTAAGCCATTAATTAATTCTCTTGACAATTTCTATCATCATTCTAAGAAACTTGTTTGTAAACTACACTATTACACAAATTGTAAACTTTTATTGGTAGATCATGGAAGTGCCAAGCTAAGCCATAATAGTATTTGTTGTTGGATAAGATGATATAAACTATTTAAGATTCTTAATTGTTTGGAGATAATGATAAAGGTGAAATAAACCAATATCACTTCAAGTACAATCTCAATATGTCATCCACTTGTCAATTATTTCTTCCAGTCTTCCTTATATTCCTTCTTTTTCTTTTTTGTACTGAGTCATTCTTTATTTCCTCTTTCATTTTTAAGTCAGAAATATGTGCCTCATATTCACCCATTCATTTATCTCTTCCTCAGTTACTCTTTCATTTTTTTTAGTCACACATTCTCACATCCTTATTTTTTTTCCAAAAATCTTAGAGGAACCTATCATAGACTCGTAGAGAGTAGTTTATTTGTAGGCAGTTGATCTTTTTTAAGATGGATATATCCGTCGCAAAAGAGACCAACTGTCCAAACAACAATATGTGATTGGTAGTATACACAAAATTTCCAACTCACTCAAGCTAATGAGGGTCTTAATCACATGGAGTATTTAAAGTTGGTCGGATGAATAATCTCATTAATTAAACTCACATCTACCACAAAATTGAAGGTTAACTTACACAAACTGCAAACGGCCCCTTCTCCTATCCGATCCATCCAATCAAGCACAATTTATTTTGATCCTTGAAAAACAAAAAACGATAAGGCCCATTTATTGCAAATGAATAATGCTTACTCCAAACAAAATCTCATTTCAGATTCTCTTTAAAAACAAATGGCTTGATGATGATGCAATCACAAATCACAGATTAAATGAACGAAAGAAATAATGATAGATGACCGACACAAAAATATAATTTAGAGTGATGTAATTAAAAGATTATATACATATTCAAATGATTATAAGTGACGATAGTGGTTAATAGTATGTCATTAATATTTCACAGAAACGATTTAGGTTCGATTCCTTTTAACTCAAAAAAATTAACCATATTGCGTTAAAAAAATCTAACGTGTTTCCGCCATTGTATTGCGTTAAAATTTTTTGGAAATTACAAATAAACCCATGATGCACACTTTGAATAGCAAAGACTTCACCATTGCGCCAAACACCAACTCGCTAAAATATCCCTAAAATTAAATGTATGGAGTAAATTTTTTACTTAAAAGTAAATTTTCAGATTGGTAGGGACATTCGCCCACTCGGGACCCCTAGGTCCGCCTATAAGTTTAGATCCTTCCATTATTGTCTCCTCTCTTCATTCCTCTTCAACATTTTAGATTATTTCTCAAAATGATCTAACCATATGGGAAGGATCGTTAATTTTGTTAGAGACTTAAGCATTGATTTTTTGGACTGAATCAGACTAAACTGAACTTAAGTGAGCTGAACTGAAGTTGACTGAAGTACCGAGACAAAATAAGGCTCCCAGGCTAAACTGAACGGAATTGAAAAGAAGTCGAAAAAACCTGAACCTTAGAGATAATGAAAGAGAAATTGAGAGAAAGAAATGAAGAGGATCCGTACTCATCCAGAGAGATCGAAATTAGTGATTGGGGGTTTGAATTTCAAAGTAGACGAAGAGGGGCCTCCCTATGGGAAGGTAACGACACCACTACATTTTTCCTAGTTTGATGAATTGACCTTACAAACCCCCGGCCCATAAATGGACAATAGTTATATACTACTCCCTCCGTCCAATGAATTGTTTGTCTATTCCATATTGGGGCGTCTCAATGAATGGTTTAGGAATATTTTTTATATGAATTTAATCATTCTCATGAGTTTGGTTCTACATGTCACTCCCTCATTGGTTCCCTTAACCTTGGTGCCAAAAGGAAAGACAAACAATTCATTGGAACGGAGGGAGTATATGGATGGTGACGAATAGAGTTTCCCTTTCAAGGTAGATGAATTCTGAACCCATGGTTAGACTAATTTGTGATCCAAAACTAGCAAACGAGTTTCCCCACTACTCCATCTTTCCACATGCTCCACCATTGACAAAAAAAATGTCTCATTTCCAATACGTTTTCATACAAAGGATGCATTACATACATACGTAATACGAAGTATAATTCAACGCTTTTATTTCATACTGTCTGATAACTGAATGAGATGATTATTTTTGATAAAAACGTTATTTGATGGGGTACATCATCATACGTAATATTCTACTCCCTTCATCCAGTATCTTTTATCCCATTTTATTAAAATACTCCTTACAAATAATGATCAAATGGGGCAAAATTATTATGAACGGAGGGAGTATCTTATATTATAAATTATAATATATGGAGTATTCTCTAATACACCTTTTATTATTAGTCATAACATAAGATAACGTTTTGACTGGACCAAAAGATAGTTGTAGATTAGATCATATATTGTTGGAGATGAGTCAAGTTGACGTTTTTGATGTCAGAACGACCACAATTAACACTACTAAAGCTAATGGTACACAACACCAACACCAACACCAACACCGTATCACTCTATAGTTTACTATGGAGCTAGTGTATTAATTTGGGTGGACGAAATTTGTTCTTGACTCAAAGGCACCAACATTTAGTGTAGGTGGACATGTATATTGTATAGGCAGCTATAATTTCGTTTGGTTTTTTACATGTGCCCTAATAATTTCGATTTATTATTATTGTTTGTGCGAGGCATGGAGAAGTGGGGAGGGACGTGCGTGAGAAATAAGATACTCCTTAATTGGGTCGAAATGATCAAGTTTCATGGCCGACGAGTTTACTTTAAAGCCTTTCCTTCCCAAAAGAAGAATTATAATCGAGTAGATTAAAACAAGTGTTTTTAATATATAAAGGAGTGTATGTAGTTGATCTTTTGTGATATTGTGAACTGAAGTTGCAAGTTATTATTGTGCCAAGAAAATGGCTAAGACTTGTTGCAACTTCATGAGGGTTTTAGTTTTTGTTATTGTTTGTGCTTTTGGGCTATCTATCGCTCACGGCCTTCGAGAAATCAAGGAGTTGAATGATGCGGAGGAGAGTAAGGGAGATAATGTCATGTTGCATGCGCATAGTAGGATTTATGTCACTAGATTCGCTACTGAAAGTAAAGGAGATAATTACGAAGGAAAAGGCAGTAGAAAGAGAAGTGGCACAAAAGGTCGTGTTGGAGGAGGTGGTGGTGGTGGTGGTGGGGGAGGAGGAGGTGGAGGAGACGGTGAGGGTTATGGGTGGGGAGGAGGTAGTGGCGGGGGAGGTGGAGGTGGGGGAGGAGGTGAACATGGGGGAGGAGGTGGAGGAGGAGGAGGCGGCCGTGGAGGTGGAGGTGGAGGAGGTGGTGGCCACGGAGGACGAGGTGGTGGGTTTGGGTTCGGTGGAGGAGGAGGTGGACAAGGTTTTTGTTGGTTATGGGGTTGTCATGATCCACGTCATTAGTCCTCTACTACTCCAAATCACGATCTGCATCTCAATGAATAGTTTACGTTTGCTTTATATTTTAAGAGGAAAAATAAAGTAAACGTAAAGTATTCACCGAGACAGAAGCTATCTTCATTTCTTTTTCGTTCTTGTTTTTCCTTTTTTTTATCTCGCGTGTAAGATGTATCGTTCTTTTGTGCGTGCATGTAAGAATCAAGAATTGAAGACTCTAGTCCATCCAATGTTTCATTCATTTGTTTATCTTTGATACTCTGTAAGTCTGTATCATTTGTGATAAGTATTTTAGTCAAAGAAAAACAAATTAACGAACATGAGAGTAAGTATTTCGGACTTCACATACACATACAAACACTAAAGTTATGTAACAAGTGAGCTAGACCCATAACAAAATCATGGAGTATAATTTTGAAAGTGGCAATTGCAAGTTCTTGGACTCCAATTCTATATGAAAACATGGAAGCATGAACATGTATGCCATTGACGAACACCATTGTTAGAGCTTGAGCTCGAAGATGAAGAAACCAGTTGAATGGTATCGAAAAGACATAGTGAGAAAAGCAATCTGAATTATGAACCAAGCTAGTATAGTCATACAACTCATACTTGTATAGTTGTATGGTATGCATTATGCAATCATGCTGTTTTCCGAAACTCCCTACTTTCTATCCTACATTCCTACCATCTAAAAGACTATAACACTTGTAATTCCTAGCATACATAAATTACCAGGTAAAAGTATCAGAGGATGAAAAGAGTGGAGGGTTGTCATAAGGAGAATTTCATCCGAAGCACCCCTTCGGCCGTTCCCACCCATGCATCCCCATCCCAATCATGCGTCTTGTCCACGGCTTTGGAAAACCCTGACAACATTGCCAACAAAATTAGCTTTTGCACTTAAGACTCCTGGCACATCACCAGTGAGCACATCATCCCTGTGATCATACCTTCAGTTCTCTGCCAGCAAGAGGTCAGCGGGATAGAACTAGAAAGTTTCTCCTCGAAGAGTAGCTCACCAGATTTGATGCTCCAAATACGCATTTTGTAGTCCTCGCCTCCTAAAAATTAATAGAAACGGTATCGCGCTTGCAAAACAAAGACGTCCTGACAGAAAGACGGAAGCAAAAGTACAGCAATGTATACCTGACATTACAAATCTCTCACTTGCATCGGTTGCAAGTTTTATACGACTGTGGGAATTCACGTGGCCTTCATAGGATTGTACACAGCCTCGATCAGTCAAGCGATGATCATACAACCTGATCTGGAAAAATTATTAGTTTTGATTAAGAAATTTCTAGAAATTTACTTTATGGCAGTAAAACCATGAAAACAAGTTTTATCCACTGACAAGCATCGCGTAATAACAGCAGTGACAACCAGACTGTTCATTGAGGGAGCAGAAAAAAAAAGGAAAAGTAAATACTAACCGATCCATCCATTGAGCTTGCCAGGAAGTATTGATCATATGTTTGAAGTGTCTCCAAACTACAATGTTAATCAGGGAAAAGCTTAGCGGGAGAATCAAACATAAAACAGTAAATTTGGTTTTCCTCGGAAAGCAAACTAACCAACAAATCGATGATGGCATGTGGACTGTGGAAGAAGGTTGTATGTTTCCTCGAAGCTACACCATACACAAATTAAAAAGAAAATATCAACTAGAGAGCAGTCTCACGGGACAAGAAAATCATACAGTGTGAAATATAATGTCATCTTAGTTACCTCAAACCACGGTTTACTCGTCTTCTGAAGATTCCTACCCAATATTGAATCACGAGGACACATAATTCTATGCCGACTCATCATACGTTGAGGTTGTCGAATATCTAGTGTCACTATAGCCCCATTTCTGAGTCCACATAGAGCAATATTGTCCTGCATCATCAATTTTAAACCACATAAAGAGTGGAGTGATATAGAAAATTCTGCAACAAATTCAAAACAGTAAAATGCACATCACAAATGCCAGCTATCTAAGAACGGGTAGAATGGGATTAAGAAGAATGTACACCCCAAATGGAACTCAAAAGACCTATATTACCGACTGAATAAGTTGCACTGATAAGACGTCGCTCTTACTACGACATAATGCTGACGATACTCCGGTATTTAGATCTACCAATGTAGCTCCAAGGTTGGTACCTAGGAAGGGTAAAAGAAAAAAGAAAGGATATCATATGAGTATCGTAACCAACTTTTTAGCCACATGTGTCACGTTTCTCAGACGAATATATGTTGAAATGAACATAAACTTGATGGCTTATGACTAATGTATCAGGTCATGAAACACGTTACATCTTTTACTTCCGCAATAGTAACTAGGAACTCACCAACCACAGCTTTATTACCACTGCAACTGACGTCAGCTCCCCAGATAGTACAGTTTAGCGAGGTAACTTCACGCAATCTCCTAGCAGAAGTACTTAAAACTGAATACGGATCCACTGAATCAGCAAGATTGAGAGCATAAAGCGCGCCACCAGAATACTCTGAGCCCATTGTAGTAATTCTTTGCTCTCGCGTTGAGGAAAAGATAATTGTAGAGTGAAAAGCAACAGAAGAACAAATAGTGAATGAAAAATCATACAGGGAATATGTTAACATTGCATACTATAAGTGGATACAGTGCATATTTAACTCCTGGACTGTCAGTATCTTCATGGCGGGGTGCGTTTCTTGGCATACTTATACCAGAAACGGCAGATGGCATAAGACATGTGGATGCCCTCCAGATGTCTTTAGGCATCCCACAGTACTCAGCTTCATAGCCGCTTTCAGGCCATACAAGCTCAGGAACGATCTTTAGGCTATGACCTAGATGTTCTCCAGCAAAACCAACGTCCAGAAAGCTGTAAAGAAAAATTGTCTCAAAAGATAAAATCACATCTGAAAAGGCTCAATAAAGGTGACTAAGCAACAACACAAGGATTTGACATGTGTACTAGGTTACGCTACATGCCTATATCTGAATATCTGATACACAATAGACAATACTACACTCTTACAAAAATAAGATGAGGCTGCGACAACAAATTCCACAGCTAAAATCGATTAAGCATATAATAATCCTTCTACCTTTCGGCCAATCACAAGCCTGATTGTATGATGCAGCATATGATGATTGTCAAATCTTTTAAGACTCGATAAAAAAGAAAAATGACGAATTCCACTTTCCAGCGTTTAAGACTCGAACAAAAGCACAAGCATCTGCACCATTCTCATGTATCAGGGAAGTGTAATATTGAGTGAATATACCTCATTCCACTCGCGCCTCCTGTTAATAAAGCATCTGTTTTATACTCTCCCTCAGACGTTTCAACATTTACATTCACTAGGGACAATGAACAAGTTACATCTTTCTCAAGATACTGATATCTCCAAACCTACAGCGGAGCATTTTATCAGTTAAAATATAAACTAAGTTGACGAAAGGGTAAGATGTTTTCACATGAAAGAATTGCTGTCCTTGCAAATAAATGACCATGATGCTTGAAAAGTCAAAGTAATAAAGCACGATGAAGGGAACAACTTTGCTTTGGAGAAAAAATTGTTTTCCGGTCTCTTTCGAACCCTAACGCTATAAGTTAGTATCGGTTATATTATCAAAGCACATGAGGGGAATACGGAATACCTTTGGTTTGGAGACCAGTTTCTGTTTGTATCCCTCTTCAAAGTGACACTTCCGACCGTGGACATTGATTAAGCTGCCATAGAGCTCTCTGTAGAGGAGCAGCTTAGAAAGATGCTTCTTTAGTTGGCTTCTTATCTATACAATTCACTTGAAAATTAAGAAACGGAATGGACGAAAACTAGATAACACCAAGTTCATCCCGTGGATTCAAAAATAAACATCATCCGAAATACCTAGTTGCAAAAATGATGACAAAATTTGTGTCTACGTAGTGTGTTAGTCTCCTGAAAGACTAACCTATAAGGGCTATAACCACCTATTACAACTCATCAATCATAACAAATGGTCTCACAGTATCTTATTGTAAGACCGTCTCACTTGAGAATTTGTGAATTCAGGGACGCCTGATTCTTCAAGTTACACGAGAATTACCAAACAACTTGATTGCAATCAAACATGAATATGCATAATCAGACACGAAATTGCGCAACACATCACAAATCACCAGCATGAACAAAAATCATTATAAACCAACAAGAACCAAACTTGATGAAGTTGAAGCTCAATCCACAACATTATCCAAAAATCCAATAACCCCAGATGTACTTACACATTGTCAATCCATTAACTTCAAAAAACACTGTGAGCCCAACTCAATCAAAGCAGCAAAAAGTTCATTGGAATGACCAGAATAACCCAAAATAACAAAACTCATAGTTCAAAAACACCATATTTACTACCAAAAAAAAGACAATGAGTAGATTATACAACCACTTGTACCTAACTCCATGTACAATTGGTTTGATGATTTTGAGTGTTATCACAGAGTTTTCGAGTTTTGCTGTAAACTTTCTGAGCTCTCACATAAATGTTTAAACTCAGAAAGTTACAACTCAGCTCAAAAACTCGTATAATCTCAGCAAGTATACACAGAAGCTCAACGACTGAAATTAAAGCTAACCTGAGTAGTATTTGAAATGGGTTTCTGAGGAGGAAGAGGAGGAGGTTGTTGTTGTTGTTTGCGGGAAGATCCAGGAATTGGACCCTTTATAGCAAAGTACCTATTTTTTTCTGGGTCGAAATAAAACCCAGGTAATTCTGCAAAAACCAAAAAAAAAAAAACAATTGCAATGGAAAGTTAGTTAATCTATGGTGATAGAAAGGAGGGAGGAGAAAAGAAGGAGAATATCGAGCAATGGTTGTGTATGGAAAGTGGAAGTCAAACCTTGTGGCATGTCTGAGATTGTGAGGGAAGAAGAGAAGGTTATGTGTTTTGTGAAGAAGGCGGCAAATTAATTTGGGGAAAATATTTGTGTGCGTCAACTGTCAAGTGTCGAGGGTGACTTCTGTTCTGAGTTCTGACCCCGGGCTCGTGCCATCGTAGGTTCTATGTCTAACAGGAGTAGGCCAAATCTTGTGTCTATCTATCAACTTTTTTAAATAGGAAAATTATTGTTTGTGATAGAAATATTGGAATTAAGTTTATGATAGGTCAAATATATGGGATAAGTAGGGACAGTCTTGAACTTTCGGAGGCCCTAGACAAAATATTGTGATTGGGCCCTCGAAATATCGTCATGATCGATTGTTTTCATTATCGTATTATATCATCTTAACGCTTTCATTGGGGACATAATTAAATTTTCACTTTTAATTAAGAACAAATTTATTCCGACTTTCGTCCAAGTATCAATTTCACAACACGACGAGTGTAGTACTGTAGTCTGTAGTCTGTAGTCTGTAGTCACAAACCTCCATTACCAATCAAACCATCCATTCAATTTCATACAAACACATTCTTCACTTCTTCGTCTACCTCACATCACCATCACCTGCAACTTCATTACAAATTACAAATTGGAGCACCGACACCCGACACCTTTCACCTCCATTTTCATCTAAATTCGACTTCGAAACGTCAATTTCAAGCCGAATCTCCTTCTTCATCCTTCTTTTCAGTATGGTATCATTTCTTCTCTCTTTCCATTTCATTCATTGCCTTTCTTTCATCTTCTTACTTACTCTAAGTTGTTAATTTCATCAAAGTTTCCTACTTTATTACTTTCATAATAATAATAATCGGTTTTTCTAGCGGGTGACTACCGAGGAAGAATCAAATTGATATTATCACGAGAAATTGATATATTAACTCATACTCCGTATTTACCGTACCTGACTATATCAATGTAATTCTGGCTTTATTTAGTTTATTAATCGTGTTTAATATCGCTAATGGGCAGTTTAATTAGTTCAATAGTAAAATCCAAGTAGTTTCTTACTAGGATTGTGGGGGTATCTCTTGATTCTTGAACGCATATTAATGGGTGGTCTTGATTATTTCTGGGGTTTGATTGATTGATTGCTTATTGTTTTCTCAAATTTCTCCTAGTTTATGCACATCACATGTTTGTTGAAATGTTTGTTCCACATCTTTCATCCAACCCATCTCTTGTTTTGTTGGTTACAAGCTCGACAGCCGCCCTTAACCTAACCGACTTTAGAAAGTGCGTAGCTTTGTAGTGATTAGTGAAACACAATAAGTTGCGTGAGCCCATTATGATTGTACGGAGTAGTTGTAGGACCGAAAGGACGCAACACTTAGCCTTAGGCAACCTTGACCCCCTTGCATTCTTGCCAACCTGATCAATCATAGTTTAAACGATCTACGAACATCCCCCGTCCTTCCCCTGTGGACTCGACCCCTACTACCACTAGCTACCTTAGTTTTTAGGATTTTATCTCGATTTGGGATTGACGACAAAATCCCTCTATCAATACTATATTTTCACTTTTTTAGAAGTGAGAAAACATTAGGAGTGCAAAATGTAAAGTCTGAGTCTTAGAATAGTCAATAGTGTATAAAGTCAAGGTAAGTATGAACTTGGTTTCACTACTACAATATCAAGCTTTAAGGACGGGGCTAAGAGGACAAACTCGGCCGGAACCGTCCTATATAGTACTCGGCCGGAGTAACTAGTAAGTACTTCCTCTGTCCACGAGAATAATTTGCTCATTCTATTATGTTTATAGTCTGGTCTCATCACCATGTTGAGTTGTTTTTAAATGTGTTTTGTGCGATGGATAGTGTGCCTAAGACTTAACGAAAGGAAAAATATGATATAAAAATGTGTAATGTACTGTAAGTAAGAGATAAAGATGATTATTCGCATCAAATTCAAGCTGCAGTATAGATATCTGCTATGTTCAAGGCATTTTCAAGAAAAATAAATTGCTCTATAAAAGCCTAGGTAATATCATATACAGCTGGCTCGGGGAAAGCTTTATTGATGAGAGTCTAAAATCAAAGGCTTTGGAGATGTTAACCATTTACAAAGGAAAGTAAGAAGTTGCACAATAAAATAATGGTTTAATTGCATGCTGTGGCTGTTTTAAAATATATTTTGACCCTTTGCTGGATGCTGTCGATGACTAATGTGATGCATTCCTGCATTCAACTGTTCATCAAGATCAATTTGACCTGCAGGACTATCAGGCGTTGAAACGGTCTCGTTTTGTGGGCCGGCTCCAACGTATTGCTGCACCACTAGCACAGATACGGTCGCTGCAAAGTCGGAGGATGCCAACATGTCACCTATCGCTCCAAGCTCAGGGCACTCACTCCAGTCTGTTAGACCCGCGGTGAGTGGTGAAATCATCCCTTGCCCTCTTCCCACTATGTAAAGATCATGACCGCTTTCAATCGATCTTATGGCCGCCACTGTCTCCTCCCCGTTGTTCACGACACGTTCTGTGTATGTTATTGAGTCGTTGCTGTTGTTGCTGTTGGTGTTGTTGGTGGTGGCAGTCCTGGCCCTGAACTCGTTGATATACTCGTCATCCTGTTGCCTCTCGTGCTCATTGTCTGTCATTACGGTCAACACTCTGGGGTCGTTGGGCTCGAGGCTTGGCTCCACCACTGATGTCGTGGACGCTTCATCACCGGGCATGAACCGCATTACTGTGACTGAGGTGGTAGGATGCTCCGACATCCTCCACGCGTACGCCAGGGCTTCCCTGTCATCAGGCCCACCGAAAAACAGCACGGCTATGTTATGAGATACCTGATTCGCTGCCCGGTTGGATCCAGTTAGCCCTCTGTCAACAAGGATTCCGACTGAGCAGGGTGCGTTGGCTAATACGTTTTGGTTGATCACTCTGAATGCTGGGTTTGTTGATTCCATACCTCCATCCACTGTTTGTTGTTTATGGAAGGGGATGATCACGAACGCCACTCGCTTATCCTCCGCCAAGTTGCATATGTCCTCATGCATTGAGGAGTAAGGGGATATGGCTGTAAGGGGCTGAACAGAGACATTTGAAGCATGCTGCTCGTAGTTCTCAAACGCGTTGATGATATGATCAGACTGCGCTTGTGTTCGGTTTAAGGCTGGTCGCCCTGACTTCCTAGTGTTGTGGACTATCAGCATGGCTGATGCTCGCCCGGTTAGCTCGACTAGGTGCAGGACGTAGACGCATATGGGAGATCTTTTCGTTGGGTTGCTGGCTTCGAGGAGGTTTATGATGGTTGGGACGTTTCTTGGGGTGTGGACACAGGTTAATACTCGCAGCTCCGCATCTGGCTTGGATCTCTGTATGGTTCTTCTCTTGTATGACACAAATCTTCTAGCCGGGCGGTAGAGTGTCGTCACCAGGGGACCGATCACACTCGTCATTATCACTGCCGAAACCACCATGAGCGAAAATGATGCATCGTCAATAACCTGCAACGATAATATTAATAGAATATAAATATAATAGGTTTTGGTTGAGATGATTCAAGCCAGCACATGGTACGGGTGTTGATATGATAGACGAGGTGATGTATGTATATGTACCTTTTGATCCTTGCCGACATTAAGGACGATCATCTCGACAAGTCCTTTAGTGTTCATAAGGAGACCGAGAGTGATTCCGTCGCGGAGAGGCATATTGTAGAAGTAGGAGACAAAGGCGGTGCCAATGACCTTACCCAAACAAGCCAACATGATGACCGCGATGAGAACTACCCAGGTGAGGCCACCGCTGATTTTATTGAGATCGGTCTTGAGGCCGCTAATGGCAAAAAAGAGTGGAAGAAGCAAACCGGAGACAAAGTCCTCGAGCTTTTCTATAAGTGTGACTCCTAAAGGGCCATTTGGGATGATGAGTCCAAAGACAAAGGCACCAAATACAGAATGAGTCCCGATAGCATCAGTAATGAAGCCTGAGATCATAACACCCGTCAATATAAGGCATATGTAGAAGTCACTGAAGGGCTCCCCCTCGGGGGTTCGTCTGATCATCCACATTATTGCAGGTCGGACCATGAAGATGCAAATCACCACAAAGGCAACACTTGCTAGGATCACCCACAGCGAGGTCAACGAGGATGCGTCTGTTTCTGACAGGGCGATGGCTAAGGCTAACAGAATCCAAGCACATATGTCATTGACCAGCGCTGACGACATCGCGATACGTCCCATCTCAGTGTTGATGAGTTTGAGCTCAGCCAGGATGCGAGCGAGTACAGGGAAGGCAGTGACAGCGAGGGCAACCCCGAGAAAGAGGACATAGGTTCCTTGGTGCGCGTTGTGAGTACTGCCTTGCATAACGAGGGAGAAGGTGCAGCCGATGACAAAGGGCAATATCATTCCTCCGATTGCAATGCTGATTGCCTTTTTCCCCGTCCGCTTGATCACCGCTATGTCCATTTCTACCCCGACTAGGAAGAGGAAGTATAGGAGGCCGATGTTAGCCATCGTCTCTAGTACCATCACGCTTCTTAGAGGGAATATCGAGTCGGCAAACTTCTTGTTTTTTCCTAGTAAGGATGGTCCCAATATAACACCCCCCTAATAACATAACATAACACAACATCAATCATGCACGTAACACGTTATCAAAGGAAAAAAAACACAGAGAATATGTACTTACAAGAATCTCGGCAATGACACGGGGTTGGCGAAGTGGTTTGAGGGCGAACACGAGAAGACGAGTCGTAACAACCACCAAGGTTAATTGAAGGATGAAGAGAGGCAAAGAATAATCCAAGGGATTGTCACCTTGCCACACTCCATTTGTTGTTATCATGGTGGGTGCATAACAAACAATGAGACTACTATCCCCATCATCTGTCTTATTTGTTGACATTTTTTTCTTTACAAACTAACTAATTAACTAATCAAGAACTTTTAATTCAAACTGCAGGGAACAAGTAAAGTAACGTAATGTTATGTAATGTGTTTCGATCTCTAGTAAATTGATGGCGGGTTTAGTATTATCCTTGTAAATTGGCCACCATCGTTGTTAAGTCTTCTCGACCAAAAAACAAAAACAACATTAACACAAAAACAAAATTAGCTTTCCAAAATTATTGAGGTTACATAGGAAGGTGAAAGGTGTAAAATATATGATATCTATTTCTAGATTTTTATTTATATATTTTGTGGGTTATTGC
Organism: Agrostemma githago; assembly: GCA_958450325.1. NCBI lineage: Eukaryota > Viridiplantae > Streptophyta > Magnoliopsida > Caryophyllales > Caryophyllaceae > Agrostemma > Agrostemma githago. The sequence continues at coordinate 3,337,418 of OY288248.1, forward strand.
AATAAACATGGAGAAAAGAGAGGTGAAAAAGATATGAGTTTTATTTATTCTAATTCTCAAAAATGAATGAACAACTTTTTGTAATGAGGTAAATTTAGGTAAGCTTGGTTGTCCAATCATTTAGGACCAAATATATTCTATCCAATTATCCATAATTTTAGATTTTTAGGTGCTTATATGGATATACTATAATTAATGGGTGATTTCCTTGCATGATGACATGATGTTATTGGATATATACAATAGATAATAAAAAAGAGAAATAATTTAAAATAAAGATATTTGTAGACTTAGGATTACTCTTCTAATCGTGCTAAAATTTGACGAAACAAACTATATATTCGATTCATTCTAATTCGTCTTCGATCCTTTGTTAACCGTTGATAGTCTTTTCAACGCATAACGGTTGTTTCTAAGTGGTTTCAACAAGCAATATCATAGACTCAGATAAACCGACAAAAAATGTCGATTTTGAAGGTTATTATCCACGTTTTTTGGTCCGACTAGGTCCCATAATTAAATGTCGTCAAATTCGAACCATGATTATCCCATAATACACACATCAATCCCGTGTTAATAAAAGGAGGTAATGGTTTACGAAAAAGACATTTAGAAGCCTTATGATAATTACTCTTCGACTGGTGCAAAAATTTGAAGAAAAAAAGTCATATATACTCGATTCGAAGTCGTTTTTAATCCTTTGCTAACGGTTAATTGTCATTTCAACGCATATCGGTTGTTTTTAAATGGTCTCAAAACAAGACGTATCAAAGACTCAGATAAATCGTTGAAAATTGTCGATTTTCAAGGTTATTATCCACGTGTTTTTGTCCGACTAGGTCGCGAAATTTAATGGCTTGAAATTCCCTCTATAATTACCCTATAATATATACTCCCTCCCTACCACTAAGATTTTCCCACTTTCCTTAAAAGGAAACTCCACTAGGATTTTATCACTTCAAAACTTTCCTTATTCATCCATTATACTCTCTTTCTATTGGTTACTTTTTGTGATTTGACATCTTGAACCCCACCCAACAATTTATCACCTTTCATTACCCATTTCTTAATCCATGTGTCATAATGGAGTGGGAAGATCATTGTGGTGGGGAGGGAGTACATAAAAGTCGTAGAAATAATTAGTGATTTAGGTCCTGTTCTTTTGGACTAAAATTGACTGAAATTAACTTAACTGAACATAATTGAACTGAAAATGACTGAAATATAAAGACAGAATATGTCTTCTGAAACTGAACTGAACTGAAACCGACCGAATATAAGTTCAAAATAATAGGAGCTTGCTCACTTATAAATGCCAAAACATTCTTTCATTCTCCACTCTCCCCTCTACTCCCAAACATGTCCACCCTTGAGGAACACCGCCGTACTATTCTCCTCCTCCTCATCCTCATTTCTCTCTCCACCGCCGCCGCCACCACCACCACCACCGCATCATCCGTAATCGAACACGCTTGTGCCGCCACTCGTTACCCTCAACCCTGCCAAACCACCCTCCAAAACCACCACAACAACAACCACACTCTGACCCCACTCCGCCTCATCAAAACCACCCTGTCCCTCTCCTCCACCCACCTGAAAACCGCCCGGTCACTCTCCTCCACCATCCTCTCCACCTTCCCCAACCACATCAACCGCTCCCGCGCCGCCACCACCTGCCTCCGCGTCCTCTCCCTCTCCTCCTACCGCACACGCGCCTCCTTCTCCTCCTCCTCCTCCCTCCTTGACTCACGCGCCTTCATCGCCGCCGCACTCACCTACCAGTACGACTGCTGGAACGAGCTCTCCTACGTGAACGGCACTCGCCTCGTCGACGACGCCATGTCCTTCATCGACTCCACTCTCATGGTCACCACCTCCAACGCCCTCAGCCTCCTCCACGCGCTGGTCAACTTCGGTGATGACGTGTCATCCTGGGCTGTCGGACCGCCGAAGACCGAGCGAGACGGGTTCTGGGAAAAAACCCAATCTCCCTCGCCCTCGGGATCGGGATCGGGGCCGAGGCTGAGGGTGGATGCGGTAGTGTGCAAGGAAGGGAAGGCGCGTGGGTGTCACGTGAGCGTGCAGGAGGCGGTGAGGGCGGCGCCGGCGTGGTTGAAGGGGAGGGAGAGGTACGTGATTAGGATAAAGGAGGGAGTGTATGAGGAGATAGTGAGAGTGGGGTTGGAGAAGAGGAATGTGGTGTTTTGGGGGGATGGAGTGGGGAAGACTGTGATTACAGGGAATGTTAATACTGGAGTTATGGGGATTACTACCTATAACACTGCTACTGTTGGTAAGTTACTCCCTCCACACACACAAACATTCACATTTCTACCCATTAATTATTCGTTTCTGTTATGCACGGAAGCGTGTATCTCATCATTATTGCATCGCTGTTCACGCTTCATGATAATACGACTGATTGTGTTGGTAAAACTTTTAATTTACGGGTTACTCTTTGGACTCTTTTCCTAAGAGAGTTCGTACAATTACTCATATTATCATCACAAATTCTTAGTTGTGAGTTGTGACGGTCAAATAATGTCCGTTTATTTACGAAAGACAAAAAACAATTCACATAGAAAATGCCAATTATTTGTCCCTATCTAACTAAATGGTTATTATTTGACCTGTCACAAGGATACGACGGATACTGCCGTCACAAGGGAGAACAACTGTATTATTATAGCTCGTGGATAAGAATGGAACCGGTTAATAATTAGTGGTTAATTAAAACAGTGTGAGGATGATGGAGTATGTATGTGAATGTGAGGCCGACAGTTATCAGCAGCAGAGTCTACTGCAATAGGGTGGAGTGAAAACGCACTAGGAGTAAAGGGTATGGACCTAGCCGACCTACCTTGGGCTTGGGGATTGGGATTTCACAGTGGTGACAGACAGCCCTAAAGTAAGTAAACATAATTAAGAGACTTTTACTATACAAAACAAAACAAAACAAATAAAGATAGTTGTTGGCTACCCCCCAAGAGTGCTGTTTTTCGTCGTCGACATTTCAGCCACGTCGTCGGCGCTTTTTAAAGTAAAAGTCGATCTTGCCCTTGCCTTAATTAGATTAGTTAACTAATGTTATGTAATTTTAGAAGTTAGATTAGTTATTGAAACTCGTTAATGAAGCGGTTTTTTAATTTTTCAAACCGTTCCGTTATTATCTTGTCCTTATTATATATCCATTCAAACTCCACTCACCATATTTAATTTAATTTTCTCTCACTTAAAAAAAGCGTCTTTTCTTTAGAGAAACCCGACTTTTCTAGAAACCCGACTTTTCTAGAAATTAGGTTGTCGGCGATTTTTAATGTGAAAAGACAACAACGTTCTTCCCTAATTACATTCACTAACTTTGTTAATGAAATTAAAAAGTTTAATCATGTTAATGAAACTCGATAATAAAACGTTTTTTTTTTTTTAAAACCGTCATTTTATTATGTTACGGATTATGTTATATTATATATCCTCCCCCATCCACAACAACACTAATATTATTAATAATATTAAAATTGTATTAATAGGCGATTTTAGGAGGTTTTAGAATCAAATATAAATAATAGTTTAGTAAGATTTATCAACAATGTTCAGTTGGTTTAGTGGTGAAGAGGCTCATTTGTGTTCAAGAGGTTGCGGGTTCGAGCCTTACTAATTACAAATTTTTGTAATTTTTTGGCGTCCAAGGGACCCCCCAGACGCGGATTTCCAGCGTCCAGGGGACCCCCTAGACGCGAAATTCATGCGTCTGAGGGGCCTCCTAGACGCGAAATTCATGCGTTTGGGGGGCCCCTCAGACGCATGAATTTCGCGTCTAGGAGGCCCCTCAGACGCATGAATTTCGCGTCTAGGCCCCTCAGACGCATGAATTTCGCGTCTGAGGGGCCTCTTAGACGCGAAATTCATGCGTCTAGGGGACCCCCCAGACGCGGTTTTCCGGCGTCGAGGTCTGTTTCCAGACCCAGTTCGTGAAAAATCGACCTCCAGACGCGGATTTCCAGCGTCCAGGGGACCCCCTAGACGCGAAATTCGTGCGTCTGAGGGGCCTCCTAGACGCGAAATTCATGCGTTTGGGGGGCCTCTCAGACGCATGAATTTCGCGTCTAGGAGGCCCCTCAGACGCATGAATTTCGCGTCTGAGGGGCCGCTTAGACGCGAAATTCATGCGTCTAGGGGACCCCCCAGACGCGGTTTTCCGGCGTCGAGGTCTGTTTCCAGACCCAGTTCGCGAAAAATCGAGCCCCATTCGATTATAATTAATACTATTAGATTGATAGTTTAGGTTCCCAATAGCTAATTTGTGTGTGATATATACCCTAATTGAGTAGTTATTGTTTTCTATATTCGATTTTGGTATCGATTTGGCTGATGGTGGGATCGATTTCTGCGAAATATAAATTTCCTAAACATATTCCCGGGATACATTGAGACACGTGTCTCGGAGACCGTTCAATAGTCCAAAAACCGACATTTCATATTAGTCGGGAATATATTTGTTACGTTAGTTAAGAAACTTAATTAAATTCATTAGAATATATTACATAAGGGTAAAAGAGTTACGTTGAGACACGTGCCTCAAAAACCGTTCAAGAGTACAAAAACCGTAATTTTAATTTACTCGGAAATATTAATTACATTAATTAACAAACTTAATTAATATCATTAATCATAATTAGGGGAAGGGTAAAAGAGTAAAATTCACGTATAAAGCGCCGACGACGTGGCTGAAATGTCGACGACGAAATGTAGTAGTGCCCAATTATCGTTCAATTTGAGCTGAGCTAGAGTAGTACTACGGAGTATACACACCTAGAGTGGTACCTAGCTTGCTTTGTTACTTTTACTTTTACTTTTGTGTTGTTTTCTTCTCAGAATATGTCTTCGTCTAGGGGTTACAATGAGAAACCTTAGGTTGTGATATGACTAATTGCGAAACAAAAAGTTTAATGCCTTTTGGCTTTATTTTCGTGATTAAACCCGTCTTCTCCGTTTCTTTTAGGAAATGGAGAGGATCTCCGTATATTAGATAAAAATCTACCATGATGCTTGTTTTCTGAGATTGTTCATTGTTTTAACTTTTTTAGCACAATGACATGGTGAAACATAATACTCCGTACTATGTTTCCTTTTTAGCTCAAATCGTCACCATTAACAATCCAATGACCAGTGATCATGTAAACAGGTTCACTATGTATATGAACAACATATGGATATGGTGTGGCATTTCTTCATAACCATGGGACCCAAAGTTGTTTATACAGTACAGGGTGCGCGCAGCGGTACCGGTACGTTCTACAGGGCAACATAATGAGATTTTTTTGGTTTGCATCAATCAGGTGTCCAGGGTGATGGGTTCATGGCAAAAGACATAACATTCCAAAACACAGCAGGCCCCTACGCACACCAGGCAGTAGCATTCCGATCAGACAGCGACTTCTCCCTGATCGAAAACTGTGAGTTCCTCGGAAACCAAGACACACTCTACGCCCACTCCCTACGCCAAGTCTACAAGTCATGCCACATTGAGGGCAACGTCGACTTCATCTTTGGCAACGCAGCAGCCCTCTTCCAGGACTGCACCATCCTAGTCCGCCCTCGCCTGGTCGACCCAGCCAAGGGAGAGAACAATGCCATCACTGCCTCTGGGAGGATCGACCCAGCCCAACCCACTGGCCTCGTCTTCGTTGGGTGCAACATCAATGGCACCCAAGAGTACATGAAGCTGTGGCAGAGTAACCCTAAGGTGCATAGGAATTACTTGGGGAGACCCTGGAAGATGTACTCCAGGGCCGTGTTTATCAAGTCGAATATGGGTCCCATTGTTTCGTCTGAAGGATGGATGCCCTTCAGGGAGGACTTTGCCCTTTCTACCCTTTACTATGGGGAGTTCGGGAATGAGGGGCCGGGGGCAGATTTGTCAGAGCGGGTCAATTGGAGTAGTCGAATTCCCGAGGGACACCTTAATGCTTATTCTGCTATCAACTTTATACAATCAAATGAGTGGAATTCTGGTGCTTGAAAGCTTGATTCATTCTAGTATCATATGTGCTGGCTGTAGTCTCATTTTCCATATCAATGTCACCGAAGCAGTTCAGTTCACTGACTTTCTCCTATAATTACTGCATTAAAGTCACATAATCACTCAATATAATTGAAACCTAGAGCGGTTGACTACAAGGAGCCTTACATGTGGTGGGTGATAGACTTGTACATCCCTTCATTACTTTCCAACAAACTACTAAACTGCATTAGTGAATAGTGATAATCGAGATATATTGTTGAGTTTGTAATTGCTTGCTTATCATATCCCACCACACAGGAGAGTCTCGTCAGAATATATTTTTTTGGATGATGACTTGTCGACTTCAGATATTAATTCATATTAATCGACTATAAATTTTTTTGGGACTAAGGCTTTGACGTTGTTGTTGTTGTAGCCTCGTCATAATACATTGTCTTTTAAGTATAGGGGATTTGGGCCATAAACTCTTAATAGAATAAAGGAAAATGAGTTAGCGCCATGGAATAGATGTCATGTATCATTATCCTTTGGCTTCCTAATACTCATTCAAGCTGGAGCATGGAGATAAAAGAATGTCCAGCTTGGATGAGAGATAAAAAAAAATATGGGCCAAGTCGAAGGCTTGAATGAATATGTTAGCCACCTAATCAAGTATTCAAGTGTAATGATAGTCAGGTTTAACAAACTCTTCCAACAAAACATCACGAACGTAGTTACAGTCGATTATATCTATGAATTTTAGATAGTCAAGATCGAAAACTTTAACTACTGTTTCGAAATTTGGAATAACAACTAGTATCCCTTATTGATATGTAGCCTACCCTCTAAAGTCCAAAACCATTCATTACTAGATGCAGCAGATAAGATTCCAACAGTAGATAATTGAAGAAGAGACGGCTGAAAAATGTGGAAACAACCCTGTAGACTGTAGTAAGGATAACATTGTCCAATATACTCGTTTGTCTATTAGGAATTCCCAACCCATTGTTTTTGGGCCGCTAGTTTAGTTGGCCTCTAGTTTACCCAGAGCACCTAGACAAAGTCCACAAAACTATAGGGTGTAAAGTTGTACTCCCTACATGAAAAGATAGTTAGGTTCGGTAGAACCCGTTATCTGACGACTATACCCAACTCATACCATATCAAGCTAGAAAAGTTAGGTTATCTAAGATAGAGACTTCTTAGGCTCGGTAGAAACCGCTATCTCAGTGGGCGACTATATCCAACTCATACCACATAAAGCTAGAAAAGTTAGGTTCGTGTTGATCTCTATCTAAGATAGAGACTTCTTGGGCTCGGTAAAAACTGATATGTGCCTATCTCAGTGGACGACTATATCCAACTCATACCACATAAAGCTAGAAAAGTTAGGTTTGTGTTGATCTCTATCTAAGATAGAGACTTCTTGGGCTCGGTAGAAACTGATATGTGCCTATCTCAGTGGACGACTATATCCAACTCATACCACATAAAGCTAGAAAAGTTAGGTTTGTGTTGGTCGCTACCTAAGATAGAGACTTCTTTGATTTTGGTAGTTAACATAACTATGCACAACAAACTCAAAAGTTCTAGTTTTCAGGTTTTCTAAAATTCTGAAAAATTGTTTTATCCTAGAGAGATTTTGTGATACTCAAGACTTATAGGGTCGTAATACTCTTGGAAGAAGTATTCAACGCGATTCGATTGAGTTGTCAATATCATCTTCGTTCCATTTTCATTTACAAGGCACTAACATATACCGTCAAATCGTCAATGGATTAACAGTTTGAAAATATTTTATTTTATTTCAACAAATTACAAAACAAAATATTTGTAACTTACATATAGTCCATTGAAAATGACATCTAGATATGGATTATTACAAGTTACAACAAACCAAAACTGAAGAATATATAATCACTCCATTCTCCCCATACACTCTTATAATCCTATTAATAACAAAATTGACACTCATCTTAGAAAATTAATAAAAAAAACTTAACATTGAGTAACTAACACAATAATAGGAAAAAAGTCCCCTCTAGGGTTTCTCTTTGGGAGGGAGTGCGATCCTAGGGTTCGCCTAGGGCTTCGATCCTGATTTGTCAGGCGTACACGTTCAAATTCTTATTCCTTCATTTTGTCTCTTCCAACTTTATTTTGTAAAGATCTTTTGGATTCGACTGCTCGTGGTGAATCTCTCATACGACGGTTTTTGTCCACTCCTTATGGCGTCGGCCATAGTACGTGGAGTAGAGGAGCGCGAAGGCGAGGATGGGGATACGGAGGAGAATGAATTGGAATGGGTCATCGGTGAGGGGGGTGACACCGAAGAGGGTGATCTTTGCATCGTGGGAAAACTGTGGACTGATCGGCATATCAATATGCGAGCCTTGATGGACACCATGATTAGGGCATGGAAGTCAAAGGAAGCGGTCATTGGAGAGGTGGCGGATAGGCAGCAAAAGATAGTTACTTTCAAATTCACTAACATTGAGGACAAACGGAGAGTCTTGGAACAACAACCATGGCACTTCGAGAGACATCTCCTAGTCCTCACAGAACTACGGAATGATGCTATTCCGACCGAGGTACCTCTCTTTTTCTCTCCTCTGTGGGTTCGTATTTATGACCTTCCGGTGGTAGGGAGACTACGGTTAGAGAATGCGGTGAATATTGGGAACTTGATAGGGACCTTTGTGTCAGTCGATAACTCTGTCAACCCAGAAATTAACCGTTCTATGAGGATCAAGGTGCTGGTGGATGTTAGACGTGCTTTGGTTGACCATATTATGCTTAGGGCAAGGGGGGAGAAAAGGTGGAAAGTCCGAGTTTGCTATGAAAGCCTGCCTCTATTCTGCTATGTATGTGGACATATAGGGCATGGTGAGAAGGACTGTGGGGAGAGGACTGGGCCGATTGGGGAGCAACGCCGGTACGGGGACTGGCTGAAAGCTTCGCCTTGGCGAGTTGGGGGACGCGAAAATACTGATACGGGCACGGGATCCTCATGCGCGAGGAACTTATTTCCTGATGAAGATAGGGTAAGAGCTGAGCAGGAGGAGATTGGGCATATGGTTGAGATGCTACGTAAAATAAATATCCAAAAACCATGTGTGGAGAAAAGAGTTAAAGGAATAATGATTGAAGTTGAAGAGGGAAGTGCACAGGAGGTAGGCCCACATGAGCTTAATGACAACCTAAATGCTCCTGCTTTGACTTATGTCAAGGAGAGGAAGACATCTGCTGGTGAGATTAGGCGGGTGGTGAAGATACGGCGTCCGAAGGGGAATGTGCATCAGAACGAAGTGGAGGAAGGGAGCGTCCAAGTTGGGGTTTTTGATAAGAAACGAACCAGGGACGATGTGGGGGAGCATGTGGTTGACAGGGAGGAGGATAGTGTGAAGCGGAGGTGTGAGAGGCAGCTGGATGATGATACCATTATGAAAGTAGCGGATGCTGGCGGAGACCAGCACCGCGAACAGCCATGAAAATTCTAAGCTGGAACTGTCAAGGGTTGGGCAATCCCTTGACGGTTAGCTCCCTCCGAGATAGGTGCAGGAGGGAGGGCCCAAACATCGTTTTCGTAATGGAAACGATGCTTAGTGGGGGTGATTTGGAAGTAGTTAAAAATAAATGTGGTTTTACTTTTGGTTTTTGTCGTAGTAGTAGTGGTAGATCGGGTGGATTGGGAATGTGGTGGCGGGACATCGATGCCGTTGTGACCTCGCAGGATGACCATCACGTGTGCCTTGAGGTGTCAAATGGGGTCGGGGGACAGATATGGCGGGCTATTGGTGTTTATGGGTGGCCGGAGGCAAATAATAAACACCAAACCTGGACAATGTTGAGGAGCTTGTGTGCTGAATCTTCTATCCCTACTATTTGCTTTGGGGACTTCAACGAAATTCTCACTAGTGGGGAAAAAGAAGGGGGTAATCCTAGACGTGAGGGAATGATGGATGCTTTTCGGACAGCATTGGACGACTGTGCGCTGCAGGACATGGGATATCGTGGGAATATTTTTACCTGGCAACGAGGACGAGAGGAGGGGAGAGTGATTCGAGAACGTCTAGACCGAGCTGTGTCAAATGCGGCTTGGGCTGAGATGTTCCCGGGTTTTTGTGTGAAGAATTACCCTATTTATGCCTCGGATCATGCACCGATCCTTATTGGTGAGGAAGGGTCGGGCCGATATGGTAAGGGTGGGCACAGGTTTCGTTTTGAGCCATTTTGGGTTTCTGAGCCTCAGTGTCGGGACGTGATTGCGAATGCGTGGGGGGAGACACATGGAGATAACATTACTACCCGAATTACTAGCTGCACGGATAAGCTTGCAACATGGGCTAAGTGTACTTTTGGCAATATACAGGAGAAGCTGCTGAAGAAGGAAGATGAGCTTGGGAAATGGCAGATAAAATTTCCGTCCCGCTCCGTGATTGAAAAATGCACCAGGCTTGTGAGCGAAATTAATGATCTTCGTAAACAGGTTGAATCATACTGGTACACGCGAGCTAGGAAGACTGAGATGCGGGATGGAGATAAGAATACAAGTTACTTCCATCATAAGGCGTCTCAACGACGACAGCGTAATCGGATTCAGGGCCTGGAACGGGAAGATGGGTCTTGGTGTGTGGATGAGGCCGAGATTCGGAGGTTAATTCAGGACTACTTTGCTGGTATGTTCACGACTGAAGGATCGACGGGGGGGGAAGAGGTCTTGAGCTGTGTTGAGGAGGTGGTGAATAATGATATGAATGCCATGCTTACAGCCCCAGTCTCAGATGATGAGGTTAGGAAAGCTATTTTCGATATGCACCCTCATAAGGCGCCTGGCCCTGATGGATTACACGCTTTTTTCTTCCAAAAATATTGGGACGTTGTGGGGAGCGGAATTTGTGAGTTTGTCCGACATTGGTGGGAAAATGGCAGTGACCTGAGTTGTGTTAACAAGACGTCGGTTGTTCTTATTCCTAAATGTCGAGAGCCTCGCAAGGTAACGGATTTTCGACCGATTAGCCTATGTAATGTCATTTACAAAATCATTTCCAAGCTTTTGGCTAACCGCCTAAAACGTATTATGGATTCTTTAATTACTGAGAACCAGAGTGCGTTTACCCCGGGTCGTCTTATTACAGATAACGCGATAATAGCCTTTGAAATTTTTCATGCTATGAAGCGAGGTGGGGAGGGGCGGGCTGGGAATGTAGCTCTAAAACTAGATATGAGTAAGGCCTATGATCGGGTTGAATGGTGTTTTCTTGAGGCCATGATGCGTAAGATGGGATTCGCGGAGATGTGGGTGAATCGGGTTATGGGTTGTATTTCTACGGTCACCCACTCCTTCATGATTAACGGTGAACTGTGTGGGGAGGTCCGCCCGAGTAGGGGACTACGACAGGGAGACCCTATATCGCCCTACTTGTTCCTATTATGTGCTGATGCATTTTCCTATCTGTTACGGAGAGCAGCCGAGGAGAAAAAAATCCATGGAATAAGAATTTGCCGAGCCGCTCCTAGGATTTCTCATCTATTCTTCGCCGACGATTGTATTCTGTTCGCTAGAGCAACCATAACTGAATGCTCCACTTTAGCTAACGTGATTAGCCAATATGAGCAAGCTTCGGGTCAGAGAATTAATTATACTAAGACGGAGGTTGTGTTTAGTAGAAAGGTGCCGGCAGGGAATAGGGAAGCTATAATACAAGTTATGGGAGTCCGTGAAGTGGATCGACATGAGAGGTACCTCGGGCTACCGACCATAATTGGGAGGTCCAAGAAGGCTGTGTTTGCGACCTTAAAGGAGCGAATTTGGAAGAAGGTGAAAGGATGGAAGGAAAAGCTGTTATCTAAGCCCGGGAAGGAAATTTTGATTAAATCGGTGGCCCAATCAATCCCGACTTATATGATGAGCATCTTTGCTCTCCCGGAAGGTACGGTGAATGAAATCCATGCGACTATGGCTAGGTTTTGGTGGGGTTCCTCGGACACGCGGAGGCGAATACACTGGTCAACTTGGGATAAATTGTGCCAACCGAAGAAACAAGGAGGCCTAGGTTTTCGGGACTTGCGGGCTTTTAACCAAGCTTTGCTTGCTAAACAGGTTTGGAGATTGCTTATTTGTCCTAATTCTCTTGTGGCTTGCGTCCTAAAAGCTAGGTATTTTAAACATGATGACATACTTGATGCGCGACGTGGCCATGACCCTAGCTTTTGTTGGAGAAGTTTGTGGGGAGCTAAGGCGCTGTTATTGGAAGGACTTAAGTGGAGGGTAGGGAATGGGGCTCGGATTAATGTATGGGTGGATGCTTGGCTGCCGGGTCAGACCTCATCCCGGATCCCTACGCCTAATCAAGAGGCTGATGCATCTTTGACCGTGGGAGAGCTTATCGATCAGACCTGTGGCGAGTGGTGTATTACCAAGCTCAACGAGGTTCTTCGGGAGGAAGAGGTCAGGGATGCTCTATCTTTGCCCCTTAATCCTGATCTACCTGAGGACGTGATGTACTGGTGGCCAAATAAAGATGGAATGTACTCGGTACGCTCGGCCTATAGATTGGCAAAGAATGGTTTCGGGACTCATGCTCCCAATCATGGCAACGTTGAGCTCTGGCCTCAATTATGGAACATGGTCGTCCCACCTAAACTTGCTCATTTTGCATGGCGGGCTAGTTCGGGAATGCTCTCTGTGCGACGAGCTCTCTTTGATAAACATATTATTGATGACCCGTTGTGTCGCCTGTGTCATGAGGAGGCCGAGTCCGAGGCCCATGCTTTGTTTATGTGCAGGAAGTCGGCGGAAATCTGGGCAGGAAGCGGGCTTGAGAACCTAAGGAGCACAATGCCCATGACGAGCTGCCGTGAGACGCTAATTTGGGCTATGGCGAGATTGAGCAGGGAGGAGTTCCGCCTTTTTCTGACTCTTGCTTGGACGGCTTGGACGTGGAGGAATGCTATGATCTTCAAGGAGACGCCCACCCCGCTTCACATCGTAAAGATGGGAATGATTACGCTGGTTGCTGATTATGCGAGAGAGAAGGGAGAGACAAGGCAATCGGGGCTTGGTGGGTCAGGGGGCGAGAGAAGAATATGGAGGCTACCCGAGTCGGGTTGGGTCAAGCTTAACACTGATGCAGCAGTGTTTGGGGAGGGAGAGGTTGGGTTGGGATTCGTGTGTCGTGATGATCGGGGTCGAGTTGTTAGTGCGGGCTGCAAGAGGGTTAGAGTTTGGTGGGATGTGGAAGTAGCAGAGGCAAAAGCGCTCCTTTTTGGCCTGCAACATGTTCACCAAATTGGTCTGGACCACGTGATTGCGGAGTGCGATGCTCTGACAATTACGAGTGCCATCTCTACGGGGTCGGTGTTTAGAAGTCCGCTTGGTCTATGTTTGGAGAGCATTTTAACTAGCTTACGGGGCTTTTCTGCTAGTAAGTGTGTGCATGTTAGACGTGAGGGAAATACAGCTGCTCATTTTATGGCTAGATTCTGCCCATCTGTGGGTGAGGAAGTTGTATTTAGCTCGAACTTTCCGCGAGTAATTCGTGACTTAGCGGACATTGATTTAATATAAAATCCCCACGTTTTCCCCTCAAAAAAAAAAAAAAAAAAAAAAAAAATCTTAGAAAATTAATAAGATAGGCTAGACCCACCACCCCGAATCGGATATCTTATCCAAAGTAATAATTCAAATCGGATATCCAAATTAGAAACTCGATATCCAATAACGTTTCAGATTTTTTTGCTCAGCCCTGACCACCACTACTCAATTGTGGGATTATATTAGAAAACCCGTTATTAAACCCACTAAACGTACATTTATTACTATACCTAATATTTTTATTAGTTTTAGTACGATTATCATTATTATTATTATTACGATGATGATGATTAGCATTATTAGTTAGATAATGAGAGATGTTCCATTTGGAATGCATGTAAGCTGATCTTCTCCAAGGAGGTATATGTAGGCCTTGATCTCTAAGGGATTCCTCTGAAGCTGAGCATAAAACAGTGATTATGCTGCTTAACTTAGCTTCTTTTCCCACAAAAATACTTGGAAGTTGGGTCAATAGGTCTTTGTATCTTTGAGTTGGTCTTGCTACCTCAAATTGTGACTTCAAATCTATGTCGACTATTGTTGTTACTAATTCTCCCTTTGTGTCTTCTTCTACTATCTCAATGTACTCGTAGCTCCCTGTTTCAATGAAAAATGTTACTTCCATTAGAAATATAAAATATAAAATATACGAGTATTCCACTTTCAACTACTTTACGAGTTAGTTTTCTAGTTGGAAGAGAAGGGACGAACAGATAGACATACCCAACGCGTTACTGATTCATTGAGGTCATAACATGTCTTTAGTTGCACCGACTAAAAGCACTCTTCTTTATGAGAAATGAAAATTGTGTCTTTAAATAAATTTGAATAAGTTAGATTCGCGTCAAATAGGACCACGCACAAAGAAATCCGTTACACGATTAATTTACTACAATTGTTTTGACTGCAAATCAATCGAATTAAAGTTATCTACTAGCTAGTTTATTAAGCGTACTTAATCGTATTCCTCCCTCCCCACAATGATCTTCTCACTTAATAATGGCACATGGATTAAGAAATGGGTAATAAAAGGTGGTAAATTATTGGATGGGGTTCAAGATGTCAAATCACAAAAAGTAATCAATAGAAATAGACTATTATGGATGAATAAAGAAAGTTTTGAAGTGGAAAAATCTTAGTGGAGTTTCCTTTTAAGGAAAGTGGGAAAATTTTAGTGGGAGAGAAAGTACAATATAAGGGAAAAGATTCGAACATGAGACATACGAGTATTATTTAGGGTATCTTACCTTAACAACTGAGCTAAGATACGTTCGCCCGTTAGGTATTATTGGTTAAGATAACTTGGAAAACTTAAGTCTAATTAAATTCTTTGAGCCTATTATTAAGACATGATAAACTTGTTAAATGGCCTATTGTAGGCTTGTAGCTTGATTTTAGTTGAGAATCGAACCTTTAATTATGTGTTAACGTTAGAGTATTAAACTAAAACATTCTGGTAAATAAAGAAAGAGAGGCAAAAGAGGGAGGGAATACGCATACCAGAAGGACAAGAGGGGGTAGTAACCCAAGAAACATGGCGAAGTGAAGCATGTAGACCGTCCAATACCAGACACTGGACTAACCATTGTTTGAGGTCGCCGTCGTCCCATAATAATGTTTTCTCCATCTTTCTCATATGTTTCCTTACTATCTCCTCTATTTTCTTCTCTTCTTCCGTCTTATTCCTCAAAATCTCCTAACGCACACATCAAATCCCGTAAAAACACAATTCATTTACTAATACTCTCTCTGCCTCATTCATTCATAACCAACAAATGAACGAGACAAAGGGAGTGAGTAATAAATAAGTATCATTTATATATAAATGAACAAGACCGTTTCACGACGTGAGAGTGATGATGGAGGTAGAGACTTACATGCAAAGTGAGATAATTGGTAGGACTATGATGGGTTTTGGTAGATAATGAAGTAGAAGAAGAAGTTGATGATCCATATTCGATAAAATCATGAACCATTTGCAGCAATTGTTCCTCCTCTAAACTGCCCATATTTTGGATGTAATAGATTATTATCCTGCGTGGTATAGATAGGTACTTATAAGGTTTTAGAAATATGGGGAATGGTGGGCTAGAATTACGGTTACATGGTGATACATGAGGTCATAGTGGAGTATTTTATGATCGAATATTCCCACCTTTTTTCTATTTTGGCTTTTTCTTCAAATGGAGTCGATCACTAGGTGTTTTAGACTTTAGGGATTCGTTTGGTTCGCACAAAGAGGAATCATATATAGGTTTAAAACTTCATGTTTGATATCTTGTGTTTAGTTCATTTCTGGTAAGTCATCTATGTAAAAAAAAATGTTTGTAATGTAAAGAAAAAAAAAATATTTTTAATTAAAAAATCTATTATTATTGTGATAGAATATTATTTTTTACACATTCTTACTTATTGAACAATAACGTTTTTTTAATGTTGTCATATCAGGAAAAAAAATGCTTTAAACAAAAATCAATACTCCGTATTATTTTTTAGTAGAATTATTTTATACACATTTTTATCAGTGAAAAAATAAGTGTTAGTAAATAACAATAAAAACGCATAAAAAAATTCCAATAAATATGTTCTCGAAACAAAAAAGAACTTTATTGATTTGATACCAAGGTATCAAGTCTCGTAACCACTCCATCCTTGGGGTATCGGTTGGATTTAAGGTATAGATATGAAAATAAAAAAAGACACCGACAAATCCAGAGGGTGGGTCATTCCAAACTCATACCTCAAGGCTTCGAGTAGAATAAACCAAATTTAATCCTGTGCTTCTACAAGACTATCAGTACCAGGTATTGTATCCATACCACCATCCCGAGGCCACATACACATACACATACACATACACTGAACCAATCACCGTTTATTTTACTTTTAATCTCACATTATTATTTATTGTACCTTGTAACGTTTGAATCAGATCACGTTTTCAAGTCCACCTACTAAACAAGTACACTTGACAAAAATAACCCGGCTCAAATGACCGATTGGATTCATCCAATGACACACCATAAGGTTCTCTAGCCTAACTGTGCATCCATCAACACATGATTCAATTAATGGACAAGTTCGGAAGGAAGGAAGGTGAAGATATAAACCGCTTTTCAACTTAACCAATACTGTTAACCTGTTTTAACTGTTTTAACCTATCTTCTCTAGTCTCAGTCTGTTTCAGGCATACCTAGCTAAGGGTGGAAAAGAACTGTCAAGTGCACCAATAATCAGGGACGACATCTCAGACATATCATACCAGGGAAGGCCAAGTCCTCAAGATGGTGACGGGTCCATACCCGAGTGCAAGTTTGGTGCAGAAACTAGGATTCTTTTTTCATAACTTCCACTCATACTGCTACTCCTAAATCGTCTATAATCAAGCATCAAATGGCCAGCATCTTATTTATTTTCAAACCATCAGATTATTAGCAAGAATCAGTTTTCCTACGACTCGACTAATTTTACCAGCAAATAACAGTTCAAAATTGAACCTTTTTTCACTAAAATTAGCCCGCCAACACAAAGACGCCCCCACCCTAAAAACAAAGCTCCAACACCCTAGAATCCCAAAACTAGGCTGAGACAAATAAAAATTGGTCAACAATAAGGCTCAAAAGCCAGGACCTACAAAGGGTAAGAGAGTAGAATCCGATGCAAAAAGCGTCCAAAACAAACAAAAGAAGTCCTATACAAGATAAAAGACGACACCGAAACCATTTTCACCATCTAACGTAATACTACTGTGACACCGCCATGAAAAAGGCATAATCAAGTTAATTAACCCACTATATAGTCTTTCATTCTAGAAGAGTAAATTAGACCATTGGCAACATCGCTTTCCCCAAAAGATGGTAGTGGACTAAATGGTAACATCCATTCTCGGAAAAACCGAAATGTTGGCCAGCCGACTAACACATTAAGGTATACTTGTGTAAAATACAATGAGACAAAGAGGAATATAGAATACAAGCCTATCTCGAGAAGTGCCCAAATGTTTATTGTCTTCGACAAATTAGTTAAACTTGTTGATCTTTGTATCATATGGAGCCCCCGTGATCAGATCATTGGTTAGCCAGCCATTGAAGTTGCACACAGCTATTGATTGAGCTCTTTGTCTGCAGTAAACAAACCAAGGGCAGAAAATAGTCTATCAATGTAGGAAGGCTCGATTGTAACAAAAAGGATGAAATATAGACCAATCTCCAGTGAAAAGGTCACTCGGCTAGAGATGAATGAATCCACCAAACGACAATAATAATAGCATATGATTAGTTGATAACTGAAGATTCAAGGATGGTTATTCTGCCAGTAAGATACAATGCGATTGTGTTTACCCAAAATATATCCGTAAAACTGCACATTACTTTACCTAGATACCTATAACTTCTCTAATTATTTATAGTAAATTTGGTATTCATAGGCGCCTTTAATCGAAGGTTTTATTATATCCTAGTGTAAAATCGTTTTACAGAATTTTTTTTTTTTTTTTGCATATTTTTACCAAAAAACTTGAGAAGAAATTATCACACAAAATATACCAGCTTGTGAATGAGGAGATCAGAAGTCAAGCATGCATAAGAATACTCTTCATCAGGTACTTGCCTGCCACTTCGATAGTTCATCTATGCCCTTGACCGCGCTGCATGTTATATGCAGCCCAGTTACCAGGCCCAGGAGCATATTGAGGATAATTCTCAACACCAGCCTGCGGCTGAGAATCAAAGAATCAAATGGTTGATGTCAAGATACAATATTTTTTACGTAACACCTTGGAACTCCATAACATGGTAACATAAGTGAAAAGAGATACAAATGAGAGACAACTCACTGGATTCACTCCATAAGCAGCAGGGTATTGATTTGAAGTATATCCAGCTTCATGCATGCCATAGTTTGCATTGTACCCTGCAGCTGCTGATACGGATGCGACAAAAGGAAATGTCAGTATAATAGCATATCACTTTATCTAAATGTTAAGACTTACACAATAAGCTATTGATTTTCAGGGTAGCGTGGTGAGAAGAATGGTAGAAACTCTGGACCATTTGGAAGGCCAAAAAGCAAGGAACAAGAGCTCAAAGGCCATGGCTATGAGGTATAAGGCGCAAAGTAAAAGCCCATGTCTCATGAAAAATAAGGCACGCAACTTTCATTTAGATCATAAATACCCTTTGTACTCTTTTAAAGAGGGCTAAACATATACGATAGGGTAAATGTTTTTTTCTCTTTTTCCTACGAGTAATATTTTGTGTCTTCAACTATGTTACTCCAACTCTTCTAATTACCTCGAGTACCCGTATCCGACAATCGGACATGGGTATAACACTTAAACTCTTCATTTTAAGCCAAAATATGAAGATTTTTTCACAAAATTAGCCATGTCGGACACTTGGATACGTACCCGTATCGAACACTTCTAAACGAGGCCGAGCAACATAGATCTTGAAGACGGAATTAATTGTTGAGAACCAAAAAGAAAACTAAACTACAGCAGACAAAAAGGACAATATAATAAATTAGAAGAAAGATATTTGAAATTTTCATAGCATTGTGCATCAATTTTTTATTTTTTTTCCCTTATGCACATGGCACAAAAACACCTCTTAGCGAGGCCTAAGCTCAGGTGTGTCTGAGGCGCAGTTTTATTAAACTAAAAATGAAAGCATCAGGAAGCTTTATGGCAATAAGAAACACACAACCTACCAGCATTAGCATTGCCAACAGCCGCAGCAGCACGAGCTCTCTTCTCTGCATTAGCAATCTCTGCGCGGAGCTTTTCCAGTTCTCTAGCCATGGAAACCAAATTGCTCTGCATAGTCTGTCCTTGTTCAAAGCTATCCGCATAGACTTTCTTCTCATATTCAATCGCAGCCCTACATGATGTCAAAACAGACGTTGGAAAATCAGAATGACAGAATTAAAAAACAAGAAAACAAATTAAGGCCCTTGAAAACAAACAGTCGCATACTTAGCTCGCTCAACTTCTTGTCTCACATGATCGATTTCTGCCTTCAAAGCAGGGAGTTGCTGAGCATCAGCAGAAGCACGAGTAACATCCTGATTCATCGCTTGGAGCTGAACAATGAGATCTTGCCTAGCAAGAGTGAGGTCCTTAATGTCAGTTTGAACCCGCATGAAATCAGCCTTCATGGCATCGACTGAACGAAGATCCATCTCCATCTTGGCAGCTTTATCACAAATCTCTCTCATCTGCATATCTTTGTCCATGTGGAAGGAATTTACAAAATGGTTCATCTGTTGCAGCTCATGATGAACCGCTTCCAACTCCTGCTTGAGGGCAACATGGGTAGCAGCGACTCGTTGGTTATCAACCAGCATACCCTGAATTTCTTCAAGCTGGAGGCCGAGTCGATCCTCTAGGATAGCGGGATGAGGGTGAGAATGAGGATGAGGAAGTGATCTAGGGCCACCCATACCCATACCCATCCCAAAGTGTGGTTCACGCATTTCATCGATAAGTGACGGGTGAGGAGGCATAGGGTGACCCATGTTTCGACCAAATGGAGGTTCATGGTGACCCATAGGAGGAGGTAGTCGACCGTGGGACATGTTTTTCATCGGCAAAGGTGGCCCACGATTCCTCCCCGCCATTATTTCTACTCTTCCTACCTTAACTGTTAAGATTATCAAAAGGGGAGCATTTCATAAGATAATTGAATTGAACATAGCTCACATCGTTCATTAAACCCTAACCCTAACCCTACCCCTAATCCACAACACAATTCACCCGAATACTTATCATAACATCAACAGAAAAAACCAGGACCAATAACCATAATCATGTACTCCCTAGTATATATCTATGGTGCTCCGACACGGTACGAACACGAAATTCGACGATTAAGTTTGTCAGAGAAGCAGTTCACAGGTGCAATTGATCAAATTTTAACCGAAAAAAACATGAAATTAATTAAAGAACTGAATCATAAATATACTGAAAAAGGCAACAAAAGAGTTTGTACCTTGGAATCGATAAGCAAATGACTGAATGAATGACGGAGCAGGTAGGACTGAGATCGATCGGTGACGGCAAGAATGTTCAGATGGGAAGGGTGGAATTTGGGGATTGCACAGAAATCAATCAATAGAGGAGTGATTTTAGGGTTAGTGAGAGCAGTGAAATTGAGAGATAAATTGCAATTGAGAGCAGTGAAATTTAGAGTCAAACTATGTTACAACCGACTAGGTCGGTAAAAAAAATATGATACCACACGGAAACCTTGGGTAACCTATTCGCTTCTCGTTCGTTAAAAACCCGTTTTTTAATCCAAATCCGAAAAAATATGTATTAGTTCGTACTAGGTTTAATGTTGACGCGTGAATTAACTCAATTATTTAAAAATAAATATAGAGACGTATGTTTATATGTTTTGAAAAAAAAAATTGATAGGTAATTAAGTTCCTAGGATGAGTTTGAGTTTTTAAGATGAGTTTGAGTTCTTGTACTGGGCGAGACCCCTTTTGGCATTTTTTTTGGTGACGAAGTAACCCGCAGCTGCTACCTTTGGTGCACTCTGGATAAATCTCCAGGTGTACACAATGCAATAGCCTGCAAATACGACAGACTCGAAGTCTAGATAGAATAGCTCAAGTCATACAACTCCCACAATAACGCTCGGCTTGAACCTGAGACTCATGGATGGTGACCACATGTTTTAACCACTAGTTTCCACCCTTGCGGGTCCTTTTGGCACTTTTTTGGTGTAATTGTTAAGCAATTTATTCAAGCCAAATACGGAATGCCCAAATTGTGACTGAATGGGTACATCGTTCAAATTTTTACGTAAACAATAATTATCCTTTATTTAGTTCCGCTTTTTGCCATCATTTTAATTGTCGAGAAAAAAACTCGAGATTTAAAAAAGAATATGAACAAATAAAAATCAAAGAAAATTAAGTCGTCAATCGTCGACAAAAGTAACCAAAATGGATGAAAGAAATTTATCTTAACGGTCTCCTATGGTTCGGAAATCAAGATGGATACTAAACTAACTTTTCGACAAAACCAATTGTTATGTGCCCTATACTTCTCCACTCCACATTCAAACTCTATACTGTCTAGGATACTTAGTCTTAACCATTAGGCTAAAACATCCTTTGTGAATCAGGAAAAAATCTATATTTGTACTGTATGTATATGGATCTTGTACAAAAGAAGTTTGATGATGCTTGCTTGTTGCTTGTATGTTTGGTTTGAGAAGTTTTTCAAGCAAAATGATGAGTTGGGTACTCATGCTCATATCCATTGTAGTCGTAGTAAAGCCTCTCCCCTTTACTTATGTCCCGGGTCGCAACCAAAAGAACACAGCATTCACCATTCACATCATACCTCACACATTTCACGTTTTGTTTTTTCTTGCTTTCACTGCATATATAATATCATACACCAAGATTATCGAATTCAAGAAATGAGGTGATTAATGTAGTAAAATAAGTAGGGAAGATAGCTAGATAGTTAAGGGGAATAATGAATAAGGAGATGATCTGAGGTGGCTTACGGGGTGTGATTGTTGATTCCACTGAAAAATCGAGCTATGTTTCCGCGTTTGTCAGGACAAATGACAAGACTTTTAGAGGGATCAGCTGAAAGAAGAAGAGTCATGAGACTGTCGCAGTCGTCTAGCTCTCGGTTTTTGATGTAATCCACGTCTCCTGCGTATTCAGATATGATTGTCATATCCTTGATCGGACCGTCAGCCTCAACTGTGTACCTGTATGTATTATTAACATGAATAATGTTCAACCCTACTACTGATTAATCTAATCTTCTTAGACGACAGATGTTGAAGATGACTCATTATAATTCTGCAGCCAGAAAGAAGAAAGGCAGGCCTGCATGCGTACCCTTCGACTTCATCATAAGTTATGAGAAGAGGTGGGTATTCCCCTCTTCTAGCCATAGCTCGACAATGCTCCAAAGCCTCATGGTCATCTTTCGAGAGCACCTAAACCAACGAAAGAAAACATGTATGTATATGGTAATAACAAAGATGGGATTCGGACGCAGATCGAGGCAAGTAAGGCATGCACCTGCATTCCACCATCTTCAAATTTGGCTTGATTAGCGGATCGTGGTGCCATGTCAGGCATGAAGTTAAGTTCATTACTGAACTCTATGTTTAAAGCAGTTAAAGCTGTGGCTAGAGAATGCATTTGGTGTAGCCTTCGAGCTGGATCTTCGGTTGGGACATAAGGAAACAATCTTCTTCTTTTCTTTCTATAAAACACCAATGTCCGTCGTCGACGTTTCTTCAAATCTAATTAACCCACAATTTCAGCTTATATTCAAATACTTTTCAGTTCGATCAGTTCAATTCAGTCAGAAAAAACGTGGCCTTAGTCAAAAATATTATCCAACGACAAGTCTAACTCTGTCTTTAACAAAATGAGAACTGAGAAGGATGAAATGTTAGAAAAACTATATGCTCACCCGTCATTTGTGTAACTTTTATATTATTTGTGAATTGTGATGAATATTTTTTTGAAAATCAACTGTACGTGATGAATATTTTAATTAATAAAAAACAAGAGAACTATCATAAACTCACCGTTATTGTATTGATAGATCTGAGATTCCGAGTATAATGAATGCTACATTATTAGCAATTAATTTTAGTTATTGTTTGATAAATTAATTATTAGTGTCTATATATAGCTTTATATAATTAAATGTGCTTAAAAAGTTTGTAACTCATTAGCAATATGATTGTAAAAGAATTTGAACTTTATTATCATTATTATTATTATTATCGTTGCTTAGTGATCGATTAATTTAGAATTGTAATTCGTTCACAAACCATTATACTAATACCACATGAATCTTGTAAAAAAAATCGAT
The DNA here is from genome assembly GCA_958450325.1 of Agrostemma githago. Classification (NCBI taxonomy): domain Eukaryota; kingdom Viridiplantae; phylum Streptophyta; class Magnoliopsida; order Caryophyllales; family Caryophyllaceae; genus Agrostemma; species Agrostemma githago. Next base: position 3,360,884 of record OY288248.1, read on the forward strand.
GATTTTATCATGAGCATGAAACATTATATTTACGATGATCTTCACGTAAATTTTATCATGTCGATGACAACTATTTCTTATCTAATAATTAGTTACGTGTTGAACGATTTACCATCTTCGGCTTAATAATATAAATGAGCATTAAAAGTTTAATTCATTCTTTCACCATATTTAATAAAACAAGATCTGAATTTTATATTACCATTATTATGAATGATTTACGTTTAAATTAGTACTAAGTGTTTTATTATTAGCTCCTTTAAAAATCATTAAAAAAAACATAACCCGATCAAGCATTGATATGAGACCAAGAACAAGAACAACAAATTCAGACAAGAAAATATTGGATTAAACGAATTCTTTATATATTACGCAAAACAAAAACAAAATACTATTTTCACTACCAACTTTGGATAGTCTTAATCCATATTTTTTGGTTCAACGAAGAACTCCAGCAAAGAGCGGGAATTTCGAACCTAAGACCTACTACTGTCCCAGAACATCTACTCAATCACTTAGCCAAGACATCTTTGATTAGTCTTAATCCATATTGGGATTAATTAACGTAAAAATAAATCATCCTAACTCATTTCTTATTTAAATTAAATGAGGCTCAAACGTAAATTTATTATTATAAAAATTGGGTTTAAAATCAAACTAATAACAAAAAACGTACTCTAGTCTACAATCACTTTTGTTTACGTGTTTTGGATTGCCTACCTCATTGATTTCAACCTCATTTTTGTAATATATAAGTGCGAATGTACGTGATTTTACCTTGTGGAGAAGAACTACATTTGAAGCTTACATCTTTACGCTTCTGAATTTTAAAGAAGTCTATAATCTTCTTCTGCGATAATAAACCTATAGAAATCACTCACAAACAAACAAACAAACAAACCCGGAAAAAAACCGATGAGCACGCATGCATGATCAGTAATTAAACAGAATGAACGAGACAGAAAGAGTAATTTGTGACGGATTAAATATTATTTTATTGTTATTCCCAATGCATTTTGATATTTGACCCGTTATAACTTATAACTGTAGGACGGTAAAGTGTTAGTGTTAGTACTCCTACTTGTTAGAGGCAGGGTTAGAGTAGAGCAATGGGTGCAGAGCCAAGAACCGATAGGGATCCGAGCAACAACGGGTCGGGCACAACCCATATGAAACCCTTTATCACATTTATCACACAACAAAAGCTCTTCGGGTTTATCTCCCAACCCACATTCATCACATACAACATCCGAATAATCTTCCTTTTCGATCACCGCGTATTTTGCCTTACCCATTATTTCCGCCATGCTTTTGTACTTTTTCACCCGTGATTTTTCTGCCGGGTCACCCGACCCGATTACCAACACGAGCTGTTGGCTCGGGCTTAATTCCGCCATTCTCAAACCGTCGGATTTGGATTTTACGGGCTTCTTTTATTGTAAAGGCGGGATTTTTTTTTTTGGGAGGGAAGAAATTGGATGATGTGATGATGATGAATTGATGACGGTGGTGGTGATGATGAATTCTTCTTTTTTTTCAAGTATTTTAATGGTGAAATTTGTGGATTGATTTTATTATTAGGTGATGAAAATGAAGATTTTGTTTTTGATTGATTTAATTGTTATTGGGATGTTCGAATTTGGTTTTTATTAGCCGTTGAAATGTGGAGGGTCATGGTGAACAAAAAGATTAGGTTATTTCATGACAATAATACCTAGTAGGGGACTTCTTAGAATAATTCCAACTATACGTAATATCATTTTAATATGAATTATGTCTTCATTAATCTCGTTTCGCTATGGACAAAATTATGACCTGCTATTACCAGTAATAGTGACCGGTTGTGACTTTCTAGGGTCTGTGTTCCGTCGTCGTCGTCCATGAAAGCCAAAACAACAAGAAAATTAAAGAATTTTTTCTCATGGCTTCTATAATACTAATCGAAAAAAAGATGAAAGCTGAATTTTGGGAAGTTTCAAAAAAAAATAACCAATAGCCGAAACTGAGGAGAAAAGTTCAACCGGTTTTCTAGGTAACCGGTCACCTATATCAATGAGAGACTAATGAAGGCATAGTTTATATTAAAACGAGATTACGTATAGTTGAAATTAATCTAAGAAACGAGATTACGTATAGTTCATAGAGCTATGTACAACTGGTTGTATAATCCTCTAATTGCCTTCTTATAGTTGGTATTATTGTCATGAAATAACTCAAAAGATTATACAACAAGTTGTACATAGTTCTATGTACAACTGATTTTAAATTTTTGAGCTTTCCCACAAATGTTTGAGTTTTAGGGTAAAATTATCGAGTTAAATCACATAAATGTTTTAAGCACAAAAATTTACAATTCTGCTCAGAATATTATATAAGCTCAGTAAATATATACAAAAGTTTAACAACTAGCATTATACAACTAAGTGTATAATCCTATTTTTTATTCACAGCAATAAGAAGATTATACAACCAAAGAATTGTATGTTAGGGGAAATGTTTAGAGCTAACTTCATCTCGTTTATTTGTTTACTTTTGATTAAAATAACTTTTATAATGGATATAAAAGACAAATAAAGAAATAAAATGGAGAAAATACTTCTTTTATTTTCCTATTTTTTTCCCACTTCATTATAATATTCCTCACATATAATAAGGAATTGGAAAGAAAACAAAAAAAAGGAGATAGTACCATTTAAGGGTAGTATTTTTGAGGTGTGAATTGAGATTTTTCTTGATTTTTTTTCCCTAATATGAATGGGAGGATTTTTCACTATTTTTGATTTTCTATGACAATTTCCTTCTATCTATAATTAAATGCACAAAAACTCATATGAGATCGTCTCACGGTAGTTACTGAATTAAACGTATTAAGACATAAATCGGGGATTCTAAAGCTAAATGACAAAATCAGTTAGAAGAAATTATAATATAATACTCCATATTACGGAGTACTTTTTATTCTTTAGAAACAATTAGGAAGTTTGACGTTAAATACATACATATAAAATTAGATTTTAAATAAACTAAAATTTTAGGAAGTTTTTGATTTGTGGTGTATGGGATGTTAAGTTACCTTGCTCGATTGGTTGACTAAGGAGTCGTTACTGTTAGTTATTGTACAAAAAGTCATATCAATTATCGTTATTTTCATTTTATAAGTTTGAACCGGAGATAATCCAAACGATATACATTACTAAGTATAGAGTAAATGAGTACGGAGTAATAGGATGAGAATTTTTGGTTGGGCTAGTTGAACTGAAGTAACTTAAAAGGTATTCGGTGTTTGGATATATTTATGAGTTGCACGTGAAAGATGAATACATGATAGGTTGGGATTAATATGGGTTAAGAGTTTATGGGGTGTTTGGTAAACGGTGGATCCGTAAAAAAACAGCATATTGGAAGAAAATAACATGTTTGACCACGAAATATGTCAATGATAGTGTTTGGTAAATGGCATATTGTGGTCCAATATGCTGCTAGAGTTAGCGGATTGAATTTTTTTTATTTTTTTTACTTTTTTACCCCTTTTCAAATCAAACCTTACTTTCATTATTTTCAACTATTTCATGAATTCATCCTTCTAAGATCCGTCTTCCTCTTTCCTTTAATTTTTTTGTGCATGAATTTGATATGCAATGAGTTTTTAGCTTGCACTAATTAATTTTTGGTTATTTCAATTGAATCAATTTTCAATATTTTATATTTAATGTTATCTATGTTTGATAAATTGAATAGCTTTGTTTCCGGTCGTCCGGTCGATACTTAAGAAATTCTAGAAATAGCAACTCTCTATGATAATATTTGTTCAACTTTAATTGCTAATGTAAGAAATTGACGATATTAATTATTAAAATTGTTAGTGTGATATATGTTGACGTATATCTAATGAAAAAAAATTATGTTTTTTTTTGTCATTTTACAAAGCAATCAAACAATCTCTTAGGGGGCGTTTGGTTCGCAATGGGGAAAAGGAATGAAATTAGGAAAGGGAAACAAAGGGAAAGGAAAGGGATTACCCTCAATTTAACTTGTTGTTTGGTTTTAATCTTGAAAGAAATGATATTACCCCTTATTCCCTTTGTGATTGTTTGGTTATCAAACTCGAATAATTATTTTTACAATTTTTATTTTAATATATTTTTTTTATTATATTTGTTCACCATGTTTTTTCTGTTTTATTTTTCAAAACCTTTCTTTTTCACTTACTTTCTTCAACTTATATTTTTCTCAAACACTTTTTATTTATTTAACTGTATTATTATTATACTCTTTAATTATGTTTATATTTTAAAAATATCAAAATAAAATTATGAAATTAATTTAATAATTATTTTATTATTAAACGATAAAAAAAAAGTTGTACTCGATGTCAAATTGATTTTTTTTATTGTAACATAAAATATTAAAAAATAGTAGCATTAATTTGTTGATTATAAATCCTAATATTATGTAAATATTAATGTTTTTATAAATTTTAATATTTTTTTTGTTATTTTGACATTTTGTTACTCCGTATTACCAAAATAAATAAAAAAATGTTGACTCATCGTGTCAAACGAGTCCGGTCGGGTTTTGACCCTAAATTAATGGGTTATTTCGAGGTCGGGTCAAACGGGTATCGGGTCGACAAAAATGGGTTCGTGATTCTAAAAAACTGGTCGGGTCAAATTTTGACAGGTCTAAGTAGGGCTATGCACTGGTCACGAATCGGGATCCCAAAAAATCTTGGACCAGAACCGAAATTTTAAAAATTTGGTCCGGGATGGGATCGGAATTTTTTCCGATCTCGGACCAAAATTTTCAAAAGTTATGGGACGGTGGAGGTGTAACTGAAATTATAACATGTGTAGAGGTAGATATAGGGATGGGGTAATGGAAGAGAAAGGAAATGGCAAACCCTTGGGGGGTGGGGTAATGAGTTTAGATGGATATGGGGTTTTACTAATAGGCCAAATAGGTAAAGTGTTTCATTAATTGTCTCAAACAAACATCCACAAAGGGAATCAATTACTTTGTTTCCCTTTCCCTTTCCTGAAACCCTCCAACCAAACGGTCCCTTAATTTAAAACTGTTAATTACCAAACACTACTTAAAATATTCTGCTAATTGAATATGTTGGTCAAACCTGTCAATTGATTCTGCTAGTCGTCAAATCTGTTTTCTAAATCTGCTTCTGCTATTATCAATCCGTTGTTTACCAAACAGGGCCTATGTGAGATCTTGTTTAAATTGTCTAATCGACTACGTTATAAATATCAAATTTTTATAATTTTTAGAAGTACGTAACTAAAGATATAGACAAAAGAAAACGTGCATTGACAAATATGCAAAAGTAAATGCAAAAAATCAAAATGAAACGAAGGTAATATGAGTATATGACCCGTCAATTTTTTTTTTTTCGAAAAAAGTTGGGGTTAATACGCCAAAAGTGCAAGGCAAATTCTTTTTTGTGACGACACTATCCGTCGTAACCTTAAGACGGGTAAAGTATTACACCAAATCACATGGCAAGTGATCTTGCAAGTGACAAATGTTCTGTCTTTATTAGCCACATGTAGACCTGTCAAACGGGTTTTTTCAGATTTTTTTTCGGTCGGTTTCGGATCGGGTCAGTTTTTGACAAGTCTAGCCACATGTGATATTATTTGACTCGTTTTAAAGTTTACAATGGATATTCCGTCTTAAACAAGACCAACCGAAAGTGCAAAGGTACCATGAAAATTATCCTGATTTAAATTTCGTCAACATCATATTTTCGTTACTAGGGTAAAAATTGTTTTAAAGAAAAAGATGACCTAAACATGAAAAGTGATGATGGGACATGATTTCACAACCTCTTCATTTGAGAATGTAAAATCAACACCAGGTAAAAAATTGACCCATCTCCTCCCCCCACTGTAGAGTCTACTACAGCTTATTCACTGAACATTACTCTTGCTCTTGTTATGCTATGCCCATTGCCCCCCTACCTGTAATCAGATCTACTTCTATAGTACGGTTTCTGTGAACGCCTCGAACTCTTCCAGTCACAGTACTTCCTTTTCTTCGACTCCCTGTTCCATCTGTTATCGTTTCTTCGATGATGGTGATTCCGATCTCCATGATTTAAGGATCGAGAGCGATTCTGATGTTCATGCTCTTGAGGTTTCTGGAACATCTCATCATCTCCATCACTGACATCGCGCCCTTCTTGCTCATCATGTTTTTGGTAACGAGGTTTCTGGAATATCCTAGCATCTCCATCATTGACATCGCGCCCTTCTGGCTTATCACGTGTCTGGTAACGAGGCTTCTGGAATATCCTAGCTCCATCAGTAACATCGCGCCCTTCTTGTGTTTGGTAACGAGGCTTCTGGAATATCCTGGCATCGCCATCACTGACATCGAGTCCTTCTTGCTTCTCATGTGTTTGGTAACGAGGCTTCGTGATTGGCCGACCAAATTCAACTGATTCTCCAACGGCTTCTTGACGAATACGGGTATTTGAAATTCTCTTGGAAGAGAAATTATCAATCCCGTCCCCTTGCTTCTCACGGTTGATTGGCCAAGTTAATTCAACTGGTTCTTCCACAGCTTCGTGAGAGAAACGGGGATTTGAAAAGCTTCTCGTAGAGTAATATGCAGGATCGGTTATACTTGGCGTTGGCAGGTCCTCTTGTTGATAGGTAGGGTCTCTTTTGCTGATGTAAATATCAGAATGGTTATTCGGGATGGTATGATTGGTTCTTGGTTTGAACACACCCCAAAGATAATATTTCCTCTGCAAACCTGTGGAACAAGATTGACGGATACATACAGTAAGAGTGCAATTTATACCAATTGGAAGACAAGTATAAGACGAGGGATTGAATCAACTCACTCCTTTCATCAGGAGGAAGTTCTTGTGAGCAAAAAACCAACAGTTCCACATAGTTGACAAATGCCTTGAGCACTAGATCATGTTCGCTCATCTCATCAATCAGGAATTCATACATTCTTTCCGACCTGCTGCATCGTTTGGCAATATGGTTAATGGCATCTATGTTTGGAAACGACACTCAAGAATACCATACCAGAGTTGTCTGAGTAATATTACGGAGTAGTATTTCAACTTACATGACCGACCTTTCATCAATCAGAAAGAAGTAGAGACCAATAACATCAGCAGTAGGAGGTGACCTCTCAAAGGTCTTGGGCCATGCATACCTCTTAGGCAGCAAACAAAATTTAAGTGACTCCGGCAATTCGCAAACAGCAGCTTGGACATTCTCGTGAGCTTTGTTAGATAAATGGGCTCCCAGTACTAAAGACATGGGATACTCGCTACCGGTGATGCTACAACGTCCCCTGCCAAAATGATAGACATCAGAATACTAGAAACCAGAATAACCTGTTCTTTCCAGCTCATTCTCACCTCGATTCAATCAAGTTCACCTTTATGAAGTTTGGTTAAGTCAAGTTTAACCCATTAGTTTTAACACTTTTAACTTATCTTAGTCAATTCGGTGCACTTGGTTCATTTCCATCTAATCCAACCCCATTAAGTTAAGTTAAGTTAAAGCTCCTTTTACTTTAAATTCAGTTGATCCCCTCCACAAAGAACGGTCATTCCAGGGTCGGGTTTGTTTTGGGTCGGTTCTCAGTTTTCGTCAGTGTAAGGGTTTGGTGGTTCCAACTTCCAAGTTGGGTTATTCAGGTCCAAGTCACATCAGAGTCAAATTTACCACAGATCAAAAACATAAACACCACTAAAAAAAGGAGTCGTCAAGCCCATATACCTCCACGCAACATCAGTCAATGGCTGAGCAGGGGCATGAACCAAATCTACAGCTTGACCAGGGATACAATTATCAACCACCATGGACGATTCTCGAGTATGCCCACGATCATCTACCTTAGTAGAAGATGGCCGATGAGGAATCGACTCTACAGAAGACGGCTGATGAAGGCTATCATCACTCAACTTTGAAAGAGCCGCACTGGTTGACTTACTTAGATGATCTTGACTTACACTTGCTAAAAGCTGATTAACATCAAAAACTGGTTCTTCATCAGAATACTCCACTTCAATAATCACCCTCCTCCTCTTTCGTGGAGCTTGACGTTCAACAACAGATTCAGTTGTTACTTTCTCACATTCGGATTTTTTCTCATCTGCATGGTCTGCGACCTCAGCGTTGGATTGACTTTTATTCAAATGCAACTCTTCCACTTGTTTGGAAGAATCTTCGCATGATGATTTATTCAAACTAGTCCCCCCACCGCCTTTCTTGGGTGCCAAATTCGTAAGCTTTTGCTGTGTCACTAACTTGGTGCCTCCCTGTATACTGTCCCCAGCCTTACATTTGCTTTCAGTTTTGACACTGTCTTTGACCTTGGATAACGGAGAGCCCACATTCTTTCCTCTATTCAGCCGTCGGTGACCATTTGTATCTGACACACTCACATTTTTAACGTTCTGTTTTTTTACAGGAACAGCTTCAGAACATCCCTCAGTTATCTTCTTCGCCTTCTTTACACCAACTAATCCCTTCAATTGTTTTCTTTTCACAAAATCAATTATTCTTTCCTCAACTTCAGGCCCTCTATTATCTGCATTATCCACCAGCTCAGAGTCAGGCTGACTTTCACCAATATGCAATTCTTCAACTTGTTTCGAAAAAACATTGCAGGATGATTTATCCAAACTGGTTGGTCCATCGCCTTTCTTGGGCACCAAACAACTCTTAAGCTTTTTCTGTTCAACTAACTTGGTGTCTCCTGTGATGACATCGTTTCCAACCACAGCTTGCAGAGCGCAGACAATATTTCCCAGACTCACTTGTTGCTGACCATTTGTATCTGACAGGCTGGCATTCTTAATGTTCTGTTCTTTTGCCTGAACAGCTTCAGGACATACCTTTACACCATTGACATTGTTGCACTGATTTATCTTCTTCGCCTCCTTTACATTATCTGATCGCTTCCTTTGATTTCTTTTGGCACTATTGCCCGTGTTTTTCTCCTTAGCAGTTTCCTTCAGCCCATTATTTGGCTTTTCAGACTGCGGAGGAAACAATTTCTTGTCCGTGTTTTTCTGATCTGAAATACATATATCAGTAGTCTCCTTAATAGTTTCCTTCTTCCCATCAGCTGGCTTTTCAGAGTGCGGGGGCAACAATTTGTTGTCCGTGTTTTTCTGGTCTGAAATATATATATCAGTGGTCTCCTTAGCAGTTTCCTTCTTAGCATCATTTGGTTTTTCGGACTGCGGGGGAAACAATTTGTTATTCGTCTTTTTCTGATCTGAAATATATATATCAGTAGTCTCCTTAGCAGTTCCCTTCTGCCCGTTGCTTGGCTTTTCGGACTGTGGAGAAAATAATTTGCTGTCTGTGTTTTTCTGTTCTAAAGTAAATATATCAGCAGTCTCCTTGGAAGTTCCTTTCAGCCCATTATTTGGATTTTTGTTGGCTAATTTTGTCTCAGCAGTTTTCCCTGAGGCCGCTTGTTGTACAGTTGTGCTTAAACCTTGACCCTTCCTACTAGGTATAGGGGGCTTAGCCGTAACAGGATCACAAAATTCACAATACCACTTGATATGTTCTTCTAAAATAGATGGATTAAGAACACAGTACCTAAAAAAAGAAAGTGAAAGATTAGAGATTCATCACGCAGAAAGTAAAGAACATACAGAGAGAGAAAGAGTATAAACCCATATTCATGTACTTCACATTCTCTTGCAGATTTTGTGCGATACACTTATACAGTACACATGCACACAAATATCAAAGTAAGAAAGCAGTTTCCATCAAAAACTAGCAAAACTTGCATTTTCAGGGGGTAAAAGGAACAAGTCACTAACTTAGGTCAAGGACTCAAGGCTGCACAATCTGTGGGGGGATCCCTTGAGGGTAATGTCGTTGATCTAAAGGCAGCAAGTCACTAACATTTTCAAACATTCAGCAGTGTAGTTTTACTTAAACAGACAATGTGCCATAATAGTGTACTAGCACTTTGAAATTATGTGAAGAACATTGATGAGAAGCAATCAGTTAGTAAATTAAAGTTGCAGGGTAATGGAACAGGAGCAAATTGAGAGACACATAAGCCAGATTATAATCCTTGAACATAGGAAACTTTGGAAGGGAAATACAATGCTCTCGTTTTCCTTCCTTCCCGTTCCCTCTTAATATTAGTAGGAGAGAAAAGGAAGTGAGTGAGGACACCGAAAGGAAGGGGATAGCGTAATGTTATTTTCATTTCCCACCTGGAAGGGTTTTGATTTGCATTGAAGTTGAAATCATGCAGTGAGTAAGAGAACGTCCGTTCAGAATTTCAGGATGCATGCCCATATCATCATCTGATAAAGTAGGATGGCAGAAAAATGCATATCCAGTAGAAAGACCAATTGACGAACAAAATAAAAAAAATAGCATTTGAGACAAAAAGCAACAGATAATAAAACATGGCAACACCCAACACAGCAAAAATTAGCTACATTGTATTAGTACAGATGCACAACGTACCGATGCGCAGCAATATCCTGACATTGCAGACAGGGAATAAGAAGTTTCGAGTAACCTACGTCACCACATATCTGACAAACAGTCATCTGAGAAACATGAGATGAATGTCAATTCCTGCCTCCAAAGAATAGGGAGCAATCCCCACAGAAAACAAATGGGAGGACGAAACCTCAAGGACGAAGAAAAGACGGTGAGTGACTCTAATATACCAATGTACAATTTATGAAGTAATCCTTCACTCAAAAGAAATAAATATAGCTTGCATTAGCTCCAAACTCCACAGGGTTTGGCATCTAATCAATTCTAAATACAGTATTAAAGAAAGAGGTTTCCTTTGAAATATCTCCACAATTGGAAAGTGGTTAGTCTCCTTTGTGATCGAGGTATTCTGTCTTTTTCTATCTAAATGGATAGTATTGACCCGTCATACCAAAAAGACGGATATCTACGTCACCAAAAAAAAAAACAATCTTTGATATGAAAGATTGTAATTTGCATCCTTTTTTGAAGTTTCTAATTCAAACAACCAAAATTGCTCTCAACCCTTTTCCTATTCAATCATTTGAAGAAGAACAAACAAAAAAAATAACATCTACCCTTTAATCTGTAGGGTACAAAACGAGGCCGGAAGTCTTTAGTACCAAGTATATTGCAAAGATTCCTTGCAAAAACCCTAAATTTAAATTCCACAATGATTTCAGTAACCCTAAAATTAGAAAAAAAAAAAAAAAAAAAACTCAACTACCCATCATTTGATTTTAGTTTTACAATGTACGATTGACGACGAAAATCAAAATCGTTATGAATGAATGTGACATCCAAATTAAAAAAACACAACAATCTTGGAAAAAGACAGTTACTTTGATTATGAAACTGGCAAAAACCCAGAACAAGAAACAAAGGAGGGAACAATTAAACGATGAAGAACACGTGCATTACCGTGGCAAGTGATTCATATGAGAATACCGGGGGAATAAATTCGAAGAGGTGGCAACTGGGAGAACTGATGAATGCCTTTGTGTTTTTCTCTTTGGCGTACAACTCTACAAGTATTAGGCACTAGTAGGTGTCATCCGACTATTTACTTAACGTCGTCGGATTTTTAAAATGAATTCACACTTTTGTCCTTATATTAAAAACAAACTTTAGTACATCCGAAGTTTATCCAGAAAAAAAATAAATAAATAAAAATAAACTTTCGTGCTTTCTATTTCCTTCGTTCTTGAAATTTTGATAATTATATAAAATTCATCGTTAATTAATCGTAACTAATTTAAATTAGAATAAAACATTTATACGAATTTTGTTCCAAAGACATTGATTCGGCAAAAAAAAAGAAAAAAAAATTGATCTCACGGCTCACGCACATGTCAAATACGAAAATTTGATTATACTCCTAATTAATCTCGTAACAAATTTGGGAAAAAAAATTAACGAAAATGGCGTGAACTTGGAAGAGCCATGCCCAGACCATGATTCAGGCGTGATTAATTTTAACAATTAATTTTTGGATTTTGATTTGACAAAAATAAATTATAGGGACATTTTAGGTAATTCACTCGAAATGATGACAACACGAAGCAAAAAACCAATTTTTTTGAATGAAATCGATATTTTTAGTTATTTTGTAATGATTCCTAACAATTTTTTAGTGAAACCGATTATATTTTTAGTATTTTTTAGGATGAAAAAGACGGTTTGTAATGAATAATTAACGTGATTCTTTAGCGAAACCGATTACATTTGGGGTGAAATCGATGTTTTTTCGCACAAAATTAAGCCTTGGCGACTATTCGCGTTTAATTTTCAAACCATGATTTTACACTTGGCGCCCAGAAACTGTACATTATAGCAGAGCTTGATCTTCATCGCGATATATACTCTCAGTCTCAGCCATTTGGCAGATCTAGACTGTATGTCGTAGATCATCTCAGCCACGCTTGAAATAGTCCAAGCTACGTTTTTGTTCCAAGAGAAGTCGGATATAATAGCCTTGTGTCCTCCATGCGAGAAGAGTAGTTCAGGTCGTCCGACTTCAGCTTCTCATCTCTTATCCTGAAACCAATCAAAGCCCAAATGACAAACGAGGACAGGTACATAATCGAAAAAGATCAAAACTCTGAGAAAGCAACGAACAATAACCAAAAACAAAACATACGGGCATGTGAATTCTGTGATTCTTAGGGTTTGTTTTTACCTTGTTTTCGTTGAGATAGGTGGAATGGAATGCAACCCAAAAAGCAGAGAATCACGAAGGCATGCATGTTGTTGTAGATTACAAAGTATTGGAAATTAGTCGCCTCCTTTCACCGTCACATCGATTTTCCACGATTACCCCTCCAAACTCGATGCACCAAAAGATCAAAAATGTTCCCCAAAATAGCCGTGTCCGACACTCCGACACTAAATTCTGGCTCAAATATGAATGAATAAAGAACCAGCCTTTCATTCTAATTTTGCAATAAATTAAATTATACTCCTATACTCCACCATCATTATACTTTTAATCAACGGTAAACAAATAACTGCGACGGAATCAGTAAAAACAGCATGTAACTAAAATTACAATAAAATCAATAAAATTAGAAGAAATCTATGATAATCTAACAGATAATCAGATGACCCATGATTTAATCAATTAAAAATAGAAAACCCAGATGATTAAATTGAAAAAATTACAAGAAAATTTACCTTGCAATGGTAGTCATTAGACAAGTATAGCACAACTGTCAGTGAAAACCACTATGCTTCCTTGTCAACATTGATAGGTTTTGTATACGCTCTTCATTACAGCAAGTCTTGCTTGTGACGACCATAAATAAAACAAAAGACGGAACCACCCATAATTTTTTCGCCTCTTCATTCCTCTCTCGAGTCTTAAGTTTAGATATGTCTGAAACGGATACGTCTAAAACAATCCAATCCATTTTTTGAAAGACAAAGCTGCCTCTCGTCTCTTAAATTGGGATTCAGACTCGGATTTTGGAGACTTGCCCTTGTATAATGTCTTATGGTACTTCAAAAAGAGGGTACGGTACCTGTACTTATCAATGAACATGTCCCTTTTCTCCATCATCTCCACGACTTCATTTGCTCGGAAGAAAAACCCACCTCTTACAAAAGTGTAAAGGACGGAGTCCAACAGTTCTTGGTCAAATTTCATTTGGGTGGCAGATGCAATGCTTTTCATCTCGCCCCATAGTTCTGCCACCTCCGTATACTTGCTACCAACAGCTGCATATGCGGTGACCAGAGAATGAAAAGTTTGTGCATTTGGAGTATGCCCTAAGCTTCGCATCTTCTTCATCGCCTTCTCTGCATCTTGTATCAATCTCTTCTTACAAAAAAAATGAATCACATTATTCCAGTCGTGAACTCCGCAATCCACTCGCTCTCCCTCCTTAATTTCTTGCAAGAGTTGAGTCATTAGTCCCGCATCCCCACTTTCTGCGCATCCCTCGACAAGGACATCAAATTCTTGATGCCTGCCTCTTGGGATTTTCGCTTCTTTCATCTCTTTGAAAAGATCGAGGGCCCCGTGAGAATCTTTGTGTAGAACCCTCAACTCTATCAAACTCTCATAACAACTTGCATCTAGTTGAATCCCAGCCCTTCGAACTTCTCGTAAAAGTGACATAACCTCCTTTGTTCTACTCGCCTTACAATATGCTCTCAAAAGAGAGGAGTACACGGAAGAGCTGGTCCTAATGCCAGCAAAACGCATTTCATCAAGAATATCATGCGCTTGATCGAGCCAGTCAAGTGAAATGCAAGTACTGATGACATGGACCAAGGCAGAATTGTCGGTAGAAGATGGGGATTCTTCCCTTTCAACTTTGATTAGAAACTCGGCTAAGTCCTTGATCTTACCGGATTCCAGGAATGCCTTGGCTAATTTTACATACGCTCTGTCTGTTGGTTGAAGGATACCACGTTTACTGATGACAAGTTCTGACGTCTTCTGCAACTCCATTGACAAAGATACAAGTATTTCTTTTCTTTTTCTTTGCAAAGAAGTGAAGTTACGATCTCTGCAAAAATCCTTATAAGATATAAACGGGTAAGCCTGTTTTACAGGATCATCTAAATCCTTAGAATCCATAGTGGTAGGAGTTTCGGTAGAGATTTCTTTTTTGGCAGGCTCGAACATAAGGGTGGCGGCAGCGAGAGAATTTTGTGCTTCTTTTCCCTTATGAAGCATGTCTAAAATCATTTGGGATGCCGAATCCAAGTCCCCAAATTTCAGATGACAGTGAAGCAAGCAATTATAATACTGCCGAAACTGAATCTCATTAAGATCAGGTGCTTCGTCTATGTATCTCTTTAACTTTTTTAGCTCCTCTCTTCTCCCATTCCTATCATATATATGAGCCATCAAAATTAACAAGGCAGTGTCAGCCTTAACACCAATTCGAGGCATCATGGTGAGTAGCTCCTCAGCTATCCTAGTTGTACCAGACACAAGACACCCTGCTACTGCAACACTTACGGTAAGAGTGTCGGGTTTCATTGCGATCAAATTTGCATTACTTCGTTTACGGGGGTCTATCCTGTTATCATTAAACAGATGGCCTATCTCAAGAATTAGCTCAGCAGCAAGATAAGCCCCGGATGAGGAGAGTGACATGTAGGCCAAGATGGGAGACCAAGCAGTCACCGGTGGATATTCTTTAATTTGTATCAGCTTTCTTAATATAATAGATGTAGGCACTGACATACCACACTTTGATAGAGCAAGAGCAAGGTATAAAAGAGTCTCTTTCTCAAGTAAGGCAGCATCCTTACCGTCCTCAAATACCCGTTCAACTAACCCAAAAGCCTGATTTAGCAGCCGCGGATCCAAGGTCCCTGCATAACAAGCAAGCAACATATTTACAACAGATTTTCTAGGAAAACCTTCCATTTCCATGTGCTGCTGGAAAAACCTCCAAGCGTCATCATATCTACATTCATACACTGCATTTTGTATATCCAAGCACAGTTTTTCCGGGTCACGAGCCTGCACCAAAAATGTCCCGGTTGTGGTGGAAAGGGAGCGAATATGATTGGCTACATAATTATTATATCTCCAGCTTTCTTCGACAAAAGATAAGACAGCTGGCACGGTGAAGATTGTTTCTCCACAAAACCTGAAAGTACTAAGCTTCCACGAAGACAAAATAAGGTCCTTGAGCCTCTTGTTTCTTAGCATTTCTTTTGATGGAACAATATTCTGCAACAAGCTAGCATCAATCAATGCATAAAACTAGTGATAAAATACGGAGTACAAGATACATCAACAGTAAGACACCCAACAACAATGGAAGAGATAGAAAAAAGCCAACGATTAATGTCATACATAGGATCACATATTCTTGTTCGTGAGGAGCACATATATATATACATAACCAAATACTCCCTCTGTCCTAGTCAATAGTTTACACTTTATTTTTTGGGTGTGTCGGTGAATAATTTACCCTTTCCTTTTAGACTAAGTTTTACCCTCTACTTTTTGCTTTTAATAAACTAACCATAATTCTCCTCTCGCTACCTTTGCTCCCTTAATCTTTGTGTATAAAACTTCCTATTGAGACAAAAGGGGTAGGTAGATCAAGATGAAATCATTTGCTACTTCCTAAACATTCTAATTTGTCTTTTTCTATCCATGTGGGATGATATTTCACATGTCACATGTTTCTAACGAATATATCCGTCACAAAACTCACTCAAGACAATCAGTAGTGTCTGTCTGTCTGTCTATCTCATTTCACAGAAGTTACAGTATCCTATCACAACACTTAGTAAAGTTACAATTCTACAAACATCACAGAGATTGAACCAATAAACAACATGCCGATATACTTAACAATATACGATACTTCAATATCTATGGTGCCCGGACTAATTAGCTAACTTAATACAACAAATCGACAAATTATAATCGGCTCACGCCCAGAAAAATGCAGCCTTTTTGTTACAAGATTAATCAGCTAACTTAATAGAACAAATCCATAAATTATAATCCGCTCAAACCTAGAAAAATGTAGCCTTTTTGGTACATGATTAATCAGGCAAATTAATACAACAAACCCACAAATAATAATCAACTCAAACACAGAAAAGTTCAACCTTTTTAGTACAACATTTATCGGCTAAATTGATATCACAGATTGATGAAATTTTAACCGAAAAGGCATGGAATTGATTCAAGAATAGAATACTGAAAATATGCAACATACTGTAAGTGTTCATACCTCTGAATCGATAAGCAAATGAATGGATGAGGAAAGACGCTTAGAGTGAGCTCAGTGGAGGCATGTTGATTGTTGAGAGGGGAAGGGGATTGAATTTCTGGAATTGATTAGAGTGAGAATTACAGTGCAAGTTTTGAACCAAACTGATACTATCAAATACGGAGTCTAAGGGATGGAGAAACAAGAGTTGAGTAGAATACGAATCACGGATCGGGTCAGAGTTTGAAATTATTTTCAAAGTCTTACTCTGATCCAAATCAAAAACTTATTTTTTTTCTTTGTATGAATATTGTTAAGACTATTATATAAATTAATTACTGTGTATATTATTTTACAAATATTTTATCACTAAATAATGAATACGGAGTATAAATTTCAATTTTTATTAATTTTACAAATTCACCATATTAGATTTAATACAGTAACTTTTTGATGAAGTATTATTTTAAATATACTCTTAATATATTAACGGGACACGTCTCAAATCTAAATTAATGAATCATTTCGAGTTTGAGAATTGGTCACGGGTCAAAAAAATTGAATCTTGACCCTAAAATAAGCTTAACGGGTCTAATGGTGAGAAATTGATGACCGTGGAGAGAGAGGTGATGGTAATGAGTTAATGACTAAATGAGAATTCATGAAGGCCGATCCTTTCCCTTTGTTAAACCAGAAACCAAACGCCCCTGAAACGTTATTGAGAGATCGTCTATTTAAAGATGTTCGTTACCGTGACAACTGCACAAGTCAATGCACAAAAAAAGTACGAACTAGTAAATTTAGTGTTTCTAATAAATTCAGAGATTCAGAACGAGGAGCGTCCAACAATACATGCAGTATCGGACACTCGATACCTTAATCACAACCCCACGGACTACACCTCTATTACTATACACAGGCTATAACCATGTGTAGCAAACTAGCAACAAACTAAAAGACTCCTTGCTAAAAATAAGTCAGGAGAAACAAACAAGCTGCTGGAACTGTGATTTACACCGTCTTGGCTGCTCCTTCTCGTAACCATAAGACACCTTACCAGTCCCTTTCAGTGAGATTTCTGAGTTTCTTCGCCTTAATGTCGTAGAACTTCTGTACAATAAAGCCAGGGTGTTGTTTGCGGTCAGGCAATGTCTTGCCGCGAGGAACAAAATGTATGATGCACTTGTGCATCACTGTTATAGCGTCAAACTCGTCCAGATAACTGCTGCAGTAAAGCTCCCGTGCATCAAGGGTTTCCCAGGTCCCTCCTTCCTTTTTCTCGGCCTCCTCAGGCCGGTAAAATCGTTGTCCACAAACCTGCAAGCTTTCACTTTCACCCTGGAAGATGTCCTGTCATGATCCACAAAAGTCATACACTGTAACTGAACCACCTGAAACCTAATCCGATTTGACCAAACAAAAATGAATCAGAGCTAACTTGACCTGACCCATTAGGACTAGATGCAATTAGGGGCCCTACAAAGAAATAGCTTAATATTGATTCAAATAAGATTCACCTGATATTTAACTTGAAAACAATATATGAGGGCCTTAAAACAGCTACATACGAAAATATTGTTCTAATTTTTTTTACACCAAGAAATGTTTATCAACAACGGATAATGATCCAAACTAAATCAAACTCGATTAGAAGAGTGGTTTTGGCCTCACAACGCTCGAACCCCGGATGATCCATATATACTCGAATCCTATACGAGTAATATGACCAATAAATTCAGCCCGTTGCAAATAGATCCAAACCGATCTAAGTGATCTGATTGCCAACTTTAATAATTTAATTGAAAGTAAAGAAAAGAGGTGATGAATGAGGTTGTGTGTACCCATGAGATATGCAGGAGTTAATCTAGAAAGATCAAGAAGCAAGTATTCTAATATCTAGCAAATAAATGGTTTTAGAGTGAACTAGAGTTGGAAGAAAATTCTAGGAAGCCAAGGGTGATGGAATTGATTTAGAAACATCTTTGTATCTAGAATACTCCCCACTAACCCTTAAAACCATACCCGTGTCGACAACACATGATATGGTTAAGGGTGTGGATTCTGTACTGGATTCTTATTTGTCAGACACTTCTCTTAAAGGAGATAAAGAAGTGAGAGGCTTGCACAACAAAGTTAGAGGAAGAGAGTCTAAACTGCATTTAGAATTATACTACTATTTAATGATCTTAAGTACTACTCCACATTTGTCAAACTTCTTTTCATTCTGCTTGAAAATAATTGAATTGTAAGTGTATTTTTGCTTTCTAGATGTGTCCCTGCACCCATATCCACATTTTGCTGAGCCTAACACTTGGATGTGTACCCTCGTACCCAAGTCAGAGTAACATAGCACATAGTCCTCAAGTGATGAGTTTAACTATAATGAATAATGCTATCAACCCTTGTCTCATTTACCTTGATTTCCACCATCACTACAATTTTTCTAGCAAAACAAGAGAATCTTGAACTTCTTAGCTTAATAAAAGTCCGTTAACAACTTTTTTTATTACAACTAATAAAAAGAAGTAACTAGATGAAAAACTAGTGATCCAAGAAGCTATAGAAATGGAGCATACTTAATTTACTATGTTACCCTCTAAAACCACATTAGGTCTTCATAGTGTAGATAAAAGAAAATATTCAGTGTCATTTCGCAAACGTAGGTCCAAAGTACTCACAAGACAAGTCAAATTACTTTTACAGCAAATCATAAACAAGAGGTGACCACTTACCATAGCATTCGGTACTCTGATCTTTTGACACGATACAAAACAGCACTTCCAAACTTCATTTAAAACAAAAAAAAATGGAACTTTTTTTGGTAAGAAATGATATTCTTACAGGCCCATATCCACTTAGATAATAGAGAAGGTCCTAAGAGACCTAATTCTAGAGTAGAAACCCACAATACATTATGTTCTCCACTTCATTGTCCTGATAAAAATACCGATACATGCCAAAACAAAGTAGATTTCACAGACAACTACATTTGAAAATTTGGACATTGTAGCTAAAAGCAAGAAGAGAGTTGTACTTACTTTGATTATTGTAATAGAGGGCTTCACTTTTCCTTCCTCTGGGGCCACAAGAATAGTATCCTCCTGTACAAGAAAACTATAAAAGATTGAAACACGAATGGATGATAATACACTTGAAATATGAAATGCGTTGCAGAAATAACACCATTACCCATGTGGTCAACTAAGAGCGAGAGGATGGAGTAACATTACCATTGTGTTTCCAAATGACACAAAGAAACACTGTCTCAAGCTCACTAAATAATTGCCATTTTGCGATATGACTTCTTTAACTATTTGATAAGAAGGGCTGAATGCTGATAATAACATTGTTAGAGTCACACGATCCCTCAATGTATTAATGAACGGATCAAACTAGTAAGATTAGATCATATGATTGCAACATCCTACAAAAATAATTTATAGGGCATATAGTAAAAAAACAATAATAAATTTCACGTCACAAACGAATCATAGGAAGTATTTATTTATTCACAGAAAGTCACTAATTCATGAGTACCACAGCTAGACGTTTGGATGTTTGCAAGCAATTAGTTTTTAAACAACGACAACAGTAAGATCCTAGAAACTTTAGAATCAACAAAAGGGCTGGATTGGCCGTGACTTCTTAGCTAATTAGATTGAAAGATCCAACAATGCATTCGAATTATGACATTCAAGTTCCACGAAGCAGATAAAAACATCACCCCCTCTAACTTCATCTAGCTTCAACTATGCAGGAGTATCATTTTCTAGTGTCTCGCACGACTCCTTGAGGTTACCAACCTCCATATACTTGAGATTATCATTCAACATGATAGACCAGACTACCATACCATTTGCCAACATTGTATACTACCCTTGGAAAATCAAACAACTGAAAATTTCAGGTTGTGTAGGTAAGTCAATTCCCAACTCCAGCAGACCAGCACCACAAATTCACAATCAAACTTCAATAATAATGAAGCTCCCTTAATTGCACAACAAAATCAATTCAATTTCAACAAAAGTAAACAAATTAAACAGAAGCGCAATTAATCAAATCAATTTCAGATTGAAAACATACCAGACGAAAGACGGTGCATTCAAATTCAAAAGCGCTAAAGTGAGTCCTTTTCTCGCCGGCATCATCAGAAACCCTAACAACATCCCCAATCGGTACCGCATCAGTGAAGCTATCATCGTCTTCTTCTTCTTCATCGTATCGTCCTTCGCTATCGTCTTCGTCTTCTTTTCTGTGATCTAACTCGTCCTGCAGATCAGTATTGCCGGAAATTGTAGGATGAGGAAGATGCACATCCTCAATTTCATGGAGAAACTTCATCTTCTTGTTATTGTTGTTGTTAGGGTTATGGAGATCAAGAGGGATAAGAGTCGCAGAAACCCTAATTCCGACTTTAGTTTCTTCGCATTTCCGTTCATCACCAGCAAATACTCCCATTACTCTCTCTCTCTCAACGATGATCGTCATTAGTCATCACTTCGTAAGTGTACGTACTGTAGATGATGAGTGGAACGAACAACTGTGATTTTTCAAAATAAACTACGGTCTACGGTATTACGGGAGTAACGTTTTGGGTCGGATCATGAACTTATTTACGGCTATAAATTATTAAATTACTGTCCACATAAGTTTGGGAATATTTCGTTAGGGGATGGAGTAAACTCGTCAGTCGTCACTTATAATAACGGGTTTAGGCTAGAGGTGATCACGGGCCGGGCCTATCAAATGGGCTGCTTTATAAGGTCCAAGCCCGTTTTTGTTTGGGCTTTTTCGGGCTTGCATAATTTTTCGGGTCCGTTCAGGGCACAACGATTGTTCGGGATTAAGTTAATATTTTTTTTTATGTCACCTTAAAAAAATATTCCCTTTGAGTTTCTATTATTGTCCCAAAACCTTTTGGGGAGAAAATAAGGAAAGAAATACGAGTGGTTCAAAAATGGAGGATGAAGAGAGAGAAATGAGAGAGTAATTATGAACCACACCTCCGACCTAGAGGATGATGTTGACCCCAAATTCTGATTGAGCATTGACGAAATCTGTTTCCTTGCCATTTGTTTTATCCTCCTCATCCTTGTTGCTTGAATTTGACAAATATGGTGATGACGGTCTCGGTTTGGGGTTTGTCGGGACTTGAACGATTTCTAAAAACAAACTCCAAGGAAGTGTTAGGAATGTGATGGGGATGAAGAATATATAGTTTGATTGAATTTTAGTGAAGGAATGGAAGGATTAAAGGTGGTTTAAATGGTGGATTTGGGGTTTGTTTGGGATATTTGGGGTTTATTTGAGGAGAGAGAGAGAGGAAAAGATGAATAATGAAGATGGGTAAGGGGGTTTGACTGGGTAAGTGACGCGGGGTGTTATTTCGCCCGGTGGTCACCATCGGGCGAAATTTCACCCGACGGTGTTCGGGTCGAAATTCGTCATTTCCGCGCAATTTTCTCCACCGGGCGAAATTTCGCCCGGTGAAATTTCACCTGGTCAGATTTTCACCCGGTGAGATCTCACCGAGCGAAATTTCGCCCGGTGGGGAAAATTGCGCGGAAATGACGAATTTCGACCCGAACACCGTCGAGTGAAATTTTGCCCGATGGTGACCACCGGGCGAAATAACACCCCGCGACCCTTTACCCAGCCAAACCCCCTTACCCACCTTCATTATTCATCTTTTCCTCTCTCTCTCCTCAAATAAACCCTAAATATCCCAAACAAACCCCAAATCCACCACCTTAAACCACCTTTAATCCTTCCATTCCTCCACTAAAATTCAATCAAACTATATATTCCTCATCCCCATCACATTCCTAACACTTCCTTGGAGTTTGTTTTTAGAAATCGTTCAAGTCCCGACAAACCCCAATCCGAGACCGTCATCACCATATTTGTCAAATTCAAGCAACAAGGATGAGGAGGGTAAAACAAATGGCAAGGAAACGGATTTCGTCAATGCTCAATCGAAATTCGGGGTCAACATCATCCTCTAGGTCGGAGGAGACGGCTGCGGCTCGAGACGAATCTGTCTCGATGCCCGTTTAGACGCAAAACTCAATCCCGTGCGAACAACCTGTTCCGCTAGAGGTACGTTACCCTGAAATTTGTCGTAATTTCCGTCATGCAGAATCTGGTATCTATTTCGCTAAAAAAGCTCATCATGATAAATGTAAAAAATTTTGGGTCTGTCGTCTCGAGCCGACTCGTTGGACGGCTCGAGATGTACTTGAGCGCATGAGTATAGACACGCAGGTACAAGCAATGTGCCGAAGCCTTGGTCTTATCAAATTTTATGCCTCCGAGGAGGAAACTTTTCAGAAGTTGACGTGCGAGTTTTTCGCAACTTTCGAGCTAAGTGGTGACGATAATGCCACTGTCTCTTTTCAGTTGCGAGAAACTCTGTACGTCCTCAACTTGAGGGACTTTGGTGCATTGCTTGGTTTACCTTTTTCTGTCCTTGGAAGGCCTAGGGCGGGACAGACTCGGGACGATAAATTCGGCCGAGATCGATTCTGGTTTAAAATAGTCCGCCAGAGGACATTCAAGGGAGGAAAGATGTGTTCTTTCTCTATTCGAAACCCCATCCTTTGGTATTTGGCGCGTATCATAGCCAACTCATTCTTGTCAAGCTATGATACGCACCATAACTGTAGTGCTACAAATGTACAGTTATTGGAGGATGCGGTTTTGAACAGAGGCCCGTCGATAGATATGTCCGAGGCCTTAGCTACTCACTTTGCGCAGATTGCGAAGGGCAGCCGCAAGAAAATTTCTTGTGGCGGTATTGTAACGATGCTAGCTAAAGCCTTGGGCATCGATTTTAGCGATTTGGCACCAGTTGGCGGAGCGGGAATTTTTATAGATGAGGTTTATTGTCCTTTCCTTGTGTGGCCCCAGAAAGGGGATTATGACAGTTTGTTCTTGTATAAGTGATGGGAAGGGATTTGTCGTGAATCCCACCGATCAAATAAAACCGGCAAAACCTAACTAGGGTAGCTAGGGTAAGTCGGGTCGAATCCACGGGGACGGTAAGAGGCGTCTAGACTAAGGTCGCCCAAATACGAGACTAGGTCAACGAGCTAAGCTAAAGAATGATAGAAGGGGAGAGAGCTAGACCAAGACTAAAGAAAACAAACAAGGAAAACGGGCTAGGATTAGGTCGGGGTCAAAGGGGCAACAGAATGGTCAAGGAGGAAGCTAGAGCGAAGGAGGTAGTAGGGTGATCTAGGTCGGTCCGGGCGGTCGCAACTTAGACCGACCTAGAGGTTCCTCATGGAACCCATTTTGGCGACACACATGACAAACGGGGTTCTAGCTCGCTATGGCCTAGATCAAATCCGGGCGGTCGCAACTTAGACCGACCTAGGGGTCGTCCTCACCGGGCTCTCGCAACTTAATGAGGGAACCGAACCCATAACAACTAACACCCACAAGGGAAAGGCAAGAAAAACAAGCAATCTAACTTACTTAGTCATTCAAGCAATTCATCAAACATGTCATATGCATCAACCAAGAGGAAACCCAAATCTTCCACCCACATCTCCAACAAACCCTTAATCACCCAATTAACACCCTAATCACCCTACTAACCCTAGCAAGAACACTACTCTAACATTATCAAACTACAACTAACCTAAACAAGAGGAAACAACACAAACATCAAAGCATACATGAACAAACTAGTGAAAATGATGAACAACAATCAAAGATTAGAACTTGAATTAAACAAACAAGAAAAAGAGTAAAAGGAAGGAAGGATTATACCAAACTAGTGAAGAGGAAAGATTGAAACTTGCATTAATGAAGAAAACCCAAAACAAACCACCAAGGTTGTCAAGCTTGGTGAAGATCTTGAAGAATTCCCTTAATACAAGTACTAAACTAAGATTAACCACTAATTACCGACTAATCTACACTAATCTAATCTAATCTAACCTAAATTAGTCTAGGGTTTAAGGAGAGGTGAAGAACATAAGCTAAAAGTCGTGTCTTAATACAAGAGGGGGGTATTTATAGGGTTACAAATGGAAGGGAGAAGAAAGAAATTGAAATGCGGGTGAAGCTGGGTGGTCCCGACCGGGACGGGTCATCCCGACCGGGACGAACCCACCATCCCGACCGGGACGGGTTGGTCCCGACCGGGACGGCCTTGCAGTAGCTCCCTCAAACTCGCACTTCATCCCCGACGGGATGAGGTGCATACCCGTCGGGGATGGGTCTTGTAGGCCTCCAATATGACCCTTTTGGCTCCTCCTTGCTTCATATGAACTTCTCATCAATTCTCGGGACTCGGGATCGGGTCTCGGGACTCGGGATTGGGTCCCAAGGTCTCGGGGTCGATTCCGAAGCATCGAGTCATCGTTCCTCCGCTTCGTTGGCTCCGAAAAGTGTATGTATTGAGTCGGAATCGCTCACTACAAGAGAATTATGATTTAGCTACTAGTTTAGCAATTGACCAAAATTCAGTCACTAAATATATTATTTAGCTATTAATGTTGAGACAATAAATATATTTAATCTCTATTTGAGATACCAAACTGAAGCGGTGGCTAATTATGTCTTTATTTTAGGGACTAAATAAAGTCAATAGCAAAATTAGTATCTAATTTATGTTTTTTAGATACAGAAAAATGTTAGTAGCTAATTATGTCTCTATTATATAGACTAAATAAGGTGTATAACAAGAGTAGTATCTAATTGAAGTTTTTAGATACAAAAAAAAAATGTTAGTAGCGAAACTTTTCCCTATATATAACGATAAAATATTACGAACAATGAATTAGTGAATATCTAGGAGACCAAAGTAAATGAGTGGATAACTACGTAGTTATTGTGGAGACAAAATCAAATAAGTACCAATTTTAATATCTAATTTACTTTTTTAGCTAATAAAATATGTTTAGTTTTTTGTATATTTCATATAAATGTATGCGATTGTGAAATATAGTTTTAAATTAATAAGATTTTTTATAGGAGTAGTTATTATTAAAAATTATGTCCCTTATAATCCACGTATGTAACAATTGCTTTTATTTTTAAGTTGACATTTATGTCCAATTATGTCAAATGTAAGCATTAATCTTCATGTGGCCTAATGGTTAGAGTGTCGACTGTGTAGTTGGAGGTCATGAGTTCGATTCCTCTATCCAACATAAACTATCAATATCTTTACAAGAAGAGGAAGGGGTGCGTGGGTGTTTGTTTAGCACACGAGGGTGGAGGGCGGGGTGGGTTCTATTTGCCATGTCACCCGCTGAGTGTGGGGGTCAAGTGATGTAGCAACAACCGATATGTACCTTCATGCTTGGTAACCATTTTAGACACCAAAATTGGTCTCTAGGTCTGTCACTACATCAGCTACCAACAATTTGTTGTCGCTAATGTAGCTACTTAAAAGTTCGTCTCTATTATTGTCGCAAAATTAGCCACCACGCTTTCAGTCGCTAGGTGGTAGGTAATTTTGGTCGTTAATTCTGTAGCTAAATTAGCGACAAGGCCTTTAGCAACCAATGGAATTTAGTCGCAAATTCCATCTCTAAGCTGATTAGCTACGGAAAATTGAAGAGTTGCTACTAAAATTTCAGTCTCTAAGGAGACTTCACCTTGTAGTGGCTCCAACTCTTCATGAATGGTCTTGGGAACCTGAAACGAACTAGAGGAAGCATAAGTAGCCCATAAATCGCTCCCAAGGAGCGATTCCACAAGGAAAATGGAACCAAAACACTACAAAATAGGCACTACAAACCACACTTATCAACTCCCCCACACTTAACCCTTACTCGCCCTCGAGTAAGCACATACTAACTACTATACTAGCCGAATGGGTATTAGCGCACCCTACGCCCTTTCAACTCACGCGAGTGCACTTAGAGGAAAAGTGCACTCCGCAAGGCAAGTCGGGTCTTGCGACAAAACTGCGGATGCAACCGGACACAAGACACAAAAACAAACAAGCACACAAACGAACACACAAAAGGTTGCACCCAAAAGAAAAACAAATACCGCTTCCCTCAAACAAGCGGTGAAAGAAGCACCGGTTTAGGACTCAAGGCAAGTGACAACGTTCCCAAGCTAGCAATACAGACCAAGATGGACTAAACCCTAATAGTATGACGACAAAGCAATAAAAACGTTGGTAACTTACCTCGGTTCCTCCTAACCTTCTAAGAACGTACTACGGGACGATCGGCGGGATGGAAAAAGGATGAACCACGGTGTTAGTCGACACTGTAGGTAAGTGAGACCCCGCCCCCTTTAGCAAAGAGCCAAGAGGGTCGTCCCATATCCGAAACCGCCTAACTAGTCCAAGTAAAAAGGTGAAAATATGCAAAATGAGGGAAGACCGACTAATGCCGCTATCATCCTTCCTCGGGACTCGGTCCTTTGGTAGGCTCTTCACGGCAAAAGTCGGAAAAAGGCTTATTTTTGTGGGGATATAATCTTTTTATGAGACGATTTTCTTTTGGCATTTTCTCTTTTCTTATGCATTTATGCTTTGTTTGTTGCCATGCTATTTCTTTTTTTTTCTTCTTTTCTATTTTCTTTTTTGGCTTTTGTGCCTTTTCTTTTTCTTCATTCTTTTCTTTCTTTCATTTTTCTTTCTTTTCTTTTCTTTGCCATTTTTTTGGCAAGATTTGGCTTTTTGGCATTTCTTTGTATGACAAGAAAGAGAGGGATCAACAATTTGCAATTTATTGTGCGGATATGTGTAGGAGGTAGGGGAATGGGAGAGTCGGGGAGCGTCCTTCCCTTCAAACCCACAAAAAGTGGAGAACTTGGACTAATTAAACAATCCCAAACACGGTCACCTAGGGGACGAGACTCGGTAACCAAGGCCTTTTCACACCGTGGGTGGTCATAATGGTCAAAATGCAAATCCCGTAGTAAATCCTTAGTAAGCTAGTTGGACTCAAGGTAAATGACAAACGAATTCATTGATTTAGGGTCATTCTACTAGATTAAAGTCCAAGACTCGATTTACACTACTAGGAAGGGAAAATACACACTCATACACTAGCCTCTAAACCGGGTTTTCGAAAACGGTTTACACACAAGACACACAACAAAACACAAAACAAAGACTCGACAAAAACAAAAGAAAAAGAAAAAGAAACAAGAGCAACAAAACAAGAACAACACAAAACAAACACAAATAAAAACACAAACACCACCCCTATCTTCAAACAAGTCTCCAAATCCACCACAATATTTACAAAGCTCCTCCCGAGCACACCACATCACATATCTCCTCCAAACTCACAAGAAGCAAAGAGGGAAAAAGGGATGAAGAGACGTTACCGGAAGTCTTGAAAGGTTACCAAAGCTAACGGCGATTAGGCAACCTATAAGGAAAAGAGGGGGGTAAAACACACACAGCAAAACAAAAATACGACACAAAAGGGAAACACACAAAAGGAAAATCTTTTTGATTTTTGTGAAAATTTTCAAATTTTTATGGATTTTAAAGAATTTTTTTCCAAAAACTAAGAAAATAAAACTAACTACGCTAGAATATTGCTCCCCCACACTTAAACCGAGCCATGTCCTCATGCTCGATCGTAGTGTGCGAAGAGACAAAAGAAAAAGAAAAGAAACTACGAAAATAAAGCTAAAAATCAAAAAGTAAAACGGAGAAAAGAGTAGAATGTGTCCGGCCGGGGTGTAGTCAAGTCACCATGGGCCGAGACGAGAAAAGATATGGATGGGGGAAGAAATAAAAATAAAAAAAATAAAAGGGAATGGGAGGGGAGGACTAGGTGTAATCACGTCACCTAGCCCGGATTCCGCCCGAATCCGACTAGTTCTTACTAAAAGAAAAATAAAAGAAAAAAAAAATGAGAAAAGACTTGTATATTTGGATTTTTCAAATGATTCTCGATGTAATCACGTCATCGAGAATCGGGAGCGATCACCACAAAGGCCCCGAGGGCCAACAAAATACTCATAACAAGGGGAAAGAAAATAGACGAGCAATCAAAAGCGGAAAAGAAAAGAAAGTTGTCATACCAAAGGTTAGCAACTAACGCATCTCCATCGCTTCACTAATCAAAGTCATCACCATGCTCGTCGTCGTCCCCTTGCTCACTTGCATTGTTACCATCATCATCATCATTTCCATCTTCATCTTCTTCACCGGCTTCCTGATTACCTACCTCCGCATTTATATCGAAGGCATCCTCGGCCTCGTACTCCTCATCATCCACCATAGTACCACTACCACTAGGATTACCGTGGTTAGGGAAGTACTCGGGCCTATACCACGATGGAATGTTGCCACGCGGATCAATATACCCCTGCTGAGCCAAAAGATGATACCCGGGGTACTGAGCATAATAATCGTCCCTCCTATGTTCATATTGTCCAATGTGCAAAGCATTAAGCATAGCGGCCATAGCTGGATCGGCCGGGAGCGAAGGGTAGGCAAATGGAGTGTAGGGGGTGTACGGAGGAACGCACACATATGCCGGGGGTGTAGGATAAGAGGGGAGTGGTCGGGTAGCTTGCTGTTGTTGTTGTTGGGTTGGTTGCTCTCGATGCCTCACACTAGCATGTGTACGCGGACTAAGGGAGGAGGAGGCACCGGGGTCACCTCCCGCACCGGGCATTAGAAGGTTAGGCTCTCGAACCGGGACTAGGGAATGTCGCAAAGGCACAAGGGTCGGAAGTGTAGGGCATGGCAAAGTGAAGTGTGGCCGACCCGAGGTAAACCATTGGTACCTCTTGTGCTCCTTCTCATAGGCGATCCATTTATGGAACCGAGTCAAACGGTCCTCATCTATGGTAGTATCCCCCGGTACGGGGATCAAGTCCTCCTCGCTGAAATTCTCATCTACTGCCTTAGCTATGTGTGTTATAAGCCCCCCGAGAACAATCTCACTCACATTCTTCCCCGCCTTACTTATCTTAAGAAAGTGCTTAGCCAAGGCAAGGGAAAGGTCGGGGGTGAACCTAGGTTGACTCTTAACATTTAAATAGGCCCCGAGTATAGTCAACTCTTGTTGAGTAAAGGTGTTCATTTCGGGCCTCCCAAATATCGTACCCGCAATTAATCGATGCCAAAAGCGCAAAACCGGGTGGTGGACATGACAGTTAGACAACCGTCAAAAGTCTACAAGTGTGAGACCGGTTATACTTTTCCAAACATCAATTTCACTAAAACCGGCGGGTGGGTTACAATTAGACACGGAGGGGAGACCGAAAATAGCACCAAATTCGGGGAGGGTATAATTGTAGTCACCATTGTTCATCCGAAAAACAACCCGGGGTGGATCAACTCTAGTATTTAGAACAAAACTACTAAAGAACTCAAGGGTGAGTTGCTTGTAGGTCCGCTCATGCATGTTAAATAACATTTCCAACCCCATACCCACAAACAATTGTCTACATTGTTCAAGGATGCCAAGCTTCCTAAGTATGATTTTACAAATAAAACGAGTTGGCTCAAGAGGCTTACCAAGGAGCTTGTAGAATTGCTCCTTTTGCCATTCCGAACCAAAGATTAATGTAGGAAAATCCGGATGGCAAGGAATTTCCGGCTCTTCAATCTCGACCTCAGGTTCGATTTCGGCTCTAGAAGTGGAAGCACTCTTCCTTTTCTTGCTAGCTACCACATTCCCTCTTTTCTTTGGAGCCATTATTAATGGTGAAGAGGCTTCAAAAATGGTGAACACCCAAACTCGGATTTTACCCAAAAACACTAACTAGAACCCACAAAAACACACAATAGAAGCTTAAAAATGGTGTAATAAGCTTCCAACACCAACTCCAACAAGCTAAATCGAGTTTTAAACCAAAACCCCAAACTCGGATTTTGGAAAAAATGGTGATAAAAACTCGATTTTTTTTCGTTTTTGGTGATTTAAATGGTAGAAAATGGGTCTAGGATAGGTATTAATGTGATAGAAACTGATTTTGGGTGGTTTTGGAAGTGATTTGATGAGATTTGGTGGAGTATTTGTATATTTATGGTGTTTTGGGGTTTTGAAATTGAGGTTTTGTGTGTTATGAAGATGAAGGAGGTTGAAGATGAGTTAGTATGATATGGGAATGGGTTGGGTTGGGTTTGGGTATTATGGTGTGAGAGGGGAATAGTAGGGGCGGGGCGGGCTGGTTGGGTGGGTTCGGGCTGCAGGAGTAAAAAAAACGAAGCAATGCTGTAAACAGCCCGTCTCGGCCGAGAAGGGTTCGTCCCGCCCGGGACGGGTCTTCGTCTCGCCCGGGATGAGTTCGTCTCGCCCGGGACGCTGCTCCAGTAGGTGCGATTTTGTGCCACACCTTCCCGACCGAGACGGCCCCATCTCGGCCGGGAAGGGCTTTCAACTCGCCCGGGACGGACTCTTCTCGCCCGAGACGATGCTCCAGTAGCTGCGGTTTTGTGCCACACCTTCCCGACCGAGACGGCCCCATCTCGGCCGGGAAGGGCTTTCAACTCGCCCGGGACGAACTCTTCTCGCCCGGGACGATGCTCCAGTAGCTGTCAGTTTTGTTACATCGACCCGACCGAGACGGGGCTCGTCTCGCCCGGGACGATCTGTCATCCCGCCCAAGATGATACCATTTCTCGCCCAAGGAAAACCCGTTCTCGCCCGGGATGCCTTTGAAGCTTCCTTTCAATAAAAACTCAACTAGCCTTCCTCCCAATCCACATATAACAATTTGGGATTCGAAATCCCATTCCCCAAAAGCTTATTGTAGGCTCAAAAACAACCATCTAGCTCCCGTCTTCCAATAAAAATCCCACCGAGCCGAGACTTGACGGAAAAAATAGAAGACCGAGTACGAAATACTTGATGCTAATCATGGGAGATATAAGTGGAGCTTCTCTTGATTTTCAAATATTCACCTAAACACATAGCTTCATCAAAGCTCCCAAAAATCAATAATAGAGCCGCTCCCAAGACCGCTTCAAGCATTCACCTCCAAAACTCATATAGTCACCTTCAAACATCAATCATCCTACACAACTTCACAATAATCATTAGAATCCCCTCCCTCACATCACTCAAGAGAAATCCAAAATACAAGAATTCCACAAGGTAAAAACAAAAATCCTAGAAACAAAATCACAATAAACACAATTACAAACACAAAAACTAAAGAGAAGAGAGAAAGGGGAATATACAACGTGACGGTTCTTATGGAACTCCGTCAAACCGAGGATGGTGGACTCTCATTCTTCAACCATAACCCTCAAGGGCATGGAGGAGCAAGTCGAACGCGCTACCGACGTCATAATGTAGGCCCAAGAAGCGCTCGAGCCTAACTAACCTCCATGGCCTCCAAGGAGGAGGCAAGAAGTAGGAATCAAAAGACCCATCGTCATCATTCATGTCATCTCCGGGGTCTATCCATCCCACGAGCTTCACCGATCTCTTCCTCCCTAGGCATCGCCTCCAATCACAAGCAAGCTTCATCTCCAAGAAACAAGGCACAAAAAGCGGTTTTGGCCTCATCTCCTCAATGCACACCCCCACACTTTCCTCAAGTTGTGGTTCCCCATCTTCATCACTCGGCCCCACATCATCTTGGAAAGGAGAATCGAAACTTCTACCGGCGGTTTCAAGCTCTTCCAAGTTATCTTTCGGTGTCAAGGGCATGGAGGAGCAAGTCGAATGCGCTACCGACGTCATAATGTAGGCCCAAGAAGCGCTCGAGCCTAACTAACCTCCATGGCCTCCAAGGAGGAGGCAAGAAGTAGGAATCAAAAGACCCATCGTCATCATTCATGTCATCTCCGGGGTCTATCCATCCCACGAGCTTCACCGATCTCTTCCTCCCTAGGCATCGCCTCCAATCACAAGCAAGCTTCATCTCCAAGAAACAAGGCACAAAAAGCGGTTTTGGCCTCATCTCCTCAATGCACACCCCCACACTTTCCTCAAGTTGTGGTTCCCCATCTTCATCACTCGGCCCCACATCATCTTGGAAAGGAGAATCGAAACTTCTACCGGCGGTTTCAAGCTCTTCCAAGTTATCTTTCGGTGTACTAGCAAGGGGCTCTTGATGCTTGTCCAAACTATCGCACAAGGGCAACTCGAGGCTATCAATCTCACCCAAAAACTTCACAAACTCTACCAAACCATCCAACTCACTATCCTCCTCCAATTCGTCACCAATGTTGCCTTCACCAAGGGTCATCTCCTCATTCGTCACTTTTTGGGTAGACGATTGAGGTTCTTCAAAGCAAATCTCTCCTCCAAAGGGAACTACATCGGTGGCTTCATGGTTAGGTTGCTCCTCTCTCTCAAGTGGGCACCCTTCATCTAATTGCGATGTTCGGGATAAATACATTACGGTTTGAACCGATAATGCATTTAATCGAGCATCCAACGCCTCGTTTTCCTTCCTATATTGGGCCAAGAATTCATCTTGATCCTTTTGCATTTGGATGGCCATTTCTTGTTGGTTCTTTTGCAATTGAAGAATCGATCGATATAACTCCAAGTTGGGCATTTGGTGGTCATTGGGGTCTTGTAAAGCTCCTTGATAATCTTGATAATCTTGATGATAATCTTGAAAATCTTGATTAAACATGGTGTCTTGATGATGCCCAAGGGGTGGGGCATCATATTGTTGATAGTGGGGTTGAGGTGATTGGTAGTATTGTGGGTCATGGGGTTCATATTGTGGTTGGGGTGGAGGGTAATATTGTGGGTCTTGGTGGTATTGGCTTCCATAAGGCGAATCTTGATTGAACATGGTGGGTTCACAATCATAGCTTGAGTAATAGCCACCTTGATCGTAGGATTGATAGTCATTCGCTTGTTGGTAGCCATTTCCATACTCTTGAGGATCATACCCATCTTGATTACCCCAAGAAGCTTGATAATTGTAGGGGGACGTCATGTCATGGCTTTGGTTCATAGAAGAAGAGGAGTAGCTTATATCGGCTCCCGAGTGTGTGGAGTTTAGATCAAACCCCATGCTTGCTCGAAAATCGTAGCTCATACCCGGTTGGAAACCACTCATTCTAGCAACTGTCCGTTAAAGCGGCTCTTAATCGCAAGAAGAAGATAGTCACCACCTCTAAGCATAAACTGTAGACTAGGAACAAACGTGAGAAGTCTAGTGCTTTTTGGGCACTAGACAAGAGAGAAATAAACCACACACACACAAGAAGCAAGGTAACCAAAAAGAAAAAGAAAAACACAAACACATAGACAAAGTCAAGTAACTAGGAAAACGAAGTCTAAACTAGCACCGTCCCCGGCAACGGCGCCAATTTGATGGGAAGGGATTTGTCGTGAATCCCACCGATCAAATAAAACCAGCAAAACCTAACTAGGGTAGCTAGGGTAAGTCGGGTCGAATCCACGGGGACGGTAAGAGGCGTCTAGACTAAGGTCGCCCAAATACGAGACTAGGTCAACGAGCTAAGCTAAAGAATGATAGAAGGGGAGAGAGCTAGACCAAGACTAAAGAAAACAAACAAGGAAAACGGGCTAGGATTAGGTCGGGGTCAAAGGGGCAACGGAATGGTCAAGGAGGAAGCTAGAGCGAAGGAGGTAGTAGGGTGATCTAGGTCGGTCCGGGCGGTCGCAACTTAGACCGACCTAGAGGTTCCTCATGGAACCCATTTTGGCGACACACATGACAAACGGGGTTCTAGCTCGCTATGGCCTAGATCAAATCCGGGCGGTCGCAACTTAGACCGACCTAGGGGTCGTCCTCACCGGGCTCTCGCAACTTAATGAGGGAACCGAACCCATAACAACTAACACCCACAAGGGAAAGGCAAGAAAAACAAGCAATCTAACTTACTTAGTCATTCAAGCAATTCATCAAACATGTCATATGCATCAACCAAGAGGAAACCCAAATCTTCCACCCACATCTCCAACAAACCCTTAATCACCCAATTAACACCCTAATCACCCTACTAACCCTAGCAAGAACACTACTCTAACATTATCAAACTACAACTAACCTAAACAAGAGGAAACAACACAAACATCAAAGCATACATGAACAAACTAGTGAAAATGATGAACAACAATCAAAGATTAGAACTTGAATTAAACAAACAAGAAAAAGAGTAAAAGGAAGGAAGGATTATACCAAACTAGTGAAGAGGAAAGATTGAAACTTGCATTAATGAAGAAAACCCAAAACAAACCACCAAGGTTGTCAAGCTTGGTGAAGATCTTGAAGAATTCCCTTAATACAAGTACTAAACTAAGATTAACCACTAATTACCGACTAATCTACACTAATCTAATCTAATCTAACCTAAAGTAGTCTAGGGTTTAAGGAGAGGTGAAGAACATAAGCTAAAAGTCGTGTCTTAATACAAGAGGGGGGTATTTATAGGGTTACAAATGGAAGGGAGAAGAAAGAAATTGAAATGCGGGTGAAGCTGGGTGGTCCCGACCGGGACGGGTCATCCCGACCGGGACGAACCCACCATCCCGACCGGGACGGGTTGGTCCCGACCGGGACGGCCTTGCAGTAGCTCCCTCAAACTCGCACTTCATCCCCGACGGGATGAGGTGCATACCCGTCGGGGATGGGTCTTGTAGGCCTCCAATATGACCCTTTTGGCTCCTCCTTGCTTCATATGAACTTCTCATCAATTATCGGGACTCGGGATCGGGTCTCGGGACTCGGGATTGGGTCCCAAGGTCTCGGGGTCGATTCCGAAGCATCGAGTCATCGTTCCTCCGCTTCGTTGGCTCCGAAAAGTGTATGTATTGAGTCGGAATCGCTCCAACTCTTCATGAATGGTCTCGGGAACCTGAAACGAACTAGAGGAAGCATAAGTAGCCCATAAATCGCTCCCAAGGAGCGATTTCACAAGGAAAATGGGACCAAAACACTACAAAATAGGCACTACAAACCACACTTATCAATAAGATTACTGAAATGAGAGCCATTGCAATGCCTAACCTCGAATGGGTTAGGCTAGATATTGAAGAGAACTTCGGCATGCCGAAGAGGTCTGGGGAATACATTCGGGATAACACCCGAGGTAAGTTTTATATAGTTCAATAACCCGAAGGACCTTTAGATTATGGCGACGATGATATTGAGGTCGTAGACGTGTCGGAGGAGGAACCAGAGGTTGAAACCTCTCGGGATGAGGGTCATAGAATGATGGTGGGATTTGTCGTGGATCCCACCGCCAAATAAATAACCAACTAGTACCTAACGGTAGTTAGGGTAAGTCGGGTCATGTCCACGGAGACGGTGTTGCAAGGTTTAGACTAGGTTGGCCTAAAACGAGACTAGGTCACACAAACAAACACAAAGAGATGCTAATTGGAAAACTATGATGGAGGAGAGGTAAGAACTAGACTAATGATGAACTAGACTATAACAATGCTAAACAATGCTTATAATCAAACTAACTAGCAAACTAAGGAAATGATGACTAACTAATGAGATGAATCAAATATGAAGAAGGAGTGGGTTAGGTCGGGTTCATAAGTGTAGTAGGGTGACTTGGGTAATCAAGGGTTTAGGTGTCTCCTAATTGCTAGATTCGGTCCGGGCTTTCGCAACTTAAACCGATGCCGAGGTAGGTCCGGGCTTTCGCAACTTAGACCATTATCGAGGTGGGTCCGGGCTCTCGCAACTTAGACTATCCTCAACATTCCTCAACATGACCACAAACAAGACAAACAATGAGTAGAGGAAAACTAGCATGAGAAGCATGACCACTACAACTCAAGCAAGCATTTCAACAAACACATGGTGTGCCAAGTGTGTGACTAACAACAAAGATTCATCCTTTACCCCTAATCAAACCCTAATCACCCATATTCTACCCTTAATCCCCCTACTAACCCACAAGAAGACTACTCACACATATTCAAACTAACTACAACATTGAAGAGATAAAACAACATCACAATCCAAACATCCATAATGAAAGAAAACAATAACAATAACAAGAACACTAAGTAAAGATTCAAACTTGAGTAAATAACAATAAACAAGAGAAATGAAAGTTATACCAACAAGAGGATGATGAAAAAGATTCAAACTTGCATTAATAGGAAACCCAAATAATCTCCAAGGTTGTCAATCTTGGATGAGTCTTCAAGCAACTTCTTAATACAAGAACTAACTATAACTATAACTAGATTAAACTAAGATTAACTATGGATTAACTAAAGATTAAGAGAGATTAATTAGGGTTTACAAATCTTGAGAGAGACCTAAGAGAGTCCAGGGTAATGTAAGATCCATAAACAATACAAGAGGAAAGTATTTATAGGGTTACAAATGGAAGAAAGAAGAAAGAAACAAAGCGCGGCTGCCATTGGGACTTTCCCGATCGGGAAACTTCCACTTTCCCGATCGGGAATATGCCAACCCGATCGGGAATGCTCCACAGTGGCTACGTCTTCTGTGCACCTCATCCCGATCGGGTTTGAGGCCTTCCCGATCGGGATGGGTCTTGTAGGCCTCCAATATGAACTTTTTGGTCCCTCCTTGCTTCTCATGGGCTTCCCATCGATTCTCGGGACTCGGGATCGGGTCTTGGAGGCTCGGGATTGGGTCCCAAGGTCTCGGGGTCGATTCCAAGGCATCGAATCATCGTTCCTTTACTGCGTTGGCTCCAAAATGTGTATGTATAGAGTCGGAATCGCTCCAACTCTTCCAAATCGATCTCGGGAACCTGAAACGAACTAAAGGAAGCATAAGAAGCCCCTAAACCGCTCCCAAGGAGCGATTCTACAAGGAAAATGGGACC
Organism: Agrostemma githago; assembly: GCA_958450325.1. Taxonomy (NCBI): domain Eukaryota; kingdom Viridiplantae; phylum Streptophyta; class Magnoliopsida; order Caryophyllales; family Caryophyllaceae; genus Agrostemma; species Agrostemma githago. The sequence goes on from OY288248.1 coordinate 3,398,296, forward strand.
AAAACACTACAAAATAGGCACTACAAACCACACTTATCAACTCCCCCACACTTAACCCTTACTCGCCCTCGAGTAAGCACATACTAACTTCTATACTGGCCGAATGGGTATTAGCGCACCCTATGCCCTTTCAACTCACGCGAGTACACTTAGAGGAAAAGTGCACTCCGCAAGGCAAGTCGGGTCTTGCGACAAAACTGTGGATGCAACCGGACACAAAACATATAAACAACAAACACACAAACGAACACATAATCGGTTGCGCCCAAAGAAAAACAAATCCGCTTCCCTCTAAAAGCGGTGAAAGAAGCACCGGTTTAGGGCTCGAGGTAAGTGACAACGTTCCCAAGCTAGCAATACAAACCGAGGTGGACTAAACCCTAATAGTATGACGATAAAGCAACAAAAACGTTGGTAACTTACCTAGGTCCTCCTAACTTTCTAAAAACGTACTACGGGACGATCGACGGAGTGGGAAGTGATGATCCACGGTGTTAGTCGACACTTTAGGTAAGTGAGACCCCGCCCCCTTTAGCGTGAGCCAAGAGGGTCGTCCCGTGTCCAAAACCGCCTAACTAGTCCAAGTAAAAAGGTGGAAAACATGCAAAATGAGGGAAGACCGACTAATGCCGCTATCATCCTTCCTCGGGACTCGGTCCTTTGGTAGGCTCTTCACGGCAAAGGTCGGAAAAAGGCTTATTTTTGAGAGGTAGGGGTTATTTTTGTGAATCGGATTTTCTTTTGGCATTTTCTCTTTTCTTTTGCATTTTTGCCTTGTTTTGCCATGCAATTCTTTTTCTTCTTTTCTATTTTCTTTTTTTGCTTTTGTGCCTTTTCTTTTTCTTCATTCTTTTCTTTCTTTCATTTTTCTTTCTTTTCTTTTTCTTTGCCCTTTTGGCTTGATTTGGCCTTTTGGCATTTCTTGACAATTAAGAAAGAGGGAAATCAACACTTTGCAATTTATTGCGTGGATATGTGTAGGAGGTAGGGAAATGGGAGAGTCGGGGAGCGTCCTTCCCTTCAAACCCACAAAAAGTGGAGAACTTGGACTAATTAAACAATCCCAACCACGGTCACCTAGGGGACGAGACTCGGTAACCAAGGCCTTTTCACACCGTGTGTGGTCATAATGGTCAAAATGCAAATCCCGTAGTAAATCCCTAGTAAGCTAGGTGGACTCAAGGTAAAGGACCAACGAATTCATTGATTTAGGGTCATTCTACTAGACTAAAGTCCAAGACTCGATTTATACCACTAGGAAGGGAAAGTAAGCACTCACACACTAGCCTCTAAACCGGGTTTTCGAAAACCATATTACACACATGACACACAACATAGCACAACACAAAATCAAAGACATGACGAAAATGAACGAAAGAAAAGGAAGCAAAAGCAACAAAACAAGAACAACACAAAACGAACACATACATAACACAAACACCACCCCTAGCTTCCAAATGAGCAACCAACCAACATCAAACTTTACAAAGCTCCTCCCGAGCGCACCACATCACATTCTCCTCCAAAATCCGCAAGAGACAAAGAAGGAAAAAGGGATAGAAGATGTTACCGGACATCTTGAAAGCTTTCCAAAGCCATCGGTGGTTTAAGCAACCTATAAGGAAAAGGGGGGCAAACACACACAACAAAACAAATATACGGGACAATGACACAAAGGAAAACACACAAAAAAGAAAATCTTTTTGATTTTTGTGAAAAAATTTCAAATTTTTAGGGTTTTTTAAAGATTTTTTTGGAAAAACTACGAAAATAAAACTAACTACGATTGAATATCGCTCCCCCCACACTTAAACCGAGCCATGTCCTCATGCTCGATCGTAGTGTGCGGAGAGACAAAAGAAAAGAAGAGAAACTACGAAAATAAAGCTAAAAATCAAAAATAAAGATGAAGAAAAGGGTAGAAGGTGTCCGGCCGGGGTGTAGTCAAGTCACCATGGGCCGAGATAAGAAAAAGATATGGATGGGGGAAGAAAATAAAAGGAAGGAAATAAAAGGAAATGGGAGGGGAGGACTAGGTGTAATCAAGTCACCTAGCCCGGATTCCGCTCGATTTCCACTAATTTCTAACGATTAATCCTAAAAAAAAAGAAAATAACTTAAATAAATAAATAGAAATAAAAACTAAGGAAAAGAATTACCAATTGTCATTTTGGATTTTGAAGTAACTCTTGACGTAATCACGTCGTCAAGAGCCACCGGGAGCAATCACCAAGGCCCCTAAGGCCACCCAATCGCCTCTTCATCATCGAGGCTAGTAATCATCGTCATCATCACCTCCATCACCATCATCATTATCATCATTATCATCATTATCATCACCGTCACCATCATCATCTCCACCATCATCATCGTCACCATCATTATCGTCGTCACCCTCGCCCATGTTCACATCCCAAGCGTCCTCCTCCTCGAACTCCTCATCGTTAATCACACCGCCACTAGTGCTAGGGTTACCGTGGCCTTGGAAGTATTCCGGTCTATACCACGATGGGAGGTTCCCTTGCGGGTTTATATACCCTTGCTGAGCTAGGAGGTGGTACCCGGGGTATTGGGCATAGTAGTCATCCCTCCTATGCTCATATTGCCCAAGATTTAGGGCATTAAGCATAGCGGCCATAGAAAGGTCGGCCGGGGGCGAAGGGTAGACAAAGGGAGTGTAAGGTGCATACGGAGGGACGTTAATGAATGACGGGGGGGTGGGATAGTAGTGTTGGGGTAGTGTAGCTTGTTGTTGTTGTTGTTGTTGTTGTGGTCGAGCCGGGAGTTGGGGACGAGCTCGTGGTCGGGGTCCATGGGAGGAGGAGGCACCTTGATCACTTCCGATAAAAGGCAATAAAAGATTTGGTTCTTGAACCGGCACGGCGGACCGTTGCAAAGGCGCAAGGGCCGGAAGTGTATCGCACGGTAGGAGAAAGTGCGTCCGACCCCCCGTGCTCCAAATGTACTTTCTAAGCCTATTATCATAATTAATCCATCGATGATACCTAGATAAACGGTCCTCATCTAATCTTGTACCCCCCGGTACGGGGATTAAACCGTCCTCCCTAAATGTCGGACTCACCCTCTTGGCTAGATGAGTAACAAGCCCCCCAATAGCAATTTCTCTCAAATGCTTCCCCCCCTTGGCTATCTTCTCGAAATGCTTGGCTAGTGCAAGTGCGACGTCGGGGGTGAATCGTTGTTGCCTCTTTAAATTCAAGTACCCCCCGACTAAGGTTAGCTCTTGCCTAGTGTAGGTACCCGTCTCACACCTCCCGAAAATAGTACCCGCTACAAAACGCTGCCATATACGTATGACCGGGTGGTGGACAAGGCGACTAGACAAGTGTCTAAGATCTACAAGTGTGAGACCCGTGATACTACGCCATACGTCGGCCACATTAAAGTCATTGGGTACCCGACCATCGGTAACCTTCGGAATGCCCAAGAGCTCACCGAAGTCGTCGAGGGTGTACATAAGGGATGTGTTATTGATTCGGAAATAAACTCGGTGCGGTCGGGATCTAATTTCGAGACGAAAGCTACTTAGGAACTCTAAAGTGAGTTGCCTATAGGTGAGCTCATGCATGTCGAATAGAACTTCCATACCCATCCCGACAAAGAATTCCCTACATTGGTCCAAAATTCCAAGCTTTCGAAGAATAATTTTGCATATGAATCTAGTTGGTTCGAGGGGCTTACCAAGGAGCTTGATAAATTTTTCCTTTTGCTCGTCCGACTCAAAAATCAGACTGGGAAACTCCGGGAGACGAGCAATTTCCTGCTCCTCAACCTCGACCATGGGCTCGGGCTCGGGCTGGGCTCTCGAACTCGAAGCATCCTTTCTTTTTCTGCTAATCACTGATCCCCCCCCTCTTCTTTGGTGCCATATTGGACGATGAAGAATTAGAGTGATAGTATACCAAAAACAAAAATATTTCCTTCCCACAAATAAGAGCTAAAACCCACCAAAAATACCTCAAAGAAGCTTAATATCGAAGAAATAAGCTACCCAAGTGAAGCTTAGCAAGACAAATCGAGTATTAGAAGAAATACCAATTTTCGGATTTTGAGAAAAATGGGCACAAAAACTCGATTTTTTTCAATTTTTGGGAGTTTTGAAGGTAGAAAATGGGTTTAGGATACTTATGGATGAGATAGAAATCGATTTTGTGAAATTTTGGAAGTGATTTGGTGAAGTTTGGTGGAGAAATGGAGGATTAATGGTAATTTTGGGGTTAGGTTTTGAAAATGGGGGTTTTGAAGAGAGGTTGAAGATGAAGATTGGTAGAGTTTGTGTTTAGTGATATGGGAATGGGTGGGGTTGGGTTGGGTTAATAGGAAGGTTGTAAGAGGGAAGGGATTGGGGCGGGTCGGGCTGGGCCTCAATCGGGCGAACTGGGCTCAAGGCAACGCCGTCCCGATCGGGAAGAAAAATCCCGATCGGGTTTCCCCACCATCCCGAACGGGAAAAAAAATCCCGATCGGGATGGGCTCACAGTAGCCAGTCCAACTTGCACCTCCAACCCGAACGGGAAGGAAAAATCCCGATCGGGTTTTCCTACCATCCCGAACGGGAAGAAAAAATCCCGATCGGGATGGGCTCACAGTGGCCGCTCCAAATTGCACCTGCAACCCGAACGGGATGGGAAAATCCCGATCGGGATTTTTTACCATCCCGAACGGGATGACCTCTTCTAGGCCGAGAAGAGTCTCCTAACCCTCTATAGCTCCCAAAAGCTCGTTCCAAGCTTCAAAAACCGACTTCCCTTCACACAATCCAAGCTCCAACAATTACCACTCCTTACTAGGAGACACTTCTACTTCACACCTATCACAATAAACTCAAATAACGCATCAAATTCCCTCCCTCACAACGCTCATCAATCATCCAAATAATCAAGAATTTCACAAAACCAAACAAACTACAAGGGAAAGAGGTATATACAAAGAGACGGTTCTTGTGGAACTCCGTCAAACCAAGGTGGTGCATTCTTCAATCTTTTTCAACAGCCAAAACTAGTTCCATCTCCATCAAGGGCACGAAGAAACAAGTCGAAGGCCCTAGCAAAGTCTTCAATCAAGCTCGAGATATAACCGACCACATACCAAGGCTCTTCATGGCCTTGCCTTGACGTTTCCGGGGCATCCCGATCTTCCAAGTTCAACGACTTGAACTTGTACTTTTGGTCTTTGGGGATATACCCAAACGTCCACCGGACCTCATGTGGCCCCAAGGGAGGCTCATCCTACTCCTTGCTTTTCAATTTGTCATCAAGCCCACGAAATGGGCGCTCATCTTCCTCCAAATCGGAGTCATCATCCTCAAGTACATAGGAGTTCTTGTTCAAGCTTTGTCCCGACTCTACCCCTAGATCAATGTTTTTCTTGGCTTGGATCATATTGCATGACTCATCATTAGTAGGCGAAGTGTTACCTTGGAGGTCAAACACTAGCTTCTCTTCGCCTAACTCGAATGTGATCCTACCATTCTTCACATCGATCATAGCACCGGCGGTATGTAGAAATGGGCGCCCAAGAATAATGGGAGTGATAGCATCTTCTCGCATATCGAGCACGATGAAGTCAACCGGAATGAAGAACTTACCGATTCTCACCGGCACATCCTCTAGCATCCCCAATGGTCGGTTGAATGAACTATCGGCCATTTGGAGCGTGATAGAGGTACTTTTAAGCTCCTTCATCCCAAGTCGGCAACAAATAGAATAAGGAATGATGCTCACACTCGCACCCAAATCACATAATGCTCTTTCGATCTTGTAGTGGCCTATGGTGCAAGGGATCGAAAATCTACCCGGATCCTTCAACTTTGGAAGCGTAGAACCTTGAATAAGCTTGCTCACCACTCTGGTGAACGCAATGGTCTCTTCCTTGTCGACAGATCTCTTCCTAGCCAATATTTCTCTCATAAATTTTCCATATGCCGGGATTTGGGTAAGTAGCTCGGTAAATGGAACACTCACATCCAACTTCTTCACAATACTAAGGAACTTGTCATATTGAGAGTCTACCTTGGTCTTCATTTGCCTTGTTGGGTAAGGCAACTTGATTTGGTATTTATTTTGCTCAATTGGGGTAGACTCTTCAAATGACACTTTCCTTTTTCCCTTGTCTTTTGCTTGAAGTGGGGGAAGCTTGTCTTGTTGGGGTTTCTCAACCTCCCATAAGACTTGCTCCTCTATTGGATTATCAAGGCTTGAGCTTTCTTGCATTGGAGATGCCATTTTCTTTGTCGGTTCTTGCATTGGCTCTTGCTCACTAGGGAATGGAGGGGAGTCATAAGTTGTACCTCTCCTTGTGGTGATGGCATTTACATGCTCAAATTTCGGTGTTTCGCCTTGAGAAGGTAGTTGTCCTTTTTGTCTTGAGGAGCTCCCCGAAGCAAGTTGAGATACTTGAGTTTCAAGCATCTTCATACGGGCATCTCTTGTCGCGTTTTCCCCTTGAATATAAGCATAGAACTCTTGTTGATTCTTTGACATCTCCATTTGACCCCTGTGCATCTCCAACATAGATTTTTGAATGTCGAAATCATGAGTTGGAGATTGTGGATTGTGCGGAGTATTGGTGAGGGCTAATGGAGAACCGTAATCATGAATAGGAGATCGACTCCTAGGCTTGCTTTCTTGACGGTTAGCTTGAGTTGCTTGTTGTTGAAGGTTCCCTTGGAACCCATGAGAATTGCCTTGATTAAGGCCATTGTTGTGGTTTTGTTGTCTTTGTAAGTTTTGGTTTCCTTGGAAACCGCCTTGATTGAAGTTCCCTTGTTGGAACCCTTGATTGTTGTTGAATGAACCTTGGTTACTTTGCTTGAAGTTGTTGAAAGGCCTTGAGTTGCCTTGGTAACCTTGGTTGTTGTCCCTTAAGGGAGGTGGAACATAAGGACGATGTTGTTGTTGGTGTTGAAAGGCTTGTTGTTGAGGGACTTGATTGGAAGCTTGGTATTGATTAGAGTAGGAAGCACCTTGCTTGAATGCTTGAAAAGCATTCACTTGTTCAATACTTCCTCTACAATTCATAGGATCATGACCAACGATTCCACAAGTATCACACATCCCATAATAAGGCAAAGGAGGTGCAAATCCCAAAGCATTCACTTCTTGAATTGAGTGTTGATGAGAGGAACCAATGCTTTGAACTTGAGTGAGGTGGCCTTGGAGCTTCTTGTCAATGGTCTCCATATGTGTCTTCAATTGGGCTCCAAGGTCAATGCTTAATTGGGTAATAGCATCAACCTCGTGCCTACCTCCTCGATTTGCCTTCCTAGGCCTTGAATATTGCGAATTATGCACCGCCATCTCTTCGATTCTCGCCCATGTTTGGTCATCATCGACCTCGGTAAACCTACCATTGGAGCCCATGTTGAGTATAGTTCTTGAGTCCTCATAAAGACCATTCCAAAATTGTTGGACTAAGAACCATTGTGAGAGTCCATGATGAGGGCATGATCTAACCAAAGACTTAAACCGCTCCCAAGCTTCATATAAGCTCTCTTCATCCCGTTGTTGGAAACCGGTGATGGAGGCCCTAAGCAAATTGGTCTTTTCCGGAGGGTAGAAAGTTTGGTAGAATGCCAATGCAAGCTTTTTCCAAGTGTCGATGCCCATGGTTGCCCTATCGAGACTCTTAATCCATTGCTTCGCTTTTCCAATAAGAGAAAACGGGAAGAGTACCCAACGAATTTGATCTTGAGTAACCCCGGGTTGAGATATAGCGTCACAATAATCGGAGAAGGTCTCCATATGTTGGTGCGGGTCTTCGGTGGGCAAACCACTAAATTGATTCCTTTCCACAAGTTGTATGAAGTGAGTCTTGGCCGTAAAATTTCCGGCATAAGCGGCCGGTAGAGCATTGGGTCCCGGCAAGACGTCTTCCGTGAATGTAGAGTGAGAGGAAAATTTCGGCATTATTGGATGTAAGGGAGAAGATGGTGTAGACGGAGTTGAAGTAGATGTAGAAGGGGAACTAGGACTAGAATCTCCAAAGGGATTGGTGAAATTCCCTTCGGCCGTCTCTCGAGATGCTTCCTCAATATTGCTTCCTTAAGCTTGCTCTTGATGGGTATTGCTTGCACTTGGTTGAGAGATCCTAACCCGGTTAATCGTCCGTTGGCGAAAAGCTCGAAAAAGCCTTTCCGGCTCTGGATTAAAGAGAAAGGATTCGCCTCCCCGCCTAGGCATACACTACACACTAGAACAAACGTGAGAACACCTAGTGCTTTATGGGCACTAGGTAACGACAATAAACAAGCACCACTAGAGACAAAGAGAAAAGAAAGCTAAGGAAGCAAGAAAAACTAGAGAATATTCACAAGAGATGATAGAAGGGCACAAAGAAGAGTAACTAAGTCTAGAAATAAGCAAACAGAGTCTAAACAATGCACCGTCCCCGGCAACGGCGCCAAATTGATGGTGGGATTTGTCGTGGATCCCACCGCCAAATAAATAACCAACTAGCACCTAACGGTAATTAGGGTAAGTCGGGTCGTGTCCACGGAGACGGTGTTGCAAGGTTTAGACTAGGTTGGCCTAAAACGAGACTAGGTCACACAAACAAACACAAAGAGATGCTAATTGGAAAACTATGATGGAGGAGAGGTAAGAACTAGACTAATGATGAACTAGACTATAACAATGCTAAACAATGCTAAACAATGCTTATAATCAAACTAACTAGCAAACTAAGGAAATGATGACTAACTAATGAGATGAATCAAATATGAAGAAGGAGTGGGTTAGGTCGGGTTCATAAGTGTAGTAGGGTGACTTGGGTAATCAAGGGTTTAGGTGTCTCCTAATTGCTAGATTCGGTTCGGGCTTTCGCAACTTAAACCGATGCCGAGGTAGGTCCGGGCTTTCGCAACTTAGACCATTATCGAGGTGGGTCCGGGCTCTCGCAACTTAGACTATCCTCAACATTCCTCAACATGACCACAAACTAGACAAACAATGAGTAGAGGAAAACTAGCATGAGAAGCATGGCCACTACAACTCAAACAAGCATTTCAACAAACACATGGTGTGCCAAGTGTGTGACTAACAACAAAGATTCATCCTTTACCCCTAATCAAACCCTAATCACCCATATTCTACCCTTAATCCCCCTACTAACCCACAAGAAGACTACTCACACATATTCAAACTAACTACAACATTGAAGAGATAAAACAACATCACAATCCAAACATCCATAATGAAAGAAAACAAGAACAATAACAAGAACACTAAGTAAAGATTCAAACTTGAGTAAATAACAATAAACAAGAGAAAGGAAAGTTATACCAACAAGAGGATGATGAAAAAGATTCAAACTTGCATTAATAGGAAACCCAAATAATCTCCAAGGTTGTCAATCTTGGATGAGTCTTCAAGCAACTTCTTAATACAAGAACTAACTATAACTATAACTAGATTAAACTAAGATTAACTATGGATTAACTAAAGATTAATAGAGATTAATTAGGGTTTACAAATCTTGAGAGAGGCCTAAGAGAGTCCAGGGTAATGTAAGATCCATAAACAATACAAGAGGGAAGTATTTATAGGGTTACAAATGGAAGGAAGAAGAAAGAAACAAAGCGCGGCTGCCATTGGGACTTTCCCGATCGGGAAAGGGAAATCCCGATCGGGAAACTTCCACTTTCCCGATCGGGAATATGCCAACCCGATCGGGAATGCTCCACAGTGGCTACGTCTTCTGTGCACCTCATCCCGATCGGGAAATCACCATCAATTTCGCGCTTTGTTTCTTTCTTAAGGGTAGAATATGGGTGATTAGGGTTTGATTAGGGGTAAAGGATGAATCTTTATTGTTAGTCACACACTTGGCACACCATGTGTTTGTTGAAATGCTTGTTTGAGTTGTAGTGGCCATGCTTCTCATGCTAGTTTTCCTCTACTCATTGTTTGTCTTGTTTGTGGTCATGTTGAGGAATGTTGAGGATAGTCTAAGTTGCGAGAGCCCGGACCCACCTCGATAATGGTCTAAGTTGCGAAAGCCCGGACCTACCTCGGCATCGGTTTAAGTTGCGAAAGCCCGAACCGAATCTAGCAATTAGGAGACACCTAAACCCTTGATTACCCAAGTCACCCTACTACACTTATGAACCCGACCTAACCCACTCCTTCTTCATATTTGATTCATCTCATTAGTTAGTCATCATTTCCTTAGTTTGCTAGTTAGTTTGATTATAAGATTGTTTAGCATTGTTTAGCATTGTTATAGTCTAGTTCATCATTAGTCTAGTTCTTACCTCTCCTCCATCATAGTTTTCCAATTAGCATCTCTTTGTGTTTGTTTGTGTGACCTAGTCTCGTTTTAGGCCAACCTAGTCTAAACCTTGCAACACCGTCTCCGTGGACACGACCCGACTTACCCTAACTACCGTTAGGTGCTAGTTGGTTATTTATTTGGCGGTGGGATCCACGACAAATCCCACCATCAATTTGGCGCCGTTGCCGGGGACGGTGCATTGTTTAGACTCTGTTTGCTTATTTCTAGACTTAGTTACTCTTCTTTGTGCCCTTCTATCATCTCTTGTGAATATTCTCTAGTTTTTTCTTGCTTCCTTAGCTTTCTTTTCTCTGTCTCTAGTGGTGCTTGTTTATTGTCGTTACCTAGTGCCCATAAAGCACTAGGTGTTCTCACGTTTGTTCTAGTGTGTAGTGTATGCCTAGGCGGGGAGGCGAATCCTTTCTCTTTAATCCAGAGCCGGAAAGGCTTTTTCGAGCTTTTCGCCAACGGACGATTAACCGGGTTAGGATCTCTCAACCAAGTGCAAGCAATACCCATCAAGAGCAAGCTTAAGGAAGCAATATTGAGGAAGCATCTCGAGAGACGGCCGAAGGGAATTTCACCAATCCCTTTGGAGATTCTAGTCCTAGTTCCCCTTCTACATCTACTTCAACTCCGTCTACACCATCTTCTCCCTTACATCCAATAATGCCGAAATTTTCCTCTCACTCTACATTCACGGAAGACGTCTTGCCGGGACCCAATGCTCTACCGGCCGCTTATGCCGGAAATTTTACGGCCAAGACTCACTTCATACAACTTGTGGAAAGGAATCAATTTAGTGGTTTGCCCACCGAAGACCCGCACCAACATATGGAGACCTTCTCCGATTATTGTGACGCTATATCTCAACCCGGGGTTACTCAAGATCAAATTCGTTGGGTACTCTTCCCGTTTTCTCTTATTGGAAAAGCGAAGCAATGGATTAAGAGTCTCGATAGGGCAACCATGGGCATCGACACTTGGAAAAAGCTTGCATTGGCATTCTACCAAACTTTCTACCCTCCGGAAAAGACCAATTTGCTTAGGGCCTCCATCACCGGTTTCCAACAACGGGATGAAGAGAGCTTATATGAAGCTTGGGAGCGGTTTAAGTCTTTGGTTAGATCATGCCCTCATCATGGACTCTCACAATGGTTCTTAGTCCAACAATTTTGGAATGGTCTTTATGAGGACTCAAGAACTATACTCAACATGGGCTCCAATGGTAGGTTTACCGAGGTCGATGATGACCAAACATGGGCGAGAATCGAAGAGATGGCGGTGCATAATTCGCAATATTCAAGGCCTAGGAAGGCAAATCGAGGAGGTAGGCACGAGGTTGATGCTATTACCCAATTAAGCATTGACCTTGGAGCCCAATTGAAGACACATATGGAGACCATTGACAAGAAGCTCCAAGGCCACCTCACTCAAGTTCAAAGCATTGGTTCCTCTCATCAACACTCAATTCAAGAAGTGAATGCTTTGGGATTTGCACCTCCTTTGCCTTATTATGGGATGTGTGATACTTGTGGAATCGTTGGTCATGATCCTATGAATTGTAGAGGAAGTATTGAACAAGTGAATGCTTTTCAAGCATTCAAGCAAGGTGCTTCCTACTCTAATCAATACCAAGCTTCCAATCAAGTCCCTCAACAACAAGCCTTTCAACACCAACAACAACATCGTCCTTATGTTCCACCTCCCTTAAGGGACAACAACCAAGGTTACCAAGGCAACTCAAGGCCTTTCAACAACTTCAAGCAAAGTAACCAAGGTTCATTCAACAACAATCAAGGGTTCCAACAAGGGAACTTCAATCAAGGCGGTTTCCAAGGAAACCAAAACTTACAAAGACAACAAAACCACAACAATGGCCTTAATCAAGGCAATTCTCATGGGTTCCAAGGGAACCTTCAACAACAAGCAACTCAAGCTAACCGTCAAGAAAGCAAGCCTAGGAGTCGATCTCCTATTCATGATTACGGTTCTCCATTAGCCCTCACCAATACTCCGCACAATCCACAATCTCCAACTCATGATTTCGACATTCAAAAATCTATGTTGGAGATGCACAGGGGTCAAATGGAGATGTCAAAGAATCAACAAGAGTTCTATGCTTATATTCAAGGGGAAAACGCGACAAGAGATGCCCGTATGAAGATGCTTGAAACTCAAGTATCTCAACTTGCTTCGGGGAGCTCCTCAAGACAAAAAGGACAACTACCTTCTCAAGGCGAAACACCGAAATTTGAGCATGTAAATGCCATCACCACAAGGAGAGGTACAACTTATGACTCCCCTCCATTCCCTAGTGAGCAAGAGCCAATGCAAGAACCGACAAAGAAAATGGCATCTCCAATGCAAGAAAGCTCAAGCCTTGATAATCCAATAGAGGAGCAAGTCTTATGGGAGGTTGAGAAACCCCAACAAGACAAGCTTCCCCCACTTCAAGCAAAAGACAAGGGAAAAAGGAAAGTGTCATTTGAAGAGTCTACCCCAATTGAGCAAAATAAATACCAAATCAAGTTGCCTTACCCAACAAGGCAAATGAAGACCAAGGTAGACTCTCAATATGACAAGTTCCTTAGTATTGTGAAGAAGTTGGATGTGAGTGTTCCATTTACCGAGCTACTTACCCAAATCCCGGCATATGGAAAATTTATGAGAGAAATATTGGCTAGGAAGAGATCTGTCGACAAGGAAGAGACCATTGCGTTCACCAGAGTGGTGAGCAAGCTTATTCAAGGTTCTACGCTTCCAAAGTTGAAGGATCCGGGTAGATTTTTGATCCCTTGCACCATAGGCCACTACAAGATCGAAAGAGCATTATGTGATTTGGGTGCGAGTGTGAGCATCATTCCTTATTCTATTTGTTGCCGACTTGGGATGAAGGAGCTTAAAAGTACCTCTATCACGCTCCAAATGGCCGATAGTTCATTCAACCGACCATTGGGGATGCTAGAGGATGTGCCGGTGAGAATCGGTAAGTTCTTCATTCCGGTTGACTTCATCGTGCTCGATATGCGAGAAGATGCTATCACTCCCATTATTCTTGGGCGCCCATTTCTACATACCGCCGGTGCTATGATCGATGTGAAGAATGGTAGGATCACATTCGAGTTAGGCGAAGAGAAGCTAGTGTTTGACCTCCAAGGTAACACTTCGCCTACTAATGATGAGTCATGCAATATGATCCAAGCCAAGAAAAACATTGATCTAGGGGTAGAGTCGGGACAAAGCTTGAACAAGAACTCCTATGTACTTGAGGATGATGACTCCGATTTGGAGGAAGATGAGCGCCCATTTCGTGGGCTTGATGACAAATTGAAAAGCAAGGAGAAGGATGAGCCTCCCTTGGGGCCACATGAGGACCGGTGGACGTTTGGGTATATCCCCAAAGACCAAAAGTACAAGTTCAAGTCGTTGAACTTGGAAGATCGGGATGCCCCGGAAACGTCAAGGCAAGGCCATGAAGAGCCTTGGTATGTGGTCGGTTATATCTCGAGCTCGATTGAAGACTTTGCTAGGGCCTTCGACTTGTTTCTTCGTGCCCTTGATGGAGATGGAACTAGTTTTGGCTGTTGAAAAAGATTGAAGAATGCACCACCTTGGTTTGACGGAGTTCCACAAGAACCGTCTCTTTGTATATACCTCTTTCCCTTGTAGTTTGTTTGGTTTTGTGAAATTCTTGATTATTTGGATGATTGATGAGCGTTGTGAGGGAGGGAATTTGATGCGTTATTTGAGTTTATTGTGATAGGTGTGAAGTAGAAGTGTCTCCTAGTAAGGAGTGGTAATTGTTGGAGCTTGGATTGTGTGAAGGGAAGTCGGTTTTTGAAGCTTGGAACGAGCTTTTGGGAGCTATAGAGGGTTAGGAGACTCTTCTCGGCCTAGAAGAGGTCATCCCGTTCGGGATGGTAAAAAATCCCGATCGGGATTTTCCCATCCCGTTCGGGTTGCAGGTGCAATTTGGAGCGGCCACTGTGAGCCCATCCCGATCGGGATTTTTTCTTCCCGTTCGGGATGGTAGGAAAACCCGATCGGGATTTTTCCTTCCCGTTCGGGTTGGAGGTGCAAGTTGGACTGGCTACTGTGAGCCCATCCCGATCGGGATTTTTTTCCCCGTTCGGGATGGTGGGGAAACCCGATCGGGATTTTTCTTCCCGATCGGGACGGCGTTGCCTCGAGCCCAGTTCGCCCGATTGAGGCCCAGCCCGACCCGCCCCAATCCCTTCCCTCTTACAACCTTCCTATTAACCCAACCCAACCCCACCCATTCCCATATCACTAAACACAAACTCTACCAATCTTCATCTTCAACCTCTCTTCAAAACCCCCATTTTCAAAACCTAACCCCAAAATTACCATTAATCCTCCATTTCTCCACCAAACTTCACCAAATCACTTCCAAAATTTCACAAAATCGATTTCTATCTCATCCATAAGTATCCTAAACCCATTTTCTACCTTCAAAACTCCCAAAAATTGAAAAAAATCGAGTTTTTGTGCCCATTTTTCTCAAAATCCGAAAATTGGTATTTCTTCTAATACTCGATTTGTCTTGCTAAGCTTCACTTGGGTAGCTTATTTCTTCGATATTAAGCTTCTTTGAGGTATTTTTGGTGGGTTTTAGCTCTTATTTGTGGGAAGGAAATATTTTTGTTTTTGGTATACTATCACTCTAATTCTTCATCGTCCAATATGGCACCAAAGAAGAGGGGGGGGGGGATCAGTGATTAGCAGAAAAAGAAAGGATGCTTCGAGTTCGAGAGCCCAGCCCGAGCCCATGGTCGAGGTTGAGGAGCAGGAAATTGCTCGTCTCCCGGAGTTTCCCAGTCTGATTTTTGAGTCGGACGAGCAAAAGGAAAAATTTATCAAGCTCCTTGGTAAGCCCCTCGAACCAACTAGATTCATATGCAAAATTATTCTTCGAAAGCTTGGAATTTTGGACCAATGTAGGGAATTCTTTATCGGGATGGGTATGGAAGTTCTATTCGACATGCATGAGCTCACCTATAGGCAACTCACTTTAGAGTTCCTAAGTAGCTTTCGTCTCGAAATTAGATCCCGACCGCACCGAGTTTATTTCCGAATCAATAACACATCCCTTATGTACACCCTCGACGACTTCGGTGAGCTCTTGGGCATTCCGAAGGTTACCGATGGTCGGGTACCCAATGACTTTAATGTGGCCGACGTATGGCGTAGTATCACGGGTCTCACACTTGTAGATCTTAGACACTTGTCTAGTCGCCTTGTCCACCACCCGGTCATACGTATATGGCAGCGTTTTGTAGCGGGTACTATTTTCGGGAGGTGTGAGACGGGTACCTACACTAGGCAAGAGCTAACCTTAGTCGGGGGGTACTTGAATTTAAAGAGGCAACAACGATTCACCCCCGACGTCGCACTTGCACTAGCCAAGCATTTCGAGAAGATAGCCAAGGGGGGGAAGCATTTGAGAGAAATTGCTATTGGGGGGCTTGTTACTCATCTAGCCAAGAGGGTGAGTCCGACATTTAGGGAGGACGGTTTAATCCCCGTACCGGGGGGTACAAGATTAGATGAGGACCGTTTATCTAGGTATCATCGATGGATTAATTATGATAATAGGCTTAGAAAGTACATTTGGAGCACGGGGGGTCGGACGCACTTTCTCCTACCGTGCGATACACTTCCGGCCCTTGCGCCTTTGCAACGGTCCGCCGTGCCGGTTCAAGAACCAAATCTTTTATTGCCTTTTATCGGAAGTGATCAAGGTGCCTCCTCCTCCCATGGACCCCGACCACGAGCTCGTCCCCAACTCCCGGCTCGACCACAACAACAACAACAACAACAACAAGCTACACTACCCCAACACTACTATCCCACCCCCCCGTCATTCATTAACGTCCCTCCGTATGCACCTTACACTCCCTTTGTCTACCCTTCGCCCCCGGCCGACCTTTCTATGGCCGCTATGCTTAATGCCCTAAATCTTGGGCAATATGAGCATAGGAGGGATGACTACTATGCCCAATACCCCGGGTACCACCTCCTAGCTCAGCAAGGGTATATAAACCCGCAAGGGAACCTCCCATCGTGGTATAGACCGGAATACTTCCAAGGCCACGGTAACCCTAGCACTAGTGGCGGTGTGATTAACGATGAGGAGTTCGAGGAGGAGGACGCTTGGGATGTGAACATGGGCGAGGGTGATGACGATAATGATGGTGACGATGATGATGGTGGAGATGATGATGGTGACGGTGATGATAATGATGATAATGATGATAATGATGATGGTGATGGAGGTGATGATGACGATGATTACTAGCCTCGATGATGAAGAGGCGATTGGGTGGCCTTAGGGGCCTTGGTGATTGCTCCCGGTGGCTCTTGACGACGTGATTACGTCAAGAGTTACTTCAAAATCCAAAATGACAATTGGTAATTCTTTTCCTTAGTTTTTATTTCTATTTATTTATTTAAGTTATTTTCTTTTTTTTTTAGGATTAATCGTTAGAAATTAGTGGAAATCGAGCGGAATCCGGGCTAGGTGACTTGATTACACCTAGTCCTCCCCTCCCATTTCCTTTTATTTCCTTCCTTTTATTTTCTTCCCCCATCCATATCTTTTTCTTATCTCGGCCCATGGTGACTTGACTACACCCCGGCCGGACACCTTCTACCCTTTTCTTCATCTTTATTTTTGATTTTTAGCTTTATTTTCGTAGTTTCTCTTCTTTTCTTTTGTCTCTCCGCACACTACGATCGAGCATGAGGACATGGCTCGGTTTAAGTGTGGGGGGAGCGATATTCAATCGTAGTTAGTTTTATTTTCGTAGTTTTTCCAAAAAAATCTTTAAAAAACCCTAAAAATTTGAAATTTTTTCACAAAAATCAAAAAGATTTTCTTTTTTGTGTGTTTTCCTTTGTGTCATTGTCCCGTATATTTGTTTTGTTGTGTGTGTTTGCCCCCCTTTTCCTTATAGGTTGCTTAAACCACCGATGGCTTTGGAAAGCTTTCAAGATGTCCGGTAACATCTTCTATCCCTTTTTCCTTCTTTGTCTCTTGCGGATTTTGGAGGAGAATGTGATGTGGTGCGCTCGGGAGGAGCTTTGTAAAGTTTGATGTTGGTTGGTTGCTCATTTGGAAGCTAGGGGTGGTGTTTGTGTTATGTATGTGTTCGTTTTGTGTTGTTCTTGTTTTGTTGCTTTTGCTTCCTTTTCTTTCGTTCATTTTCGTCATGTCTTTGATTTTGTGTTGTGCTATGTTGTGTGTCATGTGTGTAATATGGTTTTCGAAAACCCGGTTTAGAGGCTAGTGTGTGAGTGCTTACTTTCCCTTCCTAGTGGTATAAATCGAGTCTTGGACTTTAGTCTAGTAGAATGACCCTAAATCAATGAATTCGTTGGTCCTTTACCTTGAGTCCACCTAGCTTACTAGGGATTTACTACGGGATTTGCATTTTGACCATTATGACCACACACGGTGTGAAAAGGCCTTGGTTACCGAGTCTCGTCCCCTAGGTGACCGTGGTTGGGATTGTTTAATTAGTCCAAGTTCTCCACTTTTTGTGGGTTTGAAGGGAAGGACGCTCCCCGACTCTCCCATTTCCCTACCTCCTACACATATCCACGCAATAAATTGCAAAGTGTTGATTTCCCTCTTTCTTAATTGTCAAGAAATGCCAAAAGGCCAAATCAAGCCAAAAGGGCAAAGAAAAAGAAAAGAAAGAAAAATGAAAGAAAGAAAAGAATGAAGAAAAAGAAAAGGCACAAAAGCAAAAAAAGAAAATAGAAAAGAAGAAAAAGAATTGCATGGCAAAACAAGGCAAAAATGCAAAAGAAAAGAGAAAATGCCAAAAGAAAATCCGATTCACAAAAATAACCCCTACCTCTCAAAAATAAGCCTTTTTCCGACCTTTGCCGTGAAGAGCCTACCAAAGGACCGAGTCCCGAGGAAGGATGATAGCGGCATTAGTCGGTCTTCCCTCATTTTGCATGTTTTCCACCTTTTTACTTGGACTAGTTAGGCGGTTTTGGACACGGGACGACCCTCTTGGCTCACGCTAAAGGGGGCGGGGTCTCACTTACCTAAAGTGTCGACTAACACCGTGGATCATCACTTCCCACTCCGCCGATCGTCCCGTAGTACGTTTTTAGAAAGTTAGGAGGACCTAGGTAAGTTACCAACGTTTTTGTTGCTTTATCGTCATACTATTAGGGTTTAGTCCACCTCGGTTTGTATTGCTAGCTTGGGAACGTTGTCACTTACCTCGAGCCCTAAACCGGTGCTTCTTTCACCGCTTTTAGAGGGAAGCGGATTTGTTTTTCTTTGGGCGCAACCGATTATGTGTTCGTTTGTGTGTTTGTTGTTTATATGTTTTGTGTCCGGTTGCATCCACAGTTTTGTCGCAAGACCCGACTTGCCTTGCGGAGTGCACTTTTCCTCTAAGTGTACTCGCGTGAGTTGAAAGGGCATAGGGTGCGCTAATACCCATTCGGCCAGTATAGAAGTTAGTATGTGCTTACTCGAGGGCGAGTAAGGGTTAAGTGTGGGGGAGTTGATAAGTGTGGTTTGTAGTGCCTATTTTGTAGTGTTTTGGTCCCATTTTCCTTGTAGAATCGCTCCTTGGGAGCGGTTTAGGGGCTTCTTATGCTTCCTTTAGTTCGTTTCAGGTTCCCGAGATCGATTTGGAAGAGTTGGAGCGATTCCGACTCTATACATACACATTTTGGAGCCAACGGAGTAAAGGAACGATGATTCGATGCCTTGGAATCGACCCCGAGACCTTGGGACCCAATCCCGAGCCTCCAAGACCCGATCCCGAGTCCCGAGAATCGATGGGAAGCCCATGAGAAGCAAGGAGGGACCAAAAAGTTCATATTGGAGGCCTACAAGACCCATCCCGATCGGGAAGGCCTCAAACCCGATCGGGATGAGGTGCACAGAAGACGTAGCCACTGTGGAGCATTCCCGATCGGGTTGGCATATTCCCGATCGGGAAAGTGGAAGTTTCCCGATCGGGAAAGTCCCAATGGCAGCCGCGCTTTGTTTCTTTCTTCTTTCTTCCATTTGTAACCCTATAAATACTTTCCTCTTGTATTGTTTATGGATCTTACATTACCCTGGACTCTCTTAGGCCTCTCTCAAGATTTGTAAACCCTAATTAATCTCTCTTAATCTTTAGTTAATCCATAGTTAATCTTAGTTTAATCTAGTTATAGTTATAGTTAGTTCTTGTATTAAGAAGTTGCTTGAAGACTCATCCAAGATTGACAACCTTGGAGATTATTTGGGTTTCCTATTAATGCAAGTTTGAATCTTTTTCATCATCCTCTTGTTGGTATAACTTTCCTTTCTCTTGTTTATTGTTATTTACTCAAGTTTGAATCTTTACTTAGTGTTCTTGTTATTGTTCTTGTTTTCTTTCATTATGGATGTTTGGATTGTGATGTTGTTTTATCTCTTCAATGTTGTAGTTAGTTTGAATATGTGTGAGTAGTCTTCTTGTGGGTTAGTAGGGGGATTAAGGGTAGAATATGGGTGATTAGGGTTTGATTAGGGGTAAAAGATGAATCTTTGTTGTTAGTCACACACTTGGCATACCATGTGTTTGTTGAAATGCTTGTTTGAGTTGTAGTGGCCATGCTTCTCATGCTAGTTTTCCTCTACTCATTGTTTGTCTTGTTTGTGGTCATGTTGAGGAATGTTGAGGATAGTCTAAGTTGCGAGAGCCCGGACCTACCTCGATAATGGTCTAAGTTGCGAAAGCCCGGACCTACCTCGACATCGGTTTAAGTTGCGAAAACCCGGGCCGAATCTAGCAATTAGGAGACACCTAAACCCTTGATTACCCAAGTCACCCTACTATACTTATGAACCCGACCTAACTCACTCCTTCTTCATATTTGATTCATCTCATTAGTTAGTCATCATTTCCTTAGTTTGCTAGTTAGTTTGATTATAAGCATTGTTTAGCATTGTTATAGTCTAGTTCATCATTAGTCCACTTTCTTCTTCTCCTCCATCATAATTCACCAATTAGCATCTCTTTGTGTTTGTCGTGATGGTGGGTCTTCACCAATTAGCATCTCAAATTCTGTGCACCTCATCCCGATCGGGTTTGAGGCCTTCCCGATCGGGATGGGTCTTGTAGGCCTCCAATATGAACTTTTTGGTCCCTCCTTGCTTCTCATGGGCTTCCCATCGATTCTCGGGACTCGGGATTGGGTCCCAAGGTCTCGGGGTCGATTCCCATGCATCGAATCATCGTTCCTTTACTTCGTTGGCTCCAAAATGTGTATGTATAGAGTCGGAATCGCTCCAACTCTTCCAAATCGGTCTCGGGAACCTGAAACGAACTAAAGGAAGCATAAGAAGCCCCTAAACCGCTCTCAAGGAGCGATTCTACAAGGAAAATGGGACCAAAACACTACAAAATAGGCACTACAAACCACACTTATCATAGAACTTTACCGTCATCATCACACGCACCCTCTTCCTCCCATCAGATCGAACCCCAGACCTCGCAGTTTTTCACACCCAACTTTGAACCACACAGACACTTCACGTTCACCTAGTCTACCCCAGGTTTTCAGGAGGACGTTAACATGAGTCCTCCACGACACTCCTCGTTATTCGGATCGGAGGACTTTTATAACCAGTCGGGGGAAGTTTATGACCGAACACGTCAGACTTGGGAGAACTCGACCACCTCACTGAACTTGGCCCAGGACTCCTATAACGTAGCCCGGGATGCGCGCGATACTGCGCATAGCTCATACACGTACTCTAGGGAAGGCTTTGAGTTCGCCCGGAGCAGTTTTGAGATGGCTAGGGACGCTGCTAGGGACGCCCAAGCAGCGAGGTTGGCGGCGGAGGAGAACCAAAGGATGTTGCAACAGCAACAGACCTATTTTGATCGACTTTTCGGTGTGCCTCCGCCAGGGTCTTACTACCCGCCACCCCGTCCCCCAGATCCGATGTGAGTGGTCGAGTGTCGTAGTGTTTGTGTGGGGGTGTTAGATGTCGTTGTTAGTCGTCAATAATCTGTTCTCTGATCTCAGTAATCTCTGTTAGTCCTTGCAGAGCCAATTTTTGGCATTTGATAATTTTGGTTATTGGTTGATTTGTGGTAATAGTTTGGTTGGTTTGGTGAGTTATCAGCCCCTCACGTGATCCTACTTGGGTCATTACAAACGTGAGGTTTTATTTGCATGTGCCTTAGGGAAGAAGGATCTGATTGTTGCTCCCGGTCTTAGGTGATTTGATCGCACCAAGACCAATTTGAAAAATTCAAAATTTATTTTTCTCTTTTAATTTTCCCGATTCATGTGGAATCCGGGCGAGGTGACGTGATTACACCTACGCCCTTTCTCCACTTATCAATTTTTCTTCTTTTTCCTTTTTCTTTTCATTTTCCTTTCATTTTCTCTTATTTTTCTTCATTTTTCATTTTCATTTTCTTTTCTTTTCATTCTCTTCATTATCAAAAATGCAAAAAAACATTTGAAAAATCAAAATTCCAAAAACATTTGAAAAATTACAAAAATTCAAAAAGATTTTCCATTCTTTTTTTTTTTTTTTTCGATTCTTCCTCTAATTATGCATTGGGGACAATGCACGGTTTTAGTGTGGGGGAGGGATCATACTATCCCTTTTCTTTTTCATTTTTCCTTTTAAAAACCAAAAACCCAAAAAAAAAATTCCTTTTCTTTTCTTTTCATTTTAGTTTTCTTTTCTTTTATTTTTGTTTTTGTGTCACTTGTATTGTCTTGCATTCTCCTTCTTGTAGGTGCACCGCCAACCATTTAGCATGGATACGTAAGGTAGCGGAAATGAAATGAAGACCGCGCGGTAATACTTTCTACCTTCGTTTTATCCCTTTCTCTTATGCATGGGAGTTTGGGCATATATGCTATTTGGAGGTTCACTTGGTGAACATTTTGAAATTGGTGGTTGTGGATTGTGTTGACTTGATGGAGTTCAGAGTGTTTGGCTATATTTGTGATTTTGTTTTGCTTTCTTGTGTTTTTATCGTTTGTGTGACCTTTTTGTTTTTGTGTATAGCTTGTCTAGGTAAAGTTTTTGAAAACCCAATTTTGAGTTTAGGTCGAGTGTTTATTACTCCCTCGTTAGTGACCCTTTTTGATTTTTAGACATGTTTCTAGTAGAATGACCTTGAACCAATTTTTGCATTGGATTTTTATCATAAGTCCATCTTTTTCTACTAGGAGTCTACACCAGGATTTGCATTTGACCACCTTGACCACCCATGGAGTGATAAGGCCTTGGTTACCGTTCCCCGTTCTCTTAGGTGACCTTACTTGAGAAGCCATTTTTTTAGTCCAAAATTTCCACCCTTTTGTAAGTTCGGAGGGGGTGCACACCCGACTAGCCTATTTTTCTACCATTCACCCATTTCCACAAATAAGTTTGCAAGAATATGCTTTACCTTGATCTCCAATGAACTATCTAGCCAAAAATGGGCTATTCAAAGAAAGAAAAAGGGAAAAATGAAGAAGAAGGGCATAATAATAATAATAAAAAAAAAAGCCCTCGATCGAAATAATGGGGAAAGAAAACCGAAAAGAAAATCAAAATCTCAAAAATCGTTCTCAAACCCAAATAATCCCTTGGTTGACTTATTACCGTGAAATGCCTACTAGAGGACCGAATCCCGAGGAAGGAAAATAGCGGTAATTTGGCAATCCTTACCATTTTGCAAACACTTGTCCACCTTTTTGGTCTAATTGGCTTTCTCGAGTTTGGGACGATCCTCTAGGCTTAGCTTAGGAGACGGCATAACACTTACCTACAGTGCCTACTAACTCCATGGTTCTCACTTATCCACTCCATTTATCGTCCCGTTGTAGGCATCTCTAGTGGAATTAGACGGACCTTGGTAAATTTTCAATGTTTTTATTGTTTGATTGTCATCCTATTAGGATCTTGTCCATGTCATTTTGTGTTACTAACTTGGTAGTGTTCTCGCTTGTCTTAAGCTCAAATCAGTGCTTTCTCTGCCGTTTCGATGAGGGATTCGATGATTTATTTTCTCTTTGGTTGCGACTATCTTTTCGTGTGTCTTCCTTGTTTTGTGTGTTTGTGTGTGTGTTAGTCGCAATCTCAATTTTGAGCAAGCCCCAACTTGCCTTGCATGGAGGTACTCTACCTCATGGGTATCTCGATGTGAGTTGAAGGGACGGAGCGGGCCCGTTAATTGCCCCGTATCGGCTTAGCATAGTCTAGCTTAGTAGTAGTAGTTAATTTCTTTTTGGGTCTTTGCTCGAGGACGAGCAATGGTTTAGTGTAGGGGAATTGTTGTGTGCCAAATTTGGACAATTTTTCCTCCCTGTTTTTCCTCCAATTTGTGAGACTTGAGCGCGATTATCGCCTTATTTTGAGTAATTCTCGCATTAGTGTCTCTCTTTTTGCATTTTACGTATTTTTGGTAGTTTTCTGTCTATTTTGATAGGATTTTCGACCGAAAACGTGTATGAGCTTCTACGAGCATGAGAGAGATACGGTCCAAAGAGCGAAGCACACAACTGAAAGTTCAAGTAATCCAATTAATTGTCAAAGAAAGAGACCGGAAAAGAGGCAGAGTATCATCGGGTGAAATTTCACCCGGTGAGTCATCACCGAGCAAAATTTCGCCCGACGACATTTTCCATTCCCGAAGATTTTCATGGGCAGATCCCACCGGGCGAAATTTCGCCCACCGGGTGAAATTTCGCCCGATGGAGAAGAAGAGCCAAAATGACGATTCGAGAAGAAAATCTCACCGGGTGAAATTTCACCCGGTGGTGCCGATGTCGTCAAGTCGCGGGGTGAAACTTCGCCCCATGAAGATGCAAAGGGTGAAGATCTAGCTTAATGAAGAAGGATTGGATTATGGGCTTAAGCTTGTGTGACCCATTAAGGAACTCTATAAATACTTATCCTAGGGTTTTGAGCCAAAGGAGAGAGCTTTAGTGTCCTAATTTGTGCCTCCTTAGGTTAGTGTAGGAGATCTCCATGGTAGTAGTAGTAGTAGTTCACATAGTAAAACTCCATTAATTTAGTAAAACTCTTTTAGTTTAGTTTAGATCTACTAATAGTTTGTAATCAAGCTTACATCTTTGGTGAAGAATTGTGTTTATATTGAAGATTCAAGGATTTTGCAAGGGTTTAATGACAAGATCTTTGCCTTATTTCTTGAAGCTTCATCTTTTATATTAATCTTCATCTTCCTCCTTAGTCTCCTCCATTATTGGTAGTTTCTTTCTTCTCATTTTCTTCATTAGTTAGTTTATTCTTTAGTTTCTTGTTAATCTTTATGTTAGTGTAGTTTTTCATTGTTTGTTTGTTTGTTTGTTTGTTTGTTTATCTTTCTCCTTAGTTTATTTCTCCATAGTTTGTGTGTTTGTTTATTTTCCTCTTTAGTGTTGTTTTGTTAGTGTAGTTTTCTTTATTGTGTTAGATTAGTTATTTCTCCTCTAGTTTAATCATGTTTAGTTTTTCTCTTAGCCTCCTTAGTATTAGTTTTATTATGGGTAGTGAGTAGATTTTAGTTAGGGGGCTAGGGGAGGAGGAATTCTAGGAAAAAGTTTTGTCTTGTGAAATTATTGCATTTGAGGGTGATATTGTCTTGATGGTATTGTTGTGTTTTGTTTGACTTAGCTTGATCACCTAGGTTGACTTGACTCACTCGGACCAATATGGGAAAACTCGGGGTTTGGGTAATTCCGTCTAGAGACCTTAGTTTATTCGTCGCAAAAGCGGGCTTAGACTTGGCCGGTAGGGAAACCGAAAGGTGGAACCTCCCTTATACACCTTGTGATAATTCTTGCAATGTTATACTTTTATCTTGTTTTCTGACTCCCCGACTCTCCCTAACGCCTTTCCCCTTAATAGTTTCTCGCCTTAGTTCCGTAGTTCGTTTAGTTAGTCTAGCTTTCCTCGACCAAAAACTTTCCCCTTCTCGACCCCAATCACTCTGAAACTTAGACTTGACCGACTTTACGTAGACCGTCCCTTGGATCGATCCCGACCTACCACTACTACATTAGTTAGGTTTGTCGGTGTTTATAAATATTGTTTGATCGTACGGGTCGCGACGCCCGCACATCAGGGATGAACCCCGGAGTGAGTCGACACTGTAGGTAAGTGAAATTTCATTCCCCAAGCAAAGCCTAGAGGGTCATCCCAAATTCAAAGTAACCAACTAGTCCAAACAAAAATGTGAACATGCTAAACAAAAAGAAGGATAATCGAATAGTCACCGCCATCTTCCTTCCTCGGGACTCGGTCCGTTGGTAGGCTCTTCACGGCGACGCATCGACAAAGGAAAAGGCTTATTATTTTTGTTTTTTTGGGAATATTTTTGGTTTTTTTGTTTTTTTTTTCCTTTTATTTTTGACTTGGGGCTAACATTTTTCACTTTTGATTTTCTTTTTCTTCTCCCCTTAAGTCAATCAATTGAGGGCAATATTTTTTTTTTCAAAGCCCTTTTTTCTTTATTGATTGGCTTGCCCATGTTTGGCATTATAATACAATTTGCCAATTTCATTTTGCAAAGCTTATTATCTGGAATGGAGGAACGGTAGGGAAATGGGTATATTAGGTGTGTACCCCTTCCTAACCCACAAAAAGGTGAAAAATTTGGACTAGAAAGCGGTTACTTGAATAAGGTCATTTAAGGAAATGAAACCCGGGCACCAAGGCCTAACACTTCGGGGGTGGTCAAGGTGGTCAAATGCAAATCCCGGTGTAAATACTTAGTAGAAAAGATGGACTCAAGGCAAAAGGTCAATATAATTCAGGGGGCGTTTGGTTCATCAAAGGGAAAGAGAATGAAATCAACAAAGGGAAACAGAGGGAAAGGAATGGGATTACCCCAAATTTAGGTTGTTGTTTGGTTTCAATGAAAGATAATGAATTTCACCCAACCTTCACTCAAACCTCAACATTAGCGGTGTGACATCACATTATTTATACTTATGTAAAATAAAAAATTATAAAATAAATAAATTAATATCTAAATTATAAAAATAATAAAAAATAAATTCTGTAGTATTTTTTAATAATAAAATACCTGTAATATAAGGAGTATTATTTTTACACTTTTTCAATTGTAAATACGGTAAATATATGGAGTAATAATTACTACAATACGATAAATTTAAAAAAATGTGTTTTTTTTAATTGATGAATTAAGGCATCAAAAATTATTTTGACCCAATTTTGACTCATATCTGACCTGACCCGAAAGTGTGGTGGTGTTCGTAATGGTGGTAGGTCGGCCTTGGTGGTGGTGGATGGACTTTGGTAGTGGTGGTGGTGGTGATGGTGGCGGTGGTTGGTGGTTGGTGTTGGTGATGACTAGGTTGGTGAATGGAGAAAGGGAATCT
Source organism: Agrostemma githago (assembly GCA_958450325.1). Lineage (NCBI taxonomy): Eukaryota > Viridiplantae > Streptophyta > Magnoliopsida > Caryophyllales > Caryophyllaceae > Agrostemma > Agrostemma githago. Next base: position 3,424,978 of record OY288248.1, read on the forward strand.
CATTACCTTGGGGGGTGGGGGTAAGAAATTAGAGGAGTTTGGTGGAAAGGAAGGGGGAAAGAGAATGATTGAATTGGGTAAACAAACACAAACAAAGGGAATCATGAACTTTGATTCCCTTTCCCTTTCCTGAATACCTCAAACCAAACGGCCCCTCATTGATTAAAGGTCATCCTACTAGAATAAAGTCCACAAATCCAAAAAGTGACGATAACTAGGGAATAAGGAGCACTTGCACCCAAATCACACAACCGGGTTTTCAAAAAAACTTTTACCTACATCTAACATAAGCTATACAAGACAATGACAAAAGTTGGTGAAAAAATACACAAAGAAGAAAGAAAAGGAAAAATAAACATGCAAAACAAACACACACAATAAACAAACATCACCACCCCTTACAATCCAAGCAAGCTACTTGGACAACCCGAACTTCACAAAGCTCCACCCGAGCCACCATCACCACAAACACAATCTCCAAACTCTGCAACGGAAAAAGGAAAAAAGGGATGGAGCGATATTACCGAGTGTCTCTAGAGCTTCCCGAAATTCATGGCCATTGAGCAACCTACAAGGAAAAGGCGAAGCAAAACGCACACAAACGATAAATATACAAGACACGAACTAAGAAGGAAAATAAAACACAAAAGAAAATATTTTTGAGATTTTTGAAAATTTTGAAATTTTTAGGGATTTTTGTTTTTTTTTCGAAAAAAACTATGAAAATAAAACTAAACTTAAACTAAACTATCGCTCCCCCACACTTAAATCGAGCAATGTCCCCATGCTCGATCGGGAGTGTGTGGAAGACACTTAAAGGAAAGAAAAAAAAATAAAAATAAAGAAATTAAATGAAAAACTACACTAAAAATGAAGAAGAGGTAGAGGGTTTCGGGCCTAGGTGTAATCACGTCACCTAGACCCGAGTCAAGAAAAGATATGGAAGGGGGAAAGTTAAAAAGAAAGTAAAAATGAAATTGGAGGGGAGGGCTAGGTGTAATCAAGTCACCTAGCCCAGATTCCGCCCGATTTCGACTAAATTCTACCAATTAATCTAAAAAGGAAGAAAAATAAATAAATAAAATAAAATAAAAACTAAGTAAACTAAGGATAAATTGTCATTTTGGATTTTCTAGTGACTCTTGACGTAATCAAGTCGTCAAGAATCACCGGGACCAATCATCAAAAAGGCCCCGAGGGCCACCAAATCACAATAACACGGGGAAATAAAAAGGACGAGCATCAAAAACGGAAAAGAAAAGAAAGTCGTCATACTAAAAGGTTAGCAACTCACACATTATCTTCATCGTTTCAATATTCAATAATCATCATGCTCGTCATCATCCCTGATATGCCTATTTTTTATCGTCTTTCCTTATTTCTTTACATGGTTTTCCTTAGTTTAATCGCTCTTAGAAGTGGTTCTCGTGCTACTAATGTCTTCTCTAGTGATATTTTGTGTTTCTAGGTTCGTATGGCGAGATCGCGGGTCTTTTAGCCCATTTCTACGTCGTAAGGACTGATTCCGGGTCACGAGGTATTCATGGAACCAAGGAAAAGCAAGAAGAAGTCACCCATCGCGACCGGGAAGCCCATCGCGGCCAAGACGAAGCGTGCCAAAGATCAGAGGCTACTGTGAAGCCTTCCCGACCAAGAACATCACCATCTCGGTCGGGACCGTAGGTCTTCCCGACCGGGGCAATTACCTTCCCGGTCGGGAAGGACCCATCTCCTACCCCGCTTCGTAGTTTCATTTAAATCACTTATGGAACACTATATATACCCTCCTCTTGTAATTTGTAAAGCACGAAACCCTAGATAGAGACACACTACTTTAGCTTAATCTTACCTTAATTTTTCCTTAATCCTTCTCTAATTTTAGCTTAATCCTAGACTACTTGTGTAATTTGGGAAGCTCTTGAAGATTTCATCACTATTGACACATTGGTGGATATTCTTGGGTTATCATTTATACAAGTTTCAATCTTTCCATTTCTTATTTGTGTTGGTATAATTTCTTTATGGCTTGTTTGGGAACTAGGAATTGGAATTCAATTCCGAAATTGAGATGATTCAAGTGTTTGGGAAAACTGAGAATTTGGAATTGGATTTGAGATGAATTCCATACCAATTCCAACCTTGTTTAAATTTAACTTTATCAAATGACTACCCCATGGTAGTCATTTCAATTCCGTCACTATTTATTGTTTTTTTTTCCGTGTAAATCTAGTCGGAATATATATTTTTTTAATTAATTTTTGTCCCTAATTGAAAATATACATTTTCGTCATTGAAAAAAAATTCAAAAATTATTTTTTTGTGACCTCGACCCGGCTCCGCCCCGCCCAATTCCAATTCCAATTCCATGGATACCCAAACAACATTTTGGAATTGGAAATGGAATTGAATGCCAATAATTGAATATCTAGAATTAAATTCATGGAAATGAAAATAATTCCATGTTTCCAAACGCTCCCTTAACCTCTTCTCTTTTAATCCTTGTTTTTCATTAAAGTTTCAATCTTTGTTTCTAGATTATTGTTTTTCATTATTAATCTTGCATTATGAACATGTTGGTTTTTGTGTTAATTTCCTTTGTTGATGTTAGTTTTAGTTTAGTCATGAGTGAGTAGACTTTTTGTGGGGTTAGTAAGGGGATTAGACGTTAATTATGGGTGATTAGGGTTAAGTGTGGATAAAGGTTGAGTCTTTATTGCTTGCCACTTGTTTTGCATGTTAAGTGTTTGTTGAATTGCTTGTTAGGGTGGTAGTGGTCATGCTACTCTTACTTGTTTCTTCTCCCTTGATGTTTGCTTGACTTGTGATTGATTTTTCATGTTTTGGGTAATAGCTTGCATGAATTATCGGGTTTGTTTTCGTTGCGAGAGCACAAACTTGCCTTAGTGATTAGGTGATACCTTTATCCTCGTTTTTCCCACTAGCCTTTTACGTCTATGAACCCGACCTAACCCTACTCCTTTTCCTATTTGAATTCTCCATTTTTATCGTTATAGCTTTAGTTTTTATCATTGTTTTAGTCTGCTCTTGTCCATTTAGTAATTGTCTTAGTCTAATCCATTACCAACAATTCTTCTCATTTGTTTCCTTGCAACTTTGTCTTGTAATTAGGTAAACTTTAGTCTAAACCCCCTTTTTACCGTCTTCGTGGACCGACCCGAGCGACTTGCCTCTAGCTACTAGTTAGGTTAGTTGGTTTACATTGTGTAGACACCCACATTTTGACCGCCAGGTGTCTATAGTAGTTCCCGCCAAACACCCGATGATGATCGGACGCAAACTGCTTTGATGGACTCGGATATGGGCTCGAAATCATGAACATTTGGCTTGGGCTTATTACGGAGTACAAATCTTACAAAACCAACCTCAAATCCAGGCCCAGTGGGTCGTTTCGAGTCAAATGAGACTAATTTGGGTCGATTCTGACACCAGGGGTAAAACCGTCTTTTAGCGACCGAGTCAAAACCCGGTCAAAAATATTCTCGAGACACACGAGTCAGCCGTGACACCTCACGTGGCTGATTCGGTCTCAAACACCACAAAAAATCAGCTTAAAAAAATATTAAACAAATCCGACTCTTTCCCCTTTTCTCTTCCTTCTCCACGTTTTTTTTCTTCTTTTTCGTCGTGTCGTCGGGCGTTTCGTATTTTAATATGGGTCATTCATCGCATATTTTTTTATTTCTAATAATCGATACTTCAAAAACTATTTTTTATAACGTTCTTAAAATACGATATCGATTCTCTAATCGAATATCGTATCTAACAAGAACAAAATTAATTAATTCTCGTTGATGCTAATAAAATCGTTACATCTTTTTAAACAAAATTCGACGATTTTATACGCGGAGAGAATTAACATCTTTTTCGTTCAAAATTCTTTTTTTTACTTTTCGTTCAAAACAAGCTTTTTTCAAAACCTTTTCTAAAATCATTCCGACTATTCGATATCGATTTCATAATCGAATATCGAATACGAGAATATCGAAAATATGAATCGAGTATAAATTAATCCATATTTGTACGCGATTTATAAAAATTGACGGTTTTCGACAAATAATAAAAAGCGGACAGACCGCCACGCGAGTCGCGCGCCTGTCAGGCGACTCGCGCGGTGGCCTGTTTAGTCAGGTCCTTTTTTTTCGGTTTCTCGCTTTTCTATTTTTTATTCTTTTCGAATCTTACATAAAAAGCGACTTTCGCGACATATTTCGATAAATACCTTTTTTTGACCTCGGTCAACGCGTGCTAATCCATCACGTGTCATAAATCTTCTTCTAAAATCATGCATATTATCGTATTTGCATCTTTATTCGATTTATTCAACCGTTACTAACTCGTTTGTTCCTTGTTTGTAGCAATTTATTTATTTCTTTGTTTTATTAGACTAAAACAAATTCACATGCTAAAATAACTTTGACGTTATTAGTTTAAGATGCATTAAAGGACTTAGCAACCCATTTATTTTTCTCTCACATGTCTAGGGAAAATAATCTTTGCATATCATTCAACCGTCGAACTAACGCGTGTACACCAAAAACGAACAATATCTTAGTAAAGGCCGCTAAGTGCGGGCGGGGTTGGGTGTTCTTAGTGAACTTCCCAACACGTACCCTCATCCCTTACGCAGAACCATGGTTTCCGGATGTCCGAATCCATTGGCAACGAGAGTCATTCAATACACGACATCCGATAATGTCGGTATCGGTATCAAATGCTAAGGGACGAACCCGATAAGCTCTGACATCAGAAATGGGTCATGTTTTAAATATGACCCACTACGACATAGAGTGGGTTCGAATGGTTCCGAATAACCACAAAATTCGGTGGCGACCCCTACTTCGATTTAAAATTCAATTCGACCCATCTCATATGGAGATTCATTCGCCTCCCCAAACCCGCGTGTGGCCGCGTCGGGGTGGACCTATGTCATGTCCACACATTGGTGTTGATCCTTGCATCAATTTGGCGCCGTTGCCGGGGACGGTGTTTGTTTAGACTTTGTTTGCTTGTTTTCTTGACTTAGTTGCCGTTTTTGTGTGTTTTTCTCTCCTTGTCTTTTGTTGTGTTTGTTTGTTTTCTCTACCTAGTGCTCAGCACTAGGTGTTCTCACGTTTGTTCCGAGTGTGTAGTTTATGCCTAGAGGAGGGAACGACTTCTTGCTCTTCAATTCAGATCCGAAGAGACTCTTTAGAGCCTTTCGCCAAAGGACAATTGCTAGAGTTAGAAATTCCCAACCGGGTCCAAGCAACAACATTGAAGAACAAGCTTTTGGATTTGACATGAACGAACCACTTCAAGACAACACCGAAAGGAGCTTCTTGAATCCCTTTGGCACTTTATTCCAACCACCTCCCACATCTCCAACTACTTCTCCTTCTACATCTCTATCAAGTTCTACACCGTCATCACCAATCCATCACATCATGCCTAAGTTCTCTTCACATTCGACGTTCACCGAGAATGTTTTTCCCGGTCCCACCGCTTTACCGGATACATACACCGAAAATTTTGTGGCTAACACGCAATTTATCCAATTGGTTGAGTGGAGTCAATTTAGTGGTTTGCCCACCAAAGACCCACACCAACACATGGAGACCTTTTTCGACTATTGTGATGTCATTTCTCAAGCGGGAGTAACCCAAGACCAAATTCGGTGGATCCTCTTCCCTTTCTCTTTGATTGGTAAGGCAAAACAATGGCTTAAAGGTCTCAACAAGGCGGCTCTAGGTATAAACACATGGAAGAAGCTAGCTTTAGCATTCTACCAAAAGTTTTATCCACCGGAGAAGACCAACTTATTAAGAGCTTCAATCACGGGGTTTCAACAACGTGACGAAGAGGGGCTCTATGAGTCGTGGGAAAGGTTTAAGGCCTTAGTTCGCTCTTGTCCTCATCATGGATTGTCGGAATGGTTTCTTGTTCAACAATTTTGGAACGGTTTGTGATGCGTGTCGTTCCTATTCGATTTTTAACCTATTTTGGCACACATTTTCGTGTCGTTTTATTATTTTTAGTAGTCGGATTACGCTATTTTCTCCCATATGTGCTACTCGGGTATTCTTTTGTTGTTTCGCAGATAATCAAGACCGAGTAGTTAAAAGAGCTAGAAATTGCATCAAAAATCTTAAAGCTCTAAAACCGATTCGTTGTAGACTAAGAAGGAAGCTAAGAAGGAAGCTAAGTCTATAGACTAGACTGTGAGTCTATAGACTGAGAAAAAGGAAGTAATAAAGCTGTAAACTAAAGCACAAGTCTATAGACTGAGAAACAAGTCTATAGACTGAGAAAGTGCAGCAGACAGTCCGTAGACTGAGGAGAAGTCCGTTGGAATCCTAGATTGAACTCAGTCTGCAGACTTGGATCTCAATTCTACCAACATAAAATCCAAGTCTGCAGGATGGGATACCACTCCAAGACTAATTCAGTTGACGTTACCCACTACTCACCCTATTACGCTCTTCAGTTCTTCCCACTACCTAGTTAATGGGATTGAAGATAGCAGGAAAGAAAGGGCAGTTATTGAGGGCTTAAGCAGTTTAAATACAGCTTTAATTTTATGATCTGAGCTATCTCTTTCATCTATCTTCTTCCTCAGTAATCCTCTCATCATTCATCTTCATCTTTAGTTTAGTTTTAGTTTGTAGTTTACTATAAATATTTAGTATTTCGCACAATTTCAGTATTTATTATTTTCAATCAAGACTCGGTTTTCATTATTATTCTCCGTCTTCGTTCTAATTAGTTATTCCAATTTCGGTAATTCCTTCTTCTTCCCTAACCTCTCTCCGTCTTAGTTTACTGTAACTTTTATTTTTTTTCTTCCTTCCGTTTTTTTCCTGTAACTTTTATCCTCTTTTATTTTTAGCTTTTTCTCATCCTCCTTCATCCTTCATCATGTTTTATTTTGTTAGGATTACTGTAAATATGTTTAGCTAATCTTCCGTCAGAGTTTAGGTGAACTGCGAATTGAATTGAGTTTATATGTGATAACTGAATAATCGACCTTTACGAGTTAAATCGCTCTTGCAACATTATAACGACGAATAATTAATTATAGGCCGTAATTGATTGTTTGTATCTTGTAAATCCCGACCTAAGACCGAAGCCTGGAACGGATTAGACTCGTTGTAATCGATAGAATTCCCTAATAAGTAGCGAGAGCCCGTTAGGTGACTTCTAGGATGACTAGTGATCCGAGAGGACCGTGTCGATATCCTTTAACTCGTCTTAACTGATTATTTGGAAATCGTATGTATGCTTGTTTTAATTCGTGGTGATCCAAAGACTCTGGTGCTTTTCTTATTTTGATTAATTCATTATTTTTATTATTTAGATTTTATTAGACCGTCAGCTCACCAAACCATAAAATCGTGACCCGATAATTTAATTGACTAACTTATAATTTTCAACCTGCCTCCCTGTGGAATCGACCCTACTTATCGCTAGCTACCCATTAGTAGTAATATAGGATTATTTTGATATCGGTAACGCGACTTAACCCGTATCAGTTTGTATGAGGATTCAAGGGGTATACTTAATATGGGGTCCAATGGGCGTTTCACCGAAGTTGAAGATGATCAAACATGGGTTAGGATTGAGGAAATGGCGGTCCATAATTCCCAATATTCTAGACCTAGGAAGGCCAATCGAGGGGGAAGGCATGACGTTGATACTATTACACAACTTAGTGCCGATTTGGGTGCACAATTGAAGACTCATATGGATGCTATCGATAAGAAGCTTCAAGGGCATGCTAACCAATCTCAAGGCACAAGTTTTTCCACCCAATCACTTATGCACCAAGTTAATGCAATGGATTCTACATTTAATCCTTCCAATCATGACATGTGTGACAATTGTGGGATTTTTGGACATGAATCCTATGAATGCTTGAGTAATGTGGAACAAGTGAATGCTTTCCAAGCATACAAGCAAGGCACCCCGTTCTCAAACTACTATAATGCCAACACTCACAAGCATTCTTTCTTATCTTACAAGATACAAAATGTCCAAAATCCTCAAGTCTTTCAAGGTGCTCAACAAGTTCAACAACAAGTTCAACAACAAGGCCGACAACCATATGTTGTTCCTCCCTTTAGGGGCAACCAAGGTTTCCAAGGCAGTCAAAGGCCTTTCAACAACTTTCAACAACAAAATCTTTATCAAAACCAAGGTGCCTATAATTGTCAACAAGGCTTCAACAATCAAGGTAACTTCAATAATCAAGCTCAACAAGGTGGTTTCCAAGGTAATCTTAACTCTCAAGGCTTTCAAAACAACAACCAAGGGTACCAAAATCAAGGTAACTTCCAAGGGTACCAAAACCAAGGTAATTTCCAAGGTCAGAATCAAGGTAATTTTCAAGCTCAAGGGAATTTCCAAAATCAACAACAAAATACCAAGCCTAGGAGTAAATCTCCTACCTATGATTATGGTTTTCCTCTAACCATCACAAATGCTCCACACACTCAACAAGCTCCAACACCCGATTTTGACATGCAAAAGACGATGTTGGACATGCAAAGAAACCAAATGGAGATGCAAAGAAACCAACAAGAGTTTTACAATCAAATTCAAAAGGACAACAAGGCAATGAATACTCATGTAAAGATGCTTGAAACCCATCTTGCTCAAGTTGCCTCGGGTAGCTCATCTAGGCAAAATGGTCAACTACCTCCTCAAGGCGTACCATCGAAGTTTGAAAACGTGAGTGCTATCACTTTGAGGAGCGGTACATCTTATGATTCTTCCTTGTTTCCTAATGAACAAGAAGCTACGGAAGATGTGGAAAACCCAACCCACGACCATGAAGAACTAGGAAATCATAGAGAAGAACCTATACTTGAAGAAGTCTCTAGTCTCGAATTAGGGGAAGAAGTGATTGTTGAAGACATAGACGAGGGTGGTAATGTTCTTTCTTCGCAAAGGACCTCATCTACTTTCATTCCATATAATAAATCCAAATCTAAGGGAGCTTCTTCAAAGTCCAAAGAGGCTCATGGTGGGAATTTGAAGTCGAAGGAAGTGAGGGACGCTACTAAGGGTAACCTACCCTTTCTCTCAAGGCAGGCCAAGTCCAAAGCGGACAAACAATTCGAGAAATTCCTCGAGCTCGTGAAAAACCTAGAAGTAACTATCCCTTTTACTGAATTGATTACCCAAGTGCCCACTTATGCACGATTTATGAAGGAGATATTATTTAGGAAGAGATCGTTGGGAGAACCCGAGACTATTGCTTTTATGGGGGGATGCAATGAGATGTACCTACAACCATCCCCACCTAAGCTTAATGATCCGGGAAGCTTCTCCATTCCATGCAAGATTAGAAATGTGCACATCGAGAGAGCTCTATGTGACTTGGGAGCGAGTGTGAGCGTTATACCTTACTCCATTTGTGAGAAGGTAGGCATGAATGAGCTTAAGTGCACCGCCATTACACTCCAAATGGCGGATCGATCAATCAAATGTCCCCTAGGCATATTAGAGGATGTTACGGTACGCATTGGCAAGTTCTTTATTTCGGTTGATTTCATAGTGCTAGATATGGCCGAGGATGCCAACATTCCAATCATCCTTGGACGCCCGTTTCTCCATACGGCGGGTGCTCTAATAGATGTGAAGAATGGGAGGCTAACTTTGGAAATTGGAGATGAGAAAGTAACATTTGATCTATATAGCACAATGAAGACTCCGAACATTAACGACTCTTGTTGTGCAATCGACATACTTGATGAGGTTGTTGAAGATGCTACCGAGACACTCTTTGTGAAAGACCCTCTTGAAGCTCTCCTAACAATGGAGCTTGAGAAAGGTAAAGATGGACTATGGGACAAAGACTTGGGTGTACTTAAAGAGGCTCTAGATGGGGAGGAAGTTGTTCCTAATAAATGGGTCAAAGATCAAGCTACACTTAGTGAAATCTACTCGGTTGAGGTACAATCTCTTGATCTTAAACCCCTTCCCCCTAATTTATGCTATGCCTATCTTGATGATAAGAAGTCTTGTCCAGTCATAGTTAGCTCTAAGCTTGAGTCTAGCCAATTGGATGCTTTGCTTGAGGTTTTGAGGAAATATAAGAGCACCACTGGTTATAGCCTTGATGACATACAAAGGATTAGTCCCGACTTTTGCATGCATAGGATACACTTAGAAGATGACTTTAAGCCTAGTGTCCAAGGACAAAGAAGGCTCAATCCTAATATGCAAGAGGTTGTAAAGAAAGAAATCATGAAACTCCTTGATGCCGGGATTATATATCCCATCTCGAGTTCAAATTGGGTGAGTCCTATACAAGTGGTTCCCAAGAAGGGTGGAATCACGGTCATAAGGAATGAAAAAGATGAACTAGTGCCCACTAGGTGTGTCACCGGTCATAGAATGTGCATTGACTATAGGATACTCAATAATGCTACAAAGAAAGATCACTTCCCAATCCCATTTATTGACCAAATGCTAGAAAGGTTGGCTTCCCACACTCACTTTTGCTTTCTAGATGGGTTTTCGGGATTTTTCCAAATCCCGATTCACTCGGATGACGAACCTAAGACCACATTCACTTGTCCTTATGGAACCTTTGCATATAGGCGCATGCCATTTGGTTTGTGTAATGCCCCGGCCACCATCCAAAGGTGTATGATGGACATTTTTTCGGACTATATCGAGTCTATTGTAGGTTGAGGTTTTTATGGATGATTTTAGTGTTTATGGTAAGGACTTTGAGTCATGTTTGGTGAATTTGTCTAAAGTGCTTGCGAAATGTGAGGAAGTAAATTTGGTGTTGAATTGGGAGAAATGTCATTTCATGGTAAATGAAGGCATTGTGTTAGGTCACTTGATTAAAGATGGGGGTATTCAAGTAGACGGGGCAAAAATTCAAGTCATTGAGCATTTGCCCCCGCCTACGAACGTCAAGGGAGTTCAGAGTTTCTTGGGCCATGCAGGTTTTTACCGCCGTTTTATTAAAGACTTTTCAAAATTGGCCAAGCCTCTCACCGAACTCCTCTTGAAGGACGCCCCTTTTGTGCGGACTAATGCATGCAATGAGGCTTTTGCTAGGTTTAAAGAGGCTTTGATCACCGCTCCTATCATTAGATCGCCGGATTGGTCCAAACCATTCGAGGTGATGTGTGATGCAAGTGACTATGCGGTAGGAGCCGTACTAGGCTAAAGAGAAGGAAGGGCCCTACATGTCATTTACTATGCTAGCAAGACTCTCGACAACACCGAAGCTCGGTACGCTACAACCGAGAAGGAGTTATTAGCCATCGTCTATGCCCTCGCAAAATTTAGGTCCTATCTTCTTGGCTCTACGGTGATTGTCTTCACCGATCACTCCGTATTGAAGTATCTATTAGCCAAGAAGGAGTCAAAGCCACGATTACTCTGTTGGATTCTTCTTCTACAAGAGTTCGACCTTGAGATTCGTGACAAGAAGGGGGCTGAAAATGTGGTGGCGGATCATCTATCCCGTCTCCGAGTTGAAGACCTTGAGAATATTCGCATTGATGACTCGCTTCCGGATGATACTATCATGTTTGTTTGCACTACATCGTCGGATCAACCTCCTTGGTTCGCCGATTATGCAAATTATATTGTGGGAGGTGTTCTTCCCCCGGACTTGAGCTATCAACAAAAGAAGAGGTTCTTGTATGATGTCAAGCAATATTTTTGGGATGATCCGCTATTGTTCAAGGTGTGTGCCGATGGGCTCTATAGGAAGTGTGTTCCTGAGGAACAAGGTGATATATTGCATGCTTGTCACTCATCTCCGTATGGAGGACATCATGGTGCCTCCAAGACGGTTGCAAAAATCTTACAATCCGGGTTCTATTGGCTGACAATGTTCCAAGATGCAAGGGAATTCGTCTCCCGATGTGATGCATGCCAAAGAACCGGGACTATACCATGGAGGCACGAAATGCCACAAAGAGGAATATTAGAGCTTGAGATATTAGATGTATGGGGCATAGATTATCAAGGCCCATTTCCATCTTCGAAGGGAAACCGCTACATTCTAGTGACCGTTGATTACGTGTCAAAGTGGGTGGAAGTCGTTGCCGCGCCTACAAATGATGCTAGAGTGGTGATGAATCTTCTAAAGAGGGTGATTTTTCCCCGGTTTGGAGTCCCCCGTGCCCTTATAAGCGATGGAGGAACCCACTTTCATGAAAAACGCCTTGATGCTCTATTGTTGAAGTATGGCGTCCGTCATAGAATCGGATTGGCCAATCACCCTCAAACAAGTGGCCAAGTGGAGATATCTAATCAGGAAATCAAATCGATTCTTGAGAAAGTTGTCGCTAGAAATCGGAAGGATTGGAGCATGAAGCTCGATGACACGCTTTGGGCCTATCGAACGACATTTAAGACACCTATTGGCACATCGCCATATAGGATCGTCTATGAAAAAGCGTGCCATCTTCCGGTTGAGATGGAGTTCAAGGCTTTTTGGGCCATAAAGGAACTAAACCTCGATCCTACTTAGTCGGCGAGAAGCGGTTGCTTCAAGTTCACGAATTGGAAGAATTCCGACTACATGCTTACGAGAGCGCCCGGATCTACAAGGAGTGCACTATGTTATGGCATGATGACAAGAGGATTGTAAAGAGGTCATTTCAAGTTGGCGACAAAGTAATATTGTTCAATTCGAGAATAAGATTGTTTCCCGGAAAGCTCCGGTCACGTTGGTCGGGACCATTCACTATTACGGAAGTCAGTCGGTGGGGACTTCGAGCTAAACAACGAGAAAGGTGAATTATTCCGGGTCAACGGTCAAAGAATGAAGCTATACAATGAAAGTGCAACAACGGGGTCGGTGGAGGTTCTCTACCTCCAACCCATCCCCTCTTAACCACTCAAACAAGCTCGGTTTGACGAAGTTCCTAAAGAACCGTCATGCTGTAAATATCTTTTCCTTTCTTCTTTTAATTTTTTTGTGAATTATTTTGTGCTTCTTGCATTTTTAGGCTTTGTGTGTGAAACAATTGTCATTGGATATTTTCTTGTGAGTGATGTGAGGGAGGGGGTTTTAATGATTTTTATGGAGTTGTGTAGGGTGATTGAAGATTTATGGGTTATTATGTTGAGTTTTTGGAGGTGAATGCTTGAAGCGATCTTGGGAGCGATCTTATTATTGATTTATGGAGCTTTGATGAAGCTTTGATGCTTAGGTGAACATTTGCAAATCAAGAGAAGCTCTACTTTTATCTCCCATGATTAACATCAAGTATTTCTTGCTCGGTTTCCTATTGTTCCTACAAGTTTCAGCTCGGTAGGATTTTTATTGGAAGACGGGAGCTAGATGGTCATTTTTGAGCTTAGAATAAGCTTTTGGGGACGGGATTTCGGATCCCGAGGTGTTATTTGTCGATTGGGCGGAAGGTTTGGTATGTTATTGATGAAGGAAGGCTTTTTGGCCACTACCATCGTCGTCCCTACCGAGATCAACACTTCTCGGGCGGGACGAATTGAGGCAAAAGTTTGAGGTTCTGTGAGCCCATCCCGACCGGGAACATCTTCATCCCGGTCGGGAAGGGATGTCTTCCCGATCGCGACCCACCTTCCCCATCAAGACGAAATGGGGCAAAGAGGGCCACGTCCTGTGTGGCCATCCCGACCGAGATCGTTTCCTTCTCGGTCGGGAAGAACTAGCTTCCCGCGGGCGACCAGCACTTCTCGGGCAGGACGAGATGAAGCTACAGACTTAGGTTCTGTGAGCCCATCCCGACCGGGAACATCACCTTCTCGGTCGGGAAGGTATATGTTCCCGAGCGGGATTGTTTCCTTCTCGGGCGGGATCAGACGGTTTCCCGAGCGAGATCCTCTCCTTCTCGGGCGGGAAAAGATGGCTTCCCGAGCGGGACCAAGGCTTCTCGGGCGAGACGAGATGAGGCAAAAACCCCAGGTTCTGTGAGCCATCCCGACCGAGAACATCACCTTCTCGGTCGGGAAGGTATGTCTTCCCGAGCGGGAAGGTTCCTTCTCGGTCGGGACGGGAGTTTTCTCAGCCCAGTTCGTTTTTTTTTTCCTGCAGCCCAACCCGACCCTCCCTCTCTTTAACCAGCCCAACCCGCCCCATTCTCTCTCACACAAAACAAAACCCCCACCCCACCTCTATACTAACTCTCATAAACAACCAAACTATCATCTTCAACCTCCATCTTCAACCTAACAAACAAACAAAACCCAACTTCAAACAAAACCCAAAATAACCATAAATCCTCCAATACTCCACCAAATCTCATCAAATCACTCCCTAAACACCCCAAAATCAGTTTCTATCACTTTAATAACTATCTTAGGCCCATTTTCTACCCTCCAAACCCTCAGAAATTGAAAAAGAAATCAAGCTTTTGTCCCCATTTTTCCCCAAATCCAAAATTGGGGGGTTTTTCCCCAAACTTGATTGAGCTTGTTAGGATTTATTTTGGAGGCTTATTTCATCAATCTTAAGCTTCTATTGGGTCTTTTTGTGGGTTCTAGCTAATATTTTTGGGTAAAAATCAATTTTGGTGTTTAGCATTTTTGAAGCTTCTTCATCTAAAAATGGTTCCAAATAAGTAAGGGAAAATGGTAGCAAGCAAGAAGAGGAAGAGTGCGTCTACTTCAAGAGCCGAAGTCGAGCCCGAGGTCGATGTCGAGGTCGAGGAACCGGAAATTCCTTCTCACCCGGGTTTTCCTACCCTTACCTTTGGTTCGGAGTCGCAAAGGGAGCAATTCACTAAGCTCCTTGGTAAGCCTCTTGAGCCAACTAGATTTCTTTGCAAGATTATACTTAGAAAGCTTGGCATTCTTGAGCAAAGTAGGGAGTTATTTGTGGGTATGAGGTTGGAATTGTTATTTAATATGCATGAGCTTACATACAAGCAACTCACTCTAGAGTTCTTTAGTAGCTTTACTCTAAATACTAGAGTCGATCCACCCCGGGTAGCTTTTTGAGTGAACAATGGTGATTACCACTACCCTCCCCCAATTTGGTGCTATTTTTGGTCTCCCCCCGTCCCTAATTGTAACATACCCGCCGGCTTTAATGAAGCCGATGTTTGGAAAAGTATAACCGGTCTTACCCTTGTCAACTTTCGACGGTTGTCTAGCCGTCATGTCCATCACCCGGTTTTACGTATATGGCATCGCTTAATTGCGGGTACAATATTTGGGAGGAGCGAAATGACCACTTTCACACAACAAGAGTTAACCATACTCGGGGCTTACTTAAATGTCAAGAGCCAACCTAGGTTTACCCCCGACCTTCCCCTTGCTTTGGCTAAGCATTTTCAAAAGATAAGTAAGGCGAGGAAACATGTGAAGGAGATTGTTCTTAGGGGGCTCATAACACACGTAGCTAAGGCGGTTGATGAGAATTTTAGTGAGGAAGAGTTGATCCCCGTACCGAGGGACACGACCATAGATGAGGAGTGTTTGACTAGGTTTCATAAATGGATTGCCTATGATAGGGAGCATAAGAGGTATCAATGGAATACCTCGGGTCGGCCAAACTTCACTTTACCATGCACTACGCGCTCCCGACCCTTGTTCCTTTGCGAAAATCCCTCGTCCCGGTCCAAGAGCCTAACCTCTTAGTACCGGGTGCGGGAGGTGATCCCGGTGCTTCTTCCTCCCGTACGCCGCATGCACGTGCTAGTGTGGAGCCCCGACAACAACAACCAACCCAACAACCACATCAACAAGAACCTACCCGACCCTACCCCTTCTATACTTCACCCCTGACATTTGTGGATATCTCTTCGTACACCCCATACTCTCCTTTTGCCTACCCTCAGCCCCCGGCCGATGCATCCATGGCCGCGATGCTTAATGCGCTGCATATTGGGCAATATGAGCTGCGGAGGGACAATTATTATGCCTAATACCCCGGCTTTCACCTTCTAGCTCATCAGGGGTACATAAATCCGCAAGGCAACCTTCCATCATGGTATAGGCCCGAGTACTTTCCTAACCACGGTAATACTAGTGGTAGTGGTGCTATCACCGGGAGCAATCATCAAAAAGGCCCCGAGGGCCACCAAATCACAATAACATGGGGAAATAAAAAGGACAAGCATCAAAAACGGAAAAGAAAAGAAAGTTGTCATACCAAAAGGTTAGCAGTTTCAAAATTCAATAATCATCATGCTCATCATCATCCCCCTCCTCACTTTCATTGTTACCATTTTCATCTTCATTTTCTTCTTCTTCTTCACCGGCTTCAAGATTACCCACCCCCTATTGGCATCAAAGGCATCCTTGGCCTCAAACTCCTCGTCATCCATCATAGCACCACTACCACTAGGATTACCGTGGTTAGGAAAGTACTCGGGCCTATACCATGATGGAAGGTTGCTTTGCGGATTTATGTACCCCTGATGAGCTAGAAGGTGAAAGCCGGGGTATTGGGCATAGTAATTGTCCCTCCGCAGCTCATATTGCCCAATATGCAGCGCATTAAGCATCGCGGCCATGGATTCATCGGCCGGGGGCTGAGGGTAGGCAAAGAAGAGTATGGGGTGTACGAAGGGATATCCACAAATGCCGGGGGTGAAGTATAGAAGGGGTAGGGTCGGGTAGGTTCTTGTTGATGTGGTTGTTGGGTTGGTTGTTGTCGGGGCTCCACACTAGCACGTGCATGCAGCGTACGGAAGGAAGAGGCACCGGGATCACCTCCCACACCCGGTACTAAAAGGTTAGGCTCTTGGACCGGGACGAGGGAGTGTCGCAAAGGCACAAGGGTCGGGAGCGTAGTGCATGGTAAAGTGAAGTGTGCCTGACCCGAGGTATTCCATTGATACCTCTTATGCTCCCTATCATAGGCAATCCATTTTTGGAACCTAGTCAAACAGTCCTCATCTATGGTCGTGTCCCCCGGTACGGGGATCAACTCTTCCTCCCGAAAATTCTTGTCAACCGCCTTGGCTACATGTGTTACGAGCCCTCCAAGAACAATCTCACCCACACGTTTCCCCGCCTTACTTATCTTTTGAAAATGCTTAGCCAAAGGAAGGGGAAGGTCGGTGGTAAACCTAGGTTGGCTCTTGACATTTAAATAAGCCCCGAGTATGGTTAACTCTTGTTGTGTGAAAGTGCCCATTTCGCTCCTCCCAAATATTGTACCCGCAATTAAGCGATGCCATATACGTAAAACCGGGTGGTGGACATGACGGCTAGACAACCATCGAAAGTCGACAAGAGTAAGACTGATTATGCTTTTCCAAATATCGGCCTCATTAAAGTCGGCGGGTATGTCACAATTAGGAGTGGGGGGAGACCAAAAATAGCACCAAATTGGGGGAGGGTGTAGTGGTAATCACTATTGTTCACTCGAAAAGCAACCCGGGGTGGATCGACTCTAGTATTTAGAGTAAAGCTACTAAAGAACTCTAGAGGGAGTTGCTTGTATGTAAGCTCATGCATATTAAATAACAATTCCAACCTCATACCCACAAATAACTCCCTACTTTGCTCAAGAATGCCAAGTTTTTTAAGTATAATCTTGCAAAGAAATCAAGTTGGCTCAAGAGGCTTACCAAGGAGCTTAGAGAATTGCTCCTTTTGCGACTCCGAACCAAAGGTAAGAGTAGGAAAACCCGGGTGACAAGGAATTTCTGGTTCTTCGACCTCGACCTCAACCTCGGGCTCGACTTCGGCTCTTGAAGTTGAAGCATTCTTCCTTTTCTTGCTTGCTACCACATTCCCTTTCTTCTTTGGAGCCATTTTTAGATGAAGAAGCTTCAAAAATGCTAAACACCAAAATCGATTTTTACCCAAAAATATTAGCTAGAACCCACAAAAATACCCAATAGGAGCTTAAGATTGAAATAATAACCCTCCAAAACGAACCCTAACAAGCTCAATCAAGTTTGGTGAAAAACTCCCAATTTTGGATTTGGGGAAAAATGGGGATAAAAACTTGATTTTTTTTCAATTTATGAGGGTTTGGAGGGTAGAAAATGGGCCTAAGATAGTTATTAAAGTGATAGAAACTGATTTTGGGGTGTTTAAGAAGTGATTTGATGAGATTTGGTGGAGTATTGGACGATTTATGGTGATTTGGTGAAATTGGGGTTTTTTTGTTTGTTAGGTTGAAGATGGAGGTTGAAGATGATAGTTTGGTTGTTTATGAGAGTTAGTATGGAGGTGGGGTGGGGTTTTTGTTTTGTGTGAGAGGGGAATGGGGCGGGTTGGGCTGGTTAAAGAGAAAGAGGGTCAGGCTGGGCTGAGAGAACTTTCGTCCCGACCGAGAAGGAACCTTCCCGCTCGGGAAGACCTACCTTCCCGACCGAGAAGGTAAGGTGATGTTCTCGGTCGGGATGGCCTCATAGAACTTGGGGTTTTTGCCTCATCTCGTCCTGCTCGGGAAGCCATCTTTTCCCGCCCGAGAAGGAGAGGATCCCGCTCGGGAAACCGTCTGTTCCCGCCCGAGAAGAAAACAATCCTGCTCGGGAACATATCCCTTCTCGACCGGGAAGGTGATGTTCCCAGTCGGGATGGGCTCACAGAACTTGATTCTGTAGCTTCATCTCGTCCTGCCCGAGAAGTGCTGGTCGCGCGCGGGAAGCTATTTCTTCCCGACCGAGAAGGAAACGATCTCGGTCGGGATGGCCACACAGAACGTGGCCCTCTTTGCCTCATTTCGTCTTGATCGGGAAGGTGGAGGTCGCGATCGGGAAGACATCCCTTCCCGACCGCTCACAGAACCTCAAACTTTTGCCTCAATTCGTCCCGCCCGAGAAGTATTGATCTCGGTAGGGACGGCGATGGTAGTGGCCAAGAAGCCTTCCTTCATCAATAACAGAACCTCAAACTTTTGCCTCAATTCGTCCCGCCCGAGAAGTATTGATCTCGTTAGGGACGGCGATGGTAGTGGCCAAGAAGCCTTCCTTCATCAATAACATACCGATTCTTCCGCCCAATTTACAAATAACACCCCGGGATCCGAAATCCCATCCCCAAAAGCTTATTCTAAGCTCAAAAACGACCATCTAGCTCCCGTCTTCCAATAAAAACCCCACCGAGCCGAAACTTGTAGGAAAAATAGAAAAACGAGCAAGAAATATACTTGATGTTAATCATGGGAGATAAAAGTAGAGCTTCTCTTTATTTGTAAATATTCACCCAAGCATCAAAGCTTCATCAAAGCTCCATAAATCAATAATAAGATTGCTCACAAGATTTCTTCAAGCATTCACCTCCAAAAACTGAACATAATAACCCATCAATCTTCAATTACCCTACACAACTCCATAAAAATCATTAAAATCCCCTCCCTCACATCACTCACAAGAAAATATCCAATGACAATTGTTTCACACACAAAGCCTAAAAATGCAAGAAACACAAAATAATTCACAAAAAAATTAAAAGAAAGGAAAAGATAATATTTACAACATGACGGTTTTTAGGAACTCCGTTAAACCGAGCTTGTTTGAGTGGTTAAGAGGGGATGGGTTGGAGGTAGAGAACCTCCACCGACCCCGTTGTTGCACTTTCATTGTATAGCTTGAACCTTTGACCGTTGACCCGGAACAATTCACCTTTCTCGTTGCTTAGATCGAAGTCCCCATACCGACCAACTTCCGTGATAGTGAATGGTCCCGACCAACGTGACCGGAGCTTTCCGAGAAACAATCTTAGTCTCGAATTAAACAATAATACTTGGTCGCCAACTTGAAATGACCTCTTTATAATCCTCTTATCATGTCATAACTTAGTGCGCTCCTTGTAGATCCGGGCGCTCTCGTAAGCATGTAGTCGGAATTCTTCCAATTCGTGAACTTGAAGCAACCGCTTCTCGGCGACTAAAGTAGGATCGAGGTTTAGTTCCTTTATGGCCCAAAAAGCCTTGAACTCCATTTCAACCGGAAGATGACACGCTTTTCCATAGACAAGCCTATATGGCGATGTGCCGATAGGTGTCTTAAATGCCGTTCGATAAGCCCAAAGCGTGTCATCGAGCTTCATGCTCCAATCCTTCCGATTTCTAGCGACAACTTTCCCAAGAATCGATTTGATTTCCCGATTAGATATCTCCACTTGGCCACTTGTTTGAGGGTGATAGGCCAATCCGGTTCTATGATGGACGCCATACTTCAACAATAGAGCATCAAGGCGTTTTTCATGAAAGTGGGTTCCTCCATCGCTTATAAGGGCACGGGGGACTCCAAACCGGGGAAAAATCACCCTCTTTAGAAGATTCATCACCACTCTAGAATCATTTGTAGGCGCGGCAACGGCTTCCACACACTTTGACACTTAATCAACGGCCGCTAGAATGTAGCGATTTCCCTTCGAAGATGGAAATGGGCCTTGATAACCTATGCCCCATACATCAAATATCTCAAGCTTTGTGGCATTTCATGCCTCCATGATATAGTCTCGGTTCTTTGGCATGCATCACATCGAAGACAAATTTCCTTGCATCTTGGAACATTGTCAGCCAATAGAACCCGGATTGTAAGATTTTTGCAACCGTCTTGGAGGCACCATGATGTCCTACATACGGGGATGAGTGACAAGCATGCAATATATCATCTTGTTCCCAATGAGGAACACACTTCCTATAGAGTCCATCGGCACACACTTTGAACAATAGCGTATCATCCCAAAAATATTGCTTGACATCATACAAGAACCTCTTCTTTTGTTGATAGCTCAAGTCCGGGGGAAGAACACCTCCCACAATATAATTTGCATAATCGGCGAACCAAGGAGGTTGATCCGACGATGTAGTGCAAACAAACATTATAGTATCATCCGGAAACGAGTCATCAATGCGAATATTCTCAAGGTCTTCAACTCGGAGATGGGATAGATGATCCGCCACCACATTTTCAGCCCCCTTCTTGTCACGAATCTCAAGGTCGAACTCTTGTAGAAGAAGAATCCAACAGAGTAATCGTGGCTTTGACTCCTTGTCTAATAGATACTTCAATGCGGAGTGATCGGTGAAGACAATCACCGTAGAGCCAAGAAGATAAGACCTAAATTTGGTGAGGGCATAGACGATGGCCAATAGCTCCTTCTCGGTTGTAGCATACCGAGCTTTGGTGTTGTCAAGAGTCTTGCTAGCATAATAAATGGCATGTAGGGCTCTTCCTTCTCTTTGGCCTAGTACGGCTCCAACCGCATAGTCACTTACATCACACATCACCTCGAATGGTTTGGACCAATCCGACGATCTAATGATAGGAGCAGTGATCAAAGCCTCTTTCAACCTAGCAAAAGCCTCATTGCAAGCATTAGTCCACACAAAAGGGGCGTCCTTCAAGAGGAGTTCGGTGAGAGGCTTGGCCAATTTTGAAAAGTCTTTAATGAAACGGCGGTAAAAACCCGCATGGCCCAAGAAACTCCGAACTCCCTTGACATTCGTAGGCGGGGGCAAATGCTCAATGACTTGAATTTTTGCCCCGTCTACTTGAATACCCCCATCTTTAATCAAGTGACTTAACACAATGCCTTCAGTTACCATGAAATGACATTTCTCCCAATTCAACACCAAATTTACTTCCTCACATTTCGCAAGCACTTTAGACAAATTTCCCAAACATGACTCAAAGTCTTTACCATAAACACTAAAATCATCCATGAAAACCTCAACAATAGACTCGATATAGTTCGAAAAAAAGCCCATCATACACCTTTGGAAGGTGGCCGGGGCATTACACAAACCAAATGGCATGCGCCTATATGCAAAGGTTCCATAAGGACAAGTGAATGTGGTCTTAGGTTCGTCATCCGGGTGAATCGGGATTTGGAAAACCCATCTAGAAAGCAAAAGTGAGTGTGGGAAGCCAACCTTTCTAGCATTTGGTCAAAGAATGGGATTGGGAAGTGATCTTTCTTTGTAGCATTATTAAGTTTCCTATAGTCAATGCACATTCTATGACCGGTGACACACCTAGTGGGCACTAGTTCATCATTTTCATTCTTTATGACCGTGATTCCACCCTTCTTGGAAACCACTTGTATAGGACTCACCCAATTTGAACTCGAGATGGGATATATAATCCCGGCATCAAGGAGTTTCATGATTTCTTTCTTTACAACCTCTTACATATTAGGATTGAGCCTTCTTTGTCCTTGCACACTAGGCTTAAAGTCATCTTCTAAGTGTATCATATGCATGCAAAAGTCGGGACTAATCCCTTGTATGTCATCAAGGCTATAACCAATGGTGCTCTTATATTTCCTCAAAACCTCAAGCAAAGCATCCAATTAGCTAGTCTCAAGCTTAGAGCTAACTATGACCGGACAAGACTTCTTATCATCAAGATAGGCATAGCATAAATTAGGGGGAAGGGGTTTAAGATCAAGAGATTGTACCTCAACCGAGTAGATTCCACTAAGTGTAGCTTGATCTTTGACCCATTTCTTAGGAACAACTTCCTCCCCATCTAGAGCCTCTTTAAGTACACCCAAGTCTTCGTCCCATAGTCCATCTTTAATTTTCTCAAGCTCCATTGTTAGGAGAGCTTCAAGAGGGTCTTTCACAAAAAGTGTCTCGGTAGCATCTTCAACAACCTCATAAAGTATGTCGATGCACAACAAGAGTCATTGATATTCGGAGTCTTCATTGTGCTATGTAGATCGAAGGATACTTTCTCATCTCCAATTTCCAAGGTTAGCCTCCCATTCTTCACATCTATTAGAGCACCCGCCGTATGGAGAAACGGGCGTCCAAGGATGATTGGAATGTTGGCATCCTCGGCCATATCTAGCACTATGAAATCAACCGGAATAAAGAACCTGCCTATGCGTACCGGAACATCTTCTAATATGCCTAGGGGGCACTTGATTGAGCAAAGGGACGCGATCGATGAGACTCTCAAAAATGGTCGTTTCCCCAAAACCCTCAATATAGCGCTTCGCTAGCGCGGTGACAATGGCGCCACAGGCGAGCGGTCTAGATCCACTGATCCGCCGCTCGATACCGACACAGATCATACCCGGTGCACTGAATGCCTTCAGGGATCGCCTAAAGGGGTTGAGGTAGTGTCCCAAAATCAATACTTCCAATGAGTAAAGTTTACTCATGTCTGAGCGTGGAAATACCAAATGGCTCAGAATCTGCAAGAACAGGCGGATGGTGGGGTGCGGGATGACGTTAAGTGCCATAACCGTGACACTTACATTACGACCCAAAAATAACTTAAAATAAGGAGGGGCTTTCGAACTATCGGGTATGTCGTGAATGTTGGAATACCGGTCATAGGTGAGCCTTGAGCCTTAAACATTCGGACAGAGTGCTAAGGGGAATGCATCGCTCAACATTGTTCAAGCGGAAGGATATCGTGCTAGCTTGTCTATTGTACTCAAATGAACTAAGGAATTCTAAAGTGAGCAGTCGATAAGATAACTCACAGAGTGTCCATAGTCCACCGAATCCGGTCATGGACAAGAGCTGCTGCAATTGCTCGTTCAAACCAAGCTCGATTGCGAATTGCGACGAGCAACATCGGGTGGCCTCCATCGTCCTTGGTATCAAGGCAAGTAATCGAGTTCGCTGCGCCTCGGTCCTGCAGACAATCGTCTCATAGCCTGGTACAGGCTGAACAGCTGGTGTAGCCGGGACCGCCGGCTCCTCTGTGCCTTGCTCGATATTCTTATTCCTACCGCGATTCCGGGATGGATTTCTTCTTTCTGCCATAACTATAGCAAAATAACACAACAAAATTACACAAAAATCCCACAAAAAACACCTAATCTCGGCCAAAATCAGTCATCATACACAAAAATCAATTTTTGAGCACAAAATGGTGAAATTAACACAAAATCAGATATGCAATGAGATTAGTATTGAACTAAGGATAAAATTAAACTATAAAATCAAGAAAAGAAGAAATTCACAAACTCGAAATATAACTCAAGGGGCTCGAATTTGACGAAATTAGGGGAAGAGGGGACGAAAATTTCACAAAATAACACCAAGGAACACAAGTAGATACTACTAATTGCAAATTAGAAGCAAAAATCGTAAATTTTGGTGAAGATTTGATGAATTGGGTGTGATTTGGGGGTTAGGGTTCTTAGGAATTGTGAGGGGGGAGGGGATTTAAACTTAAAACTGATTTAAAAAGAGAATGGGAAACAAGTTAAAGAGAGCGAAAAAGAAAGACCGATACTGAACCCGGTTCATGGGCACTCGATCGAGTGAACCCATGAAAAGTTGGCAGACGCTTCTTCGTCAGGGCACTCGACCGAGTGCCTGGGCCACTCGATCGAGTGACCTTTGCACCTGCTACTCCGGTTCATGGGCACTCGATCGAGTGAACCCATGAAAAGTTGGCAGACGCTTCTTCGTCAGGGCACTCGACCAAGTGCCTGGGCCACTCGATCGAGTGACCTCTGCACCTGCTACTCCTCGCTTTTTTCTCTTTCATTGCTTCAAAATTCATGAAATTAAATCAATTAAACCGTAAAATTCCCTCGTCCTCACTCGATAATTAATATTAACTCCCAAATTAGAGCTACCAAGCTGATTAAAAAAATGAAAATAAAAAAATTGCGGAAAGGGAAATTACAAGTTTATATAAGTGGTGTCGGGTTGCTTCCCGGTTAGCGCTGGTTTTTACGGTCCCGCTCGACCGGTTTACCTCAATTGGTTTAGGTGGAATCAAAGATGTCGTTGAGGTCTGTGGCCTCTACGACACCGACATGTGCACCCTCGTGATAAAGCTTGAGGCGTTGACCGTTCACCTTGAATATTTCGCCTTTATCGGTAGTGAGTGTGACCGACCCGAATTTGTTTACTTCAGTCACCGTGAACGGTCCAGACCATCGGGATTTAAGTTTCCCGAGAAAGAGTCGAAGTCGGGAATTAAATAAAAGTACTTTATCACCGACATTGAACTCTCGGTGGATAATGCGCTTGTCATGCCATCTTTTGGTCCGCTCCTTATAAATTCTTGCGTTATCATAAGCGTGGAGACGGAATTCATCAAGTTCGTTCAATTGCATGAGGCGCTTCTCTCCGGCTAGCTTTGGATCGAGATTGAGCTCCTTTAAGGCCCACATTGCCTTAAACTCGAGCTCTACGGGTAAATGACAAGCTTTGCCATAAACGAGCCTATACGGGGATGTCCCGATAGGAGTCTTGAATGCGGTCCGGTAACCCCAAAGGGAATCATCGAGCTTCGAACTCTAATCTTTTCTCGAGGTACGGACAACCTTCTCGAGAATAGATTTGATCTCACGATTTGAGATCTCGACTTGTGCACTAGTTTGTGGATTATAGGCTAGCCCGGTACGGTGGTGAACACCGTATTTCTTCAATAATTTAGTGAGTTGGTGTTCAAGAAAGTGTGAACCGCCATCACTAATAATAGCCCGTGGGACCCCAAAACGAGAAAATATGGTCTTCTCAAAGAGCTGGAACACCACGTTGGCATCGTTAGTAGGTGAAGCGATGGCTTCCACCCACTTCGAAACATAATCGACGGCGACTAAGATATACTGATTTCCATAGGAAGAAGGGAACGGTCCTTGATAATCGATACCCCAAACGTCAAATAATTCTACTTCAAGAATCCCGATTTGATGCATTTCGTGCCGTCGAGAAATATTTCCTGTTCGTTGGCATGAATCGCAAGAACGGATAAAAGTTGTGGCATCTTTTAGAATAGTGGGCCAATAAAAGCCCGATTGCATTACCTTCGCGAATGTCTTCGAAGGACCGTGATGTCCACCATAAGAGGAGGAGTGACATCTAGTGAGGATAGAATGTACCTCACTCTCTGGAATGCACCTCCTAAATAGACCATCTGCACCTTCTCGGAAAAGATACGGGTCGTCCCAGAAATATCGCTTCACATAATGTAAGAATCTCTTCTTCTGCTGATATTGAAGGTCGGGAGGTAGAGTATCTCCAACTAGGAAGTTAGCATAATTTGCGAACCATGGAGTATCCATGGTAATAGCGAGCAAATGATCATCCGGGAATGAATCGTCAATTGGGGCAAGATCCCCACCGTCATATCTTAGCCGGGATAGGTGATCAGCTACGAAATTCTCGACCCTGGACTTATCACGGATC
This sequence comes from Agrostemma githago, assembly GCA_958450325.1. Classification (NCBI taxonomy): domain Eukaryota; kingdom Viridiplantae; phylum Streptophyta; class Magnoliopsida; order Caryophyllales; family Caryophyllaceae; genus Agrostemma; species Agrostemma githago. Next base: position 3,451,022 of record OY288248.1, read on the forward strand.
TCCAAATCAAATTTCTGCAATAATAGGATCCATCTAATAAGTCTCGGTTTGGCCTCCTTCGCTAGAAGGTACTTCAAGGCTGCGTGATCTGTATACACTATCACTTTCGAGCCTGCGAGATAAGCTCGAAAACTGTCTAGAGCATGGATAATGGCCAATAACTCCTCCGTGGTGGCATAATTAATTTGCACCATATCTAACGTCCGATTAGCATAATAGATCGCATGTAGAGCTTTGTCCTTCCTTTGACCCAATACAGCTCCTATAGCGTAATCGCTAGCGTCGCACATAACTTCGAAAGGCAAATAGGGACATCCCATATAGGCTCGTTTATGGCAAAGCTTGCCATTTACCCGTAGAGCTCGAGTTTAAGGCAATGTGGGCCTTAAAGGAGCTCAATCTCGATCCAAAGCTAGCCGAAGAGAAGCGCCTCATGCAATTGAACGAACTTGATGAATTCCGTCTCCACGCTTATGATAACGCAAGAACTTATAAGGAGCGGACCAAAAGATGGCATGACAAGCGCATTACCCCGAGAGTTCAATGTCGGTGATAAGGTACTTTTATTTAATTCCCGACTTCGACTCTTTCCCGGGAAACTTAAATCCCGATGGTCTGGACCGTTCACGGTGACTGAAGTGAACAAATTCGGGTCGGTCACACTCACTACCGACAAAGGCGAAATATTCAAGGTGAACGATCAACGCCTCAAGCATTATCACGAGGGTGCACATGTCGGTGTCATAGAGGCCACGGACCTCAACGACATCTTTGATTCCACCTAAACCAATTGAGGTAAACCGGTCGAGCGGGACCGTAAAAACCAGCGCTAACCGAGAGGCAACCCGGCACCACTTGTATAAACTTGTAATTTCCCTTTCCGCAATTTTTTTATTTTCATTTTTTTTTAGTTAGCTTGGTAGCTCTAATTTGAGAGTTAGTATTAATTATCGAGTGAGGACGAGGGAATTTTACGGTTTAATTGACTTAATTTCAGGGATTTTGAAGCAACTAAAGAGAAAAAGGCGAGGAGTAGCAGGTGCAGAGGTCACTCGATCGAGTGGCTCAGGCACTTGGTCGAGTGCCTTGACGAAGAAGCGTCTGCCAACTTTTCATGGGTTCACTCGATCGAGTGCCCATGAACCGGGTTCAGTATCGGTCTTTTTTTTCGTCCTCTTTAACTTGTTTCCTATTCGTTTTTTAAATAAGTTTTTAGTTTAAATCCCCTCCCCCTCACAATTCCTAAGAACCCTAACCCCCAATTCACCCAAATCACTCCCAATTCATCAAATTTTCACCAAAATTCACGATTTTTGCTTCTAATTTGCAATTAATAGTATCTACTTGTGTTCCTTGGTGTTATTTTGTGAAATTTTCGTCCCCTCTTCCCCTAATTTCGTCAAATTTGAGCCCTTTGAGGTATACTTTGAGTTTGTGAATTTCTTACCTCTTTTCTTGATTTTATAGTTTAATTTCATCCTTAGTTCCATACTAATCCCATTGCATATCTGATTTTGTGTTAATTTCACCATTTTGTGCTCAAAAATTGGTTTTTGTGTATGATGACTGATTTTGGCCGAGATTAGGTGTTTTTTGTGGGATTTTTGTGTAATATTTGTGTTATTTTGCTATAGCCATGGCAGGAAGAAGAAATCCATCCCGGAATCGCGGTAGGAATAAGAATATCGAGCAAGGCACAGAGGAGCCGGCGGTCCCGGCTACACCAGTTGTTCAGCCTGTACCAGGCTATGAGACGATTGTCTGTAGGACCGAGGCGCAGCGAACTCGTTTACTTGCCTTGATACCAAGGACGATGGAGGCCACCTGATGTTGCTCGTCGCAGTTCGTAATCGAGCTTGGTTTGAACGAGCAATTGCTGCAGCTCTTGTCCATGACCGGATTCGATGGACTATGGACACTCCGTGAGTTATCTTACCGACTACTCACTTTAGAATTCCTTAGTTCATTTGAGTACAATAGACAAGCCAGCACGATATCCTTCCGCTTAAACAATGTTGAGCGATGCATTCCCCTTAGCACCTTGTCCGAATGTTTAAGACTCACCTATGACCGGTATTCCGACATCCACGGCATACCCGATAGTTTGAAAGCCTCTCCTTATTTTAAATTATTTTCGGGTTGTAATGTAAGTGTCACCGCTATGACACTTAACGCCATCCCGCACCCCACCATCCGCCTGTTTTTGCGAATTCTGAGCCATTTGGTATTTCCACGCTCAGACATGAGTAGTTCACTCATTGGAAGTATTGATTTTGGGACACTACCTCAACCCCTTTAGGCGATCCTTGAAAGCATTCAGTGCACCGGGTAAGATCTGTGTTGGTATCGAGCGGCAGATCAGTGGATCTGGACCGCTCGCCTGTGGCGCCATTGCCACTGCGCTAGCGAAGCGCTATAATGAGGGTTTTGGGTCGGGGAAATGGCCATTTTTTTGAGTCTCACCGATCGCGTCCCTTTGCTAGGACGTAGTTACCTCACCTCCACGTTGAAGATTCGGGGCGATCCCCCGAACTTTCTGTGGCGCATCCAAGACAAGGTTTGGATGAAACTCCCGGTTGCCGAAGGGACAATCCTACCACCACTCCTTGCTTTGCAACCCACTCCCGCAGGTGAGAACACACCCGCCCCACCGAGCTACCTCATTCCTGAGGACTCTTCATTTTTTACGAGGGCGTTCAACCCCCTCGACGTAGGGTTCGCGTAGAGACCGAACCCGACGAGACCGAGCCCCCTAGGCACACACCTACACCTACCCCGACTTTCCCATTTCACACTCCGGGTGCAGGGTTCCGCACCCGTACCCGTTTATGTATGACCCAGTTTATGAGCACCAGCGGCGGATTCACGAGTACATGACTACTCTTGGAATCTCGACCCCTCACCACCCGACCTACTGGATAATAGGATCCACCATCCCGTTCTTAGACTTTGGGCTCGATTTGTAGCCGGTAGTGTCTTTGCTAGGAAAGAACCGGGAGTTATTAACAAGATGAAGTTGACGATCCTAAAAGCTTACTTGAATCCATTGGGCCACGCTAAATTTCAAATTGACATACAAGCTCACACCGTCCAAAAATTTGAGGAATTAATTACTAGAACGACAACCGCATCCTTTAACTATGGTGGCCTCATCACTTTGCTTGCTAAGAAACTCGACCCTAATCTAGATTTGGAGGTGTACAAGGTAGTTAAGGGGGTACACTTTTGGATGGAGACCATTTGACAAATAGCTTCTTCATTCCATCGATCGACAAGAAGAGGTTGGCTTGGCTAGTCCATGGCGAGCCCACCATTTACCTCCCTTGTGGTCGTCTCCCACCTTTAGGACCACGTGCTCCGGAGTCTTCACTTCCAAACAACCTCCTCTATCTCTTACCCAACGAGATTAAGGAGGGGAAGTTCAAGCTATGAGCAAGAGCAGGCAAGTGTATAGCTGAGAGGAAGGTTCCCATGAAAATCAAGGTAATGTCCATGATAAGCAACCAAGTGCACCCACACCTCCGGGACCCGTGTTAGTCCCGTAAATTTCAAATTGACATACAAGCTTACACGGTCCAAAAATTTGAGGAATTAATTACTAGGACGACAACCGCATCTTTTAACTATGGTGGCCTCATCACTTTGCTTGCTAAGAAACTCGACCCTAATCTAGATTTGGAGGTGTACACGGTAGTTAAGGGGGTACACTTTTGGATGGAGACCATTTGACAAATAGCTTCTTCATTCCAACGATCGACAAGAAGAGGTTGGCTTGGCTAGTCCATGGCGAGCCCACCATTTACCTCCCTTGTGGCCGTCTCCCACCTTTAGCACCACGTGCTCCGGAGTCTTCACTTCCAAACAACCTCCTCTATCTCTTACCCAACGAGATTAAGGAGGAGGAAGTTCAAGCTAGGAGCAAGAGCAGGCAAGTGTATAGCTGAGGGGAAGGTTCCCAAGAAAATCAAGGTAATGTCCATGATAAGCAACCAAGTGCACCCACACCTCCGGGACCCGTGTTAGTCCCGTAATTTACCCCTTATGTCCTCTTGGACGTGCCTCCCACTCTAGATATGCATCTTGGGGGCATGTTCCAAGCCTTGCACCTTCAACAATACAATATGCAACGGGACAACTACTTCGCCCTATACTCGAGCTATTATGAGAGAGCCCAACAAGGCTTGATCAATCCTTCGGGCGGAGTCCCGTCGTGGTTTCCGATGTCCGGCTTCCCGTCCATGGGCCCGGATGTCGGCACGATAGGGGATGGGGAGGCTATGGAGATGGAGGAGGAGGTTGTTGGTGTCGGTAATGATGATGATGATGATGATGATGTCAATGATAATGAGGATGGAGATGACAATGATGATGAAGATGACAATGACAACAATGAGAGTGAGGAGGATGTCGGTGACGATGATTATGACGAGCAAAGCGATGACTATGATTTATGAGACGATGGAGATTTATTAGTTGTTAACCATTTGGTAGGGCGACTTTCTTTTCTTTTCCGTTTTTGTTGCTCGTCTTATTTATGTCCCCCTCCTATTTTATGAGTGTTTAGGTGGCCCTCGAGGCCTTATGATGATTGCTCCTGGTGGTTCTTGATGACGTGATTACGTCAAGAATCACTTGAAAATCCAAATTGACAATTACTTTCTTTAACTTTTGTTAGTTTCTTTTCTCCTTTTTTTTTCTTTTTTAGTTTATTCGTTAGCATTAAGTCAAAATCGGGCGGAATCGGGGCTAGGTGACTTGATTACACCTAGCCCTCCCCTCCCATTTCATTTTTATTTTCTTTTTAACTTTCTTCCATCCATATCTTTTCTTGGCTCGGGTCTAGGTGACGTGATTACACCTAGGCCCGACAACCTCTACCACTTCTTCATTTTTAATGTAGTTTTTCGTTTTAATTCCTTTAATTTTCTTTTTTCTTTTTGTGTCTTCCACACACTACCGATCAAGCATGAGGACATTGCTCGGTTTAAGTGTGGGGGAGCGATAGTTTTGTTTAGTTTTATTTTCATAGTTTTTCGAAAAAAATTCAAAAATCCCTAAAAATTTGAAAATTTTCAAAAATGTCAAAAATATTTTCTTATGTGTCTTATTTTTCCTTCTTGTTCGTGTCTTGTATATTTGTCGTTTGTGTGAGTTTTGCTTCTCTTTTTCCTTGTAGGTTGCTCGATGGCCATGAATTTCGGGAAGCTCTAAAGATATTCGGTAATATCGCTCCATCTTTTTTTCCTTTTTCTGTTGCGGAGTTTGGAGATTGTATTTGTGGTGATGGTTACTCGGGTGGAGCTTTGTGAAGTTTGGGGTTGACCAAGTAGCTTGTTTGGATTGTAAGGGGTGGTGTTTGTTTATTTTGTATGTTCGTTTTGCATGTTTAATTTTCTTTTTCTTTCTTCTTTGTGTGTCTTTCTCTTTCTTTTGTCCTTGTCTTGCATGTATAGTCTGTGTTAGGTGTAGGAAAAGTTTTTCGAAAACCCGGTTGTGTGATTTGGGTGCAAGTGCTCCTTATTCCTTAGTTAGCGTCACATTTTGATTTGTGGACTTTATTCTAGTAGGATGACTTTTAAGCAATGTTTATATTGACCCTTTGCCTTGAGTCCATCTATTCTACTAAGAATTTACACTGGGATTTGCATTTGACCACCTTAACCACCCCCAGAGTGTTTAGGCCTTGGTTATCGGGTTTCATTTCCTTAGGTGACCTTATTCAAATAACCATTTTCTAGTCCAAATTTTTCACCTTTTTGTGGGTTAGGAAGGGGTGCACACCAAACTTACCTATTTTCCTACCATTCCTCCATTTCAAATAATAAGCTTTACAAAATGAAATTGGCAAGTTGCACTTTATTGTTAAGCATGGGCAAGCCAATCGAGAAAGAAAGGGCTTCGGGAAAAAAAATGCCCAAAAATTTGCCCTCAATTGATTGACTTAAGGGGAGAAGAAAAGAAAATCAAAAGTGAAAAAATATTAGCCCCAAGTCAAAAAGGAAACAAGAAAAGAATAAACAACGAAAAACCCAAAAACCCCAAAAATATTCCCAAAAACAAAAATAATAAGCCTTTTCCTTTATTGATGCGTCGTCGTGAAGGGCCTACCAACGGACCGAGTCCCGAGGAAGGAAGATAGCGGCAACTATTCGGTTATCCTCCTTTTTGCTTAGCATCACCTTTTTGTTTGGACTAGTTGGTTGCTTTGAGTTTGGGACGACCCACTAGTCTTTGCTTGGGGAATGAAATTTCATTTACCTACAGTGTCAACTCGCTACGGGGCTCATCATTATCCACTCCATTTATCGTCCCGGTGTAGGTTTTCTTTAGTAGATTATAATGACCTAGGCAAGTTGTCAATATAATTGTTGCTTAGCCGTCATTCTATTAGAATTTGTGTCCCTAGTATCTTGTGTAGCTAACTTGGGAATGTTTCACTTGCCTTGGGTTCATGTCCGGTGTCTTTCCCACCGTTTTGATGAGGAATTCGGTGCTTTCTTAGTTCGGATGCATCTCTATTTGTGTGTGTGTTTGTTTGTTTTGTGTGCGAGGCGTATCACCCATTTTTGTCACAAGATCTCACTTGTCTTGCGGAAAGTGTTCTACCTCATGGACACTTCGGCGTGAGTTGAAAGGGCGTAGGGTGCGCTAATACTCACTCGGCTAGTAGTCTAGATTTTAGTTAGTTAGTTAGTTCGTGCTTACTCGAGGGCGAGTAAGGGTTAAGTGTAGGGGAGTGTTCTACCTCATGGACACTCCGGCGTGAGTTGAAAGAGCGTAGGGTGCGCTAATAATACTCACTCGGCTAGTAGTCTAGATTTTAGTTAGTTAGTTAGTTCGTGCTTACTCGAGGGCGAGTAAGGGTTAAGTGTAGGGGAGTTGATATGCCTAATTTATATCGTCTTTCCTTCTTGCTTTACTTGTTTTTCCTTAGTTTAATCGCTTTTAGAAGTGGTTTTTGGGCTACTAATGTCTTCTCTTGAGTTATCTTGTGTTTCGAGGTTCCTATGGCAAGAACGCGGCTTTTGGAGTCGATTTCTACGTCGTAAGCACCTATTCTGAGTCACGAGGCATCCTTAGAGTCGAGGAAAAGCAAGAAGGATCATCCCGGGAGGCTACATGACCGTGTAGCAAGCCGTGAAGAAGAGACGAGAGGAAGGAAGAAGAATGAGGGCTCCCGACCGTGACCCCCACCATCACGGCCGGGACAGGATACCATCACGGCCGGGACGGCCCCTGCTCCTACCCCGCTTTGCTGATCCATTTCCCTTATTTGTAGAACCATATATATACCCTCCTCTTAGAATTTTTGAAGGCACAAAACCCTAGATAGAAACACTCTACTTTTAGCTTAATCTTACATTAATCTCTTCTTAATTTTTCTCTAATCTTAGCTTAATCTTAGAATACTTGTGTAATTTGGGAAGCTCTTGAAGTTTTCATCACATTGGGCACATTGGTGGAATGTTCTTGAGTTATCATCTATACAAGTTTCAATCTTTTCATTCCTTTCTTTTGTTGGTATAATTCTTTAGTCTCTCCTCTTTCAATTTTAAATTTTTATTAAAATTTCAAACTTTTTTTCTCTAGATTATTGTTTTCCATTGTTTATCTTGCATAATGAATGTGTTGGCTTTTATGTTACTTTCCCTTGTTCATGTTAGTTTTAGTTTAGTCATGTGTGAGTAGATTATTGTGGGGTTAGTAGGGGGATTAGATGTTAATTGTGGGTGATTAGGCTTAAGTGTGGGTAAAGGTTGAGCCTTTATTGCTTGTCACTTGTTTTGCATGTTAAGTGTTTGATGGAATGTTTGTTGGGATGGTAGTGGTCATACTACTCTTGTTTCTTCTTCCTTGATGTTTGCTTGATTTGTGATTGATTCCTCATGGTTTGGGTAGTAACTTGCATGAGTTTTCGGGTTTGTTTCCGTCGCGAGAACGCGAGCTTACCCTAGTGACTAGGTGATACCCTTATCCTCATTTCCCCACTTGCCTATTACATCTATGAACCCGACCTAACCCTACTCCTTTTCCTATTTGAATTCATCTCCATTTAGCTATTGCTCTAGTTGTTTGTTGCTTTAGTTTAATCTTATTTGAATCGTTTAGTTTGTGTTAATCTTAGTTTCTAGTCTTGTCCAAACCCAAAAATATCTTCCTCTATTCTTTCTTGTGACTTTCTCTTGTCTATAGGCATACTCTAGTTTATCCTCTACCGTCTCCGTGGTTCGACCCGACTTGTCCTTACTTCTAGTTAGGACCAGTTGGTTTATTTGGTGTTGGCCTGGGGTCGACGACAAATCCCACCGTCATGGACGCACATGACGGGCCTAATACTTCTTAATTACCAACGGTTGCCACACAATAGGATCCACCACCCGGATCTTCGAATTTGGGCTCGGTTTGTAGCCGGGAGTGTGTTCGCTAGAAAAGAACCGGGGGTCATAAACAAGATGGAGTTGACAATCCTTGAAGCTTATATGAACCCTAGAGGCCTCCCTAAATTTCAAGTTGACAACCAAGCTTACACGGTTCAAAAAATTGAGGACTTAGTTAATAGGAAGACAACTGCATCTTTCAACTATGGTGGCCTAATCACCTTGCTTGCAAAGAAACTCGAGATTAATTTAGACTTTGAGGTGTACAAGGAGATTAAAGGGATACGTATTTGGATGAAGACCACTTGTCCAATAGCTTCTTCATTCCCACGGCTGACAAAAAAAGATGGGCTTGGCTAGTACATGGCGAGCCCACCATATACCTCCCTTGTAACCGTCTCCCCTCTCTAGCACCACGAGCTCCGGAGTCTTTACCTCAAAAAGACCCCCTCTATCTCTTACCCAACAAGATTAAAGAGGGGGAAGTCCGTGCAAGGAGCAAAAGCAAGCGAATCTATAGTAGAGGGGAAGGCTCCCAAAGCAATCAAGGAAATGTCTGTGACGAGCAACAACAACAAGAACCTAGTGCACCAACACCTCCGGGACGCTTGCTAGTCCCGCCTTATACCCATATGTCCCCTTGGACGTGCCTACCGCCCTAGATGTGCATCTTGGGGGCATGTTCCAAGCTTTAAACCTTCAACAATACAACATGTAAATGGACAATTACTTCGCCCAATATTCGGGCTACTACGAGAGAGCCCAACAAGGCTTGATCAACCCTTCTGGCGAAGTACCGTCGTGGTTTTCGATGTCCGGTTTTCCGTCCATGGGAAGTGGAAGTGGAGGTTGGTGGTGGCAGCAATGATGATGATAATAACAATGATAATAAAGATGGTACCAATGATGGTGAAGATGATAATGAGAACGATGAGAGTGAGGAAGGGGATGGAGGTCATGATGATGATGACGAGCATAGTGATGATTATGATTATTGAGACGATGGAGATTGTTAGTTGCTAACCGTTGGGTAGGGCGACTTTCTTTTCTTTTCCGTCTTTTGTTGCTCGTCTTATTTATGTCCCCTTTTCCTTGGTTATTAATGTTTTGGTGGCTCTCGGGACCGTTTGGTGATCGCTCCCGGTGGTTCTTGATGACGTGATTACATCGAGGATCACTTGAAAATCCAAATTGACAACATTTCTTTAGTTTTTCTTAGTTTTTTATTTTCCTTTTTCTTTTTTAGCTTTATCGTTAGAAATTAGTCGAAATCGAGCGAAATCGGGGGTAGGTGACTTGATTACACCTAGCCCTCCCCTCCCATTTCCTTTTTTATTTTCTTTTTACCTTTCCCCATCCATATCTATTCTTAGCGCGGGTCTAGGTGACGTGATTACACCTAGGCCCGACACATTCTACCACTTCTTCATTTTTAATTTTGTTTTCCGTTTTAATTCCTTTATTTTTCTTTTTTCTAGTGTCTTCCACACACTACCGATCGAGCATGAGGACATTGCTCGGTTTAAGTGTGGGGGAACAATATTTTAGCTTAGTTTAGTTTTATTTTCTTAGTTTTTTCGAAAAAATCCCAAAATCCCTAAAAATTTCAAAAAATTTCAAAAAGCCAAAAATATTTTCTTTAGTGTTTCCTTTTTCTTTGTGTCTTTGTGTTGTATATATGTTGTTTGCGTGTGTGTTTTTGCCTCCCCGTTTCCTTGTAGGTTGCTTGTTAGCCGTGAGCTTCGAAAAGTTTGATGACATCCAGTAATATCCTTCTATTTCTTTCTTCTTTTTCCTTTGTCGGAGTTTGGAGGAGATTTTGCGATGGTATGTGCTCGGGTGGAGCTTTGTGGAGTTTGAGGTTGATTATGTAGCTTGTTTGGATTGTACGGGGTGGTGTTTGTTTGTTTTGTGTGTTCGTTTTGTGGGTTTTATTTTCCCTTTTGTGTGTTCTACTCTTTTTTGTCTTTGTCTTGTAGGAAAAGGTTTTTTGAAAACTCGATCGTGTAATTCAAGTGCAAGTGCTTCTTATTCCCTAGTTGGTGACACATTTTGATTTGTGGACTTTATTCTAGTAAGATGACCTTTAAGCAATGTTTGTATTGACCCTTTGTCTTGAGTCAATCTTTTCTACTAGGAGTTTACACCGGGATTAGATTAGTTTAGGCCTTGGTTATCGGGTTTCATTTCCTTAGCTGACCTTATTCAAGTAACCGTTTTCTAGTCCGAATTTTCACTTTTTTATGGGTTAGGAAGGGGTGCACACCTAACTTACCTATTTTCTTACCATTCCTCCATCTCAAAAATAAGATTTGCAAAAGAAATTGACCAATTGCATTATATTGTCAAGCATGGGCAAGCCAATCGAAAAAGAAAAAGAAAGGGCTCAATAAAAATTTAAAAAAAAAAATATCGAAAAGCTCAAAAGTTTGTCCTCAAATGAATGACTTAAGGGGATAAGAAAAGAAAATCAAAAGTGAAAAAATACTAGCCCCAAGTCAAAAAGAAGAAAATAAGAAGTCAATGGAAAACCCAAGAATCACACAAATATTCCCAAAAAACAAAAATAGTAAGCCTTTCCCTTTATCGATGCGTCGCCGTGAAGGGTCTACCAACGGACCGAGTTCCGAGGAAGGATGATAGCGGCGACTATTCGGTTACTCTCATTTTTGCTTAGCATGTTCGCCTTTTTGTTTGGACTAGTTGGTTACTTTGACTTTGGAACGACCTTCTAGGCTATGCTTGGGGAATGGAATTACACCTACCTACAATGTCGACTCACTTCGTGGTTCATCCCTTTCCATTCCGTTTATCGTCTCAGTGTAAGTTTTCTTTAGTAGATTAGGAGGACCTAGGTAAGTTGTCAATGCAGTTATTGCTTAGCCGTCATTCTATTAGAATTTGTGTCCCCGTCATCTTGTGTAATGTCCTACTTGCCTTGGGTTCATGTCCGGTGTCTTCCCCACCGTTTTGATGAGGAATTCGGTGTTTTCTTAGTTTAGATGCTTCTTTTCTTGTGTGTTTGTACGTTTTGTGTGCGAGGCGCATCAACCATTTTTGTCACAAGACCTCACTTGTCTTGCGGGGAGTGTTCTACCTCATGGACACTTCGGCGTGAGTTGAAAGGGCGTAGAGTGCGCGAATACCCACTCGGCTAGTAGTTTAGTTATTCTTTTTCTTAGTTAGCTAGTTTGTGCTTACTCGAGGGCGAGTAAGGGTTAAGTGTGGGGGAGTTGATATGCTTTATTTTTAGCTTATTTCCCTCGTCTTTGCTTCCCTTTTCCTTTGATTAAACCGCTTTTAGAAGCAGTTTTGTGTTATTAATGCCCCGTTTAGCTTTGATTGTGCTTGTAGGTTCTTTTGACGCAAAACACGACTTTTGGAGTCTTTTTCATCGTCGTTCGAGCCCATCCCGAGTCACGACATCGCTAGAGAATAAAGGAATATCGACCCATGAAGCTACATGGCCGGGTTGTAGGCCATGAAGTAAAGACGAGAAGAAGGGAGCATTGGCAAGGCGTCACGATCGTGAGGGCCATTCTTCACGGCCGGGACGGGGGTCACTCACGACCGTGAGCCTTATATCACGGTCGTGAGGCCTCTGTTCCTCTCACGCTTCGTTGATTCACTTCCCTTATTTGTGTAACCCTATATATACCCCCTCTTGTAATCTTTGAGAGCACGAAACCCTAGATAGAAACTCTCTACTTTTAGCCTAATCTTTCATTAATCCTTCCTTAATATTTCCTTATTCATAGCTTAATCTTAGTAGATACTTGTGTAATTTGTGAAGCTCTTGAAGATTCTATCACTATTGACACATTGGTGGATGTTATTGGGTTATCTTTTATACAAGTTTTAATCTTTCCATTTCTCCCTTGTGTTGGTATAATCTCTCTTGTCTCTATTGTCTCTCTTCTTTCAATCTTCCATAGTTATTAAAGTTTCAATCTTTTTCTCTTGGTTATTGTTTTTCATTGTTTATCTTGCATAATGAGCCTTATATCACGGTCGTGAGGCCTCTGTTCCTCTCACGCTTCGTTGATTCACTTCCCTTATTTGTGTAACCCTATATATACCCCCTCTTGTAATCTTTGAGGGCACGAAACCCTAGATAGAAACTCTCTACTTTTAGCCTAATCTTTCATTAATCCTTCCTTAATATTTCCTTATTCATAGCTTAATCTTAGTAGATACTTGTGTAATTTGTGAAGCTCTTGAAGATTCTATCACTATTGACACATTGGTGGATGTTATTGGGTTATCTTTTATACAAGTTTTAATCTTTCCATTTCTCCCTTGTGTTGGTATAATCTCTCTTGTCTCTATTGTCTCTCTTCTTTCAATCTTCCATAGTTATTAAAGTTTCAATCTTTTTCTCTTGGTTATTGTTTTTCATTGTTTATCTTGCATAATGAATGTGTTTGCTTTTGTGTTTGTTTTTCTTGTTCATGTTAGTCTTAGCTTAATCATGTTTGAGTAGATACTTGTGGGGTTAGTAGGGGGATTAGGTGTTAATCATGGGTGATTAGGGTTGATTGTAGGTAAAGGTTGAATCTTTGTTGCCAATCTCTTGTCATGTATGCTACTATATGTTTGATGAAATGGTTGTTAGGGTGGTAGTGGCCAATACTACTCTTGCTTGTTTCCTCTTTGTTGTTTGCTTGATTGGTGGTTGAATCCTCATGTTTGGGTAGCTTCTTGCATGAGTTTTCGGGTTCGTTCTTGTCGCGAGAGCGTGGACTTACCTTAGTAACTAGGTGACACTTTTATCCTCGATTTCCCACTAGCCTAATTCATCTATGAACCCAACCTAACCCTACTCTTTCCCTTATTGAATTTTTCATCATCTTAGCTATTGTTCTAGTTGTTTGTTGTTTTAATTTAGTCATAATTGAATCGTTTAGTTTATGTTAGTTTCTAGTCTTTGTCCAACCCAAAAATATTCTCCTTCATTGTTTCTTGTGACTTAGTCTTGTCTCTAGGTGAACCTTAGTCTAACCCTTCTCCGTCTTCGTGGACCGACCCGACTTGCCCTTACTATCTAGTTAGGTAGGTTGGTTTATTTGGCGTTGGGGTTCACGACAAATCCCTCCGTCAGTCGGTTATGCAGCTATGATGATATTTTGCACTTCCTTGGCTACTTTCTCAATCTGAATTGGCTTTCATATGACCTTTGTTATTTGGAATGATGCTCGCTGATAGGTACCAATCAACCGAGTTGAAATTTGTAGTTCCCATTTAGAACCGACCTTACAATTTGGCTATAGCTACATAATTGATGAGGTTTATCCCTTCTGTGGTCAGTACATTCATACCTGACCACCATTTTAGGTGTGAGTAGGTCTTCTTGTGGAATATGCTATGTCAATACGCATTAGTATGGTGTTTTCCCCTTTATTTTGGCCAGACATGTTTTGTGATCATTTGTGGGACGTTTTCTTGTTCATTCACTACTACCCATTTCTCTCTTCTCTCCTTGACCTATTTTTGAAAGAATTCACAAAAATGAACTAAATTACCAAATTTGCCTACCTAGCCAAGCTTGATGACGTAGGTCATCTAGTGCGTTTACTGGTCATGATTGTGTGATTATGGAGATTTTTTATGGGTGTTTGGATGTTTTTGATTTCGTTTCTGAAGGAGTCTCATGATAGTATTCCGGGTCAATTTGAATCACTGTATATATGCTCTTCGTTTCATCAAGCCTATTATTAAAAAAAAAAATCAAAACAACAAAAATATGTTATTTTTCATTACGTTTTATTTTCTCTAGCTTGATGAACTTGAGTAACCTCTCTTAACCCGGACTATCCCTCCATTGCTCGGTAACATGTGTTGATATTTTGGAAGTGGAATTTAGCTTTGAGTTGAGCATTATCGCACTAGTTAGTTCACTAGCTTGGCTTTAACCTCACATAACCATATCGATTTCCATCTTCTATCTTGCCTATGTCCTTGTTACCATCTTTGTCTCCCTTGTGTAATCTTAGCATGTTTGGTAGGAATTTAGAGGTTGGTACCATACTAGATTGCGGGCATATTTCCATAAGTTTTAGTAGGTGAGCGTTTTCACATATACTCACCCTTCCCTACTTGAGCGATGAGTGACATCGTGAGTAGCCTATTGTGACGATTTGGTTGAAAATGTGGTTTCTATAGGTTATGTCTGGTGAAATTGTATTCTTGTTGGTGAGCTATTTTTCTATTGCCCGTCTTAGAATTTTGTTTCTTGGACTTGGTTGTGTGGTTCTTAGGATGAGATTTGAGTTTGTAAGCCTATATTTTGCTCTAAGTTGTTTCTGGTGTCATGTTTGTCTGTTTGTATTATGGGTCTTTCTCGAGGACAAACAAGAGTTCGGTTTGAGGGAGTTTGATGTGTCGTATTTATATAGGTTATTTACCCAGTATGTTGTCCTTTTCTCGGTCGGAATGCGCCCTTAGGAGCCGTTCCTTCTAATGTTTTGCTTTAAGTGTCTTTGTAGATTTTGCACAATGACAAGAATTTTAGCACAATCGTACTCATATCTGATTAGAAGAGCAATCCCGAGACAAGACTCGTATTAGCAAAGATTGATCCAAAGAAATTGGTCCAAGACCGAAGATCCGGCCCAACCTCCCACCTGTGAAAGGCAGACGGCCGGTAGGAACCCGGTATGTTGTCCTTTTCTCGGTCGGAATGCACCATTAGGAGTCGTTCCCTCTAATGTTTTGCTTTAAGTAAGTGCTTTTGTAGATTTTGCATAATGACAAGAATTTTAGCACAATCGTACTCATATCTGATTAGAAGAGCAATCCCGAGACAAGACTCGTATTAGCAAAGATGTAACACCCCGGCCCAATCCTAGGACCGGAAATGTTAACCGCGGTAGCCCGCCAGGCTTTGTACTGGTCCCACAAACCAACACGAGTCCTTTCCAGCACATTTTGTGTTCACTCATGCGCGTCCTGGAAACTTTCCCATAAGGTTATCCATCCTAAGATTGCTCTCACTCAAGCACGCTTAACTGTGGAGTTCTTATCCTGGGCAAACCAGAAAAGAAAGTGCACTTTGTTGATATGAGTAGTACTTCAAATCCCTTTAAGCAAAGCTCATAAATAGGACATCTTCAATCAATGTGAGGTGTTTCAAAGATCGATCCAAAGAAATTGGTCCAAGACTGATGATCCGGCCCAACCTCCCACCTGTGAAAGGCAGTCGGCCGGTAGGAGGCCGGGCGCCGATCGACTGGCTTGAAGGCCTTCTTCGCTTGTTTTGATTAGTATTGAGTGTTTTGTGGATTGCCTTAGTATGGGCCTTCTTCGCTTGTTTTGATTAGTATTGAGTGTTTTGTGGATTGCCTTAGTATGGGCCTCGGCCCCTGTACTTGACAGGGGGCCGACTAATACTGGGTTTTCCGCTTCATTTCTTTAAGTAGGAGATTTAGAAACATTTTAATTATCATCATTTTTTAATTAGAACAAAACACTACGTGACCTTTAGTATTCCCGTCTTCTCTACGTTCGTGCAATCCGAATCGGTAATCTCGTTTATGCAATTTCTAATATTTCATTTTAATCTTCATCATTTCTCATCTAGTTCGTTTCTAAATTCATTAGTTTCGTCATCTTTGCTAGATATTCGTTGTTACAATCAGCATCGCTTCTCTATTAGAATTTATTTTCATTTTTGTTTATGGTGTCTCAATTTGTTATTAGTTGTTACGTAGTTACTATGAGTAGCTAATCCCCTCGCTAGGGTCAAGGGGATCGATGAGTATTACCTAGGTTATGTTATTTCATCAATGAACTCGTACTATAATAGTGACATTTTCGCATGCTGTTAAAAGATGATTAATTTGTTAAAGGCCACAACTTGTTAATCGAAATTGGGAAATTCTGATTTATGTGCGAGAGCCGAGTTGGAATTAAACCGTGTGTGTTATGGTAGGGAGTCTAATAAGTAGCGAGAGCCTGTTAGAGCCTACGTGTTTATAGTTGTTATCGCATAATCGTCGTATGCTCTTCGTGAACCCTTAACCCTAGTTCCTCCATTCATCGTTAGAACCTTCTGTTTAATTTGCGTTATTTAGTAATCATTTAGAATTTCTTAAACAACAAACTGATTAGGCAATTAAGGATCGCCATAGCTATTAGACAATTTGATTTCTCCCTATGAATTTGATACCCTACTTGTAAGTAGTATAAGGATAACTTGATTTTGATAATACGACTTTAGCCAAATCAGTGCCCTGAGCATGATTTGTGTGGGGATTGAGAAACAGATTAGTGGGGGCAGGAACCATTGGTTGCGGGGCTATTATTACTCGTTTGGAGAAAAATTGAAGAATAGAAGAGGAAGAGGACGTAGATAGTGAAAAATGTAGTAGAAGAAAGAGAGTACGAGGTGTCGAAAAAATAAAGGGGGAAAGAAGAAATAAGAGAATGCAAATGTCCTCTCTAATGTACATGGTCTAACACCCAAGAGTTACTCTCGTCTTATATTTGACATGTCATAAGTTTAAGACGAATAACCACTATCCAAACGTTTAACCGAATTAGGTTCATGTCATGTTTGCTCATTATTATCATTACTCGATCATTAGCTTATTAAGTAAATGTCATCATTATAATTGTCATTATCATTACCATTATGAGATGCGTAACAAATCACTAAGTGCTTCTTTCGACCAATTTCTCATGCAGTATGCCGGATCTACCCGAAAAAACTCATCCAAATATGAGCGAAACGTGAAAGTGACCCGACCCGGAAATTTTTTGGTTAGAACTCGCCCGACCCGAAACCCGTATAAAACCCAAATCTCCAAACCCGGAATACACTCAACCCGTATTTTACCTGACCTGTTCAACAACCTGATAAAAATACGGATACATGCCATAAACAAGGAAGATTTCACAGAAAACTACATTTGAAATATGGACATTGTAGCTAAAAGCAAGAAGAGAGTTATACTTACTTTGATTATTGTAATAGAGGGCTTCACTTTTCCTTCCTCTTGGGCCACAAGAACAGTATCCTCCTGTATAAGAAAAGTACGGAGTATAAGCTTGAAACACAAATGGATGACAATACACTTGAAATATGAAATGCATTGCAGAAATAAGCATGTTGAATTTGCAGCTATAACAAGATTACCCATGTGGTCAAGTAAAAGGGAGCGGATGGAGTAACTTACCACTGTGTTTCCATATGACTCAAAGAAAAACTGTCTCAAGCTCACTAAATAATTGCCATTGTTAGAGTCATGACTCATGATTGATCGCTCAATGTATTAATGAACGGATCATATGATTGCAACATCCTAGAAACTTTAGAATCAGCGAACGACGCGAGCTGGATTGGCCGTGACGTCTTGTCTAATTAGATTGAAAGATCCAGCTACGCATTCAGATTATGAGATTCAAGTTCCAAGTAGATAAAAACATCACCCTCTCTAACTTCATTCAGTTTCAACTATGCAGGATTATCATTTTTCAACTTCATTCAGGTTATTAACTTCCGCATACTTGAGATACGAGAGTACCATACCATTCGCCAACATTGTATACTACGCTTGGAAAATCAAGCAACTGAAAAATTCAGGTTGTGTATGTAGGTAATAAGTCGATTCCCAACTCCAGCACCAATAATGAGAATTTCAGGCTGTGTAGCAGTGTAGGTAAACTCAATTCACAACTCCAGCATCACAAATTCACAATCAAACTTCGATTATAATGAAGCTCCTCTGATTGCGCAACAAAATCAATTCAATTTCAACAGCAACATAATGAATCAACTATCAAAATCAAATCTAGATCACACGTTCAAATATTCCGAGTGAAGGAGTTGAGAGACATACCAGACGAAAGACGGTGCATTCAAATTCAAAAGCGATAAAGTGAGTCCTTTTCTCGGAAACCCTAAGAACATCCCCAATCGGTATCGCATCAGTGAAGCTATCATCATCATCTCCTTCTTCATCGTATCTTCCTTCGCTGTCGTTATTGTAGGATGAGGAAGATGCACATCGTCAATTTCATGGAGAAACTTCATCTTCTTCTTGTTATTGTTATTGTTATGGTTATGGAGATCAAGAGAGAGAAGAGGAGCAGAGTACTCCCATCGCTATCTCGTTCTAAACTTTATACCCACTTTTTGTAACGGTAACTAGATTTTTTTATTTGGTACAATGTAACGGTAACTAGATGAGAAGTGGAAGAACTCATGGTCATGGATGAATGAATTTTCAAAATAAATAAACTACGGTCTATGGTATTACGGGAGTAACGTTTTGGGTCGGATCATAAACTTATCTACGGAGTATAAATTATTGTCCACGTAAGTTTGGGAATAGTTAAACTAGCTGAGTCGAGCACGAGCTTGGCCTTGCTCGAATTGGGTTCGTTAAGCAAAATTCAAACTCAAGCCGATCTCGAGCTTGAAAAAATAGGGCTCGCGAGCTAAAAAGCGAATTCGAGCCTAACTCAAATCTATATACAGTTATTAAAATTTAAGTTTTTTTTACCGATGTGTTTTAATAAATTGGGGTCCAAAAAACATATACAAACGTATTAGACAAATCAATACGAACATTTTATATGGTGAAAAAACTATTTAACTATTATTAGTATTTTTTTTTTAAAGTAAAAGTAAAACATTAACTAATCACATTAAATTGAGCTGCTCGCGAACCTTTCGAACCGAGCCACGCCTTGCTCAGCTCGACTCATTAAGTTGTCGAGTAGAGCTCGCACAAGCCGAGCTTTGACCGAGTCAAGTGAGAGGTATCACATAGTGACACCACGTGAAAAATCCCTAAAATAAAAATATAATCTTCCTTGAGCGATATTAGTTTGAATGAATGCAGCGAACAAACAGCATATAATTCAGTATATTTCTTCTGTTCACCAAAAATGGGTAAGGGAGTGCAAGTGTGTAACTGTGTAAGCAGTACATACGTCGATGATGAAAATAAAAAAAAATACGTAGTAGCTTGAATCTCACTGACGATATAAATAATTATTTTATCATCAAATTTGCTAATGGGAATTTTTAACTCTTTACCATACAACTATGTACATTGGTCATAAATTATACATGAACTACGGTCTGGCTGTATATCAGTCCTTTCGGCAGCAAGGCCTTACTCCAAAGCAACTCTTCCCTTGTACAAATAAGTGAAGCATCTGATCATTGACATGCCTTCGAGCAGATCCTGCTCTCGAACCTGAGCACCATGCATTATAGAATCTCTCGGCTGCTTGAGTCGAAAAGCCATTGTCGCTGAGGTCAAGCAACTGCAAATGCTTAGCATTACTGATGGAAGTAAACAAATCTTGAATGAACTGAGATGCGTCAAGTCGTCCCTGGCTGGTAGCACAATCCACAAGTCCATGATCTTGCACATTTTCTGCAGAATTATCGTAACTATCAGGAACTTCTAGTTGGTATAATTCTTGCACATTTTCTGCAGAATTAGGAAGATTATTATTATCACTGGGAATGAATGCTGGAGACGGCTTGTTGTCCAATGTCTCTTTTCCTGTAGATTGGTGTTGTTCTAGCTTGATGTTGCCAGCAAGATTAAGCTCCTCAAGAGACTCATTACCTTCAAGTGTAAACAAAAGAAGTCACTCACTAGTCAGTCAATCGAACGGAAATAAGTGACAATCTTTCTTACATGTGAGACCAACCCAATTCCTAATGTGTTCCTCAATTTAGTCATAGGGTTATTAGGTTGATTTAATATTGTAGGACTGCCTCGTAAGTTCTTACCAGTTAACGAGCTGATTATCTCTGTGACCCCGGATAAACCCAGATGGCACTTACTAAGCAGCAAAACTTTCAAGCTGCACTGAGGATTTGCAAGTAACAACGATAATGTGTTTCCGCCCTGCATTGAGATTGCTAACCAGTGAGACCGTATAGAGCATCGACTGAAAAATATTGAAAAAAACTGTCCTACAAAAGATGACGTGACAATAAAAAGGGAAAATAAACCTGCAGCATAATAGGATTTCCGGTAAGGTTCAATTCAACAATATTACAGAAAGCTGGGGCATGAGCCTTCAGCGTTCCAAAGTAATCCTGTGTCAACTGACAGTAAGAGAGATCAAGCTTGACTAATTCCTGGGGGTCGTGAAAGAGGGAGTTAGTCAACTGCACTGCTCCATCCTGCAAATCGGCAAAAAAGGGGAAGGCGGTCTAAGAATAAATCAGAATTTGCTCCTAAATGTGATTTAGTTTTGAGTGACATACTTACACATCCGATGTTAGTTCCACCAAGCATGAGACCTGATAGACATAAAGATTGAGCGAGTTGGCAAACACTATCTAAAGCAGGTTTAGTAAGCTTTAACCCACACAAGCTCAGTTCTGAAAACCTGCCAAAAAAGGAAGAACTTCAGAATACCAACAGAAATCAGCATAATAATTACTCGTATAAGCTTTCTTAAATATAGAGATGATTGTAGGATAGGAATACGGGATACATATCTAAAGACTTGGCAGGCCTCAACTTTTTAGACAATGGAACTCTGTTCTAAAATGCGGTTACAGCCATAAAGGTAAGAGAAAGGTCTTCAAAACAAAAATTGAGTTAAAATATGGAGTTTTACTCGTGAAACAAAGAAATTAAGAGTCTTAAAATCTAGGGGTTGTATAATTGACACAACAGTCTCTTCCTCTTTTACACAAATAAACAAGAGTCTAGTCCTCTACTCCTCTACTCCTCTACTTTATCTCCTCTATGGGAAGTGTCCACTATGAACTTCATTGCCATAACCTTGAGTGTCGTGTTGGGAAGAAGTATGACCCAGAAAATGAAGGGTCAAAGTATAATAGTACAAGTGCAAGAGAGGGGATGGCTATGAACTAGATATACCTTTCAAGTTTTGCAAGTTTTTTGAAAAGATTTGCCAGAGAACTTCCCGAAACAGGGTTATTATATCCTGTCAAACAAAGAAGCAAGAACAAAATTCAGAAGTTGAATTACGAGTGGTAAAGAAAAAGCAATAAAAAAGCTTGGCTGAGCTATTTACCTATAGAAAGCTGTGATAGTACAGAACTAGAATCCAATTTGTCAGCAACTGTTTGAATAGCTCTAGATGTGAGAGAACATCGCTCAATGTTCAAGCTATAAAGAGCTGTTCAGAAGGAAACACAAGAATTCATAGTGGAAGAAGATATCATGCATCAAATTCAACCTCATGAACAAACTTATTTAAGACCATTTGACGCTTACAAGTATACAACGGTGTGATTTTATGTTATACACCTCACTGCACAAATGAGATGATGATTTCTTTACGCATACAATTGTCTCACACAAGACAAACTAGTAACTACATTAGCAATTAAAATAAAATCACAAGTACCAAGGCAAATTCCAAATTAAAAAAAAATACCTTTGCAATTCTGCAGGATGGTGGATAAGTAGGATCCACAGGCATCAGTTAGTCGGTTTCCAGAGATGTTGAGGACTTCTAATCGACTAATTATTACAGGACATTCACATATCTGAAGAGGGAAGGAAAAGAAGAAAATAGCAATGTGATTAGAAATTAGATCGATATCCCCTAATCCATAGGAAATAGAAGTGTAACCTGAAAAAGAGCGGTCGGTCCAAACATATTGCAGTGCATATCTAGTACAAAGGCTCCATATTTCTGACCGGACGATATCAACGCGCCCACAACTTCCTCCATTGTTGCATTTCCTGGAGAAAGCAACAAGATATTGCAAAAATACATCAGAACTGCTACTAGAAATTAAAATAAAGGCACTGAAGCGTATGTTTATACAATTATACCCAACATGTTATGGGAAAGATCCAACATTGCAATGCTTTTGTGTTCACATAATGCTTTCAGTAAAGGAACTACTGATTTGTCTTGTAGCTCACAATCAGATACAATGACTTCATCCTCAGAAACCTGGAACAATATGAAGAAAACAGCAGAACCGAAGTTAAAAGGGCAAAATACAAATATACAGTTGTGCCCAATCACACAGAAAAACAACATGAACCTTCAGAGCCTTGTAAGCTTTAAAACCGAGTTTTCCTTACCTCTAAATTGTACAGCTTCATCAGCAACTTGATATTGGGTGCCTCAGATAACTTCTGACAACATTCAATGTACCGTTTTATCAATCTCTTTTGCACCCACCCTGTCAGTGTTAAAAAATTGATGGAAGTTACTAATTTCAGCAATCAACAGTGAGCATCAAAACATATATTCTACTATGATGCTAATAAATACTTGTGGAAAACACATCAATTGACAGACTTGTAACGCAAAATAAGCATGAATGATGCTGCATGACCACTATTACTCCTCCCATCACTGGATAAACTAAAAACTGCACATAATTGTCCACAAACCATTGCCACCTGGTACTATCTTTAGCAGTTTTACCAAGAGAAAGTGCTAGTGGTACATTGGCAGATTGAACCTGCAAGTTATAAAACTAAACTTCATTGAGGGTGCTTGAAGCACATAATTACGTTAATATTTGCACTAGTGGAGCACATGAAAGTGCGGTGCTTATACAATTTGTCAATCAGCAAATATCTTCACTAGAAAAAGGATTGTATAACAAGACAGACCAACAGCCCCATAAATAAAATTAATGGAAGTAATTAGTTCCAAGAGTTTTTGGGACTAAGGCTCTGATGTTGCTGTTGTATTTAGTTCCAAGAGCAGGGAAAACAGGAAAATAAATACTATGTCAATTAATTGTGATTTTAGAATTCTCTAGTGTATCATGGTCTCCGAGCAAGAACAAAAGAAAGAAAGAAAAAAGGCAGCAAGCAAGCAAGAAAGAAAGGAACGGAAGAAATAGTGATTACCACAAAATCCTATTTATACAAATCACAATATGGGAAGCACTTGCAAAAGATAATACTCGTACATGTTGTATTAAAAATGTGAAATGCATACCATTAATGGAAGCTTCTATACAGCCTCCTACTTGAGCCTCCCTCACAACAGTTTCTACGGCTTCAGTAGATGCTAGAGCCTTTCCGCTTAACGTCAAAATCCCAATGATAGGCAGCAAACCTTGTTATAAACCAGACATAAATAAGCTCAACAACCACCTTCAGATTTAGAAGCTACAACACGTGAGTCAAAAAGTCACTGGAAGATCATATTACATTCTGAATTTCCAACTAATTACAAAGGTTGACATGGAAGAACTCACATGAAAGTTTATCTATCATATAATAATCACTTGATAAAGAAGATGCTCGCGTTCACGAGAGTTTATAAGCTTCTTAGTCCTTAAAACTTGAAATTTTCAATCGCATAAGAGAAATTTTACAGGCTCCGATGAGCCTAGAACAAAAGTGAGCATATTGACAATGCAAGCAATCACCCTATATTCAAGGGGAAAGTCAGCAAATCAATATTAGAATCTTTTACCATTGTTTCTTCTTTCTGAAGAAAGCTGCAAAAAATACATGCAAGCTGCTTGAACTTTCATGGCCTCTAAGTCAAGTTCACGAGCAAACATACTTGACTCAACTTCAATGCATACAGAAACATCTTCAACATTTATTCTTATGCAGATCTGAAACAGATAAACAGTTAGGAAGAGTTAGTTACTGTATAATTATGTAGTGGCTTCATTTATTTGAAGTTTAAACTCTTTAAGGAATCTTGCGCTGACTATTTGTGCTTCAAAATTTTCTATGTATTTTTACATTGAATTTTTTTTGTCAAACAATAATTATAATTTAGGTCACTTTGTGAAGAAATACCTCAAGTTTTATTTTTTGCCAAGCACTACCTAACGTTTAGATCTTTTTTTGTCAAGCACTACCAAAATCACTATCGACGCACGAAAAGGTGAAAATAACCGATTCTAACATGCTGATATCATAGCTTTGAGTATATATTTTGCTAAATATACTAATGCTTAACCTTTTTTTAAAATATAGGCTCGTATCACTAGGATGAAGATAATGATGGATGATGAAGATCGACGATAATTAAAGTCTTTTTGCGGAAAATAGGATGAAACTTACTAACTTAGGTTATGTATTAGTATAGTTTAACAAAATAAACTCCAAAGCTATGATATGGGCTAGTTAAAATCACTTATTTTCACCTTTTCATACCTGAATAGTGATTTTCGTAGTGTTTGACAAAAAGAACAAAAATTTAGGTAGTATTTGACAAAAAGTAAAGCTATAGGTAGTTCCTTGCAAAATGATTTAAATTGTGGGTAATTTTTGACAAAATACTCTTAAATTTTATTGATTACTCGAATGAAGAATCTATTTATCAAAATGTGTCCCGAGTCCCAGCTCTCATTTAGCCAGATCTATGAAAAGTGCTGTCGCTTTGCTGCAAAATATACACGCGTGAGATTGACCTAGGCATTTAAGGCTCTGGGCAAGTGATATTGTTTTGTGGTCTTGTTAAAATTCATTTGTTTACACAAGTAACTCAAGGACCGTATGGTAGTAATGATTTCCAGTCAGGGTGCACCGAATACCTTATTGTCTGCAGAAAGTTTGAGACTCCTGCAAGCCGTTTCTTCAGAAGGAATAGATCTGAAAGAACACGAACTCTCTTCAAGATTGACAAGATTGCACGAACTGGTGACATGTTTGCTCTCGCGTATTAGATTCTGCAGACGAATACAGGAGCATGACGAACAATAGGGCATAAATAAATAAGCACAGAAAATATAATGCAGCCAGTACCTCTAAGCCACTTGCTATACCAGAGAGCTCACTCTTATCCTTGGCTGCAAATACATATGAAACAGAGAGAAACACTTATCAACAAACTTGCATGTACTACCTCTATCCCAATTTTGCTCCCATTTAACTTGGTGGTCAACTGTATCAACTTTGGCATTAATTTTTTCATCTGGAAACCACTTCTTTGCATTACAATGGTTAGCTTTATTACATCTGAACCTTCCTTACCTCGCCATTGGGAGCCCTTTACCTAGAGGTACTAAGGTAATGTATTTGTGTAAAAGTAAAGGAACAATTTAAATTTTATCTTGTTTCACTTGTCAAAACAAAACATTGTCATATTATCATATTTACAAAGTTGTAATAATTTCTAGTGGTGAGAAATGATCTGTTAAAGCCGACGAAGGCAGACCATCAAAATCACTAACGGACAATATAAATGGGAAGAAATTATAGAAAGAGCCTCAAATTAGTATCTACCATATTCAT
Source organism: Agrostemma githago (assembly GCA_958450325.1). NCBI lineage: Eukaryota > Viridiplantae > Streptophyta > Magnoliopsida > Caryophyllales > Caryophyllaceae > Agrostemma > Agrostemma githago. The sequence goes on from OY288248.1 coordinate 3,476,583, forward strand.
TTGAAGTAGCCACATCTTCTAACAAGTTAGTATCCAGCTTTTTGTTGGAGCAGTCTACATCTTCATCTTCATCGTCAGAGAGTACAAGACGAGCACGTTTACGGCTACAAGATCTCAAAGGGCTGTCTGACAATTTAGACAAGCTTTTAGGAGAACTTTGAGATGTTGACAAAGGTCGTTTGATTTTTCCTACTTGATTGTGTTCAAGAGTCTGCAGCTTATCAGAACGGATAAGCATACTCCAATCATCGTCATCATCTATGTCTGTAATCCTTGAAACAGTTTTACCGTTACGAAGGAATCTATCACTCTGAGAAGCTGCAGAGCCATCAGACCGATGTCTTGAGAAACTATCATCCCCTTCAGTATCTGTTTCAGAGCAACTATCGCCTGATACAATCCGAGATTCTTGCTCATTGTTGATTTTAGTTTGCAACTCATCTATCTTAGATTTCACCCTCCTACAAGCATGTTGAGCAAATAAAATTCGCTAAAGCAAAATTCCAAATTCAAAGGAGATAAAAGATGTTTGGCAGAGGGCCACTACCTAAAGGCCACAACACTAGTAACAAATATTTTAATTAAAAAGAACGACGGACAAGACGCCTTGTATGGACTATCAGGCATGAAATGTTTACCTTGCTTCTTCAACATTATCGAATCTCATCATGTGGATGTAATGGATATTCTCAAGTGCACTAATTTGAACAGGAATTTTGTTTGCCTGGACTGCAATCCTGTTACAAGATTAGAAAAATTGAGGATCGAATGCACAAAAGGTCATAATGAAGTTAAGCTTGCTTGTGGCGGCAGTACTAAAATTAACGCAGATTAAAGATGATATATACGGATTGTTCTCACAAAGTACTATGTAGTTGAAGATAAAAGAAGCTTTTCATGGCAATATCTTCAGTCTCGTGGCTAAGATAATATACAACACAAATGAATATTGGAACGTAAAGTATGGTCTCAAGATAGTCATTTGTGCATAATAATTCTCGTCTCTAGTTTAACCAACTCTATATACAGATTGCCGGAGTTTATTCGCACTCTACCCCACAGTAGTCATCTAAAAGACCCAAGTTTATATGCAAATCAAGTGTTCTTGAAAAAAAAATCATGCACCATACCTATAACCTTCTTCAAATGCCTCTAGTGCACCTTTCCAATCACCATCCGCATCCAAAATATTACCCATGTTGATTTTTACTATAGCCTGGCCCTGGAACACCAAATTCATATACATGTTCAACCAACACTGAGATTTTGATTATTGTTAAAAAAAATCCCATAAGTTATATCACGCCCTTAATGACAGTAAATTGACCATAACTTTCTATCTAACCGATCATTTTTTTTGTCTTTCCCTAAAATAAGCAAATCTTTTCCTCCTTGCAGTTCCCGCAAACAATTGGTTAAAAGATAATCATCAATAAACTTTGTACTGTTGAAAGTCAAGTACACTGCTTTAACACAATCTCAAAATGAGAGGAGTAAAAATAAGGAACACCTAAACTCAAATTGTTGGATTTATAAGAGTTTATTATTCCCTTTTTTTTGGGCAAATTGAAAGAAGTAATAGCTGGAAATTTGAGATATTACCTCCAGATTGCAAATCATTGTATAGGTTTCCCAGCTTTTAGTATACCATTTACGAGCTTTCTGGAATTTCCTCAAGTGTTGGTATGACTCTCCAACAACCACAAATGAATCACCCAACTTTTCTTTGTCACATAGCTCACTTGCTATCCTCTTCTTTATTTTTGCAAACTCCAGATGCTAAAATTAGTTTGTTAAACAGAAATGTCAATAGCTTACCACAGTGGAAAAAAGATCGCATAAACATCTGTATGATTTAAAAAACATGTCATCAAAAAAATATACTCCGTATCTTTCTACTTTACATGTATATGGTTTCTTCTCCACTATCTCCATATGCCATGTAACTGTCAAAATGATGCAAATCCCACCGAAACTAAAACAAAAAAAAAACTTATTCACCAGAATGTCCTCATAGAAAATCAGATTTCAACTAGCAGAGAAATAAAACTTGCAATGTAGAAAAGCATTTTCCCAATGAAACTAATCTTTTAGTTTTAAAATCCCTGCAGCATGTGATGAATGAATTCAGTAAACTGAGAGAAGGTAAAAGAACAACTTACTTTTTGCCAATCAGCAATCACCTCGGTTTTCTCAATGAGACGATCAAGTAATGTCATCAGCTGCCTGAGACACTTCCTTTCACTTGAAGTGCCTTTAGCACTATTTATACCACGGTTGAGCTTCTTGAGGCTTTGCTCGTCTTGCTTTATTTCCTCCATAATTTTGATGAATTCCCCAACCACTCGAATATTTTCCTTGATTTGAATAGCCAAAGCATCTTCATCTTCCATGGTTTTGGCCAGTTCTAAAGCTTTGTTGTAGCTACGCAAAGCGTCCTCAAACTTTTGTATCTTGCAACATAATTCCCCAAGATTAATATACCCTTTAGCTTCCCCTTGAAGATGACCTATGTTCTTACATATCAGAATGTCCTTCTTGATATTATACCTAGCTTCTTTCCACATTCTTAGCCGAGTATATACAAATCCAAGGTTATGATGCAACCTACTACGGCCATCATCATTTTCACTCACTTCCTCCTCGTCACATATCCTCAATCCTTTGCTGAGGATTTTCTCGGCTGCTTCCAGGTTTTCAAGGTCCATTTCAAGCATCCCAATGTTATTATGTGAATCAATGTATTCCTTCAAGAAAGATGATTTGAAGTCACGAGGATTCTCCTTGAGAGCTCTAGCAAGGGTCATAGCACTGTTAAAGTGCTTTTTAGCTTTGTGAAGTGCAGAATGGTCCTCTTTTTTGAAAAACAATTCATGGTATGTACGTCCAAGCTGGGTGTTGGCTCTTTGCTGTTCAACCAGATCATTTGAATCATTGGCTCTCTGTAAATGCTCTTTCTGCAAAAGCAAAAGAAATTAAGGATTGGATATCGTATCAATTTTAAACAGTTATGAACTTTAAGATGAAAATTAGCAAGGCAACAGTGACTGCTCCATGTTAGGAATGTTCTCTAATGCTATGTGGTAAGTGAACATTTAAAACAAAGAAATATTTCTGTAGATTCCGTTTGAATATACATCACAATTGCGACACCATGAGAATTCAAAGAGTTCTTTTAAGATCGTTACGAAATCTAATGAGAGTCAAACAAAAGTTGCATTCTTAAAAACAGAAAGCCATGAGCAACAATATTTGAAACTCAAAATACTTTATGTCCTGCCTTTAACTAACAATAACAGTAATGCAAATTTTATCATCATGCATGGTCATTGAGAGATCTCTTTGGTCGATGGTAACAATATTTGTGTCACCTCACTTTGCGTAAAATTCCACATATCAACATTTGAACATTTGACATGGCTGTAAACACGGCGTACAAAATTCTACAACATTTCCCCACTGCATAAAAGGCTCCCGTTGTCCCGTTATAGCAAGTGGATAAGATGAACAAAGTCTTTCCTCACAGATGATCATATTTTAAAATCCATCAAAAATCGCGTGGAAAGACTGCTACTTTGTGCTGGGTATTGAAAGAAGATAAGCCACTCACGAGCAATTCGGCTTTGTATATCATTCTTCGGAGTCAAATAACCAGAATAAATGCGAACAATAATCAAAAATCAAATGAACAATGTTTGTATTTAGAACTCAAATGAACAGCCTACAAATCACAGTAAACAAAAAATCAAACAAATATTGAAAAAGACATCAAAGCTCATAACATCCCAAACCCTCAAATCACAATAATCGATTCTTTACTAAATGTAAATTACGATAATTTAGGCAAACAATCGGCGACTATACAATCAGGTTTACGTAAAACCGCTTTACGCGGGGCGATATACCTGATAATTAAGAGCTTGGGAAAATTCTTCGAGGCGTAGATAGAGCTCACCAAGAGATTGACAAGTAGGGAGAAGATCCTTTTCAATAAGACATTGACTAGAAATCTCATAATCAATCCTCAACCAGGTAATTGCTTCAACATATTGACCTCGATTCTTGAGTATATCCCCAATTACATTTGCCCACCTCGCTTCTTCTCTCCGATTTCCCACTTCCTTTGCGTTTCTGTATGATCTCTTCGCTCCCGCCAAATCCAATTCGTTCTTACCCATGAGTTAGGGTGTGATTGAATTGGGGATTTTTGCGATTTTTGTCTAGTGGAAGTGATTAGTAAGGGTTTTAGGGTTCGAGATGACGTAGGGTTTAACGGTTCTGATTTTGGGGAATTTGGGGGTGGAATTGAAGTTGGCGTCTCAATTAATTCGAACTTCGCGCCAAAAGATGGAATTTTGGGGGGGTGAGGTTTTGACTGTTTGAGCCACTTTGAGGTGAGGACGGAGGAGTAGACTGTAGACCGGGCAAATCGGTCCACCGAATTTGGTTTGGATTAGGTCAATTTTGGGTCTTTTTTTTTGTTCCACGAAGAGCGCACATAGTCGCATTACAATATAGGGGAGAGGGATTCGAACCTGAGACCTACTGTCCCAGAGCACCTAATCCTAACCAACTAGGCTAAGACATCTTCGGGTCATTTTCGGATTATAAAAATTGGGTTGCTTTTAGGTTGGGTGGCATCAGTTTCAGGTTCGCTATTTTTTTTAAGAATGTCGACTCATTTTCTATAGTAACATTCGGGTCAATTTCGGGTTAGGCCGAATCAATTCAGGTTACGGGTCAAATTGGGGCTTCATTTCGAATGTTGGGTTGGGTTAGCTTATTTCGATCGGATCAATTTTGTCAGGTCAACTGAGTGAGAACCAAAGGTCAACATTTTGGCATCTAGAGTTTATTAAACCCATACAAAGATGGCAGTGGATCTAGGATTGATCCACATCTGTCGAGGCGGGTTTCCCATATTTTTGGACCTAATGGACATGGGTCAGGTGTGGGAGCTTTAGAAAAACATGAGTCCGGGTATGGGTGTATGTTTTGAGACCTAGATCCGACTCGTGAACCATTAGGGAAAAAAATCATCATTTCTATGCGTTTCTCTATGTACTATGAATACAAGACTTACTAAATTCTTCCCTCTAAAGTGATCAAGCATCCATGTTGTTCAAGGTTTTTACCTTTTTTATTGAACAAACTGATTCACACAAAACTTATACAGAAACTTGAGCACCTCTACTTGTATTTACAATTATGAACATTTTCAGATTTTATATATACAGAGCAAACAATCTCTCATGACAGGAGAGTAGGATTACACCATCCCTGTTTCAGTTTACTCGAACCGACATCTCTTCCAGTTTCAGGCTATGTTTAACACACAAACCTTCACAAACCATTAAAAATGATCAAAGAAGAATCTTTTTCTTTTTTGTACACGAGTCATTAATACGAAAACCAGGCGTAACTAAAACACTCAGCCTAGTTAGTCCTCCTGTCTTCTCTCTTATCCTTTACAACTCTTCCACCCCTGTTTGCTCCATGAAATTTTCACGCGCACAAATGAATAGATTTAAGCAAAATGAGAGACCTCCACGAAAGGCACTATTCACAATAGACGAGGACCTTCAGAAGATACTACGGGTTTCCTTTAGTAGATCCTTCAGAAGTAGGAGTGTTTTCATGGAAGACGTGAGATTTGTTCCCTTGACTAATGAGAAAATCTTTCATTTTCTTATAGCTTCGGAGTTCTTCCATGGCATCCGCTGTAGTTTTTGATGGGCCAATGCTTGATGACGATATGCTCTCCGTGGGGCCCTTTTGAGAAAGGTCTTCATTGTAGTTGGAGTTTGAAGATTTAGAGGAGGCCATTGAATCTTGCCGGAGAGGTGGGGCTTTGTTCAGCATTAGTACAAGGGCTCCAACTGCAGCGTCCTGGGATTTCCTTACTGGACCAGATCCTCCGCGTGTATTCGTACCATACGGCTGTCCTTTCTGATCCAACGATCCAACCCTAGGAAATATTATATGTAAGACCAAGTGTCAACAAGCTTGAGGAAACTCGAGTAAAAATACATGTAGAGATCAGTGAAATGAATAAAAGCAAACTTGCGAAGACAAGTACTCACACGTCGAAAAATATAATGCTTCTTATAGTTACAAAAAGCAGGATTAAGGCCATGTTCTTTCCAGCTTATTTTAAGCTCGAACCAATAATGTTCATCCTTATTCGGTAAAAGTTAAGTTTAGCCTCATTAATTTTTAGTTCGTCTTAGTCAATTCAGCTCACTTAGTCCATTTGAATATAACTCAAACCCATTAAACTAAGTTAAGTTACATTAAGCCCCTCTCATTTAAATTTAGTTGAGCCCCTTTCAGCCAGAAAGAATCGGGCCTAAGTTTCATCCAATTTATGTGCATGCATTAAGCTTCTAAAGAAGGGAGAGACTATTACGGTAACTTACAAGCTACAACAATCTGGCTTTGCTTTGACAGTGACTCATAAAGGAAGTTTCAGTTTAAAAGAGGAAGGAGTAGATTCGAAGACAGATGTACGTACAGAAGATCATATTAACCATATTCCTGATATCCTTTGGTGTTCATCGGTATTAGCTAACTTTTTGCTCCAATCTTAGGCCAAGGACACTAAATTGAAATAGGCGGTGAATCAAGTACTACAACACTGGCAATATGGGCGGGATTTGGAGGTGAGGGGGTGTTCAAGAAGCCAAACAAGAAGGACAAAACATCAAAAGCAGAGTTAAACCTTGATAATATCTACGGAGTATAACTTAAAATGAAATTTACTCATCTTCTTTTATACCGCATTGCAAAGCATTAATCGCCACATGGCAATCATTTTGGATGACAATCGTCTTGATTTCAGCACTATTGCCTCCTGCATATGATGAGGATTGGCTAATCCTCGCACTTCCTACGATTTTCTTTTGCTGAATCATATCCCAAAACAACACCTTACCCACTTCACAAATACAACTCTAACAATATTAACATTTAAAATACTCTAGCTCATTCAAGGTAGATTAGTCATACACTTGTATTTCTCAACTAAGTATACTGGTTTGAGCACAAGTGAAGAAGAGTTTACCTGCTACCTAGCATGTCCTCATAATCTACAACAAAAGGGCAAGCGAACTCCGAATCATCAAAATCATCTTGAGTAGACCTGTGACTAGAGCTCCTGGAAAAAGAGACTTGAGGTGAGCTGTTAGATGACATCCTGGCCCCAGAATATCTCCCACTTTCATCTCTCCCAAGAGAACTCTGCAAGGAACAAAAGAAGTGACACCACCAAAAGACGCAGATCAAGTCAAAACCTACAAGAGTACAAGGCAATAAATAACTCGTGCAACGTCTGATACTGGTTCATAATTTCATATCCATGTGTCGCACTGTAATATTTTATCAAAAGAAACAATTTTGGCTTAAATGAAGTGTCCAAGCGTCATATTCATGCCGGAGTGTTGGATTAAGTAATGACGGAGAAAAGTCAGAGTAACATAATAACTACACAATGGCCAACAACGACCAAAGAGGAAGTACCTTCTCGATAGATGAACCACTTGAACCAGTAGGCCTATCTGACCTCAAAGTGGCAGCTCTAGTAAGCTTGGGTGGAGGAGAAGGGGGCAGAATTTGCTTGTAGAACGCCTTACTTCCAGGAATACTTTCAGGGGCACTTTCACATCGTAACAAGGCCTTTGAGGCATTAGCCTTGGCACTATACATTGGAGGGGAAGGGGAAGGAGAGGGTGAAAAGACAGGGGAAGGCCAATACTCATCAAAGCCATAACTTTTGCCACTAGCTTGAAAATTCTCAGTTATATGATGAGGCACACTGATCGGCGGAGGGAGATGGGACCTACCCTTGGATATAGAAGCATGAGAGTCGGAGTATGTGGGAGAGGGGGATGGCAAAGTCAAGGGCGCGGCTCGGTAATTTTCATTGCTCCAGCTATGACGCCTTGAAAATGGAGAAGATGGGAATCCTTGAGACATGGGAAAAGAAGGGAGCCTTTTTAGAGGATCGGCTAGCGGGCTACCAACATAATCTGAGATAAACTGTGGAGACATAGGCGTCGAAGGTTCATAATTAACATCGGATAGTATATCCCGATATAAGACTGAAAGGCAAAGCCGGCCACAGGAAGTATCAACTGGGGTAAAATTGAAACGCTGCATATCGGCCTCTTCTTTCCGAGTGAAAGGCTCAACAAAAGAGGAAATACGATGTGTAAGTGTGTATGATCGAATTTGACCGGATGAAATAAGGTCCCTGAAGAGCTTATATGCGGGTAAAAGCCTTATAGTTGCATACAGTGATCTCAAAATCACTATCGATTTCTTATACAAGGAGTGCAAATTGCCACTGGATTTTTTGCTTCCCGTACCACTACTACCTCTACTCTTTCGGCACTCATACTGCACAACCCACCTCTCAATAACCTTTTCACTCCTAGTATTAGTACCAAAATCCTCTTGTTCCAAATTCATAAAATTCAAAAACGGCTCCTTTGAGGGCGAGTTTTGTACAAAATCCCCTTTTGGAGAAAAGTTCATAGGATCCCAACTAGTTGATCGCTGCACCAAAATCACATCAACTACCATAGGCTCAAGATTACTTTGACGCCAAAAATCAATATTCTCCAAAGCAGCAGGGCATTCCCTAAGGGCTAAATTGAACCATTTATCCCTAGGTCTAAAACTTGAAGAAGACGATGAGGATGAGGACGGAGATGATACCACTTGCTCTCCGCTATAATTCCGGGATGACATGTAAGGTGACCTAGATTCAAGTATAATCTGAAGAGTTTTTGTGAAAAACTCGGTAATAATTTGCTCTTTTTTAGCCGTGTCTGAGTGAACATTACCGCGAGATGATGCCATACTCGAAATATACCAATGAACAATGCAACTACTAGCTCAATCAGCAGTCTGTTAGCAAGCAAATAAGAAATTCAATCATCATCCACCATGAAATTCAGCAACAAAACCCTTGCATCCAAAATTCAACACCAACAAAATTATGTTTCCAGTAAAACAGCTTCACACTTGAACATCATCATACAATAACAAAGGGAGCATAGAAGATACTCCTTCAATCAATTCTTTATTCTTTCCTTTCCACACAAACCCCGCCATATTTCCACTTAATACCCCATTTTTTCTTACTTTAATCGATTCTTTATTTCCTTCTTATTTCGTGCCAAAAAAAGATGGAAGAAAACTCGTAATAGGAGGGAGTACAATATTGCTCATAATTTATCACCCATTTCAGCAAAAGATACTAACAACCTACAGTTGGAACTAAACCATGTAAAAAATAAATCAACTTCTTAAAGGATCATACACCATATTAATCAAAATTATAGCATGAACCCAGTTCATAAAATCAGTAGAAAAAGAGAGATAAAATGGACTTACAATCAAAAGGGCATGACACCCAGTTGGGTCTGAGCAATTCTGAGTAGAAAGATTCCAACTTTAGAGTGAAGAACCCTAAAACAGCAAAAGGGGAAAATCGGGTACAGAAATTGGTTAACACCCAGAAAAGTAAGAAAAGAAAACACCAAATTAGTTGGTTAATCTAAGAACCCTAAAACTAAAATTGGGGAAAAGTAGTAGAAATTTGTGCAAGGTCATAATCATAGTATGAGAAATGGAGAGTCAGTAAGTTGGGAGAATAAAATCAAAACTATATTGACTGCGTCCACGATTATAGAAATAATATTCAGATTTTATTGGAGTAGTATAAATTAATTAATTATTGTTAATATATACTCCGTACAAAGTAAAATATTTGGTTGGAGATTGAAGAAGAACCCTGTTCCCCCCAAACATGGTCTTATCTCTAGATACTTAAAATAATGCAGTTTAATTAAATGTGTTACATTTACCTATTTGGAGTGGTAGTTTGATTACCATTATGGGCCACACATGTTTCAATTAAATACTCTTGACGATACCAACGAAAAAACTCTAGCCTCCAAAAAAAAAAAAAAACTTGGGGCTACCACCATTAATGGTGGTAAGCTCTCAATTTTTAATTAATTATATCGTTTTAATATTAGTATTTTAGTTATAATAATAAGTTCTCTCCTTTTGGAAAGTTTTGCCCCCATCAATTGATGGTTTCGCTCTCTCTTTCAGAAGAGATGTTAAATCTATTATAGTGGAAAGGACGCGGAAGATCATCAGCGCTATTATCGTTCATCACGTGGTATCTCAATTGATGTCAGACCGGCGGCTACAATCTATTGGGTTAGACGAAATTGATTCTCGTCAAAACCTTGGAAGATCCGAATACCCTCTTGTGAAAAGTTGTATCATTAAACAGCGATGTGTTGAAAGAGGATGTGCGGAAGCGGAGATCAAAATCTTAGTGAGAGATCTTTGTTTTAACGAGAATTTATTTTACTCAAATTTTATAGTATTGTATCCGTTCAAATTTGATATAAGTTGTAGATGTCGTATGACTTCTTATTAATGAAATGATCTATTCGTTCAAAAAAAAAATACTCTCGACGATACACGTTCAAATCTCATCTTTGGTTATCGTAATATGACTAAGAACTAGACATCATAATATGTGGTTCATTGGAAATAGGATTATACACCTGGTTGTACAACTGCGTTATACAACAAAGGCAAAATTGTTGAACTTTTGTATATATTTATTGAGAGTTGAATCGTGAGTTTTTGAGCTTAAACATGTGATTTAACTCGACAACTTTACACTAAAGCTCAAAAAGTTTACAGCAAGACTCGAAACCTTTGTGATAAAACTCAAAATCTTAAAACCAGTTGTACATAAAGTTAGGTACACACTGGTTGTATAACCCTCTAATTGTTGTTCATTGGGCTCAATGGAGATCTCCTATCGTTTGTTGTTTTACTGACATTCAATGTTTACTAGACTGTTTTCCTTTGTATCGTTGTTTGCATACGAAGCGTAGTGGTAATATTGTTGCTCATTGGCTAGCACGATTTTGTGCTTCAGTGGGGAGCGAGGTTGTACTGGTTTCTGATTTTCCGTCAATGGGTTACGCTTTATTTCAAAAAAAATATGGGTAAGAACTAGTAATAGCACCCGTGCAAAAGCACGGCTTACGTGAGCAGTGGCGGACATTCTTGTGTTACAGGAAAGGGAAAAAGAATCAACATTCTTCATTACCTTTGTAGTAGTTTGTTTTCATTTTTTGTATTATCTTTCCCCTTTTCATTTCTTCTCAAACCTCCATACTCCTTTCAATCTCCCACTCCCCTAGGGTTTCAAATTGTATTCCTCATTTCAGTGAGACCGATTTTATTCCATCTCATTTCACTACCCAATCATTTATTTCAATGTACATTTAGTTTATTTTTAAATCAATATTTTTATTATTGGGACCCACTCGCATAATTCTCCGCACTATTCTTCATCAAGAATGGTTTTTGCATATTCATCTGCAAGAATGACATATTCTTGGTTGAAGGATCAATTTAAGAATGATGGATAGAGGCGCTCTAAGTTTCAACGGGTCAAATAATACCCCATTTGCATAGATAAGACACTATCTTTCCTCTTTCCGGAGTATTTTAGCTTATCATATACTCCGTATGTTATTATATTCTACTGTCTCTTATTATGCGGTATCTTCTATTATCTTCTATTTTAACTTATTATGCGATATCTTCTATCATACGTAATTATCTATATTACTATATTATTGTACTTTCCTCATTCAAAATTATCTTATTTTGTATTTTAGGTAATTAGATGATTGCTTATCTCCATTACTCCGTGTATGTTTTTTTTTTCCAACGAAACGCACATAATCGCATTACAATATAGAGGAATGGTAATTCGAACTTGAGACTTATAGTCCATGGTACCTAGTTTCAACCACTAAGTCAAGACATCTTCGGTATTACTCCGTGTATGTTACGATATTTGGACGAATTTTATTTTATGGTGTATTAACTTTGCTATTGGACCACTTTTTTTCATTTTGAGTTTATTATGCTACATTATTCTTTATTTTAGGTAGTTTGCTTATTTGCGGTATCTTCAGTTGAGTATTTTAACTTATTACTCCGTATATGTTATTATCTTCTACGTTATTATCTATATTAGCTTTCATTTTGTATTATATTTTAATGTTATTATGCGCTATCTTCTATTATCTCAATTATCTCTATTATATTGTACTAAGACATGATTTAAGCGGTAAAACGTGCGATGAGAGCTTGACTACAATTAACTTGGATATATACACTAATACATCAAATACATCGTCGGTTATAATAAATAAATAAATTTAATAAAAATAGTTTACTGAGAGACGGTCTCTCATTAACTTTACTGAGAGACTAAGTACAAATGGAAGTAACAGTGGTACCAAACCTAATAGAAGTAGGTACGATTAACATAAAAGAGTATACAAATATAAAGAGGGTACACTTGTTATATAAACAGGTACAAAACAAAGTTGTCATTTAAAGGTACGAATATGACATAGAATGGTACTGAAGAGTGGTCTCTTCCAAGATTTTGCGAATAAAAAAATAAACTAAAAAAAATCACGGGAAACATAATACTTAGATCTTACGGAGTAACAAAGTGTCAATATCATGATCAAATTTTTTGAGCTGATTCCGAGCCTAATGAAATACAAATCTCAAACTGACAGTATACAACTGGTTGGTCCTCTGTCCTGGTTGGCAAAAAAAAAAAAAAAAAAAAAAAAACTGGTTGGTCTGATAATGCTAATGGTAATGACAAATTGACAACCATAATGATGAACATTTAATTAGCCAGTGATGGAGTAATGATAAATGACGAACTGACATAATTTCTTGAGCCTGATTCGATTAGCTGTTTGGATAGTAGTATGTTGTTTAGTGGTACTCATCAGTAGGTGTCATTTTTGTACAAGACGAGTATATCCATCTTAAATTTAGGGGTGACGGGTCAAATAGCTAGTTAGAATAAGACGAATGTCATGTGTTTGGCCTATAGCTAAAGAAATTTTTGACATTTATTTCTTAGTTTAACTATATTTAATCTATTATAACGTTAAGACCAGGGACAGACCTACGTGCAAGGATGATATAACACTTGCTATACCAAACTTTGTGAAAATGTAACATTTTGATACATTAATAATCTTCAAGATTTTTTTAGGAATTTTTTTTATATGTCTTTATTCTATTTGTTATAGTGCATTTATTATCAAGAATATGTTGACCATAAGATAATCAAGTAAGGATCATCACGGCGAATTTTGGGGTCGTAAAAATTAGGAAGATAATAATTTTATAAACAATTTTCCATCCATATAATTTAAATTTATTATAGTCATTAAGTCGTATTATAGTAGCCTCATAGGCAAATTTTCAACTGTTTAAAACCCATTTAAATAAATGATAATACTATCAAATTATTTTAAACATGTGTCTTTCACATTTTAAGGTTTATATATGTCAGCAAATATCTCGTCAATATGAAATTTATGAATAATATTATATTCGATTAACGCTTATTATTATATTAATCTATTTATATTATTATTATTATTATATATTAGATTAATATAGAACTTAGGATATTTTAGGAAAGCGCGTTTTGACGCCAAAAAGTTAACAGGATGGTTTCTGTTTTATTATATAATAATAAAATAATAATAATAATAATAATAATAATACTATCCGCAGTGTGAGTTGCTGTTGCTCCGGGCCTGTACTGGTATCTCTAAACTTTATTTTGCCTTGCGTACTTGTCCACCGACTGTTTTTGAGTCGGCTCAGCTTGCTTTTGACTCGGCACTTCGATCTCATTTATTTAGAGCGCGTTGTTGTTGCGTCTGGGCCTGGGTTTGGGGATTGGCAGTGGCGGCTTGCCACCCTTCCCTTTTCCTTTGGGGGGCTTGGGGTGTATGCTGCTGGAGATGTCCTACATTATGCTTTTGTGGCATCCCGACTGCAATCTGCAGGTTTGCAAGCTACGCTGCTTCGTGCTGCGGGTGTACTGACCCTGGGCCCGACTTTCGATATGGCCTTGCGTAGGCTTAAGGAGGTTCTGTGTTCTGTTGAGTGTAATCCAAGTGAGATCGCTGCCCCCAAACTTATGAAGTCTTTGGCAGATATATATTTCACGAGGGTTGTGGCTACTGCGGAATCAAATTTCTCCTTGACCTCACGTCAGGTTGCCTTATGGAAGTCTCAGCAAGGCCGTCATGCTTCTGATTGGCTTCGCGCTGTCCCTATTTCTGGACTGGGCCAGACTATGAACGGTCGGACGTACAGATGTGTGCTTAGCTATCGATTGGGCATTCCTTTATTTTCTGTGCCTGGACCGTGTTCTGCCTGCTCTCGGGTTTTTGGCGACGATATTTTTGGAGACCATGCCGTGTCTTGTGCGGGGGTTGTCGGAATTAAACATCGACATAACCTCGTTCGTGACACTCTTTTGGATATATGTTTCCGTTCCGGGGTCTCGGCTGGTAAGGAGATCGATATTGGTTTGATTGATGATCATGACAGATCCTTGCGTCCTGCAGATTTGCTTCTTTATTCGTGGGACAGGGGGCGTGACGTTTGCGTAGATCTTACCGGGTCTTCTCCTTTGACTCAGTCCGGGCTCTCTGATTTCGCGCCAGGCCGTGCGGTGGGCGACGCTGCTCGGCGCAAATGCGCCAAGTACATGGGTCTATGCTCTGGGCTTGGGTATGGGTTTGTGCCTTTTTCCTTTTCTTCGCTAGGGGAATTGGAGGCGGATGCTATCGGTTTACTAAAGAGGATTCAAAAATTTTCGATAGCACAGGATGCCGGAGCACGCGCTGCTCCTTTTATTTTTACCAGACTTAGCTTTGCTATAGCTAAGGGGGTGGGGGCCCAAATTGTATCTCGGCTACCCACCAATTTTTTGTAAACTGCTTTTTGATTCATCAATAAAATTTTAATTATAATAATAATAATAATAATAATAATAATTATTATTATTATATATTAGATTATCATAGAACTTAGGATATTTTAGGAAAGTGCGTTTTGGCGCCAAAAAGTTAACCGGATGGTTTCTGTTTTATTATATAAATAATAATAATAAAGTAGCTGTTGGGTTTAGGAAAGTGCGTTTTGGCGCCAAAAAGTTAACATGATGGTTTCTGTTTTATTATATTATAATAATAATAATAATAATATAAAATATAGATAGTGTTGGACGCGAGGTACTAAAATCGGACAGAAAACCGAGGCAACAGCAACCGGACCGAAGTCAACAATTTAACCGAAATCGGGACAGTCAACAAACCGAGAACGGACAGGCAACCAAACGAGAACGGACAGGCAACAAAACCGAGAGGCGACAGCAACGATCGAAGACAGGAAAAACAGTGTCGTGGTATAGATGCCACTGACTTGAAAACTATACCGGCGCGACACGGGTGGTTATCGCCTACAATGTCGTTAGTCTCCCAAGGTTAACACTGCAGTGAACAAATTTGACCACTCGAATCTGAACACTTTGGACGACAAAAACAGACAAACCCAGGAAACAGATGATAGGAGGAAGAAGGGAGGTGTGTGTATTTTTTGTGCTTATTGTATTTCTGTGTTGATGTGCCAGAAAGAAGAGGTATATATAGGATGCAGGAGCCTCAAACAGCTCCAAAAAGATACACAATTAAGGCCAAGATATCACGTAATAAAGGCCCTTAATGATGCTCTTAAGTACCCGTAACAGCTACTTTGACTGGCTTAACTGAACCTGACGGCTAGCACCTCAATGAATCGAGACACAAACACATTCAGACGAAAGCCCAAAAAGAAGAGTAAAAGTCTACCCGAGACAGAGCTGGGCCGAGCGCTTGCACAAGCCCAACCCACAACACTCACCATAAAAGACCCACTTTCTCACAACCTGAAGACCAAAGGAAAAGAGAGGCTTATAAGGAACAAAAAGGTTCCTTCCCTCACCAATGTGGGATAACAATAAGAAGAGGAAAGCAAAAACACAACTTCTTGCCATCAACCAACAGATAGTTTACATAATCGGTATTAGTACTGTTATCAAAATATTTCATTAATATGAAAATTATGATTAATATTATATTAGATTAATGATTATTATTATGTAATTATGTACTGTATTAGATTATACGGAGTATTAGATTAATTATATTAGATTGTACTCCACATTATATTAGGAAAGTGTTTTGGCGCCAAAAAGTTAATAAGGTGGTTTCTGTTTTATTATAAACTCCCTCCATATCTATACGTTCGTCCCATTTTATTAAAATACTCTTCATATATATTAGACAAAAAGAACGAACATATAGATACAGAGGGGAGTAGTATAGATGGATAGATAGATGAGGAAAGATTACAAGAATGAAGAAGTATGGAGAAATAAAAAGGAAAAGTAGGAAATTATAAAATGGATGGGGAGTATTGGATAACCCACGTACCCACCCTATCTCCATTAATCAATACGGAGTATCACCCAGAAAATTACAAACATAATTGGCGCTCATTGTGAGATATCTAAGACCTCGTTTGGTTACTCTTACTTCCTGGTAAGTGGGAGATCCCATGAAATGCAATTTCATGCAGTTGCTTGGTTACCCCAAAAGTGAAAAATTGAGGGAACTCAAACTTCCAGCATGAGTTGCACTTTCTTGATGAGGGGGAAAGGTAATGTAACTTACAAAGTTTTTTTAAAAATAATATTCCTTTTTTATGTTGATGATTTAATTTGATTACGACTGCATATCATGAAAAATACAATTTCAGTTATTTCATAAGTTGTTGTAAAAAAAATTACTCGTATTTCATAAGTTTTATACTTTGATTAATAAAGGGCGGCATTATAGTAATTATAAACAAAATCATGAGAATTAGGTCAAGACAACTAAACAAGATGCAAGAATTCAATTCACGGGAGGATAAATTCCAGGATGTTGTGGACATGACGTAGGTCCACCCCGACGCGGCCACGCGCGGGTTTGGGTAGGCGAATGAATCTCGTGGTGAGATTGTTCTCGGGTTCGAAATTTAAGTCAAAATGGAGTCGCCACCGAATTTTGTGGTTATTCGGAACCATTCGAGCTCACTCTATGTCGTCGTGGACTATACACAAAGTACGGCTGTAGACACCTGCATTTTGACTGCCAGGTGTCTATGGCAGTTTCCAAAAAACACCCGATGATGATCGGACGCTAACGTGCTTCTATGCGCTCGGATACGGGCTCAAATCCATTAATCGCTGGCTAACACACTTACAGAGTACAAATCTCACAAAATCAACCTCGAATCCAGGTCCAGTGGGCCATTTTCAATCAAATAAAGCTAATTTGGGCCAAAACCGACACCGAAAATAAAACCGACTTTTTTGCGATTGGGTCAACCCTGGTCAAGGTCGTTTCCGAGACACATCAAAACAACCATTCACAACATCAAAAGTCCAACTCAAGAAGCAAAACCAACAGTCCATCTTCAGACGGGCCATCAGGTCAAGTCCGTCAAGGCAAAACCCTAGACACCAAAGTGCATGACCATGCCTATATAAACACCCCCATGCAACACACTTTCAGACATTGAAAAAAAAACCCTAGAGCAACCCTACACACACATACAACATCTATTACAAACCCTAATCAAACCCTAGCAATTCCACACTAGCAAAAAAACCCTAAACCTAGTTTTAAGAATCAATCCCGAGCCACCATAACTTAACCTCCATAAAACCTCGAAGACTCTTGTGTTAAAGCCACGGTTACGAGATCGATCCGAGACAAGAACATGTAGGTTGAGGGTGTCAAAACCCCGTTCTCTCCTTCTTCTCTTCCTCTCGTCATCTTCTTCGCTTTTTCTTACTTTTTTATTTCTTTATTTTTTTTTTCTTTATTGCATCATAATATCGATAATACTAATACAAAACATTAAAATACTTATCGATTTGTGTTGAATAAGAGGGGTATCGGAATAAGGAAACACGAATATACAAGTGTATTGCACACAGCGTTGACGGTCGCTTGTTCCAATACCCCGATTATTTGATTATTGAGATAAGTTAACTTAAACAATATTTTTTTTATTTCGTTTGCATCATTATCATTAGTCGTATATTTACATTATTTTTCAAAAACAAGCATTATATTTAATAAGGGTCGAAACCCGTTGATGCGGATCCGACATCAAACAATTCGCAAGAATTAATTATGATGTCGGGATGCGGAGGGAATCAAGTCGAGTTTTTTTAATTAAAGTATCGATCTATTAGATTCGATACCAATTCCATAATTGGATGTCGAATCTAATGATTTAGTCAAATAAATTAATTAACACGATTTTCGTTGATGCTAATATAGATGTCCTCTAATTCAATTGGATTAATTACGACATTAATAAACGCAGAGAAAATTTATATCGTGCTAGTTAATTTAAAACGACTTACATTATTTTCTTTATTTTTTCACTCTAGTATTCCATATCGATTCCATAATCGGATATGGGATATAACGAGCATCAAAATCAAAATCGAGTATAAATTATTCCAAGTATTTAATATCGATTTCATAATCGAATATTGAATACGACGAATATCGAAAATATTAAGTCGAGTGCAAATTACGCAATATTTGTACGCGATTTAATAAAATCATCAATTTTCCGAAGAAAACAATTTCGCTCTTTTTTATTATTATTCTTCGAACATCATTTTTTTAGACAAAACATTTTTTTTAGATCTCGATATATTTTTTCCTTGACCTCGGTCAACACGTGTTAATCCATCACGTGACCTAATATTCTTTCCAAAATCATGCATTCATCACATCTATATCTTTATTCAATTTATTACTCGTTACATTGTTACTAACGGTTTGATTGTTTCTTTTGTCGATTTTTGTCGTTTATTTTATTTTACTAAAATGAACCCACATGCTAAAATTCCACTTTGACGTAGAATTAATTGCATTAAATCGACATAGAAACCCTTTTCAATTCCATTCACATGTTTAGGGAAAATAATCTTTGCATATCTTTTTCCCGTTCAATTAACGCGCGTATTGGAAAGTCATTCGAATTCTTAGTAGAGGCCGCTAATGTGCGGGCGGGGTTGGGTGTCCTTTGTGGGCTTCCCAACACGTACCCTCACCCCTTACTCAGAACCTCGGTTTCCGGATGCCCGAAACCGTTGGCGCACGAGAGTCATTCAATACACAATATCCGATAATGTCGGTATTGGTATCAAATGCAAAGGGACGAGCCCAATAAACTCTGACATCGGAAATGGGCCGTATTTTGTATACGGACCACTACGACATAGATCAGAGTGGGCTCGAATGGTTCCGAATAACCACAAAATTCGGTGGCGACTCCACTTCGACCTAAATTTCAATTCGATCCGTTTCATATGGAGATTCATTCGCCTACCCAAACCCGCGCGTGGCCGCGTCGGGGTGGACCTATGTCATGTCCACAACGGCCCACTTCGATTTCAGAGTTTATGGGGCTCGTCCCTTTGCATTATTATATCGATACCGTTTACACCGACTTTCGTATATAAAATGACTCTCGTGCGCCAATGATTTCGGACATCCGGAAACCAAGGTTCTGAGTAAGGGGTGAGGGTACGTGTTAGGAAGCCCACTAAGGACACCCAACCCCGCCCGCACATGGCGGCCTCTACTAAGACATCGTTCGTGTTCGTGCACGAGCGCTAGTAAAATAATTAAATGATATGCAAACAGCGTTTTCAGGCTAAGCATGTAAATTATTGATTAACTACGTCATTTAATGCATCTTGATTCACATCAAAGTGATTTAGAATGTGATGTTCATTTGAATAAATAAATGGCAAACATCAAATAATAGAAAATTCGTAAATAAATTACAAATTACACGAGCGGAATACAACCCGGAATTCACAATACAACGAGCAATAAAATAGAATAATTGAATTATAAGCAGCAAATGTTAACTAGAAACTGACCCGTATATAATAAATATAAACTAGACCGTAAGTTGTGCAAATGGACGAACTTCGATTAATTACGCATTATATTGCGTATTAAGCGAAGGACGGAGATATGGAACCTAAGCGTGATGCTAGCCCGATCCCGAATCCCGATGCCTTGTCCCGACTTATCACATCGAGGAATAGAGTCTAAATTAATTATGTGTCGGATACGACTAAAGAGTCGTCGACACAAGATTAATAGTGCAAGACCGTCGATCAAAGTCGTTTTAAGTGATATGATATGCACGAGTTTTGAAAAATAGGATCACGTGATTGACTTTACACGTGTCGACTAAAAGTCATAAAAAATGACGAGGCTCAAATGATGATCGAAGCGCTCGGATTTCTGGGCTACAGGACCCACTCGATCGAGTCATGGCATGGACTCGGTCGAGTGCGCCTTTAAGGTAGCTACTGCCCGGTTTTTGGGGTGCTACTCGATCGAGTGGCCCATGGCACTCGATCGAGTGCCCCCTGTACGAGGCATTGCTCGTTTCATTTTTATTTGTTTGAATTCGATAATTGACCGAGTTAAATAAAAATATTGCATTATTTAAATTCAACTCGGTTCTCGATGTCATAAACGTGTATTATACGATTATGAGACCGTTATCGGGAATTTATGAAATATGCTATTATGTGATTGAAAAGTTATTTGATTAGTGACGAAATTATAGTCCTCCGCGTCACGGCATCGATACTAATCCTAAAGGATTATGTGATGTCGGTTTTCGCCTCAACGGATCTCGTACTAATCTTAGAAATGGAGTCTTACGCGTTCAACTATGAGCAATCACGATCGCGTTATGCCCTTGAGTACATTGGGGCGGCGCTCCTCGAAAGGGTGCCACCTCCGTCGTGACTCGTAAAGGGATTAAACGGACTCTGGATGATCGTCGTAGTCAAACGTGTTAAGATCCGAATTTTAATATTATATAAATATATATATACACGGTATTAATATGTTAATGACGATAATTAAATGTTAGAGGTTAGATACAATAAATAATAAAAAAAGTTAGATTGCGATAGATGAAATGTTAGTAGCAAAATTAAAATAATGTTAGTAACTGAATTAAAATGTTAGTGTTAGTATGTTAATAATAATAATAGTACATAATATATATATGTATAAAAACGGTAAAAAGATAAGGGAAAAAGGAACGGGGTTTGATGACACCCTCAACCTACGTGCTTAAACGATCTCGGAAACGGACTCGTAGTGGCGACGTGAGCGCGGGAGTGTCGAGATATGTAAGTAGAGTTATGGTGTATGTCTTTGACGAGTTTTGATCTCGGGATTTTGAATATGTATGTGTGTGTGTATGAGTGCCTAGAACTCAAGGTGATGAAGGTTTATGATGTCTAAGGTTGAATGAGGATTGAAAGGGTTGGAAAAACCTTGTTTTGAAGGTGGTAAAAGGTTGAAAAAAGTTGTAGTGTCAAAAAGTTGTTTTGTGATGGGTGATGATGGGGTATTTATAGGACAAATACCCCGGTTCAGGGTTGTAGACACCCACATTTGACCGCCAGGTGTCTATAGCAGTTTCCGACAAACACCCGATGATGATCGGACGCTAACGTGCTTTAACGTACTCGGAAATGGGCTCGAAATCATGGATATTTAGCTTGGGCTTTTTAAGGGGTACAAATTTCACAAAACCAACCTCAAATTCAGGCCCAGTGGGTCGTTTCGAGTCAAATAACACTAATTTGGGTCGAATCCGACACCAGGGGTAAAACCGTCTTTTAGCGACCGAGTCAAAACCCGGTCAAAGATATTTCCCGAGAATTGTGGACCGACCGTGATGTCTCACGTGTACAATTCGGACTCCAACTCCACAAAAATCAGCCACATAAAATAATAAACAAATCCGTTTAAGGATGAAATTCGTTCTCAAGTAGGAATCCTATCCAAAAACCGATTCAAACACCTGACCGAGCGCAAACACTCGGCCGAGCAGCCTCTTTCAGCCGGTTTTCCTTGCTTCTTCATGATGTGTTGTATTTATATAGCTTTTCTCCCTCGATTCCGTTGCCTTTTATGGTCGGAACGCGCTCTTTAGAGCCGTTTCTTCTAACATTTTGCTTCGAGTGAGTGTTTTTGTAGATTCTACACGATTTCAGGTCTTTTTGTGCAATTACACTCATATCTGGTTAGAAGAACGATCCCGAGACAAAACCCGTGCCTCAAGACGTTTAGGCGACGAAGAAATGGGAGGTGACGATTCAATGGGCCATGAGAAGCGGCCCATAGCTTCTTTTATTAAGTGTGTGCACGCCAGCCTGCATGTGACCGGCGGCCTGCCAGCCGGCCGGCAAGACACAAGCCATTTTTTTAGTTTCATTTTGATGTGTGCCTCGGCCCCTGCATGTGGCAGGCGGCCGGCCGGCCGGCCGGGGTGCACACCCAGTTCTTTTTCCGCCTCATTTTGTATAACTAGGAGAGGAGGATTATTGATCTATCTATCACTCTTGATACTTAGAAAAAATTTTCTTTAGAAAACTCGTGACCTTTAGGATTCTAGCACTCGGTTTTCACTCGGATTCGATTTCGGTAATTTCATTTTATGCAATTTTCAGTTCTACGTTTCAATCTTCATCGTAAATTACTTAGTTCGTCGTGATTTTCTCTATTTGCAATTTGTTGTTCCGTTTAGTTCGTTAGATTTTCGTCCGTTTATCATTAGATTTATTTGCTTCACCTTTTTATCATGAATTCTATATATGCGATTAGTTGTTTCGTAATCATCATGCGTAGCTAATTTTCTCGCTAGGGTCGAGGGGGATCGATGGGTTATTGTACGATTATGTTACTTTGATACTAAATTCATAATTATGCTAGTACCACTTTCGCGTGTTTATTTGTCGATTAATTTGTTAAAGGCCACAACATTTTAATCTGTTTGGGAAATTCTAGTTCCTGTGCGAAAGCCAAATTAGGATTAGATCACGCGCGATTTGGTAGGGAGTCTAATAAGTTGCGAGAGCCCGTTAGAACCTTCCTAGGTTGACACGATTCGAGAGAACGTGTTATAGCCGACTAGCATGTTATATGTTTATTATTATCGTCGCATAATTGTTGAGCATCTATCGTGAACCCGTGACCTTAGTTTTCACCTCTTTATTAGATTCGATTATTTATTATCGCATTTCAGTAGTGTTTTTATATCCTTCCACCAATTCAACCGTTCAAGAGCATCCTAGAATCGTCATAGCTAATTGACTAGTTTAACTGTTTCCCTGTGGATTCGATACCTTGCTTGCCGCTATCTTCTTGTTAGTAGCATTAGGTTTACCTTGATTGGGTGTGACGACTTTACCAACATCAAATTTGGCGCCGTTGCCGGGGAAACGGTTTGTCTTGTTTTTTTTTTAGCTTGTTTCTTTTATGCTCTCTTTCGTCTCAAGGAATTAAAACTCCTTGAGATTGATCTCACTTTTCTACTGTAGTTTTGCTTATGCCCAGGTCTTTTCGGTCATCAGAGCTTACTCCGTTCGACCCTGAGCCCGAGAAAACTTTTCGTAGGCGACGACAGTTTTGGAGAGAGATTTCCGCAGCTCCCGATCTTGCGACTTTGGAAGCTATTCATACTGAATTTGTAGCTGAGAATCAGTCCTTTGAAGAGGAACATCAATCTCAGTCCGAGATCATTTTACCACCCCCTCCGAACATAAAAATGCCGAAGCTTTCTAGTCATTCGGAACCCGAGCAAACTGCTCTTCCCAAGTTGGTTAAACGACCAACTGCCACTCAAGGTACATTTGAGATTCGACCCGCCTTTATCACATTGGTGGAGAAGAATCAATTTGGTGGTGACCCTAAGGAGGATCCTCACAAGCATATGAGGATTTTTACCGACTATTGCTCCACGATTCCACTTCCGGCCGGGGTAACTCAAGAAGAAGTCATGGAGATGCTCTTCATGTTTTCACTACGGGATTCCGCTAGGGAGTGGATAACCGATCTCGATAAAGTCACCGAAGGGATTACCGACTGGAATTCTCTTGCTCTTGCCTTCTACAAGCACTATTACCCTCCACAGAAGACGAACATGCTCCGGAGTCAAATCACCAATTTTCGTCAAACTCCGAACGAGAATATTCATGAAGCGTGGGAGCGGTTCAAGAAGCTTGTGAAGGAATGCCCGCACCATGGTTTTCAGGTTTGGTTTCTTTGTAACCAATTTTATAACGGGCTGTATGATGATTGCAGGAGTACATTGGATTCGGCATGCAATGGGCGTTTCCAATGTAATGTGGATGATGATAAGGCTTGGCAAACGATAGAGGAGATGGCATCTCATCACTCCCGATGGGGTAATCCACGTGGTAATACTCGATCAAATTCCGGTGAAAGTGGATCCTCGAATGCTGTGGCCGTTCAATTAGCCGCTTTGGCTAAGAGGTTTGATGCATTTGAAGTGTCAAATTCTCAAGGAGGAGGGGGCATGCATCAAGTACATGCCATGCAAGAATATGCATGCGTTCGTTGTGGTGCCGCGGACCACCAAGCTCAAGACTGCCTAGGCTCCATAGAACAGGTGAATGCGTTTCATTCTATGCGCCCACGTTATCCATATATGAATCAACCGGGCTATGATGCATCTCTCTTGTCTTACAGGAGTACTAATGTCTTGAACCCGCCTATTACACCACCCTATGTGCCCCCGCACAAGCAGAATCTCCAGAATCAGCATCAGCAACAATTCCATAATCAAGGGAATTTTCAGAATCAACAGAATTTCGGAAATCAAAGGAATTTCCAAAATCAGGGAAATTTTCAGCAGCGACCTCACTTGGGTCAACATCAACAAAATTTTGGCAATACTAATCAGAACTTCGGGAATTCTCATCAGAAT
The DNA here is from genome assembly GCA_958450325.1 of Agrostemma githago. Lineage (NCBI taxonomy): Eukaryota > Viridiplantae > Streptophyta > Magnoliopsida > Caryophyllales > Caryophyllaceae > Agrostemma > Agrostemma githago. Next base: position 3,501,423 of record OY288248.1, read on the forward strand.
TTCGATACTAGTCAGCAGAACTTTGGCCAATCCTCATCACAAGCTCAAGGTAATTCTTCTTCTTCTTCGAGTTCTAATGAAATGACTGAGCTTCGTAATATGATGCAGATGATGGCCAAGACCCAGGAATCTATGATGGCTCAAATGCAAAAGAATGATCAAGCTAAGGATAATGCCATCAAAAATTTGGAGAACCAAGTGGGACACCTTGCCGCGTCACAAGCAACGCGTCAACAAGGTAAACTCCCTTCTCAAGGTGATCAACAACATGATACGGCTAATGCGATCACTCTTCGTAGTGGCACACACTATGAAAGTCCGTCGATGCCTAAGGATGATTCACCGGCTGAGAAGGAGGAGGTTTTAGTGGAAGATGTCAATGAGGATGCAATTGTGGAAACTCCAAGTGATGAGCGAGTTCCACCACCCACTACTCCCGTTCCCACTCCGACTAGTCCAACAATTCAAGTACCATTTCCGGGTCGATTGAAGAATCGAAAGGAAACTACCCAGTTTGGCAAGTTCATGGAGGTTGTGAAGAATTTGCAGGTTACAGTCCCATTTACCGAGCTCATTATGCAGGTCCCGTCTTACACTAAGTTTATGAAGGACATCTTGACTCGGAAGAGAAGCATTGGTGAGCTAGAAACCGTCGCTCTTACTGCAGAGTGTAGTGCCTTTTTGCAGAACAAGACCCCACCAAAGCTAAAGGACCCCGGTAGTTTTTCGATTCCTTGCACTATTGGCACCTTATCGATTGATAAGGCTTTATGTGATTTAGGTGCTAGTGTAAGTGTCATGCCCTACTCCGTTTGTGAAAAACTTAATATGGGTCCTCTTAAGTGTACTAGTGTCACTTTGCAGATGGCGGACCGTTCCATAAAACGCCCTTTGGGAGTTTTAGAAGACGTGCCCGTTAGAGTTGGGAAATTTTTTATCCCGGTTGATTTTATCGTCCTTGACATGGCCGAGGACACCCAAATTCCCATAATTTTGGGAAGGCCATTTTTGCACACCGCCGGTGCGGTGATTGATGTCAAGAACGGTAAATTGACCTTGGAAGTGGGTGGAGACACCATTGTTTTCTGCTTAGATAGTACACTTAAGAATCCGATGATAACGGATTCATGTTGCATGATTGATGTTATGGATGTGTTGGTTCATGATTCTATGGAGGCGTCCCTTATACGGGATCCCTTAGAAGCTTTGATATGTTTGGAAGCGTGTGCAGGTGATGCTTCCGTTGACTCTGCTGTTGTTGATGCCTTAGAGGCCGCTTTGGAAGGAAGGATGCTCACGGAGGAACAAGGTGTCGATGTAACCAACATCGTACACACCTCATTTGCTATTGACACATCCGTTCCGGAGCGTAAGCCACTTCCGTCTCACCTTAAATATGCCTTCTTAGACGATACCGAGAGCTTCCCCGTGATTGTAAGTGCTGATTTAACTGAGCAACAACTTTCTGATTTGTTAGTTGTTTTAAAGAAAAATAGGAAAGCTTTGGGGTATAGTCTTGATGACTTGAAGGGAATCAGTCCCGATTTCTGTATGCATAGAATTAATCTTGAGGAAGGTCATCGTCCTTGTGTCCAGGGTCAACGTAAGTTGAACCCGAACATGCAAGAGGTTGTTAAAAAGGAAGTTATGAAGTTGTTGGATGCGGGAATTATTTATGCGGTTCCCGATTCAAAATGGGTGAGTCCGGTGCAGGTTGTACCTAAGAAGGGAGGGACTACTGTGGTCCCGAATGAGAAGAATGAGTTAATCCCTACACGAATTGTGACGGGATGGAGAATGTGTATAGATTATAGAAAGTTGAACACCGCTACACTTAAAGACCACTTCCCATTGCCCTTTATCGACCAAATGCTTGAGAGACTAGCTTCTCACAAGTATTTTTGCTATTTAGATGGATATTCGGGATTTTTCCAAATCCCGATACACCCCGCCGACCAAGAAAAGACCACGTTCACTTGTCCATATGGCACTTTCGCATATCGCAGGATGCCATTCGGGCTATGTAATGCACCCGCCACCTTTCAAAGGTGCATGATGAGCATCTTTTCCGACTACATCGAGTCCATTATGGAAGTGTTTATGGACGACTTTAGTGTGTATGGTATGAGTTTTTCAGCTTGTTTAGCTAATTTGGTTACCATTTTAAACCGATGTGTCGAGGTTAGTTTGGTCTTGAATTGGGAAAAATGCCATTTTATGGTCACTGAGGGTGTTGTTTTGGGTCATGTGGTCTCCGAAAAGGGCATTCAGGTGGATAAAGCAAAGGTGCAAGTGATTGAGCAATTACCCTTGCCGGTTAATGTAAAGGGAGTGAGAAGTTTCCTTGGTCATGCAGGATTTTATCGCCGCTTTATCAAGGACTTTTCCAAAATTGCTAAGCCACTTACACAATTGCTCTTAAAGGATGCCCCTTTCGATTTTACTGATGAGTGTGTGGAAGCTTTTAACAGGATTAAGCAGGCCCTCATTTCTGCTCCGATCATTCAGTCACCGGATTGGAATTTGCCATTCGAGATAATGTGTGACGCGAGTGATTATGCTGTGGGAGCGGTTTTGGGCCAAAGGAAGGACAAGGTCTTGCATGCTATATACTACGCTAGCAAAACACTTGATAATGCTCAGATGAATTATGCCACCACCGAGAAGGAGTTGCTAGCTATAGTGTATGCTTTGGAAAAGTTCAGAACCTACTTGGTTGGATCGGAAGTCATTGTTTTCACTGATCATGCGGCACTCAAGTACCTCCTTGCTAAGAAAGAAGCAAAGCCCCGATTACTTCGATGGATCCTCCTCCTCCAAGAGTTTGATTTATCGATCCGAGATAAGAAGGGAGCGGAAAATGCCGTTGCAGATCATCTTTCGAGGCTTCGAGTTGAGGAGGAGGGAGTTGTCATCCCCATAGATGACTCTTTTCCCGATGATTCTCTCATGGCCTTAAGTTCCGGTGCAAGCGAAGGACCTTGGTATGCGGATTATGCTAATTATTTAGTTGGCAAGGTATTACCTTCCGATCTTTCCTATCAACAAAAGAAAAAATTTCTACATGATGTCCGACAATTTTTTTGGGATGACCCTTATTTATTTAAGGAGTGTGCCGATGGTATTTTCCGTCGATGTGTCCCTCAATGGGAAGTTCGAGGGGTTCTAGAGAGTTGTCATTCATCGCCATATGGTGGTCATCATGGACCGAGCCGAACCACGGCCAAGGTCCTCCAGTCGGGTTTTTATTGGCCAACCTTATTCCGGGATGCCCAAGCTTTTATTATGTCCTGCGATGTATGTCAAAGGACCGGTAATATTTCTAGGAGGCATGAGATGCCTCAAAATGGGATTCTCGAAGTAGAAATTTTTGATGTTTGGGGTGTAGACTATCAAGGCCCGTTCCCGTCATCCAAGGGCAACCGGTATATTTTGGTTGCGGTTGATTATGTCTCCAAGTGGGTGGAGGCGGTGGCATCTCCGGCTAATGATGCTAGAACGGTAATATCTCTGTTTAAAAAGACTATTTTTCCCCGCTTTGGTGTTCCAAGGGCGATTATTAGTGATGGTGGAAGCCATTTTCATGAGAAGCGACTTGATGCTTTGCTTGCTAAGTACGGTGTCTCGCACCGTACCGGTCTTGCCTACCACCCTCAAACGAGTGGGCAAGTTGAGGTGTCCAATAGGGAAATCAAGTCTATTCTCCAAAAGGTCGTGTCAAAAGCTAGGAAGGATTGGAGCTCTAAGCTAGATGATACACTATGGGCTTATCGTACCGCCTTTAAAACGCCTATTGGTACTTCACCTTACCGATTGGTCTATGGCAAGTCATGTCATTTACCGGTCGAGCTTGAGTATAAGGCTTGGTGGGCGATTAAGGAGCTTAACTTGGATCCACATTTGAGTGGGGAGAGGAGGCTTATGCAGCTGAATGAGTTGGAGGAATTCCGACTTGGTGCCTATGATAGTGCTCGAGTTTATAAGGAGCGCACCAAGCGCTGGCATGACAAGCATATCCTTCACCGTGAGTTCAATGTGGGAGATAAGGTATTATTATTCAATTCGAGGCTCCGGTTGTTTCCCGGAAAGTTAAAATCTCGTTGGTCCGGACCTTTTTCTGTCACCCACGTGGGTAAATTTGGCTCGATTGAAGTCGAGAGTGATGCGGGTGAACGATTCAAGGTGAATGGTCAACGATTGAAGTTATATCATGAAGGTGCTCAAGTTGGAGCGATTGAGGTTATACGACTTCATCCCGTTCCCTTATCCCACTAAACCTTATCCTCATCAAGTCGTGCGGGACTCTAAACCAGCGCTACCGGGAGGCAGCCCGAGTATGTATATAATTTCCCTCATTATTATTATTATTATTATTATTATTATTATTATTCTTTTAGTTATCTTAGTGAGGATGAGAGGAGGGACTAACGTTTTGGAGATGCGCAGAATCATCGGAAATAACTTGATGTGGAGATATTAGTGAAATAAGGAGAAGGAAAAAATTCGTCATACTTGTGTTAAAACAGCAGGTCACCTCAGCCTAGGCCTAGGGGGCCTGTCGACTCTAGGGGTCGAGGTACGAGTTGGATTTGAACTCGAAAAGAAGGATTTGTGCACCTCAGCCTGTGCCCAGGCCGCCTATGGACTTCAGGGGCCGAGGCACAAAGGAAAAATAAGGAAAATTGGAGCAAAAATCTCAAAAAGAGCAGTCCGGCCGGCCAGCCGGCCCCCGGTCCATACCGGCTGGCTGTGAGAGAAAAACTTCAATTAAAAAAATCAAAAAAAAAACGAGGTGAGCAGTCCGGCCGGCCAGCCGGCCGCCGGTCCAGACCGGCTGGGGCGTACAACAGACCCCCAAACCCATTTCTCGTGTCATTTCATTCATTCCTCCACTTCTCTCGTCTCTCTCTTCTCTCTCTCATCCCCCAAAACCCCAATTTTCTTATTTCCCAGCACTCATCCTCACTTTCTTCACCATCATTCCTCAAAATTTCCCCATTTTTCCCTCAAGTGTGCTACTTTCAGCTGATTTGCAATGCCTCCTCGGAACAAGCGCACCAGAAACGAACATGCTCAACCCGACATTGAGTCCGACCCGGTTTTTCCAGGTGTAATTTTTACCACTATTGACCAAAAGGTACGGTTTCAGAACTTGAGAAAGCGGTCTATTGTTCCAACTCGTTTTATCGATCGTGATGCTATGCGAACTTTAGGCTTAGATTCTGCTTTGGAACTATTGTTTAAGGGTGTTGGTATGGGTACATTTTTTACGATGCGTCGTAACACGTTTACCCAGCTTACGTTGGAATTTCTGAGTTCGTTTGAGGTACATAAGAATAGACGGACTGGTGATATTTCTGTTGAGTTCCGTTTATTGAATACTAGTTTTGCGCTGAGCCTGAAACAGTTTGGGGATTGTTTTGACCTTAAGGATTATGACGACCGTACACCACCCGAGCATGCTAATTTTAGGGTGGGTGATTTTTGGGAATGCATTGCTGACGCCCCGTACACTACCGCGGGGCATATGAGTTCAAACAATATTCATAATCCTGTTATTAAGGTTTGGCAGAGGTTTATGGGGTGGACGATTTTTGCTAGGAAAGAGCCACATAATGTGCGCACCGAGGAGGTGTTTATTTTGGGTTCATATTTGCGGCGTAAGCCGAAGGTGTGGCATATCAATATTACCTATCACCTGGTCCTCCAGTTTAGGAGAATAGCTACGGCCGTTGCCGACGTTCCCATTTATATAGGCGGGTTGGTCACGCAATTAGCTCTCCGGTTGACCGCTTTTCGCGAGGCAGATCATGATCCGGTCCCGGGTGAGATTACTCTTAGCCTCCGATATTTGGCTTCTCTTAACTGGATTTCTTCTAGGCATCAGAATCGTTGGGCTTGGCTTATTCATGAGCAGGCGACTATTATTTTGCAAGCCGGGTCGGTTTTGTCACTTGAGGCTGATCAGCCTAATTATTTATTACCCGTCGCTGCCCCTAGCTCTCTTCTTTCGTCGCATGCTGTTACCTATACTCGTCGCCCGACGAGCGAGCCTAGTACCTCCCGCCCCACTTCTGAGCCCGGTCCATCTCAGCCTGCTCCCGAGACCACCACCACTACTACTTTTGAGCAGCCTCCTCCACCGCCCCAGTATGCTTCCCTCCATCCCGATCTGATTTCATGGATGGAGCGCATGGAGTTGAGTGCCGGTTCGTCACGTTCTGACTTTGATACTTTTCGCACGGAGACTCGTGCCGACACCGCTGCTACTCACGCTCGTCTGGACAGGTTATATGCTGATCAGTGTCTCGGGATGTATCCCGTTTATGATGACTATGCTAGGCGTGCAGCTGTGCCACCACAGGGCCCTTATCCCTCGTACTTTTCGTGGCCCGTGGGTGGTTATACTGACCCTTCGATTCATGGCGACTTCCATCTTCACACTGACTATTTCAGTGCCCCGGCGGGCCCTGCTTTTGGAGCCGCTAGTGATTATCAGGGAGGTGGTTGGTATACGGGTGGTGCGTCAGGTTCTGGGACCGCTGCAGATGATGGTATGGAGGATGATGATTTTGGTGATGATGATGATGATCAGTAGCGGATTGCTGACTCCGCTACCTCTCCATGTGTATATTTGGTATGTTTTTTTTTCTCTTTCCTCGGATTTTATTTGTGTCCCCCACCAATTTTGGGTCTGTATGATTTGGACATTGAGGACAATGTCGAGTCTAGCGTGGGGGAGTTTTTAGTATTTCTAGTTTTATTTCCTTGAGTCTTAGTGGTTGTCCATGATACCGATTATGCAGCAATGATGATAATTTGCACTCTTTAGGCCACCTACTCATTCTTAATTGGCATTCATTTGACCTTTGTTATGTGGAATAATAATTAATCGGCAAGTTTGCAACCAACCGGGCTATGATTTGTGGTTCCCATTTAGACCGACCCTGCATTTGGGCTTTAGCTACAAAATTGGTGAGATTTAGAGCCTCCTGTAGCCAGTACATTCATACCTGGCTACCACTTAGGATTGTGTGTAGGACTCCTCGTGGAATATGCTATGTCAATACGCATAAGTATGGTGTTTGCCCCTTCATTTTGACTAACTTGCCTAGTGATCATTTTTGGGTCATTTTCATTTTCATCTATTTCTATCCATTTTCTCCTTGGCTAAAATGTTAAAGAATTCACAAAATGAACTACAAAATCAAATTTGCCTACCCAGCCAAGCTTGATGAAGTAGGTCACCTAGTGCGTTCTATGCTCGTTACTGTGTGATTTTGGAGATTTTTGATGGATGATTGGATGCGGTTGACTCTGTCTCAAGGGAGTTTGTAGATCTTGTCCGGGTTAATTTGGGTTATTGTATATATTTGCTTCTAATTTTATCAAGCTGAAAAAAATATAGTTCAAAAAAAAAAAAAAAAGGAAAAAAAATGAAAAAAGCAAAAAGGAAAAAATCGAAAAAATCGAAAAAGAAGAAAAAAAAAAGAGAAAAAAAAATCAAAACAACACAAAAAATATATGTTATTCTTGTTACTTTTATTTTTATATGTTATTCTTGTTACTTGAGCGCCCTCTTTTGATCCCGGACTCGTTCTCGTTGGTTGGTGGTTTGTATGATTTGTTTATGGAAGTGGAAGAATTTTTGAGTTGAGCATTATCGCACTAGTTAGTTCACTAGCTTGGCTTTAACCTCACATGACCATATCGATTTCCACCTTCTACCTTGTTATCACCATCCTTGCCTCCCTTTGTGATCTTAGCACGTTTTGTAAAAATTTAGAGGTCGATACCATATTAGATTGCGGGTATATTTCCATGAGTTGGAGTAGTTGAGCGTTTTCATATATATATTTCACATTTACACACCCTTCCTAATTGAGCGATAAGTGGCTCCGTGAGTAGCCTATGCAGGGGCTTTGGTTGAAAGTGTGGTTTCTACATGTTATGCTTGGTAAAATTGTGCATTTGTTGATGGGTTATTTTTCCTATTTCCCGTCTTGGAATTCGTTTCTTAGACTTGGTTTAGATGTTTGCTATGACGGACTTGAGTATTTGGTTGCCTACTATTTGCTTTGAGCTGTTTCGGTATTATATTAGTTGTTTTCTTACGGGTCTTGCTTGAGGACAAGCAAGGGTTCGGTTCGGGGGAGTTTGATGTGTTGTATTTATATAGCTTTTCTCCCTCGATTCCGTTGCCTTTTATGGTCGGAACGCGCTCTTTAGAGCCGTTTCTTCTAACATTTTGCTTCGAGTGAGTGTTTTTGTAGATTCTACACGATTTCAGGTCTTTTTGTGCAATTACACTCATATCTGGTTAGAAGAACGATCCCGAGACAAAACCCGTGCCTCAAGACGTTTAGGCGACGAAGAAATGGGAGGTGACGATTCAATGGGCCATGAGAAGCGGCCCATAGCTTCTTTTATTAAGTGTGTGCACGCCAGCCTGCATGTGACCGGCGGCCTGCCAGCCGGCCGGCAAGACACAAGCCATTTTTTTAGTTTCATTTTGATGTGTGCCTCGGCCCCTGCATGTGGCAGGCGGCCGGCCGGCCGGCCGGGGTGCACACCCAGTTCTTTTTCCGCCTCATTTTGTATAACTAGGAGAGGAGGATTATTGATCTATCTATCACTCTTGATACTTAGAAAAAATTTTCTTTAGAAAACTCGTGACCTTTAGGATTCTAGCACTCGGTTTTCACTCGGATTCGATTTCGGTAATTTCATTTTATGCAATTTTCAGTTCTACGTTTCAATCTTCATCGTAAATTACTTAGTTCGTCGTGATTTTCTCTATTTGCAATTTGTTGTTCCGTTTAGTTCGTTAGATTTTCGTCCGTTTATCATTAGATTTATTTGCTTCACCTTTTTATCATGAATTCTATATATGCGATTAGTTGTTTCGTAATCATCATGCGTAGCTAATTTTCTCGCTAGGGTCGAGGGGGATCGATGGGTTATTGTACGATTATGTTACTTTGATACTAAATTCATAATTATGCTAGTACCACTTTCGCGTGTTTATTTGTCGATTAATTTGTTAAAGGCCACAACATTTTAATCTGTTTGGGAAATTCTAGTTCCTGTGCGAAAGCCGAATTAGGATTAGATCACGCGCGATTTGGTAGGGAGTCTAATAAGTTGCGAGAGCCCGTTAGAACCTTCCTAGGTTGACACGATTCGAGAGAACGTGTTATAGCCGACTAGCATGTTATATGTTTATTATTATCGTCGCATAATTGTTGAGCATCTATCGTGAACCCGTGACCTTAGTTTTCACCTCTTTATTAGATTCGATTATTTATTATCGCATTTCAGTAGTGTTTTTATATCCTTCCACCAATTCAACCGTTCAAGAGCATCCTAGAATCGTCATAGCTAATTGACTAGTTTAACTGTTTCCCTGTGGATTCGATACCTTGCTTGCCGCTATCTTCTTGTTAGTAGCATTAGGTTTACCTTGATTGGGTGTGACGACTTTACCAACATCACTTCACCAAGAAAACGGAATTCTTGTTCTTCTCAGCTTCTTACCCAAGCGGTAATTCTAACTCAAACACACCTCCTAGCCAAGGTCGGGAACTCCCTATAAATAGCCCCTTGCATGCAACACTTCCAATATCAAAAAAAACATCAATTATCATACAACACAATTAATTCATACGATCCCCAACATACATAATTTCTGAAAAACATAATTCCTTAACATCGAGAAACCAATAGTGCATCCAAACCCGAAGGAAACCGGCCCCGATACCCGACACCCTTCACCCGTCACCTTCACCGAGCCACCCTAACCCGACCGACATCACTCGACGCTCCCGTGCCTAGCCACATTCCGACGAGCCCCGATCCGAGTCAACAAAAGCATGTAGGTTGAGGGTGTACCAAACCCGATTTCTCCTTTCTTCTCTTCTCTTCTCTTCGTCCGTTTTTTTTATTATGGGTCAAGAGTCGTCTTTTTCTTCTTCTTTTTTTTTCTAATATCGTTATTAACGAAAAACTATTTTCATAACAAACATTCTGAAAAATACAATATCGATTTTTCTATAATCGAATATTGTATCGAAAAGAATTATATTAAGATCTCGACGATATTAAAAATCGTTACATCTTTTTTTTCGTTCAAAATTCTTTTCTTTTACTTTTCGTTCAAAACAAATTATTTTACAAAACCCTTTTTTATTCCGAATATCCGATATCGATTTCATAATCGAATATCGGATACGACAAATATCGAAAACATAAATTGAATACAAATTAATTCATATTTTGTACGCGATTTATTAAAAATAACAATTTTCGAACAACGAGCGAAAACGGGACAGACTCGCACGCGAGTCGCGCCCCTCACAGGCGACTCGCGTACGAGTCTGAAATCCACGCTCCTTTTTTCAATTTTTTTGTTCGTTTTATTATTTATTCTACGAAACGATTTCTAAAATTTACATCTTTTCCAAAACTATTCCAAGTATTCGATATTGATTTCGTAGTCAACTATCGAATATAACGAATATCGAAAATATTAAGTCGAGTACGAATCATGCAATATTCATACACGATTTAATAAAAAATCGAGTTTTCAGAAAACCGCGTCCAAAACCAACCCGACACGCGACTCGCCGGCGACCCGGGCGAGCCGCGCGGCCGGCTGTCCCGACGCACCCTTTTCGCTTTTTTTTATTTTTTATTTTTTTCGAACATCGTTTTTTATACAAAACAACGTCTTTTTAACGATATTTTTCAGATTTCGATTAATATTTATTTTCTCGGTCTCGCATATTTATTTTGCTATATTATTATTTACAAATCGATACTAACTCGTTTGTTCATTTTTTGTAGCGAATTCATCCTTTTTATTTCATTTGTTTTATTATACTAAAACGAATCTCACATGTTAAATTCGACTTTGACATTAATTAATTTTTCATGCATTAAACCACTTAGCAACCCGTTCAATTCCTCACATGTTTAGGAAAACAATGTTTGCATATCATTCATCGTTCAACTAACGCGCGCATTAAAACGTCATTCGATATCCTAGTAGAGGCCGCTAATGTGCGGGCGGGGTTGGGTGTTCTTAGTGAACTTCCCAACACGTACCCTCACCCCTTACTCAGAACCGTGGTTTCCGGATGTCCGAAACCATTGGCAACGAGAGTCATTCAATATACGATTAACCGCTCAAGTCGGCATCTATATCGAACTGCAAAGGGACGAGCCCAATAAACTCTGACATCGGAAATGGGCCGTATTTTGTACACGGCCCACTACGACATAGAGTGGGCTCGAACGGTTCCGAATAACCATAAAATTCGGTGGCAACTCCGACTTCGATTTAAATTTCCATTTGACCATCTCATGGAGATTCATTCGCCTCCCCAAAACCCGCGCGTGGCCGCGTCGGGGTGGACCTATGTCATGTCCACAAGGGTCACTCGATCGAGTGACGCGGGTGCACTCGACCGAGTGCACGGTTTGGGTCCGGTTTGGCGGGTTCATGGCCTTACTCGACCGAGTGAGTGTGAACCACTCGATCGAGCGTGTGAACGGAGGGAGTGTAAATAGGGAATGATTGTTGACCATTTTTGAATGAGATTTGGTTGATTTGGTTGTTGAGTCTTGATTTATTTTGTGTATTTGGACATAATGTGAGGCTGGTTCGTCTCGGGATTCGACTTTGACCGGGTTTTGACTCGGTCGCTAAAAGACGGTTTTATTTCCGGTGACGGTTTTGGCCCAAATTAGTCTCATTTTATTGGAAACGACCCACTGGGCCTGGATTTGAGGTCGGTTTTGAGAGATTTGCACTCCGCTAAATGCCCACGTCGGATACTATTGATTCTGAGTCCGTATTCGAGCGTATTAAGTCACGTTTACGTCCGATCATCATCGGGTGTTTTGTCGGGAACTGCTATAGACACTAGCAAGCAAAATGCGGGTGTCTACAGATATCAAGCAAACAAATACAGTCTAAGGGATCTATCTCATAAATGACAAATTACAGTCTAACGTCCATTTAAGTCTAAACAAGTTAAAGCTTAAGAGCAGTTTTCAATTTGTGTTCGATCAATTACGTATAAATAAATATCTGATTGATTGGTCTGAAGTTATGGCCCTTTTTTTTATCCAAGTCACTTCATTTCTTTTGATTCAAATCACTTTGTTTCTTTTTGTCCAAGTTAACAATTTTTTTTTTTTCAAATTCAATAAACGTATAACCAAAATAACTACAGTATAATTAGAAAACACTAGAAAAGAAAAAAAAAAAAAGGTCACCTGAGGAGTACATGATACTAGGGGTTTTCAAGGGTTTAAGCTCACTTGCCTTGGTATAAAATCATTTCCCAGTTCATCAACCAAAACCCCCAATTCTCTGTTCAGAAACAATCACCATGAAAACCCAACTAACATGATATGAATTAACCCTCAAATTCCAATAAAAAACCCTAAAAACCTCATCAAAATCAACAATGAATTCCCTAACCTTAAGAACAAACCCCATATCACAATTCCTGAAACCCAGCTCAAGAACCCTAATCATTTCCCTCTTTTCCACTTCATCATCCCCGCACCATAATTCATCGTCTTCCTCGTCGGTGTCGTCTCGACGATACAGCGATGAAAGCAGGAATGTGAGGGTGTCAGTGTGGTGGGACATAGAGAATTGCGGAGTTCCAACTGGTGTTAATGTCTTCAAGATTGCGCATTCGATTACGTCTGCTGTTAGAGCAAATGGGATCAAGGGTCCTGTTCAAATTACTGCGTTTGGTGACATTTTCTGTCTTAATAGGGCTAGTCAAGAAGCGTTGTCAAGCACTGGTGTTAATCTTATTCACATCCCAAGTGGTACCCATTTCTTCCCTCCCTTTTTTGATACTTGTGATTTTTTGATGTGATCATTTGTTGAATTTATCGCAGGTTTGAAATTCCAGATTTAATGTGGCATTTTGATGTGAGAATTGTTAGTAAAGCTTGTTAATTTTAGTCTGAATTTTTAAATTACAGAAGTAGGTATTGTGTTTTAGCTTCTCCAAATGCAGTTGAGATACTCTATGCCTGTCCCATCTTGTGTCTCATAACTTTATCATGCGACACATTACCTCTTGATTGATAAAAATAGTGATTATTTATGTGATATTGATTACGTGTCACAAAGAGAAGTGATGGGACGCGAGATGAGACACAAAAGTGGGACAGAGTATCTGCATTGCTCCAAATGAGATTTTTTTTGGTTTGTGGTTAAAAGTGCATGGGTAAAGATGGTGAAAATGTCTGACATTGCCAACCTCATGTTTCTGTTGTTGTTCATCTAGGATTTGGTAATTATAGTGTTGATTGCAATTTGCAAGTACCATTGATTTGGTTGCCTTTGGTTAGTTTTTTTGTTTGTTTAAAGGGAGCACAAGGGCGATTATGATGCTGGCGTGGTTCGTAGCACTTCATAACTTTACCAACTAAGTCAATTAGACATTTGCGTTTGTCTTTGGTTAGTGAAAGTATCATCTTGGTGTTCATTTAATATAGCAATATGCATATGCCTATATGCCTTGAAACTTGACTACTTGAGTATTAGAAAAATGAAGTATTCTTAGCCATTTCAAGAAACTTTGGATCTCCACATTACAAAATTAAGCTATCTAAACCGACTTTAGGTGAGGCTCAGAAGCGCCATAAGTGACGCCAAGCCACTGACTTTTCTAATAACAGTGATCAGATTCCAGTCACTTCATTTTTTTTTTGTTCGTATGTCTTTGATCTTCAGAATGTGGTTTGCCTTGTAATTTAACCCAAAAAGGCTGTTTAGGAACTGACAGCACTGAAAAAGATCATTGGCAAGAGTACAAATTTCATTATATTTACTCATATTATGTACGCTGCGAGTCATACACTTTCTTGAAAGAGTATTCATGTTAGCCAACCTGAAATAAATTAGGATTAGGGCTCTAATGTTGTTATAGTTGTATTAAAGAAAAGTGAGTATCTAGAAATGTGGGTGTCTGTCCATTAGAGTATAATGACTCGTTTGTTGTACTTTTTTCTTGCTAGGTGGGAAGAATAGTGCTGACAGGTCCCTTCTTGTGGATCTTATGTATTGGGTGTCTCAAAACCCTCCACCTGCGCATATTTTTTTGATATCAGGTGACAAGGACTTCGCTGGCATATTACATAAATTGAGGATGAGCAACTACAACATACTGTTAGCTGCCAAAGAAGTTAGAAACACTTCAGGTGTCCTCTATAGCGCCTCAAGCATAATGTGGTACTGGAACGATCTAGCCAAAGGAGAGAATCTTTCCGGTAAGCATTTTAACCAACCTCCAGATGGCCCTTTCAATTCTTGGTATGGCCATTATCGAGGCCCCCTTCAAGACCCATTTACTCTTTCTGAGCTAAAAAAATACTCGGAGGTCGAAGAATCATCGAATTCCGAAGCAGAATCCCACCTTCGATCAGTTCCAGTGCCGGTTTTGAGGCAGTTAGGCCGTGTATTAAATTCACACCCTGAAGGACTTAGCATTACTGAATTTCGTGATCAGTTGATACACGACAAAGTGGCGCTCGATAAGGACTATTATGGTCATAAAAAGTTTTCTCGATTTCTTATGGCACTTCCTCGTATTGTGAAGATTGAGTCGTGTCCTGATGGTCAATTCTTTCTGAAACCTGTATCAACTTCAAGTCCAGAACCTGTGGAGAGCAGCTGTAGGCTGTTGACTGCTAAAGAAAATGGCAAGACTCCAAAAATTACTAGGATGGTGGATGTTGAGGAGAAGTCAATCGAAGAGGCATCTGAAGAAAATGTGCATAAGATTATGAATACTATGGAAAAGAAGCCAGCTGAAGAGATTAACAGAATTGTAGATGCTAACGTGAAGCCGACTGAAGATGCATCTGGAAAAAAAGTGGGAGAGATTATGGATAAAATGGAAGAAATACCAAATGAAGTGACATCTGAGAAAATAGTATCAGATACTTTTGTAAATGAGAATAACGTGGCTTCAAATGTGGAGGTACTAGAGAGGACCCCTACTGAAGAACATAATCCTAAGCAAGAAAACGGTATTTTCAGAAAATTTTGGACTAAATTGTTTGGTGGTAGCACAGATACCGAACGAGGGGATGGTAGTCTTGAGAGGCCCATGGCTAATGTGATCCTAGAAAAGTCTATTACTGAAGAAGAACCCAGTAATAAATCAAGTAATGATTTGAACGATGTTGCCAAAGGTGACACCATTGGAAAATCTGAACCTAGTTTAGGAGGGAATGATAGCCCCGAGAGACTTGAATCTGATGTGACTCCAGAAAGGTTGATTTCTGAGGAAGAGAAAAGTAAATCCTGCAATGTTTTGTATCCTGTAGCCAAAGCCGACTCTGTTGGAAATTCAGAAACTAATTTAGGTTTCATTGCTAAGATAATAAACTGGTGTAAAGCTTGGAGGAGTGAAAGTGCATTGGATAAACCAATTGAAATTCAATCACCAACTATAGAGGCAAGTCCTGTTGTAGAAGATGCAAGGAAACCTGATGAAGCCCCACAGTCAAAACAATTGGCTGATGAAGTCCCACCTCCAAGAAAGCACGAACTTTTCACCAAGGATTCTTTTTGGAACGCGCTTCGATCATTTCTTAAAACACACCGAGGATCAGACATTGTGTTGAACTCACTATCAAGGTACACTTTTCAATCTTTGGCAAATCCATTTTTTCCTATGTTGTTGGGTTAGGACTTGGAAGTGCATTAAAAAGATGTTACTTAGACTATTTTGTGTTTGTTTGGTTTAGGGGTGTAAACGAACCCATCTGAGCTCGAGCTTGGGTGATTTTCCCCATTAGAAATATTTAGGCTACCTTTACGTCTTTGTGATTTTCCTCTAGCTACATTTATGTCCCTGTGATTTTATATTTGCTTATATCTGGATGATATTAAGCAACGGCAGTTATTAATGAAGTCCTTCGTTTCAGTTCTCATGGTTCTTATTAGGTTTTGCTGTTTTGGGTTATAAAATGCAGAGCGAAAAAGTTATGTAACATGGTCTCAGGGGTGAGACCGTAGCTGCTAAACTTTCGGTCCAGATCGTGGGATCTTACAATTGAAAAAGGGGGTGAATGATCCCGAGCATGGCTAGGATCTTATGATTAAACTCTCAAAAAATTTCGAGTAGATCTTAACCCGGTCCCACAATTTTTGACTACACAATCCGATCCCACATTAGTAATATATCCATTTTATTGGGAACCTTAAATTTTATATGTAGGACTTTAAGATAGACACAAATTATGAATCAAAACAATTTGTGGACACGTGATAATAATAGTTTTTTCAAATACAAACATATGATTTTACAAAATTTTAGCAGTGATTATGTATTAAGTTAATTTGTTGGATCTAGATCCGATCTTACCGACTCGATAATAGTCACTTCATCGATTCGAAGTAGGATCTTGATCCTAACAACTTTAGGTGAGACAATTTCTTAATCCCTATTGCTGGCTTGACCTGATGTATTCTTATTATGGTAATAAAGGCTGAATAAGAAGAAGATAGTGAAGACTGATGGTGGTGGAAGGTCCGATGAAAAAGGAGGGCAATTAACTCCCCACCTTAGGGGTTATTACATTAGTCCTATATGGGAGTGATTGTTTCCTTACCTTCCCCGTGTTTGAGCTCTATTATTTGGGTGATAATTTCCCTATTTAAATCGAACCGTAATATATAACAGTTTGGGTTGGTCGTACATGTAAGAGTCTGAGACGTCTTATACAAGACTCATTATATGCAATGTTCTTGTTAGTGTTTCGCAACCCACATCTGTAAAGTTGATCACCGTTTTTTTCCCGAATCAGGGAGCAGATTGCTGAAAAGCTAAGAAAGGAGGGGCCCTTGTATCTTCGACCTCTTCAGGCAGCTGAACTTCTTCACTTGGTAGATCTACTAATTGCTGAGAAGAAATGGATTAAGGAGCTCCCTACTAACATCCCTCCATTTAGACTTGTTTCTCTCTATGAAGAAAGCTCGATTCCTCCTCAAACTCGTAATTCAGCTGGCTTACATTCCATCTTCGTGAGCACTCAGTCCCCGTTTAATCCTCAGTTGAGGGTTTCCTCTATTTCTCCTAAGAAGCTTTCAGAAAAGTCAAGGACTGAGATCCTGTCAGATTGTCAGAAACTTTTGGATGAGAGTCTATCTCAGTGTCCTGATGGCTTTAATATCGGTCGTTTCAAAAAGCTGTTTTTAAAGAAGTATGGATATGCTCTGGATCACGAAAAACTAGGATATCCGAAACTTGGTTCTCTCCTTCAGGTAATGCCCGGGGTTAAAATAGAATCCACCCAGATTCTTCCTGATAATGTGGTTTACTCTCCTGGGGTTCAGTCCTTGGGGTTGGAGAAGTCATCCGGGTCAGAGAGCGAGCTGTCTGACTCAGCTCGGAAAGATGATGAAGTGGAGTCTCTCTGGGATGAACTTGGGCCTGTTGCCAAGAAGTCAGATCATAATAGCCTAAATGGGCTTGATGGTGAATATGAACCACCCATGTCTGTGGACAATGAGCTTTCTTCCGACTCAGAAAAAGAGGAGCATTCACCGGTCGTCAAAGGGGAAAAGCAAAGTAATTCAAAGGGGGGCGAGGAGGATGATAGCTCATTATTGCAAATCCTGGATTCGTGGTATGGCAATGTCACCAAGGAGTCGAGCAACCCGAGAAACAACCATGGGTCAGATTATGATCAGAGCCCAACAGATTCTTCTTCTGAGGATGAAAGCAGCCTGTCAAGATCTCCGCCTGCTGAGGAGAGGAAGGGTCTAGCTGAGTCCTCCGACAGCGATGGATGTAAATATGGGGACCCTAAAAAGAGATACACATTTGTTGCGGAAGGCGGTGATGAGGTTACGAAGGGGAAACTAATTGATGGGATTTTGGGGGGTTTGAAGAAGACCGGAGGTGAAGTAGCAGTGTAAGCTGAATGACGGCTAGTTTCGGGGCATAGAGGCACCCCATTTCTTCTATGAAGGTAGGATGTTTGTTTTGTCTGAGATTTCACCATTTCGGTCTTAGAATAACACGTTTTTGAGTATTTAGTACTATATATATCTCCAATTTTAAGTGGGTAGTACTGTAGTTGTTAGCTAAACATAATGTAGACTTCAGAATCATTTTTGTAGGAATGGGGTAAAAGTGATCCATCAATTTTAATCGAAATTGCTGTTGATTGCATTCACTCGTCAACAGTACACAGCTTTAGTATTGCGTACGAGGAATGAATAAACTGACTGATACAAATATGTGCAGTGAATCCCTTGAATGTGTTGAACATCATCTTCAGGTTATTGATATTAACAAGAGGTGCCATGATTACTGATGGTAGCAGAGAAAAAAGCGCTGAAATCATCGCAGTTGAGTGCAGTTCCGACTTAAACGGATCCTGCTGCAAAGGGTGTGTCAGTGTTACTGAGGCACTGTGCTGCATTGCTCGGCCTAGCTATACACAAAGGGTTGGAACCATGGTTTTTTTTTTCCATGGGGATAATCAGTGTATGTCTTTTGTAGATATTTTTTTGGTCGATTATCTGATGCCTGGCATAGGAACAGTTGTTAGAAGTCCTGTTTTTTGTAAAATCGTCTTAACTAGACCTCCTTGTATGATTCGATCATATTCTCCGTCTTAATAAAGGAGTATATTTGAAATCTGTGCTTACATACTCTCCTCTCCATCTACTTGATTTGCTGGTATGTACCGGGCTTATTAATTCTGGGATTAACACCAAAGTGATGCTCCCTGTTTAATTGATTTTGATTGATGTACATTTATAGAGCAAGTAGCAGCCATATGTAATGTCTGGGACGTGCATTTGCTCTGAAATTAGAGTAACTGGCAGTGGAAAATTTTTGGCCAAATTATACTCCAGAAAGAAGAAGATGAAATCGCATATAGTAACTCTACAAAACATAGTCATCGTCTTCATATACTCAAAAAACCTGCTACTACTTACGAACTTGAGCAAAACCCGTGACAGTTTCATGTGAAAACTGACCGTCGGGGTTAGTAGAAAGAGATGAAATCGAATTTGCAATCTATTGTCTAGGAGCGTCTTAATTACATCTAGACCTGGCAAACGAGTCAACCGGGTCGGTCAAGTTTGGGTCTGGTCACTTTCTGGTTGTAGAATACGGGTCATTTCGGGTTCGGGTTATTTTCGGGTATACTATTTTCAATTTTTGTAGGAATATTGATTCGTTTTCTATAATAATAATAGTCAAGTCAGTTTCGGATTAGCTCAGGTCAATACAAGTTACGGATCAACAAGGGTTTATTAGTAGGGAGTAGCGACGAGTGAGGAAAGAAAGTGAAGAAAAAGTGAGGTGAGACATGCTAATAGGGCTTTAGAAGGGTTTAAGCTCATACTCCCTTTCTATAAAATCCCCAAAATAATTTCCCAATTCTGAAACACTGAAACAATAATCAAGCAACACAAATTCCATGAAAACCCAATTCCCAAACCCTAAAAACCCCAATCATCTAAATCCACGATGATTTCCCTAACCTCAAGAACAAACCCCATATCACAATTCCTGAAACCCAGCTCAAGAACCCTAATCATCTCCCTCTTTTCCACTTCATCATCCCCACACCATAATTCATCGTCTTCCTCGTCGGTGTCATCTCGACGATACGACGATGAAAGCAGGAGTGTGAGGGTGTCAGTGTGGTGGGACATAGAGAATTGCACGGTTCCAACTGGAGTTAATGTCTTCAAGATTGCGCATTCGATTACGTCTGCTGTTAGAGCAAATGGGATCAAGGGTCCTGTTCAAATTACTGCGTTTGGTGACATTTTCTGTCTTAATAGGGCTAGTCAAGAAGCATTGTCCAGTACTGGTGTTAATCTCATTCACATCCCCCATGGTACGTACCTATTTCTACTTGTGATGTTTTTCGTATTTTATTATAACGGGAATAATGGAGCTTGAAATGAGAAGAAAATGGAGGAGACATGTGATTGGTGGTGGTGATAGTTTGAGGTGTAAGGAGATGAAGGAAGGACAATCACCCCTAAGGCCAGAACGATTACTGGAGAACAATGACTCCAAATGGGGTAACGGAGCTAAAATCAACTAGATGATGGAGGAGATTACTGATGGTGTTCAGCGGAAATGGAGAAAAAAAGTCTAATATAGCCTCTTTTTTACTACTTGTGATGTTTTTATTCCGTTTTTATCTCTAATTTATTACGTAATTATTACGGGAGTAATGTAGCTTGAAATGAAAAGAAAATGGGGATACGGATGGTTGGTGGTGGTAGTTTAAGGGGTAAGGAGGAGGTGAAGGAAGGGCGGAACGATTATTTCAGAACAATTACCCCAAATGGGGGTAATGCATTGCTTCGGGGAAGGTAGGTAATTCTTTCCCCTAAAGAAGCTACAGAGTATAAATGAACTTCTAAGCCTGGTTCTTAAGGTTCATTTTGTCTCACTACTTCATCTCACGTCAGTCTAGCCTACAAATACTCCGTATGGCCTAATTCCCATCATATCTTTAAAAGAGGGGAAATGATGTTGTACCTAAGAGAGTAAAAGGGGAAACAAATTCTTAATACTTGTAGTAATTGCATCGATGTACGTGTAATTTATTCTTTAATTTCTAACTTTATACCAAATTGGGAAGGTATTGAAGGGTTGTATTTAACCTAACCCTTTGTTGGAAACGTCTCTTACATATTAGCAAGATAACAATGGCCTTGTTGAACTTCTCGTTTTGAGCTTTTTATATGCAAAATTTCGTTGAGGCATATGAGACACTGACACTGATAAACTAATTAGTGATAGTTATATTAATTTTGTAAGATGTATTTCTCTTAATAAGATTGGCATATATTTTGAACTTTTTTTGGTCGAAATTAAAATTCTTGATCATTTAATATTAAATTGTTTAACCGTAAATATGGTATTTAAATTATACTCCCTCCGTCTCATGAATATACTTGAGAAATATTTTATTGAAATGGCTCAACAATTTATGAATGAAGGGACTATAAAACTACCAAACTATTAGATTGGAAATCTGAAATTATTGTTAATCAGTAAATACACCGAAAATATTAAATAATTTTAGCTGATTTTTTTTTTCAATTGGACGTCTGTAACATTAAAATAATTTTGAAAAATGTCCATATTAGGATATAGAATATTCCACAAGTCAATATTTTCTTAGGATGTTAATAGGTTGGCCGAGCTTTTTAAAAAAATGGTGGTAATACGTAACAATGTGTTTTTGTTGGTTGCTCTTTTAGTATTATAGGAGGATCTTATCCTTACTACTCGTATTTCATAAAACTAAACATAAACGTGGGGTGGAGGGAGTATTCATTTACTGATATTATGTATGCAACGACTCATGGACCATCTCGGAACATGTTAGCCACCCGAGGGCTTAGGGCTGTAATGTCGTTATTGTTTTTGTCGTATTGAAGAAAAAGTGGATATCTAGAAATGTGAGTGTCTGTCCATCAGAGTATAACGACTCTTTTGTTGTACTTTTGTTCCTGGCAGGTGGGAAGAATAATGCTGACAGGTCCCTTCTTGTGGATCTTATGTATTGGGTGTCTCAAAACCCTCCGCCTGCGCATATTTTTTTGATATCAGGTGACAATGACTTCGCTGGCATATTACATAAATTGAGGATGAGCAACTACAACATACTGTTATCTGCCAGAGAAGTTAAAAACACTTCAGGTGTCCTCTATAGCGCCTCAAGCATCATGTGGTACTGGAACGATCTAGCCAAAGGAGAGAATCTTTCCGGTAAGCATTTTAACCAACCTCCAGATGGCCCTTTCAATTCTTGGTATGGCCATTATCGAGGCCCTCTTGAAGACCCATTTACTCTTTCTGAGCTACAAAAAAACCCGGAGGCTGAAGATCCATCGAATTCCGAATCAGAATCCAACCTTCGACCAGTTCCAATGGCGGTTTTGAGGCAGTTATGCCGTGTATTAAATTCACACCCTGATGGACTTAGCATTACCGAACTTCGTCATCAGTTAAAAGCAGGCAAGGTGGTGCTCGATAAGAACTTTTATGGTCATAAAAAGTTCTCTCAACTTCTTAAGTCTTTTCCTCGTATTGTGAAGGTTTTGCCTCATCCTGATGGTCAGTTCTTTCTGAAACCTGTATCAACTTCAAGTCCAGAACCTGTTGACAGCAGTGGTAGGCTGTTGACTGCTAACGAAAATGGCAAGACCCCAACAATTACTAGAATGGTGGATGTTGAGGAGAAGTCAATCGAAAAGGGAATCGAGAAAAGTGTGGATAAGATTATAAATAGTATAAAAGAGAAGCCAGCCGAAGAAATTACTAGAATGGTGGATGCTCATGTGAAGCCAATTGAAGAGGCTTCTGAAAAGAAAGTGGCTGAGATTATTAATAAAATGGAAGAAAAACCAGCTGAAGAGACTTCTGAGAAAATAATGTCAGATGTTTTTGTAAATGAGAATGGCGTGGCTTCTGTCGAACATCCAAATAGGAAAGAAGCTTTAAATGAGAAGATAGTTGTTAGCCCCGAGAGACTTGAATCTGATGTGATTCCAGAAAGTTTGATTTCTGAGGAAGAGAAAAGTAAATCCCCCAATGCTTTGTATCCTGTTGCCAAAGCTGGCTCTGTTGGAAAGTCAGAAACTAATTTAGGTTTCATTGATAAGATAATAAACTGGTGTAAAGCTTGGCGTAGCGAAAGTGATGTGGATAAACCGATTGAATTACAATCACCAACTATAGAGCCAAGTTCTGTTGTAGAAGATGCAAGGAAACCTGATGAAGTCCCACACTCGAAACAATTGGCTAATGAACCTTCACCTCCAAGAAAGCACGAAATTTTCACCAAGAATTCTTTTTGGAATGCTCTCAGATCATTTTTCAAAACACATCGAGGATCAGATATTGTGTTGAACTCGCTATCAAGGTACACTTTTCAGTCTTTGGCAACTCCTTTTTTTCCCATGTTGTGAGGCTATGACATGGACGTGCAATTAAAAGCTGTTACTTAGACTACGTTTTGTTTGTTTGGTTAATAAGGGTATAGTACTTCACTCCTTTTTGGTTGGAACAGAATAGATCTCGGGAAGTTGTGGGTTTTGTACTTCTGTATACCAGTATATCACATGCGTGGTTTTCATAGCCTTGCCCATCCGCACTTCTGCAGCAGTTCATGGAATGAAAACTTTTATTCCATGCACAAAAGATGCCTTGACACTAACACTGTCTTAACATAGAGTTAACCTCCTTTGCATTGGTTTTGCCCTCTGAACAACCGACTAAGATGCCCGTTTGACAGAATTCATAAAAGGGATGCCTTTATGTTGTACTCATTTTCTTCCTTTTTGAATTTTACGGTCTCAAAGACGGAACCTTGATCGTATTTTTCAACATGTAAATGCTACTCCCTCCGTTTCACAGTTACCTTCATCTTTTCACCGTTTGGTTGTTTTTATATTAATTTTCTGCGTCCCACTTGCATCTCATTTCAGCCACACAATTGGACCTCATGACTCACTTGCATTGTTAATGTGATCCACATTGTTTGTTTCTATACTCCCTAAGTTGTACATCTATGGTATTTTGGAAAGTGATTAAGTGACGAGGGAGTATTTTATTTTACCGAAATACTCAGTAATATATTGTGAAATATGGTTTGATTATAAATCTAAATATTTTAGTTTTATGTATCAATATTTTTTTTTCTCCAATATATTTATGGTCAAAATTTCGTAGCTTCGACTCCTAAAAAGCAAATGAGAAGAAATAGGAAAATGAAGGGAGTACATAACTAAAAAAAGCTTCCTTTCCTCTGCATTGCAACCTCACCAGAATCCTACTTGTAGACCGTCTTTAGTACTATGATATTGCAGCAATAGTCATATTTGGACATTGTGTCGTGTGCACTGTATGCCACAATAATTCTCCTTGCCAAAAATCTTTCCCCTAGACCGTCTGTAGTACTATGATGTAGCAACAATAGTCATATTTAGGCTGCTTATATGTCCTTGTTATTTTATATTTGCCTATACCCGGATGATATTGAGCAACGGAAGTTGTTAATGAAATCTTCCTTTTCAGTTCTCATGGTTCTTAGTAGGTTTTGCTATTTTGGGTTAAAATTTGCAGAGCCAAAAGTTATGTGACATGTTCGAGAGATTGTTCCCTACCTTCCTCTTGTTCGAGCTCTATTACTTGGGTAATAATTACCCTATTTAAATCGAACCCTAATATATACTCCGTAACAGTTTGGTTGGTCGTACATGTAAGAATCCAAGAGCCTAATATACAAGACTCATTATTTGCAATGTTCATATTAGTAATTCGCAACCCACATCCGTAAAGCTGATCGCCGTTCTTTTTCCAAATCAGGGAGCATATTGCTGAAAAGCTAAGAAAGGAGGGGCCCTTGATTCTTCGACCTCTTGAGCCAGCTGAAGTTCTTCACTTGGTGAATCTACTGATTGCTGAGAAGAAATGGATTCAGGAGCTCCCTACTAGCATCCCTCCATATAGACTTGTTTCTCTCTATCAAGAAAGTTCGATCTCCCCTCAAACTCATAACCCAACTGGGTTAAGTTCCATCTTGTTGAACACTCAGTCCCCGGATAATCCTCAGCTGAGGGTTTCCTCTACTGCTCCTACGACGCTTTCAGAAAAGTCAAGGATTGAGATCCTGTCAGATTGTCAGAAACTTTTGGATGAGAGTTTATCTCAATGTCCCGATGGCTTTAATATGGGTGGTTTCAAAAGGCAGTTTTTAAACAAGTATGGATACACTCTGGACCACCAAAAACTAGGATATCCGAAACTTGTTTCTCTCCTACAGGCAATGCCTGGGATTAAGATAGAATCCACCCACATTCTTTCTGATAACGTGGTTTACTCTCCTGGTATTCAATCCTTAGGGTTGGAGAAGTCAACCGGGTCAGAGAGTGAACTGTCCGACTCAGCTCGGAAAGATGATGAAGTGAAGCCTCTCTGGGACGAACTTGGGCCTGTTGCCAAGTCGGATCATAATAGCATGAATGGAGCTAATGGTGAATATGAGTCGACAATGTCTGTGGACGATGAGTTTTCTTCATACTTGGGAAAAGAGGAGCATTCATCTTCATCAAAATTGGTCAAAGGGGAGAAGCAAAGTAAGTCAATGGGGCAGGAGGAGGAGAATGAAAGCTCATTGATGCAAATCCTGGATTCGTGGTATGCCAATGGCACCAAGGAGGAGAGCAACCTGAGAAACAACCATGGGTCATATTATGAGAACCCACCAGATTCTTTTTCTGAGGATGAAAACAGCATGTCAGGATCACCGACTGCTGAGGTGAAGAATGGTCAAGCTGAGTCATCCGATGACAATGGATGTAAATATGGGGACCCTAAAAAGAGATACACATTTGTAACTGAAGGCGGTAATGAGGTTAAGAGGGGGAAAGTAATTGATGGGATATTGGGGGGTTTGAAGAAGACCGGAGGTGAAGTAACAGTGTAATTATTACATCTCTTCTAGGAGGAATGTAGGATGTTTACTTAGTCTGAGAATCCATCAGCTCAGTCTTAGAATAACATGTTTTAGGATATTTAATTATTTATCTCCAATTTTTAAGTGGGTATTTGTTAGCTAAACAGAATCTACACTTCCTAATCATTTATCTTAGATCTATTCAATGAAAGTCCCTGATCCTTCATATTTCCAAACCAAATTGTATTTGAGTTGAACAGGTTGATGACATATCATCATTTCTAAGATGTAGATGAAGAATTTCCGGGTTCATAGCCCAACAAATTGCTTGCAGGATAGCCAATGTCACAGTTAGCTGAAACTGTACTGTCATCAGCACTGTCCATCTATAGCCTGATGGAAGAGATTTCACTTTCAATGGCGGTCGGGTCAGTCTGAAATTGCACCCACTCTACGTCTCCACGTACTGGTGAGTTTGATTGTTTTCTCTACTAACTACTTTCAAGTTGAAGAATTCCTATACTTTATTTTTGTCGTTTGAGAGTTTATCTCTGCATTTTTTTTATTATTTTTTTTATTTTCAGAACTTTAGTTGATGGTTGAACTTGTGAGTCTCTTACTTTCCGTTGACTATTGAACATTTTGTAGGATACCTGACAATTTGTGAGTAGCCCTACCAATTTATTTTACAGTTTAGAATTGCATAGTTGGATGATGATTTCCATAGAGGATATGAGTGAAAAGCATCGTAAATCTGTCGCTTGTGAGTTGCGACACTTTAAACCCCGATAAACGAATGATTCCTGCATCCCATTTTGAATTGATGACATTGAAAAAAGATGGTTTGGTTTAGTGAAATGGGAATCTATCTGAATAATGTGCTGAACTCCCCTCTGCACTGGAAAAATAATTCATTCAACTACTGTAAGCAAGTGGAGTGTGGTGTACTGGTGTTTCATTATACTACTACTTGGAGTATAATAATTGAAACACCTCACGGCTGAGGTCAGCAGAGTCCTCTTCCTCATAACTGATGTATTACTCACTGTATGTTCCCTTCTAATAAAGCAGGCAGCCGCCATTATAATACTTAATAATGATTCTAATTTCATGGGATCCACTCTATATATACCTCTTTAGTTCTCTGGAATTTGGAATCCATCCATTCATTCATTCATCCCCAGTTTAACAATTTCACTACGAGTATTCCTTCCTTCCTTCCTTGTTGAAAAATGTCGGAGACTTCAGAAACCATGCCTCTCTTGACTCCTTACAAGATGGGCAACTTCCAACTTTCTAAAAGGTAGTACGTGATTCATATGAGTATTACTCTCGCTTTCGCTTTCTGTATTTGCTTACCTTTTATATTTACGAAAAGTTGAATGTTTTGATGTTAGGGTGGTATTGGCGCCATTAACGAGACAGAGATCGTATGGAAATGTTCCTCAAAAGCACGCCATATTATACTACTCCCAGCGGGCTACCAACGGAGGCCTTCTTATTACTGAAGCTACTGGTGTCTCTGATACCGCTCAGG
This sequence comes from Agrostemma githago, assembly GCA_958450325.1. Lineage (NCBI taxonomy): Eukaryota > Viridiplantae > Streptophyta > Magnoliopsida > Caryophyllales > Caryophyllaceae > Agrostemma > Agrostemma githago. Next base: position 3,528,457 of record OY288248.1, read on the forward strand.
GGTCTGTCTCTCTCTCTCTCTCCCTTCTCCCACCTTCTATTATGCTTTCTTTCTTTCTTTTTTTTTGCTCTTTATACTTTATACTGCTTCCTACATCACTAATTATAGGGAGTAAGACAGACCATTTTCACTAGTTATTAGTTAAATGCTCTCTTTTTTGTTACTACAATCAAAACTACAAATGTTCCTGCACAGATCCCACATTTAAGGTCAGATCACCACTTGCACAAAATATGAATATGAATATGAATATGTTGAGCCTGATTTTGGTCTGTAATCTTTGATGCATCATAAAGATCCACCCCCACCAATCACAATCAGCAATCACCAGTGTCCCATTTCTCTAAAAATCGCCCCGGGATAAAGATGACGAACAAATCGTCAATATATTACCCCCTTCGTTCCTAAAAGATTGTCCCGTTTCTCTATTATATGTGAGAATTATTTTAATGAAACGGGATAATCTTACTGGGACGGAGGTGGTATATAAAGATGCGTATTCAAATTTAGACTTCTTTATTGAGATCCATATTTGACCTTTGACTCTTTTGTTCATTTTTACTAAAAATAATAGTCAAAGAAATGGTATAGTTATATTCCACCGTCTATCTATAAATAGGTTGTGTCGTGGTCATGTGTGGGGGTTACTATTTATGGAGTATATTAGCCTTTTGACTTTTTGGTGGATTAATTAGTATGAGGGTGACGTGTGTAGGTATGAGCATACACCAGGAATATGGACAAAGGAGCAAGTGGAAGCCTGGAAGCCAATTGTTGAGGCTGTCCACGCCAAAGGTGCTCTCTTTTTCTGTCAACTTTGGCATTGTGGCCGCGCCTCCAATCAAGGTATGCTAATCAATCTTCTTCTTTCTTTATACTATACACTTTATTTTATTTTTTATTGATAGGGACTACAGAGTACTTTCTATTTAGATTCGAAAATCTCATTTGCTTTTGACAACTACGTATTAAAATATAGAATTAGTATAATTCGTATCTTAGGATGTAAACTATTGTTCCATGTCGGTGGTGTAAGTATAGAAGATCATCCTCATAATATCAATCAACAATAATAGTACATGGATTTTTGGGGAGGAGTCCAGGAGTAAATCCGTGAAAGCTTGGTCTAAAACGAACAATATTGTACTATTATGGTCCTTATGGATTGTGGATATCAAAACAAAGAGGCCAATGCAAGATAATACACTTCCGTGCATACCATGGTGCAAAAACAAGATCGAAAAATATTTAAGAGACAAGTGCTCTGTCAAGCATCATAAATTTTCTTTTAAATAAGCAAATTGTTCTTGGAAATGGGAGATATGCCATCTTGCATTCATGCCTACTTGCCTAGTGCTAATATTTCCACTGAGTGGGTGGTGAGACTCGAAGTGGCGACCTTCAGTCACGCTAACTTTGATACTGTGTAGCCTTGAGTTAAAGGTTCAATCAAGGTCAATGAATGATTATCATACTCTCAACACATTTACATGTATGTGTATCGATAGGTTTTCAGCCAAATGGAGAAGCAATATTTTCTTCCACCGATAGGCCGATATCACCCAATCGCGAAGTCTATCCAGGTCAATTTTCGACCCCAAGGCGCCTCGAAACTCATGAGATTCCTTCCATTGTCCGTGACTTTAAGCTCGCTGCCAGGAATGCCATTGAAGCAGGTTTTGACGGTGTCGAGATCCATGGGGCAAACAGTTACCTTATTGACCAGTTTCTAAAAGATAGCGTCAACGACCGAACAGACGAGTATGGTGGAACCATAGAGAACCGTTCTAGATTCGCACTGGAGATAGTGGAAGCTATTGCGAATGAGATCGGCCCACATAGACTCGGAATACGTTTCTCTCCATTCACCGATTTCTTAGAACCCACGGATTCAAACCCTGAAGCTCTTGGACTCTACTTAGCCAACTCCTTGAATAAGTACGACATCCTGTACTGCCACGTGATCGAACCAAGGGTAGACAAGGCAGGAGAGTCGAAGACCATTCCTCTGAGTTTATTGCCTATGAGAAAGGCCTTCAAAGGTACCTTCATTTCAGCTGGAGGTTTCGGTAGAGAAGATGGAAATAAGGCTGTGGAAGATGGTTATACTGATTTGGTAGCGTACGGAAGATTGTTTCTAGCCAACCCGGATCTACCCCGAAGGTTTGAGCTGCATAGTCCTTTGAATAGGCATCATCGGGAAACTTTCTATACGTCTGATCCCGTTGTTGGCTACACTGACTACCCATTTCTTGAAACTGCATGAACAATACGGAATGGAGTAACCTCGCTAGTTCAGCTGGTAAATCCTCGAATAATGATACTTGTGATGTAGTGAATCAAATGGTTGATTGTGTTATTGTTACTCCAAGATTAGTCTCATTTTTATTTCGAAATTGTGTGCTCTTGTATGGAAACGGGTTAGTCGGAGTACAGGTTATGTTATGTACATGTACCTGATTTCCTTTAGTAGTTTTTGTTATCGGGTTCAAATAAAATTGTGCGACAAATTCACGGATTCTTTTCTTTTCACAGTGAAAAAGATGGAGTAACCCTTACAAAGCATGCTTTAGTTTGCTAACTCGTGGGCTATCTTGTTACGGTTCCTATTACAAAACGAAGAAGCAATACAGTGAAAGAAAGAAACTACCAATATGAAAGATAAGCTGAACTGCACTCCTATAGAACCCATAAGCTGAAGTAGAAGCGAAAGACATCACCTTGAAGCAAAACATGTCGATAATTATTGTTCCTTGCCCAAAGAAGTTGATAGTGTAGACCGTAGGCTACGTATGCTTAGTTTGGATCTCGTCTCAACCCCTCCAAATGAAGGACCTAATCATCATTTAGACACTTTCTATACAAACTAGACACTCCCCCCCTTCATAGTTCATACCAATCTCGTTGCGTTAGTAACTGATTTCATGGTCCAAAAGTCCAAAACCTACAAAAGCTATACTACAAGGTTCTCGAGGAACTTACTTTCCTCGCACAAAGGTGCAAAACTTCGAAAATCCACTAAAGGGAAACCCCATAATCTTGCATTAACAAAGTCATATTGCATTAACAAAGTACTGCTAGCAATAAGAACGGAGTAATTATCAAAAGTACTGGAAATAGTTATTTCCGAGAAAAACCATACTCATATAAGCGGCAAGACGAGGTGACATGTCTTTTGACCTCCCACTTTCTTGTTTGATATGGAAAATCTCAGGTGTAAGTAAGACTGTCTTTATCTGGAATCTGGATGCATCACCGATTCCCTGGTTGAAGTATGGAAGACAAGATGATACTAGTGCCTTTGAAAGCCGCCTTTGTTTCTTCCAAAGAAGGAATTCTTTGCCTTGGACTTCGGTAGCTCATGGATATCCATTACTTGGATTGTTCTTTGCTTTTTGGCTTCAACAAAGACAAACAAAAATATGCATATGAACGACCCGTCACATCAGCTTGGAATGAACTTTGTAAAGTTGAAATATAACTGTGTTTTAACTTCTTTTTTTGTTTGCGTAATGATGAAGGTTAAGGTAAATAAAGTATCAAACCATTTTGAGCTTCTTGGTAGTTCTCTTGAAGCCGTTTCCTAGCAGAAGCTAGCCTCTCTGGATCAACTGCTGCTTGTTTCTGTCTCTGCAAATTCCAAATGGAGTTGATTCATTACAAATCGCAACGCAGCATTCCAGCCACAAATACTTATATAAGACGGGTCGAACTTTTAGTAATGCATTTGATAAAATACTATGACATGATTCATCACTCGAAAAAGAAGAAAAATGTTTCAAGTTAGGAACGAAAACAAGCTTGCCATCTTTTGGAAACACTAAGAAGGAACACCAATAGAAATCACAGAGTGCCCTTCGTTTTCTAACTCAATTGATTTATTGGTTCCCAAGTACCTCATTCGACTTCTTCTTTTTCATTTAAGTGAACAAGTCTCATTTGACATTTTACTCCATTTAAGTGAGGACCAATATTAGCAAACTGAAATCATGAACGTATACATCGAGTGGAGGAGCCGGTGATGAAGAAGCGGGTCTCATGGGTTTAGCTTGAGGATCTCTCCGTGGAGGAGGAGCACGAGCAGGAACAGCTTTGGGCTTATATTCGGACCTATCTGACCCCGAACTTCCATCTGCCAAAAAAACCAATGTCAGCCAATATAATATTAACCCTCATGTACTTCAATTGTGTTGCCATTTAGAGAATCGGGTTCTAATTCTTACTGTGTGGATTTGGAGAGTATCCGAAATCAGGAACCTGAAAAGAAGTATATGCCATTATTAAAAAAAAAATGTAAGAGACCGCAGGAATCAAGGTAGAAGGTTTTCAGCATATTCATATTCTTCCTAGGCTTTACTAAAAGAATATCATACCTCGTTGTGATGACCATTACGCTGATTCTTGGAAACATTCTGCTGAGGCGAGTCTCCTTCGGCTGAAGCCAGGAGTTTACAATCATACATTACAGGCGTGTTAAAATGATTCTAGCTGATCAACTTTAACTATTTACATTGACTTGTTATGTTTTTTATTTTAATATCTTGTTTTCCACATTTTTCTTCAGTAATTTGTCACTTTCGACGGTTTCGAATAATGATTCATCCTAGCCAACAAAAATTCTTTGGGGTTAAGGATTAGCCATTGTTGTTGATAACTTGATATTGCCTACCAAATTATGATTTCAGAATAGTATATATAAAATGAAATCGAAAGAAGGAAGAGAGAGACCAATGAGATTGGAGGAGGAACGGACTTCACCAGGGTTGTTTGACCTGACCCAGTCATCTACCAAATCCTTCCATTTCCTACCAAGATAACAAACACAAAAACAATTCAAAATCAACAACTCCATATCTAAACCTCTAAACCTCATTTGATTTTAGCTATAATCATCAAATAAACATGGGATTGAACTGATTAAAACCTGACAAGTAGTTTAACTAATTGTCTAACGCTGTTGGATGGGTGCTTCCTCAATCGATTCACATGTCGTCCAATGTCCGTTTCCTTCAATATAAATCACGAGGCATATGAATGACTTTTCCTCAAATAATAACATTCATCAACCATGATTTAGCTGAAGTACGAAGATAGAGCTAAACTCTAACCTTGAGAACTTTGAATGCAATGTCCATATCAGCTAAAGTTTGAAGCAAATCAACCAGCGACTCCTCGGACTAAAACTCGAAAACCAAACAACAAACACAATTAATAAAACTGCCATAACTCAGATATTAGAGTCTTAGACACATAACATGCTTTTGGTGACATTCAGGGTGTCAGAGAGTATCTAATAGCAGCTGGTGCAGCATGTTTTGCATCTAAGACTTAAGGACATTGCAATGAAAAGGTTGTAACTGGACTGTTGACGGCCATCAGAGAAGTCAGCATACTGCTTAGCTTGACTAGTTAACTAGGACTAGTTTCTAGCCTATGAGTCACTTGTCTGCGACTAATATAATACAGAACACAAAATAAACACTAGTGATTGATAGCATGTGTATATACTTCCAGTCAACACCGAAATAAACACTAGTGATTCCATATATCTGTGGAGAGGTCCAACAAATGAACAGGAACATATAACGCTATATTTCAATCAAACGTATAGAATCAAATGAAATGGAGGGGGTATTGTTCAACTCAACTAAACTCGTGTCGAATTTCCTAAACAGATGCTTAAAAATGTAGTGAACCCAACTGAATTCGATCAAGTAATAAGCAAAAGCCACAAACAAATAGGCAACCTGGTTTGGATCCTCAATTTGTTCTTTAATGAAGATGATTCTTGTTTCCTCATCATCCACTTCTTCATCATCGACAAACCTTTGTTCTTGCTCCTCCTCCTCCTCCACCACCTCATCATCCACCTCCACATCGACATCAACATCAACCCCGCCAATTGAAACAGGGGTGTAAGGAGAGTGCCCTTTGTTATGCCCCTCCTCCTCCTCATTCTCCTCCTCATCCTCCTTACCCCCAAAAACCGCCTCGACAACGGGATTGCCATTGCCATTGCCAGTAGAGGGTCTAACCCTAATCCCAGTGTCACAATTGGGGCAATTTGCATATAATTTGGCAACAATACCATCTCTGTGAGCTACAAGTTCATCCCCATAATCTAAAGAAGCTACCTTTATTGCAGTTTCTAACAACCCCCATATATCTACCCCAGAATTCTCCAGAATTGTTCTCAATTCATCTAAATCCATCCCAGAATTAGTCAATAAACAACAAAGATTACCCAGAATTAATTGAAACCCACCAGAGATTTCTCCTTTATCTCTGAAACCCAGAAATCAGAATCTTCTGCAATAACAGCAGATCCATCAGATCAAATTAGTTAGTTGCAAACACATATCAAAATCAATTCAATTCAATTTTTACAGTAAACTCACGCATAATAGATCTGACATTTGATCAAGGAAAACAGCAGTGGGAGTCATTTTCCATTGATGGGTATCTGCACAAGTCACCTTATTTTAATTCCAGTGGGGTTGCATCATCACAACAGGATTGATTATATTATTCATTGATGGTCTTGAAAATGAAATGTCTGCACTATCTATAATTTCAGTTTTTTTTGTTTATAAATAAAATAATGCTTTAAAAATAAGTAATTACCATATTGTTAGAAAAATAATCATCGAAAATGGGTCAACATAGCATCGGTTTGAAAAAGTTGAGATTCAGCACAAAGTTGCTATATTTTGTTCCGTTGAAATGGAAGTGGGCTAGCCCTGAATACACATTACACATCTAAATTAAAAGGCATAAGACGGGGCAAGTCGAGGCGAAGAGATCCCCGACATCCTGTTGCAAAGTCCAATAATGGTGCCGGAGTGTGTCACATTCACGAACTTGTTCATGTTGATTGACTTCTTGATTAGGTAACCAATTTGCACATGAATTAACCTCCTGGCTTAGTTTTGACCTGCCAATTATGGTCAAATTACTCAAATACTCGTATAAAAGAATGGCACAGTTGCACCAAATGGGAATGTGTAGTTGATAGGGGATTCTTTTTTCACATTAGGTTCACGACAATTTTAGAGTCGGTTTGGATAATCAACTGCCTATAGTTACGTTCCCTGGCCAAAAGTAAGCCTCTACTTAAGGCCATAAGTTGCGCTCTAGTCATCGTAGCTAAAACCACACATTTCGAAAAAACAGAAAGCAAATGACTGGTAGAATCCCAAATAAACTAACCCGCACTAGAAAGTCCTGGATTTCCTTTCGAGGCCCCGTTAATGTTTAAGACCACCCACTTGTTTGGTGGAGCGACCCACCGGACTAGAAACTCTCTTAACTTACCACTCGGGTTCGGTTTGATGATGTCCCTGAAACCCGAGCCAAGAGAACCTCCCATATCCTTTTGTGTAGAAATTCTAGTCTATTCCCCACGATGTCCTCCGACACTTGCCAACACACTCCTCTAAATTGACTTCCTTCGATAAATTAGCTACTCATATAACCTAATCCCGGAGGGATATGAGAGACACTATTATCGATGTGAGAAGTCACTATTATCGCTAACGAAAAGTCAAAAACCTTCTAATTCTTTGGGTTAAGAGATTCAGTTGATCTCTCTTAAGACAGATATATCCGTCATAAATAAATAATTATCCACTCGAGTAGATAGACAATTAAAACGGATATCTTAGTCACAAATAGTAACAATAAACTGGATTTTAACATTAACATAGTTCCTCATCCTCCAGCTATTTTTGCAAAAGCCCGCGACATCCTTTTCATCGTACCACACTACAGTTTCCCTCATTCCATCCAAATTAGGGTTTCGAATTCCCTGCAATTAATTTCAAGCACAAATCCGATGGACTTCGACGAGTACGACTACTTGGAGAAATCAGTTGAGGAATCCGAAATTCGGCCCAAGAAGAAGAGCAGCGAGAAGAGGGAGAGGGACGAGGACGGAAGAGTGAAGGAGAGAACACTTGGCGCGGCGGAGGACGAGCATTCGCGGAAGAAGTCGCGGCGGAGCGACGGCGAGAACGGCAGCGGAGGAGAGAGAAAGCGCGACGACAGAGAAAGAGACAGGGAAAGAGATAGGGAGAGGGAGAGGAGGAGAGACAAAGACAAAGATAAAGATTACGAGAGAGAAAGGTCCAAGGACAGGGAGCGGAGGGAGAAGGAGAAGGAGAGGGAAAGGAGAGAGAGGAGAGATAGGGAGAAGTCGAAGGAGAAGGAGAGAGAACGAACGAGGCGGAGTAGGAGTAGCAGTCGATCAAGGCGACACGAGAGTCGAGAAAGGGGAGAAAGGGAGAGGGAGTTAAGAGAAGCTGAAATTAGAGACAGGTATAATTCTCGACTATTTTTGGTTTCGCCATTGTTTTTTCAGTCTATCGATTGCTCATGCTTACATAGTAGGAAGTACATTGTGCATTCTATGTTGTTATGCCTGAATATTCTTAGCTATGCCCTAGCTGCTGCGACAAATCGACAATTATGAATGTTGCGTTATTGAATTTACTGTGTTACCTTTTCATGATAACATGTGATTACCCAATGCGAGAATTCAATCGTCAGTTACATTTTTAGGTTAGTGAGGGTTAATGGATTAATTCAAAGGGTTTATCTTAGTTCAGTTGGTCTCACTCTAAATTACGAGCACGTCTCATCCCATTAAGACAAGTAATTATATTGTGTGAGTTTCACATTGGAGTTGGTTACAAATTAGTAACCATCCCGTGTGAGAGGTATCTGAATACCGTTTCATGGAAATTTTGTGTTTAACATGATAGAATCTCTCTTGGATGAATGTAGATTGTTATGAATTTGTGTGGATGTCTAGGGTGCTCCGATTCGAAGACTTTTGTGCAGGTAATTTATGTTTCTTATGTAGTGGGTAGAGTGGTCGTGTGTTGCAGACTTGCAATTCACTTTCAGGTCACAGAAAGCTTTAGGTATAGTATGGGAAATATGGTTGTAAATTGTAGGCATATTGCCTCATGATAAATTTTTTGTAGACTTGTAAAACCTTTTGAAACTTTGGGATTGGCTGACTGACATGTCTACTTACCACTTTGAGGATCTGGTATTTTGAGCTGGAATATTGGTGTGAGATAAGGGAAGTTTGAATAGGGTGAGATGAACTGGAATTTAAAGACTGCAGCCTCACTGATTTGGTTGATAGAGTCGTAAAACATTGATGTTTGTTGTGAAAGGAAATCAGTGTGGTAGCCGAGATAAATCATTGATGTTTGTCATCTGGTTATGCCCGGTATCATGAGCTTCCCCGTTGGGGTGTCGCTATCTTCGTTCGTCATCTGGTTTTGCCTTGCCTATAGTTTGTAGTCCTTTTAGATCATCCTTTAGTTTGGACCAGTTTTCTATTTCCTTGCTTGAAGTTCTGGTGAACCATCTGTTTTTAGGAGATTCAAGGAGAAGAAGGAAGCAGTTGAGCCTGAAGCTGATCCAGAGAGGGATCAAAGGACTGTTTTTGCCTACCAGGTTGCATTCTTGTAATTTTGTTGGCTTATTCTGCCAGGCTTTAATGTTTTCTGGTTTCAGGTTAGTCATACATGTAACAGGTGTTTCTATGTGTTGAAACTGCTGATTGCAGATGCCTCTGAGGGCAGTTGAGAGAGATGTTTATGAATTTTTTTCAAAAGCTGGCAAGGTTAGTTGCAGCTTATCTTTTGGTTGTTTCTATAGTTAAATCGCATGACAGTTGTTGTATTCGAATATGTTTAGTGTTTTGTTCTAATTCTATTGATACTGTATTATAGATCATCATGAGACATGTTATAATGTTATGATTATGCTTATGAGTGGCGAACTGCTTGAGAGGTATTTGCTCTTGTCAAAGGATTTTTTTCAAATTATTCTACGTTGTATGGGATTTGGGATGTATGAAAAACTTGGTTTTTGGATAGCATGTAGTTGAATTTACGACAGATTCTTTGGTTGATGAACAATTCTACCAGCTTGACATGACTTGTTTTCCCCTCCAATTGGCTGCTTCAGTCTTCCTTTTCTCTCACCTTGCATCACCTTTTGCAGGTTAGGGATGTAAGGCTAATCACAGATCGCAACTCAAGACGGTCAAAAGGAGTTGGGTATGTCGTTGATCCATCTCTAAGTTAATCTATGTAGATGCATGCATTGCTTAAAGTTGATTAAAGTAGTTCGTAGCTTATGAATTATTACGATTTAAGCTTGACTTTATTCTTAAATGAACTAGCAATGCGATAAAGATTTCCATGATGAGGGATGATGGGAATACCTTGCTCTCATGTTTAACCAATTCATGCAGCATTGTGAAGGTAGTTGATATGAACCTGAGTCTTTTTTTTCAGTTATTTCTTCGTTAGCCAGCAAGGGATTAGATTATTTGGTATAGTGGCTTTGAGTTGTATTCTTATTGTGGTTGCTGATTTGAAGTTGTTTGAATTTAGGTAAGTTTAAATTCGGATACATGATACATCGTTATAAAGGTGGGTTTGCCGCATAAACTCCTTATAATATGGTAATGCCAATGCTGTAGTAGGGGATAACTGACTTGTTGGCCGAGCTGCGGCTAGTTAATTTCAGAAAGTCTTCGTTTCATGTATTAGGGCTCTTACAACTTTCTTTTTACTGTTCTCTGTGAAACATGATCTATGTTACGCGTTCTTTTCAGAAGCTGATATATGACTATAGTCTACGTTGCAAAGGCAAATATTGAATATTGATGTGTTTCAACTTCTTTTATCACTAGCTAGCAACCTTTCATGTTTTGTAATTTCAACCCTTTGCTTGAAAGGTAGGTTTAAAATCAAGTTTGAGTTACTTTTCTGTTACTTATTTTTTTGTCAAGGGAAGAAGCTATTGTTTTTAGTATTAAAGTTTTTAGTATTCTTCACTGATTGTTGAACGGAGTACAACTTACAAACAATGAATTTTGAGGAGGGGGGACTGGTGAGGTTTTCGAATGAGTGATTTTCTGCATCTTCTGATGTATGCTATAGAGATAAAGTTGAATGAGAACTTTCCTTACTAAGTGGAGACAATAAGTTGGTTATGTCTCTTCTAGAAAAAAAAACGTGTTTATTGTTGTAGAATGAAGATATTATATATTGGAAGTTCTTTAATCTGTGGGAGGGAATAAAAAGGTGGCATGTGTTGCCTTTTATCCAACATACCACTAACTGAAATTTTATCGACCAGAAGAAAACCTATATCGTTACTTTCTGCTTATGAGTAATCAATGTTTCTATTTCTCTTTTCGGCTAACTTCTTGTATTTGAAAAATCAGATTTGCCAAGAGAATATCACTTCAACCTCTCTCTTAGGGATTTTGCGCCCCACAATTATTGTTATAATTGTTCGTAAGTCATGCCTCTTTTGTCTTTCTATAATATTTCAAAAAAACTTAATGGATCCACTTGTGTTGAGATGCAGGTATATCGAATTCTACGATGTGATGTCTGTGCCTATGGCAATAGCTATGTCTGGTCAACTGTTGCTGGGACAACCTGTGATGGTTAAACCCTCTGAGGCTGAGAAGAACCTTGTACAATCCACCGCCTCTACTGGTTCAAGTGTTACAGGTCCGTATGGACCTACTGACAGGAAGCTGTACGTTGGTAACTTACACTTCAATATGACAGAGCAACAATTGCGTCAGGTACATCTTTGCATGGTTATGTTGTTTTACCCTACCGGATATTTGTCAGTTGTCAATTAGTTAATGCTAAAATTCACACTTGGTATATAGATTTAAGAACGGTAGCAATGACCGACATCATGAAATATCGGTTGTTATGACTATTAGGTCTATTACATTTTGGTGGACCAGGTTTATTGCCACACATGTATGGAGGTTCTATCTAACTTTTCCTTCTTGACTGATTGTCTTTGGGAAAGGTTAAATATGGGTTAATAGGGGGCAAAGAAAAAAATTATGTCATCAAATATTACTAGGTCCAAAAGCACTTTCCGCCCTTGTCAGTTCTTCAAAAGTAGACTTTTACTTGTGACAATAACAATCTGGCGTATGAGATTATTCTTTATATCGTGTTCTCTAAAAGTTCTTGATTTCTTTTGGGTATTACAACCGTTGATTTCTTTTGGGGATTACAACCGTTATAAAACATCATTAAGTCTTCACTTTCATGAGGTCTTATTCTTAATCGAGAGTTTACAAGCTTTTATTAGGTGTTAACATGATACTTGGAGACTGGTCATCTCACCTACTTGTTCCTTAAGGCGACGATAATATTTTATGTCAATATGGAACTGCCTATTGGTAGTGAACACCTCTGGGCAGCTAGTTGAGGTGATCATGATCTCTATTAATCTGTGAGAACTCGTTGGTAATTAACACTCAGTCAAAAATGATTTTGTTCTTATCAGCAAATCCAAGTTGTATTTTAGATCATTATAGTGTTTGACTTGTCATTTAAGGACTACATTGTCATGGATTCAAGGCTTTAGCTGTTTTTATGAACTTTTTATTGTTAAACTACAATTGCTAGTAAGGACCCATTCATGATGTTTGGTAAGAGCATGTGAAGCTTTTACCAGCCGTGTCTTTGTTAGAGCATGTTTATACTCTGCTATGTCTTGTAGGCTGTAGGTAGCTTGGTTTTATTTTCCTGCCTTCACTCAAAGCTAAGTTAAACTACATTTTGTGTGGCTCATTTGGTTGTCCCTTTTGTTTCCCTTTAAGGCTTTACCTAAGACAATTTTTGCCTCAGCACTTGTTTGGAATTAAAGTTCTATACTGGCTGTTATGAGCATCGGCACTTTTACTTCCATTTCTTTTTTTTCTTTTTTTTTTAATTGATTTTCCTTGCTATGAAATTGTTTTCAATGTCTGTTTGCATTTAGTTTGATATGTTTATTTCACTCTGTCACAGATCTTTGAATCATTTGGTCCTATAGAATTGGTGCAGCTACCTCTTGACCTGGAGACTGGACACTGCAAAGGGTTTGGGTTTGTTCAAGTCGGTGATAACTTTGAATTTATTTCTGGTATCACCTTCTCTATTTTATAGTTACTGCTGTGTAATTTCTGCTAACATGAAATTTTGTGCACAGTTTGCTCAGGTTGAGCATGCAAAGCAAGCTGTAAGCTTGAATGGAAAATTGGACATTGCTGGTAGATATATTAAGGTTGGCTGTCATTGGAATTAATTATCATGAAGCAATACAGACTATCCCATTTTCATATTGAGTTCATGTTTGTATATTAGTTTCACTAATCTCTTCTATGCATCGTGGGGAACTGCAGGTTTCTTCTGTCACAGAGCATGTTACTGCTGCTCAAGAAGCTGGAACTACTGCTGCAGACTTTGATGACGATGACGGTGGTGGTTTGGTAAGTGAGCCTCTTCTCTTCTTCCAAGTTCACGTAATCTTAAATTTGGTGTTTTTATTTCTTATTATTGAGTAGAATGTAATACACTATGAATTTGTTAAGATTTCTATCCTCACAGGAATCATATTTCACTTCAGTCAACCTTCTAAATCTTTATATTATTGTCAAAGATCATAAAGAGCTTGTACTGGAGAGTAGTATAAACTAAATTTTTTGCCCACAATGACACAATTTTCCTACGTGCTCTTCATCTTCTTTTTGGTTCCACCACTTCCATATTTAGGTCTCACAACAGGAAAAAGCGAACATTTTCTCTTACACTTCCACCTACTATGGTGCACTTGTAATGGAAAGGAAACTCTCAATAGCTCCCGAGGAAGCTTGGAGAGCTACACTCTATTTTTCCATGTAGAGCATGTGAAGTGAGCTCTTCCATTACTTTCTCCCTCTCCAATGGGTATCACCTTAGAGGGCACCTGGAGAGCACCTTTGAAGACCCCTACCATACATGCTAAGCCTATACGGAGTAACTTTTAAGGTAGTTTGGTTGGATGAAAGTATTCTTCATTTTTTGCAGGCTTTAAATGCTAGGTCCAGGGCAATGCTGATGGCCAAGCTAGATCGTACCGGAACAGCTTCTAGGTCAGTGGTCTAAATTTGTCATGTTTATTACATAGTTTACTGTTATTTTGTTCATTTTTAATAGTAGTTATTTACTTATTTTTGCAGCATTGCGGGGTCGCTTGGTGTACCCCTTAATGGCGCAGCACCTCTCCAACAACCTTTCGCATTGCCTCTAAATGGACAGAGTGTTCCCGTGATTCCTGGCCAGTTAGTGTCTCCTGTAGTTTCTGAACCAATTGGGATCCCAAGCGAGTGTTTATTGTTAAAGAACTTGTTTGACCCAGCCACTGAGGCATGTACCTTTGTCCTTTATTTTTTTTCTTTCGCTTGTGTCTCTTCTCTAGAATCCTGACAGAATACTATTCTTGCAATCTGATGCAGACGGAGCCAGATTTTGACTTGGATATCAAAGAAGATGTAGAAGAAGAGTGCTCGAAGTTTGGTCGTGTGAGGCACATATATGTTGACAAGTATGCACTCCTTATATTTAGCCATTTGCTTAAATATTACGAGTACTTTTTGATCCGTCTCAGCCTTTGGTTTATGCTTTATGGTAATTGTTGGGTTGAGTTTTGTGAAAGCAGACTCTGCCCATATGATTTTGGTGGACCCCCATAATTACCTTCTAACATGCATTTGTAGATGTCCATATTCCATATCTAGTTGCAACTACTTTGCAGAAAAAGCTACTTGTAACTCTAAAGCAAATATAAACATAGTTTTTAAAGGCATGGGGTGCACTGAGGCAACTACTTTGCATACTAATGTTTGGTTTTCTTGTTGAGAGCCTAGTACCTGTAATTCTGTAAGTTCTAACTGGAAGGGCCCTGAAGATGCAACAAACTCATGCTACCAAAGTGACATTCTGTTTGTATTCAGACGTTAAAGCTTTTGACTAGTGATATGCTCACATCCACTCTCTTCTGTAGTTTTGGTTGGGGGAAACGGTTGGATGGTCATTGTGTTCTCGTTTTTCGTTCATCCTGATAGTCAAGTAATTTTACTGATTGGTTGGCATCTGACATATGCAGGCACAGCGCCGGTCATGTGTACTTGCGTTATGACAACAGAGAAGATGCCATGAAAGCACAGCAGGGTATGCACATGCGATGGTTTGCTCGAAGGTCGATCTCTGCCATTTTCATGGTAAGGTTACATTTATTAACCAATAATATATACTCCGTAATCAACTATCCAAGCTACAATGTGTTAATATTTCAGTTAATATTCCAAGCTCATACATGAATCATGCTCACCTGGAACAGAAACGAAAACCAAACTAAGAAAATAAAAACAATTCTGCCTTTTGGTTGCTCAAATTACCTTTCCATGAGGCATTTATGTTTCATTTTCTTCTGTTGAACCAGCTTAAAGTTTCAATTCTTTTTTTTTTTTACATAAACCCGTCCTACCCAGATCACTGTATTGGAAGAAAGGCATAATTTTACCTTGCACCAGTGACATTGTGTTGTGCTTTTGTGACATGCTGTCATTGTAGTGACACTCATAATTGTGGTTTTGTATTACTCTATGATTTTTTATATGCAGCAACCTCAAGATTACGAAGCCAAGTTTCTAGATGGTTCCTGAAGGTAATCTTAATCAGATTATAAGATGAGCTGATCGGAGCTGGAATTTGTAGTAAACCTTATTTTCATGTTCAACTCTTAAGATAGTACTTTCAAATTTCGATGCATCATAACTCGTTAGGAGCATTAGCTTTTGCACATTGTGTTACACAAGGAAAAAAGATGAATTCGCACGAGTGGCTTGGTATCTTCCATCTTGTTATAGTTATGGTGATTTTCGTTTTGCTAGCCATTTTGAGTTGCTTATCATATGATTTTTTTCCCCGGTGGTTGTGAATTGCAGCTTATTTCCTATTCACAATTTATGATGAGGCGATGACAGTTTAATGAAAATCTAGATTTGTTTATTTTGTACTCCCCTTGTGTCTTACTAATGTTTTTCCAAATTGCATATCAACAGCATGTTGCTCAAGAATATCATGACATCCTAAAACTAGCAACACATGTGATATGTCCATATAGTACCGAGTGTCGCTGTCTGTTGCCTTCTAGCTATCTAATCTTCATTACTCTTGTCGTTCTTTCAAGAATTCAAGTTTAAGTTGTCAATCTAAGATCATAAAAGACGTCATTTTTACGACAGGAACACCAAAACGTAAAAGATGGGTTTTACAAAAACTTAGTTAGAATTTACAGTATTGCTGCTAGAGTCGTCAATTTTCATTGAGAAACTACAGGAGGAAGCTTTTATGGTGGTAGTAGAACAATAGATCAGAGGATGAACCCCGTACTTGACCTATTAATGTAAGTGAGTTGGGAATGAACACGAACATATTCTAGTATAGGTTTTGGTCAGGATTACGAGAATCAAGTGTCAAAGTAGAACCAACCATAAAATCCATTCAAACGATTAAATGGGTTTAAATCATTTAAGTCGTAGAGTCGTAACTTATTTAATTCCTAAAATCAAAATTTACCGTCCGAAGTGAAACTAGTGATTTATTAAGGATAATGCCTTTAATAAATAGTCAGACAATCTCCAAGACTACAACCTCGTGAACAATCCAAAGCCTTAATTTAGAGTTTGTCCAGTCACCACAATTTCCTCGACAATCCTTTAATCAAAGTTTTTTTTACTTAAAAACAAAAAAATGGGGGTACAAGCGAATCATAGTTAGGGGTGTTTAGCAGGAGTTAGGATCCTCTCCATTGTTTTCTCTCCATTACCTCTCACAATCCATTATAATATCATTTATAATTTTATATTCTTCTTTCATCATCTTATAACATTGATCGTTTCAAAATAGAGTCCGGTACATTGATGAGTAATGGAGATATGGGTAATGGAGAGGTCTTATTCCGTTCAGCAGACATGGCTAGTGCAGGTCAATCAAATTTGGGATCAAGCCAGACCGATAAAATTGGGTCAGGCCCAACCCTAAGGAGAGGTTGGACCGAGCTCGCCTTACTCTTTTTTGGGCCAATTGTTGATTCGTTGTCCACATTCATTTTTTTATTTTAAAAAAAATAATTCTTGATGACCTTGTCCCAACCTAATGTCGTGGTCAAACTCTAACTTATTGTGATCAAGTCACACAAAACTAGCTCATAATTACGGGCTAGGCCGACTTGGTAGGCATTTTGCCCACATCCACCACCACTACCACTACCCATTGTAAGCTAGCTCATTGATTTGCTGCTAGGTTAATTTGGCAATGGCCGCATAATCGAATTGAACACACCACGCCACACCAGAGAGAGTCCGACCACACCACAACCCCAATTATCATCATCTTTTGGCTAACTTCTCTTCTTCTCACTTCAAAAACAACAACAACGTTCATTCATACCCCCAATTCCAATTCCAATTCCAATTCCAATTAATCACTCCACACTCTCCCAATGTTGTAATTTGTGGGGGCATTCCCTCTCTTCCTTTTCTCCTCCTCCTCCTCCTCCTCCTCCGTCTTCTTCTTCTTCCTCTTCTTCATCCATATTTTTGAAGAAGTCAATCTTCCAATCTTCATTAAAGCAAGTTACCAATCTCTTCTCTCCTTATTCAATCCAATTAATCTTCTCTTTTCCCCCCTTTATTTCTCTTCTTAACATCTCTTTCCTCCCTCTTGTTTCAGTTACTGTTTCCTCCCCCTTTTTTCTTTTGTTCTTAGATAATACTTGAGCTATTCAGTGAGATTCTCGATGTATTGTCATGCGACTAAGTTCGGTTTTAGTTCGATAAAAAAAACTGGATTGATTGTTTTTTTTTGTGATTTTGTGCGTATTTCTTAATCTTAATAGTTTTTGGGCATCTGGGTATCTGTGAAAATGGTTTATTAGCAAAAAAGATTGAATCTTGATCTTTGTATATGTGCTTTATTTGTTTGATTTGGTATGTAATTGGTTGAATGGTGGTGTAGGATGTCAGAACCTTCAAAAGTGATTCATGTCCGCAATGTGGGACAGGAAATTACTGAGGTAAATTTCATGCTCTGTAACTTCTTTTTATAGTGAATGTGAGTGATGGTGGTAATTAAATTAGGGTAATAATGGGTTTGTTGATGGTTTTAATTCGAAATCGCAGAGTGATTTACTTCAGCTGGTCCAACCATTTGGGTCTGTCATCAAGTTAGTCATGCTGCGTACCAAAAATCAGGTTATTTTTTATTTATTTATTCTACTTGGTTTTCTGATTGTTTTTGTTCAGTCAGCCATTCTTGTGTGAGACCGTCTCACCCAAAGGTCTATTTGAAATTTGATGGGAGTAGCTAGCTGTTCTGTCCATGCCCATGTGTTAATTTGAATGAATGATGGCGTTTCATTGTCGCTACAAAAACACATGAATTCCAAAAAAAGTGCATTGTTTGGTTGCCATATTTATATTTTTTTTGCAAAATGTAGTAATTGTAAGTTCTCGGGGAGCTTTCAATGCCTATATAATGGAGGAAGTGATTTAACTAATCGACATTGATCAATTGGAATTTTTGGGGAATTTAATTCATGTATGGACAACCAAACACTTTTACCAAATTCACCTGAATTGGATGAAGAAACTTAAGTTCATCAACCAAACGACTTTATAAATGTGTTTTTTTAGGTACGTGGGAATTTAAGAATGTTTAGTTTTTCTACTAGACATTGAAAAGATTACGCATTAGTTTTTCTTCCCCATTGCAGGCGCTCTTCCAAATGCAGGATTTGGCTTCAGCTATCAGTTTGGTGGAATGTTTTTCAAATTCCCAGCCCAGTGTCCGGTATTGTTGTTTTTCTTGCTCTAGAATTTGCTTTTGGGAATGTTAGAATATGTACAATAGGTAAATAGCCACAAAGGCAGAGTACTTGTGCTCCTTGAAGAAGAAAAATGAATTATGCTCCCCTACAGGCTACAGTCCTGCATGCTCTTCTTCTTAAACATTGGTTCTATTCTTTTTTGTTTTTGAGTAGAATAAAAGTTACGGGGTAAATATTAAAATTGTTCTCACATCTCCATTTGATATAACCTGCTTTTTAGTCCACTCATTTTTTGTATTTACCGTTTTCATCAAAGGATAATGGTTAGGATGATGGATGATGAGAAGCTTAGTGGATGCCGGAAGGGTTGGATGAAAGTTTTTAGCGGCAGATGGGTGATAAAGGTTCACCCAACTCAAAGTTGATTTATTGCCACCCCTATTTTTACGTACTCCCCAACTCATTATTTGGTTCCCTCTTTTCTACATTTACATTAAAAAAAATTGGAAAACAAAATTCTCTTTTCACAATTCCACTCGCTATAGCTCACTTTGTATGGGTATGTTTGCATTTTGCTCTCATTTGCTTCTCGCTTTAGTTTTCAAGAGTATAGAAAACTACACTCAATTTTATCTTTGGAGAGCTCATGAAGGCCTTGTTTGGATATCATCTAGGGAAAGGGAGGAGAGGGAAATAGAGGGATAGAAAAGGGAGGAAGAGAAGGGAAGGGGTAACAAGGTCGCGGTGTTTAGATCCAGCTAGCTTTCAAAATGACATACATAATAATGTTAAATTTTTTTAATAGTCCTTCCAACATCCTTTATAAAGCCTCTGGCTGCTCGTATATCATTATTGGCCCATCAAAATTATGCACAATTTGATAGTTTATGGACGTTGTATAGCAGTGGCGAGGAAGTCAGGGTGGCTTGTAGGATAGTCACACTGTTGCGAAAGGATGCATGGATGGTTCTGGGTTGATAGTGACTGTCGTAGAGTGTGTGACATGGTGAGGGACGAGGGTCGAGCGAGGCTGAGTTTTTTGTATAATGGGTTGAGCTCATGAGGCATATTTAGGTGGGAATTTTTTTAATGAGAGGACGCTAAGTGTCCTTTCCTTAGTGGTTTCTCATTTAATATAGAAGATTTCAAAGTTCAAACCAAATATTTTCTATGGCGGAGGGATTTTGATTTATTTTGTAGGAGGGAAAATGTATCCCTCCAAATCCCTATTCTTCACTTCTCTCCACCCATTTTTGCTTTCCAAACAAGGGATTTTAAATCCCTTGCTATGCCATCCCTTCCTTCCCACTTCTGAACAAGCCCAAAGAGCATGAATGAGCACCCTATTGTAGCCAAAATTCATCTTGCTCTCCACTATTAAGGATCTTGGCCAGGTGTTTGAAGGAGAGCACGTGAATAAACTATTCTTCGTTTTTTCACTTGGAGAGCACTTGAAGGGCTCCTATTGTGGGCATAAAACATCTTTTTTCGCTCTTCAACTATGGGAAGTGCTAAAAGAGCACCTGGGCGAGCTTTTGAAGTGCTATTATACATGCTTTTAGTGTTGCTAGCAGGTGTGTAATTGGCGGGTTCACTGGTATTCCTTGTCTGGCTGTTCGTTAGACTGTCCAAGAGTCGATTGCCTTCAATCCTTTGTTAGGGAGTACTTCTACATTACTTGAAATCCCATTCAGTTTGTCTGCCTTTTGATATCAACTTTATAATTTGCTTAGATTGCCATTTTCAATGATTTGATTTACAAAATGGGAGATGTGTCTTCTAAATTGTCATTCTGGAAGTTCCATCACCTGTATTCTGCTATTATTTTGTTGGCCTAATACCTTTCCACTTTCCAGTCTAATTTTTGATTTTCCATATCATGCCTTCTCAGGGGACGGAATGTGTACATGCAGTTTTCTTCCCACCAAGAACTTACAACAGATCAAAATCAGGGACGCAAAACTGACGTGGTAAGTGTAGTACTCATGATTTGTATGGATTTTGATTTAAGGGGTTAAACAATATCACTTCTTGGCTTACGTGATTGGTCACGGAGGTACAGCTTCAGGAGCCATTACCAGATTATCAAATTTGCTTTTCAACACTTGACGCTTAAAGAATTAAATTATGACAGTTGAACTGTCATGTGTCAACCACTCCTATGTGTCACCGTCTTTGCATAAGTTTTAAAACTGCTTATTGGCGGATGTGCAGTTGAGTATTATTTCTGGGTCAATTGTGAGACGTAGTTTGTGTACTTTGTCGTTTCTCATAGATGAACTTCCTGTCCTACCTCTGAATCTGTATTGGAATTAATGCGCAGTAAAAAAGAAATTGTTAAATTGTTATGTTGCTCTGCGGCTTTGGCTTAGAGTTGCCATTTGACATGTGCGCGTTTGTACTAAAATAGTTCTCCAAAAACACAAAAAAAACCTACAAATCTGCCATGTAGGTGTGGCGACTCAATAGTCTTTGCCAGGTTTTAGATTTTGATCCTTTGTGGACTCTTACCCGCCAACTATATTCAAATTTCAACCCAAATCAATGATTTTTTAAATTGTTTTTTTCTATCTCGAGCGTTGTTTTAATAAAAAAATCCCAATCACCTAGCTCAAAAGAACTGAGGGAATTATCATTTAAATGCAATGGAATTCATTCATTCTAAGAATAGTTTGAATGGCTGAATCGCCCAAGTTTAGGCTGGCACATAACTGACGAAGAAATATACTGCATTATTGTATTTATTACTTGACCATTTTATACCTCTTTTGTTGGCAGGATGAAGAGCCAAATCGTATTCTTTTGGTTAGCATTCATAATGTCCTTTACCCTATGACTGCTGATGTTCTTAATCAAGTATTTTCTCCTTACGGGTTTGTGGAGAAAATTGTTACATTCCAGAAGTCAGCTGGTTAGCTCTCACGCCCACCTTTTTCCGTGTTTGCTTAGAGATGTCGTCAGTTTAAAACAATATTCCGCGACCCTTGCACCTCAAGAACTGAGGAATAGATTAAAACTTGTTGGCTTATTTCCCTAAAAAAGGTTACTTCTTATGTTCTATTGTAGTGTTACTCAGGGCCGTCTGGAACTCTCGGGGGCCATGTGCAAGACCTTATACTTCAACCACCAAAAATAATACAGAATACACTATACGGACTCCCTCCCATTCTTTGGATTCATATCATTTAAATAAAATACTCCTCACACATCGGAGTATTATTTAGGGGCTCTTAAAATTTTGGGGCTGTGGTCGACCGCACCCCATGAACACCCTTAAACGGCCCTGGTCTTGTGGACAAAAGGCATAATCAAATGTGCAAGTAAATTTGAAACTGGTTAGCATTAAACTGCCATTTGCTCAGAATAAAGAAAAATAAAATCAGAAATATATGTGAGAAACCTTTTGACTTTGTTTTAATCTTCCTGTAGGATTTCAAGCTCTTGTTCAGTTTCAGACACGCCAAAGTGCTGCTTCTGCGATGACTGCACTTCATGTATGCATCTATGTTAGCTATTGGAATACATGATGCATTTTGTGCGTAACAAGGTATCTAATATTTCACACTTTGCAGGGAAGAAATATATATGATGGTTGCTGTCAGTTAGATATACAATACTCAAAGTAAGAGTTTCTTTATTTTTCATCCTTTTTTAAATTCTGGCTTCAAAATACATTCTGTATGATGATTGTCTTATTTATTTCATTTCTATATTGTTGTAGCCTTACAGAGTTGCAAGTGAACTACAACAACGATCGATCCAGGTGTGTTAATGTGGAAAATGTCCCTTCGTTTTCATTTAATGTTTTCATGAATTCTTTTATATTGAAGCAAATCAAAAGATTAATATGTATGCCACATTGCTGTAAATAGTTAACAGACTGATTTTCATGATTTAGCTTAAAACCTTTACGTGAATTCTTTTTTTATCAAAGAAAATCAAAAGATTAACATGTATGCCACATTGCTGTAAATAAATTAACAGACTGATTTACTCGGAGATGAAATTTTGATCAATTTAAGATACGTTTAGAGGAATGGTATTAAATCTCGGTTTGAGACTTGATCTCGTAAGCGATTGTTGCAAGCACTGTCGTAGTGTCGTGTTGTGCGATAATGCAGCTGATACTGCCGTATAATAACGCAGTCACATTAACCTTTGAAACTTCGATAATTTTGTTGCAATGTGGCGTCTGTCTGAGGTTTAGTACCATGATTTGGGAAGTTGGGATTTGTTTAATTGGTACTCGCTCATTTCCTCTATTTCAGAGATTTTACAAACCCGGACCTGCCTACAGAACAGAGAGGCAGAAGTGCACAAGTATGTTTACAAACCAAAACCTATTTCTTCTTAATTCAACTGATTCGCTTGAAGTTCTATGAATTTCTTATTCTTTTTTCACTCTTTTTTGGCATCAGCCTGGATATGGAGATGCAGCGGGTATGTATGGACCCCACGGTGCCGGTGGCTCAGGTGCATAAGTTTAACAATTTTTTTTTATATTGTCTACATATTTATCTTCCCAGAATTAGGGCTAATTACATTGTTCATGCTTTTTTTTGTAGGATATCAACAGGTTTGTGTTTGTTGTGCGAAAGTGTAAAATCGATGGGGTTGTATTTGGTTTCTGGTATTTCCAGGCCTGTCCACTAACCTTTTTCTAATTGTCAACTTCTTTTGCAATTTATTACTTTCGTGTTTTTTCGGTTGGTCATGCACTCATGTTGTGGTTAGTTGAACGCAATTATAATTACGTAATCCATTGTTTCCCTGTTCCCCTAAACGCTGATCTATTTTTTATGTGTGTTGATGAATATTTGTTGTTCTCAGTGTCGTCTTATTTTCCAATGGTTTTAAACTTGTTCAACTAAGTAATAAAAAAAACTCAGTCACTTCAGAGAGGTTAATGTTTTTGTTTCCGCCCTTTTTTTTAATTAAAAAAAACCCACGATTGATAACGTCATCATCTTCCCTATCAAGAGAATCCAACATACGAATATCTCATCCTCATTTGTTGATAGATAAATGTGAACACATTTTGTGAGTAACCCAAAGGAATATTGCATTTAACCTTGAAAGTAACATCCTTTGCATTTTGCTTTTTCAATTCTTACGGTCACAAATTTTGCCCCTTCAGTATACATCATTACATAAAAAACATTAATTGTCTACCTCTTTTTGCTGTCTCTTCAGATGGGAAATTCTGCAGCTATGGCTGCATTTGCTGGTGGTCTCCCTCCGGGTGTTAGTGGCATGAATGATAGATGTACTGTTATCGTATCTAATTTAAACCCTGATGTAAGTAATAATGCTACCTACTTGACTGACTGTCTCCTTGATCATCTGTTTCTCCTGTTTACGATGTTCTATATATATATATCCTGTCAGAAAGTAGATGAGGACAAACTTTTCAATCTGTTTTCATTGTACGGAAACATCGTAAGGATCAAACTTCTCCGAAGTAAACCTGATCATGCCCTTGTAGAAATGTCCGATGGCTTTCAGGCGGAACTGGCTGTCCACTTCTTAAAGGTCTGATGTTCTGTAACTTTCCACTCGTCCTCTGCCTGAATTTTTCTCTTTGCTATTAATATAAAAGGTAAAATAGCTTGTACAAATCCCATGTTGATGAGCTCCATCCTAAATTCTCCGCTTGCCACGTCCCAAAATAATCACAAATTTAAATACAAGTATTTTATTCTGAAATCGCACAAATCCCATGTTGTTTCCTCCTGAGTTGTCTTCCTCGAGAGCCTGTCACTTAGAAAAAAATGTGTTCATCTTTCTGTGTTGAACTTCAGGGAGCAATGCTGTTTGGGAAACGGCTGGAGGTTAACTATTCAAAGTATCCGAGCATCACACCATCCTCAGAGACTCGAGATTTTCAGAACTCAAACCTAAATCGCTTTAACCGTAATTCAGCAAAGTACTACAGATATTGTTGCTCTCCGACCAAAATGATCCATGTATCAAGTCTGCCAGAAGACATAAGCGAGGATGAAATTGTAGATCTGTTGGAGGAACACGGTCCACTTGTGAACACCAAGCTTTTTGAGGCAAATGGAAAGAAGCAAGCCTTAGTCTTATTTGAGAACGAAGAACAAGCAACAGAAGCTCTTGTCTGTAAGCATGCAACTCCCGTCTCTGGTTCAGTTGTCCGCATTTCTTTCTCCCAGTCACACAACGCCTGATCTTTCACATTGGCTCAGATCATGTGCTTTTCTGATCGGTTTCATGATTTATTTCAGATAATGCTCGAGATTTTTAATTTTAATTTTGTTTTATTTATACAAAAAATTTAATTGGTACCTTCTGTGCTTGTAAAACCTCTGTTTAGAATGTTGTTTCATTTTGCGTTCTTGATGTCGAGAATTTTGGTGGATGCCTTCTGCTGCCTGTTGTATCCGTGAATTCCCACGCCCTCATCCGCGACTTGAATGGAAGAAACAAACTTGTATTGAGGTTTTGACGATCCATTATTGATCGATCATGAGCTACCTTACCTGAGTTTACACTTGACAGTCAGTCCGGAATTAGCAAAAGTGGTTTGTTGATCGATGAACCGGATCTTCTATCCCACCTGTCAATTATGACACCACCATTTTCAAACACCTTGAAAATGGTGGTGACTGACTGGTGAGGATGATATATACTCGTGATCTTGGTTTGCAAATGGTGGTTAAAGAATCATAATACAAAATTTTATTCGAGATGGTCTCACATTAAACATTATTGTAATATTTCTCACATAAAATTGATTACGTATATATTTAACTTAATTTAGATTCCGTCGTTTGTTCGGATGACTCAATATTTCTCAAAACATCATTTTGACAAATTGTCTTAATTTTTAATCCAAATGACAATATTTTTAGTTTTAAACAATGTTTAATAAATATAAATAATTACAAATATTCTTTATTACTATTCCTCTAGATTAGGAATCGACTCAATCATATTCACACAAGAAAAGCTTCTGAGAGACGGTCTCTCATTAACTTTACAAAACAAAGTTGTCATTTAAGGGTACAAATAGTACATAGAATGGTACTGAACAATGGTCTCTCAATAAATTATTGACAGACCGTCTCTCCCAAGATTTTTTGCTCACACTAATAAGAAATTAAAAAAGAAATAATCAGCCACTTCACAATTACAAGAGTTCTCACAATAATATGATCGTGACACCGTCCTTTTAACAGAAATTTAAATCAAAATGGCAAGTGTGTGAGTATTGAGTCATTCGTGTAACAACCGCCGTCTTTCTCTCTAATCTCTCTGCCTCTGCAAAACAACGTGTAAGCATCACTCTCATACTCAGACTCAGACTTGCTCTTCATCTCACACCGCGTTCTTCTAACAAACATACCTTCCCTCTTCCTCTTCCTCTTCCTCTTCCTCTTCCTCTTCTTCATCTTACCTTTTCAAACTCCCGTCACTCTCTGAATTCCTAATCATTAGTGCTACTCCTCTATCTGCTTTCATCTTCCGATCCTCTCTGTCTTTTATCCTTCAATCTCCCATTTTTAACTATTATTTCTTATAATTCCCTCTTTTTTATTGTTTTCTTCATTTGGGTTTCTGTATTTTTTGATTTTATTTTCTGGGTTGGTATCTGTTTTCACTCCCATCATTTTATTACGGGTACTCCTCTGTTTCCCTCTTAAATTCATCACTACTTTTGTTTTATTTAATTCGGACCGTTGATTGTTTTGCTTTGATTGATTGATTGATGATGTTGATGGAGATCTTTAGAGAGTAAAAGAGATGGATAGGTATCAGAGAGTGGAGAAGGTGAAAACAGAGACGACACCGATAAATGAGAATGAAATCAGGATCACTGCTCAAGGTCGTATGCGCAATTACATCACCTATGCCTCCACTCTTCTTCACGTAAATACTCCTCCTCCTCCTCCTCCTCCTCCTCCTCTGTTTTCCAATTCAAATCACTCTGTTTTTGTTTTTGGTTTTATACAAGAAAATGTTACGGGTTTTTTCTCTGCAAATTTTCGAGTTATAAGGATCGAAATGGAGAATTCGCTATGTATTATGTGTATTTTAAAGTAAGCGACATGATAGAATTCGATCTTAACAATTCGCAATACATTATGATCTGATACCATAGTTTATGATGTTATGTGTCTTATTAAGAGTGACTTTGTTGTGATTACTAGGAGAAAGGTTCAGATGAAGTTGTTCTCAAGGCAATGGGTAGAGCCATCAATAAAACTGTGATGATCGCTGAGCTAATCAAGGTAATGATATCTGTTTGCAATGGAGACAATCAAGCGACTCGAGTTTTCTCACCATTTTATGTTGTATAACAATGTGACAATGTGGATTGTGATGTGATGTGATGTGATTTGATTTATCAGAGAAGGATTATCGGTCTGCACCAGAATACAAGTATCGGATCAACTGACATAACCGACACATGGGAACCTCTCGAAGAAGGCCTTCTTCCGTATGAAACAGTAAACCTATTCATTGTTCTAATTCAAGCTCAATAATGCTGCGCCTTCTTCGACTTGATTGTGTATTATTGTGATGATAATGTGTGTTGTATTCACTTTCTCTGCAGCCTTGAAACGACCCGTCATGTGTCCATGATCGCGATTACTTTGTCAAAGAAACAGCTCGACACGTCCTCTACAGGATATCAGCCTCCAATCCCTGAAGACCAAGTCCGACCATTAGTTGATTTCGAGGATGATGAAGGAGGTGAATTACTAATCAAAAATATTATTCCTGCATCTTTAATTTCTGGAAGTTCTGTAATCATAATGGGAGTTTATTTTCGTCTTGTGCAGAAGGTTCGCCGACCACAGGGGGAAGAGGTCGTGGTGGTGGTGGTGGTGGTGGTCGTGGCAGGGGTAGAGGCACAGGAAATTATGATGGAGCAGCTGAATACAATGGAGGTGGTTTCCAAGGTGGGCGAGGTCGAGGTCGTGGTGGAAACTTTAGGGGGCGAGGAAGAGGTAGTTATGGTGGTTACTACGACTATGGCGCTGAACTAGACGTGCCTATGGCCCAAGGACGTGGTGAGCTCGCATTCACGCGCTGAATTTTTATAAGCATTCTTTTGTGCATCGATTTTGATATGATTTTATGTGTCTTCTTAGGTCGTGGGCGTGGTAGGGGAAGGGGCCGTGGTGGTGGTGGTCGTGGCTTCATGGCTGATGGACCACCACAAGTTGCTGCTGCTTAACCCGTGACGACTGCTGCTGTTGAGGTACAACGTGCATTGAGATGGCGGTTGGAGAAAGGGGAGATGATTTATGTTTGATGCTGGGTTGATTTTGATGGCCATTTTTATTCATCTGAAATGCTGTGCTGCCAACAAGAGTGGCATGATGCTGTACACACAAATGATGGAGAATTTTGTTACAGTACTATTTATTTGCTTACCATTTTTATTTCCAGAATCCATTGGGGTGTAACATTTGACATTTCTTTTACCTTTCTTCCATACATTTGATACATCAGTGTTTTTTTTACGGCATTCCCAAAGTAATTCGCTGGATTCTTCTTCGCTGTTGGGTATCGGACACTAGCATGACCCTTCGAGCCTCCATTTGGCAGCCACTTCCATCCCCAACAACAGCAGCAGGCAGCAGGCAGCAGGCAGCAGGCAGCAGCCTTCCCCTCTGCAATGTGTGCATCCCATGGGACCTCGGACTTGTTTCACTCATGTTCTCTCATAAGTAATATTTCTCCACTCTTATTCCACATGGATTCGGGATTCCAATAGCTTCCGAAATTATTTTGGAGTATGGGCAGTGTAGAAGTGCGTGATCAGGTGCGTAGACCTGAGCACGACATCCACATACAACAGGTAGCATCAACATCTAGCATTCTCCGCTGCAAATTTGTCCGAGTAGGAATAGCTCAATTATTACTAAGTTGAGGAAGTCCAGCCTTTAGAGGCCAGAAAACGATCGACATCTTTGATCAAACACAATAATTAAAGTTCAGCCAGCAGATGAACCAGAATAAACAACTCTCAGTCAACGTTATCTCAAACCTTAACCACCAAACGAAGTTAACTTCATCTCTCCAGAAAAGACATTCAACCTCGTTAAAGAGGGTTGCTAATGAAGCGGAGCAATGAAAAAAAATGGAAATACCAAAAGACCTGACGCATTTGAGAGCAAAACTTCATACTTCGTTGGAAACAATGTAGCAGTAAAAACAAAATGTATTTTTGACAAACAGATACTAATTAAAGTTCATCACAAAATAACTCCAAAAGGTAGCAATACTCGGAAACTAAGAAAACTAAACGAGAAATCTCTCATCATCTTAGGCTTTAACTTTGTCCACAGGACGGTTTAAAT
The DNA here is from genome assembly GCA_958450325.1 of Agrostemma githago. NCBI lineage: Eukaryota > Viridiplantae > Streptophyta > Magnoliopsida > Caryophyllales > Caryophyllaceae > Agrostemma > Agrostemma githago. Next base: position 3,557,499 of record OY288248.1, read on the forward strand.
GCTTGTTCTTCTCGTCTGAAGTCTGATGACGGCCATGACCAAACTTAGACGATGTATCAATAAACTTAATGTTAATTTCCTCAAGAGCAACACGCGAAGTCTGCTTTAGAAGAGACTGCCTCAATGTCACCACTCTCTTCTTAGGCCCAACACAACATCCCTTGATCAACAGGTAATCATCCTTGACAATACCATAGTGAGGGAACCCACCCATTGGAGTGATTTCCTTCTCAGTCCTGAATCACAAAAAAAAACACGAAAAGATAAGGTTGCAGAGAAGTCTGTCAACACATAACAGTTTATATACGATAAGAGCAAAAAAAAAAAGTATTTTCACCTGTCATAGTCAGTCATAGCAGTATGGTTCTCCTGACCAACTTTACCAAGCTTGTAGATCTTCTTGTTCATTTCAGTACGGTGGTGGTATCCATTCTGACCAGCCCTGGCAACAGTGTATGACACCCTAGCCGGATGCCAGGCACCAATACAAGCAACCTTACGCAGACCTCTGTGAGTCTTACGTGGAAGTCGAGTAACACCCCAACGGGTAACAACACCTTCGTAACCCTTACCCTTGGTCACACCAATGATGTCAACCATCTCATCCTTCTGGAAAACAGCATCAATAGGTACTTGCTTCTCAAAGAAGCCATAAGCAAAGTCAACCTTTTGGGCAATAGTACCACCATTGACCTGAATTTCCATAATGTGAGCCTTCTTCTGCTTCAAACCCTTCATCTTCCTGATCTGTGAAAATTAGATTGGCACAATGTTAAGTACCTACAATGTGTATGACATGGTAATGAAGGAAAAAAAGTACACAGAACCAACAAAAAATGGAAGTTACCTGAGTGTGAGCCAAAACCCTGATGACGGTAGCATACTTCTTCAGTTTCTCAAGCTGAGACTGAATGTCTTTCTTTCCCTCCTCAGTCTCATATTTCTTTGAGTACTTGGTGAATGCCTTCTTCTTTGACTTGCACCAATTCTTGTAGAACCTCCTCTTGATCTCCTCACTGAGATGCTGTGCCCACACAGTGTTCAAAGTGCGAAGACCACGGGGAGTCTTCACGTAACCAACAACACCAACAATCACCATTGGAGGGGTCTCAACAATGGTCACGCCCTCACACGTCTCCTTCTTGTGAAGTTCTAAAACATAAAATCAATAACAAACCATAACTCTCAAGACCAATGAACACCAAAGAAAAGGGTATTTATTTAGGAAAAAGTGATGTGGGTTTATTGACGTACTTGAACCGGGCTTTTCCACATCCCTAACAATGTGGGTCATCCCAGCCTTGTAACCTAAGAAAGCAGTAAGCTTTGGTGCCTTGCTAGGGTCATCCTTTGGGAAAGCCTTCACTGAATACAGAAACAAGCAACAAATGATGAGACAAATATAAGAATATTAAAGAAGCAAAGGAATTCGAAACATTTAACATACAGAACAAATATAAAAACCCAATAACTGTTATGAATATCCATAACATAACATAACATAACTTCAAGATGATCACAACTCACAAACACTTATGTATCATGGTTGCTTAAATCGGGTAAAGAATATGGGTTGCCTATGCTTGCAATTTAGGATCCAATACAAATCAGGATAACATTGCGGCAGGATATATAGTTTAAAACTATTCATGTAATGACAATTTTCTTTGACCTACTTCATTTATGCAGCCTTTTATTCCTTCAAAAAGAAACGATTAACAACTGAGCTAACTGAATGAATATAGATTGAGCTTCACCGTCAATTGCAGGAGTTGACTGGATAGTACTTCATATTTCTCATACTCGTTGATTTTTACCGGTTTACTTAAAGGTGATGACAAGCGCTTAATTTTCATGGTTACTAAAATCAAATGTGAGTAGAGATGGTCACAAGTTGAGCAACTTATATGCTCGATTCACCATTTTCAAAATAAAAATTCTAAATGCAACTAAACCGTAGAAAAACTCGACAATAAAAATACAAGCATTGCAATTAATGGACAAATTTCACATTCCGATAATCAAAACTCAGAAATCGGGCACCTTTAACGATTTGCGATTCGCTCTAATCGAAAATGTGTTATGCATAATTTTGATTTGGGTATCGGGTAATCATTGTCATAAAAGCTTCTCAACAACAAAAATGGCAGAAGACCATCCATCAACATAATAATCCTATGAATGAAGAATGCAATGAAACAAGGGAAATGAAATTAGACCTTTTCCTCTTTGGCGAGAAGCCCTCTTTCTGGGTAGAAACCCAAGAGAACCGTGTCTAGGGTGCTCGAACTTCCTGTGCGACATCCTCCTCTGTTCTTACCTACAGTATTGAATCCATCCGATTAAAACACAATTACAATTACAATTACGAGGAATACATACATAAAGCAATTAGAGAAGACGATGAGAGAAATAGAGGAAGGAGGAGTACCTGGTACTGGTAGTGCAACTGCGGTAAGTGAGATACAAAAAAAAACACCATAAAACCCTAGGAGTGTCCTCCATTTTTATATTAACCACACAAAGTTTGGGCTTAGGGTTCGCGCTTCATCCTTCCCTTCTTGGGCTCCCTCTCCATCCATTTCAATGCTCGCTGTATCTGTATGTGTTCCTCTACCCTCCGATCCGCTAAAATTACTAATGGGCTCCGTATGGATAATCATTTTTCGAAATGGGTCAGTCCGTCCATCCAACCCGCTCAAAAATAACAGTATTTTTTGTACCTAAATTAATACACCTACACCATTTTTTATTTATGACAAGGACATCTGTCATTCTCTATATACTAAAAAAATATTCCGTAACACTTATTATGATTTTTTTTTTCTAAATAAGAAAGTAATGAATATTTCATGTATAAATTCAAAAACTATGCATAAAATGACAATAAAAACTCTTTTTATTAAAATAATTAAAGAAATTTTATAATACGATGTCATTAACTTTGTGATAAAAAAAATACATTCTTCTTAATTGTAATTTTATTTCTGAGATGTTTTTTTTACTTGAATGTTTATAAAAGTATACAGTACAAATTATGGAGTATACCATTAAAATCCATAAGTTTTTTTACAAATTATAGAGTAATACAGTCTTATGTTTTTTTTTTAAATCCTCATTTAATATTAAAAAGTAATAAGAGTATTTTTTTAAAGACGTGAGATTGTTTTACAGTTCACACAATAACTAATAAAAAAAGTTTTTAGGCACTAAAAATTTATTAAAGTGCCGAATAAATAAATTTAATTAATTATTTTGAGTTGATACAAAATTTTAACTCAATTTAATTATTTTGTCCCGAGTAAAAGAAATATGGGTCGATTCGAATTACTCTCTCCATTCAAATCCAAGTGTCTCATTTCACTTTTTGACACTATTCACATTTGAGGAAAATCTTCGATATTCTCGACAATCTTCAAGTGAGAATATAGTCATGTGGAATTTTGTTTGATTCGTCTTTATTAGCACATTAAGAATATCAAATTTTTATAATTTTTGCTAATGTAAAATGAAAGATATCGCTGGTGTAAAACGCGTCTCGGCAAATGTGTAAAGGCAAATGAGACACTTGGATTTGAATGGATGGAGTACAAATTAATTTATTTGGATCATTAAACCCGAAAAGAAGACAAATTTGATCAATGTCACTCATAAGCCCATAAATGAACCTGTGACTACAAAGTCCACCAAAAAGAACCAAAACTCTATAAATAGAGCTCTTCTCATTTATTTGAAAGCAATTGAAAAATTTCTGAATCAAAGGATCCAAAGAGAACAAAATACAAGTCGTTACAAGCCTATCCATCAAATCCGTCGCGTTACAACGCGCGCAAGGCAGTACAAGTAGAGATGGCAATGGACCGGGTCTGGACCGGGTCCATTAGGATCCAGACCCGGACCCGTCAAATTTACCCTGGAACCGGACCCGGCCGGGTCCAAAATTTTAAGAACAGATTCGCCGGGTCCGGTTCGGGTCCGGGTCTACCCGCAGGTCTCACTATTTTATTTTATTTTGTCCTACATTCCTCATTTCTTCCAAATTTCAGATTTCGCCGGTGACTTTTAGCACTTACAAAATTGTCTGCGACATAGGTTGTACTAAGAAATTAAACACTCTTACAAACTCATTCATAATGGTCTTAGGAGACTTACATAAATGTCCAACAACAAACTAAATTCACCACACAAGTCCACAAGACCACAATGTTTACATAAATTCAGTACATTGAAAGGGTGAGGAGAGAAGTGAGGGCAATGGAGTAAGCCCAGTAAGTTGTTTTAGTTGTTTGTTGTTTGTTGGTTGCTGACTTCTGCGTAGATTGGTAGATTTTAGTTTGTTTTTTCTTTTCTTTTTTTAATTAAAGTGTCGGGTCCACAGGTCAGGTCCGGGTCCAATATTTCAGATCCGAACCCGGACCCAGTTTTAAAAAACAAGACCGAGATCCGACCCGGACCCGTCGGGTCTGAAAAAATGAGACTCAGACCCGAGCCATTTGGGTCCGACCCGCCGGGTCTGGACCGGGTCTTGGACCCATTGCCATTCCTAAGTACAAGTCAGCTACGCACGCGTCCCTCACGTGTATCACATGCACGTGCTCCCTAAACGGCGTATTAGAATCAGAGGATACATTAGAGATTGTACACAAACTTTTTGATAAATATTAATAAAATTTATTTGTTTCCTTGTTTTGTATTTCAGTTTTCTGCGATACAAAATTTGTCGTTACAAATTTTGGTGAACCCGACGTGAGAATCTCTACCTCTCATCTCTGCCACTGAAGCAACCAAGTCAACTTTTCGAGAAGATGTCTACCAATCAAAGCAACACTTTCAACACCCCCAGGAAGACCTACGCTGACGCTCTCCAACAATCTGCTGGCATGGTCACAAGGGCAAAGGCGAAGAAGGCTGCCCTCGATGCCGCTGGCGCCAGCCTACGCGTCGCCCACGTTCCTTCTAGGCTGCGTAAGATTTTTGCTGCCTCAATAGCTGCTGCTGCAAAAGCCGTGATTGCGGCCTCTTCTCCTTCACGCAAGGATGGAATCTCTAGGAGCAACACCGCCTCCCCGCGCAAGCCTAAGGTGTCGCCAATGAAGAAGGAAGCCGCCACTCACATCAGCGCTTCAGTGATGATGGCTAGTGGTTCCAGCCTTGAAGATCAAGTCGCGGGTCTGGCCAAACTCGTTGAAAAAATGCAAAGGGAGAATGAAGAGAAGAACCAGAAGATCGAAGATCTTCAAAAGGAGGTGACTGAGCTCCGCGAAAAGCCTACTTCTAGTGTGCACGATGACAATGACAGTGAGAAGAGCAGCACCCGTGGGAGCGACAGTGAAAAGGATGATGGAGTTGAAGGTGGAAAGCCTTCTTAGATACGATAAAATGAGCACACAAATTTTATGTAGCAACAAAGACCATTTGAGGGTGCCGAAATATGATAAACCAACTTCAGTTGAAAATCGATTAGTCGTGAATGCGTTCAGACGTTCAATGCTTGTTGTTTGGGCTTGAAATCAGACAGTGTACCTTGTGAAGTTTCCTAAGACACGTAGTATACAGAATACAGAGTATATCATTAATCTAAAATCACAAATTATAGAGTAAGACGATTAAGACAGTTTCACACGTGAGATAGTCTATTTTGTACAAAGATCATTCATTCATTTAATATGAAAAGTATCCCATAAGAGTTTTTTATACATAGAGACTATTTCACGACGTGAAATCGTTTCACACAATAAAAAATTTTTAAAAAATCGGCGGGAGACATTTCTTACAAAATACTCTATGTTACATTTCTTACCTCATTATTTTTTAGAAAGTGCTTTATGTTGTACTCCATTACTAATGAAAATTAAAATGTTTTAACACTAATCCGAAAATGATCGGACTTTGATGACCCAAAATAACCCAATAACAATTCAATACTGACCGAACTAGGCCGTCCATCCAACTCAACCCAAAACATATAAAAAACCCGAATAAAGTATTCCTAATTAATCAAATCCAAATCCAAATCCAAATCGAAATCGATTGATCCATTTGCTCGCGGTTTGTCCTTTGCTGCCGAAAAGAGAGCTGGTTTTTGAGCGGAAGGGGAGGTTAAATACTCCAGTTTCTTAATTAGGAAAAGTCCTTCATTTCTTGAACAACAATGGCTGATTTTACACCAACAATGGCTTCCAGGTATTAATGAAGATCATGGTCAGTTCATTCTTTACTGCCTTTCTCTCTATTATTGTTTCTTGATTGATTCTGTTCTATTAAGAAGAAAAGCCTCAGCTAATTTGGTTTTGTTAATATGAATCGTCGTATATTCAATAATAACAGTAGCGGAATTAGGGTTTGTAGTTAGGGAGTTTCTAACATTCATTGGTAAATTGGGTAATTGCTGTGTGAATCCCTGAGCTTTACAGTAATAGCTTTCTACTGCTTAATTAGCCATTGATCCAGTAATTTTGTGATTGTCAGTTTCGGTGGAATCGTATGAAGATTAAAGGAGATATAAGTGTTAAATCTTTGTTGTGGAACATCAGAAGTGGGTTTAAGATGTTGTCACATATTGAATGGGTTTCGCGGCATGGTGCTCATGTATCAATGGCCGGTCTCTTGGCTGCTGTCGGTCTTCACTTTCTTCTCAGAGACGGTACACTCGGGAATTTGTCCAATTTGTTACTGGTTTCTGATACTGATATATCCTCCAAGAAACTAGATTTTGTGCCCGGGTTGCGAAATTTAGGCAATAATTGTTTTCTCAATGCGGTTTTACAGGTATCGTCATTGCTTTTAATGTTCTTCTATTTCATTTGCTTATGCCTTGAATCGATTTGAATCTCTCTTGGTTTGTCAACTTCGATTCAATAGGATTAACTCGAGTGGGCCTCTGGACTTATTTTACCCTTTCAGTCACTTGCTAGCTGTTCGAGTTTTAGGCGTTTTCTTGATGACATTAAGGAGTTTCAGTTATCGTCCTACGCTGACCAAGATGAAGATATGCCTCTTTTGATGTCCTTGGCTACTTTATTAGAAGGTAATGGTAATACATAATTTTGGGATATTTTCTGTTGTTACAGTGATAGTGCACTGAGTAGTTTTCTTGCTGCCATACCCATGTGATCGTTTAAGTTCTACTCCCTAAACGTTTTCAGCGAACTTCCGTCAAATGTTTCATGACTTTGTTGTTCCTAGTCGCACTACATTGTAATTGACTGATCATGTACCGAGTGTTTTGACGGATTATGGCCTTGATCTTAGTTTACAGCTGGCGTGTTCACATGTTGGTATTCGTAATGAGATGTGTGCTGCAATGGCCAATAGCTTAAAGTTTAACTATGTGATTGCCAATGCTAAGACCATTACTTCCATGTTTTAACGGGTGTCCTTGATGCCAGAACTTGGTGCACTGCGAGATAGAAGCAGCTCCCTCAACCCCAAAGTTGTGATGTCAGCAATACAAGATTATATCCCGCAATTCCAATTGACAAATCAACAGGTGTTATATTCTTTGATAATTTCAATGAAGTGACTTACGGAGTATTTAGCCTAAGAGTAATTGTCATGGCTGGTCTTTCTGATGTATACATGGTGTGATTGGATTGGTCTGCAGGATTCAGCGGAAGCACTTCTTCATCTTCTCTCATGTTTAAGAGAAGAGTTAGCAGATTCTTTTACGCCAAATTGTGGCTCCTTAGCAGATGTGAATACCCCTACAAGTCGCATTTTTGATATCGAGCGGTTACGCAATTTAAATGAGATAAGAAGATGGCAGCAGCAATATCTTGGACCCTTTAACGGTGTTCTTAGCAGTTTCCTGACTTGCCACACCTGTTCTTCTGAGGTTATGTGGCATCCAATTAGTGGCTAACCAGAAAATTTTGTTCTTTAGAATATCACAGCTATTATTATTCCAGATACATAGACCTGGAAAGTCATCTAATCGTGCAGCATACTGCTGATGCTACTTGGACCATCAAGTATTGAAATATCTATACTTTCTGTGTATGTAGATTCTGATGGACTCTGGTTTCTTTCACACCTTGTCACTCTCATTGATGCGTAACACTGAAGCCCCTGTAGTATGCTTCTGCTCTGGTCTTGTTAGAAATTTTGAGCTATCTTGTGATTTGAGTTGGTTGTCAATGTGATTGAGGTTGTTTTTCTCCCTCTTTACATGCATCCTATGTTTAGCTGGGTAGACGGACACTAGAGGATTGCATTAGGAGATTCCTATCTGCTGAACGTGTTGAGAACTACTCCTGTAGTCACTGCTGGCATATTGCTGCGTCTAAATACTTAACTTCTATGGAAGGAAAGCAGGCATGTCCTTCTATTCCCTCATTTTTGAGCTTTACCTCATCTTATTGTAGATAACGGTTTTCCTACTGAAAATATACGGTTTTTGAAGAATCTTTAAATCTTATCCACATTTCTTCTTGTTTGTTAGGAAGAGATAAGCAAACTGAGAAACTGTGCCGAGCAAGAGTTTTGTGATTGCAAGAACTTATCTTCGCTACAAGCCCTTCCCTGGTCAAATCGTTTTTCACATACTTTCAAGCAACTCCACATTTCTTGTTTTCCTCAGGTATAAAGTTCGTTCTGCTGAACCTCTCATCACCATTACCCATTTTGTACATTTTGTACTACCAAATACTCCCTAGCAACCACCTAGGATGTGCCTACTATTTACCCTGTTATTCTTAAGAATTACCATGGTCATCTCGATTTCTGATTGCTGGAGTGAATATAATGGAATGACCTCAAATTTATATGGAAGGACTTTTCTCATGGCTTTGGTTGGTTGACTGTTCACTCAATAAAAGGCATTCTGAATGTGAACAAATTTTACCATGGACGTCATTCTCAATGACACTGTATTGGGTTCTTTGGATTTTGTGGGTCCATTTTGTGTACCTAAATATTGTTAGGCTCACAAACTTCTTCTTCCGTCGTTCTATTCTCATACCTTTTCTTATTTTCCTTGGATTTTTCCTTTCTCGATCTTTGAATCAATTAGACAAATTAACTTCTGATGTGTATGACCTGTGAGTTTCTAACTTCTTAATTTGTTGGACGTAGCTACTGAAGCGATGTTAACTTCATTGAAGTTAAGACTAACAAAAAGATTTCATATAATTTGATGCTACAATGCCAAGAATTTGTGTTAGGGATACGGGTGTCAAGGACGTGTTTTATCAACTCTGTTTTGATATATAGTTTTGTTGAGCAGATTCTCTGCCTTCATCTGCAACGCAATTCATATAATGCATTCGGGGAGCTAGTGAAAATTCAGGTATTTCAAATTTCTCTGTATGGGATTGTGTTGGTTAATCTTAAAAATCAAGCCTCAAGAGATTCTCTTAATAATATGTTTTCAGTAAAGATAGACCTAGGCTTTTGAGGTTGTATTCGAATCATAAACTATAACTCTCATATGTTCGTTTTCAAAACAAAAGTTCTTGAAGAAGTTTGTATGTGAGCATCTAAGGTATTTAGTATTTAAAATGTTGGAAAATCTGTTCTCGAACTAGTACCGTATCATGCTACAAATTCATGAATGAAACGAGGATCTTTTCATGTTCATTATACCCAACTTTCTTTCATCTTATTTCATGTTCAAACTATTCAATATTTTTTGTTCCAACTCTTACATATTAAAAGGAGAAACATACTTCTCACAAACGGTACTATCAAAATTTGAGTGCATAGGATCTCAAAAAACAAAACTCTAAAGGTATTCTCCATCCAAATAATTTGTTTATCATTTATTACAATATTGCTCTCAAAAAATATAAATGGTGAAGGCAGAGGGAGTATTTTGGAATAGAAATACAAGAACCTCAAAGTGACGGGTTGTTGACATGTCATGATTGATCATATGGAACCTTCATAGTGAGGCTGGGAACCTTCATATTAAGGCAGCGAAATAACGAAAACATAGGTAGAAGAGAAAACATGATAATGAAACAAAGCAAAATAGATGACAAAACAAGTAGGGAAGAGAAATTACTCACAACATAATACATATAATTAGACCTGACAGACAAACATATCACGTCGTGTTTGTGTCATCTTTAAATGAGCCATCATTTCCCCGACTCAATTACACAAATGAGCCATGTGTCTCAACCCTACTCCATCCCATTTAAATTTTTGTTAGCCCAACCCTACACCCTATGTATATGCTTTCAGTCAAGGGTTTGAGACAATCACTTGCATAAACATCATATACCATGGTCAAATATTTTTGCCAGCTTTCAATGTCCATGCTCAGCTGTATTACGGTGCCGGTGTGCTCTGTGTCCCTTAAATCCCACGCCTCTCTTTCTTCGTACTATGCTTTAGTTTTGAATAGTTTCAGTGTGAAACATGTAAGATCAATAACCAGTATAGGTTTCTGCGTTACTTGATTCAGGTATATGCCTTTTGATGTATTCTGTCGTGTTGGCAGTCATACAATAATTGATTATTTATTTCCAGGGCCATATCTCTTTTCCATTGATCTTGGATATGTCACCATTTGTGAAGTATGAGTTTGACATACACAAACGAAACGTAAATGAATCAAAGACTCATCCCCGTGTTTTTGACATACACTCAAGTTCAAGTAAGTCAAATGATCATTGTCTTTGACAGGTAGCACTGCAGCAGAACTTATTGACATCATTTTGTCTATTTCTCCAGTGACAACAGTGAAAGTCAAGGATGATGCACAACAAATTTCTCCGCACGAGTGTTCTCTACAAGATGTAACTTGCTCTAAAAACATATTCAAGGTTATTTTCTTCATCTGTTAACTCTAAAGTATAAATGAATGGAAGTGCTTACCGTAAGCTTGTCTTAGGGGCCTTTTCAATTTCCTGCTGATCATACAGATAATGCTTAGATCAGTTATTGGTTTGATTCTAGAATATGGGTTTCTGGTTGCTTTTTATTTGACTTGTTGGTTGACATCAACTCTTTATAGTTTAGTTTATGTTACCACGGTATTAGACATTCTTTTTTATACAAAGTGTGGAACTCACCATGACTAAATTTGTCTAATATCTATATTTGATGTGATTTTTAGTTGGGTGCCGATTTATGATTTTTAATCCTTCAAATGTCTGACTTGTTTTGACTGATTTGTATGACTAATCTTGAACATGGATAATGAGGACATCTTGAAAAAAATCAATTTAACTTTTGAAGTTCAAAACTTAAACGAGATTATGTGTAAGTATACATGTGCTGCTGTATCTCGATGTCTTTACTGTCCCTAGAATTAACTAACATAGCTTTCTCTGGAGTCTGTAAGTACGCTGAAGTTTGTTCTCCTTGTTACAGAGTATTTGTTTTCGAGGTATTTTTGTCTATATAGTTAGCGAAAACCATAGATTTTCTCCTGTTAAGCTGAAATTATTGCCTTTTAAGGTGGCTAGCTGTTTTTCGTGGAATATTGCTTACACATTTGTGCTTGTATAGGTTGTTAATGATACAGTGCCTTCAAAGACCCAATTGTATCACCTCGTTTCTGTTGTGGAACACTTTGGAAAAGCACACAGTGGTCACTACACAGTGTACAGAAGGGAGAGAGCTCAGAAAAAAGAGGGTGGTATTGATGGAGGAATTGACAGAGTTCCGGTACAATGGTTTCACATTTCAGATTCAGATGTACATCATGCTTCCGAAGAAGACGTTCTTGGTGCAGACGCTAGTCTACTCTTTTATGAGAGAATTTGATCCACATCTCCAAGCTATTCTCGTACTGGGGTTGGCATTCTTGAAAAATATTCTGCCACTGCGGCAGGTAAATGCTAAATACTTTCTCCATCTCATTTATATCGACTTTATTTGATTTTGATGATCCTAGAATGTCAGCTTTGACCAACTTAAAAGAAAAATAGTTTAGCATTTTATAGTGCAGAGTACAATGCTAGAGTTTGATCTTAAAGCCATTATACAAATATAGAAACAACTCCATTTTTTTGATGAATTTTTGGCTCAAGATAATATCAGCGGTTACTGGTGGTCCACTTTAGGAGCTCACGGTCATATGTATATTGTCATTTGAATGCTTACTGTTGCCTTATTTGCCTATATGGTAGAAACAATTTTTGCTGCATGAATGTCTAGTAAGAATATGATTGCCTTGCAGTAATGTTCAGGAAGATAAGTTTGAGGTAGGGTCGCATAGAGCACACAACGAGAGTTGCTAGGAGTTTAGCATTCCATTAAAAGCACTTACAAGCAACTACAGAAATATGGATCAAGAGCTCACATTCTATCAATTTCCCCTTGAAGATTAAGGTTACACATTTGTCCTGAACACTGTAGTTTTAAAAAGGTCCAAGGAACACGCCACATGCAAACAGCACACTGTAAGGACTTTTTTTCAAAATAATGCTTGAAAACAAAATAATTGTCGTTTTGGTCGGTTTTATAAAGTAAGGAGTTTCTAAACCGGCCCAAAACGACAGTTATTTTATTTTCAAGCATTATTTTGAACACAAATTCCATATAACAGAAATGATGTAATAAAAGAGCTAGAAATAATGGAATTGACATATACGTGTTCGTGTTCTCATAGCTAGGGGTGAACCCGACCTGATACTTGTTCGTCTGAGTGAACCTTAATCTGGTATATGTACTCTGAAAAATCCAGGATATAGAATTTTGGCAACTCGAATTTGTCTAGCAATTACTCCACTATGTTTCCCCATTTTTTTTGGTTGTCAATGGGATTCATGGATGGTGTCTATTAACTGAAATTCTGATGCAGCATCAATAAAAACCTAATCAGATATTACCAACAGTTGAACGCAGAGGCTTTGATATTGATTCAGGTTAGTCGACCCCAAATCTTTTTGGGACTAAGGCCCTGATGTCGTTGTTGTTGCTGTTGAACGCAGAGGGTCGAGATCCATGATTTAGTTATTGAGCCACCTTAGAGAGCACCAATAGGCAATAGATTTGTGCTTTATCATAAAGTAAACAACCCACTTACGTGATGATGAATCCAAAGCCACATACAATAGTTGTGCCCTTGTGGGTCTGATCCGCCTCATTCCCTTTATTTGCTCTTACTGTCCTACAGCTAGTCTCCCTTGTGACAGAGGTATCCGTCACTTTGTTATAACAAATCAAATACTAACATTTATATAGAAAAGACAACATTGGTTTTGTAATGTTTTGTCATTTTTCTATACAAATAAATATTATTTGACCCGTTATAATAAATGACAAATAACTCCGTCACAAACAAAAATTTCTGGCTGTCGTAATCTTACATCAACTTTCCTACTTTCCTACCCTATTTAGTGCATTCATTTCATTCATACATGAACATGATACATCCTTCTCGCTACATCTTTTCACCTTTGCCTTGCCTTTCTGCATTTGTTTTTTCCGTCACTCCTTTCGACTTTCTCCCTTGCGCTGGTTAGTTTTCCTTGTGCCTAGCGGTAGTAATCTGGAACTACCTTAAGGGTGAACTGGAAATAAGTCGGAAATAATGATAATCATTTTTACTTTCTGCATAGTGGTGGCCTCATTAATCATTATTATATGCTTCTTGTTAAACTATGAATAATTTTGGAGTGACTAGAGTTTGAAATTTGAGTTCTGGAATGAGTAAAGTAGGCACAATACTTTTTGGTTATCATAAGATAAGATATGCATATCATAAAAGTTGAACCTAAATTGTGGTCATTTAGATACAGTACATATATCCACAGTCCACCCCTAAGCTGTGCCCCTTATGTCTCTTACCCACCAACTATGATGCTTTTCCTATCACATTTCATATTTCTCCATTTCATTTCATTTCATAACTAACCCAATTATTTATCCTTCTTCGATTTTTGTGCATGGTCGAGTAAAACCGTTTAATGTGTAGACGGTTTTATTACTCCCTTCATTCTATACAACTCACACGTACTCCTTCCGTCCCACTAAAATTGTTCCGTATTTTTTTTTTGGGTAGGTTCCTGAAGATTGCCTCATTTCTCAACTTTCCTTTTTATTCTATCATTTTTACAACTTTGTCCTACCAAGTTAAAGTATTTTTTATTTTGTTATTTTATTAACTCGTACAACATGATGACTCACCCTATACTATACTGTCATCCTTGATTAATTTGTGTGTTAAAGTGAATGAGAGACAATTTTTTTGGGACGGAGGAAGGATTATACAGTAGGAGTAAATGTGTAGAATGAAGTACTCGTATGAAATAAAAGGAGCAGTTGATTAGTGTAGCATACCTACTTGTGGATCATCCATAAACAGTGGTTTCCCCTCCCCGTGTTTCTACGCTGTCCCGTCATACACAATGTTGAAGATCACTCTGCTCCTACGTAACTGTGTCTCTACCATTTATCTTGTCCTTATTCAACTACAAAATCATTCATTTAATCATCACCCTCTTCACTATCTTACCCTTTAATTAAATATTATCTCCGTCCGTTATGTCTTATCTCATTTCATGAATATACGTAAGGAGTCCTTTATTGAAATAAGGTACGGAGTAAATATAGTGAAAGATGGGAGTATGTTAATGTAAGATTATAGGATAATTAGTAGATGGTTTCTCCCTCCGTTTTATTCATTTGTTTATCTTGAAGTATTTTAATCAAAGGCAAACAAATGAACAAGATGGATGTTTCTATTAACGATATTTCTGACTAATGAGAATATTTATTTCAGGCAATATGGTAGTACGTACATTGTATGGAATGGAGAGCGCAATTGGTTAACAACCAAATCATTCCATTTGAGTAGCCTAGTGGTTAAAACTAAATTACCTTATAAGGCTATGACAATACCGGTTCAAACCCCCCTCCCCCTATATGATAATGCGGTTAAGTGCGCACTTCGTTGGAAAAAAAAACATTCCATTTGATAAAACACACGTGTAAGGCACTACTCCTACTACAAGTAGTAGAGTATTATTTTCCTTTGCATTTTAAGACAGTAGTGAGTAGTGACCCTACTAGTACTCTTCTATATATAAGAGCAAATAAAGGTAGGAAGTAGGAAGAAGTGGCGATTCTGAAGGTTTAGTTATTTGGTGATGGAAAGGGGTAAATCATTTCCAGAGTACTCGTCGTACGTGAAAGGGCAGTACGCATTTGAGGGTGAGGAGCAGCCGAAAGCATACTCCTTCAATGGCAACGGTGATGAATTTGCATCCTCGGGGAACCCGGAGATGAAAAGGAAGAAGAGGGTGGCGTCTTACAAAATGTATGCTGTGGAGGGTAAGTGGAAATCATCCTTAAGGAGCAGCTTTAAGTGGATTAAGACTAAACTCACTCTTAATAATACTAAATACTTTGATGCCTAATACTTCCTTACAAATCCTCTTCAATACTCTATTTATGTACAGTAGTTTGGTACTCCATGTAAGCTAAGTGTGTGGAAGCATAATATAATTTCATCATCACTTGTGTTAGTTGCCAATGTTTTTGATTCCTAATTCCACAAAGTCTTGATATTATTTGGAATACACTTCAAATGGCTCATTAAACTGCATGATACGAGTAGTGTTTTTTTTGCCAGCAAGGAAGAATCGAGATCAGAGTTAAAGAACCGTGTGTCTTGGCAGCTAAGTTGTGAGCAACTCGATTAGCTAAGAGTCCAATGATAGCAAGTGCATGATAGTACTTCTTGTAATGTTATTTGATCATGAAAACTTAGACATCTTTCGAGGAAATCTTTCGTAATATCATCTTTCATGTAAACTTAATTAGTATGAGACACATGCTATAATACATTAAAGTTCAAATGATAAGTATCAATCATGTGAGAGGTTTCATAATTATGAGACGTCTCATCGAAGAATTGGTGTCTTTGTTATGGATCACGTAAAATGTATTTTGTGCGAGAAAGAGGTAAAGTTTGCATCTTCAAATGATTAATGGGATAATATACTGATATGTTGGTGCATCGTGTTAGTAGTGTTGTCTTGAAGAACCTATCTAGTCAAGTCGAGTAATTGGTTTATCGCATATTTCTATTTGTAATGTAAATATCCATCATAATATTACAACAAGGCTAAATATTCATCCACTTTGATAGAAAGAGAGAAAAACAATCTTATTCTCTATGAACAATAATAAAGGTAGGAACTAGAGTCGTCACAACGGTAAATACTTTTGAGTCTAATAAATGTTAGTATAAATTTATACTCGTATAATATTTGACATGTTATAACGATAAATAACCCGTCACAATGGAGATTGAGTGCTCATTTATTAGGTAGCGTAGGCAACTCACGTTAAGAATCAGTCTAGCATGAGGTTGACGGTTTTTCCCGAGTGAGTTTGGAATATCGACAACAGTGAGTCTGTCTTGTGATGAATATATGAAGACAAATGAGAATGTATAGAAAATACTTCAGAGGATATTTGATAAATAACTTGTGTATTAAGTTGATGAATATGAGATGAAAGGAGTGAAACCAGAAGTAGTGTGGATGGTTCAACCGTGAGAATGAAGTGGATCCGCTTCGAGTTAGAGGATATTTGATAGCCCATCTTCAACATTTCACAACTAATAATATGGCGAAGGGAGTTAATAGTAAACAAAGAGTCGACATGGATATTGCAACTTTAGAACCGTCATTATCAAGAAGAAGCGGGAGTTGTTTGCTTGGGCATGGGAAGAGAGCATGAAAATTGCAGGAAGAGTAGTACTTGGCATGTTGAGAAGCTCATTCCAATGCGATGACATTAATCTGCAAAGAGGATGAAGAAGAGAAGGGTATAACAAACTCTTGTTACGAGACACCCGAAATGATCCACGAGACTTCAATTGCTTGAAAGAAATCGAAAGAGAGTACGCTGAAGCAGAAACAGTGTACAAAATACAGGCTGGTGTGTGCTTGGTGTGACTTGTAAAATTTACCTCTTGGTGTTGCAGAGACTTTGTCCAGTTGATAATATCTAATAACGGTAGAGGGGCACGATTCTTGAAAATAACATCATTCTGATGTTTCCATATAGCGAACAAAGTAATTGAAAACAAATACGGAGTACTCCGTAAAAGATCCGTGATGTCTGTCTTGCGTAGGACGGTGTAGATAGCCAAAGAAATTGATGAAGCAATCGTGAAATGAAACAAAGTTGAAGGGGAGCGGGCTTAATACCTAAAGGCCCATTTATCCGTATTCACAATCACAGAAAAGATGACTTGGGCTTTCTTCATCTGTTTTCAAGCTGTGGAGAGCATTGGAGTTTCCCAATACCAGGCAAACCACTCTTGGGGCGACATGCTAGATGTATGCAATAGCAAGCCATACAAGTCCCACAACATCGTTCTTGCAGGAACTTGAACCTGAGACCCTTGAATTGATGATCACAAATTTTAATCACTAGGTTTCACTCTTGTGGACACGTCTATAAATGTTAGACATCTTCTCTAATGTTATATGGAATTTCACCCAATTGATGAGCATGTTTGATAACATGATTAGGTTATTTGACATTTCTTACTTTACCCTTTTTTTTAGTGCACAAGACGTGTTTGATGTTACTCATATCATATCAGTTTGTGCAAATCAGCCAAACACAACACACGAGCAAAGAAAAAGGGGGTTAGAAAGATGTATATTGGGCAACTTAAATTAGGCGAACATGATGGATGAGTCGATCGAGCCCATCATCTTTTTTGCAACATTTTGATAGGATGTATGGTTTCACTAATAACATGCATTATTATGCCAAAGTTGTGCAAATTATTGAACTACTTACATTTGTCGCTTATTGTATTATGTATGCTTCACAATTGTTACCACTCACTAATTGGTTAATATGTATGCTTCACCATTTATTTAGAATCTCATGTCTCTCCATTATTTGCAATTAATTTGGCCTATTGTTATAGGAGTATGAATTGACTTGATGCAATTAGTGAGTGGTAACCGACAATGAGAGCAAAGGTGACTTCAATCATCTCAACACATATTTTATCACTAATACAATCATAATATACACATTTGAACAAAATAATTACGACCTCCAATCAAAGAACGTAGTTCTTATATAGGACCATCCTATAATCTAAAACAGAATATTGAGCTCTCCGTTATTGAAGTGGTCAAAGGTTCAAAGTACGGAATTGAACACTCTCATATCCTTCGAAGCTCTCAATGAACTTATTCAATTTGAACTCTCCCTCGAACATAAATTAAAAAATATCACCCCCAATGCCAACTTGTCTTACTTCCCCTTCACCGCTCACCCGTTACCTATAGGCCCAACCCGACTTACTCACCCTACTTCCCGTGATCATCTCAAAATCCCACGCCTTCTCCCCCTTCCCCAACCGACGTATCAAATAAACTCCCCCAATCCTCTTCCTCCTTGATCGGCATCCCCCTTCAAAAGCAAGTGTCAGTCAATGATGTTACACCCAATCTCAGTGCCTCGAACAATGTGAAATAATCAAACGCCTTTTCCCGCACATCCAAGTTCTCGCCCACCTCGGCCCACCTGGTGTCTCTCGTCCTCCTCCGATCCCCATGCTAACATCGCCACTATCACCTCTTATACTCCTCTGGCATGACTCATTAATAGTGGTGTCACCCATTATAGGGGTTGTTGTTTCCAGCGCAGAGGCTAATTTCCACCTCCTTGCCCGCAGAGATCCCCACCCAAAAGCAAATATTCTACAATGTGTCACGGACAAGGTTATGGCGGTGTTTATTCCCCACTGTACCTGTAATACCGTACCCTAAGTTTGAAGAGTATATTTGAATGGTTTATGGTGCTCAGATGAGTGTGTATTGAATACGGTTTAAGATGCTCAGATGAGTGCTTAAAGGGATTGATAGTACTATTCATATTAACAAAGTGCACTTTCTTTTCTGGTTGTCCATGCAAGGCCCGAATGACGGAAATAAAGGGATTCCCAAATGATAACTAAGCATACTGCGATACGTCCGACCGTTCATGGTTTGCACTAACCTAGTAATAGCAACGACCCTTAACTAAACATAACCTAGGTTGCACCGATACGGACACGGACACGTATCGGACACGGGACACGGCGCTCAGATTTTTTCAAGACACGGGGACACGGCAAAAAAAGACAAAATGTATATCGAAATAAAGGGAATTTTAAGCTCTTTATAACGAACATTCAAATTTTGGTCCTTTATAAACCCACAAGAAAAGAAGTAATGAACTAATGATTGAAAAATGAGTAATAAATCCTAGAAGTTAAGAAGAAAACTGATCTCAAACCATAAAAATAGAACCCAAATCAAATTAAGGAGCAAAAACAATATAACATCTAATTGAACCCAAAACAAACCCTATAATTTAATCTAAGGGCTCGTTTGGTTCACCATGGGAAGATGAAGTTATCGGGAACTTTAAATTCACGTGAATTTGTATTTCATGGGAATTAAAAAATATTGTTTGGTTGCCATGTGGAAAATGGCTTCACGCGGGAAGTTCTACACACCAAGGGGGCTTGGTGAGTAACTTCCCCATTGTGGAGGAAGTGGCAATTCACGGGAAGTGGGCAACCAAACAACTCCCTGAAAATGCACTTCCCGCACTACAAGAAAATGGTCCATAGGCGACTGACTGACTTGCGTCTGGAACAGGGGACGCCAAATTAGCGACCACGTACTACACCGGGCGACCGTTTTCGGTCGCTAAATTTAGCGACCGACGCATACTTGCATATCCACGGAAGTAGCCTGCCGGGCGACCGCTATCGGTCGCATATTTCGGTCAAATATTTTGCCCCAAAATTTCACCTTCATCAAACCCCCCTCCCCATTGTCGAGCTACTTCCCTTTAAAAAAAACCTTCTTACTTCTTAATACCCAAAACCGACGCAGCCCATTCTCAAACACCACCTTCCGTCCTCTCTTCTTTACCGGCAACTTGCCATCTGTCTCATAATCTCAGGTAATAAATCGACTATTTCAACTTTTCATCTCGCAAGCCTGTTTAGATTTATAAATAAATTTAAAAAATTGAATTGGGGGAAAAAAGAAAAAATTGAAATCGAGATTGTCGAGTACTCTACTAATTTCGTTAATTTCCTTATTGAATCTCAATTTCTCAGGTATTAAATCGACTTTTGAATCCTTTTTTGTTTATGTATCTGGGTATTTAGGTATTAGTACTAAAAAAATCGACTTATATCATTAATTGATGTTTCTTTCTTTACTTATTTCGAATATTCATGTTTCTGTGTTTTTTGAGTAGTATACTATGCGCGATTTCATACTCTTGATCTATTCTGTATTGGTGTTCATCTGTTTTAATTTAAATTTGCTACTTTAGTGGTTATTGAACAATTTATTTAGCCGATTCTGCTGTTACTGGTACGAGTGTTATAGTTTTTGACTTGTTTTATGATGTTGGAGAGCAATGGCGAAGTGAGGATTAGAGTTTTATTGGTAGCAAACTTAGTTCCAGCCTTTATTTATATATATATATTGATTAGAGTAGAGTAGAGCCGGTGGTGTCTGGATATGAGAAAGGAAGGAGGAAAGGACAATGCTGACTGTGTCTATTAATAATGGCATTAGCTAATGAACCAAATGAGAGAGTAGTGAATGTAACGCTTTAATTAAGGTAGGAATATAGAGGTATTAAGCCCTGTTCTCCTGGACTTAAACTGAACTGAACTGAACTAAATGTGTCTGAACTGAACTGAACTGAATGTGTCTGAACTGAACTGAACTGAATTGAATGTGTCTGAACTGAACTGAAAAATAAAAATAAAAATAAAAATAAAAATAATTAATTCTTACATTTTGTGATATAATGATATATATGATCACAAAAAGTAAATATATAAATGTGGCATTTTTACTACATTTTGTGATCCCCTCCTCCCTCCACTTCTCCTTGGTAAATACTGTAAATGCTGGGACGGATTGAGTAATTGCGACAATATTTTTCCCAAGACACCTAATTCGCCCCCATCTTAAGTGGCAACACTTTATTACCAACAACATGAAGTACATTACTACTTGATGATGATTCTTCCTTCTTCATCTTCTTCGAAAATATTAACTCTATAATGATATATATGCTCTTTACTTTTAGTTCACTAAAAAAGAGTGAAAACTAATTACATATATAAACTAAGTATATATATGTGCATTTTTTTTAAAAAAAAAATACAAGTAGACTTTTTGTGCCGATGTTGTTAGGTTAAGTTGACTTGAAATTACGAATTCTAATATAATCGTTCGTTGTATAATTTATTCTTAGATAAAAAATGAAGAGAATTGACCGAAAATGGATGTATGAGGGAAGACATGATAAGAAAAGATGTCCCTCTGTTGAGTTTTTAAAGGGTGTTCAGTTTTTTTTGGATTTTGCTAAAAACTCACTTGACTACGCGTCGAAAGGTGAAGTTAGGTGTCCTTGTACTAAATGTAAGAATCTTAGATTTGTTGATCTCATTGTGGTTAAGGAGCACGTGATCTCAAACGGTTTCTCGGCAAATTATAATCGTTGGATTTGTCATGGCGAGAAATCTTCAGATGAGGAACCAGAGACTCAACAAAATGTTGGGGGGTTGAGGGGAATGATAGTAGATGTTGTAGAGTCAAATGTGTTTAACAACGAGAGTATGTATATGAATAATGAGGATGAACACCCACAAGAGTCAAACCCCCAAGAACCAAACCCGCAAGCAAGAGCGTTTTTTGACATGTTAAATGCTTCAGAAAAACCGTTATATGGAGGGTGCGAGGTGACGTTGTTAGAAGTCGCATCTATGATAGTGAATCTTAAATGTGAATATAACCTACCATTTGGGTGTATAGACGGTTTTGCTGCCTTGCTTGAGAAGGTTATCCCAAAGGATAACATCATGACCCGAACGTTCTACACAACCAAAAAAGTAGTAAAAGGTCTTCAACAGCCGCATCAAAAAATTGATGCTTGTCCCGATGGATGCATGCTTTATTGGAAGGATGATGCTGTTCTTGACAAATGTAAGAAGTGTAATAAGGGTAGATATAAAACCGTTGAGGGTGATATTGTGTTGAGAGGTAGAAAAGGGAAGACTGGTGGGAAGGGTAAGAAACCGATACCGCTTAGTCAACTAACTTACTTCCCCATTGCACCTAGACTTCAGAAGTTATATGCAACCAAAACCATAGCCGAGCAAATGAGGTGGCACAAAGAAGAAACTAGGGTACCAGGAAAGTTATGTCATCCTAGTGACGGGGAGGAATGGAAGCGGTTTGACGCAATTTATCCTCATTTTGCCGCGGAACCCCGTAATGTACGGCTTGGGTTGTGTACCGATGGATTTGCCCCCTTCGTTCAGTTTGGTAAGTCTTATTCTTGTTGGCCTGTGATGGTGACACCTTACAACTTACCTCCATGGTTGAGTCTCAAACAACCTTTCATCTTTTTGTCTCTTATTGTTCCCGGACCAAAAAATCCAAAAAATCATTTAGATGTCTACTTGCAACCGGTGATTGAGGAATTGAAACACTTGTGGGAAGTAGGGGTGGAAACATACGATGTATCTTTGAGACAGAACTTTCAGCTTAGAGCATGTCTGTTGTGGACTATAAATGACTTTCCCACATATGGTATGCTATCTGGATGGTCTACTGCGGGTAAAAAAGCATGTCCTTGTTGTATGGATGAAAGCAAAGCATTATGGCTTCCAAATTCCAGTAAGATTAGTTGGTTCGATTGCCATAGACAGTTTCTACCAGAGGGTCACCCTTATAGGAGGAACAAGAGAGCATTCAAGAAGGGTGAGGTAGTGCTTGATGATCCACCTATTCGACTCCCGGGAGATGTAATTTGGGAGTTAATATCTGAGTTCCCCTCTTCTACTGATGGCACTGATGAGGATTTCAAGGCTCTAAAGAAGTTGAAAAATGGATGGTTTAAACGAAGCATTTTCTTTGACCTTCCATATTGGTCTACTTTATTAATCCGACATAACTTGGATGTGATGCACATTGAGAAGAACTTCTTTGAGCAGTTGATCCACACTGTGATGGATGTCGATGGTAAGACTTGTGACACTACAGGCTCCCGAAAAGATTTGAAAATTTTTTGTGACCGTCGACAATTGCACATAAAGAAGGACGGGTCCAAACCAAAAGCTGTTTTCAGCCTCGATAAGGCTCAGAGGAAGGCACTGCTAGAGTGGTTAGGGAAATTGAAGTTCCCTGATGGGTATGCCTCTGATTTTAAGCGATGTGTTGATCATAGAAATCTGAAGTTGCAAGGTTTAAAAAGTCATGACTGCCATGTTTTTATGGAGCGGTTACTACCTGTTTCATTAAAGCAACTTCTGCCACCAACTGTTTGGAATCCAATAACTGAGATATCTCAGTTTTTCCGAGATTTGTGTTCTTCTACCGTATCAATTGAGGACATGACTCGGCTAGAGGACCGAATCCCGGAGATACTTTGCAAACTTGAAATGATCTTCCCACCCTCATTCTTCAATTCGATGGAGCATCTACCGGTCCACTTGTCCTACGAAGCGAAAGTTGGAGGACCTGTCCAATACAGATGGATGTACCCATTTGAAAGGTACTTTTTAATTGAACAATAATCTAACTTTCAAATTCAAACGTACTTAATATTTACTAAGTGAATTTCTGAATTTTTATATGTATGTAGGTTTCTTAACCATTTGAAAAAAAAAAATGGTAACAAGGCGAGGGTAGAGGGTTCTATATGTAATGCCTATCTAACAGAGGAGATTGCGAATTTCTGCTCTCTCTACTTTGAGAAGCATGTCCAAACCAAAGCCAAGAACCTAAACTTGGAAAAATCTGAGATGATTGATCCTACCATACCTAGTTTTTTTCAAATTAAGGTTGACGAAGGATCGTCATCACTCGGACGTTCTAGGATGTTGGACGAGAAAGCATACGATCGTGCTCATCTTTATCTGTTGTCCAATTGTGAGATCTTGGAGCCTTATGAGAAGCAATTTGTAACTGAATTTGTCGCTGCGAATCCAACTGTGAAAGCTGAGGATGTTTGGAGCAAACATGATGAACAATTTCCTAAGTGGCTTAAGGATCATGTAATTGCATTAGACATCCAGGATGATTTGGTTAGAAGTTTGGCATATGGGCCTTTGAGAGAGGTTAGAACATGGAACCGCTACTCAGTCAATGGGTTTAATTTTCAAACATTTAACTATGGTCAGAATAAGGCGAGATGTAATTTCGGTGTAACAGTTTCTTCTCTTGATGGTGATGATTACTATGGTATTTTGGAGGACATCTTCGAGTTGTGTTACGCTGGAGATAACCGTGGGTATAGGGTTGTGATGTTCAAGTGCGAATGGAAAGACAACTCATTGACTGGTACGAGAGTACATGAGCGTTACAAGCTAGTTGAAGTTAACCATACTAGGAAATATTGTAAGTACGATCCATTCATATTAGCACATCAAGCACACCAAGTGTATTTTTCTACTTATCCAACCGTGAAAAATGATAGAAATCTGAATCAATGGTGGGCAGTGTTTAAGACTAAGTCACGAGGGCAAATAGACACTACCCTTTTTCAAGAAGAGGTTGTTTCAAGTGGTACACGATTATCTCCTATTGATGAAATCATATTCGCAAATGAGGATGTGGGTGAGGATTTAGAAGACGACGAAGACGACATCCTTATAGATTTTGGGGAGATGAATGAGGATGATGATGGTTTAGAGACACAAGAAGATTTGGAAGGTGAGGATGACTTGTTTGAGGAGGGTGATGATGATGATGATGATGATGAGGGTGTGCTTGGTAGTAGTGGTCAGGAGGTAGAGGATGACGATAGCGACGATGAATATTAGAGGGGTAAAATTTTTGTATTTTCTATCGTTTTGTGTTTCCAGACTTTAGTTTATGTTACCACTTCATTTTTATACTTTAGTTATACTACAAATTTTTTTGTCCGTTGTAGATGTCTGGAAAGGGAATAAGGAGACGAAGCGGCGGTAGTAGTCAACAACAACGACAACAACAGCAACAAGAGGTGGATCGATTGGAGAATGAGGAAGTGGAGGAACCATTATTGGATGATGAGGAAGTGGAGAAATCGTCACGGAACACAGAACTGCGACCACAGTTTGATGATGAAGGGCGGATGAAATTAGACCTCGATGGCATCTGGTATTTGATAAATTGTCTAATTTCTTAGCTTGTACATACTTATGTAAATATTTTCGTTGTAAATATATATTAAAATCTTCTAACGATGTAGGTTTTGGCACACAAAAGTCAGAAGAGGATGTAGCAAGAGCTATAATGTCGATGGGGGCGGCGGATATACTTGTTGGACACAAGTGCCACACCATCAGAAGCAGAATTGGTTTAAAAATTTTAAGGTGATATTTTTTTTCATTTGCTTATTAATTCAATTGACGGAGATGTATTATTAATTTGTTACTAATATCGAACGTTCGTTTAGTTGAAATTTACATGGGATTCTACCTTGGAAACTGTTGCATGGGATCGATACAATGAGACTTGTAACGTTAGGTTCAAGGATAATATGTGGAAGAAGGCGGCCAATCTCACTAAATCCAATCCTCTTAAAGGTATATTTTTGATAGAACAGAACTTTTATGTCATTTATATGTAGATGAACAATTTAACTGGGAACTTTTTTCAAATTACATATAGGTCAAGCGTTGGATGATTTTAATAAAAGGCGTTCAACCGAGGAGTTTAAGAAAAGATCTGCACAGGCAAAGAAGAACAAAAGAAAGAGGAACATCGAGGCGTACGTAGAGCCTACACATCATCGAGGGGCTCAATCAGCATATCAGCGCACGATGGAGGCAAGTTTATATTTATTTATACCGTTGTGATTTTGTTATTCTCACTTATATTTTCGTAATTAGTAGCTTGACTGATATATATATATATATATATATATATATATATATATATATATATATATATATATATATATATATATATATATATATATTTTCGTTCAACTTAATAGATTCAACGCCAAGCGGGGAGAATGCCGACCGCTCCAGAGCTGTTCTGGGACTTGCATACAAAGACAGACGCTGACGGTCAGAATGCGCAATTTGTTCCCCAAAGGGACCAGGATATGTGGGTGAGTTCCTATTGAAAAGTATCCAACTTTATAGTTCGTTTTTGATATAACACTTACTCCTAAAACCCGTGTTGTTTAGGATGCTTACACCGAGCGGTCCGGGACTACTTCTGAAGACACACTGAACCCTAATCAGATCTGGTTCGAGGTCGCCCAGGGGTACCAGAAAGGGGGTGTTTACGGTTTAGGTAATGCACACAGTTTGTTCTTCACACCTCCTACACCACGTGTGGGCACCGCGTCTCAGGCTGTGTATGAACCGTCCGCTCTAGCACAACTCAGGGCGCAGTACGAGGCTGACCAAGAGGCGGCGAGGCAAAGAGAGGAGGCCGCGATACGAAGAGAAGAGGCGGCGAATCAAAGAGAAGAGGCGGCGAGAGAAAGGGAGCGTGAAATGAATGAGAGGCTAATGCAGACGGACGAGGCACTTAGGAAAGTGCGCGCAGATATGGAGCGATTCAACTCACGCTTGGACAACTGCAATCAAGGTGATTAGGACAACTTGAAGTTGTTGGTAATTTGGAACTTGAACATGTTGGTATGTAATGAGTAACTTGAACCTTAGGAAAACTTTAAGTTGTTGGTAATTGGTAACTTGAACATGTTGGTGATGGGTAACTTGAACTTGTAGTTGTTTTTAGATTGTCGGTTCTTCAGAACAATTGTAGATGATTTGTAAACGGAGATGTGGTTAGCTTTTGCTACGACTATGTTATTTTCAGTGACGCTTGTGGAAGTAATCGAAAGCTGATTTGGATGAAAGCTGATTTAGTGCATCATGTTGTGGTTGGTTGTATGTTTTTGTTTTTTTTTGCAGAAATTGGCTAGTATAGAAACAAAACGTCACGGACTGAATTCCACAGAATTGGCGACCGATTGTGGTCGCACAATATTAATTTGGCGACCGATTGTGGTCGCTAATTGCACCACGTTGGCGACTGCTTTCGGTCGCCGTTCGCTTCCATGAGGCTGATACGGACTCAATCACAACACACATTTGGCGACCGATTATGGTCTCATACAGCATAAATGGAGACCGATAGTGGTCGCTAAACAGTCCAATTTGGCGACTGCTGTCGGTCGCCTTTTTCTTTCATGCGACTGATAATGGTTGCCAATTTGGTAGCTAAATTGGCGACTGTTGGTCGCTATAGTTAGCTACCAATAGTGGTCGCTAAATTTCGGTCGCTATATTTGGCGACCGATTATGGTCGCCCGGATCCTAAAATTGCGACCAACGTGGGCGACCGATGTCTGCGACCACAGTCGGTCTCCAACATGAACATAGCGTCCGAAAACGGTCTCGAACGTCGGACGCCAGAAGCCTGCATTCTTGTAGTGCCGGTAATTGGATGAGTAACCAAACGACCCCTAATAACTCTCAATTCATCACTATCGATATAATCTAATAACTCTCAGTTTAATCTAATAACGCCGAGGAGGACCGGTCAGGGTCGGCATCGACATCAGAGTTGGGGTTGGCGCCGGGGTCGGCGTCGGGCTAGGTGAGAAGGGTTGTTGAAACTTGAAAGGGGGTAATAAGGGGATGGTGGGTGGTGGGTCGTTTGAAAAGATGAGAATTTTGAATTTTTTTTTTGTCCTGAACTGTGTCCTAAATGTGCTGATCCGTGTCCAATACATGTCCATTTAATAAGAAAACCTAGACACGGTTTTTGGTGTGTCCGACACGGGTACGCCACAAAGTAGGCGTGTCCGTGCAACCTAGGTCGTAACTCATAAGCATGATCACCCTGCTGAGACCTCCACAAGGTTACTCGTCGAGGAGTTATAGAAAATTGATTTCTTGATTAGTTTATGTAATTTTCAACATTAGAGATCATTTTTTTAATTATTATTTCAAATATTGTACTCATAATTACCATTATTTTAATGTTTTATCTTTGACTCAATGCGCCGAGTGTATCGAATCGACACTCGACCCTTAACTAAACGGGTTATTACAAGTGTGTCCCGAAAAAATGAGTCGGATTTACAGGTCGAATCGAAATTTGAATTGAGAATGAGAATGAGAAAAGCACACACAAAATCAATTTCCCAGTTTGGGAAGAACAAGCAGAAAGTATGAAAGGGTAGTGCCTGTTATTTATTCCTCACTCTTTCAGTTAACGTCACTCTCAAATAATCTCCCCCCACTTTAATGGCGATTACGAAACCTTCAATTGTATTTAATTCAATTACTTCTGTTGACAATTTTCACATTACCCCCCTTTCCCCCCCTTCTATCCCCAATTCCCCACCTTTCTTTTTTTTACTCATACTTCAATTACATTCATTCTAACTCCTCCACTCATTACATTTAAATTCTGTACTAATAATCAAGGTTAGCTCATCTTTCCTACATGATTTCATTTTTCAACCGATTTACGAATTGTTGTTTTTTTGGGTGCGATTTTGATATTGACGGGTTTTGAGACGTTACATTGTTACGTTAATAAGGTTGCATACATCTGGCCCCGACCCGAATGTCGATTTTTGATAATAGTTGGAAAGGTTTGATCTTTTTACATGGTAATCATATAAGAACGTGAAGGGTGAATATTTTAAGTAAAAGAAGGGAAAAAGTAAAGACAAAATTCAGTTGTAATCCAACTGAGTACAGCCTAATGGATTCTTAGATGACTTGTTTTTTTGATGGTGACATGTTCTGTGTCACAACTTTCTTAGTCAATTAAAAAAAAAAACAAAAAAACTGGTATGAAATGAAATCATGCTTCCACTTGCTAATCATGTTCTATAAGTGAAGGGAATGAATCAACGGTGGATTATTTTATTAATTATGATATGATTGCAGAAACCCAGATCCAGAATTTGATTATTTTAATTGGGTATATAATTATTTTGAATGTTATTGATCAAAAGGTATAGTTCAGAGACTTTAGTCATTCTTCCCATTTTCCTGCTGCCTGCTTCAGCATTACATTACTGTTTATTTTCGGGTTTGTAGCTCGATTCAGCAATTGGTGAGGATATGCAAACAAATTGTAATTTTTGATCATATCTTGCATTGTATTCAATCTGATGCTAGAATTGTTTCTGCAGGAGGAAATTGAGGGAGAGTTTTGATAAATTGTTGCAGGGTTGGTGGCGGTGGTCGTCTATCTGGTAGTTTTTGTCAGTCTAGATAGACGGGTGACGAGAAAGAAAGGTGGTGGTTGCGGCGTGTAATCATGTCTTCCCCAAGTAAGGCTGACCGGAAAGCTGTTCTCGATTTGGGGGCATGGGGGTTCAACATTGTCACTTCTGTTGGGATCATTATTGTCAACAAGGCCTTGATGCAAACCCATGGCTTCACTTTTGGTGAGTTTCCACTTTCTGTTCCATTGATGTTGTTGCAATGTCGTTGCTCGATTTTCACTTGATTTGGAAATACCATTTAGATTGCATATTGGTAGTTATGATGAAACGATGATACCAAGCAGGCCGAATGTGAGTTGTGTAAGGAGGTCAGGTCAACCTGCACACTTGACATGAAAGCTGTTATGACTGATTAGGCACGCGTAGATCTTTCAAATGGGTAGGGTGGGTTGATTTATAGTCTGATCAAAATACTAAAACTGATTCATTTGCTGTTGTTGTTCTGCAGCTACAACTTTGACGGGGCTCCATTTCGCAACAACCACTTTGATGACTATCATGTTCCGATGGCTAGGATACATCCAGCCAACGCAACTACCATTTTCAGAAATTGTAAAGTTTGTTTTTTTCGCCAATTTCTCGATTGTTGGGATGAACGTGAGTCTGATGTGGAATTCTGTCGGATTCTACCAGGTCAGTTGAATTGGCACAAAATCAAATTGACATCACAGTATATGCCATCATATCAGAAATTCAGAACAGTCGGATTTAAAATGATGTTTTTTTCATCTGTTGTTCATCAGATAGCAAAGCTGAGTATGATCCCTGTATCGTGTTTCTTGGAAATAGTATTGGACAAAGTTCGATACTCCAGGGACACGAAGCTAAGCATCTTGTTAGTCCTGTTGGGTGTCGGAGTCTGCACTGTCACTGATGTTTCTGTCAACGCCAAGGGTTTTATTGCCGCTTTCATTGCTGTTTGGAGCACGGCTTTGCAACAATATGTAAGTTCTAAACCAAATCTCTGATCATTCCGTCTTTTGTTTCTAAATTTCTGATTTATAATTTGTAAAAATATTCGACTGTGCTCAGTATGTACATTATCTACAACGGAAGTACAACATCGGGTCATTCAACCTATTAGGGCGGACAGCTCCGGTTCAGGCGGCTTCCTTGCTGGTTGTGGGACCCTTCATGGATTACTGGCTTACCAGCAAGAGGGTGGATGCTTACGATTACAGCTCGCTAGCTTTGGTAAGCCCCGTTCTTTTGGACTACTCAACTAAACTGAAAGTGTCTGAATTGAAACTAATGAGCAGCGTTGTGTTGTGTTGTGTTGTGTTGGGATGCAGTTCTTTTTAATCCTGTCGTGCACCATCGCGATAGGCACAAATCTTAGCCAGTTCATCTGCATAGGTAGATTCTCGGCGGTGACCTTCCAAGTGCTGGGCCACATGAAGACCATCCTGGTTCTGATTCTAGGATTCACGTTCTTCGGGAAAGAGGGTCTGAATTGGCACGTCGTCCTGGGGATGATCATAGCCATCTTCGGGATGGTATGGTACGGGAACGCGTCTTCCAAGCCTGGAGGGAAAGAGCGTTGGATCCCACCCGTGTTGTCCGACGTGAAGCCACAAGATTTGGACAAATTGTTACACTCCAATCAGCCTAATGACAAAGTCTAAATTTCAATGTCAATTTCATTTTCTTGATAAATTTTCATTATATAGTTTTTGATTTTTCTTTTCTTTTCTTTTTGTGGAATCTATTTAATTAATCGTCTCAACAGATATAATTATATATACGGAGTATACCCTCGTTGTATTGTCTACTATGTCTAGTTCACTACTCCTAGTTGTTTTGAAGTACTTAGTCCGTACTTGTATTTTTGGGTTCTACATTTAGGGGTACAAATATGACATAGAGTGGTACTGAAGAGTGATCTCTCAATAAGTTATTATTGAAAGACCGTCTCTTCCAAGATTTTGTGTTACATTTATAGAGGGATTCTTACCGAATAGGAGTACCAAACTCTCATGATGTGTGGGGGTGGCAAATGGGTCAACCGGGCGAGTCCGGGACGGGTCATTTCAAGTTTACGGTATATTTCAGATCGGGTCGGTGGATTTTGGGTCAATTTCAGGTAGACATGTTAGATTATTTCGAGTTTGGATCTCTTCGGGTATCCATAATCAAAAGACCACAATTTTACCCGAATACTTATCTCAAGATTATTTTGATCCATAAAAAATACTCGTAAAATGTTATATCAAACGGTAAATGGTTTAAAACTTTTTATCACTCGTATGAGAAAAGTAGGTAGTTATACAGTGAAAAAAGGAAACGTTAATACGACCGATATTTCAGCATACAGAATAATGTATCGTAAATGTCAAAATTGAGCCGAAGCACGATTTATTGAATTGAGTTTTTTTTTTTTTGGATGATGAGGGAACCCGTTAGAGGCACAATCTCAAGCCATACAACCCCACAAGATCGCTCTTGAGAATTTGAGATTTTGGAATGATGACCCCAAGTTTTAACCACTCGACAACCTTCTTGCAAGCAAATTGAGATTTTGGTGGATACATGAAAGGATTAAAGGAGATAAAAAGGCATTAATATAACCGTTCGTCTTACTTGTGATTGACATATCTATTTTAATCTTAAAATGGATCAAATATATCTCAATTATGGTAGACAAGATAAATATTTGACTTATACGGAGTACAAATTTTAAGACAGATATTTCGATGGTAAAGGAGAATTTGGTATTAAGTGGGCATGGGAGAGGGAGAGAGGCTGCTGAAATGGTGAGTGTCGGTGGAACCGTGTTGGTTGTATGAGTCAAAGTTTGGCCGATTGGAGAATTGTAAGACATATACACACCCATCTCACTTTGTCACCATCCCAAGTCCCGACTCACAGGTCAATTAAAGATACCTTCATTTTTTTTGATACCCAAAACGTCTTACTCTAAGGTTTAGTAGACGTGGAAAATGGGTCATTCAGTTCGATTTTGGATTGGGTTAGATCAATTTGATTATAATCGGGTTGACCTTACTCAAATATCATCAACAACCCAAAATCTATCCCTCAAGTCTCAACAGCTCTACAGCGTATTCAATGACATAACTTCTCCAATTCGAAGAAACTTCATATCATTATCATACTTCTCAATCACTCTATCGATCGAAGAAAATAAAGTCTGCCTCGAAGAAAATAGAGTCATAAACAGAGTGGTATTTGTGAATTAATAGAAGAAAAATGACACTTTGGTTTATTTGCAATACCCTTACAAACAGAAGACACCACACTAACACTAGGACTCCATTTATTGAAGAGTTTGGAATTAGCATAATACTCCCTCCGATTTTTTTTGAATTGTTATAGTATTTGATTATAATACTCCTCACAAATCTTAAAAAATGTAGCAAAATTAAAGAATCAGAGGTAGTATGAGTAATAGAATGAAAATGACACCCGAACTAAAGATCTTGTTTGACTCATAATCTGAATTTTATCCGACTTAACTTGGAACTGACCCAAATATTTTGATAGAAAACAAGTCGATATCTCGAAAAAAATGAAAATAACCTGTAGTCAGCTCGATTTTCCGACCCGAAAGCAGCCTGACCCGATCCCAAACCGTCCAACCCCAACCCAGTTGACCCGTCTACTTACAAGTTATAAAAGGACGAAAATGAGACATTGGTTTGGAATATTCTTCCATTGTATACCTACCAAGCATTCAATTAAGGTGCACGTTACGGAGTTCAATTTAAGACTACTACTACTCCTCTTTTACTCTTTACTCTTGTGTTATATGGAGTAGAAGTCAAGTGCTAATCAATTCAATTGTGTTAAAAACTCTAACTACACACTGTATACACTACTTGCTTATATATTGCTGTGCCATCCAGGGAGTCGGCCACCTATCCAACCGGTTACCATCCTCTTCCATTATTTAATACTGAGATCGTTAAATTATTCCAAAATAATATTTAGACCGTTGAAAGGTAATGGAGATAATCCAAATTGGAATCGAACCTCTAAAATTCATGGGAAAAGACCGACAGTACTTATTCTTCGCAATACGTATTTTATTCAATAAATCATTTTGTATTTATATCTAAACCTTTTTGTTTGGATGAGAACGAAGGTGTAGAAGATATTAGAGGGGCATTACAATTACAGGAAAATAACAACTACATTGACTAAAAAGTATACCAAGTTCCGCAATATCCAATAAAAAATGGAAGGATTATTAATGATGATTATAAATTTATACTCGTAATGTTTTAAATTCAATGTTTGACCGAATTTATTTTCATAGAAAATCTCCTATAGGATATTTTCTCATGAGATGAATCTTTCGATCCCTTACCAAAAAAATTGCACAAATTCTTGTTTGTGACCAACATATTCGTCATAAATTTAAAACATTTTCCATTGTTGAGACCTTCTGATTTTTTTCGTCATATTTGATCCGTTATAATTTTGTTATAGATATGCTCATTACAAGAAAACAACCGAAAAATTTGAGTAAAATGGAAAACATTAATAAAAAGTTACAAATATGTCCTTAAAATTATTGTGCTTAATTACAATAGACTACAATGTGAAAAATAAGTACATTTAGCAAATAATTTCACATAATATAAACTTTCTAAATTTACCTAAAAGAATAGGATTTTAATAAAAACGATTTTCTAACGTAGATGAACTAAACACACATTAAAATATTAATCGTGTAATTAGTAGAAAATTAAAAAAGGTGTAATAAAAATTTCAAAGTGGGGTCTAAAAGACTAAAACAACGTGTAATAAGTTCTTTATTTTTTGTTCTTTTTCCTAAACTTTGGCACTCTACTTATCTCACTTTAATGGCGATTCTCAAACCCTCACATTCTTCTTCTTCTTCTTAACCCTGTTTTTCTTTACTACTCTTCTCTGTAATTCCTCTATTATTTCCCAGATTCATACTCTTCATCAGAACTTTATAAAGGTGTGTCATTCAATTTTGTTCTTCAATTCTGAATCTTATAATTACTATTTACTCATTTAATTCTTTAATCATTATGAATTTAATTTAATTTAATTTAATTCTGGTTTATTGATTTTATATATGATGGATTAGCAAAGATCTAGTAGCTGAACTTTCAATTGGGTAATTAAAGTTAATTGGGTTAGATCAAGATGAGAAGCTCGTTTTACATTTTTGAGAATTTGATTTGGTAGCTCACAATTATGTGTGTGTATGCCAATTTTGCATGTCAATTACTCGTATATTGGATGTAAATGGGTTAGTTTGCATGCATCTGAAACCCGTGTCGAGGCCGCCTTTAGCTGGATCAACTCCAGCGTGTTCATACCGAAGATGTCTTAGTCCAGGGGCTCCAATCCCCATCCCGCTACTCTCCCTTGTGACGGAACTATGTCTCACTTTGTTATAACGGGTCAAATATTGTACCATTTGGGTAGAAAAGACAAAACATTGTTTTGTGCGAGTATTGTTTTGTTTTTTTCTATGCAAATGGTAGTAATTGACATAAAGCGATAACTCTGTCACAAACAAGAATTTGTGTAAAGCTTATTGCTTAGGTGTTTCTTGACGTAACCTATGCCATTATTTCCTGTGAATTTGGCCTTTTGCTGTCATTGTTGCTGCTGTATTCTCTTTACTTGAATAGGATTGTGGATGGTGTGATCTTGATTGATTCTTAGAATGTTGTATCTTTTTGTGTTTTTTCTTTCAGTCAACATAGACCGGGTTTTTTAATTGGCAATAAAGCTTTGGTGGTAAGAGCGAGCAGCCAACCATGTCTTCCCCGGGGAAAAATGATATGAAGTTGGTTCTAGATTTGGGGGCATGGTCTTTTAATGTTGTCACTTCTGTGGGGATCATTCTCGTCAACAAGGCCTTAATGGCCTCATATGGTTTTACATTCGGTGAGTTATGATAATTTCACCTTCTATTTTTTCCCCGTTTCTTAATGCAACACTAATTTGGTTGGGCTTTGCTGTATATGTATAGTATTTGAATCACCCTTCATTTGGCGATACTTTTTTGGCACTCTTAGCTAATGTCCTGGTGTAGTGGATGAAAATTGCCTCTAGAGGCAGTGAGTGAGAAGAGGGGCCAGCGATGGCTCCCCAGCTTATCCCAGCCAAGCAATGATAAATATTCGCGGGGATAAAATAAGTCATAAAAGGGTGCTTTAATCTTGTGTTTAAATTTCTATTCATCTTTTCTTGAGAAACAGACTGGACCTACTGCAAAAATGTTGGGAATATCAGCTTTTACATTTGCTGCTAAAAGTGTGTAATCGCGATGACTTCTGAAGTTTTGTTCTATTATGGTTTATTGCAGCTACGACATTAACCGGTCTCCATTTTGGAACAACCACGTTATTGACTTCATTACTCCAGTGGCTTGGCTATATACAACCTACAGAACTGCCATTTTCAGAGATTGTGAAGTTTGTTCTCTTTGCCAACTTCTCAATTGTAGGAATGAATGTTAGCTTGATGTGGAATTCCGTGGGATTTTATCAGGTTAACTGACTTGCATTGAATGAAGATGAAACTTACAGGGCTGAAATGATTTGATTTAACTGTAAATCTTACAAATAATGTTTGCCATGCTTTTCAGATTGCAAAGCTGAGCATGATCCCAGTATCTTGTTTTCTTGAAGTGGTACTGGACAAGGTGCGGTACTCTAGAGATACCAAGCTTAGCATTGGGTTAGTCCTGATGGGTGTTGGAGTTTGCACTGTCACTGATGTTTCCGTCAATGGAAAAGGTTTCATTGCCGCTTTTGTGGCAGTTTGGAGCACCGCTCTGCAACAGTATGTAAGTCATCGAAATTTGGAATTTGTCTTGCCTTAAAATGCAAGTTTCATATGGACTTCCTCAGTGTCTCCATATTGGACGACGTTGAATCAAAATAAAATCTGGTTATTCTCTTGATTGGATTTTGTCGAGTTTGTGTTCTGATGGTTAGCTTTGCTTTGGCAACACAAAGCAATTGTTTTCAAATGACACAAAATGAAATTGTGTTTGGAAGTGTATCTAATGACTTGTTACTTGATAGAATAGTAGTGCATTCACAGCTTTATTTCATCATAATCCACAATAAAACAATAACGCGTCTTTTGGTTCCATTGGAAAAAGAAACGAGTCTAGTAATTTGACTACGTAGCAGAAACTACGTTGTGGGGTCAGTGATGAAACTATGAAATGATAATTAGGGGAAGCTCATTGTCAGACTTGTTTCATGTTAGACTAGGTTTTCTATCTCTTTTGCGCTCTACCAACTGAGACTATAAATCGTGATGCTTAACTTCTTCAGTATCATTAGTTTCTTTTTGAGCTGAAGCACATGATAGCGTTGCTGGGTTACAATTTACCTTTGTTTGAAGAGTTTTATGTCCATCCATCTTTCTCAAGAGATCAACCATAAAATTAGCAAGTACGGAGTACTTTATTAAATTTCATTTTGTGTTTGTTTTCACTTTGCAGTATGTACATCATCTACAACACAAGTACAATATAAGCTCCTTCAATCTATTGGGCCGTACTGCTCCAGTACAGGCTGCTTCCTTGCTGGTTGTAGGACCCTTTCTGGACTATTGGTTGACGGAGAAAAGGGTTGATGCCTATCCCTACACTCAAATCGCTGTGGTAAGCATTTCTGTATTTGTCATCCATCCTATCGATGCATAATTTTCCTTCCTTATGAACTATTGCCATGGAGGTGGCAGCAGGCCAATGCATTAATCTTTTGTATTATGTATACAATCAGAAATGCAAAGTTTAGTTTTTACCGAGCTCAAATTCCTAACTAAATGTAGCAGTGTAGCACGGCTGAGAGCCTATATCTTGGACATAGTCCAATTTTGGTGTAGAGTGAAAATTGGCTCGTGGACATCCATGTGTGACTAACTATGCTGCGTCTTATTCCGCAGTTTTTCATAATCCTGTCCTGCACAATTGCAATAGGCACCAACTTAAGCCAGTTCATCTGCATTGGTAGATTTTCAGCCGTGTCCTTCCAAGTGATTGGACACATGAAAACTATTCTCGTGCTAATCCTCGGATTTACCTTCTTTGGGAAAGAGGGTCTGAATTGGCACGTCGTTGTTGGTATGATGATTGCTATTTTGGGAATGATATGGTACAGCAATGCTTCTACCAAGCCCGGAGGTAAAGAACGTTTTAACCCAACACTCTCGGAAATCGAACAACAAGATATCGATAAACTGCTCGAAGCAGGTCAAGCAGATGAGAAACTACCCATTCTCAACGACAAGCACGATCTTAAATAGACGTGGTTAAGGTCACAAGGTTGGTAGTTTCATTATATATCTCTCTGGATTCTAGAGTAAAGATCAGAAATACACAGAGCATTAGTAGATCATCATCCAATTCTTTGTCTTGTCACTTGTGAAATGTAATCTCCATTGTGAATTTAGCACACACATTTATCATATTTCCTTAAAATTATTGTACTGATGAACCTGATTGATGGAAGATCATCGTCTTTGTGGTTATATTCTAAGGGTCTCGGTATTTCTTCCTCTGCTTTTCCTTATTCCCTGAGATCTTGGATTCTTGGTGTCTTGCTCTCGAATATTGTGCTCTAAAACTGTCAGGAATCGTGGATAGCTTGGTTACGAGGTGTTAAGACTGAGTTTTAACTGCATGAAAAACACCGGTACAGCCATATTTTTAGTCGATCAGTTCGACAGAATAAATATTTTTTATTCCAGATTCACAATCAACAAATAAAGACCAACAACTTATCTGACTGCATTATTAGTTACTACATGGGTCTAGGGTCAATCACGTTGGATCAGGTTTATGATCAGGTTGACAGGATTATGATCAGGTTGACAGGATTGAGTCCGGTCATTTTGGGTCTGCTACAAGTTTGGCTTGAGGTCTGTTTGAGTTATTTTGGATGATCGTCACTTTGAATCTGGTCATTTTCGAGTATTAAGTCATTGTGATTTATTTGGATCATTGGTTAAATGGCTTAACGTACGTGTGTCCTTTGAATTTTGAAAACACCATTACACATTAGCAGTCAGAGAATCGAACATACGAACTCCATGTTAATGACAGGTATCGTGTCCATTACACCACTGTACTACTTCAAAGTTAAAATTGCATGAACAATATGCATATCGAGACCTTCATTTGTTAGGGTCTCAGTTCCTAGAACCGGATTGAACCCCATTTGAACCGGCCTTGACATTATTGCATCTGCATCCCGATAAACAAGAATAATTATTGAAATTATTTACATTAAGTAGCATTGTACATGTAGCTGCAGTGGTAGAGTTGTATTCTTCCTTCCCTAAGGTCGTGGGCTCTTTTCCTGGGCATGATTGACATTTTCACCCATTCGTGAGCGTGTAAGGTATATGATGGGTTGTATCATTCATACTACTATATACTCCTGCAATAATACTTGCAATAAAACAAAACATTATGAGTACAATTATCACCTTTGTGACGATATAACGGGTCAAATAATACTCACGTGACTAGATAAAACAAAATCTAAATACTTCAAGAATAACAAATTCTTTGTCTTTATTCACTCAGTAATATTTGACTCACAAATTTGTGACGGATATATTCATTACAAGTAAGAATTTGTGAACCTTATAAAAGTTATGTACTTCAAATTATATTTAGAGCAGGTTCTTCACCTTTCTACTACTCAAGTCATTTCGAACTTAATTGCTCTTATTAGAACTAAAACTTTGTATTCGTACCTAAAAAGTAGTACTCCCTCCGATTTCTTTTAAATGATTATTCCATTTCAATATAATACTCCTCACATATATTGCACAAACGGGTAATCTTTTAAAACTGAATGGAGTATGATATTTGTAATCATATAATGAGCAATTAAGCTAGTTCATACGAGAAGAAATTTGGATTTTGAAAGTATCACTAGTATTGTACAACCAAGGCAACATTGTTGAGCTTTTGTATATATTTTTTGAGCATATACAAGTTTCTGAACTAAGTTGTAATTTTTGAGATTAAACATTTATGTGATTTAACTCGACAATTTTACACTAAAACTCAAAAATTTATAATAGAATTCAAAATCTTTGTAATAGAGCTGAAAATCATAAAACCAATTATACATAAAATTATGGAAAACCGGTTGTGGGTTGGAATGCCCTTAGAATTTGACACGAGGCAAATTGCAAACGTGTGGTGTGGTACTCTTAAGAGGACCTCAATTTTAATAGGCATGTTAGGAAACAGCAAAGTTAATTGGTTTAAATAGTGAAAAAAGTGCGATTGAAAATGAAATTGCAACAACAAAATAGAGTGAATGACAACTCACAATACTACTACGAGTAGTACATTATACGGAGTAATATCATATGGCTTCAAATTAACTGCTGCATTATTCTAAAATCATACTACTGTATAATTCATCAAATAAATATAGTTCGTTTTAACTAGAAAATATGATGTACGAGTATAAGCTATCAAAAGAGATTGATTTTCTAATTGTAAACAAGAATAATGTTTCGTCAAAGGTTTTTGCCAAAAATCAAAGGTACATCACAGAAAACAAAATGACCAAAGTATGTAGTATACACCATACAAAATCTCATAATATTATAAGCGCAGTCAGTGCGTGTGTGACTCTTTGATTTAAGTATGAGACGGGGTGGGATGAAGGGAAATGGAGAGTTTATGATATGAAAGATTAATCGAGGTGACGTGATTGGATATTGAAATTTACATTTTTTTTTTAATGTTTTTATTTATGTATCGTTTTGACGTTTAATGTCAAACAATTGAACGAAATAGCCTTCATTATGCACAATGGTCCACGTAAACACTTTTTTTTTTTCTGAACTTTTTTAGGATATCGCTTTCGAGGACAGCCGTATAGCCTGACCTCTTTAACTAGGGCGGCTTCCCAAAAAACCGGTTAAACCAAGGCTATTTCGTTAAACAATTTGCTGAAAATTCAAATTTACGGTGGTCGGTTCGGTGTTTGCTGACTTTGGTGATTAGTGAACAGCAAGGTGAGGCCAGGCCCAACCAAAGAGGCCTAATCTCTTGCTTATATTGGGCCACGTCATCTCAGCCAAAAAAACATGAGCACGTGTGCGCACTTCACACTGGGCCCATCTACCTCACTGCCTTCCAACCCAAACTAAGACAACATCTGCGTCAGACGTTAGTTGCTAAATCATACACGCACATTACTACTTTGTATATGCATATAGTAAAGTCAAGTTATAGGCCTGATTTGGCCCAGTACATCCTTTTTGCAAGGGTTTGAACCTTTTATTACGACTCAAATCATCCATGAATAGGTCATAAGAAATTCGATGTATTTTTGGATCGAGTTTAGACCAAACATTTGTCTCACCTAACCCCAATTATTTAAACAAAATATTGTTATTTGTTAAATCAATGATAAAAGTATTAAACACTCTTTACATATACAAGTATATTCGTCAGTATTATACTCATTTATAACATATATACAAAGTATTATACAGGTTTGTCTGTTTTAATTTTATTATGTTTGTATGTATCGTCTCGTTGGTATTTATCCGAACAGGTAGGCGGTCCATTTTAAAAGATACGGTATTAGAAACATAGAAGAGAGTGCAAATTTGTTAATTATATTTAGGAATTATCTTTGATTTAGGCTCGTGACTAGCCCGATCAGCTAGTCCTTGCTAGCTTCGCAAAACAACATTGTGCCAGCAACTCAACCATACTGCCACCGTATCACCATATAATCCATCAGTCGACACAAGAACAACAACCACGACGCAACAACAACAACTAACAATAGGTGGCGCAAGTTGGGTGGACGACTGGCGCAACAGTGCACAACCTTTCTGTATTGACAAGACAATAATGAACACGCGTCTTCACAATCAGTACAATGATCAATCAACGCAGTACAGTTAACCACAAGAGGCAAGAAGAACTCTTCTATAAAGTCGGCACCTACACATAATCAACATACTCTTACACCATAAATGACTTCTAAGCATACACGATCCACTGATCTAACGAAACATTACCGCGTAATATTTTGAAAAAGCACTACCATTATTATTAACATAGGTTTAACCAATCCAATACAAATTCTTTTTAAAGATCGTTGAAAGTTAAGGCGAAATTCACAACTGTTGTATTCCATAGCATTTAATGAAATGATATTTTTGAGAAGTCTGAACTTGAAATGATTTTAAAGACATAATCTCAATCAAATAACGGTCTTAATTAAACAAGATCTATCATTAATCAAACACAAAATCTTGAAAGAGACGGTCTCTCAATAACTTATTGAGAGACCATTCTTCAGTACCACTTTATGTATTATTCGTACCTTTAAATGACAACTTTGTTTTGTACCTGTTTTTATAACAAGTGTATCATTTTTATATTTGTATACTCTTTTATGTTAATCGTACCTACTTCTGTTAGGTTTGGTACCATTGTTACTTCTATTTGTACTTGATCTCTCAGTAAAGTTAATGAAAGACCGTCTCTCAGGAGACCTTCTCTTAATCAAATGACACTAAAGACATTTTAGTCTAGTGATTAAGAAAGACGTGTCATGAACAGTAGTCTCAAATTCAAATACTCCCTCCGTCCCAATGAATTGTTTGCCTATTCCATATTGGGGCGTCTCAATGAATTGTTTGTCTTTCTATTTTAGGAATGTTTTTTATATGCAATTTGATCAATCTCATGAGTTCCCTAAACCTTGGTGACAAAAGAAAAAACAAACAATTCATTGGAATGGAGAGACTATCTTTTACCTTTAATGTAATGAGACTAAGTGACGATTCCTCCAAACAAACAAACAATCAAAGAAGGGTGTTACGGAGTACTTTATGGGGAGTAGGCTTTGTGATAACACAAGTTAAATATGGAGTATCTATTATTACTCCTTGAAATGAGAGAAAGAAGAGCTTTTTGCCCCAAAAGGCCAAAACAAAACTCTTTTAGTCTCCCCACATCCTCGTGAGCCTGATTAAGCCCTAATTTAAGCCTAAACTAATCCAAGTTGATTAAACAAGTGATTAGTAGGATGGAATCTCGTCTCCCCATTAATTGATATTAGTATTAGTATTAGTATTAGCATTCAACAATGATCAAGGCATTCAAGTCCATCCATCCCCTAGCCTAATCTCACGCACGCGCAAACTTATTAGTGGGACAACCCAAACCTAAGCTACCTAGCTCTGATGATAATCACCGTCTTAAACTTAAGACAGATCAAATATCTTATCACTTATATATATAAAAGTATATAAGACAAATATATTGCCTTTTTCCATGTACTTTTATATCTACAAGTGGTATATACTCGACCCATTTTATGTTTAAGACAGATAATATCGTGTTAAGGGA
The DNA here is from genome assembly GCA_958450325.1 of Agrostemma githago. Lineage (NCBI taxonomy): Eukaryota > Viridiplantae > Streptophyta > Magnoliopsida > Caryophyllales > Caryophyllaceae > Agrostemma > Agrostemma githago. The sequence goes on from OY288248.1 coordinate 3,600,094, forward strand.
GGCTTGCTAGCCCTCTAATATAGGTAGGCTACCTACTTGCATAGTTGCACTTGCACGTCCTTGGCTTTTGGTGCAACTACTCTAGTATTCTTCAATATATCAATGCAGTTAAATTAATGACAAGTGGTTGATTTAACATAATTTGAGGTATCCATGGATTTCAAGTCCTCTAAATGTAACATTATTAATCTCCCGTTCCATTTAATTGTTTGTCTTTAATTCAAATACTCATCACAATGAATAAAATGCAAGCAATTGAATGGAACGGAGGGAGTACAATTTACAACTAAGACTAAGAGTAATACTTCCTCTGTTCCAATCAATTTCATACACTTGGTTTTTGAACACTATTCATATGAAAATTTTTCGATATAACTTTTTGATGTATAAGATAAAATAAAATCATGTGAAATCTTGTTTAAATTTTCTAATCGAATGCATTATGAATATCAAATTTTCGTAATTTTTAGAAATATGTAACTAAAGATATGGACAATAAAATTAATTGGATAGTTCTACGACTGATCTTACTAAAATAAAGGTTTTGTGTTGAACTTATATTTATAATACTAAACACGCTCTTCGTTGAACAAAAAAAAAATATCGCAACTTCATGAGTAATATATAATTTCCGAATCTTGTTACATATAATATCTTATTTTATTCACATAATATTATCGTAATATTGTGTTTCTTAAAACTACTAAGATACCGTAATAATAAGATGCTGTCCATATACTACGGTATCCTCTATTATCAAGTCTCCCTTGTGACGGAGGTATCCGTCACTTTGTTATAACGAGTCAAATACCATCCATTTATGTAGAAAATTAAAGACACCACGTAACTTTTGTAGTGTTTTGTCATTTTCTATGTAAACGGGTTGTATTAGACCCGTTATAGGGAAATGACGGATAACTTCGTCACAAACAAAAATTTGTGGTAGTTCTTATACGGAGTAGTATTTAGTTTGTCACAAAGAATTTTATCGCTAGAAGTAATGCAAAGACAAAATATTAACAAATGTTGCATACTCCATGTAACATCGTCTCAGAAGGTTCTAATAATCATTATTAGGCATTCTATTCCAATCGAGAAATTTTTGTCAAAAAAACATTCGCGCTTTACAACAACTTTCACCGCTTTCAAAAATACCAAAAAAATGATCGATTTTGAAGGTTATCCACGTATTTTTGGCCTTTTGGGTCCTGAAATAAAATGTACTTATATTTGCGCTGAAGAAACTTAACACCAAATACAATACTCCATTATTGTAATATGAGCGTCATTTGAATTTCAATGGATACTTTTAAAAGTCATAAGATTGTCTTCTGAGACGTGTCGGAATACATTGAAACAAGTTCTATACTCCATTTAACATCGTGTCAAAGGCTTCTAATAATCAATTTTAGGTATTCTATTTCTATCAACAAGTTTCCGTAAAAAAACATTGGCGGTTTAAAAGATCTTTCACTACTTTAAAAAATAGCAAAAAAACATGATTTTGAAGGTTATTATCCACGCTTTTCGATCTTTTGTGCCCCGAAATAAAATACACCCATATTCGCGCCGAAGAAACTCCACACCAAATACAATACACCAGTGTAATATAAGCATCATTTGGATTATAATGAAAACTTTTAAAAGATCAGCATCAGTCAAATCAATTTCTATTATCCATTTAACATCGTGTCACATGGTTATAATAATCATTATTAGGTATTCTATTCCTATCAACAAGTTTTCGTCAAAAACATTGACGGTTTAAAAGATCTTACACTGCTTTCAAAAATAACAAAATACGATCGATTTTTAAGGATAATTATCAACGTATTTTCGGTCTTTTGGGTCCCGGAATAATATAGGTCCATATTCGCGCTAAAAATTCCACACCAAATACAATAACCCAGTGTAATACGAGCGTGATTTGGATTTCAATGGAGACTTTTAAAAGCCAAAAGATTGTCTTCTTAGACTATGTGTCAAAATCAGTCGAAACAAGTTCTACCCTCCATCAAACATCGTGTCAGAGAGTTCAAATAATCATTATTAGACATTATTATATTCCTACCGACAAGTTTTTGTCAAAAAAACATTAACGGTTTAAAAGATCTCTCACCACTTTAAATAATAGCAAAAAATGACTCATTTTAAAGGTTATTATCCATGTTTTTTGGGCCTTTTGGGTCACGGAATAAAATGGACCCACATTCGCGCTGATGAAACTCCACACCAAATACAATGCCTCAGTGTAATATAAGCGTCATTTGGATTTCAATGGAGAGTTTTAAAAATAATAAAATTGTCTTTTGAAACGTGTTGGAATCAATCGTAACTAGCCCTATACTACATTTAATATCGTCTCGGAAGGTTCTAATAATCATTATTAGGCATTTCATTCCTATTGAAAAGTCCTCGTCAAAATATATTCGCGCTTTAAAATAACTTTCACCGCTTTTGAAAATAGCAAAAAATGACCGATTTTGAAGATTAATATTCACGTTTTTTCGGTCTTTTGGGTCACGGAATAAAATTGACCCATATTCGCGATGAATTAACACCACACCAAATAAAATGCCCCAATGTAATATGAGCATCATTTGGAATTCAAAAGAGAGTTTTAAAAACAATAAAATTGTCCTTTGAAACGTGTTAGAATCAATTGAAACAAGCTCTATACTACATTTAATATCGTATCGGAAGGTTCTAATAATCATTATTAGGCATATTATTTCTATCGACAAGTTCTCGTCAAAAAATATTCGCGCTGTACATCAACTTTCATCGCTTTTGAAAATAGCAAAAAAACGACCGAATTTGAAGGTTATTATCCACAATTTTTCGGCATTTTGGGTCACGAAATAAAATGGACCCATATTCGTGCTGAATAAACTCCACACTAAATACAATGCCCCAGTGTAATATGAACGTCATTTGGATTTCAATGGAGAAGTGTAAACCAATAAATTTTTCTTTTGAAATATGTCGGAATCAATCGAAACAAGCTCTATAGTACATCTAATATCCTCTCGGAAGGTTCTAATAATAATTATTAGGCATACTATTCCTATCAAAAAGTTTCTGTGTAAAAATATTCGCGTTTTACATCAACTTACATCGCTTTCGAAAATGGTAAAAAATGACCGATTTCAAAGGTTATTATCCACGTTTTTAGGCCTTTTGGGACACGAAATAAAACGGATCTATATTCGAACCGAAGAAACTCATACCAAATACAATGTTCCAGTGTAATATAAATGTCATTTGGACTTCAATGGAGAGTTTTAAGATAATTGAAATTGTCCTTTGAAACGTGTCTGAATCAATCGAAATAAGCTCTATACTACGTTTAATATCGTCTCGGAAGGTTCTAGTAATCACTATTAGGCATACTATTCCTATCGACAAGTTCTCGTCTAAAAACATTTGCGCTTTACATCAACTTTCGTCGCATTTGAAAATAGCAAAAAATGATCGATTTAGAAGGTTTATCCACGTTTTTCGGCCTTATGGGTCACAAAATAAAACGGACCCATATTTGTGCTTAATAAAGTCCACATTAAATACAATGACCCAGTGTAATATGAGCATCATTTGGATTTCAATGGAACGTTTTAAAAAACAATAAAATTTGCTTTTAAAACGTGTCAGACTCAATCGAAACAAGCTCTGTACTACATTTAATATCGTCTCGGAAGGTTCTAACAATCATTAATAGGCATACTATTCCTATCAACAAGTTCTCAACAAAAAAACATTGAATATTCGTGCTTTACACCAACTGTCACCGCTTTCGAAAATAACAAAAAACGACCGAATTTGAAGGTTATTATCCACGTTTTTTCGGTCTTTTAGGTCACGAAATAAAATGGACCCATATTCGCGCTGAATAAACTCCATACCAAATACAATGTCTCAGTGTGATATGAGCGTCGTTTGGATTTCAATGGAGAGTTTTAAAAACAATAACGTGTCGGAATCAGTTGAAACAAGCACAATACTACATTTAATATCGTTTCAGAAGGTACTAACAATCATTATCAAGCATACTATTACTATGGACAAGTTCTCGCAAAAAAAAATCGCGCTTTACATCAACTTTCACCACTTCCGAAAAATGCAAAAAAACGATCGATTTTAAAGGTTATTATCCACGTTTTTCGGTGTTTTGGGTCACGGAATAAAATGGATCCATAATCACGATGGATAAACTTCACACCAAATAGAATACCCCAGTCTAATATGAGCGTCATTTGGATTTCAATGGAGTGTTTTAAAAACAATAAAATTGTCTTTTGAAACGTCTAAACAAGCTTTATACCACATTTAATATCCTCTCTAAAGATTTTAATAATCATTATTAGGCATAATATTTCTATCGACAGGTTCTCGTCAAAAAAATTCCCGCTTTATGATAACTTTCACCGCTTTCGAGAATTGCAAAAAACCAACAATTTTGAAGGATAATATCCACGTTTTTTCGGACTTTTGGGTCGCGAAATAAAATGGACCCATATTCGCGCTAAGTAAACTCCACACCAAATACAATGCCCTAGTGTAATATATGCGTCATTTGGATTTTAATGGAGCGTTTTAAAAAACAATAAAATTGGCTTTTTAAACGTGTCGGACTCAATCGAAACAAGTTGTGTGCTACATTTAATATCGTCTCGGAAGGTTCTAATAATCATTATTAGGCATTCTATTTCTATCGAATAGTTCTCATAAAAAAAACATTCGCGCTTTACACCAACTTTCACCGCTTTCAAAAATAGCAAAAAATGACCGATTTCGAAGTTTTTTTTGGTAAAGGGTAAGTGTGTGTGTATATATATATATATATGAATTGTGAATCAATTTACAAGAGTATGGCTACATCAAATTATGTAGCCATCTAGCATCTTTTGCAAGAATTGGATATCTAATTTTACACATGATTCTATGCCTAACATCCATCTTAATCATCTTAACAGCACAACTTGGCTGTTGCACGACTCCTTCGATTCTGCAGACATTCCGCTGTCTCCAAATATGATAAATCGCGGCATTGATCAAAGCTCGGAGGATGTTACATTGCAGTTTCGACCCCCTCAAATGGGACGCCCAACTCAAATCACTTCTTATTCGTTTCCTTACCCAATTACTCAATAGATCAATAACACGGGAGCTCCAATAACACCTAAAAAATAAATGCTCCAAGCTCTCCTCTTGCGCTTCACACAAATAACAAAGGTCGGAATCTGCAACTCCAAACCTCATTAGCTTCTTTCTCGTGTTTAAAGCCCCCCTAAACACAAGCCATTAAATAAAACTGTGTTTAGGGATGCTCCAACCACTCCACACAAGTCGAGCCCACGGGACACTAGGTCTATGACACTGAAGCTCCATGTAGGCCTTTGAGATTGAATAGTGAGCCATCGAACCATGCCACACTCCATTGACATACATCAATTTGATTTTCTCCTTCGCCTGACAGATCTTCTTCCAAGCCCAAGTGACATCAGTGTTTGGCTGATACTCACTCCAAACGGCCCCCTTCAAATAAATACTATTAACCCACCGCACTCACAAACGCCAGCTTAGCAACAGCTGCCTCGTTCCAAGTAGTGAGATCTCTAAGGCCTAATCCTCACTCTTTTTTCGGACAACAAATTTTCTTCCAACTCACTAAAGCTCGATTAGTACCTTCCACCCCACCATCCCATAAGAAGTTGCGACCTAGGGCACCAATCCGAGCCATAACATATTTCGGGCTAATAAAAACCATAGCCCAATAGTTATGCAGCTGAGATAAAACAGCCTGAACCAATGTCAACCTTTCCGCATAAGAAAGCTTTCGGGCTCCTATGCTAGTAATTCTCGAGATAATACGGGCTAGCAGTTTTTCACAGTCATTCTTACCTAATCGAGTACTTTGGATAGGTAATCCAAGATAACGAAAAGGTAGCGTACCTTCTACACAGCCGAAGAATTGCAAAATAGCAGCTTTCCTGTCCTCATCAACTCCTGCAAAATAAGCATGGGATTTACCTACGCTTATACTCAGCCTCGAAGCTCTACTAAAAGTAGCAAAAGCACGCCATAAAAACTCCATCGACTCCTTCTCCCCTTTGCAAAAAAGGAGCAAATCGTCAGCTAAGAGTAAATGGGTGAGCTTCATAGGGCCACACTTAGGGTGATATTTGAAATTCCTATCCATCTTGCCGTGAGTCAGAATACGAGAAAAGTACTCCATGCAAATTGTAAAAAGCAACGGAGACATAGGATCCCCTTGTCTCAGTCCCCTCTTCCCTTTGAAAAACCCGAAATTATTCCCATTTGCACAAAGTGAATACGAGACCGATTTAACACATTCCATAATCAGCCTGTGAAAATGGTCAGGAAACTCTAGCGCACGCAACATTTGATCCACGAAACTCCACTCCACACTGTCATATGCCTTATGAATATCAACTTTAAACAAGCATCGAGGCGAAATATGACTCCTCTTGTATAATTTTACCAGGTCTTGACATATGAGTACATTTTCAACAATACTTCTCCCCTCAATAAACCCCCCTTGAGAAGGGGAAATTATATGGGGCAAAACCCGGCCTAGTCTCGCACAAATTATTTTAGCAATACATTTGTACAAGACATTACCACTACAAGAAAAACAGTCCCAGGCGTCCGCTATTTTGGCGTCCTGGGCATATGGACGCCCACATGGCGTCTGAAAATACTTCCGGGCGTCCACCGTCAGACGCCAAACTTGGCGTCCGACTGAGGATGGAGGACGAAATTCAGGCCAACAGGCGTCCACAGACGGACGCCATATACCCCAAATGGCGTCCACTGTCGGACGCCAAAGAGAAAACACGGGCGTCCACCTGGCGTCCGATAGTGGACGCCCGTCCAAATGTTTTCGGCGACAAATACCCGCCCACCCCCCATCTCCCCCTTCACTCTCTAACATTTTTTTTATCTCTCTAAACTCTCTCCACACTCCCTCGCCGATTTCCTTTGAAATTCCTCCCCAATTTTCATTCTTTTTCTTAATTTGTGGTATGTTTTCTTACTTTACTTAGTTGTTATATATTATAATTAGTTGTTATTTTTGATTGTTATCGTTATTTATTGATAGTTTGCTCGTTAATATTGTTTAGGTCTAAAATTCGATTAGGTTGATTAGTTTAGCCCAAATTCGCTTAGGTTGATTAGTTTAGTTGAAATTTGATTAGGTAGATTAGATTTGCCCATCACAATTATGAATAGGGTTTGATGAAATTGGTTGAATTGAGCTAGAATCACCTCTAGGGCCTTTCGTGAGGTTTTGTGTGACTTAGGACGGACCAAATGGTGTCGTAATAATGCCGGATTTTCCCGAAACCACTTCTATCCTGATTGGGGTTGTAAATAGGTGTTAGCGGCGCTTTTGGAAATTTGATATCTGCATTCGAAAATTTGACCCTTTTTTGACCTGTTTAAGCTATTTCTGTCTGACATGAGCCATGAATTGTTGTGTTTTGTTCGGTTGAATTTGGATTACTTTGATAAATTAGCTACAGTTTTTGTAAATTGGGATTAAATTGTGATTACATTTGTGAATAAATTCGGTGACTAATTTTTGTAAGGTCAATTAAAAATTAATAAGAGAGTTGCAAATTAAAAAAATGGGTTTACTTTGACGTATTAAGTTAAATTGAGGACACTCAGCTATGAAAATGAAGTTAGAGAAATTAAGTTTAAGTTAAGTGTTGATTAAATTTTCGTTTAGTAAGTTCTAAATTAAGTTACGGAAATTAAACTTTTATTTGTTATATATATTTTTTGAACATAGAAAATGAAGAGAGTTGAACGCAAATGGATGTATGAGGGTAGACTTGATAAGAGTGAGGAGGAGGATCAGAGTGAGGACAGTGAGGCTGAGGGCAATAACGACAGCGAAGATGACCTCTAGACTTGTTGTAGTAGGTTACCCACATTAATCATTGTGTTACTTATTGTGTACGTTATTTCTATTGTGTTAGATTGTAATTGCTAATTGTTGCTAATTTGTTGCAAGGTTAAGATAATGGCAGGCGGTAGATCGACGAGGAAACGTGGCGGAGGTAGTCGGTCTGTTCACGCATCGACCTCCCAGCAGGAGGAGGAGGAAGTGGTCCTTGAAACGCCGCAACAGGAGCAGAATGACGAGGAGCAGCGACAGGGGAACACGGAGGAGCTACAAAAGGACGAGAACGGGCGTGTGATTCTCGACCTCGGTCGCGTATGGTAATATAATCTAACATGCCCACTCTTTTTAAACATATGAACTTTTGGACTACATACATCTTGTAATATTTCGTACATGTCCGTGTCTCTCGACTTGGTGCAGGTTCTTCCATGGGGAGGTGACCACTGGCTGTACTAACAGCTACATGACCGACAAAGGTCTAGGGTATACCTGTTGGGCTCAGGTGCCGACGGATCAGCGGGCGCAGTGGTTCAACAACTTCCGGGTTCGTTTACTGTTTTTGCTACCGAGTTCCGCACTCATAATGTGTAGTTTTTTATTATTTCTTTTACTAATTACTAATCCGCCTTGATTTTGTAGTTGGAGTTCTGTTGGAAGCCGGAGCTCGAAGGAAGGGTATATGAGCGGTACAATGAGACTTGCTCACGCCGCTTCAAAGACGTAATGAACAAGCGCCACAAGCGGGGGACTGCGCTGAAAGACCTGAAAGGTGTAGTTTTTTATATTACTCAATTTTAAAGAAAAATCTAACTTCAATCTTTTACAATATTAACTAATAATATATTAGTGTTGTCATACTTCAGGTGAGGCGTTGGAGAGGTGGGTTAAGTACCACGACGACCAGGGGTTCAAGGTCAGATCGGAGAGGGCATCACAAAACAAATTGAAGAACTGTGAGCATGTGGGAAAGGCCGACCCGACACATCATCGGGGTTCACAGTCTTCGTTTCTTCGTCTCAAGAGGGTATGATTTCTAATAATATCGTACTCCTACTTGATTAATCATAAACTACGTTCACGTAAAATACGTTTGCCTAACGGTCGTATTTATTTAACAGCTACAAGCTGAACTCGGGAGGACGCCAACCGCCCCTGAGGTGTTCCTGGACATGCACGAGAAGACCGACTCGGAAGGGACTTCTTTTATGACGAGTAGAGATCAGGCAATCTGGGTGAGTACTTACTATTTCAAACAAATCAACTGTGCCTATATATTTACTTTAGGTGGTAGATAAGTATCTTTATTAATTTCATTTTCTAATAACTTGAATTGAAATCACTGTTGTGTACGCAGGATGCCTACCAAGAGGAGTTAGCAAATAACGAGAGTTCTACTAGTGGTGCCGAAGTAGACCCGAATGAGACCTATTTCAAGGTCGTGAAGGGGTACAAGAAAGGTAGTGTGTATGGTGTTGGGAATGCACACGGGATGTACTTCACACCTCCCACAGCGCGTCTAGGCACCTCCACACAGATGGAGTATACGCCACCCGAGTCTCAGCAGCCCGACCAAGAAAAGGAGGCCATGAAGCAGCAATTGAAGGAGCAGGCGGAGCAGATAAAGAAGATGCAGGAACAGATGGCCATGTTTCAGGCCATATTCAACAAATGCAACCCAGGTCGTCCCCCTTCCCCTCCAGACGACAGAGACCCCTTTAGCGGGGATGGCGGTAACTCTGGTGCTTCAGCTAGCTTCACAGTTAGCTGATTGTTTTTTGTTGTTGGTGTTGTAACTGGATTTATGGATTATGTATCTTCGAACTAGTTTAGATTTATGTACCTTTAAACCGTATCTTAAAACTTTTTTATATAAATGGTTTTTTAGCGTAAATGTGGCGGGAGATCAAGTGTTTTGGTTGATTGAGAGTGTGTTGTGGATGGTCGACAGTTGTGGATTTGTTTTATTTTGCAGGTTTTGGCTAGACATCGAACGCTTGGCTACGGTAATGCATCAGCATAAATGGCGTCCAATAACGAACGCCAAGCCAGACGCCGGAGGGAACTAAAGACGATCTTCTATTCAGGGGAATGGCGTCTTACTGTGGACGCCAGATGGGCCAAGATGGCGTCCATAGTCGGACGCCAACATGATGCACATGGCGTCCGACTATGGACGCCATCTTGGCCCATCTGGCGTCCACAGTAAGACGCCATTCATAGCGTCTGCTGTCAGACGCCAATTTTTTTGGCGTCCAATAGTGGACGCCCGTTAAAAAAAAGGCGACTGGTCGTGGCATCCACTTTCTAGCGTCTGTTTGCGGACGCCAGGACTCATACAGCGTCCACTAACGGAAGCCAATGGATGGACGCCAGGCCCATCTATTCTTGTAGTGTACAACAAGCAATCGGCCGGAATTCTTTCACAGTTTGAGGTCTATTCACCTTTGGGATCAACGTGATATTAGCACAGTTTATCTGTTTCAGAAGCTTACCTGAGATAAAAAAATCTTGGATGACTTTCACAATTTCTTCTCCAATAATGTCCCTCGAATCAATAAAAAATTGACTGGAGAAACCATCTGGACCCGGCGCTTTATCCCGTGGAATACTAAACATTACTCTTTTGATTTCCTTTTCGGTCACGGTTGCTTCCAACCAACTCTTATGCTCGTTGGTGCATAAATTGCCCCTTCGAACAATACCCAAGTTAATTGGCTCCACATTCCGAGAATCCCCCAAAAGTGACATATAGTAGCGCAAAAACGCACCCTCGATGTCTGCCTTGTTCACGCACTCCTGCCCTTCATTATCTTCTATCTCAGCAATAACATTGTGCTCTCTCCTCGCCTTCAAGAGACCGTGGAAGTACGTTGAGTTTACGTCTCCATCCTTGACCCATTTTTGTTTCGCTTTTTGGCTCCAATAATCTGATCTCGCAGCCTGCAGCGTGCGGACCAGATCGTTTTGCTCAATTTCCTCCTGCAGAACCGCTATGCTACTGTCATCCCTCAGCCAAACCTGCAGCAATTCCAGGCGCATTTCAGCGTGCCTGCACCGATTTTCAATGTCGGAGAAGCGGTTAGCATTCAATTCCTTCAACGGTCTCTTCAAACTTCGAAGTTTAGAGACCACTTTAAACATCTCAGTTCCCCTAATCCTCGCACCCCACGCCTTCGAAACAACGTTCTTAAACTCGGGTGCATTACTCCACATATTCATATACTTGAAGCTCCGATTCTTTCTTACCGGAGGATGCTCAAGTTGAACAATGCAAGGGCAATGGTCAAACGCACCCTCCGGCAAGAAGTTCGCAAAACCATTCGGGAATAAACTCACCATCTCGTCATTCACCAAACAACGATCAATGCGGCTATACACCCTAGTTTCTGCTATTTTGTGCTTATTATTCCAAGTGAACCAAGACCCAGTGGCCTTAAAGTCACTTACCTCACAATTAGCCAAGCAATCCCGAAATTGACTCATATCCTCATCCGAAGAAATACCTCCAAGCCGCTCTCGAGCTTCAATAACACAGTTAAAGTCACCCAAGATCATCCACGGCCCTATTGAAGCATAGGACTCAAGCCTTCGCCAAAGTTCAACTCTCCCCGAGGCGGAATTAAATGCATAGACAAACGTAAGCAAGTAATCCTTCCCCTAATTCGATGAAACCCTAACATGAATGCTTTGATTACTATACTCCAAAATCGTCAAGTTAACCCTCATATGATTCCATAGAAGACAAACTCGACCTCCTTCATGACAATGATTATTCGTCGTTATGCTCCATTCATAGAAAATGTCCTGATGAACTTTAGCATACGCTTTATTCTTTATTTTTGTCTCTAGTAGATCAAATATATCTACCTGCTGCTTCCTAATGAAATAACAAATTGCACTCTGCTTATTTATATTACACATGTCGCGTACATTCCAACAACCAATATTATATACCTCCATGAATCACTAACTCCAAACCCACCCCTTCCTTTCCATCGACCCTCTCTTTTCTCGGGGAACCCATCACCATTTCAGCGAACGAAGTCCCGGTTTTCACCTCCGTATTGTTCCTCGGACCCTTGTTCATAGGGGCTGCATTCGGCTGTGGGGCTGCATTCGGCTGTTTTTTAACGACCGGAATAGCCTTAGTCACAATTTGCCGTGGCACAACTCCCATCTCAGCTTTCTTTTGCTTAGCTTCTTGTCTCGCCTTTTTCAGTTCATCTTTCCTACAGTCACTAACATCATGACCATACCCCTTGCATTTAGTACACCATATAGGCTTCCACTCATATTTAATAGGAATTTCAACCATATTCTCCCGTTCATCCAAGAATTTGATTGAGTTTTTAAAGTTTTGTCCCACCTTAGCCAATACCATGACTCTCGCATACCCTAGTCTAGTACGTTCTTCCGTAGCTAAATCCGATTTGACATACGGACCTACTAGGGAGGCAATCCTGGCCAAACATCGACCCCAAAATTTCAAAGGGAGTTCATGCAATTGAATCCATATTGGAACTTCATGCACATCTTCTTTATCTAATTTGGCATCGGGTGTCCATTCTTTCACAATCAAAGGCTTATTATCAAACATGTAAAAACCATGATCGAGAATTTTTACCTTTGCGCCTTTCTCCTTGAACCGAACTACAAAGATTCCATTGGGGAGGAATGAAATCTTGTCAATTCCGTGTTCTTTCCAAATCCTCTTCACATACCCCTCTACTACTTCCCAAGGTGGGTTCGCACCCATTATGAAACAGTAGACCGCATTGCTCCAGTATTCAATTTCATCATTCATGTCGTCTTCCGAGAAACGCAAAAGCTCCTCTTCTTCCTCAACATCAACAGTTTTTTTGCACTCTCTCTGTTTCCATCCGCTTCCACTCGTTTCCGTTTCAGGAACAGAGTTCGTTTCAGGGACGAATTCCGATACTTCTTCCTCCTCAGAGTCGGATGCATAATTGAGACTAGGAATTTCATTCACTTTCGTTTTCCTCGACGAACTGTCCTCCGATTGCGTAGGTTTTGAATTCGTCGCGACCTTACGTAAAAGTTCCTCTTTTGCTTTTTGTTTCATCGGTTTAAGCCCTTTCAGAACCGCTCGAGCTTTCTGCCTCATTGAATCGAGAACCAAAAATGATGCAGAGCAGCCACGTCGCCGTCAATGCACTGCCCGCGCCAATGAATTCGTCGCAAATCGCCCAAGTCGCCGGAAATCTCCAGAGCATTCGAAAAAGGTTTTTTTATTTTTTGATTCGAAAAAGATTTTGGAGGTTATTATCCACGTTTTTTCGGCCTTTTGAGTCACGAAATAAAATGGATTCATATTCGCGCTGAATAAACTCCACATTAAATACAATGCCCCAGTGTAATATGAGCGCCATTTTGATTTCAATGGAGCGATTTAAAAAACATTAAATTGGCTTTTAAACGTGTCAGACTCAATCGAAACAAGCTCTATACTACATTTAATATCGTCTCGGAAGGTTCTAATAATCATTATTAGGCATACTATTCCTATCAACAAGTTCTCATCAAAAAAACATTCGCGCTTTACACCAACTTTCACCGCTTTCAAAAATTGCTAAAAACAACTGATTTTGAAGGTTATTATCCACGTTTTTTCGGCCATTTAGGTCACGAAATAAAATGGACCCATATTTGCGCTAAATAACCCCCACTCCAAATAAAATACCCAAGTGTATTATGAGCGTCATTAGGATTTCAATGGAGCGTTTTAAAAAACAATGAAATTGGCTTATGAAATGTGTCGGACTCAATCGAAACAATGCAAGTTCTATACTTCATTTAATATTGTCTCGGAAGGTTCTAATAATCATTATTAGACAATCTATTACCATCAATAAGTTCTCGTCAAAAAAACATTCGCGTTTTACACCAACTTTCACCGCTTTCGAAAATAGCTAAAAGCGACTAATTTTGAAGGTTATTATCCACGTTTTTTTCGGCCTTTTATGTCGCGAAATAAAATGGACCCATATTAGCACTAAATAAACCCCACACCAAATAAAATGCCCTAGTGTAATATGAGCGTCATTTTGATTTTAATGTAGCGTTTTAAAAAACAATATAGTTAGCTTTTGAAACGTGTCGGACTCAATCGAAACAAGTTCTATACTCCATTTAATATCATCTCGGAAGGTTGTAATAATCATTATTAGGCATTTTATTCATATCGAATAGTTTTCGTCAAAAAACATTCGCGCTTTACTTCAACTTTCACCGCTTTCGAAAATATCAAAAAACGACCGATTCGAAGGTTATTATCCACGTTTTTTCGGCCTTTTGGGTCACGAAATAAAATGGACCCATATTCGCGTTGAATAAACTTCACGTTAAATACCATGCCCCAGTGTAATATGAGCGTCATTTGAATTTCAATGGAGCGTTTTAAAAAACAATAAAATTGGCTTTTGAAAGGTGTCAGACTCAATCGAAACAAGCTCTGTACTACATTTAATATCGTCTCGGAAGGTCCTGATAATCATAATTAGGCATACTATTCCTATCAACAAGTTCTCATCAAAAAAACATTCACACTTTACACCAACTTTCACCGCTTTCGAAAATAGCTAAAAATGACCGATTTTGAAGGTCACGAAATAAAATGGACCCATATTCGCGTTGAATAAACCCCACACCAAATAAAATACCCCAGTGTAATATGAGCGTCATTTGGATTTCAATGGAGCGTTTTAAAAAAACAATAAAATTGGCTTTTGAAACGTGTCAGAGTCAATCGAAATAAGCCCTGTACTACATTTAATATCGTCTCGGAAGGTTCTGATAATCATTATTACGCATACTATTCATATCAACAAGTTCTCATCAAAAAACATTTGCGCTTTACACCAACTTTCATCGCTTTAGAAAATACGGAGTAGCTAAAAACGACTGATTTTGAAGGTTATTATCCATATTTTTTTCCGCCTTTTAGGTCACAAAATAAAATGGACCCATATTCGCGTTGAATAAACCCTACACCAAATAAAATGCTCCAGTGTAATATAAGCGTCATTTGGATTTCTATGGAGCGTTTCAAAAAACAATATAATTGGCTTTTGAAACGTGTCAGACTCAATCGAAACAAGTTCTATACTCCATTTAATATCGTCTCGGAAGGTTGTAATAATCACTATTAGACATCTTATTCATATCAAATAGTTTTCGTCAAAAAAACAACCGCGCTTTATAGCAACTTTGACCGCTTTCGAAAATATAAAAAAACGACCGAATTTGAAGATTTTTTTTTTGATAAAGGGTAAGTATGTATTAAAAAATATGGATCACTGTACAATGTGAATGACTACATCAAATTATGTAGCCATCTAGCGTCTCTTGTGCGTAAAGGGTATTTAATCTTACACATAATTCTATCCCGTACATCCATTTTGATCAATTTAACGATGCTATGAGGCCGCTGCACCGATCCTTCAATTCTACACAAGTTCTATTGCCTCCAAACATGATAAATCATGGCATTGAACATAGCACGAATGATGTTGCATTGCAACTTCGATCCCCGCATCTTGCTCGCCCAAACCAGAGCATTGGTACTCGGTATATGCTTCTTCACCCAAACACTCAACATATCCACAATCTGGCTGCTCCACCCACACTCAAAGAATAGGTGTTCCAAGCTCTTCTCCTGAGCTTCACATAAATAACAACGGTCTGATTCAGCCACACCAAACCTCAACAATTTTATCCTAGTGTTTAAAGCCCCCCTAAACACAAGCCAAGAAATAAAGCTATGTTTAGGAACACTCCAACCACTCCACACAAGACGAGCCCAAGGAACCTTCGGTTTGTGGGTCCGAATGTCCTCGTAACCCCCCGAGATCGCATAGTGGGACCACGATCCATGCCAGAGTCAATTCACATACAAATGCTTAATTTTATCCTTAGCCTGACAGATCTTCCGCCATGCCCAAGTGACATCAGTGTTGGGTTGGTAGCCGTGCCAATCTTGCCCCTTCAGATAAATGTTATTCACTACCCACCGAACCCATAAGCGATCTGGCTGATCAAACACCCAAGAAGCCAGTTTAGCTACAATAGCCTGATTCCAAGAATACAGGTTTCTCAGCACCAACCCCCCTTCCAATTTAGGACAACAAATTTTCTCCCAACTCACTAAAGCTCGGTTATTCCCCTCCACACCACCATTCCAAAGAAAATTGCGGCATAAAGAAATAATTCTGGTCATAACATAAGACGGGATAATAAAAACCATTGCCCAATAATTATGCAGCTGAGACAGTACAGCCTGGACCAAGGTCAGTCTACCTGCATAGGATAGTTTTCGAGCGCCAATACTAGCAATTCTCGAGCTAATTCGGGCAATTAAACTTTCACAATCAATTTTACCTAGACGAGTACTTTGGATAGGTAGTCCAAGGTAACGAAAAGGCATCGTACCTTCCACACAGCCTGAAAATTGGAGTATAGCAGCTTTCTTATCTTCATCGACCCCAGCAAAATAAGCATGAGATTTACCAATGCTTATATTCAGCCCCGAGGCCCTACTAAACATAGCAAAAGCCCTCCACAAGAACTCCATCGACTCAGTCTCCCCTTTGCAAAAGAGCAGCAGATCGTCAGCGAACATCAAATGTGTGAGCTTCATCGGACCACATTTTGGATGATATTTAAAATTCTTATCAATCTTGCCATGGGTCAGAATTCGAGAAAAATATTCCATACAAATTGTAAAGAGCAACGGCGACATCGGATCACCCTGCCTCAAACCTCTCTTCCCACGGAAAAAACCAAAGTTATCCCCATTAGCGCTCAGGGAGTACGAAACAGAAGTAACACACTCCATGATTAGGTGACGGAAATGAACAGGGAAATCTAAAGCTCTCAACATTTGCTCTACAAAATTCCACTCCACACTATCATAGGCCTTGTGAATATCAACCTTGAAGAGGCAACGAGGAGAGACACACCCCCTCTTGTACATCTTTACTAGATCTTGGCATATCAATACATTTTCCACAATACTACGGCCCTCAATAAATCCACCTTAGGTTGGTGAAATTATCTGGTGAATTTGAAGATTATTATCCATGTTTTTTTGGCCTTTTGGGTCATGAAATAAAATGGACTCATATTCGCGTTGAATAAACTCCACATTAAATACAATGCCCCAGTGTAATATGAGCGTCATTTGGATTTCAATGGAGCGTTTTAAAACAATAAAATTGGCTTTTGAAACGTGTCGGACTCAATCGAAAGAAGTTCTATATGTAATACCCCGTTATTTTCCGAGTCATTTATGAGGCATTATTTTTCTATTTCCATTTAAATCGGTTTTTTTTAAGTTGGAAAAATATTTTCGAGGTCGTTACAAATTAAAATATTTTGGGTTTTTTTTATATAGTAAATTGATTTTGGTTTCTAAAACTGGAGTTTTATTTATAAACGGACTTAGTATCGGGTTGGAGTTTGGACTTGACCCAAACAAATACAAAAGAAAAACCTAATCACTCCTATTTAAATAAACACTACCCGTACATTCTCATTCATTCACCTTACTTACCCCCACCCCCTTACTTTTGTTCAATTGTTTTCCTTTGCCGCACTACTCCTCCACTGTCCTGTTGATTTTGAGCCACCGATCATCCGATTTTCAACATCAAACCCCGGCCACTACTATTTTCCTTACGCTTCCTGTTTTATACCATCTAATTGTAAGTTCTTAACCATTTGTCCTCGTTTTTTTTTTAATTTATGGATCAAATAGGAAGCATGTCTAAATATTTTGAGTTCGACTCTTTTTCAGTTGTTCTTGGTCAAAACCATTTTCTCGACATAAATTAACGAGTATGTAACTATAATTGTGTCTCAATACCGGGCTTGGTTATGTCTCGGTCGTTGCTTGAGTTTGGCCAAGAACGTTGGAGTTGTGATAAGAATGTGTTCCCGTAGAGTTGTGTTAGTGTAGTGGGTAATTGATTTGTTATAATGACGTATACAAGGATTATGTGTTACACTATGTTATTCATGATAATGAAGTATAGTTGGCTTATGGAGATTTCAAAGGGAAAGGATGGATTAGTGTATTGTCAGAGTGTTCGTCGTCGTCGGCAGAAATTTTGTTGTTGTTGCTCAATTTAATTGTGACTTGTGAGTAGGAATCAATTAAGATAGTATTGGCTTAATGGGTATTTTGTTTAAGGAGTGGTATGGATAGTTCTTTAGTTGTATATGAATGACGGTAATAGCGTATGTGTTAAGTTATTGAACCAGTTATATATTATTTGTAGCTTGTGGGTTCGAGGAGAAAGAGTTCTTGGATTAATAATAGCCGAGTTTTGACCGTCTTGAGAGGTAATGACGTTTTACCCTTTTCACTTTAAAGTAAAGAGCATGTTCGGAATAAAATATACTTTTATAACGTTTTTGTAAATTATTTCGTCAATGGTAAATTTTTTATAATACTCGTAATGTTTGGACATTGAACTTTGTGACATGAGTCGCACATTGGTATGGTTTTGGTAAATTTTGATAACTTATAACAGACTCTGGGAGTTCTGTTGGTCTAGACGGTTTTAAGGTGCGTCTAAGATGTTCCTGGGACTTCGTCCCGAAACTATTTTTGAGTGGGGATTGTCCGGCCCTCACTCGCTAGGGAGTTAGACTTTCTCCTTTGGCAGTTTCATCCTACTGACTGTCTAAATGTGAAAGGTGCGCACTATTATGAGTCTAGCTAAGCACAGGTGGTTACCTCTAGACCGTGCAAGGGTAGGACCTTGGCACACAGGTTGCGAAAAATATATATTTTGGTTGGTTTGGATTTGACTACTATTTTTATGGTATTCTGGTATCTAAACGATGATTTTTAACTCCAGTTTCGGTTTACTATAAATTATCATCATTATTATTATTTCACAAATTATTATATTATTATATTTTTACTCAGCTTTGCTGACGTCCTTTTGTTTTGGGTCGTTCCCCCGCTGGAACCTGTACCTATTTGTGTTTTTGGGTACATCTGATAGGTACACGTGATTTGCTACATGGGTGCATTCTGGTATCGGGTTATGCTGAGCGAGGAAGGATTTTTATAATTTAACTTTGACTACAAACTATTTACATTATTATTAGATTTATCGGTTTGCTATTGTTTTAAACCGTTTTGGATTTTGTAAGACTTAAGACTTCCGCTGCAACGTTTCCATTTAATTAGCTATCAAATTTCTATTTTTATTTATTTATTATTTATCATCTTCCTTGCACTTGGCTCGATAAGCTAAGTGTGGAGTAACAGCTTTGAGTTTTCTGTTTTCGGTTTGTTATTTTGGTTGAGAAAATTTAGGGCTGTTACACTATACTTCATTTAACATCGTCTCAGAAGGTTCTAATAATCTTTATTAGGCATTCTATTCCTATCGAATAGTTTTCATCAAAAAAACATTCACGCTTTACTTCAACTTTCACCGGTTTCGAAAATATCAAAAAACGACCGATTTCGAAAGGTCACGAAATAATATGGACCCATAGCTGCGCTGAATAAACTCCACATTAAATACAATGCCCTAGTGTAATATATGCATCATTTGGATTTTAATGGCGTGTTTTAAAACCGATAAAATTATCTTTCGAAACGTGTTGGAAGAAATCGAAACAAGCTCTATTTTACATTTAATATCGTCTTGAAAGGTACTAATAATCATTATTAGGCATATTATTTTTATTAACAAGTCCCCGTCAAAAAACATTCGCGGTTTACAGCAACTTTCACCGCTTTCGAAAATAGCTAAAAACGACCGAATTTGAAGGTTATTATCCACGTTTTTTCGGCCTTTTGCGTCACGAAAAAAAATGGACCCATATTCGCGTTGAATAAACTCCATACCAAATACAATGCCCCTGTGTAATATGAGCGTTATTTGGATTTCAATGGTGTGTTTTAAAAACATTAACACTGTCCTTTGAAACGTGTCGAAATCAATCAAAACTAGCTCTATACTACATTTAATTAATATCGTTTCGGAAGGTTCTAATAATCATTATTAGCAATACTATTCCTATCGACAATTTATCAGCAAAAAATATTCGCATTTTATAATAAATTTCACCGCTTTTGAAAATAACAAAAAATATTCGATTGTGAAGGTTTTTTTTTTTGGGTGAAAGGTAAGTATATATTAAAATCTGACGAAACAATTTACATGTATATGACTACATCAAATTATGTAGCCATCTAGCATCTTTAGCAAGAAGAGGATATCTAATCTTACACATTATTCGATTGCGCACATCCATCTTAACCAATTTAACTACATATTTCGGATGTTGGATCATTCCCTCGATTCTGCATAAATTCCGCTGTCTCCAAATATGATAAATTGTGGCATTGATCATAGCCCGAATAATGTTGCACTGAAGTTTCGTTCCTCTCATGCAACACGCCCAAGCTAATCCTCCACTCCGCGGTATGCTTTTCCTCACCCACACACTCAACATGTCTACCACCCGAGTACTCCAGCAACACCCAAAAAACAGATACTCTAAAGTCTTCTCATGTGATTCACACAGGTAACAAAGGTCTGAATCTGCCACCCCAAACCTCAATAATTTTTTCATCGTGTTTAAAGCCCCCATAAACACAAGCCAAGCAATAAAGCAATGTCTAGGGACACTTCAACCACTCCACACAAGCCGTGCCCACGATTGTGAAGGTTACTATCCACGTTTTTCGGCCTTTTGGGTCACAGAATAAAATGGACCCATATTCGCGCTGAATAAACTCCACACCAAATAGAATACCCCAGTGTAATACGAGCGTTATTCGGGTTTCAAAAGAGAGTTTTAAAAACAATAAAATTGTCTTTTGAAACGTGTCGGAATCAATTCAAACAAGCTTTATACTAGATTTAGTATCGTCTCAGAAGGTTCTAACAATAATTATTAGGCATACTATTCCTATCGACATGTTCTCATAAAAAACATCAGCGCTTTACACCAACTTTCACCGCTTTCGGAAATAGCAAAAAACGACCGAATTTGAAGGTTTTTTTTTTGTAAAGGGTAAGTATATATATGTGTGTGTGTGTGTGTGTGTGTGTGTCGTAACCAATTTACAAGGGTATGGCTACATCAAATTATGTAGCCATCTAGCATCTTTAGCAATAATCGGATATCTAATCTTACACATTATTCGACTTCGCACGTCTATCTTAATCATCTTAACAACATAACTCGGGTGTTGAACTACACTCTCAATTCTACACAAATTCCGTTGTCTCCAAACATGATAAATTGTGGCATTGATCATAGCTCGGAGAATGTTACACTGAAGCTTCGTTCCTCTCATGCGAATCGCCTAAGTCAGTCCTTCACTTCCCGTTATGCGTTTCTTCACCCACTCACTCAATAGATCAACCACTCGTAAACTCCAGTAACACCCAAAAAATAGGCGTTCCAGAGTCTCCTTATGCGCTTCACACAGATAACAAAGGTCTGAATCTGCCACCCCAAATCTCAATAATTTTGACCTCGTGTTTAAAGCCCCCCCCTAAATACCAGTCAAGCAATAAAACTATGTCTAGGGACACTCCAACCACTCCACACAAGCCGTGCCCACGAGACTCTCGGTCTATGATTCCGGAGCTCCTCATAGGCCCTCGATATCGAATAGCAAGATTGTAAGCCGTGCCACAAACCATTCATATACATATTTTTAATCTTCTCTTTTGCCTGACAAATCTTCTTCCACGCCCAGGTGACATCAGTATTTGGCTGATAATCACTCCACACGGTCCCCTTGAAATATATGCTATTGACCCACCTAACCCACAAGCGATCAAGCCGATCAAAAATCCACGAAGCCAGTTTAGCCACAGCTGCTTCATTCCAAATAGCCAAATCCCTAAGACCGAGCCCTCCCTCTTCCTTAGGGCAACAAATTTTCTCCCAACTCACTAAAGCTCGCTTAGTACCTTCTACACCACCATCCCAAAGGAAATTACGACATAGAGAGCCAATTCGAGCCATCACATATTTTGGGATAAAAAAAACCATAGCCCAATAATTATGCAGCTGAGACAGAACAGCCTGCACTAAGGTCAGCCTACCAGCATACGACAGTTTCCTGGCACCAATGCTAGATATTCTCGATACAATTCTAGCAAGCAATTTTTCACAATCTACTTTACCTAATCGAGTGCTTTGGATAGGTAATCCAAGATAAGGAAAATGCATCGTACCTTCCACACAGCCGGAGAACTGTAGAATAACAGCCTTCCTGTCCTCATCTACTCCTGCAAAATAAGCATGGGACTTACCCACACTAATCGTCAACCCAGAAGCTCTGCTAAAGGTGGCAAAAGCACGCCATAAAAACTCCATCGACTTCATCTCCCCTTTGCAAAACAGGAGTAAATTGTAAGCGAAGATCAAATGGGTAAGCTTCATCGGGCCACACTTTGGGTGATATTTGAAATTCCTATCCAACTTGCCATGGATCAAGATTCGGGAAAAATATTCCATGCATATCGTGAATAACAATGGAGACATTGGATCTCCTTGTCTCAACCCCCTTTTTCCACGAAAAAACCCAAAATTATCTCCATTAGCACAAAGAGAATAGGAGACCGATTTCACACTCCTTAATCAGTCCATGGAAATGGTCAGGGAAATCTAACGCACGCAGCATTTGATCCACAAAACTTCACTCCACAATGTCATATGCCTTATGTATATCAACCTTAAACAAGCAACAAGGCGAGATATGGTTCCTCTTATACAATCTAACCAAGTCCTGACAAATGAGCACATTTTTCACAATACTCCTTCCCTCAATAAAACCTCCTTGAGTCGGAGAAATTAAATCAGGTAACACCCGAGCAAGCCTCATACAAATAATTTTAGCAATACATTTATACGAGACATTGCAGCAAGCTATTGGCCGAAATTCTTTCACATTTTGAGGCCTATTCACCTTAGGGATCAAAGTAATATTAGCACAATTAATCTGTTTCAGAAGTTTACCTGAGACAAAGAAGTCTTGGATAGCTTTCACCACATCCTCTCCAATAATATCCCACGAATCAATAAAAAATTGACTCGAATAGCCATCCGGCCCCGGGGCCTTATCTCGAGGAATACTGAATAGCGCACGTTTTATTTCTTCCTCAGTCACATTAGCTTCCAGCCATGTTTTGTGTTCCTCGGAACAAACACTTCCTCTTCGAACAATGCCCATATTGATCGGCTCGACACTACACGATTCTCCTAAAAGAGACATGTAATATCGGATGAAAGCATCCTCAATAGCAGCCTTACTCGAACACTCTTGACCATCCGCATCATTGATTTTAGTAATGGCATTATGAGCTCTCCGAGCCCTCAGCAAACCATGAAAATATGCCGAGTTCACATCACCATCCTTGACCCATTTCTGCTTCGATTTCTGGCTCCAAAAGTCTGCACGAGCAGTCTGCAATACTTGCACTTCCTCGTTCAAGTCAGCCTCCTCCTGCAAATTTGCCACGGACCTGTCCGAACGGAGCCGGATCTACACCTCGTCGAGCCTCAATTCAGCCTGCGCGCATCTGTTTTCTATGTCAGCAAAATAGGTCGCATTCAACTCCTTTTTTTGAGCTCCTAAGCCTCGCAGCAACACGGAACATCGGAGTCCTACTAACCGCCTCTCCCCACACACTCGCTACACAAGGCTTAAACTCCGGGGCCTTGCTCCACATATTCATATATTTGAACGATCGATTCTTTCTTGTCGGTGGGTGTTCCAATTGCACAATACACGGGCAATGATCAAACGTACCCTCCGGAAAAAAAATTGCAAATCCATCCGGAAAAAGCCTCATTAGTTCATCATTAACCAAACAACGATCAATGCGACTAAAGACTCTAGTTTCCACCACCTTATGCTTATTATTCCAAGTGAACCAAGACCCACAAGCCTTAAAATCACTTACCTCACAATTAGTTATACAATCTCGAAATTGGCTCATATCTTCATCCGAGGACACACCACCAAGCCTCTCTCGAGTATCGATAACGCAATTAAAATCTCCCAAGATAATCCAAGGACCCCTCGGTGTAGTGGTTCAATGGATAAGACACTTGAATTAGTCATGAATTTGAAGGTTAATATCCACGTTTTTTCGGCCTTTTGGGTCACAAAATAAAATGGACCCATATTCACGCTGAATAAACTTCACACCAAATACAATGCCCCAGTCTAATTTGAGCGTCATTTGGATTTCAATGGAGATTTTTAAAAACAATAACATTGACCTTGGAAACGTTTCAGAATAAATAGAAACAAGCTCCATACTACATTTAATACCGTCTCGGAAGGTTCTAATAATCATTATTAGCCATACTATTCCTATCGACAATTTCTCGTCAATAAATATTCGCATTTTATAATAACTTTCACCGCTTTCGAAAAAATGATCGATTTTGAAGGTTATTATCCACGTTTTTCGGCCTTTTGGATCACGGAATAAAATGAACCCATATTCGCGCTGAAGAAATTTGACACCAAATACAATGTCCCAGTGTAATATAAGCGTCATTTGGATTTCAATGGAGTGTTTTAAAACCGATAATATTTTCTTTTGAAACGTGTCGGCATCAATCGAAACAAGCTCTATACTACATCTAATATCGTCTCGGAAGGTTCTAATAATAATAATTATTAGACATACTATTCCTATCAAAAAGTTCCCGTGTAAAAACATTCGCGCTTTACTTCAACTTACACAGCTTTCGAAAATAGCAAAAAATGACAGATTTTGAAGGTTATTAACCACGTTATTTTTGCCTTTTGAGTCACGAAATAAAATGAACCCATATTTGCGCTGAATAAACCCCACACCAAATACAATGCCCCGGTGTAATATGAGCGTCATTTGGAGTTCAATGGAGAGGTGCAAAAACAATAAAATTTTCTTTTGAAACGTATCAAAATAAATCGAAACAAGCTCTATACTACATTTAATATCGTCTCAGAAGGTTCAAATAATCATTATCGGGTAAACTATTCTTATCAAAAAGTTCTCGTCAAAAAATATTCGCGCTTTACAACGACTTTCACCGCTTTAGAAAATAGCAAAAAACGATCGATTTTGAAGGTTATTATCCACGTTTTTTCAGCCTTTTTAATTTGGTCACAAAATAAATGGGCTCATATTCGTGCTGAATAAACTTCACACCTAATACAATGTCCTAGTGTAATATGAGCGTCATTTGGATTTCAAATGAGAGTTTAAAAAAACAATAAAATTGGTCTTTGAAACGTGTCAGAATCAGTCGAACAAGTTCTACACTACATTTAATATCGTCTTGGAAGATTCTAATAATCATTATTGGGAATACTATTCCTATCGACAAGACGACAAGTCCTCATCAAAAAAAAATTGCGCTTTATAATAAATTTCACCGCTTTCGAAAACAGAAAAAAAAACCGATCGATTTTAAATTGTATTATCCACGTTTTGTCGGCCTTTTGGGTCACAGAGTAAAATTGACCCATATTCGCGCTGAAGAAACTTCACACCAAATACAATGCCTCGGTGTAATATGAGCGTCATTTGGATTTCAATGGAGTGTTTTAAAACTAATAAAAATTGTCTTTTGAAATGTGTCGGGACCAATCGAAACAAACTTTATACTACATTTTATATAGTCTCGGAAGATTCTAATAATCTTTATTAGGTATACTAATCCTATCGACAAGTTCTCGTCAAAAAATATTTGCACTTTACATCAACTTTCACCGCTTTCGAAAATAGCAGAAAAACGACTGATTTTGAAGGTTATTATACACGTTTTTTCGGCCTTTTGGGTCACGGAATAAAATGAACCCATATTCGCGCTGAATAAACTCTATACACCAAATACAATGCCTCAGTGTAATATGAGCGTCATTTGAATTTCAATGGAGAGGTGTAAAAACTATAAAATTTTCTTTTGAAACGTATCGGAATCAATCGAAACAAGTTATATACTCCATTATCTAGTATCATCTCCGAAGGTTCTAATCATTGTTATTAGGCATTTTATTCCTACCGACAAGTTCTCGTCAAAAAACATTCGCTCTTTGCAACAACTTTTAACACTGCGAAAATAGCAAAAAAAACCTTGATTTTGAAGGTTTTTATCAACGTTTTTTCGGCCATTTATGTCAATGAATAAGACGGACCCATATTCGCACTGAAGAAAACTTCCTACCAAATGTAATGTCTCATTGTTATGTGAGCGTCGTTTGGATTTCAATGGAGAGTTTTAAAAACAATAAAATTGTCTTTTTGAACGTGTTGGAATCAATCGAAACAAGTTCCTTACAACATTTAATTTCGTGTCGGAAGATTCTAATAATCATTATTAGGCATTTTATTCCTATCGAATAGTTCTCGTCAAAAAATATTTGCGCTTTACATCAACTTTCATCGCTTTCGAAAATAACAAAAAAAAAACCAATTTTGAAGGTTATTATCCAAGTGTTTTTTGCCTTTTGTGTCTCGAAATAAAATGACCCATATTCATGGTGAAAAAACTTTACACCAATTCACCAAATACATACCTCATTTGTTTTTCGAACATGACTATATTTTACTTTTATAATCTATTAGATGATAATTAGTATATCGTCTAATATATCATCTAATATAATCTTGTATAAAATGACAAAAAAAAAAAACAATAGACTGGATTTATTTGGTTTTATATTTTAATAACGATTATCCTTGGCATATAACATTGCTCGTGAATTGATACAGAAAAATCGTTGATTATTGCAAGATAGTACATACAGTGGGCGTATATGTATGATGGGTTGATAAGACTGGTGCGATGAGCAAAGTAGGAAGCTAGCTGTGCTCAACAATTGGCCTGGGAATACAGAGAACTGGAGTAGTAACTGTAACTTACTCCACCCACTAAAACGTGTAAATGCATGTTATGTTCAAGGTACGTAGGCCCATGCAAGCACCAACGTATGTACGTACACGATCATCATCATCATCAATGGAGGAGGAGATGGAAGGAAGAGAAGCTTCAAATTTTAATCATTACAGTATTATTCAGCCTATCTAGCTTCGTGAATTGAACTTTTTGGTGATTATTACATCACCATTCACCCATACGTATGTTAATAATATCGTGACCTAATGAACAAAAAGCAACCTTCAAATTATTTTACCGGTTAGTCTGCACTACTACATTTCGTCGTCGACATTTCAGCCACGTCGTCGGCGCTTTATACGTGAATTTTACTCTTTTACCCTTCCCCTAATTATGATTAATGATATTAATTAAGTTTGTTAATTAATGTAATTAATATTTCCGAGTAAATTAAAATTACGG
Organism: Agrostemma githago; assembly: GCA_958450325.1. Taxonomy (NCBI): domain Eukaryota; kingdom Viridiplantae; phylum Streptophyta; class Magnoliopsida; order Caryophyllales; family Caryophyllaceae; genus Agrostemma; species Agrostemma githago. The sequence continues at coordinate 3,627,401 of OY288248.1, forward strand.
TTTTTGTACTCTTGAACGGTTTTTGAGTCACGTGTCTCAACGTAACTCTTTTACCCTTATGTAATATATTCTAATGAATTTAATTAAGTTTCTTAACTAACGTAACAAATATATTCCCGACTAATATGAAATGTCGGTATTTGGACTATTGAACGGTCTCCGAGACACGTGTCTCAATGTATCCCGGGAATATGTTTAGGAAATTTATATTTCGCAGAAATCGATCCTACCATCAGCCAAATCGATACCAAAATCGAATATAGAAAACAATAACTACTCAATTAGGTATATATCACACACAAATTAGCTATGGGGAACCTAAACTATCAATCTAATAGTATTAATTATAATCGAAATGGAGCTCGATTTTTCGCGAACTGGGTCTGGAAACAGACCTCGACGCCGGAAAACCGCGTCTGGGGGGTCCCCTAGACGCATGAATTTCGCGTCTAAGAGGCCCCTCAGACGCGAAATTCATGCGTCTGAGGGGCCCCCTGGACGCTGGAAATCCGCGTCTGGGGGGTCGATTTTTCGCGAACTGGATCTGGAAACAGACCTCGACAAAATTTGTAATTAGTAAGGCTCGAACCCACAACCTCTTGAACACAAATGAGCCTCTTCACCACTAAACCAACTGAACATTGTTGATAAATCTTACTAAACTATTATCTATATTTGATTCTAAAACCTCCTAAAATCGCCTATTAATACAATTTAAATATTATTAATAATATTAGTGTTGTTGTGGATGGGGGAGGATATATAATATAACATAATCCGTAACATAATAAAATGACGGTTTTCAAAAAAAAAAAAAAACGTTTTATTATCGAGTTTCATTAACATGATTAAACTTTTTAATTTCATTAACAAAGTTAGTGAATGTAATTAGGGAAGGACGTTGTTGTCTTTTCACATTAAAAATTGCCGACAACCTAATTTCTAGAAAAGTCGGGTTTCTAGAAAAGTCGGGTTTCTCTAAAGAAAAGACGCTTTTTTTAAGTGAGAGAAAATTAAATTAAATATGGTGAGTGGAGTTTGAGTGGATATATAATAAGGACAAGATAATAACGGAACGGTTTGAAAATTTAAAAAACCGCTTCATTAACGAGTTTCAATAACTAATCTAACTTCTAAAATTACATAACATTAGTTAACTAATCTAATTAAGGCAAGGGCAAGATCGTCTTTTAATTTAAAAAGCGCCGACGACGTGGCTGAAATGTCGACGACGAAAAACAGCACTCTTAGTCTGTTATAAGTAGTTTATAACCATCATGGAATTGCACCCACCTATAATAACCGTAATCATAAGAGCGATTTCAGTAATTAAAGGTTTTTATTATTGAATTTGTTAACAAAAACTTTGTAAAATCAAATTGACAAGTTATTCCATAGTGACTAAAAAATGATTTGACATGCATTGTGGTTAGACCTCTCAAACGGGTCGAGTTAGGGTCAAAATATGTGTCAGAAATAATTTTAAACGCCTAATTATTTACCGTCTTTTAAGTAAAAAAATAATAATATTAATTATTTATTAATTTTAATGTATTATTATTATTATTATTATTATTATTCTTTAATTATAATGTTTATATATTAAAAATATTAAAATCAATTTTTAAAATTATTTTGTTATTAAATGATAAAAAAAAAGTTATATTAAATTGATTATTTGTTTATATTTTAATTTAAAATATTAAAAGAATTGATTTTTGAATTATATATATGTCTAAGAATAATAATATACGAGTATATATATATATATATATATATATATATATATATATATATATATATATATATATATATATATATATATATATATATATATATATATATATATATATATATATATTATTAATTTTAGTAAATTCTCGTTGATCCAATAGGTCGAAATGGACGGATCTGGTTACAATACTAAATTAACGGATCATTTTGGATTACAGGTTAAAAAATCGGATAAAATTTTGACCGGTCTTATTTGTGGTTACTCATTGGACTAAAAAAATTACACATGTAAAGTAATTGTATATGAAGCTTACTGTAACACTTATTAACTGATTTTAATAATACACAAATCTTGATTTACGTGCATATTATTTCCGTAAGATTGGCGAAATTGAGAAAAAAAAATATTGTTGGGCACTTGCTTGTATGTAACACAATAAGAATCCTGATTTTATGGTTTAAAACTTTGACTATTTAACCCTACACGACTAAACAAATTCTATATTCTGATAGAAACTTTAGTTTCCTGTGACACGTTGCATACACAATCTAAATATACGAAGTATAATTTACGATATATTGAAAATTAGAATAAGTAATACTCAGTAGAAAATGTTTATATTATTGTTTCAAATTCAAAATTAGTTCAATGAGTTTCTCTTGTGGTAAACATATCAATTTTAAGATTAAAACGAATCAAATAACACATCATATACATAGATGAGACAAATACAATTAACATTCATACATGTTATCTTTTACTCTATATGACACTACACTCATTAGAAACATGTTGTGCGCAAACAAAATTTTATGAAATTAGTTAAGGAAGTATTAATACTTCCTCCATTTTCTTGAATTAATCTCACGGATGAAGGATTACTGGTAGAGTAGAGGAGTAGACATGATGTATTTACTATTGTAGACAAAAAAAAGGGTGTTACTAGGAGTAGCATACAATCATACATGTAAATCCATTTAGAATAGGAAATATCTCCATAAATGTTGAAAGAAAAGTTGAAAGTGAGAAAAAAACTAAAATAAAAGGGTAAAAATAAATAAAAATAAAAATAAAATAAAAGAGGACAAGGGGACAAAGATGGTGACATGTGAGTTGCATAAGTATGGATCCATGGTTAGTCACACGAACACACAGGGGCCCCTTCATGAACAAGACAATTACTCACTTCTCCCAAATTTGTGATTAACATAAATTAAACCACTTAATTAATTAATTAAACAAATCCATTGGGGAAGAGGGAGTTTAAAAGAGGAGGGGAGGGGGGAGTAGCACAACTGGAAGAAGAAAATCACATGGCACATACAAGTCTGACATACTGGCATGTGAGCACTTAGTTGTTTGCTCCCCTCTCTCCCCTCCTTCAATATACATACAATTATTATTCACTAATCACCATCCCTCTTTTAATTCATCTTTTGACCAATCTCTCTCTCTCTCTTCTTCCTCTACTTCTCTCTCTACTCTACTCTACTCTACTCTTCATCTTCTTCTTCTTCTTCTTCTTCCAAGCTTACACCTTTTGTATTATCTCTAATGGCAGACTCTCTAGCCCTAACAAACTAAACCCACCTCACTTTTTGTATTATCTATCTATTAAAAAAATACCCATAAAAAATGAACTTGGTTTGCTCTTCCTTTCTGCTCATTTTCCTACTGTCTCCCTTGTTTTACCCTGTTTCCTGTGTTTCCAATGGTAAAAGGAAGGATATTCAGAAGTTGTTGAGCTTCAAATCGTCTCTTTTGAACCCCAATATCCTTGAGAATTGGGTGGACAGTGAGAGTGGGAGTGGAGACCCATGTCAGTTTACTGGTGTTTTCTGTAGTAGTGATAGGTTAAGAGTTACTTCAGTGGATCTTGGGTCTATCTCTCTTTCAACTAATTTTTCATCTGTTTCAGCTCATCTTCTTTCAATAGAGCAACTAACTTCACTATCACTTTCGTCAACTAATATCTCTGGTGATATCCAACCAATTCTTCCGTCTCTTTGTTCAGCTTCTGTGGAAGTGATAGATCTGTCTCATAACTCCATTTCTGGGTCCTTCTTTGATTTGGCTCATTTTGGTTCGTGTTCCGGTTTAAAAAGTTTGAATCTTTCATTCAATTTGTTGGATTCTAGTAAGTTTGTGAGGGGAACGCGTTTGGGTGTTTCTTTGGAAACATTGGATGTTTCAGGGAATGAGATAAGTGGGGAGGAGGCTGTGCCTTGGGTGTTATCCACTGGGTGTTCTAAGTTGGGTCACTTGGGTATGAAAGGGAATAAATTGGTGGGTGGTTTCGGTTTCGCACTCGATAAATGCACAAATTTGAAGCATTTGGATCTTTCTTCCAATAATTTCTCAACTCAAGTTCCTGTTTTTGCCAAATCCTGCACCCATTTGAACCACCTTGATTTGTCTTCAAACAAGTTTGTTGGGAGCCTTGAGGATTCATTGGTTGGGTGCAACAACTTGAGCTTCTTGAATGTGTCAAACAATGGGTTCAGTGGTGGGTTTCCTTCACTTGTTCCCACATCGAAGCTGGAGTATCTTTACTTGGGGAATAACAAGTTTGAGGGTGTGGTTCCTGAGAGTTTTGCTGATGATGTTTGCTCAAATTTGGTGGAGTTGGATCTCTCCTTCAATAATTTCTCTGGTATGATTCCAACTAGCTTTGGATCTTGCTCTTTGTTGGCGATTTTTGATGTTTCTAACAACAATTTCACTGGAGTTTTGCCTGTTGATATGTTGTTGAAAATGGGAAAACTGAACAACTTGAACCTTGGTTTTAACAAGTTTGGTGGAGTTTTGCCTGATTCTTTTTCTTTGTTTAGAAACTTGGAATCCTTGGATTTGAGTTCTAATAACATCTCAGGCGAAATCCCGCCTTTGATTTGTGAAAACACTAGGTTGAAAGAGTTGTACCTTCAGAACAATGCATTGATTGGTAATGTTCCTTCAAGTTTAGGCAACTGTTCTACCTTGGTTTCCCTTGATCTTAGCTTCAATTATCTCAAAGGCAAAATCCCAACTAGTTTAGGAAACCTCTCCAAGCTTAGAGACCTTATTATGTGGATGAACAAGCTTGATGGGGAAATCCCGTCCGAGCTTGGATACAATAGAGCCCTTGAAAACCTGATTTTGGACTACAATCAGTTGACCGGTCCCATACCGACAGCGCTCAAGAATTGCACCAATTTGAACTGGATTTCGCTTTCGAACAACAAGTTGAGTGGGATTCTGCCATCTTGGATTGGTACCCTGAATAGCCTTGCAATCCTTAAGCTTTCAAGGAACTCTTTTTACGGGCCTATACCCCCCGAGTTGGGAGAATGCAAGAGCTTGTTGTGGCTGGACCTTAATAGCAATCAGTTCAGCGGGACTATTCCTTCTGCTTTGGCTGATCAGTCGGGGAGTATGGTTGTTGGTCTTGTTGTCGGGAAGAAGTATGTGTACTTGAGAAATGCCGGTGGAAAGGAGTGCCATGGTACCGGGAATTTGCTAGAATACGCTGGGATTAGGTACGAATCATTGGATAGACTCTCAACCCCTGATTGCCAATTTCAGCGAATCTACTATGGCAAGACCCAGCCGAATTTCAACCACAACGGCTCCATGATTTTCCTAGATTTGTCCCAAAACAATTTGGAGGGTGGTATTCCTAAGGAACTTGGCAAAATGGCATACCTATCCATACTTAATTTGGGTCATAACAACTTATCCGGGCCCATCCCCGATGAGATGGGAGAGTTGAGAAACATGGGTGTTCTCGATCTTTCCTACAATCGTCTCTCTGGCATGATTCCTCAAGCATTGGCTGGTCTTACTTGGCTCACTGAGATTAACTTGTCCAACAATCAGCTCCATGGACTGATTCCTGAATCAGCTCAATTTGAGACCTTCCCACCTTCTAGATTCGAGAATAACGCAGGTCTTTGTGGGTATCCGCTTGCAGCCTGTGACAAGGGCTCAAGCTCAAGCTCGTCTCGTAACCAAAGACACGGTAGGCAAGTCTCTCTTGCAGGAGGTGTCGCGATGGGACTCTTGTTCTCTCTCTTCTGCATCTTTGGGGTGATCATTATCTTCATCGAGGTTAAAAAGAGAAGGAAGAAGGAGGCGATGCAGGATGTATACATAGAGGGTGGTAACTCACATTCCGCTTGGAAATACACGAGTAAACACGAGGCCTTAAGCATAAACCTTGCCACGTTTGAGAAGCCTCTCCGGAAGCTAACCTTCGCGGATCTTCTAGAAGCCACAAACGGGTTTCATGATGATAGCATGATTGGCAAGGGCGGGTTTGGGGATGTGTATAAAGCTCAGCTCAAAGACGGGAGCGTGGTGGCAATCAAGAAGCTCATACAAATTAGCGGTCAAGGGGATCGGGAGTTCATGGCCGAAATGGAAACAATTGGGAAGATCAAACACCGAAACCTCGTACCCTTATTAGGATACTGCAAAGTCGGGGAAGAGCGGCTGTTGGTCTACGAGTACATGAAACACGGAAGCCTTGAAGACGTCCTGCGCAACAGAACCAAAGTTGGGATCAAACTTAATTGGGCGGCTAGGAGGAAAATCGCAATAGGGTCAGCACGAGGGTTAGCCTTCCTTCACCATAACTGCATACCCCATATAATCCACAGGGACATGAAATCTAGCAACGTGTTGATAGACGAGCATCTAGAAGCAAGGGTGTCGGATTTTGGGATGGCGAGGCTGATGAGTGCAATGGACACTCACTTGAGCGTCAGCACACTCGCGGGTACACCAGGGTACGTCCCACCGGAATACTACCAAAGCTTTAGATGTTCCACAAAGGGAGATGTGTACAGTTACGGTGTCGTCTTACTGGAGCTTCTAACAGGGAAGCAACCCACAGATTCCGCTGATTTTGGGGACAACAATCTAGTAGGGTGGGTCAAAATGCACGCCAAGTTGAAAATAACTGACGTGTTTGACCCAGAGCTAATAAAGGAGGATCCAAAGCTCGAAATGGAGCTGTTGCAGCACTTGGAAGTGGCAGTAGCCTGCTTGGACGACCGGCCGTGGAAGCGGCCCACAATGATCCAAGTGATGGCGATGTTTAAGGAAATCCAAGCGGGATCTGGTCTAGATTCAGGATCTACCTTCACGACTGATAACGGAAGTTTCACGACACTGGGGGGTAGTTTCGGTACAGTAGACGTTTTTGCGGATATGAGCATCAAAGAAGTGCCTGAAGGAAACTTGAAGTAACAAACAAACAAACCAGTCTGAGTCTGGTCTCCAAATTTTCCTTTACCATTTTGAAACAAACAAAAATGGTAAAAGCAATTTTATCACTGCTGCTGTGTGACTGTATCATACTGTCATGTAACAATTAATGTATGTATGTATGTGTATCATTAAAACAAGTCCTTATACACTGGAGGTTAATTAGGCTAAATTTTTCTTTTTTCTTCCCGCTTTTTCATCAAGCCAGTTCACTATGTATTACTCTAGTTTGTACATAATGTTGTAGTATTAGAAGTTTTTCCTTCTTCCTTTCTCATGTTGCATTTTGGTTTGGCATATGGAAACTCTCTCACTCTGTGTACAGTCTTCCCTTCCCATTGCATTACTACAAAATAAAGTCGAGAAAATAACACTGACGTGCAAGATATTTGATCCGTTGTAACTTTGTGATGAATATAATATTTTATTTTTTTAACTTTAGTTAGGGTATCAGAAAGTGAGTGAGGGTAGTACTAAAATAATGGAGGGGTAGCAGGGGCAGGGGGAGGGGCAGGGGGCCTGAGGTATCTATCAGATAGATCCAGACAAGGTAAAACAAGAAAGTAAATGCTCCACCATCACGTTCACGTACAAGAGTGAAATCATGAATCCATGAAATTAACACCTTTCCGTATACAACAGTATATTATGCACCCCCACCCTTTTTTCATTATTTTTCTCTTTTGCACGGAAATATGTGTGACGATACTCACTCAGATTACTCACGACGGGCCAAATATTATCATGATAAAAGTAAAATACTTCTATTTTTTATTCTTAATGTAGTTAAATTTTGTCTTATCTAATCATGTGTTCATGTGGATGTTATTTGACCCGTTATATTTATTACAAGGAGACCAACTATTCTTATCTCTTTATTCTTCCTTTGTCTCGATCATTTGTTATTGGTTATTACTACCTTTCTTCGACTTCAATTTATCCATTTCTTTGCACAATTACCGAGATACATTTTAAATTGTTAATATCCTTCCCTATGTATTAGGGAGTGGTAAAAATTACTATACTGTAATATCTATCACAAAGCGTGCCCCTAACATCCTAAATTTAGATCAATTTTGTCTACTCAGTCCATATCGTGTTCTTCCTCTCTTTTTTGGACACCAAACTTAAGAAATGAATAGAGATATACGAGTAATAAAGAGTACAAAAGTGAGATACATAACAGTAACACCATGAGAGAAAGTAATAAATGAATAGATTACTATGGAGTAATAAATGAACAAATAAAGATTATTAACAAATTCTACAAAAGTGGGTATACAATTAGTTTCCATAATAGTTTACTCCGTATTTATCATCTCATATTAATGTTATTTCTTTGAATTATTGAAAACTCACGTAACTAATTTGATTAATAATGCATTAGAGAAATACTCCATATATGATTTATATAGCAAAAACAAAAAAAGGGTAGTTAGGTGTACCGCAACTAAATTAAATAATTCTTCTCGCTTGAGTTTACACAATCTTCTAAGTTCTAAGTGACACATTCAATCGTGAATTTTACTATTTATATAAAGATTATGTTAAATACAATTCTAAGGATTATATTTAACCACTTAATACGTTCTTAATATGGTACTATCTACTCCATATTAACTTAAGAATTAGTGATTGAATTATACATAAATCAATGCAATTAATGTATTAAATATTAATTTTTTTAAAAATTTCTTATATACAACCCTAAGAGTTGTATTTATCATTTTTCTTTATAATATAATACGGAGTAGATTTTAGTTTAAAGGTATATTGTATTCATACTCCAAGTTGGTGTTTGCAGTTTTGCACCTTGGTTGGCTTTAAATAAATAAATAAATACGTAGGAGTAAATAATAGGGTAATAAATATATATAAATAAATAAATAAATAAATAGGGGGAATGATTAAAGAAGAATGATTGAAGTGGTTAAGTAGGAATTGAATAACCGGAAACGAACGAGAGGGAGGGAGGGAGGCTTTAATTTTGGTTAATTAGGTGAGCCATGACACTTGGGATTTAAGTATTATTGACCCATCCACTTATTATTATTATTATTATTATTATTGTTCCTATTAATTGTTTGTATGAAATCACCACTGTACGTACTACATACATACTGCTCTATTTCTCTGTACCTTGCCATTGCCCACAACAACCCATTTATTTTCTACTTAGTCCACACGCTTAGCTAGCTAATTATATCTGTGGAACACCTTCTCATTATTAGTTAGGTGCACCTTTCTTCTCCTCTTTTCAATCACCCAGTCGAAATTAACGGGTTTGGATTAACACTTGTATGTGAGTCGATACAAACAAAACAAGAAACTTAATTGGATATCGGGTTTGGATTAATTGAAGGGTTAATCACCCGTGCACGAACACAAATTCAACACGACTCGACCTGATTTGTTTACCAGCTCAAGTAGTCCGTAGCTAGAAAGTTTCGATGTATGTGTCTATTATGATAGATATATCGTTTTAAAACTATAACAGATCAAGTATCTATGCTGATGATATGATGATTGATCTGTTACAAGTTTATGACTTTGTCTGATTCGAATTTAGTTTGGTTCATCTCATCGGAAGGCTGAATACAAGCATGTGCATGGTCAAACAATTGAGATTGACCAAGTCAGAAGTTATCCATCCTCATTCCTCTCGTAGTTGCATGCATGCATGAATGAATGATATGGCTAGCTACTGCTAGTGGCTCTATATATTTTGGAAATGGATCCTCTCCATTACTTTTTCTCTCCATTACCTTCCATTACCTCTAATACAACAATATAATATCATTAATCATACTCCATCTCATCAAAACCGATCACCGTTGGATCGTTTTGAAACAAATCCAAACCATCCAAAAGTAATGGATGGTAATGGAGAGAAGAAAGTAATGGAGAGGAAATGAACTCATATATTTTCTCCATTGAATCATCATCATGACCTTAAAAGAAGTACTCGGTACTCCTACTAATTACAAAAAGAAAACATTTGATGAAACGTACGTAAACGTAATTATGAAATATATTTAAAAAGAATAAATATATAAAATCAGTAGATGCATGCTATGCTGTATTGCTGTGTGTGTATGTATCACAGTTGTAGTAACGTACAAAAAGAATAAACAAAGCATAATTAGACAATGCAACGGATATTACAACAAAATGTTCCCTTTTAATAAGACAATCAACATTATAAATAATAATCTTACCTTACAACTTTATCTTTCAGTTTTTTTAATGTTGATTATTGCGAGAAGCAATACGTTGAGCCAAAAACCGGCCTCATATGGAGGAGGGAAGCCAGGCCAGGCCATCATATTTCAATGTCTCCTCGGCTTCTAGTGGGACATCATGCATGCATGTTTAGTCTTTCTAGTACTTCATCAAAAATATTACGGACTACGACTACTATTTTAATTTTCTAATCCTTGGTGGGGGTATTTGTAATCTTTCAAAATTCAGGTGAGTTTAGGATCACAAATTCTTGTTTGCGACAAACACATTCGTTATAAGTTTGTGACGGGTTAAATAAATATTCATGTACATAGATAAAGACAATCATTTACGGAGTACTGTATATTTTCTAAGCATTATGATTTTATCTAAACTACCACGTACTCATGTGTGTGATACTTGACTCGTCATATATAGATTTATTTGTTCCGATCCCTCCAAAAACCAACTAAGAACCACTAAAACAAGAGAAAATAGAACACACGAGAACTGGGACCTACCATTCCGGCTGAGATCAAACCCATCCTGACCGGGACCACTCACATTCCGATCAGAAAGCTCCCTAGAACCAAATTTCAATTTGGCTCAAATCTGATCCCAATCGGGAGGGACTAAATTGTGTGTATGTCTTCTAATAAGTTTGTCGTATTTTGACCAAGCATCCATAAATGATAAATCTAAATATATACGTATAACACTTAGTTTATATACTTAATTACATGATAATACACATTATATCATAACATGTCATAATACTATGAACTCGGTAATGAATTATACAAGCATGTCCTCCGCACCTCCGTAATTAATTATATCATTCTCGAGTACATTCTAATTTCGGTTTGAAACCCGAATACACTTAAATGACTTGTGACCAAGTCACTTTTTTTGTGTAAGGTAAGGACTCCCTCCGAGTCTAAGATATATTCACCTATGGTTTTGGGGAAAAAAATAAGGATGTGAGAATGTATGGTTCAAAAATGAATGATGAAGCAAGAGAGAGAAATGAATTGATGAATATGAGCAACATATTCATGACTTAAAAAAGAAAGAGGGGAGAAAGAATGACTCAGCCCAAAAGAGAAAGAGAGAACATAAGTCAGACTCGGAGAGAATATATTATATCTAAACTTCACAAAACTACAAAGGTATCTCTAGTCAGTTACAACAATGGCTATAACCATCTAGCATCTTTAGTCTGAATCTGGTAATGAATCAAAGTCTGTATTCGACTCGTAATTTCTATCTTAATCCCTGCACTAATCACTTGGGGTCGTTTCATGACCCCCTCTAACCGACCTAAATTACGCTACCTCCAAACATGATAAAAGCATGCATTAGTAGCCACAACTCCCCCAATATTGCATTGGAGCTTGCTTTGACCACGTATTCTGATATCACCACTTAGCCCTGGATCAGCGTCAAGTGAAGTCATCCTTGAACCTCCTGTAAAACTTGGGAACTGATCGAAGGCACACCCAAAAAACAAGTGTTCCTTAGTCTCCCGATGACAATTCACACAAACAATGCAGCTCACTGTCCATCATCCCAAATTGATGCAGATTCACTCTCGTATGCGCTCAACAGGTTGTGTACTGGCCCACAAATCAACACGGGTCTTTTCCAGCGCATTTTGCGCTCACTCATGCGCATCTCGGAACCTTTCCAGGAGGTCACTCATCCTAAGATTGCTCCCAGTCAAGCACGCTTAACTGTGGAGTTCTTATCATGGGGAAACCATCCCAAGAGGTCACCCATCCTAAGATTGCTTCCAGTCAAGCACGCTTAACCGTCGAGTTCTTATCATGGGGAAACCAGAAAAGAAAGTGCACTTTGTTGACATGAGTAGTACTATCAATCACTTTAAGCACTCATCCGAGTCAAACCATATCCAATACACGCTCCTCTGAGCACCATATCCAATATATATACTCTTTAAACTCGGGGTATTACAACTACATGCCCCACCCAAACTCCATTAACATAAGAAGACATGCATAATGAGCTCCTTAGCCTTACAAACTCTGTGCCATGCCCACGAAGCATTACCCGGGGGAATATACTTCATCCAGTTCATGCTCTGCAGGTAGACGCTACCAACCCATTTGACCCACAGCCGCTCAGGTTACTCAAACACCCCTACGACGCCAATTTTGCGACAGCTGCGGCCTCATTCCGGGGAAATAGACTACGCAGACCTAATTCACGTTCCGACTTTGGACAACGAGCCTTATCACAAGCAATCAATGCCCTACGAGAGCTCTCCATATCACCATCCCATAGAAAATTCCTGCAAATGGCATCAACTCGAGCTAGAATCCCCTTCGGCAAGTCACTAACATTGTTTGACCTCGATCTCATTTGAAGAGTTTATTTTATAACAGGGGAACTCGCAGCCGTTACCTTTGATGCGCTCTGGGTAAACCCTCGAGTATATACCATAGCATGCAAACCACGCACACCATGTAAGCCATCACCCTTAGGACAATAAGCTCAAAGCCTAGAAGGCACAACACCAAGGCATATATACAACTCCCAACAAGATCGCTCTTGCAGAAGCTTAAACCTGAGACTCTTGGGGTGATAACCACAAGTTTCAACCAATAGTGTTGCTAAGATCTCTTCCCATGTGTATGATGAGAATTGTCCCACATTGGTAGAATTAGAGTGTGAAAACTAGTTTATAAACTAGTGGGCTACTCCTATCATTAATTGGTTTTAGGATGAAACCTCACTTGTTTTTGGGTCGGTCTCTTGCACTTGTTCTATTAGCACGCTGTGGTGGACGACTCTACAAGTAGTATCAGAGTCAAAGGTTACGACTCTACAAGTGGTATGACCTAGGACCGTAAGGTGCGATGTGGTGATGGTGCTTAAGATGATGCGGAGTAGCATCGTGCGTGGTTGCGGAGTAGCACCACCGCTGAACTATTCCCCTTGGTTAGCTTGGGATGAGGAGTAGCATGTGAAAGGAGAGGTTGTTGTTGAGGTCTCTTCTCATGTGTGTGATGAGAATTGTCTCACATCGATAGAATTAAAGTGGAAAGACTAGTTTATAAATTAGTGGGCTACTCCTCTTATCGCCAATTAGTTTTAGGATGAAATCTCACTTGTTTGTGGGTCAATCTCTTGCACTTATTCTATTAGACCACTATAAATTTACCATTTTTCCTCACAAAAACGATCCCACGTAAATAATTTATTACGAGTTTTAACTAGTTTAACTGTAGGTAGAAAATATTTAGGAGATGAGAGTAAGCGATGCCCACGTGCGGGTTCCCAAAAAAAAGGGCCCAAGATTGTCGTATCGAAGAAGACGAAAAGAAAGGGATAGGGACCAAGCTAGGTAGCTAATATGCACAATATCTATCTTATCTGATTGATTATCCATCCATCCATCTATCCAATTCTTCATTCATTCACTCACTTGAGCATGAGGTTGAGGAATGAGGGACGTAGTGTATGTGTATATGTAATGCTAATTTCACCCCCATATTTATTTATTTATTTAATGGTCAAACAAACGGAGGTTGTAGTTGTCACCCGCCTCATTAGCTTTCCTAATTGTCTTTATCACTACTAACTGGATTCCACCAACCTCCCCACCCTACCCTCTTTATTGCACCATTCCCACTAATTTAGTACTATTAATTACTCACCCTACCCTTTTATTATTATTATTATTATTATTATTACTACTACTACAATAATAATAATGGTAATAATATTACTAATATAGATAATTTTAATAATATTTTTATTTTTAGTTTCAACAAATTCAGTTCAACTCAATTTTAATATATTCAACTCAATTTCTAGTCGAATAATAAGTTCAGCTCAATTTTAGTAGGTATAAGTTTATCTTAGCTCAGATTCAACCAATCGTCTTAAGTCCCTATTGTCTTTCTTTTCTAGTCTCAACCATCACCTTAAAGTTTTGATTGAATTGATTTCACCTCTATAACTTGGTACTTGGTATACTTCATTTTCTTAGTTGGTTTAATTTTACCTAGTTTACCTTTTAGTCCGTGTAACAATTTTCATTGCATATTTCAGAAATCAAGAACTTTCAAATTGGATGTAGTACCACCTCATCAGTCATCATGCATGGTGGCAAGTAGACCTGTCAAAAACTGACCCGACCCGAAAACCCGACCCGAAACCGCCCGAAAAAAATTCGAAAAAACCCGCCCGAAAATGACCGAAACCCGAAAGTGACCCGACCCGATAATAACCCGAATATATTGGGTCAAAACCCGCCCGAACCCGTTACCCGCCCGAAAATAGATAAATTAAAAAAATATTACTATTATACAATAAAGTTTCTCAAAAACACTAAGAAATATTTTTTTTCCCTCAAAATTTTAAGAAATAATATTTATATATACATCTTTAAAATCATATTTTATGAGATGATTATTGTAATGAGAAAAAAAAATCAATAAATCGAGTCAAAGTTCGTCATATATATTCGTACTTCCTATAGAAATAAAATATCAATGTAAATTAAAAGATATATTAAATAAAACATGTTTATTTTCACTAATATCATATATTAAATGAGATGATTAAGAAAATTAAGAATAAAATTGTATTTATGACTAAAAAAAAAGTAAAGAAAATTAATGTTTTTAAAGTGCGTTAATAACCCGTATTTGACCCGAACCCGACCCGAAACCCGTATAAACCCGACCCGTATAAAACCCGTATTTTTCAAACCCGAAATACACCCGACCCGTATTTTACCCAAACCCGAAATGACCGAACCCGAAACCCGACCACCCGACCCGTTTGACAAGTCTAGTGGCAAGACTTCCCAAAAATCGGTGATGGAAAAAAATGAGTGGTGGTTTAAAAATGTGTAAAATTAGCGTGAATAATTGGGTAAGAATGGGGGTGCGGGTGTGTCACGATGGACCTCGTGCTCATCTCCGGTGGTCCAATGGGCCTTCAATGCCAATTCAAGCCAAAAATTACGCTACTTTATCGCCCACTCCCCTTACTTCTTACTCCTCCTATCTCACCCTACTACCCTAGTAGTACCTTCAGCTGCTGATCTTTTGGTTTGAAACTGATTAAATTAAACTGAATTATAAATATTGATGAACTGAACCCAAAATAATCTGCCCCACCAGTCGACCCCACCGTTGGCATGACTCCCACTAACCTGAACTGACTCAGCCTTAACTGTCTCAGGTGACCTATTTTCCATGTCTACTATTGAAGCTTTGTTTGAATCATTTGGATACTGTTTGACACGTCATTTTATCTAACTTTATTTGATCAACTTATTTTTATTTAAGTATTTGGCGAATAACTTATGTAAAAATGTTTAACAACACAATTTTGATCAGTACCTACATCCTAAACAGTTAGTTTGGCTTGCGATAGTGTTATTCGTCATTTTATTATAATGGATTAAATATTATTCATTTATATAGAAAAGATAAGACGTTAGTGAGAAGTTTTAGCAATGATCATTTTATTAAGAGGGAGACATACAGAAAGTGAGAAAACAGTTAGATAACGAAGTGGGCTTTCAGTTAATTGGGCTATAAAGCCTGCGGAACTTTGTCGACACAAGTCATACAATCGGTTTGCAAGAGTCCATATATTAGGTTCCATAATAAACCTCTTTTAATTTGGGTTATTTATTGCTGCATCTAATTAATTTGATTCCTTATGTTTACTTTATGACACTTTGCAATTGTAAATACGGTTTTTCTAACGTGTGTCCAGTGGGCACACGTTAATAACTTAATTAAGGCAACATTAATCAGATATCGTATAAGTATGGTAAATAAAGCTTAATATTTCTACTTCTCATGATAATATCATGACTAATGTTATTAACATGTGCCCACTGGGCACATGTTAGAAAAACCGTTGTAAATATCATCCTCAATTGTATATTTTAAAATGATTACTGGTCAATCTTCATTATCATCATGTAATACCGAAGATGTGTTGACATAATGGTTAGGATGAGGTAACTTGGACAGTAGGTCTCAGGTTCGAATCCCCTCTCTTATACTTCCTCCCATTCTTTGGGAACCTACCATAAGTTTAATATATGTGAAGTATATTTTAATCAAATGGTAGGATTCCAATGAATGGGAGGGAGTATATTATAATGCGACTAATTACTAGTACTAGTTTAGTACTGTACTCCTATTGTGCAAATGCACTGTTTATATAGGTGTGTAAGATACTATCCGCAAATAAATTTGACATAACATACCGATTTATGTTAATTTCTTAATCCTCAATGAAATAAAATATTGAAATAAATTTTAGATGGTACATCCATAATTTTTTTATTTAAAAGCTCATTGAATCAATTTTGCTGAAAAACTTTTAATAAGGCTTCAACATATGTCATTTTCTAGCTAAAGTAGGTCTCCTGAGAGACGGTCTCTCATTAACTTTACTGAGAGACTAAGTACAAATGGAAGTAACCGTGGTACCAAACCTAATCATAGTAGGTACGATTAACATAAAAGAGTATACAAATATAAAGAGGGTACGTTTCTTATAAAAACAGGTACAAAACAAAGTTGTCATTTAAGGGTACGAATAGAACATAGGGTGGTACTGAAAAATGGTCTCTCAATGAGTTATTGAGAAACCGTCTCTCTCAAGAATTTGTGTTCTAGCTAATTGATTCTCTTTTAGTATACCGAAGATTTACAAAACTCCGTAATATTTTTGTGGGTAATGATAATTGATAAGTACAAGTGTACATTCCATATGATTGTATTTAAACATTTTAAATCTTCTAAATGTGGTAGTACAACCGTACAAACTTAGAAATTAAACCCTAAATTACAAATTAATTGATGCAATTAATACATATTTTCCGTTTCAATCAATTCCATACATTTGCTTTATACATGTACAATAACGCACATTTTCTTTTGCTATGTCCTTAGTTACATACGAAGTATTTCTGAAAATTATAAAAATTTGATATTCATAATGTACTTGATTAACCAATTTAATCAAGATTTCACATGACTATATTTTATCGTATATTTTATAGGTTATATTGATATTCTTGTCCCCTATGAATAGTGCACATTCACCAAATGTATGAAAATATGCAATTGATTGGAACGGAAGGAGCATATTACGTTAACACTTTATTACCACTTTTAACCTCTTAAATACAAAGTATTCCCTCTGTTCAAATTCAAATGGTACTCACACTTGCTGAGACACGTTTTATCTCGTCAATATCTTTCGTTTTACATTAATAAATATTATAAAATCCGATATTCTTAATCTACCCGTATAGATGAATCAAACAAGATCTCACATGACTATCTCTTCTCTTATAGATTATCGAAAATATTAACAATTCTCTTGAATTACAAATAATATTCAAAAGAGAAGTGTACCTTTGTGTTGAATTTAAATAGAGGGTTGTATTTATCATTTCCGATATTCAGAAATCAAATCAGATAGAAATGGCAAAGAAGATACAAAAAGAATCATAAAAGTTAGCGAAAGCAATTCAACTTTGTCACGACATAATCTCTTTTTCCTTAAGAAACCTCCCTCTCCCTCTCCCTCTCCCTCTCCCTCATCTAATCAATCAATCAATCCTCACATTTCCTTGGCTCCTTCTCCTCCCCCTTCCCCTTCTACCCCTCCAAAATATCTTCTCCACTTTTCTCTCTCTCCTTCCCCCATCATCTCTCCAGATCCTTCCCACCATTTTTTCATGCTAAATCTATTTCCAGGTAATAATAAAATAATTCCCAGTTTTTTTTTTTTTTTTTTTTTATAAATCTAATTTATTTATCCAAGTCTATGTCTTCAGTTGTCAGTTCATGTTTATTTTTTGCAGGGTGTTGGGGTTTCCTCATTGACGATTATGCTTTAGAATTTTAGATTAATTGATTTGTATACCATTTGAAGAAGAAAAAAAAAGTTGTGTTCTTCATTTGTTGTTGTTGTTGTTGTTGTTGAATAATTAAGTTAGTTAGAAGAAAGATGGCACATGAATCACAAAATTCTGGGGATTCAGGTCTTTGTGCCAATAACTGTGGATTTTATGGAAACCCAGCTACCAATAACTTCTGCTCAAAGTGTTACAAAGACCATCTCATGAAACAACCAACCAAGGAGGTTGTCGCAGTCGAACACATCGAGAAGAAAATGGTGGTGGAGGAGGAGGAGGAGGCTGTTGTTGTTGTTGTTGAGGAAGTGGGTGGAAGTAGTAAAAATGTGGAGATTCGTGCTAATAGATGCAGTTTATGCAAGAAACGGGTTGGTTTAACCGGGTTCAAATGTCGGTGTGAGCAAACATTTTGCTCGTTGCATCGGTATTCAGACAAGCATGATTGTGGTTTTGATTACAAAGGAACTGCCCAGGATGCAATTGCTCGGGCTAATCCCGTGATTAAAGCTGATAAGATCGAGAAAATATGATTCCATTCCGTTGCTTGTATGCTGCTTCAAGCTTCGAAGAAGAAGGAAGAATAATAATCTTGTACTGTATCATAATTTGTGCTTCGTAATGCGTGAACTTGTGTACTTAATTCAGCATTGTTGATGATGGCCTGCTTAAAAAACTTGTAAGTGATGTAACAACAATCACATTTCATAAAACATCAACTTATTCAGGGATCAAAAGGAGGCGAAATCGACTTGTTTTTGTTTACAGTGACAGGGTTTTAAGATACAAACAGAGCATTGCTAAAACCTGAAAAATCTGAATGCTAGAACGAGTTAATTGCTTAAGATACATCACTCCTGTTTATCTTCTGGATGCTCATTATGCTTAAGATTCCGTTCTGCAAGTATCCGTTTTGTTCTCTCGAGAACACCAAAGAAGATAGAACCGCCAATACCGATCCACAATACTCTTGGTCCAATCCCCTACACAAGCATGAGGAGGAAATTAGAGCGATGAACTCCCAATTTTGCTATTTTATCACAATGCACTGTAAAATTAAGGCAGGACTCTCTCAAAAGTAAAAAATGCAAAGAAAATATTTTATTTTTTGGGGTGATGGGGTCGCAGCTCACAAAGATATTCACAATGGCAGGGTTCAAACATACTCCATTAATTAACCAACTAGCTTAGCAAACATTTGCACACAAGCTTGTTTCAGGTCGAGTGTGAACAACTGAGCTACTCACAGTTGTTGAACCCATTACATCTTCACTTAACAAAGAGAAACGTAACCAACGACGGCCTTTTTTTCAAAAAGCAGTGAACATTTATCATAATCGAAGTTACATTTGTAGCATCTAGTAAAGTATTCACCTTTTCATCATATTTTCTTTCAAAAGAAGTTAAACAGATTGTATATGAGCACAGTGAAAGATTTTCAACTATTTCAATTTGGTTTGTAGGAGCATTTCAATTGCCAGATCCATAATATGGCACAAACTCATAATGAACTGTGAATACAGTACATAACAATATAACATGTATGTTTCGATAACTATTTGGAGTACGAGTAAAAATAATGGAATTGAACACGGGTCATACCTTTAAAAGAGCAGGGGCACCTTCTTCCTTGACAATTGTCTTGACACAATCCACTATGCCGTTATACTGGTTTGCAGACCCCTGCCGTGGAAATTATGATTCTAGCAAGTCAGCATTTGGCTTATAGCATGAATTAATGGGTGTGCCATGGCAAAATTGCGAATTCGCTAACTTAAGATTCAGACAAGTCATGCAAATACACCATACCTGCACCATCAATCTGGTTTTAATTACATCCAGAGGAGTAGTTATAGCACCTGTTAATGCACCTACAGTGGCAGAAAAGATAGCTATTAGCTTAGAAGCAGAGTACATCTTGCCAAACTTCACTAATCCTACACTAAAAGGGTCACACATACACAACCTTTGCCCTTGTGTTTAAGTTAAACCGCAAAAAAGGCGCTCTTTTTTTTTTTTTTTTTTTCTGGATGACCAATAATGAAAAATTCCGCCGAGAATTATGCTGAACCAGTATGCTGCTTTACAATATAAAAAGTTCAGGTAATTTGTGAGTGAAAAGGGAGTTCTTTATCTTCCACTAGGGGATTAAGTTTTTAAGTACTGAAGCAATATTGTTTGTTCAGTCA
Source organism: Agrostemma githago (assembly GCA_958450325.1). Taxonomy (NCBI): domain Eukaryota; kingdom Viridiplantae; phylum Streptophyta; class Magnoliopsida; order Caryophyllales; family Caryophyllaceae; genus Agrostemma; species Agrostemma githago. The sequence continues at coordinate 3,647,721 of OY288248.1, forward strand.
GAGTAGCTAGATCTCGCTAACAATGATTTGTTTGCTTTCCTCCTTAGTTCTTACACTTCCAATTTATTTGAATTCACTGTAATTTACTAGTTCCTCTCGTGAATCCAGTTGAATGGAGGGCATACTAAATATCAAAACAAACTGTTTCAATTACATACCAGCGAAAGCACCAATGACGGCATTCTCAGGGTCATTGAGATCTCTTTTTGCCTGCGAACTTATGAAATTCAGTGTGTGACAAAAACTCACCGATTATGAAAAGCAATTCACATTGTGTGCTCCTAGTACATCAGATTAACTGAACTAGATGAATAATCATCATAAATGACACCAAAAGCATTAACTAAAATGACATCATCCGAAAGTTGATACTCCTAGCTCAATGAGACTGTTAAACCACACATTGTTGTCAACTATCACCAAGGCACCACCAAGTACCCACACTCGAGTTTTTGCTACATGGTAACACCAATCCAACTCATTATAATACACATTAGTAACTAAGTTTCTTAGTCCACAATGATATACAATACAACTTACCTTAAGATATCAAAAAAGAAACTATGCATTTTTTAGTATAATATCCAGACCCGACAAACTGCAAATAAAAGATGATATCTGGCAATTTCACTTCTTGTCAGATACGGAGTAATAGTCTTATATTCAAGATGATCAAGATACAGGTCCCTATAGGATCAGTTTTACAACTCATGAAAATACGACCATCTAAGTTGCCACCAGAACTTTGCATCTATTTCAAATTCAAGCACGTTTCTCCATTTACTACACGGGCAAGTCAGCAATGACGAGGCACTTTCGTTTACTAATCATATGCAAAAAAAATTGTGTCCTCTTCTTTGTTTACAAGAAGAATGTAGAAACATATTAATCTGAATGGAAATTTTAATATTTTACTGAAACAGACTAATGTAGAAACATATTAATCTGAATGGAAATTTTAATATTTTACTGAAACAAACTATCTTTGATCTAATTCATCTCAAGTTCAAGTAGACTCACTGCAAGCTTGTAACCAAACCGTAGTTGCTCATAGAGGCAGAACTGTATAGCATCAAAGGGCAAATCTCGCAGCAGAAATGATCTATACCCCTGTAATTATGCAAGCAAAGAATACCTAAGAACGTGTATCAAAATTACCAGCAAAATTTACATACATATACGTATAAATAAACACAGAATAGAGAGCAAACATAAATTACCGCATAAAGACCTTTAAATCCTTCCTTTGCAAGAATTATACGCACTGCATCGGGGGCAGAAGCAAATTGTCCTGTTTGCATTCTCTGCTTAATAACCTGAAACCCCATTTACTTTAAATATGAGCCCCGAATAACAGATTAGGAAAAAAAATAAGAGATATTGATTTTACTTCAGTAGGCACACGAATGAGAGAAGCTGCAAGTCCACCAACAGCACCTGCAGTCTGCCAGAAAAATAAAATAAAATAATATAAGGACACCTTAGTTTGAAGAGGCGCAAGGCGCTAAGAGGCCAAGGCTACAAAGCGCAAAGTGCAAGTCGAAGACGCGAGCCTTTTGGATGCAACGCGTCCTATTTTTAGTAACAATTTATATTCTTTCCAAATATTATTTGGGGCAGCAATACCCAAGGTGTGCCTTAGGTGCACTCGAGGCACGTTTTGTAAACTAAGAAGGACGCAGCATCACAAAAACATTAAAAAAAAAATGTACATATTTTGATGCTTGGGATGAGGAGTTATAAGAAAAATGACAAATGTACTCAAATCCCAGCCAACATATTAGGCCAAAAAGAAGACAGTGAGATAGAGAACAAAATTTCAGAAATTGGTGCCTCCATGTTTTTTTCTTTTGAAAATAAAAATCGTAAGTGACTCCCACCCATATCAACTCTTACGATCATTTGTATCGCAGTAAAAATAAATTTTCACCCATTCATAGTACCTAAAAGTTTAGTATTGGCTGAAGAAAATCAGCCTAGAGTTTAGCCATTAAGCACCCAGTGTCTAGTGAGTACCAGTTCACTACTAGGCAGTGATAACCCCTCAGATCTACACCAGTAAGGACCCCCAAAAAGGTCATATAGAAGTTACAAGGAGAAGGGTGAGAAGTATGTCTCTTACCAGAGCAACTGCGCTGAGATTATCTGGAAATAACCTCAACAATTTTTGCTTTGTCGGTTCATAAACACCAACAAACATGGCAGAAGCCCTGAAATTTAACATGTTCATCAGCCTCTCCTTATACAGTATAATAAAAATATGAATGCAACACAAGCACTTAGCAATACGATACATTATCTGTGACTGTATTATCCTGAATTATTAAATATGATGGAATAAACTTATATAAATCATTAAACCAAACTGTTTATTCTCGTCATAAATTTTATCACAGTCCATCGGTACAACCGCTCACTAGTTTTTAACACAAAGATGAGACTGTACATTTTACATACTTACTCAAACACCTACGGCTACCAATCTACCATCGGCAACAGATTTAAATGAGTAATATTGTGGAATACTTGATAGGGTATATACGCGTAATATGTGCAAAGAAAACTAGTAAATCTGGGTATAGGCTATAAAGATACATACGGCAATACACCAGCAATATTGCCAGCCAAACCAGAGTAAAGACCCTTCAGGACAATCTGACCTCCACCACGAGCTGCCTATCATAAAGTCGGGTTCATTTTTGTTAGTTAATATTTGTAAAAACTCACCGCAAATAAAAAGTGGTAAAACTATACGACATGTAATAAATTACGACAAGTAATACAATAAAATTTCTATGCTTGACCTGCCTGTAAACGCGTCTTAATAGTATCAATCGGGTATAATGCAGTCTCCACAACCACACCAGCTGTACCTCCTGCAATTATACCGTCTGCAAAATTCGGACTATCAGAGATCAGCAATGTCACACAAAAAAACCCATCAAAGCTATATAGATACTAAATGAAGGATAATTTGATGGAGTTCCTGAATTTAATGCATAACCACAAAAACTTTGCAATTTCGCATGGCACGCAAGCATTAGTAAAATTAATCTAGCTAAACCTAGTTCCTGTAACAACTAACAAGTGAACAAAATGAGTCGGTTTCAAGTCCTTCAAACGGAAAGCTCAAATCAATCTTTTAGCATAAAGACTAGCAGCTCACCGAAGATGTCTTAGCCTAGTGGTTTGGACTAGGTGCTCTGGGACAGTAGGTCTCAGGTTCGAATCCCCTCCCCTATATTGTAATGCGACTAGGTGCCCTCTTCGTGGAATCAACAAAAAAAATAAAGACTAGCAGCTCATAGAGTCATAGTCATAGGTAGTGAGGGTACAAACTACAGACAAAATGAGCTAAAATAAGTCGAAAAGAACACGGCCTCATAGTATGTATACCTATCAATGTTCGAAAGAAATCAAATGGCTTCTCTTCTCCAGGGGTGAGTGATGCAAAGGACGCTTTACTCCCCACATTATGCTGCACTTTTGATATCACCATCTCTGCAAAATCCCAATATAACTTCACAAGTGTTCCTTCCACCCATTTTTAAATTCCAATAATATATATAGTACTTTTTTTTCTAAAATTGAAGCGAACGGATAAAATAAAATAAAATATAATGAATTAGGAGATGGTATTTGAAATTCAGAATTAGGGTGTGGAATTGTTGGTAAGTATACATTGGGAGTGGGTAATTATGGTGAAAATAGGCAGACAATGGTGATTGATACGAGTAGTAAGTTGAAAGCAAGAAGAAAAGACCAGAGTTGTTGTTGCTGTTGTTGGCACCAACGGCTAACGTAATTGGCCCCATTCCTTCTACTGATGCCGATGCCGATGCCGATGCCGACGAAGAAGGTAGAGAGTAGAGTGTAGAGAGAGTATGAGATGGCGAAGAAGAAGAAGATGAAGATAGTGAATGAATATTGTATCGTATAGTGGGCCGCTCTTAGGTTTGTTTTAATACGGTTCGAGTGTCCATAGATGATCTACAGATGACAAATGAGTAGATCGGATTCAGTCTGAGTCGGACCAATTTTTTATCAAGAAAATTGGGTTGAGTTTGATCATTTTCGATTTTTGTAGGGTTATCGACTTGCTTGCTCTGGACTGGAGTACATAAATATCTGAGTCAGTTCAGGTTAGGACAGGTCGATTCAGGTTACAGGTCAAACTTGGATGCCGGGTCAAGTTCAGGTTGTCAGTTTTCCATGTCCACATGGACAATATTTTCGGTCACTACTACTCATCGTCGGTCATTTTACTCCAGGTCACGGACGTCATTACTTAACTCCTTGTGGACTTGTGGTGCTTAAAGGGTAGACACCAATGCCTGTATTTTCTTTTGTAGGGGAATACTGTATGCGACAAGTGACTTTTGAGCTCGATATTGTTCTTGACAAGAGTCGTGTGGGGGTGCTACGCCTACAACGTACAGTACTTGCATTGTTGCATGATCTGTGAATGATGAACATGCATACTCAGACCGTCTACACCCCCGTGTCGCCTCCTTGAAGAAAACCAGAAGAACGTAGCACCCACAAACTTTGAGAGGCGCGGATCAACGTGATCACAATGTTCAGCTATGACAGGCATTCTTCAAGTTATATCCAAGTTTTCAAGGCTATTGCAACCAGATCACAACAACTTACACTGAGACGATTGTCCTAGGTTGAGACGAAGTCCTAAGTACAGATTTCCTATAAACACTAACAAGCTAGGATATGTAGTCTAATTACTTGGATGCACTGACTGGAACATGTCGTCCCTCACTCTTTCCCCGACCAAGAGTTGCAGGCTCACAGCTCATAAGTGACGTATTGATAAAACCGCTGTAGATAATCTTACTGTGAGAGCAAGCGAAGTTTCGGAGTAGGATAGTTACGCTTTGTTGAATGGGGATTGAGCTTTAAACTCCTTCTCCAGCTGTTCTCTCGATTCAGTTTTAGCTGCCAGTACAACATCTTCTAGAAATCCTCTTTGTGGAAATTCTTCTGGAACAAGATCCCGGTATATTTCAAACTGCTCGTCAGCCTCTTTCTTTTTGTCCTGTAAGCTGTAAATGATTCCCTGAAAAATGCCATGATAGCCCATGAGTTACTCTCTGCACGAATATCTACCAAGATGCCAAGGAGCAGTCCTCATGTATGATTGATTACCTGGCATAGGTATGGCCGAAAGTCTCGAGGATTCTCAGAGATCAGCTCTTGGTATTTCTTTGAAGCTTCATCCAAGTCCCCCTGCAGAAAAATAGAATCAACAACACGTGTATGCTTAAGATTATACCCTCGATTCTATCTGTAGCCAAAGCCAACACCAATCACAACTGTTGTTTCGGTTTGAAGCATGTACACATTAGTACAACTTCGAACAAAATAAGGAAGAACATCTAAAACAACAACCAAATATGCTAACAGAAATCAGCATGTACGGAGTACATGTGAAACAAGTGCAAGAAAAATTTGATCATTACCTTGACAAGATGAATTTGTGCAACCAATATCTTAATGTTTCTCTCTTCAGTAACTCTTTTTTCACGTTGTGCAAGCTCGAGAGCTTGGTTCAACATATCAAAAACAGCTGGCCCTTCACGGTTCTTGTGCATTACCATTGCCAAACCCTGACACACAGCAAAAAAGACTAACATAAGAACATCCTGTCACAAAATCATAAATGGTTGATTTGGAATATAGGCCCCGATCACCCTAACTCATGATACACCTACATCAGCCATTTACCCCAATCACCGCCAAGTGCCTTAAAAGCTCTTGTAAATGACAGTGTAAGGGGTCGGATATACACAACCATAATGACCCTTGTATCACAACACTAAGAGACTGTTACCAAATGACGCATAGTAATAAAAACTGCAACAAGAGATGCATTGATGACAAGTAAAAACTGCCAAGACATTATAATCAAGCACCAGCAACGAGATAGTTTAGCTCAATTGGAAATAGAAACATTCCTCTTAACTATCGATGATGCCACAATTCTCACAAACATGTACTCCGTAGTAAGTGAACTCTCTACTCTTCCACACTACACAAGCAATATCTACTTGAAATTCGATCAGCAATTTAGTGATCTTCATAGCAGACAGTACTCATATAAGCGCGCACAATTCATAAATACTCCGTAATAAGCTCTTCAGTTAAGCCCATTTTAGCCCGAAAGAAGGGGACGTAAAGCATATAGCAAATCATAGGGAAATAATATCACAAATTCTTGTTTGTGACAAGCCAGATCCATCTGCATAGATAACGACAAACCATTTACTATTCTTAGGCATTATGAGCGATACTTGGACCGGTTACAAGATCACAAAATTCTTGTTTGCGACGAAGATATCAATTAACACAGTAAGATTAGAAAGATACTACTCCGTAGAAGAAAGTTTATAAACTTACATGCAAAGCCCTAAGCAAAAGAGGACTACCCTTAAGAACATCCTTAAACAACCTCTTAGCTTTACTCAACTGTCCCATCATTTCATAACAAAGAGCTTGCAATAATCTCCACTCAACTTCTTTAGGTTCAATATCAATCAACATTTCCACATACTTGACAGCCTCCTTAGTCTTCCCTTTCCTCATCTTCACATTCACCACCATCTTCAAAGCCTCCACATTTCTTGGTTCTTGCTCCAATAACTTCACATACATCTTCTCTTCCTCTTCTTCTTCATCCACACCCCTTTCCTCTAAATTTACAACCTTTTTTTGAACTGTGGGGGATGCTAATGTAGACCTGCAACTAAAATTGAAGGAACCCACCAAAATTAATGACCCAAAAACCAGTTTGACAGCATTTTGGGATATAAAGTTTGGAACTTTGATGTGGGTTGAGGGTAATTGAGGGGAAAATGATGCAGTGATTGGAGAAAATGGGGGTTTTGAGGATTTGAAGTGGGAATTGGTGGAAGAGAGATTGGAGAAATGAAGAAGAGAGGTAGTGTAAGCTGACAAAAATGCCATTTTAGGGGAGTGGGAGATGACATGAACTATGTTGGGAAGGGGATGATGTCCATTGAAGTTCAAAGCTTCAATCTTTGGTAAGAGGGGGGGTTTGGTTTGGGGGTTTTGATTTGGTTTGGTAAGAAGGGGTTTTTGCTATTCACGTTTGACCGTGAGATAGTGGCAAGGGTCATACTGTCATAGTTGTGCAGCTAGAATGTGCTTTCTAGAGTTGTAAGATTATTTTAGGATTAGGATTTAAGAGTCGTTTTTCCTCGTTGTAGTACAACGTACTCCGTAGTAATGTATTTATGGTGTTAGTGTCTTTTATAACACCAAAATAATTTCACTACAATTTGTTAGAAGATTCGATTTTTAACTAAATTCCACTAATAAACCAAGGAAAATTTATCTAAAACATGGTAGATTTTGTGAAACTTTGGTGAAATTGAAGAGGAACATGGTAAAATGATTCGATCTTTGATCTGAATTATCACCTGAATGAAAATAAAACAAGTCAAACTGTCAATGTAGAAAAATTGTCCGAAAAAAATGGTGGGTGAAGAGGAACAAGGTGGTTGAATGGTACCGGTTCAAGGAGCATGCAGTGGTGGTTGAATTTGAATCTGGGTGTGGGAGTGACCTCGTGACCGACTGGCCAGGTTGAAATTCCGATTTTAAGATTTACCTAAACCCGGCCCTAAATTTACAGAGGACTTACTTTGGGCCGGGTCACAGGCTTTGTTGGGCCAACGCAAAGGCACCATGCCCTAAAAAAAATCGGACCAGTCGAGTTGGACCGCCGGCCATGAGCCAATGATGCCTATTATTTCCCAGTGTAAATATTTTAGCAGCTTTATTGTTCCACAACGCTTGTACATTAGTGATTACAAATTCTTAAATGAGACGGTCTCACAATAATGTTTGCCATTTGATAGCTACTTATGGACATATAAAAATTTATCCCATACTTTCATCATGTGACGGTATTTGAATCTATTTAAAAGTATGACGAAGTAACACAAAATCACAAATGACTCTTTCCGTCTTGTTAGTTGTTTAACTTTTATATTAATATCTTTATGATGATTTCATAATTTGCTAAGAATAAAAACTAAGAAAATTCTTAGGTGTACAATACTATGAGAGTATGAGTATATGAAAATGGTGACATATCCACAGTGGTGAAGCCAACACTTGCATGTATCATCAAAATACTACAGGGAGGGAAACAGAGACAGATTACAAGAGTTTAGTTTTAAATACAGTGGTACAAACTATTCAAGCTAAGCAGCAAAAGACTTTCCACAGCTACAGGTTTTCGAGGCGTTGGGGTTTTGGAACGAGAAGCCTCCACCGATAAGTTTGTCACTGTAATCTAGCTCCATTCCATACAGGAATAGAAGGCTCTTTGGATCACATACTGCAATTCAACCAAATAAAAAAACATATTGTCAAGAGACACAGGAGTAGTACCGTTCTTCCCTCTCAAACGACTACATGAGAATTTAAACAGATCAACAACCAGAAATTCTAATGCCGTATATTACACCAGATGTATGTGTTAACAAACCATCTCAACCAAAACCTTAAGGCGATGGTTGAGGGTCGTTTATATTCTATTACGCCCCCTCACTCGAATGCCCTTTGGGCTTGAAGAGTGGTTAGTGTGCACCGGCTCCCCCGTACCGTGTGCTGAGATTCCACTTGAGAGTTCGAGATATTGGGGGCTGCCAGGGTTCGAACTCGTGACCTCTGGCTCTGATACCATGTTAACAAACCATCTCAACCAAAACCTTAAGGCGATGGTTGAGGGTCGTTTATATTCTATTAGTATGATCAGTTAAAAATGAGCAAAATGCGTATGTAGTTTGATGTCATTAAAAATGAGCAAAAGAACATTGAATTTTAATGAGTTTATGACTTATGATCAAGTTCAGGTTACACATGCATATGTAGCGCATTTGTAAGAGTACAATCTACCAAAGGGACAAGTAGACAACATATCCTAAAGCTAGCACTCTCAAAACCTATCTTACTTATACACTAAAACCTTGATTAGGACACATGAAATCCCGTTAAGGGACCGAGTAATCATTCACGAGGTGCCAGTCACTAATTCAACATGCATTATTGCATTGTATTGCCTTTAGTTTCCCTTCAAATATGATAAAATTGCCTCAAAGAAGTTCTAATCTCAAACTCACAGTGCTCTGTAAACCCTTGCGTGCATCTACATTTCTATACATAGGAATTTAAACGCCTCTTACTTCATGATGCATCCAAAAAAAACATGAACTACTGTAATCTATCAAAACGTTTTCTATTTCCGTGTCCTAAAATTAATCATAAGAGAATATCGGAAAACGGGTCAATAGGATGAGACTCAGTCATCACTCACCTATGGTAAATCCGTTGAGCTCAATCACAGAGTCATCTGGCTTTGTATCGTCTCTGCCCTCAAAATCCATAATGTAGGACATGCCAGAACATCCACCCTGTTTTACGCCAACCCTTAAGCACACATCCTCACCCCGATCAGATCTGATCCTTCTTAAATGCTTCAAAGCATTATCAGTCAGAGATATTGCTGGTGCCAAGCCCCCAGCAGGTATCGCTGAAACTTAACACGACAAAAAAAAAGACTTATTTTAGTGAAAAACACGAACCACGCAGATTTACCTACTGATAATCAACAAGCCTGAAATACCATGATAAATAACATCACAATGAATCTAATATTATGCGAGTTTACCCAAATAGTACTTCTATATACTGAATCCTTGGTAAACTTTCATTCTTTGATATATTTTCAGTAGTGTCAGCTTGGCGTTTCTAAATGCCTTTATATTGCGAAGTACTCGTGTAGCATTCATTTGATGACAATTCTCGATGCAATTTGCATCATGGGTTATTTGGAGACCGTTTTGATGTGTAAGCTAATATAGGAGAAAAGGCTGTGTATACCGACCCCAACCCTGTCTATAACCAATTAGCCATAACCCGCTCAATGTTGAACAATGTTAAAATTCGAGGCACTAGGGTGATTTTGTAATTTGGTGTTTCTAAACGCCTCTACTGTATCATATCATCATATCAGGAGCTTTGCTTCAGGTCCTAAAAGCATCATATCAATAAAAATCAAGCTGAAACAAAACCTGGAATTACTGCATATATCAAATCAAATCAAATCATACTTACGAGTATGAATACGCTTTTACCAACTCGCGATTGGCTGCTTTAGAGTATGTAACATGTGGAAGACATGATATAATTCGCTTTTGAGGATTCGCAATTCGCTAAATACGCGAGGGAATCAGATAATCATGAATCAAATAGCTCATCAAACACAGAACTAAATTTTAATTTTCGAAGAACCCTAAATCAAACAACATCAGCACATATATCATACAATATTGTGCTTAATCATTGAACTCAGCTAAAAAGATCAATAAACCACAAAGCACCCAATTTCAAAACAATCCCAACCCCAACAACAATAAGAATAACAATCAAATCGATTCAAAATCAAATAAACAATCAAACAAAATTGAATCGAGAAAAAGGGGGGAATAGTGAGAGTACCAGAAGAAGAAACTGATGATCGAATAGAGAGACGATTGAAGCGATTATAACTGGAGGTGAATGAGATAGAAAAGGGTTTGCTATTAAAGGGCAATGAAATCGATGAAGTTTTTACGGGTGAAGTGCAAATTGGGGAAGAACATCGCAATGTTGCGGAAAATGCCATTTTTCGCACAACAAGTTTTGAGGTGATGTATATTTGTGGAATCTAATTTAAGTGCTTAAAGACAAAACACAAGTTTTTAGAGAGATTTTATTTTTGTGAAGCAGGAAGAAAGTGGAGGGAAAGGAAAAACTAATACGGATCGTTCTCTTAGTCTCTTTCATTTGGTGACATTTTATATTCAGTGCGAAAAATATTTTAATCATATAATCATTTAACAACTCCCCAAAAAAATCTCTCCTCCCCTCCCTCCCCTCCAAACCCTAAAAAAATATCCTTAATCTTTATCGTTAAGCCCCCAAATTCTGGTAGTGGTAAGCCCCCAAATTTTAATCTTTATCGTTAATTCTTAATAGTTTATTTTAATAACTCTTGCCTCTCCTTTTTGGAGATTTGTCCCATCAATTGATGGGTTGTTCCCATATTTTTTGTGGGTTTGTTCTCTCTTTTGGAGAGGTTCAAGAATTATGTGCAAGATCATGGGAGCAATGAAATTTCTACGTATGGTGATACAATTGAGGTCAGATCTCGGTCTACTATTTGTCAAAATAGAGAAAGTTCATCCTTTTGAAGACTATATCATCAGATCCATAGATTCCTTCGCGAAAGGCTGTCTCAATCAACAGCGATATATAGAAGGCTATGCAGAAGCGTATTATTCGAATAGCGATCTTTGTCTCAAGGATTTTCTTTATTTATTTTTTACAAATATGTATTCAGTTCAATTTGATATCGTTTGTAGATGTCGTATCGTTTATTATTAATGAAATTGATCTGCACTTCAAAAAAAAAATACAAACAATTGATCGAGACAGAGGATCTCAAAATTAATTTTTTTTAGTTGTTCTCAAAATAATCATTTTATTTTATACTCGTACTTGTTATAGTGATCACTTTTGGTAGTATACTCTTTCATATTAAATGTTCTCATTTTTATTAGGTTTGTTATCATTGTAATATCGAGTGGTAAATGATCTATCAATAAGTTTAATAAGAGACCATTTCTTCCTAGATCTACTCGAGCAAAATATATTTTTGAAACTTCAAATTTTAACATTATTCTTATCCCGGTTTGATGGTAAAGAACAATTGAAAACACAACAAAATTATTCATCACACATACATTCACACCAAATATTTGATAGCTAATCAATGTTGAAGATGATTCTTTACATCCTCGAATATCTGGAAATAGAAATGGACCGGTTCACGAGTGGAACACGTAAATACCCATTTAGCTCTTCAACAAAACGGTCCATAGCCAAACGAGGCAAATGCATAGGCACCAAAATCCCGCTCTCGCCCTTGTTGTTTTTGGCTGGCAAATAATAGTTCCCAAATCCAGTGGTTGGCCGACCAAACCAAACCTCAGTGGGTCCGCCATATACAGGTTTACCCCACCCGAAATCCCATTGGTCTAATCCGACTCGACTGAGGTCAACCACGTAGTAAGTACACGCCCCTCTATGGAACCCGGGCCTATCCTTGGTAACCAAAAAGTCAACCAAGGATTTCACAGACGCCTCAGTGATGCTACGTTTGGCACTCTTTATGAGGTCCACGGTGTACTCAAGAGGGTTTGAGACGAGGTCGTGTGCGGTGGATATAGCCACCGGTGTAGCCATCTTATTCCCGTAGTAGCCCGCTGGAATGGGTGGATTTAGCTTGTGTCGGATGTTGACCAATAACCGGAACCGGACCTCGTCCTTTGGACTGAATTTCATGGCTATTGTTCGACAACGCCATATACATGCCGTCACTATTTCAAAGACCGTTGATGACTTCATTTGCGCCGGGAGGAAACGCTTTATGTTTGCAATTTCCGTAGGTCCTATTCATCACCAAAACAATTATGAAATGTCAAACATACCAACTAACAGGGGCGGACCTTGGGGGTCTGGCCCCAACAATTTTTTAAACAAGTAGTTTTAAACCATTTGAAATATCAGTTTAGTCATTTGCCTTGTAGTCAATTAGTTATGGGTTCGATCCCTCGTTTGACGACTTACCAAAGAAGAAAACCTTGTGAATCACATCATGGAATGGTATAACGGTGTGGTGAGAGCCGCGTATTTCATCATCATCATCATCATATTCGTGGTGCACATGAGTGACCTGAGGTGGATTCCGGGCACAAAGTAGGTGACGGTCCCATACTGGAGACACCGACAAAAAGTCGAGACCTCGTGCTAGCTCGGCAACTGCGTTCATGAATGTAGATAGACCACCCGCATCTCCGAATACATGATTTATTTTGTGTGCCAATATGAATCCACCGCACTTGAGTCGAGTCACCTGTACATGACATGCATGTTATTATTCCTTACGTGTCACTACAATGTCTACAAATTGAACGGATTGTTCTGATCGATGATAATTTTCAATTCATACTTCGTATAACATACGCTTAAATCAAAAAAATAGGATCACATGAATTTGTTTTGTTGAACCATTGACTATTCGTTCCCAATTGAAAGCGATACTTATATTATAATAAACGAAATAAGGTATTTCAATGATCTTCCCTATTTCTGTTTTGATCATTTATTTTTGTGCAACCTTGCTCTTTTACCCTCAACATTTTCCTTATATTACGCCACTTTTTCTCATTTAATTAATATAATATTCACCTCTCATATTCTTTCAATCTATCTTTTCTCATTTAATTAATTAATGGAGTAATATTTCTCTCTTCCACTTTTCCTATTTTTTTTTCAATCAACCATAATACTTTTAATAATATAATACTCCCTCCGATAATTGGAGGGAGTACTAAATATAAGCCCTTTCCGATAATTTTAATTTCAATTCTAAACCTTCCAATTAGACTCTTGTATAACTATTAAGTATATACTCCATCATAGTTTTTCTGTCTCGATCATTGGTTTATTTTTATATTGATAATTTCATAATTACTCTGTATAATAAGAGCTTTCAGTGTGACTCAAACCCAAGCACAATTAAGACACATATCAATTATTCACTCATAGATACCACTCAACCAAGTGCACTTCTTTGCTTATAAATGTGATAAGATTATATGTAATACAAATAGATTTAATTTTTTCAATATATGTCTAGCCTAACCAATCCCTGCAATTAAGATACAATTTTTTAAAATAATCTTTAATAGTAACTAACGTATCTCTTTTGATTTTTTCTTTTCTTAAATTATATATAATTATTATATATATAATTCAACTTATTTTGTGAAATACCAATTTTACCCTTGCCAACTAACTACTTTTGAAATAATATTTTAAAAGAGAAAAATAATATACTCCTAATAAATTACTAAAATATTCTCGGTGACGCACAAATTCGGCGCCACCCGATAGTACCATCTCATTATTCTATGAAAAAAATTATGAAAATGCAAAAAAAAAAAAAATAAACATAGATAATGGTGAAGATACTGTAGTTGTCATGCATGGTAAACATAGCTCCTACAATAATGCCTAATATATAGGCTAAAAAACATAAAATAATTTCCAAGTTAAAGGCACTAATTTATCGTGCACAATTTCTCATATGAGACGGTCTCACAATACGATTATTGCGAGACCTCTCACATGGGAGAAAGTTATTAAAATAATAAAATACTCCTATGTGAGAGGTCTCACAGTAATCATATTGTGAGACCGTCTCACAGGAGACTAACTATCTATCGTGAGACTCTCACAAGGTGGTTACTTTTATTATTATTTTATTTCTATTAGTATGTCTCACGTTAACTCATCGTGAAACGATTTCACAAGAAACTTGCTATTGATTCAAAATCTAGTAACTAACCTATTAAGAGCACCACTACTACAATAATTCCAACATGCACTAGAAACTGAGATTAGTTACCTGTATATTATAATTAAAGATAAACAAATGATTTACCTGTATACTCAACAAAGGATAATTCAAGACACCACCTTGAAGTAAGTTAGAGGTGTCGTGGAGTAACAAGTCCATGCAAGGAAAAGGAGGTATAAGTGGTTCACCAAAGTCAACAAGACTAACATCTGCATTCGCCTCGACAAACATGATCCCTTCCCCGTTACACTCCACCACCAACTTTCCGTCTCTGTCGGCCGCCTCCCTCAACCGTCCAGCAAACGGGTAATAAGGCACCAAGGCCTTTCCCAGGGCCTCTCTAAGCACCTTTGCTAGGTCCGGTCCATCTACTGGACCGGACCTGTAAAATTGGATCACCGGTTCTAAGAACCTGAGACGTTGCTGGTTGTCGATTTCTGAGAGTTGCTTGAACTCGTATGGGGTGGGTTGTGTTGGGGTGATTAGCTCTGGTTGTTTCCTTGTTACCTTGAATACTAAGGGTGTTCGACAGACCCTAACTTCACTCATTTTCTTGGCTGCCAGTTGTTTTGTTATGGAGACATCGTAGTGGGTTGGTTCCTTTATATTATTAGGGTTGCTTAGTTTATATTATCAGCGGAATCATAAGAAATCTGATTTTATTTATTTAATTATTATTCGAGTTGGACAAGTGCATCATATATTCATGTGTACGTATATGACTGTGAAAAACAAACTTTGTGATTAACTAATTTTGACTCGGGTAAAATTGCACGGACGCATTAGAAATTGTGCTATATACCGTATTTAAATTAGAAATAATTTAATAAATATTAGAAAGAATACGAAAAATTAATAGGGAAGTAATCTCCTATAGATCGGGTTCTTTTGGACTGAATAAGTAGACTGAATTGAGCTGAATTAAACTGAACTGAAGTGGAATGAAGTATTGGGACAAAATGAGTCTCATGAGCCTGAACTGACCTGAAGTGAGCTGAACTAAACTGATAAAAATAAGTTGAAAATAATAGAAACTATGTACGGATTGCTTCTACATGTGGCAATTGTTATTTTCTCATTTTCTCTTTGCACTACAAAACATCACCCGTATCATTTCTTTCACATTTTGCGCTCTATTATCCATTAATATTCTACTCTCGTTCCAAACAAACCGTGAGTTGATTGCTTCTCTCAATTCTTATCACCATTATAGTCCACTTTTAACACGACCAACATTGTAGTAATTCATAAACAAAACAAAATTGAGCAATAACAACTCTTGAAGTTTTCAATATGTTTAATGCACACTTTTCTTTGGTCCTCATTGTCACAATGTGTATACACATACATACGTACGTACATGAAAAATCGAAAATAAAACAAACAAGTATAATTAATCCAAAACAATTACTCCGTATGTAGCTTGAAGAAGATTAACAAGATAATGTATATTAATTAGCATCGACATCCTCCACTTTGCACTTCTCCAATTTCCGAGAGAGACCCCTCCATACTTTCGTAGTATCTGTAACCATAACAATTAACCAAGTCTGTGTTAAACATATACGGCTACTTTTTCTGTATCAAAACAATTTTCTCATTTCATTATTATATCTCTTATCATGAAATAAAAATTGGAAGATCTGTACAGAGGAAGTAATGTTGTACTCTACATCTATGTTGGCAAACTACTCATGCATCTAGCCACGTAAGACAGTTTCATGGTACTATTAATGTGAGACACTCACTTCCTATGTGAGACTACCGTCTCATAGCAGATTTTGGGTAGAAATTAAATGTTGGGAGTGGATTATGGGTGAGACCCATTTATGAACCTGGATGAACTTCTACCATTGTTTATACAAGTTCATGAATGTTGAGTTTGTAAGTAAATGATGAGGCGGTAACGTGGCGACAAATGGACCACAATGAAACCCAAACCATTGTGGACATGTGGTTGCTCTTACATACTCCCTCCGTTCCAATCAATTCCATGCATATGGTAATTGTGCACTATTCATAGGTGAGAATAATCATTGATATAACTTTTAATATATACGATAAAATATAGTCATGTGAGATCTTGTTTAAATTGTCTAATCGAATGCATTATTAATATCAAATTTTTTTAATTTTTAGAAATATATAACTAAAGATATAGATAAAAGAAAACATATATCGACAAGTGTGAAAAACCAAATGTATGAAATTGATTGGAACAAATATGTAACCAAGTGTATATTTTTGCATGGCCATATCATTTGCAAATGTCAGAAAAATCCGATATATTGATGCAAGTGTACTTACATATCTTTTGCATGGCCTTTGGAAAGTGCGACTTTGGCTATATCAAAAAACGCATCATCAACGTTTACATTTTCCTTGGCCGAAGTCTCAAAGTATGGAACACCACCTTCTTGTCCTTCTATGGAGCCGCACCACTCTTTCGCTCTCTTCTCACTCACCTTCAATTCATTTTTTAATTACATCCATTAATTAATTATTCTATATCATTTTTTGTTACTACATACTCCTTCCGCTTCTCTATGATGTTCCATATTTGATTGTGGGAAGAAATTAAGAAAATGGATATATGTGGAGAAAAATGAAGATAGAGAAAAGGAAGTGGGGTCACAAGCAATAAGAACCACAAAATATTTACTAAAAAGGAAAGTGGAACATCTTAGTGAAGTTTCCTAAAAAAGAAATGTGGAAGATCTTAGTGACGGGGAGGGACTACTAGTATTAATTTTAGAATATTTGATTAGGAAAATCATGTACAGTAAATTATTAGTTAAATCAATCCGGCCTTACCACACGAGTAGCTCCATCGTCTACATCAATCTTGTTCCCGATTACTACAAACGGGAATTTAGTTGGATCTGAGATATCCGTCTGTTTCAAAAAAATAAAGCGTCACCTTTTATATTATTGGCATTATTCCATTTGCTAAGCAAAAAATATTAAACGCTTGTTAGCTAGCTTCGATAACTCGATTCATCATCACACAAATTTTATCGATTCCATTTTTACAACTAGCTAGCTAGCAATATGTTAGCCAACTAAACAAGAAAGCTAAAAAAACTGCAAGGAAATTAAATCGTATAAATACATTAATATTAGAAATTAGAATGCCCCATTTAAAGATATAATTACGTATAGAACATCTAAAAGAAATTAAAAAATCACGTGATATATTTATTAATGAAACGGATGCAAGTCATGAATTAATAACCTAACTCCAACGGTACTACGTAAACGCATTAACATGGGATGACTTTATATTGATTCTTGCATAATTACATTATCTCACATTAACAAGAACACAAAAACTTTTAATATCGCATGATGGAAGTAATTACTTTTGCATAGAAGACACGGCCGGCATCTCATCAACATTAATGAGAGACTTCTCACATAATGATCGTCCCTACTAATTTACTCGATCCATAATTTTTATTTTCCTATATACGTGTCTCGTGAAAGACATGTTCTTACGAGACCTATTCTTTTGTTCATTTGTAATGTAATCACAGGAGAAGACGGTTTCTAAGGAGATTATTCTGACAAAAATAATACTCCCTCCGATTTTTATTTATCTTCCCTACATGTTTCCTTATTGGGTTGGAACACCCTTTCTTTTCTATTTCTAATTTGGGACATCAATATGTGGTCTAGAATTACCCTTATATTTCTCTCTCATCCTTCTTTTCTTTTGATCCACACATTCCTACACCCTTATTTTTCACCCAAAAATCAAAGAGGAAGATAAATAAAAAACGGAGGGAGTACTCCGTAATGTTTTGGAAGTGTTGAACACGATTTATCTATTTTTTTTAACAAATACTGTAGTACGTTTACCTGTTTGATGAATTCGTGGTGCCAAGTATGAAGCGAATCGAAAGATTTTTGTACATTGACGTCGTAGACTAAGACACATGCATCCGCACCTCTAAAGAATGCAGGCCCTAAGCTTTGGAACCTCTCTTGTCCTGCCGTATCCCAAATCTGTACAGTACATTTCATTTATTTTTCCATCTTTAAATTAAATTTCGTCCCCAAAAAAAAATCGACCTTAGTTATCCACATGTATGTATATATTATTGTCGTTGTAAGACGGTTTTACCTGTAGACTGACTTGTTTGTCATCAACTTTTAGTATCTTTGCAACCACGTCAGCACCGATGGTTGGTTTGAATTGTTGTTTGAACTTTTTGTGCACGTATCTGTTATTATCATTTAACAAAACAAAACCGCATTATTAATTAATACACTTGATAACCAATTCAAAAATAATGTGCGTGTATGATGGAATTTCTTCTTACGTATTAATTAGCGACGTCTTTCCCACCCTGCAAAAAGAACATTTTCTTAGAAAACGTACTATTGTATGTAAACATTGAACAAATAAATTATGAATTATGATCACAAATAAAGCATGCATGATATGATTATATTACCCAGAATCGCCGAGGACTATAACCTTGAGCAATGTATCTTGTGATTGAGTATGCGACATTTGATTGATTGTGTTCGAATCCGAGTAGCAAGAAAGAGTAGCTAATTTTGAAATATGTGATGACTTTTTTCTTGATATAAGATTTGGGATGGTAATCAAAATAGATATTATTATGTGCAAGTATACTTTGCTTTTAGAGGGTTGGCAAAAGCAGTAATGACCTTCATGTGTGCAGATTTTAAGTCTTCGCTTACTCACCCAAAAAGCAAAATTATTATTATTATTATTATTATTATTATTATTATTATTATTATTATTATTATTATTATTATTATTATTATTATTATTATTATTATTATTATTATTATTATTATTATTATTATTATTATTATTAATATTAATATTTATAAAAAGTTAAAGATGGTTGTATGTTGTATATTTGAATAATATGATACACGTAGAAAAGTGTTTATAAAATAAAAATATGAGAAGGATTTTTGAGGCAAGGGTTTGTGATGTTGATCGTGCGTGCATGCATCACCTTTATTTAGTTTGTTGGTGAGCACAAAGGAGAGCTGGAGTTCGTACACATACATGGTTTTTGAGTTTGACTCTTCAAAGTTTTAAAGCTCCTATTTTTTTTTAACTCTTCTATTCAATTTCCCCACTCTTTTGATGACAAGTGTGATTAATTAGCATTATACTCAGTCTCGTTCAATCAGATATTTACGTTCAATTTTTTACCATTTTTAAGAAAGTGGATAAAAAGTAGGGATATGGTTGATAAATTAAATTAAATGATTTATGGATCTACCTAAATTGAAGTACTTAAAAAGTAATGACATTTTGTGTAAATAGATGAACAAATAAGAATTACGGAGTATATGGTAAAGTCGTTTACCATAAAAGAAATATAATGCTTTGATTAATTGAACGATCCGTTTATAATAAATATAACGGAAATTTCCCACGGTAACCTCGAACTTTGACACACATGGTACCTCTCATTTTAAGTTTGTTCCCGTGGTAACCTTGTGATTTGCGTTTTAGTGTTCGTGGTACCCCTACCCATTTCTCTGTTATAACTCCGTCAAACTTTCCTTTAATTACACATGTGTGCTACTTACCCACTACACTAATCTATTACTACTTCTACTTAGGGAGACTATTTTTTAGTCAACACAGCAACACTCAACACTAATCTAACATGTACTAATAACCCAAGTAATTCTAAAATACTTAAAACACTTTAACACTCCCACCATTTTCCACCAAACCAGTTTCTTCCTTAATTAAACAAACCCTATAAACACCTTGATCATCATGATCGATCATCATCATCATCCGATCATCATCCTGAAAATGAATCACGATACATAAATTAGCATCCCTCTCTTGTATTTCATTGTATCAGGAAAAGGTATTTTGTAATCTATAACTTCTTTTTCATTGTTTACAAAATATAAATTTGTGGTGTTTAAAATTAGGATTATTTGATTGCATCTTCATCTTTGTTTGCTCTGTATTTGAATATATGTTTTCATTCTTCTTTTAATTTGGTCATTGGTGTTGGGTTAAAAATTAGGGTTTGTTCATTTGTTTAATTTGTTCATTGGGTTTGGTCATTGGGTTTAATTTGTTCCTTTACATGGAATTCCTACGAAAACAAGTCTCTGTTGCTAATTAACAAGTTCAATTAACAAGGAATCCCTCCAAATTGAAGTCTTTACTCCGTAGAAGAGTTATCAATGAAAGCCCGTGTCACTCCGTAGTAAACACACTTTAAGTTGCTTTCTATTGGATTTAACTACTGTGATGTGCACTGGTCCTCTAATCCTCTGAACAGAAGAAAACATGACCCTTTAAACATGTACCCATTGCCATTAGCACCTGATCTTAGAATAATTTACTGCACATCCTACGCTGATTTGTCATTGTACCAGGTTAGGTCATTAGTTATACAAGTTGTCCTTAGCTGGTAGGGTACTCTATAACTCATGAATAGGGTGTACAATAACTTGTGTGATTTCATTACTTTCAATCAAGCATTAAACTTTCACCTGAGAATTTTATCTATATGTTAAAATTACATATTTAGTCACTTGGTATTACTATATGTCTATTGAATTTCAATTAATCATGTTATTTTTGTGGTAATAGGATGGCAGCTCAAATATGGTTGGAAATTACTTACGATAACAAGTCATTCGATTATCCTGTCTACGATGTTGATTTGATGCAATTATTAGACATAATAGGTGACCTCGATGCTATGGCTCAACAACAAAATGTGCTGATACCCAAAGTATACAATCTCTATTATAAAGGTGTGGGGGTAAGATGTACATTAAAAGCGATAAGGATTTGATGAAGATGTTTGCTGATTTTAGAGGTTTAGACACCATAAAGGTTTGGTTGGAAAAAACAACAAATCCTATAAAAGAATTCCAAATCTCCATGGAGCTGAAAAAAAGGCAAAGAGAGGAAGAAGAAAAAAAACAGAGGGAGGAAGAAGAGAGGAGAAGGGTGGAGAGGGAGAGTGAAGAAATATTTCCATTGTCCATCGAGGTTCCGGTGGTAAACTTGGAGACTAATCACACAGAATGGTTTAGAGTTTACACCTCACAACCACCTCACAACCCCTTCAACAGCCTACTGCACAATCGTCTGAGCAGCCTACTACATAGCCCACTGAGCAGCCCACAAAACAGCCCACTGAGCAGCCTACTGAACATCCCATTGAAGAACCATCTGATCATGAAACTCAAACACAACCTACATCTCAATACTCTTCCCAAACAATGTCACAATGTCCCACTTCTAATAGGTTTTTCACAGAGCCATCTCAAGTTATTAGAGAGCCAAACCGTACCCATAATCAATCAAATGACCTCCAATCCAAAAAAAGTTACCTAAAACTACTGCTCGGGCATGATTTGGTGCAATCTCGGGCATGATTTATTCTCTACATTGACTCCTCTTGAAAGAGATGAATGAGATGAAAATGACATTGTGTGAAATGAAGTATATATGTTCTACTTTTATTGTGCTATTGTGTTTGGTATTTATAGGCAAATCACTAACGGCTAGTTTACTAAGATAATCGTTATAAATCACCCAGGGGTACCGTGGGCAAAAACCTGAAAACACAGGGGTACCATGGGTAAAGAACTGAAAACACAGGGGTACCATGGGTAAACAATTGAAAACACAAGGGTACCATAGGCAATCCTTCATTTTTCAACTATTTTTACTTCAAGTTTGTTAATTACTCTAACTAACCTTTCCTCCAAAATTATTTAATCACTAATCAAGTAGGATTAAATTAAAAAAAAAAGTTTGACGGGGTTATGACAGAAATTTGAGCAAGGGTACCACGAGCACTAAAACACAAACCACGAGGTTACCACAGGAACAAACTTAAAATAAGGGGTACCATGTGTAATCTGTCAAAGCTCAAGGGTACCATGGGAAATATCCGTAAATATAAAGTTTTGTTTGGACGAGAGAGGGTACATGAGAGAAGATAAGCAACTCCATAAGACTAGGATTAATGGGGATGGGAAAAAAGGTAGAGGTGGAGGATGGAGGGTAAATTAATAATAAAAAATTTGGACCCAAACCTATTTTGTTCAACATTTGGTTCAAATAGGACTTCTCCCACCTTATTGTTCACCTTACACTTGACATCTTGTAATTAGTTTTATTTTTTGTATTTGTTATAAACTTTAAAATGAATATATTTAAAACATACTTTATTAAAATAAAATAAAAAATTCACCAATATTCATATTTTTTCATGCTCTATAAACTTTTACTCCAAATTTTTTTGTTCATTTTCTCCCTTATTAATTACTCTCTTTTATCTTCAAAAAACTCAAAATATGGATAAAACTTTTGTAAATTTGTTAGATTCTCAAGATAATCCCAATTCACAACATTCAAACCTTCAAAATCACACTCAAAATTATGTTTTTTTTTTTAAAATAATAAAAATGTAAATTCGTAAAAAATAATATTTTTCATTAACGTAAATACATCATCGACTTCGTAAAATAATTATTGATTGTTCAATAAAATGATTTTTTTAATTTAGATGGAAACAATAATAAAGAATATGTAGGACCATGGTAAAAAAAATGTGTGAATAAAGGTAGGAAAGTTAGTGTGGATTTGATAAGTTGAGTTGTAAATAAAGAAGAATATTATATAGGTTGGACCTTGGTGAAAAGAGGGTAGGGATAAACATGGTCTAATAAGAAACTAAGTTGATAGCAAATATAGGTTGCCAATAGTGACATCAGGTCATTAGGTTTCTCACATTCACACAAATTACCATTACTTAGAAAGCAAAAGATTGGAGAATAAAACTATTTTTTATAGTTTTGAGTGTTATTATAAAAATTTTAAGTTTTGTTGTCAATTTTCTGAACTTTCGAGTCAAATTACATAAATGTTTTACAGTATAACTCAGTTCAGAAATTTGTATAAGCTCAAGTATTTTGAGGTGGTTGTACACTTGTACATACAACCGGTAGTATAATACAATACTCCCTCCTAGTTTGAATATTCCCTTCGCCTTCCTTTTTGACCTTAGTTTGATTTTCTTTTCACTTTTCTTTTTTTAATGTACTTTTAATCCTTTGTTATTCTTCCTTCAATTCTTTATTCTTTTCTTCCACACCTAAACCCAACCCCTTTTCACTTCATACCTCACTTTTTATCTATTTCTTAATTTCTTCCAAAAAAAGGGGAGGAATACTTGAACTAGAAGGGATTACTATTTTCCTACGTGATAGGGGGCCGGGGATGGAGTCGATCATCCTATTATGTGGTAAGTTGGGCTAACTCCAATGACATCTTACATCCTACTCTCCTATCCTAAATTAGCCCATTTCCCTCTTAAGCCCAATTTTCCTATATAATGACCACCCAAGTCAAGGTCAACATTGACCTTGACCAACCCACAAACTCATACAAGCAATCCACAGTCAACCTGGCCAAGCCCAAATCTCACATTAACCCAACCCTCGTTCATTTACCAGTTGGTCTCCCTCACGAGTCACGATGGATATATCCGTCGTAAAGTTAAAACGGGCTAAGTATGTGCCATATGAGGAGAGAAGGACAATGATCCCACCAATTATACTTTTGTCTTATCTAACTATTTGGTAGTTATTAGACCCGTTATACGTTTGTGACGGATATCTCCGTCATAAACAAGAATTTGTGTTCATTTACAAGCCCCATTTCATATAAACCCAAAGTCAAGGTCAATCTTGACCTTGACCCAAGAACTCGAAATCTCACTCTATTTAACTACAACAAGTCTCTCTTGTGATAGGTATATTCGTTACAAGGTTATAACGGGTCAAGCATTGTCCACTTGATGAATAATGACAAAGTATTTGCTACCCACTTGTCACCATACTTTTTGTCTTATCTAAACTACTTGACTCGTGACAAGCTTGTGACGGGTGTTACCGTCACAAACAAGAATTTGTGATTTAACTACTCAATCAGATCACCTTTATGGATACACCTTCATCAATCAGATCAACCATGACCATAACCTAGAGTTAGGTTTTTTTGTTTATTAGTCCAAGTCATGTCACAACCTGAACCAGCTAAGTCATCAAGCTTACAATGTACTTCCTCCATTTTGATCATTTATTTGTCTATTTCATTTTAAGTCGTAGTTTTAAGTTATTTGTTTGCTTTTTATTATAGGAATGTTTTCATAAGTAATAATATGATCTCCACATCACTTAGATCCACATGTCACTCATTGATAGGATTTCTCCCTCCTCCTTAGTCTTTGTGCCAAGAACAAATGCAAACAAATGATCAGGACGGAGGGAGTAAGATCGAGAAATTGATTGAGAGAGGGGGGATTTTGCCCAAGCTTTTCATCATGATGCATGCCTGGCCTTATTCATATCAAAATCATCAATAGCTAACCAGTTGGTCACAAAACTCCATTTAGAGAACTTACTCCACAGATTTTAGTAGCCAGCTTAGCACTTTTCACTTGAGTTTCAAGTATGGCCAGAACATCCAACTTATTAAAGATAAGAAAATCATTCACTTCAGTATATGCTTAACTTGATTATTGAACCCCTTGCATTCCAGGAAGCAATCTTCGTAGAATATTATAGATTTATGTCGGAGGGGGGCATCCTCCCACCCTTCATCCCTATTGTGAGACATAATATACTAAAAGTGAGGGGTATCACGTTTGATTATAAAAGTGCATGAATATCATATAGAAAAGGTAAAAACATGGGACACTAGGTAGAAAATCACATATTTATATTATTACGGAGAATAATACGTCCTTGCATTTCAGGGAATCAACACTAAACTGATACTCCATATTAATTACTGTTTACTTAATCTTTATCATTTCCAAATTTCCCACAAAGGAAAGTGATAAAAATTGTGAGTAGAGCAGAGTTAATTTTTGTGTTTGTGGGTCAAGTTTCTTGATTTTTACTACTCCTTATGTAGGTAGTAATAATAGTACAAATTAAAAAAATTATATTTGTAATACGGTTTTTTTAACGTGTGCCCACTGAGAACACATTAAGATGCTAATTAGAGAAGGAATTAACATCATATTATCATGAGAAATTGAGATACTAATTCATATTTACCATACATAAACAAAATGATTGTAATTTCTTCTCTAATTAACATCTTAACGTGTGCCCACTGAGCACACATTAGAAAAACTGCTTGTAATATTATGTAATTTTATGTAAAACAACAATACTGGAGTAATAAACAAAAAAAGGATACATCGATATAAGTTATCAAAAAGTTAATTTGGACCGATAAAAAATACTTGTACTGTGAATTTGATATTGTATACTCGTACTTTTGGTAGACCAAAAATGTAAAATCTGGGTCCCTCCCCTCACTAAAGCTCCGTTGTAGGAAGACATTTTGAAGTTGATTTTTCGAAAATGGTATTCCGGGATTTTCTGAGTGTTTGTACAATAGTAAATTAAATGAGACAGTGCCAATTCGCATCAATGATTCAATGCGTCTTTAATTGACGTATGTATGTAGGACTATTATTGATATGATGATATCCCTGAAGCTCATCCCTCTCAAGTCTCAATCTAATAGTGTGAGTAGATGAGAGGATTATTTGCTATAATTATTACCAATACATAACTCCAAACTCCATTCATACCTTCAAACATTCACCCTACTTCTTTCGTCTCAATTGGAGCTGGCAAACCGGGCCGAGCCCATCTCGGTGGCCCGGTCCGACACAGTGAAGACGTGGTGAAAAGCACGGGCACGGCACGACCGGTCCCAAGTCGGGCCGCGACGCCAATTTGAAGAAAAGCCCGTGTCTAGGCACAGCCCGACACCTAAATCCTAAAAATATGAAAAATCATGAAAATGCTCGGCATGACTTAGGCACGAGCGGGCCCGGGCTAGGAACCGTGCCTCGGCGCATGTTCTCAAAGTCAGGCACGACACGATGGGCTTGCCAGGCATGAATGAGTCGGGCTGGACGAGCACGAAGCACGGTCCGACACGTCCGGTTTGCCAGCACTAGTGTCAATCATTTGTTTGCATTTGATTTTGGCTTAAATAATTAATGGATGTTCATCAAATTATCCCATAAAATGGTCAGGACGGAGTGAGTAATTTTTTATTTCCATTAAATTTCAGAAAATATAACTATATACGTACCGACAAGTCGATCAAGCCAGGTGGATTGTTTATTTTTTTTTTTGGGATACGAAATTGAATATGCATGCATGTATTGTAATCCCTTCATTCTAATAATTCTCATATGCATTTGCGATTTTCTTTCAACACAGAAACTTGGGAGACCTGCTCATTATCTTTCGCGATAATTAGTGGAACACGGAATACCTATTGTCAACAACGGAGAGGTATGGCAGTCCCGAAACAACCTGTCCTAGTATAGATTGACTTGACCACACCCGACCCCATCTAGACATTTGCCACCTTTATGGGTCTATGACCGATTAAGCAAAACATATGCTTCCTCCTTCCGTAAGTGTTTTACCCATTTGAAATGAGAAAAAAATAAAAAATGGGAAGAAAATAGAAGGAAGGAAGACATATATACTTGGTGCATCGGTACGTAAAACATGACTACTCACTATTGACCTACTGTACTAGTTATGGAGTTATGGTCCAACTAAGACTTACAGAATGACAGAAAGCTGAGGATAGATTGATTTATGATGGTGGGTTCAATGTAAGTGTACGTATGTACCTAGAAGTTAATGTAAATTACTGAGTTACTGACCCGACCCAACTACATACATCAGTAGTACACACAGGCTATATATGTAATTGAACCCGGACGCCATACCCAGGGCCAGGTAGAACACAAAGCTGAAACCATTTTGTTAACGTGGCCTGGACATCAATATCACATCATGTAATTGACTTAAACTGTACATCGTACTTAGGCTTTGTTCTTTTTAATTTACTTTAGTTCAGTCCAGTTCTGCTCAAAACATATCAATTCAGTTTAATCTACTTCAGTCCAAAAGGACAATAAATTGGACGGTAGTATAATAAATAGGGAATTAAATAGCTTCCTCAATTTGGCTGTTTCTACTTGCTACCAACGGTGAACCTCATTTAATAATCCGTATGTTTTTTTACTCTCTATCATCAATAATATCATATCATTGGACCATTGTGTTAGTACACTTAGTAAAGTTGGCCTGAAAGTGAAAGGGAACCGAAACTTGGTTGATTCATTCGAAATTACCTGACCCTAGACCTAACCCCAAATTTGATTTACTCAATGTTGACTCTACGCAAGAGACGACCTATGTAGACTCGGGTCGAGGTTGCTATACTTTCTACTCCCGAGTGTAGTAATAAATTTGCGAGGGTTGCTCAATTGTCGCATCATCTCTACGCCTGGGGTGGTGTCAAATAAGCACGGGCACGTGAACTACACTTCTTAGACCTGGATAAATTTGCAAGGGTTGCCGCCTTGCTCGTCATTGTCTCCCTGAAGCGATGCACCAGGCAGAAGTATGGGTGTGCTGTCAAATATGCAGGGTTCATCGTGATGTGGAAAAAAGATATGTAGTCCACAAGCCTAGTAAGGGTAGTAGGATGCGGTTTGATACTTGGAACATTCACTCTTTGTACGAGTAGATCTTTCAAATGAAGGTTTTTTTTTTTTGCCAACATGGCAACAAACCCCCTTTTCTATCCGTGCATTGTCTCCGCATATGGGTGTGTTAGGATTAATGACTAGCAATTGTGGTATTTGAGACTCGAATTGAATGTCGAACTAGCTGTGGAAATAAGATGTTGTATTTTGTTAGAACGTGGTTTGTCCCACATCTAAAGAGTAGTGGAATGTGGTTGTTTTTCTATGTATAAATAGAAAAAGTTGTCCCACATCGATAGATTAATTAAGTCTTTAAGTTGTCCCACGTAATTACCTTTACCCGTTGTCCTCGCTCCATTAGTAATTCTGGAGTCCATTCCCATCTTCTGATCATCTCATAAGTCACTTGAGACTTTTAAAGATGCTTGGTATCTGGCCATTAATCCTTGACAGGAATTGTCATTGTCTCTGAAGATTATCCCATTTCTGGACGATCAAATAATGTAAAAAAATGTTGATAAATAATCCATCATAAAATCCAAAGCTCGAACTTTGCCTGATCGATTACCCGATTGTGATCTTATTCCAAGAGGACTAACTGTCCATAATCTGGCGATGACGGGATGGGGCAGTCACGGAAAAGGTGCTCAAGGGTTTCGACCAGATGGAGTACAGTTCGTTATAAATAGAGTTATTTGTTACGGTATTTTTTACGTGAAATAATTATCTCCTTGATTACATTATTCACCTGTGTAGTGGAATGAGAAAAAACAGTTTTAAATTTGTACTCGTATATCTAACTATTTCAGTAGCTCATCACATTGTCCAAGTATTAAGTATAAAGCTTGACTAAGCGTTAGTGTGTTACTCGTACTATTTACCATTGACGTAATTATTTCTTACCGTTGACATTAATTACGTTAATAACAAATTTACTCCTCAAATTATTTTTGCAAATAATACTCGTATTACATTTACATTTTAAAGAGTATATCGTGCTCTTAAAACTCGATAATAAAACTCAATATCGTGTTATTTTAATTAATTAATCATATGTAATTAGCTAAGTATCGACTTAATTCAGAATTTTAACATAATTATATAATTAAACATGTAATTAATCTCAATTTATCGTATCACAAAACTCGATTTTTTTTTTTTAAAAAAAAGAGCTTCACACACCGACCCAGTCGAATAATACATGGGTCCATGTCCATCGCTCGACCAGTTTCATTTCTCTTCTTTCTGTTTGCTTGTTGTTTGGTCCGTCTACGTTGTTGAGTTGTTACTTATACGAGTAACTTCTTAACCATGCACGGCCACGGGCCTTTAATAAAATTCATTAGATAGTTGACTTTAAACACAATTCAATCATGGAAAAATAAATTAAGTATCCCCTAATTAAAACGATGTAATTGGGATTTTCAATCAAAACAATTCGAAGGAACGTGCAGATTATTTTTTGAACAGTTGGTCTCTCTTGCGACGGATATATCCGTCGCAAGTTTAAGATATAAAGACCCCACCAACTTCACTTTTGTCTTATCCCACTTACTTGGTACTTATTTGACCCGTCACTTGTTTGTGACGGATATCTCCGTCACAAACAAGAATTTGTGTTTTTTGAATGCTCTAAAACAAATAAGTAAGCATTTGGCAGGTGATATTATATCCAATGAATGAGCCCTGGCCATGCCCCTAACCTCCCCAACCTGCTACATTACAGCAATACTATCACTAAAATCGTGTTTTCCTCAACAATTTTTCATTTTATTTCAGTTCACTTCACCCAACTCACTTAAATTTAGTTCAGTCATATGAGATTCATTTTGTCATAGCTAATTCAGTTCACTTTAGTTCAATTGTTGAGTTCTTGTCGGTTCACTATATCATACTGTACAAAATATGGATCACTAACAATATAAATTTTAGGTGTCCCAAAAAATGGAGCAAGTGAAGTAAGTCAAGAATAATCCGAAAGGGACATGCATATGGCTAAGTGATCCAACCAAATTGCTATTCGCATTTATGGAACAATGAGATTTTGTCTCTATAAAAGGAGGGCTTTCACATGAACAAAAATACTCGTAGTATACAAAATTACAAACACCTTCCTATTCAAAGACATTCAAAACTCAAGCTACTCAAATTTTATTGTTTGCCAAAAAAAATGGAGTACTTAGTTGAAATTAGTTTCATAATTTTGTTATTAGTTGTATTCTTATTCTACTACTACCATGAAAAAGATGGTATCCCTACTAATTGGCCTATAGTTGGTATGGTTCCTGCACTCCTCGTAAACTTGCATCATATTAACCAATATGTCGTCGATACTTTCGAAAAAACCCATTTGAATTTTGTTTGCGAAGGTCCATCGATAACTGGATTACGTGCACTAGGCACGGTCGATCCAGCTAACGTGCACCATATCTTGAGCAAGAACTTTGTAAATTATCACAAGGGTTCCAACTTTCAAGACATCTTCGATGTCTTAGGAGACGGAATTTTCAATGCCGATTCTCCTTTGTGGGAATATCATCGAAAGATGACTCATTCTTTTCTCACTCACCTCAAATTCCACGAAACCCTAGTCCAAAAGGTCGAGGAGAAAATTGAGAGTGGACTCAAACCTGTCCTCGATCATGTCTGTGACCAACGTATTGAAATTGATTTACAAGACTTGTTTGGAAGGTTCACATTTGATGTCATATGTAGCATCTTAATGAACATCGACCCCAAATCATTGTCGATTGAGCTTCCGAGTGTTCCGGTGTTCAAGGCTTTGGATGATACTCAAAAGGTAATCTTTTATCGTCATATCATGCCACCACCAATATGGAAATTGCTAAGATGGTTGAATGTAGGTCTAGAAAAGAAGAATACTCAATCTTGTAAAATCCTTGATGATTTCATGTATAAATGCATAGCAACTAAGAGATCACAAAACATTAACAATAATAATAATCACAATTTTGAAAACAATGACAACAAATTTAATGATCTCTTGACATTATACCTCATGGAAGAAAATGAGAAAAGTAATAATAACAAATTCTTAAGGGACACAATTCTTAGCTTAATGATAGCAGGAAGGGACACTACTACAACCACTTTGTCTTGGTTCTTTTACCTCCTCTCTAAAAACCCTAAAGTCGAAACAAAACTCAGAGAAGAACTCAAAACAACGATGAATAATAAAACCCAAAACTTCTCGAAACATTCGAGGGAGTTGTGCACAAAAATGGTTTATCTCCATGCAGCCTTGTGTGAAACCCTAAGGTTGTACCCACCGGTGGTGCTCGAGAAGAAGAGTCCGATTGAGGCAGACACGCTCCCGAGTGGACACAAAGTGAACCCTAATTCGCAAATATTCATCAATTTGTTCGCGATGGGGAGGATGAAGTCGATATGGGGAGACGACAGTTGGGAGTTCAAGCCGGAGAGATGGATTACGGAGCAAGGGAAGGTTAGGCATGAGCCGTCGTACAAGTTCCTAGCGTTCAATGCCGGTCCGAGGACTTGTTTAGGGAAAGATATGGCGTTCACGCAAATGAAGATTGTGGTGGCCAATATATTGAGGAATTATCGTATAGAGGCGGTTGAAGGATTTGATGTTGTCCATGATTTGTCGATAATCCTTCATATGAAGTACGGGTTTAGGGTGAAGGTATGTCGTTTGTCGTAATTAAATGACAACTACTTGTGTTAAGGGAGACTTAGTTAGATGCGATGTATGATGTACTATATGGTTAGGTGATTCTTAATGACATATCTATGCAAGAACGTATGTAAGTCGCCGTGTTGTTGTAAGACGATTTATTATCAATAATAAACGTATGGTTTATTATTAGTACTATTATCTTGTCTTTAATGTATTCCCTGTAGATACGTCGTACAGTACAAGGTTAGTTCACAGTTTGTAGTTGTTCAATACTTAATACCCGCCCGAGTTCTTATGAGTGGTTAAAAAAGGAAGAGGAAGACAGAGAAATTGATGGTTAAATATGAACCACAGATTTATGTTCTAAAACAGAAAGTGGGTAAAAGATCAAACTCAGCCCAAAAAGGATGGTTAAATATGAACACAGATTTATGTTCTAAAACAGAAAGTTGGTAAAAGATCAAACTCAGCCCACAAAGGAATTTGGGTAAATGATAGAAACTCGGAGGGAGTATTATTTTAACATGCGTACATCAATTAGAGAATTATACAACTGGTTGTACATAGCTCTCGATGTACAACTGGTTTTAAGATTTTGAACTTTATCACAAAGATTTCGAGTTTTACTGTAAACTTTCTGAGTTTTAGTGTAAAGTTGTCGAGTTAATCACATAAATGTTTAAGCTCAAAAACTTATAACTCAGCTCAAAAACTTTTATAAACTCGATAAATATACACGAAAGCTCAACAATTTTGCCCTGGTTGTATTGTAATTGTACAACCAGGTGTATAATCCTATTTTCCTGCGTACAATGGACCTATGTTAAGAAATTAATTGTCTAATTAGGTAAACATTTATCCTAAATTATTCTAAATATAAAAAATATTTTCAATTTCTGATGAAATAATCAGGTAAATGTTTTAGTTTCTTAACATAATGTCCATTGGATACATGTTACGGAAACTATGTTAGAAAACTCAAATTTATACTCTCTCTCCATTATTTTATTCATTTGTTTGTCTTTTATATTCATTGTGAAAATTATTTTAATTAAAGTTAAATAAATAAATGAGACGAAAGAAATATATACTTAATGTTATTTGTACAAATTAAATAGTGAAATACAGTAACGGTTCTTTGGTTTAAAAATGTCCCTCCTTTATTTGACGATAATAAAGAATGTAGTAGTTGTTGGGCCTAATTATTTACCTAACCTGGAGCGTTCCCCTATGCCCAAGAATAAACTGGGCCGAACCTGAAAGCACTCCATCTCGAGACACTAGCAGCCCGACTTATCAAGAATCAACCAGCAACGAGAAATGGTCACAAAAAATGTACGGAGTATCACTTCTAAGGAAGAAATTAATGAAACGGAGAGAGTATAATAAGAAAACGAAGAACAAAGCTAAAGTCACTACTGCAAAACATCACATAGACATAAACATAGGTCACAAGCTTGCGACAGGTCAAGTACTAATCATGTGAGTTAGATAAAACAAAAGCAAAATGACTATTTTGTCTTACCTACCCACATGGGTGTTATTTGACCTCCGTCACAATCAAGAATTTGTGTCCATTTATAGAGTTTTCATTTCTCTTGATGGACTTTTGTAGTCACAAACTCATCTATGGGACTATTAGTGAAATTTGACTCAATTTGTCTTATTTTCGCATTTAATGGTCCAAATAACTCATTTTATCATCCGGATCGACCCGTATTTTATTTATTTGAGACAAATAATTCAACTAAGCTAAAATTCGGTATTAAGTCAAAATAATTAATTCTTTTTATTTATCCACCGGTTTAATAAATTTTTAGTGTCTACGTCCATTGCCCCGACTCTCAACCAAGATAGTCCGTATATATGGAGGGAGTATGAAATAAATAGGTATGGAGTACGCATGGAGGAGAGTTGGGGGGATGGAGGGAATTAACTGACTGAGTACGTAGTTTATGGATGTCAATGATTTACCGTGAAAATCAATAAATCCATCATTCTTCGACCATATCGACTGATTGAGTACCTAGTTTATGGATATGTCATTGTTTTACCGTGAAAATCAACAGATCCATCATTTAAGGAGGATATTGAAAATGTTTTATCTTAGTGGGTAAGACTAGATATCGTGGACGATAGGTTATAGGTTTAAATTTTTCATCTCTATATTATAATGCGACCAAGTGTCATTTTCGATGAACCAAAAAAATCATTCCAGGATGATGATATATAAATCTAAACGTGATACAGTAGTTGGTTAGTTAGAGTAGAAGTTTTTAATGCACGGCAGCTCTGGAGCAACGACTTCACTGCTCATTCATGCTCATTCTTATCACTTCATCATTCTGAGAGTTTAACTCTTAGTCAGTGGTGATTGGTGAACACACCATTCCAAAAATACCTTTTATTCCGTTTATCTACAAAGTCCAGGAAAGTCTAGATAACATACCGACGATGATCTCTTAGCCTAGTCACTAAGATTATGTATCCTAGATGTTAGGGCATGTTCGAATCTCCTGCCATATGTTATAACACGACAAAGTGCACGTTTTGTTAAAAAAAATGTCGAGATAACATTGGTAATATTCTATTCAATTTTAAGATTACGTCACATCGGTTTTACACTAATTAAATTTTGTTACTTTCTACTTCTTATTTATGACTTGTGAGGGCAATTGCAATGTGTGGACATGACGTAGGTCCACCCCGACGCGGCGAAGTGCGGTTTTGGGTAGGCGAATGAATCTCGTGGTAAGATTGTTCTCGGGTTCGAAATTTAAGTCAAAATGGAGTCGCCACCGAATTTTGTGGTTATTCGGAACCATACGAGCCCACTCTATGTCGTCATGGGCTATACACAAAGTAAGCCCACTCCGATTTCAGAGTTTATGGGGCTCGTCCCTTTGCATTGCGATACCGATACCATCTATACCGGTAATCGTGTAAAGAATGACTCTCGTGCGCCAAGGGTTTCGGACATCCGGAAACCAAAGGTTCTGAGTAAGGGGTGAGGGTACGTGTTGGGAAGCCCACTAAGGACACCCAACCCCGCCCGCACATGGCGGCCTCTACTAAGACACCGTTCGTGTTCGTGTACGCGCGCTAGTAAAATAATTAAATGATATGCAAACAGCGTTTTCGAGCTAAGCATGTGAATTTTGCGTTAACTACGTCATTTAATGCATCTTATTACTTGTCGAAGTGATTAAGCATGCGAGGTTCATTTATAAAGCGTAAAAGCAAGTAAATAAACAAAGCTCGAAAATAAATAAATAACGTACAAGTTACACGGGCGGAAATACAACCCGGAATTCACAATACGGCAATACGTGTAAATAATAAACGAAATGACAATAACGCGATATAATGAAAGGGACGGACCCGTATGTAAACTAGACCGCGAAATATGTAGATGGACTAACCCCGATTGAATACGCATTATGTTGCATATTAAACGAAGGACGGAAACATGAGACTGCGGCATATTGCTAGCCTAATCTCACATCCCGTAGTCTTGTCCCGACTTATCACGTCAAAGTGGTCAAAGTCGTTCTACGTGTCGTGATGTGTATAGTTTTGAAAATAGGGTGGTCGGATGATGGTCTAAAGTCGATAAAGAACGGGGCTCGAAATATGTGTCCAAGCCCTCGGTATTGTGGGTTATGAGACCCACTCGATCGAGTCATTGACTGACTCGGTCGAGTGTGTTATTAGCGTGGCTACTGACCACTTTTTGGGGTGCTACTCGATCGAGTGGCCTATGGCACTCGATCGAGTGCCCCCTGTACGATAGGTAATTCGCCTCGTTTTATGACTTGAAATCGATGATCGGCCGAATCAAATACAAATATCGCACGATTTGTATTTGACTCGGCCTCCGGTACTATAATCGTGTATGAACGATTATAATATCGTCACCGGAGTTTTATGAAAACGTTTGTGTTAGATTAGGAAATTTTGAATTGGTGACGAAATATATCCCTCTACGTCACGACATCGGGACTAACCCTTTCGGGTTACGTGATGTCGGTATTCGTGTCAACGGGTCTCGTACCAATTATGGAAAGGGAATTAAATTCGTTCAACTACGACCGATCACGGTCGCGTCACGCCCTTGAGTACATTGGGGCGGGGCTCCTCGAAAGGGCTCCACCTCCGTCGTTGCTCGTAAAGGGATTAGACGGACCAATAGTGATCATCGTAGTCCAACGTTTTAAAACCGGTTTTAGTATTAATATATATACACGGTATTAATAACATTAGTAAAAAAAAGATGATAAAAAAAGATGAAAAATAAAGATGAAAAATGTAAAGAAGTTAGTGTTAGTGTTAGTGTTACTACGATGCAATAATGCAAAAATGTACATAAAAACGATATAGAAAAGAGATAGAAAAAGGGTTTAGGACACCCTCAACATACATGCTAGTATAGACCTCGGAAATGGACTCGTAAAATAGCGGCAAGGCTTGGGAGTATCGAGGATGTATGCGAGTTATGGTGTGTATGGATGTGTATGTGTATTACGTCGGTTTTTCGAGGGACGAAGGACTCGGTCTTTGTGTGTATTGCTTAGGATTTCTAAGGCTTTGATGTGTGATGAAGTAGGGTTGAAGTGGGGTGAAATGTGGCTGAAATTGTAGGGTAAAAGTGAGTGTCAAAAGTCTTGAAAATGCATGGGGGTGAAGCGGTATTTATAGGCCTCACCCCTCGACCTAGGGGCACTCGATCGAGTGGCCCTAGTGCACTCGATCGAGTGCCTTTGAAAACGGGCCAAGCCCAGTTCAAGGCGCTCCACTCGACCGAGTGGGTCAATCCACTCGATCGAGTGGGTCAAGCAAATCGAGAGAAATAAGGAAAGATTTGATTTTGTTGGTTTTGATTGCTTTTTTTGAATTCTGATTTGTGCGCCAAAATGAACTTGGCTGAGATATTGTGACGGTTTCGTCTTTGACCGGGTTTTGACCCGGTCGCCAAAAGACGGGAAATATTTTTGGTGTCGGTTTTGGCCCAAATTAGTCTTATTTGACTCGGGACGACCCACTGGGCCTGAATTTGAGGTCTGTTTTGTGAGATTTTACTCCGCTAAAAAGTTCATGTCGGATATTATGAATTCCGAGCCCAAATCCGAGTATACTAAGTCACGTTGACGTCCAATCATCATCGGGTGTTTTTCGGAGTCAACTATAGACACGTGGCAGTCAAAATGCGGGTGTCTACACAATGGTACTAAATAAGAAGTTTCATATGTCTTAAGGAGCTTCTTATCCATTGTTCCACAAAATAAGGAACTCCGATCCTTAGGAGTTTGTTTCTAAAACAAAAAACTAGTTTCATAAGTTAAAGGAGAGTGGTGATTGGATGAAATTATGATTAAAGAGCAATTGATCCCACTAAAAAGATATTATGGAACTTTTTTACCATTGTGAAGAAAATGATGAAGTTTCGTATAGGTAGAATATATTGACGTGGTCATAAAAAGTATGGTATAGAATAGAACTTTAACATTGCTAATGCCCTGAATGAATTTCGTGTAAGGTCATCTCAGTATGTCACGTAAACTTAATGCGAGATATACATTACAATACATTAAACGACCTAAAATGTGTGTCCACCTGCATTTCATTTTAGTGATGATCCACAAAAAAGTATGGTACGCGGTACGCATCATTTATGGAAATGAAAATGTTTTTCTTTTATAAAATATAGGAAGGGCTTAGACAGTTTACACCAACAAGAATCCAACCCACAACATTTTATCAAGTTTTTAACTTCATGCACAAAATGCATTACTTCATCGAAATTGGCTTCATCTTCCTACTTTCACTTGTTTTCTTATACTACTACTACCATCAAAAAAATGGCATTCCTTCTAAATGGCCTATTCTCGGAATGTTTCCGGCACTCCTCGTAAACCTATACAACATCCACGATTACTTTGCCGAAGTAATCGAAAAAACCCAATTGAATTTCGTCTGCCAAGGTCCGTGGTTAACTAACATGTACGTACTAGCCACGGTCGATCCTGCCAACGTGCACCATATCATGAGCAAGAACTTTGCAAATTATCCCAAGGGTTCCAAGTTCAATGAGATCTTCGATGCCTTAGGAGACGGGATTTTCAATTCTGATTCTCCGATGTGGGAATATCATAGAAAAATGGCTAAATCTTTCCTTAACAACTCTAAATTCCACGAAAACCTAGTCAAGAAAAGCGAGGGCAAGATTGAAGGTGGACTTAAACCCATCCTCGACCAGGTCTCAAACCAAGGTGGTGTGATTGATTTACAAGATTTATTTGGGAGGTTCACATTCGACATCATTTGTACCATCCTCTTGGATTTCGACCCCAAATCGTTGTCGATTGAGTTGCCTAGTGTTCCCCCGGCCAAGGCGTTGGATGACATCGAAGAGGCAATCTTGTATCGCCATGTTGTACCGCGATGGGTGTGGAAATTGCTTAGATGGTTGAATGTAGGTCCAGAAAAGAAGCATTTAGAAGCATGGAAAATCCTCGACGACTTCATATACGATTGTATAACTACTAAGAGATCAACCCAAACTACGACGAACATAAATCAAAACTCAAACAATAACACTAGCAATGTGGTAGGCATTGATCTAGTTAACTTATTCATACAAGAAGCAGAGAAAAACAATGAAATTTCTTACAAAAACAGAGTCAATGATAAATTCCTAAGGGATACAGTTCTCAACTTTTTAATAGCAGGAAGAGATACCACCAGTACTGCATTATCTTGGTTCTTTTACCTCCTCTCCAACAACCCACAAGTCGAAACAAAAATTCGAGATGAACTCGAAAACATAATGAGTCAAACTCAAGAATTCTCGAAAAATTCGAGAGAGTTTTGCTCCAAATTGGTGTACCTGCATGCATCATTATGTGAAACCCTGAGATTGTACCCTCCTGTGGCGTTCGAGGCCAAGAGCCCGGCTGAGACGGATATACTCCCAAGTGGACACACATTGACACCAAACATGCAAGTTATCTTCAGCTTGTACGCGATGGGGAGGATGAAGTCGATATGGGGAGACGACTGTTACGAGTTCAAGCCAGAAAGATGGATCACAGGACAAGGAATGGTTAAGCATGAGCCATCTTACAAGTTCCTAGCGTTCAATGCCGGTCCGAGGACTTGTTTAGGGAAAGATATGGCGTTTACGCAGATGAAGATTGTTGCGGCTTTTGTATTAAGAAATTATCGTATTGAAGGTGTGAAGGGATTTGAAGTTGTTCCGGATATATCCATCATTCTTCGTATGAAGCATGGGTTTAAGGTCAAGGTAACCCGTGTTCGGTAACTTGCATGAATTTGGGTCATGTATATCCTACCTATTTTTGTGTTGTTTTCATTGTACTTCAATACTTTGTGGGTTTTGTAATGCTTTTATCGATCGTTGTGGACTTGTGGGCTTGTGGTTTAAAGTCATTGTAAGATACTCCCTCCGTTCTAATGAATTGTTTGCCTTTGTTTTTAGCACCAAGGGGTAGAGATCCAATTAGGAGGTGACATGTGGAGCCAAGAATCAAATTATATATAAAAAGCATTCCTAAAATAGAAAGACAAACAATCCATTGAGACGCCTCAATATGGAATAGACAAACAATTCATTGGAACGGAGGGAGTATATTTTATGATTTTGATAATGAAATTAGTCTCACAATCGATTATAGATTTACTTTAATTCAACCCTAACACAATTAATGAACGGAATTAAAAACTATCTTGGTTCATGTCTTACCGACGCAATCATCAATCAATAATAATAAGAGGTTTAAAGATGATTTTCCCCTTAACCCTTTTCTTAGAAATTCTTATAAGGCCTCTAAATGTGTTCATTTTGATCCATTTTCCCCTTTTATTACCAAGGGATTGATGTATATGTTATAGGGTATTTATGGCGAAAATTTCAAGATATTAATTTCCGGACCTAGTCAGAGGAAAAAACATGGATTACCTTCAAAATTTGATAATTTAAGAAAAAAATTCTTAATCTATATATGATGCTGCTTGTTGAAACCATTTAGAAACAATGTTACCGCTATGCATTGAAATGACTATCAACAATTAGCGAAGGATCGAAAACAACTTAGAATCGAGTATATAGCTTGTTTCGTTAAATTTCAACACGGCTCGTACAACATTATTCGTAAGGCTTCAAAATGTCTTCCTTTTATATCCACGGGATTGATGTATATATTATAAGGTATTTATGGTGTGAATTTCAAGACATTTAATTTTGGAATCTATTCGGCCCAAAAAACGTGGATAATAACCTTCAAAATTGACAATTTTAGACGGTTTTTCTAAATCTATGATATTGCTGGTTTAAATAATTTAAAAACAACCGATATGTTGAAATGAATATATGCGGTTAATAAAAGATCAAAAACGACTTAGAATCGAGTATATATAGCTTGTTTTGTCAAATTTCAACATGCCTCGTAGAGTACTTATAAGGCCTTTAAATGTCTTCATTTTTAATCCATTATATTTTCCCTTTTTATTACCACAACATTAATGTACTCTGTATATACTATGGGGTAATTATGGTGCAAATTTCAAGACATTTAATCTCGGGGCCTAGTATCGAACCAAAAACGTGGATAATAATTAATAACCTTTAAAATTGACAATTTTTGACGATTTTTCTGAATCCATGATGCTACTTGTTGAAAACAATAGAAACAACCGCTATGCTTTAAAATGACTATCCACAATTAGCAAATAATCGAAAACGACTTAGAATAGTCGAGTATATAGCTTGTTTTGTCAAATTCTAGCACGACTCGTAGAATATTCATTAGGTCTCAAAA
Organism: Agrostemma githago; assembly: GCA_958450325.1. Taxonomy (NCBI): domain Eukaryota; kingdom Viridiplantae; phylum Streptophyta; class Magnoliopsida; order Caryophyllales; family Caryophyllaceae; genus Agrostemma; species Agrostemma githago. The sequence goes on from OY288248.1 coordinate 3,688,320, forward strand.
TATCTTTGTTTGAAATTATTTTCCCCTTTTATTACCACGGGATTGATGTATATATTACGGGGTATTTATGTTGTAAATTTCAAGACATTTAATTTCGTGAATACACTTCAATTTCAGCCGTTTCGAGGTCGGATATATATCCCAGCGTTTTATCCTCTCTCGATTTTTATACCATGTGTCATGGATCATTTCACGATGTTACTCGTTCTATTTCAAGGCCAAACAATGCAACAAGTACGCATTGATTTTGCACGACTAACAAATTGTCGGCGAACGCTGCTACTTCAAGCTCAAACAATAATTACACGGCATATGATCACCTCAAGGTGAGCGTGTGTAGGTGTCCGTTACATATTTATGATTTACAAATAAGTACTCCCTCCCCCACTAAGATTTTCTCACTTTCGTTAAAATGAAAGTTCACTAAGATTTTCCCACTTTTTTCTATTGATTATTTTTTGTTATTTGACTTCTTTAACCCCACCAAACAATTTACCACCATTCGTTATCAATTTCTTAATCAATGTGTCATATTGAGGTGGGAACAGCAATGTGGGGGAGGGAGTACGACATTTCTGTCTTTTTTCGTAGACATGCTATGGTAGTCTATATTTAGACATAAGCATAGTTTAGAGGAAATCATGATACAAAATTGCAACTTTGCTAATTCAAATTAAAGAAGATGACATTAAATGCGACGACGAAGCTTTACATTAACGTACACTCAAGCTTCTCGATCTATCACCGGAACGATAATGAAACCCTAAATTATTGATACAATCATAGAATGTTAATTTCTTCAATTAGGTAAAGATCATTTTCAAAGAATATCTAGTGATATACAGAGTATTCTTAGGAAACTATCTTTATACAAATTACAAAGTAATTTGTATTATCGTTTTTTTAAAGAACTAAAGATATACGTTGTACTCGTAAGTTGGAGAAACTTCTCTTCTTCTTTATTTATTGATTTTGCTGTGTTTTCAAGTAAATGAGTTAGTATAAACTACCGTATAATTCTATAAAAGCAGTTAAAATTTAACTATTTGTACGGAATATTATTATTTAAAACATCTTGAATACCATACTTCTGAACTTTACCGACTATATTAAATCCATGTTAAAATCGGTCACTCTTTTCTTTCCATTTCGAAATTTCTGTTCGGTCTATGTCATGCAACTTCTCAACCATGCATGGAACATCAAGCGTGCTAAGTAGTTGCTTCTTTAAATAAAATTCACTAGTGAGAATTTAATCAAGGGCCCCTTAATGAAAACATTTCGATTTCAATCAACTTTGAGATAAAGTTAAAGGCCAGTAGTTTTTCATCCAATTCATCCAACTAATAAAACGATACGTTATATGCTTTTATGGAAATGATGAAAACGTACTACACCTTCCGTCCCACGTACTAAAATTGCTCAGTTTCATTAAAATATTTTTCACGTATAATGAGGAAAGTTTACGATCTTTTTGAGACGGAGGTAGTATATAAATAAAGGGGCTTCCCATGAACAAAAACCATGCACAACTATACTTCAAATTCTATAATTTTGTGCACCAAAATGGAGTATTTGATTGAAATGGGCTTCGTCGTCCTACTTTTTCTTGTTTTCTTGTACCACTATTTCCACCAAAAAAATGGCATCCCTTCCAATTGGCCCATACTTGGAATGCTTCCCGCACTCTCCTTAAACCTTCACAATATCCACGATTATTTCGTCCACGTTATGAAAAAAACTCAACTGAATTTCGTATTTGAAGGTCCATGGTTAGCTAACATGCACATCCTAGCCACGGCCGATCCAGCTAACGTGCACCATATCATGAGCAAGAACTTCGGAAACTATCCCAAGGGTTCCAAGTTCAACGATATATTTGATGTCTTAGGAGACGGAATATTCAATTCAGATTCTCCTATGTGGGAGTATCATAGAAAGTTGGCTCAATTGTTTTTCAAGCACAACCATTTCCATGAAAATCTAGTGAAGAAAGTCGAGGAGAAAATTGAGAGTGGACTCAAACCTGTCCTCGATCATGTCTCTGACCAAGGTATTGAAATTGACTTACAAGATTTATTTGGAAGGTTTACATTTGATATCATATGTACCATCCTTATAGATTTCGATCCAAAATCGTTGTCGATTGAGTTGCCTAGTGTTCCCCCGGCCAAGGCCTTGGATGATCTCGAAGAAGTAATCTTGTATCGCCATGCCATACCGGCATTTATATGGAAATTGTTAAGATGGTTGAGTATAGGTCAAGAAAAGAAGCATAAACAAGCTTGGAAAATCCTTGATGATTTCATATATAAATGCATAACAATTAAGAGATCACAAAACTTAAAGAACAATAATGGGATGATGGGTATTGATCTCTTGACTGTATACATGGAAGAAAATGAGAAAAACAATGATACTAAATTCCTAAGGGATACAGTTCTGAACTTTTTCATAGCGGGAAGAGATACCACCAGCACTGCATTATCTTGGTTCTTTTACCTCCTCTCTAAAAACCCACAAGTCGAAACAAAAATTCGAGATGAACTCGAAAACATAATGAGTCAAACTCAAGGATTCTCGAAAAATTCGAGAGAGTTTTGCTCAAAATTGGTGTACCTGCATGCATCATTATGTGAAACCCTGAGACTGTACCCTCCTGTGGCGTTCGAGGCCAAGAGCCCGGCTGAGACGGATATACTCCCAAGTGGACACACATTGACACCAAACATGCAAGTTATCTTCAGCTTGTACGCGATGGGCAGGATGAAGTCGATATGGGGAGACGATTGTTATGAGTTCAAGCCGGAGAGATGGATGACGGGACAAGGGAAGGTTAAGCATGAGCCATCTTACAAGTTCTTAGCGTTCAATGCCGGTCCGAGGACTTGTGTAGGGAAAGACATGGCGTTTACACAAATGAAGATTGTTGCGGCTTTTATATTAAGGAATTACCGTATCCAAGCTGTGGATGGATTTGAAGTTGTTCCTGATATCTCCATCATTCTTCGTATGAAGCACGGGTTTAAGGTCAAGGTAACTCGTTTTCAGTGCATAAATTAATTAAACTGTGTGCAGGCACGGTGGTAAGAACACACTACGCACTAATACAATGGACTCATACAGAGGAAAGCCACTACACCAGAATTGCAGTAAACATAAACAAATTGTTCCATTCCTGCAACTCCAGAGAGCTTTAGATCAGGTACTAATTCCACAGAAGAGTAAAAATACAACTAGAGACAATGAAGATATTCATTGACTATGTGTATTTGTGTGTGTATCCCTCAGAGGCTCAGACTCATTTTGATTCTTCACAACATTTTACTTTTAAACTCCGACTTGAAAATCCCTCGAGACATTATGCATGTTCCACATTTCCTCGTCATAGTTAGTACGAGTACTTGTATTCAGCAGTCTGATACCTGAAACTAGACAGTCTAATAGATGAACGAACGGTAACATATATGCATTCCCAGCTTTCTTGACCTCAGCCCTGCCTGAGATCCAAATTTATGATTCTGAAACAGCATACAAAGTGTCATTCAAGTCCGCGGAACTAATTTACAGGCCTTTCTTCAGCAATGTGTCATATAAGCTATGACCATCGACATTTGACACAGTCGCATCATTTTTGCATTGCCTCTAGGAATATCATATGAACAAAGACAATCAGACAAGAATTTCCACACAAATTAAAAATCTTACGCTAGATCGCAAAATGACAGGCAGAATAAATACAATACCAAGATTGAGAAAACCACGGTATCACAAAGATAAGAGTATATTGCGGTACTAATTCTTGAGCTTCTGTGAAGTCATATCTGAACACCGAGGCAATGCACAATGTAAGAACCTTTGGGAATCACAATGATCAACCTGGACCAGACGACGGAACCCCACAAGTCTCCAGAATCATTCTTTCTAATCTCAATCTCAATCTCAGCACACCAAATTTCAATGTCCGTCCCATTCCGAGTCCCATTGTTGGCTTCCCACAACACAAACAACCTCCCACCCACATTCGCCATTTTAACCACCCCACACAAGAAATTAGGCGGACACTCCTTACTGTCACTGTCACTGTCACTGTCATTCACCCCTCTCAGTCTCAACTCCCTCCACACATTATCCCCAGCATCAAACCAAATAAGCTTGGGCGAACAATCATGAGAATACAAGTCATACAACACCTCATCCACAACCACGACTCCCATACACCACCCTAACTTCAGCTCCATCGCTCCCCACTTCTCAGTCCCCGGCTCGAAAACAACACCTCCCATCATAGACGCGCCATATATCCTCCCGCCCATTACCGCACTCCCACATACCGGCTTCCACCTAACATCGATCGGGCTCTTCACTGTGGCCCAAACCCGGGTTATCGGATCAAACATCTCGGCCCAATTATCCCCCGAACAACCCCCTAACACGTAAATCTTGCCATCAACTACCCCAGAAGCCGCAGATTGCCTTGCAACACTCATCTTAGGACCCAATTCCCACTTGTTCCTCATACAATCGTAAACCCACACACCATTAGACGGTATATTCCTAATCAACCCACCAATGACATATACGAAATGATCCGAGGCAACGCACGAAGCGCTATCCCAGGGAGATGGGCAGGGTTGGATTGGGAAAAGATGAGGTGGGTAGGGGTACGGGTAGGGAGTGTTTTGGGAAGAGTCGAGAAAGTAGCATTTGGAGGAGAAGAAAGAGGTAAGAGGGTTAAAATGGCGGAGATTGAGGAAGAGGAATGATTGGGTGGCGAAGAGAGTACGGCGTGTGGAGTGGAGGGTAGCTGATTGGAGGGTTGATCGCCATTGTTTTGAGACTAAGGACATGTGAGGGTGGTGCGATCGATGAACTCTTGCTATGCATTGTAATGCGACGTCGTTTGGGAGGTTCGGGATTAGACTTTGGTTTGAGGAGGATGATGAAGGTTGGTCAGCCATGGCTCATAAATTTTCTGTTGGTGGAAACTGAAAAGGGAGTAGTTGAATACTACTAGTAGCAATTAGAGAAGACGGTAACGGAAAAAGAAAGATGAGAAATTACCTAGGGTCACAGTTAAGGTAACCATAAAAATCAGACCAAAAAAAATTAATTTTTGAAGAGACGATACAAAAAGGAAAGCGTAGCTCTACTACAAAGATCAAGCAAATAGTAAATAGTAGCTCCCTCTTCAGATTTTGTAGTTACCTCACTTTATTAAGTCCCCTTTATGACGGATTAAATAAAATAATACGAGTATCATTTAATTAGAAAAGATAAGCCTAGGGAGTAACACACGGTTTGCCTTTATCTATCCAAGTATTTATTATTTGACAGTCACAAATTTGTGACAGATATTCTCATCATAAACAAAAATATGTCATGTCGGTTTGTGTAACCAGCCTTATTTCGTGTTGTATCCTCATAGTTTTCTAGTTACGGTAAGTCCCTTAGGATTCCCGTAAACATTATACTCCTATACTGATGGGATTATACAATTAACATGGTATTATACAATTAACATGGTATTAAACTAGGTTAACGACATAGTCAACCATCATTTTGTATGTAACCAGCCAACCAAGGGTCTGTGCTTCCTGCACACATTTTTGGAGTATTTGTGACGGCAAGATAGTCAAACTTGTGACAGGTCAAATATAATGACATGAACAAGGCAAGGGAATATGAGTATATGACACTTAGATTAGCTGCAAGATTTGATCATCTTGCTAACCTCCTAACTCGGAATTAGCCAGCATAAGCTAGTTTGCAATCCGCACCCCCAATCCGTTATACATACTCGTACTTGATAGTACTCCTATAGCATAACACGGAGTAGCATACGAAAGTCACCCTTCTTTGAACTAAACTCCGACTACACTAAATGACGATTGATTTCATCAACAAAATGTAATCATTCCATGTTGACTTTCCAGTAAAATTCTTGAAGATCAATCTCATTCACTACTTTCCAGTAAGGTGAACTAATGACATGAACCACAGAAGGGAATATATATGAGTATATGACATGCAGATTAGCTGCAACATTTTATACATCACCCCCGAGCTGGGGCAGAAGCAAAAGCAAAAATAAAAACAAAAAATAAAGTACAAGTCACCCCAGAACCTGAGAATGAACTTGAGCCCTCAGTTCAGGGAAGAAAATAATGTACTCCTCCGCTTACTCTATACTGTACAAGGAACGTATAAACCACCAGGTTCTAGATGTTCAGCTTGTCGCAACATCTGTGCTTATGCTTCATGTTTTCTCATGTCTTTACAGTCTTTAGGCCTTCAAAAATCACCTCCTTAGCTTCCCAGTAGTAGACTTAAAGAGATTACAATGGCTGTAACAAAAATCACTAACATCAATGTCGCAAGTAATCAAATTCTCTTCAACATACGAGCCTCTTATAGTTATGACATTGACTTACAAGTGCGACCAAAACCAAATACATTTCCACACACTACGCATGGCACTAATACAATGGACTCGCACATAAGGGTTGTCATTCAAGGAAATCAGAAGATACCTACTCCACCAAAATTGCAGCAGTAAACATAAACAAATTGTTTCCTTTAGATCAGAATATCAGATACTAATTCCACAGAAGAGTTGTAGTGACAATGAAGATCTTCAATGGAAGTGGGACTACTTTTATCACTTTATCCCTCAGACTGTCTTTGATTCTTAATAAACATTACCTTTAAACTCGGACTTTCAACATGTTTTTATTTATCCCCTCAGACTAGTCAAAATCCCGTAAGACAATATGTGTTTTCCACATATTCTCGTCATAGTTAGTACTTGTATTCAACAGCCTGATACTGACACTAGAGATCCAAATTTATGCTTCTGAAACAGCATACAAAGTCCCATTCAAGTGCCCGGAACTAATTTACAGGCTTTTTCTTGAGCTGTGTCATGATTCATAAGATGTCTGATACGGAATAAATTAACATGGAAGCTATGACCAACGACATTGGACACAGTAGCTTGCATCACTGACGTAACTTCAGATATGAATCATTTTCCATTGCCAATAGGAATATCGCATGACCAAAAACAATAAAACAAGCATTTCCGCATAAATTAACAATCATATGAGAACAAACCTATGTCACGAAGATATAATGGAGTGTAAATATGGATGGATACATACTGACTCCTCAGCTTCACTGAAGTCACACCTGAACACCGAGGCAATGCACAATGGAAGAACCTTTGGGGATCACAATGATGACATTCGACCACACGACGGAACCCCACAGTTCCCCTGAATCATCCTTTCTAACCGCAATCTCAGCACACCAAACTTCAATATCCTTCCCATTCCCGCTCCCATTCTTGCCTTCCCACACCACGAACAACCTCCCACCAACATTCGCCATTGTAGCTCCACACAAAAACTTAGGCAGACACCCCTTACTGTCATTCACCCCTCTCAACTCCTTCCACACATTCTCCCCAACATCAAACCCTCTAACCTTCCCCAAATAATCATAACAATACAGCAACTCATCCACAACAGCGGCTCGCCCACGCCACCCTAAATCCAGCTCCATGGACACCGGTCCCCACTCCTCCGTCCCTGGCTCGAAAACCACACCTCCTCTGTCAGCCATACCATATATCCTCCCCTCCACCACCGCGCTCCCATGCATCCACTTCTCCCTAACCTCAACCGGGCTCTTCACCGGGGCCCAAACCCGGGTCATCGGGTCGAAAACCTCTGCCCAATTCATTGACCTAGTCCAATTATCACCCAAACAACCCCCTAACACGTAAATCTTACCGTCAATTACCCCTGAAGCCGCGAATTCGCGTCCAACCCTCATCTTAGGACCCAATTCCCACTTATTCCTCAAACAATCGTAAACCCAGACATTATTAGACGGTATATCCCTAATCGACCCACCAATCACATACACGAAATGATCCAAAGCAACGTAGGAAGCGCCAATCGGGTGAGATGGGCAGGGGTAAATAGGGAAAAGATGAGGTGGGTAGGGGGTATTTTGGGAAGATGTGTGGAAGATAGTAGAAGGGTCGAGAAAGTACCATTTGAAGGAGAAGGAAGAGGTGAGAGTGTTGAAAAGGCGGAGGTTGAGGAAGAGGAATGATTCGGTGGCGAAGAGAGTACGGCGAGTGGAGTGGAGGTGAGCTGATTGGAGGGTTGATCGCCATTGTTTAGAGACCAAGGAGAGGTGAGGATGGCGACATCGAGGAACTCTTGCTATGCATTGTAATGCGACGTCGTTTGGGAGGTTTGGGATTAGACTTTGGTTTGAGGTGTCTTCGAGGCGACTTGAGGATGATGATGATGATGATGCTGATGAAGATGAAGATGAAGGTTGGTCAGCCATGGCCTGTGGGTGGAAATTAATCGAGTTGCAAGATTAGTTATAAAAAAACCGATGACCGAATAATCGAGTTGCAAGATTAATAATTCAAACTTTAATAAGACAACATTTTAAATAGTCTCAAGTATATCCGGATGGCCTTAAACAATTAACTCCCCGCGATTGGGGGTTGCCCAAAATTTGGTCGTAACCCGGTCTTTTTCGATCTAGATCGTTTTGCATTGGAAAGATTGAAATTATAGTTATTTGACTTAAAATTCAGGTTAACGGGACATTTTTTGGAAATTTTGGTCCGATCGGTCCGGTCCGGTCTTGGACCAGAATTTTTCCAGTGCTGAACCAAATTTCTTTAATTGTCCGAGACTTTTGAGGATTTCAGTTCTGGTCTAAACCGGTTATGGTTCGGTACTACACACGGTAGCTCAACCTAAAGGGTTTTCCCGACAGTTCAAGGATCATGTGTGAAGTTTTCAACGGGGCCACCCTAAGTCACGGGAACCATCGAAGTTTTGATGGTCTTATATACTTATCATTGTCCCGAGTTGAGATCACATGTCCTACTTTTATGTCTCATCTTGTGTCCTGTCTTGTTGCCGGGATTAAGTGACGCATCACCATTTATTAATTAATAAAAATGGTATTGTAATAAGTTAGGTCAATTGAGTACGTGTCAGAAGTAATTATCGAAAATGGGTCAACGTCAGCTCCTAAGCTAAAGCTTGTGAGAAGCTGATATCTTAGATAGAGTTCATACAGATTTTACGGTGTTACATAGTACAAAAATAAATACCAGGAAATATAACATACTCATAGTCAAGTAAGGAGTATTATTACGAGTATTACATACGGTGATACAGAGTATATATATCGAATTTTTGAGTATTGATTATAGACACCTTCCTAGCAACCATATCAGCTTACAAATTTACCAAATCATCCAAACTAACATCTTTATTTCTACAAACTATACGTATATTATCCCCGTCTCATTCATTTGTTTACCTTCGATCAAAATACTCCACATAAATAATATAAAAAATAAACAAATGATTGAGACGGGGAAGAGTATTTCTATGATTATGGAGTATATATACTTCACCAGTACATTTTAAGTAACATAATTTCTCACATGGAAGGAACTTTACATGACATGAAGAGGTGATGTTGATTAAAGACCCTGACCAGGCCGCGACTGGGATTGGGATTGGGATTGGTCATCATCTGCATTATTATCACTACTACTGTCGTCGAAGAACAAGCCATCAACAATGTTGTCGATAAGAGTGTCGATGAAGGCGTTGTAGCTGACCGTGAAGATGCGGCCAACATTCTTACGAGCACTGGTTGAGTATGCGAAACTAGCTGCGCAAACAATTGCAGCCAAACACGCTCCTAATCCTTCCTCCAGTCCCCGAACATCCATCTTCTTGAACACTGAGTTGCCTGTCGCTAATTCCACGCCTATCGTCGCTGCAAACACTATCTGTTTTACACAATCACTTATATATTCAGTTTCGTATCCCACATTATTCAATTCTTTTCAAAACTTGAAGAAATTGTCCTTCAACTTAACCAGATGTTACAGTTAAAGGGTCAGCATTCTATAGAATAATCCCTAATTCCTATTATCAGTCACAGGGACGTCTCAACAAAATCTACGACTATGAATTTTCCTCATAATTCTCAAAATTCATATCGGTTTACAATATTTTTGAACCCTGAAAGTGGAAGTCGAATTTCGTCTCTTCACTTGCACGTTGCCTTAGCCACCTAATATGTAATCTCTGGTTGTCTATGAATAAATTACTCTGTATTTTACTTTCAACGTCAAATAAAGCTATTTACACACAAAAAAATAGGGACAATTGTACCGCTGTTCTTCATAATCCTACCCATCTTGAATCTCAATAAAACAAAACGGTTTACAAACTAAAAACGTTTTCATGTGTGTGTTTTATCCAATTTTCAGGCGATAATATGTAAGGAGTACTAAGCTACTAATAGCATAAAAATGGTTATAAAGTAGACGTACGTACCATGGCTAGACGGCCAGTAATAATCTCAAAGTCTTGACTCTTCTTACTACTCTCTATATAATCGTACAAGTTTGCCAGAAACGGTGACATCAGTTCCTCCCCTCCATCGCCAATAACGCTGTCGTTTCCTCCGTAATCCTTGGATCTTGTCACCGTCTTGATCACTCCAACTCCACGGTCAGACGGTCCGTATGATCTGAGGGTGCACATCCGAGGCTGTAGGACTATCTTCACTTGATCCTGGCTCTCTAGACCAACCCTCGGCGTTGCAGCCGCCTGCTTAGGCGGCTGCAACTCACTGCGTATCATGCGCGCCGGGGGAATAGATGCCATATGATATATGGCCAATAATATGGGAGGAAAAGAGAGAGAATCTCTAATGAAGAAAATTCAAGGAATCTATAGTTTTGTTGGAAATTATCAAGGAATGAGAAAAGAACACGTTAGGGGGGGTGAAGGGGAAGGGGTAAAGGTTTATGAGGGTGAAAGATTAGCTACGTAGTGGTTGCTTTATGGGCATATCAGGTTGCTTTCAGGCAAGTTTTGTGGAATTAATGTGTGTATGATTGAGTGTAGTAGTACACTAGTACGACGTAGTAGTTAATTGCGGAGATTGAATGATTTCACGCCTCATATAAATGATATGATCATGTGCTCACGAAACTTCAAAGAATGTACTATCCCTCGTGTCATGTTAAGCGGTACTTTCTCCCCTCCATTCAATTTTTTACGTGGGAACCGCTTTTGTAACGAGGTATTGTAACAATTGTAACGAGGTTGACCCGTTATCTATTGGTCCAAATCGTCACGATTCACGAGCCCTAGGACAAAATGAGAAGGTAAATACCCAACAAAACACAACGTCAAGGCCCAAGAATAATCTTTCACTCTCGCTCTCAAGTAGGGCATTTATCTCTTGTCCTAAGGAATAATTGGTCTCTTCTTACACATCCCATGTAGGCATCAAAGAGGCCACCTCAGACTCGCCTTCGAGGTCATTAAGTGTCATTTGTGTTATTCCTAGGCATCCAACCGAAAGCATCAATCCGCAATAGAACATCTCGACTCATCGAGGCCGAGTCACTCATTTTGATCGTCTGTGGGGAACAGTACACAAAAGCTTTCTACCAACAATGAAAAAAAGAAACATAGTAGGGTGATCGAAGATCTCGCAACGTTGGGAAACCATGACGCACTAACCACTAACACACACGCGAACCTGCCTGAACAAGTAGGCTCACGCAAACGAAAACTTTGTCCATTGACTATCGGAGCATTGTAGACTAAGGCAAGGGGGTAGGTACAACGACCTCAGCCCCAGTCATAGGGATAACCGCTAACAACCCAGACTCCCGAACTAATGCTCACACTAAAACAAACAAGTGATGGGGATAACCGGCGAAGCAACAAACCAACAGTTAGGGTTTTTCACCGGTCAAAACCCAGACCGGATTGACTCAGAGACCGGCCACCCAAAAAACCCAAACCCGGAGACCGGACCGGTTAGAAAGGGATCTGAATCGAACCGGATTAGACCGGATCCCCTTTAGGACTGATATTTCCGGGATTGCACCGGACTGGACCGAAAAATAGACTAAAGTTGAAAACATTTTAAGGTATGGACCGGACCGGATTAGAGACCGGTGTCCAATTTTTTGGAGACCCGGAGACCGGACCAGTTTATGCCCGATCCAGACCACTTTTTGAATACCCCGGGGCGCCAACTACCATCGGAGAGAGCATACTATAGACTAAAAGGCACCTAGACAAGGACCCTAAGGCCTAAAACGGAAACCCCGTAAAACACAACGTAAAAACACCTGGAGACGAAGAAGAAAGGAACAAAAGGAAGGGCTCACCGGCGAAGGAAGGGCGCGCAAGGCCGGCACGAAACCACCAACATAGAAGGCAACGTGCCAACGGCCAAGACCATAACCCACGAATGGAGAGCAACCGAGAAACACTACCCACAAACAAATGACGACACACCAACCGGCAACCACCACCAAAACGCGCATAACCGGCTGGCGGAGGCAAGGCGTGTGGTGGATAGCCTGTCGTGGAGGATGGCAGACGGCCAAGGCAGGGCTCCCTCACGGATTCTCTCAAGTCACACACGCAAGTAACATTATTATTATTATTATTATTATTATTATTATTATTATTATTATTATTATTATTATTACAAGTTTTTAAATAAAGATATTTGAGCTATAAAGTTTGAAAAAGAATGTTATTTGAGTATAGAATATACAAAAACTCATTATTATTATTATTATTATTATTATTATTATTATTATTATTATTATTATTATTGATACAAAATTACAAATAGAGGTTGGGTTATTAATATTATTATTATTTGGTATAAATGGAGGCCGCAATTATATTAGAACCCCTAACTACTAATAATCTCAGAGACCCCTGAGTTTTTACAGTATAATGGATATGTACAAATCTCCTACACAATTCTTTCACTTCCAGATTCCTTTACCACTGAAAAGACAAGCGTCCTAACATGCACATTCGTGGCCATACCAGCCAAAAAAAAAGGCATTTTTAATAAGGATAGACCCATGAGAAAAGGTAAATAATGAGAGCAACAGAGGATTGGGGGGACAAGTGCTATCAACTCCCAAAGCGCTGCCCTATATTTCCAGACTAATTCGTACCACAAAAGCATAGGACTCCCAAATCACCCCAGACAACCCACTAAGTGCACTAAATTATTTAGATACTGCTAAAAATTCCTGCAATTTTATATTTAAGAAACCTGTTATCAGTAGAAACCAAAGGAGGTTTTAGAATGAAGTGCTTTGAGTCTGTCCAGAAGACTGTCAAAGCTTGGCTTGCATATTTCGGGTTTGGTTCTTCGTCGCCCAAAAACTCTGCAATACCAACTGCTGATGTACCTGTAAATGCTGGATCAGAAACCGAAACCAAGATGATTGTAAGTACTAACTTTCACTTTATATACATTATAATATTATATAAGAATGAACAATGATTTTGCATTTGTTTGTTGCTTGAGATCGAGCTTGAGATCGGGCTTGGCTAGAAGTTGTCAATCTTTGAGAGACCTGTTAAAATATACATGAAGCCACAACAACAGATTTCATAATAAAATCTCAAACTGAGATTAATTTGAAGTTATCGAAACTGAGGACTAACAACCCCAGGAACAATACAATATGTCGGATTCTAATATTACTTTAAGAGTTCATTTGATGTGAAAGTTAATGTTTTCAGGAAGAGGTAATGGCGACCAGAGGAATGGTGAGAAGCCGTGCAGTGAAAAAGCCACCGAGGCCACCAGTAAATGCTGGAAGAGGAGGACAAATCCACACAGCTTATTAATCCTCTCTTGCTTTGTACTCCTCTTTTTCGTCTTGATTGTATCTACCCGGGTTACTTCTATGAACAACAGTACTCATTAGCGGGTAGTTATTCAGTTTATTGTTTCTCCAGTTTTTACTGTCTAGCTCCTGTACAAGAACAACTGTCAATATATATCATAGACATTTGCTCACTCTCCTATCAGATTTTCACATCTATCATAATGATCACCTTCTCCCAATAAGTTGTTTCCGTTTTGGGGGAAATACTAGCAGAAACTTGAGAAATGTGAATCACCTATGGAATAGTGGAAGCATTGGAGAAGACAAATGATTTGGACGGAGGGACTACTAAACCTAGCTTCATTAACATAATGTCTCTGTCTCCTCCAACAACTCCTCAAACTCCCCACATAACAATCCCCCTCCCCCATCCGCAACTGCAACCTTCTCTTACCAACCAGTCACTTATTCACATCAGCCGGAATTCTCAATATTACTAGTCAAGTCTCCCTTTTGTCCACTGCCCCTTCCCCACTTTCACTTCCCCTCCTCTACACCCAGCCATGGCAACTTCACCTCTGCAATGTCTGATAGACAAGGCCTTCCATTTAAGAGTAACTTTGCCTTCCCCTGATCACCTCCATAACGAATCCTCCTCCACTGGCATCATGTTCCTCTCACCACCTCCCTGTGATCATTTCATTGATGGATGAGTGGTGAGATGGGTGGGCATGAGGAGAGGGAGAAGTCGGCTTGTGAAGGGTGGCCGGTGGGGGAAGGGGAAGGGGAGTGAGTATGAGGAGGATACTGGGGACAGGCCATAGGGTTTTGGTAAAGGCCTGCACGAGCTAATCTTGAGTCAAATTGATTTAGCCTTCAACTATTGTCCCATTAACCATTTACTCACGAAATTTTCTCTTCTGAAATCCCGTGCAAAAAAAAACTTAAGATCACTCGTTTATGTGGAAGTATCCTTTACCTTTGTATCCTTGTACAATTCATTACCTCTAAAAGGTACTTAATTTTATTCTAATCAAGGGACGACGTGACTCGCGATTCTAACATCCTTATTCAAAAGAGCACAAAATCTTGAAGTGAGTGTATTTGATAATCTATCTATCCTGATTCTTACACCAGCTTCTATAAACACAACATATGTGAAAAAATAATTTCTTGCCAAAACGCAGAAGTACAGTCAATGTGATATCAGTATAACCTGAAAAACATTGAACATCAATATATACAACGGTGAATGTTCATATGGCCTCACCACTACTATAATTTGTTCAAGGGCTGTTTTCAGGATCCATTTGAAAAAAAAAAAAAAAGTTGACAACCAATGTAGAAAACCTGGAGATTGTAAAAACCATATTCAGCACTGCTCGACCCTTCTACAATTCCTTCTCATATCATCATATGCCTCTTGCGGTTCTCACAACAGCAAGCTCAGCTTTGGTTTCTTGGTTTTTGCGGGCCTCCTGCATTGATGCCAACAACGTAAAGATCGAGTGAAATTTGAAGTGCTAATTGCATTTAATTGAGTTCACTAATAGTCTAATACTGCCAAGAATATGCCAACCTCTTGTAGTCAAGTTTGCAAAATAGCGTAATTTTTCTTCGGCAAACTGCACAACATTTGTTGATCTTTTAACGCCCTGCGTCAAGCCTTGACTGAAAAAAAGAAGCCAAATGGCATTTAAGGTAACATAGCATTGTCATATAAATGTAAATTTTAAGAGAACCTATAAGACAAATCGTTAAATATATTGTCCTATTCCTGATTTATACATCCCAAGTCAATTATCTCGTTTTCAAATATAGTAAGTAAAAATAGTGAACATCTCATTTTTACCCCTAGTTAATAAATTCTATAATCCCAATATACTCTTCTTTAAATTTATTAGTCAAAGGGTATTGATGATATTTCTCTACTACTCCATCTCATTCAATTCAAAGCTTGCCTTTACTATATACGCATCATCCAATCCAATCCAATCCAATCCAAACATTACGTTTCCTTTTTGGTAAAAGACTTAACCATATAATCCTCATATCGTTCTTCTATTTACACAAAATATTGCTTTTTACACACTTTAATTTGGGGGACCGAAAGACCTAGTGATTTACCAATAATAACGTTACTTTATACTCGCTTTTGTGAAAAGGCTCAATGTAAGGGTTGGATTGGATCGGAATATCAATCCTAAAAATCACGTACTCAGCTCTAATACGCCAGTGTCAAAGGATTGTACAAAAGAAAATGGTTGTAAAATTTAAAGGAGTGTCAAAATTGTAAAATGTAGATGTTTATAAGGTTAAAGAATGAAGACATACTCACCCTAAGTCACTTAGCTCGGTGGTTAAGTCACTGATCTCCATACCAGATAAGCGTACTGCTGCCATAGTATCAGGAAGTTCTTCCCTAGTAACATCCAACAACTTCTCCAGTGACTCTGCTGCTTTCTTGAAGGCCTTGAACGTTCCAAATCAAGCTTTTAGCAATTTGTATAACATTTTCCAAACATTTGGTGATAATTTAACCCTCATCATATCGAGTCAAACACTCAAATTGACATTGAAACAAGCAGATATTGAATAGCCATTCTTCCTATGAAAAGATGTTCCGTGCCAGTAGTTTCAGAATTGTTTGCAAAAATCAATTACGGCTTCTATCACACACAACTGTAAGGCCTGCGCAGCTAGGCAACTACAAAGTAACATTCTAATTCTAGTCAAGCTGACATGCTGCATTCAATCAGTTAGACTACATGCACTAGAATCAATCATCTTGTAGCAACCCTTCACAAAAATCATACTATAACTTTGTTTTTATGACTTTTATGACTTTCTAATACTACGGAGTTATCGCATACCCATTTGTCAAAAATCACCAAGTATTCTAAGAGAAATCTATGTGTTTTCTATTATACTCCACATTTCATTAGATTACCTCATTTCTTCTAGTTGGTTTAACTTCCTAAATCCCCGCTCCATCTGATGTATTAGCCAGAGAAGAGCATTGATGAATGAAATCATGGTTACTTCCTGTCATCTCTTACTAAGTCCGCTGTTCTTGTTCTCCCCTAATTTCTATTTTCTACTCATTTTGTTTGTTGTAATCCCAAGTAGTAATCTCCACCCCCAACCGCTGCAAAATCTAGTACTCACAGCCTATCAAATGTACAGTTCAACAGTTGCAACAGAGTGCTATGTAACTCGACTCAAGAATATAACAAGTTAAGTCGAGTTACAGTTTGCTCGACTTGAATAACTCATAAGCAACTTGGCTAACAACCCACGGAGCCCGGATAATGCATGACTCGCATTAAAATATAAACCTCATTTATTTAGATGAGTGCGTTGTTGCCAATAATAAAAATATTGAGTCAAAACCGGACAAAATAATTCACAGCCTGTCAAATATACAAATCAACAGTTGCAACACAGTGCTATGTAACTTGTGGAGTAATTCCCTATGAAACCGTCTCATAGAAAAATTTGTGAAGTTATACAAATAATTAATGCCTCAATCCAACTACAAGATCACAAATTGAAGCAAACCTTTTAAAGTAACTACACAAATTCTTCTTCAAGAAGGATATCCGTCTTGAATTTAAGACGGGTCAAATAATTAGGATACCTCAACAGGTTATAGAAAAATGCTTGTCTGATCATCTTAGAGGTAGTACGAACATATTTGACTCGTTTTAATATCGATCGCAAGTAAGACCAGTGATTCTCAATAACACCGCATCATAAATTCACTGAAATGTGATGAAATCGAAGAGTCGAACTGACTTCTTACCGTACGAATGAATCAAAATAATAAAGATACGAAGAGAAAATATAGTAATGCACGAACCAGAAGTGTCGGAATCGCGGAAAAAAACAGCCACGTTACCGAAACCGCAACCTGCAATTATTTTCCATTGATTAGCTCAAATTCGGAAAACGTGATTAGCAAAAAACATAGTGTCAGCATAATTTTGTTTGTAATTGAGTAAAATCAAAGAAATACCGCACAAGAAGCGACACTTAAGACGGTGAAGTGGCGTTGAGTGAGGGTGAGTTGAAGCAAAGGGGATCCTACAGACGTGGTGAACTGCGACGAAGTCGAGGGTTCGTTTGAAATCGACGCCACATTTTCCGGCGATTGGGCGGAAGTTACGGTGAAGTGGCGCGGTGGTAGTCGGAGGATATTAGCCGGAGACGAATTAGAAATTAGGTTGCCGGCGCGTTTGACGGTGGTCCGACGATGAATTACGGGAGGTGAAACTTGGAAGTTGATTGCTGATGTCATTTGCTCCCACCGGTTTATTTTCCCCCTATCAAAATTGTCATAAAAGCTGGTTTTTTAGCATCTTGATTCTTGACCGATTGTATCCGAACGATACACAACTCATTTGGGTCGTCGGCGTTTCAGCTGGATCGTCGGCGCTTTATACGTGATTTTACCGTATTGTTCTTCTTTAATAATCATTAATATAATTAAGAGGTTGGGTATATAAATGTAATTTTATGTTTCCGAGCATTAATTGGGGACGATTTTTGTAATTTAACGTTTTTTATACACGTTTCCCCATAAACCCCGGGATCATATTTCCGTTCTCAAATAATCATTAATAATATAATTAATTGGTTTTGTATGTAAATCTAATTTTATGTTTCTGAGTATGAATTTGTCACGGTTTTGTGATTTAACGGTTTATGTGACCCCGTTCCAATCAAGTAAGGTTTTTGTTTTATATCTCATTTATCTTTTAATTTTTAATTAGTTTCTCCATTAGGTCGATTTATTTCATTTTAATTGATTAGGATGCAAGTTATGTTTCTCCGTAGTTTCTCCATTATGTCGATTTATTTCTCAGTTATTTCATTATTTGCCGATTGCGGCTTGATTAGTGATTAGTTAACGGATTGAATTATTGTCGAAAATACACGGATTGAATCTGAAACACGGAAAAAACAAACGAGATGGTGAAAAACATGAGAATCTCACGTTTTAGGGATCGAAAAAACATGAGAATCTCACGTTTTGGGGATCCCTAAAACGTGGGACTCTCACGTTTTGGGGATGGGTATAACGTGGGAGTATAACGTTTTATGCTTCTCTAAAACGTGAGTATTGCATGTTTTAGAGATCCATAAAATGTGTGATGCTCACGTTTTGTGGGTTTGCTATTTTTTTTTCCTTTAATAATTCCATAAGTATTGAATTATAGAATAAGTAAAGAATATTATATAATAAGTTTATAAGTATAGAATAAGAATAAGTATACGTTATTATAAGCAGAGAGTTATATAAAAATAAGTATAGAATAACGTACCGAATGCGTGATTTTATTTTTTAGTTATATACGGAGTACGTTATATAAGTATTGAAGTTTAATACTTATATAGAATTTACGATTAGGATGCAAGTTTAATACTAATAAGTGTATAAGTTATATAGAATTATTAAGTTTAATATATAAACATTAGTATACGATAAACATTTACAGAAATAAATAGAATAAGTTTTTAGGACAATTTAAACTAAGTTCGATGTGAATGTGACGTCTTACATTTTTACCGATAATAAATTTGTAGCGTTCATCGTAATATTACAGATCGTAATAGCGTTCATCGGCAAAATGTGGGATATCTACATTTTACAGATCCGCAAAAAGGTGAGTATGTCACATTTTACGGATCCGCAAAAAGTGAGTATGTCACATTTTACGGATCCGCAAAATGTGAGTATCTCACGTTTTACAGATCTGTAAAACGTGAGGTACTCACTTTTTGCGGATCCGTAAAACGTGAGGTACTCACTTTTTGCGGATCCGTAAAACATGAGTATGCCACATTTTACAGATCTGTACAACGTGGCATTATGACGTTTTGCACCTTTTTTAAAAATAAATAAAATAAATCGTAATATACATCTTCTATTAATTAAACCATAATCACCTAAAAAACATAGATAATCGTAACTAACGAATCTAACATCCTACGTATTTTATTAATTAAAATTAAACAATGCTCGGAAATACGATAGATATAAATTAAAGAAAACGAAAATGCGAATAAAAATAATCAAGTAATAACTAACTCCGAAATGTAAACTGGTTGTTCGATCGCCATTAATTAAAATTAAGAAATACACAAAGACGTAAGCTCCACAAAAATAACACACAAAAGTGTCAAAAAAAGACGGTTTTACAAAATAACCAAAACCGTTACGGTATCGAGTATATTTCACAAATAACCAAATAAATAATAATTAGTAAGGTTAATGAAGTAAGTTAAAGGAAGGGCAAAAGTGTCAATTCACGTTATAAAGCGCCGACGACCCAGCTGAAACGCCGACGACACGAAATAGCTCTCGAACGATAGCTTTGAGCCGTTTGAGCGATTTGCGTGTTTTGTTGAACTAAAAAAATCTTCACCAACTGTGTCATGTTGGACCGTCATGCCTGCCATTGCCTGCACAGTTACGCGCAGATATGATCATGGATCAGATTAGATTGGATTTGGGTTGGGTAAATGATAACCACTTAAGTCCAAACATACCGGTCATATTGCATTGGGCTTAGTAATGTCTAGAGTTGGCAAATCGGACGTTTCGCACCGTGCTTTGTGCCCGTCCAGCCCGACCCAGTCGTGCCTGGCAGGTCCTACCATGTCGTGCCTGACTCTGAGAACATGCGGCGAGGCATGGTTCCTAGTCCGGACCCGGTCGTGCCCGACCAAATTTTCAGGATTTTTCATTAATTTGGGATTTAGAGTCATGCTGGTCCAACTGTGCCTCGTGCCCGGCCGTGCCAAGGCACGGACTTTTCTTCAAATTGGCGTCGCGGCCCGACTTGGGACCGGTCGTGTCGTGCCCATGCTTTTTTCCACGTCATCACCGTGTCGAGCCGGGTCGTGCTTATGTTCGTGCCGGACTGGGCCATCGAGATGGGCATGGCCCGGTTTGCCAACTCTAGTAATGCCGGCTAATCTTACCAGCTCAAACTCAACCATTTCGAGTTACCTAATAGGAGTACTAACTAAGGTTAATATTATTGGTGAGTCTTGTCTCAATACTCATGTGAGTCTAACCAATAATGTTGCAAAGTTTTGATGAAAGTCTTAAAGATTTTTGATAGTTTTGAGAAAGTCTTAAGATTTTTGGTAGTCTTGAGATGAGTCTTGTCTCAAGACTCGTGTGGGGTCTACCAATAATCTACCAAAGTCTTAAGTTGAGTCTTGAATTTTAAAGACTCAACTTAAGACTTTTGTGGGGTCATGACTCGTGTTGCATATTTCTCTACATATTATTCAATAAACGATTCGTATTTATACAATTTTTTTATTTTATATTGCTTTTAAAGTCTCACGTCTTTGTTTAATTGTCTTTTTTGTTATTGGACCCCAAATAAAATTATTAAATACGAGTACATATTTAACTAATAAAATACATAATTATCCAATTTAACGTGCGGAGTAATTACTAATTAAACACTTAATTAACTAATTTCACTTAATTAACTAATTAAACATTTATTTAACAAATAAAAATGCAATTTCACCTAATTAACTAATTAACAGAGTCAACGTATTTAAACACTTATTTAAAAAATAAAAATACAATTATGTAATTATACGTAATTAACTAATTAAACACGAAATTAACTATTTTAATGTAGTCATTATTTTGAAAAGGAAAAAAAGGATGACCGTTTGGCCACCGACGTTTATTTTTCTTTGCAAAATAACAATTACGAGTACATTTTGATTCTATGGGAATCGTAAGTCAATAACCTAAATCGATACACCCAAGACCATGTATGAAAAAAATAATTATTAAAATATCGTAAATTAATATAAGTAAGGCATAATCAAAGTATCATAAATCATCCAGATCTATAATATGAACAAAGTTCAAAAGACGTCTATCCGTCCTTTTGTATATCAAACAAAACCAACAACAATAAAATAAAACAAGTTAATTTTTTTAATTAAACTAAATAGTAATTTGTACCAAACAAGTAAATTGTATTGTTTAATCATAAATTAAACCAAATTAATTAACTTTTTAACAAAAAATGGATAAGGTAAGTCTGAGTAGAGTCTGACTGATAATGTATAAAATCTGAGGTGACTCTGAGGAATAAATAAATATTAAAAGTGAGTGGAAAGCTGTGGTGGCAGAGTCTTAAGACTTTGGAGAGTCTTGCTGATAATGTTACCCTAAAGTACTACGAGTAATACTCAACACAGTACCAGCAACCATGCATCATCCCAAACCCGTACAAGCAACCATCATCCATGCGGACCATGGTACATTAAATATTATGGAGTAACATGCATGTTGCATGGTTCGTCAAAAGATCGTAAATGTCAACTGGATCGCCATAAGGCCACCAAAAATTGGATGGACAATGTAAGACAACACAAGGTCTTAATTGAGCCAAAATGACATAATACGACTTTGACAAACTCGACTCATTGACCACAACAACTGTCACCTTACAACGACACCATATGCATCAACTGAACACATCTTTCGCGCAACCAACCATTCATCATCGCTCCTAAACAATTGGGCTCATCGTTTCAAATATGCATATCCCTCCTAACCCGTTAAGTTCTCGTGCGACGGATATATCTGTCATAAATTGGTGACGGGTCAAATATTAATACGAGTACGTACCATTTAGTTAGAAGGATAAACCCATGGCCGTCGATTGGCATGGTCTACTAAGCACCGGGGCCCAAGATTTGGGGGGGTCCAAAACTCAAACTTACTACGCTATATTAATGTTTGGTGTACTAAAGTGAATATAAAATGCATTTGTCCTAGTGGTGTGAGTTTTGCATTTTGTATGGGCCTAGCTTTATATCGTGTGTTCAGCTCTTTTATGCAGCAAAATCTCTATATTTTTTTTTCTCTAAATAAAAGTGGATATTAATGATTAAATCTATAGCAAATGAAATTATATAGTCATAGAATTGAACATTATTAATTCGTGCATCAGTTTATTACGGAGTACAGATTAAGTTTTGTGTATAACTTTTGATTTATTACTAATAGTCTAATATAAACCCCACGCCCAGCACGGTATATATAGAAATTTACATTTTTTGAGTTAATATGTTTATTGCATATTTTTTGAGTCAAGATGTTTATATAGACAATTAATATGGAGTACTACTTAACATTTACATTTTTATTACTTATTTTTTTCATAATAGGTATTTTGATGTTTGATACTACGTTATTTGTCATGATTATTTTTAACAAGATGTTAAAAATTAGTGGTCTTTGATAAAAATTAAAATAAAAAGTATCGTGTATTATAATCCTTATATTGTGTAATATACTTGACTAAAATCATTGGTTTCTCCATAGTGACTAATTTTATTTTTCTTCATATTTGTCAATTTTAGGAATATCTCTATTATATCGTTCAATATTTTTATTAGGAATATATATTTGGTTATTTTTTTTCTATTATATCCTTATATTATTTGGTGATACATCTTATAGTAATATATACTATTTGGTGATATTATAACCCATTTATTGTGTAATATACAAAAAATATTGTATAATATATTTTTTTAGCGGAAAAACTTTCATTCTCGTGATGACACGTAAGCGCAATTCTAGTTTCTCTTATTCTCTTAGTATAAGCGGGTTAAACCAAGTCAAATAATATCAAAGTAAATATTTCCAATTTAAAAAAAAAAAAATTTCAACTTTTATAATTTATCAAAAAAGATAATTGGTACTATGAGAATTTTATAAATATATATGAGTTAAATTATTATTTCTAGCCTAAATTATTTGTTTTTAAAATTTAGAAATTGAAACTTTTGGAGGGAAAATTTTAATGTTAACGAATTACTTAAGTTATATTATATTCAAAGATTTACATTATTATTATAGTATTATTATTTGACTCAAGTAAATATTTCATGTATGGATGACTATTAGCTAGTATATCCCTTTAGAATCAACAAGTATATTCGTGAAATCATAAGTCATTATATTATGAAATGATATTACAATATATTTTAAAAGAGGAAGAAATGAGATTGAGAGGGTGGATGGAAAAAATTGTAGGAGAGACTGACACGTGTCCCATTTTTTAGAACTCCCTATTCTTTTAGTAGAAGAGGGATGTCAAAAAAATGTTTCCTTACTCTTTAGGGCCTCAAAAGAACGTTTCGAACCGGGTCTCTCAATTAAACCTAGGAGTAGAAAATAGTTGTTTTTATTTATTCAAGTGAATATTATTAACCCGTCACAAGTTTATGACGAATATTATCGTCACAAAGAAGAATTTGTTTTACTAGCCATGGTAGGGTAAGTATGTAACTGTGGACATGACATAGGTCCATCCCGACGCGGCCACGCGCGGGTTTGGGGAGACGAATGAATCTCCATATGAGATGGGTCGAATTGAATTTTAAATCGAAGTAGGAGTCGCCACCGAATTTTGTGGTTATTCGGAACCATTCGAACCCACTCTATGTCGTAGTGGGCCATATTTAAAATATGGCCCATTTCCGATGTCAGAGCTTATCGGGTTCGTCCCTTAGCATTTGATACCGATACCGACATTATCGGATATCGTGTATTGAATGACTCTCGTTGCCAATGGATTCGGACATCCGGAAACCATGGTTCTGAGTAAGGGGTGAGGGTACGTGTTGGGAAGTTCACTAAGAACACCCAACCCCGCCCGCACTTAGCGGCCTTTACTAAGATATCGTTCGTTTTTTATGTACACGACGCGTTAGTTCGACGATTGAATGATATGCAAACATTATTTTCCCTAAACATGTGAGAGAAAAATAAATGTGTTGCTAAGTCGTTTAATGCATGTTAAACTAATAACGTCAAAGTTATTTTAGCATGTGAAGTCGTTTTAGTCTAATAAAACAAAGCAATAAATAATTGCTACAAACACGAGAAAACGAGTTAGTAACGATTGAATAATTTGAATAAAGACGTAAATAAATAATATGCGTGATTTTGGAAAAGACTTATGACACGTGATTGATTAGCACGTGTTGACCGAGGTCGAAAAAAGTATTTATCGAAGTATGTCGCGAAAGTCGTTTTTTATGTAAGGTTCGAAAAGAATAAAAAATAGAAAAGCGAGGAAACGAAAAAGAGAGACCCGGCTAACCAGGCCACCGCGCGAGTCGCCTGACAGGCGTGCGACTCGCGTGGCGGTCTGTTCGGGTTTTTTTATTTTGTCGAAAACCGTCAATTTTTATAAATCGCGTACAAATATGGATTAATTTATACCCGATTCATATTTTCGATATTCGTCGTATTCGATATTCGATTATGAAATCGATATCGAATAGTCGGAATGATTTTAGAAAAGGTTTTGAAAAAAGTTTGTTTTGAACGAAAAGTAAAAAAGAATTTTGAACGAAAAATGTTAATTCTCTCCGCGTATAAAATCGTCCAATTTTGTTTAAAAATATGTAACGATTTTTATTTAGCATCAACGAGAATTAATTAATTTTGTTCTTGTTAGATACGATATTCGATTAGAGAATCGATATCGTATTTTAAGAACGTTATAAAAAAATAGTTTTTGTAGTATCGATTATTAGAAATAAAAAAAATATGCGACGAACGACCCATATTAAAAATACGACCGACGACGACACGACCCATAAAAACGTGAGAAAGGAAGAGAAGAGAGAGAAGAATCGGGTTTGATTTACACCCTCAACCTACCTGCTTCGTTTTCTCGGAATAAGGCTCGTCGAAAAGTGGTTTAAACTTGGGAGCGTCGAGATGATGCGGGATGAGTTAAGGTGTCGGTTTGGTACGTTTTTATATGTGTGTGAGGCGTCGGGTTTGGCCGGACGGTGGGGGTGGTTTCGTCGGTATTTCGAGGCTTCTTCGGGAATATGTCGGGATTTGCTTTGAATTATTTTTACTAGATATCGAGGACGTGTGTGAATGTATGATATGTGTATATCTGTTGTGTCAAAATGTTTTTTTCTTTTGTGTTGGACGGGAGGTCTTATTTATAGGAGTCGAGGTAGTCTTGCTTGAGTGACAAGAAATACCGGTTCGGATAGGAAACACGAGAGTTCGAAAGGGAACCAAAGTCTCGTTTCTTGGTGGGGAAGCCAAATATCTCGGCTGTTATGAAGAGTTGGCAGAGTGTTTCGGCTGTTTGGGATGTCTTGGCCGAGTATTTGGAGCTCGATCGGTGTCTGATTCGATTTCCGGATAGAATTACTACTTGAGATCGAACTCTATCCTTAAACGGATTTGTTTAATATTTATTGAAGCTGATTTTTGTAGCAGTTGGAGTCCAAACCGGACACGTGAGGTGTCACGGTTGGTCCGCGAGTCTCGAGAAATATCTTTGACCGGGTTTTGACTCGGTCGCTAAAAGACGGTTTTACCCCTGGTGTCGGAATCGACCCAAATTAGTCTCATTTGACTCGAAACGACCCACTGAGCCTGGATTTGAGGTTGGTTTTGTAAAATTTGTACTCCGTAATAAGTCTAAACCAAATGTCCATGATTACGAGCCCATATCCGAGTCCATCAAAGCACGTTTACGTCCAATCATCATCGGGTGTTTGGCGGGAACTATTATAGACACCTGGCGGTCAAAATGTGGGTGTCTACAGTAACCGACTCAATAAACTATCATCCTATGTCGTACTACCAATGGAGATTCTAAATAACCTTCCCGGCTAGAGATATGTGCCCCGAAAACCGTAAAAAGTTAGCAAAATCGTTTCTTGAAAGTAGTCAGAAAATTAAAATTAGATTAATTAAGTTAAATAATTAAAATTATTAATCATAATTAAGGAAGTGCAAAAGGATAAAATCACGTATAAAGCACGGACGACGCGGCTGGAATACGGACGAGGTAAATGAGATTTATACAGTCAAGCTAGATTTCAAAGAAAAGAGATACAGTGTACGGACTACCGAATACATACTCACATATACCGTATACGTAGAAAAAACCATGGGAATGTATTTGTGTGTATTTAAAACCAAAAAAGAAAAAGACTAAATTTCTGCCGTTGATCTTACGCCACATTCACATTTTGAAACTCTTCTTCGTACGAATAAATACATAATAAAGCTCCGTAAATAAAACAAAAAATAAACAATTAGTGAAAACCTCAATTTTCACAGAACCTCCCGCCTCTCTCTCCTATCCTTCAAATTCAACTATTCTACCTCTGTCATCCCCCTTTCTTTTCAATTCGCCGATTACTAAACCCTAATTCCCACCATTAATGGCGAAACGAAAGCTTGCTCAGAGGAAAGGCGCCGCCGCCAAAAACAAACCCGAAGTCGACGACAACAAAATTGTTCCGGCCGAACAGATTCCCGAGCTTCAACAAAAGGATGAAGTTGTTCAAGGAGAAAGTAAGGAACAAGTAGCTGAAGAAAATCATAAGGAGGTGAAGAAAGATTCGAAACGGCCTACCAAACGCTCTAAACCTAATCTTGAACCCGAGTACTTTGAAGATACTCGCAATTTGGTTGTTTACTTTATCCTTTATTCCTTTTTTATTTGATTTTATTTGTCTGATATTGTTGAATTAGGGTTTGTGTCTTTAATTTTGATTTTAGATTTTAGATTTTAGATTTGTTAAGACTCGGAAGTTTGATTTTTGAGTTTACGACTGATTCGTGCTTCACATTGTGCGGAATTGTTTAGTTTTGGCGATGATTTTAGGTGTTCAGTAGTTGTTTTGATTTTGACTTTATGCTTGCTTTGTTGTTTGTACAGCAGTAAGGGTTTTGGTGTTTGTGGATTACGGAGTTTATGTCTGATTTTACTTCACATTGTGCAAAATTACCGGTTTTCGGTTATGTTTTTAGCTTTTTAAGGGTCGTATGCTTGGTGTCTGAGCGAAGGATGATCTGTGTAGACTGGATTTGAAGTTAACATTGTGCAAAATTACCCTCTTTTTTGTCAGTGTGTGTAGCCGTGTGATACAAAGGCCTAGAAACTAGGCTGTTGTGTTCTTTCTATTTGTAATATAGATGCACAGTTCTTACCCCATTGTTTGATTCTTCTGCAGGTTATGAACTTGTATACCTTTTTTGTTGGTTCGCCTGTGTTAACCTTTATGCTTGTTCGGGCTTCACATAATAACGCTGATTATTGTCGTTGCTGTTAGAATTGTGTTCCCGACATGTTATATACTGCGTATAGTCTGCCTATTAGATTCACTGTTAGATTCATGTATTAATGTATGGAAATAATTACGAGATTGAGGTATTATCAACGCTTAGTGTTTGTTTGTGTTTACTGCTTAAGAGTTTGTTCTTCCTTAGTAGTTGCAGTTTTTTTTATATTCATTATTTTGTGTGGGAGTAATTGAACATAACTTAGTTGATAGTTTGTGCTTCTTGGGATCTTGTTGTGGTTGTGCTATCAATACTTACTCCCTTGTATTCTTTTCGTGATGGTTTTTTTCAGGAGGATTTGTGGAAACAAGTATTTCCAGTTGGTACTGAGGTTTGAACTGATTTTTCACGCCAACTCTGCTCTATGTATTTGTAGTGTCATATACCCGACTTTGGATTCATAAGTTGTAACTTTATTTGAATTTCAGTGGGATCAACTACATTTGGTTTACCAACACAACTGGAATTTTACGAATTTGGAGGTATGCTGCATTTGAAAGCCTAGTATGGCATTTTTATTTGTGCGTTCAGAGGATAGAACTTATTAGATATTGCATCTTTTTAATTACTTGTGTTAACTTTTCATATATTTGACAGAATGCCTTTGAGGAAGGAGGAGATCTACATGGCAAGAAAGTTTACCTTTTTGGGTGCTCCGAACGTATGTATCTCTTTCCACATCAATAAATCTATGTTTAAATGCATGATGTTTCCTTATATGATCCTTTTTGTTCCATATAAGCTATAATTTCTTTGATTTTTCACATATTTTCTTAACGCAGCTCAAATGGTGCCGGTCAATGGTGAAATGCGACTAACCCTCGTGCCTGCTGTTGTTGCGGTAAGTTACCTTATTGACATACATACATGAAGTTAAGAAATAATAGCTCTTTGATTTGTGATTAACTTGCCTTTTTTTATTCCTGATGGCTGCATTAGTGCCATATAAACATGTGAACAACCTTAGTATTCGTGTCCACTCTATGCTTCTAGAATATTTTTAAGCAGATGTGTCAAGTTACAACCAACAGATTTCCGTGTCTAAGGGATGTTCTTCTCCATATGGGTTACTAGTCTTAAGATTATATATGCTACATATTGCCTCTATTGGTTTTGGCTTTGTCTGTTAAACCTGTTCATTTGCTTTATTTTGTCGCTCTTGCCTTATATGACCTGTTGCCTTTTTTCATATTTATCATAACATGTGATTGTTGTTCTTGTGAAGATGCAATTTATTTTTATTTCTTTATCACAGCCCCATTTTGTTCTTGTGGGGCGTTCCTCTAATATTGCTGAGTATCTTCATTGAACACCTCTTCTTGTTGAACAGGTTGTATCCCCCTTCCCTCCTTCAGATAAGATTGGGATTAATTCTGTCCAAAGGGAGGCTGAAGAAATAGTTCCCATGAAGCGTATGAAGATGGACTGGGTCCCATATATTCCATTTGAGAAGAGGTCTTTGGTTTTGTGGACTAACAATTAGTATTTGTGTTTCTCCTCTGTTGTTGGCTTAAATCATAAACGACTTGCTGACTGTAGCATGTGGTTTCTATCTACAGGGATAAAATGGTCGAGAGGCTGAAGTCAGAGATATTCATCTTGGGTTGCACTCAGAGAAGGTTAATCAATGACCCTCTAGTATAAATTTGACGTTCTCAAGTCTTTTTTCATTCTGTTGTCTCTTTATATTGCTGGAAATTATTATTATTGTTCTAGTTGACAAATTGCCTTTTTTTCCTTGTAAAAAACAAAATTTGTTGCATTCATATTTCATGGGATATGTGTGTTCAAACATGACATGGACTGTACTATTAAAGCTTTAAGATGTGTTCTCGCTTATGTTTGTTGACGTTTCTTATTAGATCTTCTTTATCTCGAGAATCCATTAAACTGTTTTGATAATGCTTTCACATAAATATTTATTCTTGAGGGGTTCGCAATATTCTTGAGGGGTTCGTAATGTTTGTGTTTATATAGTACAGATTACTACTTAAGTTTAACTGGAAACATAAGCTGGCCTACATTCTTACTTCAAACTACAAAAGTTTTCTAGCTGGATAGTGTTTCCTGTGAACACCTTTGTTTGATTTCTTGCATATATTCATATGTTTTGTTTCTCAAGTAAGTCATCAAAGACTCAAAGATGATTGTAATTGGCTAAAGAGGCATTGACATATCCAACTTCTTTCAATGATGCTTGTTTGTGTATTTACTTTTCGCTGTTGCTGGTATAATGTTTGGCTTGATGGTACCGGGCTTCTTAGCGTGAGATTTATTTTGCTATTTTGATGATTTCCTTCCGAACTTGAACTTTCCCTTTTTTAGTGCATTCCATTTATCCACTTGTATGAGACATTGAGACGTTAGTTTTATTAAAGCTTAGGACATGTTTCATCCTTAATGTTCACTGCAGGTCTGCATTAAGGCATTTGAAGGAAGAGCGAGTCAAGAAATTTGAATACTGCTTGCCTTGTGAGTCCTCAACATAACACATTCATGTTGGAGAATTTGATATATATATTTTATAAATCCAATCCCTGTTATGAGTTAGTGAGTTCTTCAGCATAATTCTTGGCCCATATATTTACATATTCCTTAAAATTCTTTCTTAAGGTATCTATTAGGAACATGGTACCTGACTTGGATATCCGAACTCTAAGTAAAATATATGGGATTGCTCTCAAACACTACAAAGCTAATGTCTTTTAATCCCCTTTGAAAGAGTCCATTCCAAAAATTATTCTCATCCAGCAACGATTTTCATACTTTGGATATTTCCTGATTTTGTAGTCTTGGTTTGTTTTTAATCCCAAATGGTATCAAATGCTTACTGTTCATTCACCTTGGAATTTTATATAATAATGGTAAATTGACGCTAAACTGTTTGCACTTATTATTTACGATGTAGTCGTGAGAGGCGGTATTCTTGTGCGCTATTTCGAAACCTCTTGTTTGTGTGATTAGTACAGGGGTATTTTGAAACCTCTAAGTTGTGTACATCCTTCTCTTTTACCGTACGTTGAAGTAGTTGTGTATTGATCTTGACTTTGCTAATTGCTAACTCATTTCTTCATGAGTTTAAATTTAAAATTATATAAATGTCGTCCTTTTCTTAGATGGGGAAAATTTGCTTAAATTTAATTATTGATTTGAAATTTTGATTAACTCAAAACAGGATGTGATGTGCAACAGTCGTGAACTATGGTCACAAAATTTTGTCCAAGAACTAATTACATCATTTGTTTACGAACTCACATGAATAGTTTCTAATATTTTCATATATTTAGTTTACCTTTTAAGTTTATTTTGACTATGTATTGACCATATGATGCTAATTTCTCTTATACTTGATAGATTTCTACAATCCCTTTCTGGAAGATGAGCTTGAACAAAGTACTGAAGTGACCATTGTATACGACATGGATCCAAAACCGGTAAGATCAAATAGATGTTAATTACAGTCTGAATTCGCTCAATGGTGCATTATTTGTAATTCGTCATTTCATTGATGGGGTATCTGTTAGCTTTTTTTCAATTTGTGGGTTATGCGTCCGTTTTTTATTCATTCATATCTTTGTCTTCCAGGTACTATGTGAATTTGATTGGGAGCTTGATGAACTTGAGGTACACTTTGACTTTTGTGTACAATCTGTTGGATTTGGGTGTTATAGTTTATTTTTATGTTGTATTGCATAGATAAAGGAGTAATTTTTAATCTCAAGGACGCAAGTCGGTCCAGATATGCTAATATTAAGTATAGTATGTTTGATGTAGTTGCGACCCTCTTCTGAGCTAATTTTATTGTCTTTTGTATCTTTAATTGTCATAGGTGACATATCAATATAGAATTGAACTTTCGTGAGTGTGAAATTGCTAGGTCCTACAATTGATTTATCTTTATAGCTTACATCACTCATTCTGAGTCATATTTCTGGTCACCTTCAGGATCTTTGTCCTTTTATTTCCCACCTTCATTTTCATGAAATTTCTAAAGTGGTTAATGGTATTGTTTGCTAAATTAATAATTCTTGGAGTTGTTCTAATATCATAAGGGTTTAGCTCTTTTCTGTTTTTTTACTCTATGCGAGTCTGTAGTGTATTTAATTCAATGCTATAATGCTTGGATTTCTTCCAGGAATTTACGGATAAACTTATCAGTGATGAGGCACTTCCTTCAGAACACAAGGAGGACTTCGAGGTTTGGATGTCTAACTATCTGAAACACTCTATCTTTTGACAACAAGAGGATTTAGCCTAACTCGTTGAATATTTGTCAGAATCATGTAAAAGAGAAGGTACAGGAAGCCAAAAAGACAAACCGGGAGGTATGTGATGAATGACTACTCGTGCTTCTGTTTTGATAGGTTTGTATTGTTTTCTGAAAAATTGCATGGTTTCCTATCTTTGCAGGCAAGAGCAGCTCGAAAGAAAGCATTAGAGGATATGAGTGCAGAAACAAAGGCTGCATTTGAAAACATCCGATTTTTAAAATTCTATCCCGTGGCTACATCAGATAGCCCTGATGTATCACAAGTGAAGGTACAGTTCTGGTTCCTCGTTTTCTTACAATGGACGAAGGATTTATGGCTTAAATTCTATGTTTAATTGATACATTGATTGATTTGTGTGTGCAATAGAATTTGCCCTAAATTGAGTTTTTGTGTAAAGTTTTGGTAGTGTCATGTGTTACTCACGACATGAGATTGAAATTCACCAATATCAAACCTGTCTCTGTGGATTTCTGAACACAAGAAAAATCCAAGTCGTTGGCGTAGCTATATTCATCAATTAATTTAGGTGGTTATCAATCCAGAGTTTTGCTCAACATAAGTTTATTCATGTGTAAAATATCTCTATTCGCCATTAACATAGTCATAATAATACGGTCAAGAAATCTGAAATCCTTTAGTTTTTTGAAAACTGGAATTCGGAAGTTTTAGTGGCTTTTCTTTTATATTCATTCTTTGATGTATTATGATTTGAAGATGATACTTGTTATCCATATATGTTTGATTCTGAGACGTTTTCTTCGGCCAGTCTCCTTTTATAAACAGGTATTACGGGAAAGCCCACAAAGTGCTCTGATATGGAAGTTCAGATGAGCAGTTGACAGCCTTTCTATTCTCTAGCAGAAGATAACTTGTCATTAGAGACCCGAGCTTTGAAGTTTGTGATTTTTGACCCGAACAAGGTTTTTTATTGGACAGAAACACCTTGTTTACCATGAGTAATGTTTTATTCAACAGAGTTGGTGTAAACTTGCAGCATCAGAATCGTATCATAGTGGCAGTCGGGGAATAAGTAAAACACAGCTAAGTTAGAGGATGTAGTTGAACTATACTCGTTGGAAGAACGTGACTACGCCAGATTGATTCACCTTCTGGACTGAAATTTGTACTCCGTAGCTCTTATTTCTGTGTACTCAATTTTGTATAACATTGTATCTTTTTATTCTTGTTATGCTCAACGAATGAGCGCATACATACATGTTCTTCTAGTATTCAGAAAACTATTTATAATTAGTAATTTCATTCAAAAACCTGCCTGTGTTTATGATTTCGATTCAGTAAAGTTGGGTTACATTCAGCTCTTCTGTGTTCTGTATGTCTTGACTGTATGTCATAGGATAAATTGGAAGAAGGTTATCAGGAGTGCTGTTTTTCGTCGTCGACATTTCAGCCACGTCGTCGGCGCTTTTTAAAGTAAAAGACGATTTTACCCTTGCCTTGCCCTTGCCTTAATTAGATTAGTTAACTAATGTTATGTAATTTTAGAGGTTAGATTAGTTATTGAAACTCGTTAATGAAGCGGTTTTTTAATTTTTCAAACCGTTCCGTTATTATCTTGTCCTTATTATATATCCACTCAAACTCCACTCACCATATTTAATTTAATTTTCTCTCACTTAAAAAAAACGTCTTTTCTTTAAAGAAACCCGACTTTTCTAGAAACCCGACTTTTCTAGAAATTAGGTTGTCGGCGATTTTTAATGTGAAAAGACAACAACGTCCTTCCCTAATTACATTCACTAACTTTGTTAATGAAAATAAAAAGTTTAATCATGTTAATGAAACTCGATAATAAAAAGTTTTTTTTTTTTTTGAAAACCGTCATTTTATTATGTTACGGATTATGTTATATTATATATCCTCCCCCATCCACAACAACACTAATATTATTAATAATATTAAAATTGTATTAATAGGCGATTTTAGGAGGTTTTAGAATCAAATATAGATAATAGTTTAGTAAGGTTTATCAACAATGTTCAGTTGGTTTAGTGGTGAAGAGGCTCATTTTTTGTTCAAGAGGTTGTGGGTTCGACCCTTACTAATTACAAATTTTTGTAATTTTGCGGATTTTTGGCGTCCAGGGGACCCCCTAGACGCGAAATTCATGCGTTTGGGGCCTCTTAGACGCGAAATTCATGCGTCTAGGGGACCCCCCAGACGCGGTTTTTCGGCGTCGAGGTCTGTTTCCAGACCCAGTTCGCGAAAAATCGAGCACCATTTCGATTATAATTAATACTATTAGATTGATAGTTTAGGTTCCCCATAGCTAATTTGTGTGTGATATATATCCTAATTGAGTAGTTATTGTTTTCTATATTCGATTTTGGTATCGATTTGGCTGATGGTGGGATCGATTTCTGCGAAATATAAATTTCCTAAACATATTCCCGGGATACATTGAGACACGTGTCTCGGATACCGTTCAATAGTCCAAAAATCGACATTTCAAATTAGTCGGGAATATATTTGTTACGTTAGTTAAGAAACTTAATTAAATTCATTAGAATATATTACATAAGGGTAAAAGAGTTACGTTGAGACACGTGCCTCAAAAACCGTTCAAGAGTACAAAAACCGTAATTTTAATTTACTCGAAAATATTAATTAGTTTAATTAAGAAACTTAATTAATATCATTAATCATAATTATGGAAGGGTAAAAGAGTAAATTCACGTATAAAGCGTCGACGACGTGGCTGAAACGTCGACGACAAAATGTAGTAGAGGTTATCAGGCACAAAAGAAAGTGATTCATATTCTGTCTCGTTTACTTGTTTGTCTTTTATATTGAGAGATGAAGGAGTAATCTAAAAAAAATAAAATAAAATTTATTCGGTGTGCCTCATTACATGTTATTTGTATTTATTTTATTATTAAATGTTCTTCAAAATAATCATTTCATTATGCAATCGTTTTTAAATAAGGCGTACCATTTTTTAATTTTTTTAGTGCAAGTACTTTTTATATTAAATATACCTATTTTATCATTTTTTGATACCATTATGATATCAGTTTCTAATTTGATGATAAAAGACCGTCTCTAAGTGTACCTGTACCTAGACATGGCAAATGGTCAACCGAAGTCGGGTTCGGGTCAATCAGCTTCAGGTCAGGTCACTTTCGAGTTATAGAATTCAGGTTGACTTCGGTCGGGTTAGATCATTTCGGGTTCAGTTTATTTTCGGGTTTACTATTTTCAATTTTTTTAGAAATATCGATTCATTTTCTATAATAAAAATCAGATCAGTTTCAAATTAGTACAGATCAATTTGGATTACGAATCAAACTCGGATCTTCAGTTCTCGGATCCGATCAGTTTTGAGAGGTCCCACAAAGTCAAATTAGATGGAAGCGAGAATTTGGCACTTGTGGCGCGCAGACATAACGTTGAGAAATGTGGACCAATGAGAAGACTCCAAAATCCCACCCTCATCTCTCCCCTTTCCGACGTGTCATTTCCGTTACCACCCCTTC
Source organism: Agrostemma githago (assembly GCA_958450325.1). Classification (NCBI taxonomy): domain Eukaryota; kingdom Viridiplantae; phylum Streptophyta; class Magnoliopsida; order Caryophyllales; family Caryophyllaceae; genus Agrostemma; species Agrostemma githago. Next base: position 3,723,999 of record OY288248.1, read on the forward strand.
CTCCTCACTCAGTCCTTATTCTTTCTTCCTCCATTTTTCTCCTCCTTCTAAAACTACTACACTCCATCGCCATGAAAATCCTCCTCTGCAAATCTCACTAATCCGCCCGCCATTGAAACCTACACTTCTTTAATTAATGGCGTTTTCTCTCTCGCTAATTTCTTCTTCACATTACTCCCTCGACTTCACTCTACTAACATCTCCCAAACTCACTGCAATTAGAAACCCTAGACGACATCGACTCGCAGAGGTTCGAGCGGCGGGGGAGAGAGACAGTAAAGTGGTGATCAATGGAGTGGATACTGTCAAATTGAACGGTAACGGAAACAAATCGATTGAAGCTTTTTTGAATAGTAATGGTAATGGTAATGGTAATGGTAGTAATGGAAGTTTGAGTAAGTACGTTAATGGCGACGGTAAGGTTAATGGCGGTATTGCGACGACGGTGGAAGTTGGTGCGGTGGAGAAAGTGGTACTAGAGAAGGAGGAAAAGGCGACGACGAAGACGAATAAGAAGACGATTGAAGAGATTGGTCAAGAAGATGCTTGGTTTAAGCAAGGTAGCCAAGATCGTGTGGAGGTATATATTACTCTCTCCGTTCCATTTGTTTGTTTGCTTTAGATTATGTTTCCTTGAGCACATTTTGGATTATAAAATTGAGGCGGATCGGAGGGAGTGTCACTTTTGCTGTGTTGATTGGAGTTCCGTATGCTGTCCGACTTTTGTGCCTCATTCTGTGTGCCATCCAATGCACTCTTGGACACATTGCTTGCATTGTTGCACAAATAAAACTGGCTGTATGCGTCTTCCATTTGAATTTGGGTATGATGAATCGGTAATGGCTGTATGAGTGCTTATGCGCTGAAATTTCATTTGTGAGATTTTTGGGCTTCAACACGTAACTTTTATTATTAGTGCAAAAACGCAATGATAATGTGGATTCAGTTTAGCTGAGGGTTTGAACAACATTGGAGTGTGGTCGTGTGGATCTTGAGCTGCTTGATAACAGCACTTGATTTTTTTGGTGGCGCTTTGAAGGGTAGATTATATGTGTTTGGCGAACTGATGAAGAAACCATCTTGTGATCAATGCTGATTTTGATGGGTGACAAAAAAGTTAGAGACTTAAGAGGTATCTCAAAGTTTAGTCTTTGACTCTTTGTAATAGGGCATTGTATACGTGAAATTTGTAATGTGCTTTGAGGTAGTGAGTAATAGTTTTGTGATTCCGAGAAGCTGGCAATTTGATGGCGATAAGTTCGATTACTATGTTTTCCTGTCTTGTGTTTAATTCATATCTATGTGCTATTTTCTGTTATAATAGCGCGTGTTGCTTTTTGTAGGTCTCTGTTGCTCCTGGAGGCCGTTGGAATAGATTTAAAACATATTCAACAATTCAAAGGACTGTAGAAATTTGGGGATTTGTTCTTACTTTTGTCTTTAGAGTCTGGCTGAACAATCAGAAGTTTTCATATAAAGGTAAAAACAAGTACTCATACATGTTTTTCTTGTTATGTCTCACCAAGGCATTTAAGTGGATGTGAATCTACAAGTATTCTTGTTTATCTTGCAGATATGAGGTACTTAGTTATTGTTTCCTTCATCAGATCATTTCTGTTGGCTGTGCTATGTTGATTTTAAGCAATCAACAACGTAAAAAAAGCCTTCATGTTTTTGCCATCCTGTATAGGCTTTATGACTTTTATTTGAATACTGTGGCACAGCCCTTTTTACTGGACGTTTCATGCATGATGCATCTAGGAGAAATTTATGTTATTTGTCATATACCTTCTATACGAATAAGCTCGGATTAATCAACTCACATATAATTTGTAGGAGGGATAACTGAAGAGAAGAAACGATTAAAGCGGATAGTTCTTGCAAAATGGTTGAAGGAAAATATTTTGAGATTAGGTCCAACATTCATAAAAATTGGACAACAGTTCTCTACAAGAGTTGATATTCTTGCACAAGAATATGTCGATCAACTTTCAGAACTTCAGGTAAATATGTAAATATAATTACATGAGATTGAAAATAATGTTTCAGACTTTAGAGAGAATCATCACACAGTTGTATTTCATGGAGAGGCTGAGATTCTGTGTATATGATGATAGTATTCATTTGCATGGCCTCTTCTTTCAGCGCCTCTTATCTTTTCTTTCTAACGAAGTGTTTCCTTGTTGATTCTATGAAACCATTCTTTTTTGTCAGTTTTTAGCCTCAGCTAGCAAGTTCGTTCCAGTTTACTTTTCTGTATAAATTCAGTTGTGTTGATTGTACCATAATACGAAACTAGGAGTTCTTAAACTAGCTCTAGTGAACTTGTTAACCTTTTCTTGGGCTTAACTCTCAACTAACGCTTGAACAACCTTCGTTTATGTATAGGACCAAGTTCCTCCGTTCCCATCAAAGACAGCACTTTCTATCGTTCAAGAGGAGCTTGGATCTCCCTTGGGTGATGTATTCGAACGGTTTGATTATGAGCCCATAGCAGCTGCAAGTCTTGGTAATTAGGACACCTCCTCTCCTATCCTCTCCAATTGATTGAATATGCATAGTTATGTAAGATCTCTCGTTTGCAGGTCAGGTTCACCGAGCAAGACTGAAGGGACAAGAAGTAGTTGTTAAAGTACAGAGGCCTGGCCTCAAGGATCTCTTTGACATTGATCTTAAAAATCTAAGGGTTCGTCTTCTTACACTTAATCACGTGTTGTTTACTTGATTGTTTTTTAAATCTCTTGCTTTTGACTCTGTTCAACTGTTTTTTTAATGCTGGCTGCTCATTTAAAAAACAATCCGACCTTAAAAAGAAGCATGATTTAAGTATCCTGAATGCAAATGAAAGAGTTCAAATTTTTGGTGACATTTATGTTACATTGATGGAATTCTAGGTCTGTTATCCACATTATCTACTGCTGTTTTCTGGTGAAATATTGCTGAAAATAAAAAGGGGCTGTGAGCTGGTATTGCGGTATCAGAACTTAAAACCAGTGGTTCTATATGTATTACGGAGTATTAAATAGGTACTTGTGCTTTTTCATGACATATTGTGGGGAGTAGGATTGGAGAAGAAAACTCTTCATTGGTCACTGATATTACTGGTGAAGTCACTATATATAACTAAGTTTATCACATTACATTACTAGTGCTAATAGATGTATGCTGAGGACTTGCTTGAAGGAATCCCCAAGTGACGAAGCATGGATATGATATCTTAGATGATGCTACAGCTTTTGGCTGAAGTTACATCTTAGTGACTTCTGGAGTATTCTGAGGATTTGGGATGAAAAAATCTGGAATTTTCTTATCTAAGAGTCACAGTTTGGCTGGACTTTATCTTTGTTATGAGCTCGTTGAACTTGATGAGGCTTGCTATGGTTAACCCTACACAGCTATGCTCCAAGTAAAACAAAAAGAGAATATATATACTTCAAACTTTCAAAGTTGTTGACGTGTTTGCTTCAAACTTCATACTCTCACATCATGTTGTTTGATACTTTGATTTACTTTGTATATCTGTAGGTGATAGCTGAGTACCTTCAGAAGATTGATCCAAAGTCCGATGGTGCAAAGAGGGACTGGGTTGCAATTTATGATGAGTGCGCTAACGTGTTATACCAGGTTGTCATTCACTTAAATCACTTTGAAGTATTTTATTTTCCATGTCCCTTTGCTTTTTTGAAGGTCTCTACACCTTTCCTCTGTTGTTGTAGATTAACCTAGTCACCAATCACCATGTTCAAGGATTTCAAGATAAATGGTAAAAAGGCAAAATAATATTGACCTTTAATGGTTTACCATTGACATATAAAAATTAGAATTGACAGTCCTCTAGTGGAGCAGTGAATTTAGCTTGCAAATGAGATTGACCTTGTTTACTTACCATATGAAAAGAAATCCGACCTCTAATAATATTGAACTAATAACTTAGCATTGGCATTCAAAATAAAATTACAAACAAGCTGAAGACTTGGGTGAGATACTGTACATTGACAGTCTTCTAGTGTAGTGGTGGAATTAGTTTGCCTATCGAGAGTGGTGTGTGGTACCTTACTCAAAATTATTTTATTTTTATGCTTGTCATGTTTAAATTTGGATTTGATGAGCTGTAAGGTCATCTATGTGCCTTTGACGAAATTCACTTATAGTTGTATTTGTTCTGTCTGCATCTTTTGTTTCATGGTTGAGTTTGCTGTTTTACACGGATTGATAGAGAAACAACGAGAATTTTCAGGAAATTGACTACACAAAGGAAGCTGCTAATGCAGACTTGTTTGCTAGCAATTTCAAAAGTATGGAATATGTCAAGGTCCCTAAGATATACTGGGAATACACGACTCCACAGGTTTGATTGCATAGTGCATTGAAAGCTTTGTCAGAGCATACCTTTTTTTTTCTTTATATTAGTTTCCACGCTCTCTAGTTGACATGTCTTACTTCTGATGTAGATTTTGACAATGGAGTACGTTCCTGGAATTAAGATAAACAGAATTCAAGCATTAGACCAATTGGGCATTGATCGAAAAAAGTATGACCACAAATGTCTAACATCATCTTATAGCTTTCATTACCAGATGGGTTTTGACATGAAATTTAGTTTACTGCCAACAATTCATATATTCTGTTTATTGCTTGACTGTCTCAGGATAAGTCGCTATGCTGTTGAATCTTATTTAGAACAGATACTTTCTCATGGGTTTTTCCATGCTGACCCGGTGAGTATTTCTTTGTTTTTATTTTATAAAGTCTGGAAACCCCAGAAATGGCTAATTGTATGGATTTAACACAAATTTATCTCCTTAGAGATTGTTGTCAATAATGATTGTACATCATCTGTATGATTGTCATCATGTTGGAATGACTAATGACAGTTTTATTCTGTCCTGATACTGTTCTAACTGTGGACTAGAGAGACAATTTTAGCGGTAGACCCGGTAGTCATCAGTAGTTGAGACCCCTTGACTGAAATCCTGTTTTCTAAATGCTTAGTGGTTGAATTTTGCATGCTTTATCTTCCTAAAATGTTCTTAATTTTGATTTTGCAGCACCCTGGGAACATTGCAGTTGATGATGTCAATGGTGGAAGACTAATATTTTACGACTTTGGAATGATGGGAAGGTAATTTATCCTGCACCTATTCATCTACTTTTGAAAACTTTGATCATATTGTAAAAAAAAATTATATTGTGCAGCATAAGTCCGAACATTAGGGAGGGCTTGTTAGAGACATTTTATGGAGTCTATGAGAAAGATCCTGACAAGGTTATGTTGAAATTTTGATTCATGGTTTTCAGTAATTCCTAGCTGATGATCAAGTTATCTGTGTGTTTTCTATTTTTGTGCACGCGTAAAATTTACCCTCACATGCAGGTCCTTCAAGCTATGATCCAAATGGGTGTTCTGGTGCCTACTGGAGATATGACTGCAGTCAGAAGAACAGCTAAATTCTTCCTTGACAGGTAATTTCATCTGATATACGTATCGAAGCATGCCTTATTAAGTTATTGGTGTTTTTCTTGTGGTCTACCATCATCCTAAACTTGTTAGAAAATAATGTTGGATAGGGCTCCGTTAAACCAGTTCGAGTGACATTGAAATTACAAACTACTCCGTATGTGTTACTCCGTATGAGATTCTCAGTACTCTTTTTTCCTCTTAAAATTAGTGTATTCGTTTTAACGGCAAGCATAGCATTTTTACTTTGTCCGGCTTCCTATCATGGTCCTTTAGGTCAAGCTCATCTTTGTGTATAGATTAAAGTGATGAAGCATACTCATAAACTATCAACTTACCTGGTTGTCAGAGTATGAGATAACCAATAATTTGATGCCCAAAAAGAACTAGTAAAGAAGTGTTTATTTTGTTGATGTGACTCAACACCTATTAATTCTTCTCATGCAGTTTTGAGGAGCGTCTTGCCGCACAAAGGCGAGAGAGAGAAAAAGCAGAAGCAGAACTTGGATTTAAAAAGCAGTTAAGCAAGGAAGAAAAAATCGCGAAGAAAAAGCAAAGACTAGCTGCTATAGGTACAACTCCAGTGTAGCAATAAAATACTTTTTATAGAACCTTAATGTTGATTTGTATGTAGACTTATTTTTCCCAGCACTATAGGGACTAAACTAATCTTCTTCTCTAAACTGACACTGTTAGTGTTGTCCAAAAATCTTTCTGACTGATTTTGAACTGGTATAAATTTGAAAAGGTATGACTATTTTACGGCTTTATAATGCAGGAGAAGATTTGTTGGCAATTGCTGCAGACCAACCATTCAGATTTCCCGCTACCTTCACATTTGTGGTCAGGGCATTTTCTGGTATTTGACAATTGATTTGTACCTTTTGTCTATTGTCGTGTTCGGCCTACTGAATTTAATTTCAAGACTTTATCTTCGAATATTTGCAGTGTTAGATGGCATTGGTAAGGGGCTTGACCCACGATTTGATATTACTGAAATCGCCAAACCGTAAGAGTGGATTCATATTCTCTACACCCTTATCTATTTTGCAATTCCTAGGTAGTTGATATGTTCTGTTTATGGCTAAGACACTAGCATTGTATTTCAGCTATGCCCTAGAGTTGCTAAAATTTCGTGAGGCTGGCGTGGAAGTTGTTTTGAAGGTACTAAACTACTACTCTTGAGTTCTTTTTTAGTGTATTGTAGGGTTATTAGTACTTTCTTTTGTTTCAAAAGGTCCTGATAATGCCTAAAAAGGTTAGTAGGGATCTTTATTCCGAATGCTAGCTCAGTAAAATTTCCTGTCGACTGCCGTTTACTCTTTCTTTTATATTTTCTGTAGGATTTCCGAAAGAGATGGGACCGACAATCCGATGCAATCTATAACCTGTTTAGACAGGCGGATAGAGTTGGGAAGCTTGCTGACATTATCGAACGACTGGTACTCATCCTCCTCACCCAAAGCAACACAGTCCATGTTGGAATGGAATGGAATGGATATGGCCCATTCTAATGTTTGGTGGGTTTATTCTGGAATGGAGTTAGATAGATCTTTTATCATAGTTTTGTTATAGAGTTTTAAATCCATTCCTCTATGGTATGACATTCCAGCCATTCCATTCCACCTTTTTGAACCAAGCGACTAGTGTTTCATGTTGCTTCTGTTCCTTACCGCTGACATGGAAATAATAATCTGACAGGAAAAGGGAGACCTGAAGCTTCGTGTTAGGGCATTGGAGTCTGAGAGGGCATTCCAACGAGTAGCTGCGGTTCAGAAGACAATAGGCAGTGTGAGTCATCAAATGAATTTTATATCATATACTCCATGTAGTTTATCTAGCAATTTTCCATTTCTAAGGGAGCCAAAGATTCACTACTATGGGGCTTTGGCATATGTTGGGATGAAAAAAAAAAGGGCCACTCAACTGTGGCTTTTTTTTGCTGCTGTATGCTACTGCTGCTGCCGTCGCTGTTGTGTTGCCATTTTTTTTTTGAGTTAATAGACTCCCATGAGAGCTGAGATGTTTGTAAAGGTTTGCTTGATTGCTGGTTGATAATGTTAACAGGCCATAGTTGCTGGGACCTTGGTCAATTTGGCCACAATTTTGAGTCTTCACTCAATCCGAGTAAGTGATCATTTTGAGAATTCTACAGTTTCTCATTGTCACTTAACAGAAGCGTCGAACTCCAATAATCGAATCTACTTTCCCAATTCAGGTGCCTGCTATTACCGCTTTCACAGTTTGTGCACTCTTCGGCCTTCAGGCCTTACTTGGTGTCCTTAAGGTCAAGAGATTGGATCAACGAGAGAAATTAATTACTGGAACTGCTTAAACATAAGGTTAGCGAATTTCTTGCTGTATATGGTTGATTAAGATGTGAATCATTTTCCCACGCCACAGACGATGCTATCTGAATTTAAAATCGGGATAGCTGAAACTTGTTATCCAATGAGTTTACATAGATTTTTTTTCCAGCTATCATCGTTGTGTAGATTGAAAATCAAATGTCCATGTTATGACTGACTCTTTAACTGCTGTTCAAATGTGTCATAGGTGACGAACATGCTCACTGGTTGCTTTGTTTCCATGGTGACATGATCATTACCTTTGCTCCGAGTCACAATGCTCTGCTTTCAGTCATTTATAAACTGCATTTCGCATGAAGCTATGTTACAAGGAGCTCCCGGCAATATGTTACATGTGAGACGAACATCTCAACCGAGTTGCTCTTAACTTAATGCACCACCCAACATTCATCAAGGCATACAAACAACTCCACACTTTCAGATACGGAGTCGTTCCCCAACAAATTTAATTCACAGACAGATTTCTCAGGCAAGTTCAGAACTCATAATGGACACAATCTCCTGGTACGCCCCGTTCTGGTAAACATAAAACATTCATCTTCATTTGGTAGATAACAGACAGTATAACCTGTAAACTATACACTAGTCATGTATGATGTACCCTACTTGTAAAGCTGAGAAAAACCGCGAGAGGTAACTGACAAGACTCATCATGTTACAACTTACAACCATTGTATATTATCGAGCTTTTTAGACTCGTGTTAGCCCTTGTATAGTTACAACCATTCAGTAACATGACTTGAAAATGAGTACATAATATGAGACGGAAATATTGTACCGTGTATTAGAGTCTGATATGAGATATGATATCAGAGCATTGTTTGATGTGAATTTATTCGCGTTCGACTTTTGATATTGTCTTACGACTTCACTATTTTTGTTTTCTTTTGTTGATATTGTCTTACGACTTCGCTATTATTTCTGTTTTCTATTGGAGTGTCTTAGACTTCGCGATGTCATTAGGGGAATAGAGCCGTAGAGTTTAGGGTTCAACTATTTAGTCAAAAGGTTGCATGTTTTAGGCTTAAAATAGAATCGACTAATGCAAGAGCAAGTCTCCTCATCGTGGGTATCTCCATCACAAACTTCCAACGGTTTAACATCACCGACATGGACAAATAAAAACAAAATCCTAATGCATAGGAAATAATACGGAGTAAATGGTTTATTTCTATGCACATGAGTCTTTATTTGACCTGTCATGGAAATACTCGTCATAAATAAGAATTTGTGCTAATGTAGTAGGGTAATAACTCAAAAAGGGATACTAATTTCCCTGTGAAACATTAGTTGTTAGGAGAATTGCATGGATAATATAAGGAAACTGTTTACAAATTCTCTGCTACTACAAGATTGCCTTCCATCTTGTTTCCAACATCTTATCTTAAAAGTCCAGCCTACAAAATAAACGGGTCCACTGCGACAAGTATTATCGACGTCACTGTAGACGGAAACCCTGACCACCAGTATCACCACTAGCATGAGAGCCCTTGCTACTCATGGTGGTACTAGTGGAGCTTGTGCTATGCCCATTCGGCGACACCAACTCATCCGAATGGGTTGCCCAAGCATTGGTACTCCCCGACATTCCAAGGCATAATGCCTCCGCTAACGGCCCACCAGACGGCAGATTAACCCATGACCTGATTCCTCTTAGGCTCATAGAATCCTCTTCTTTGGCATTATTGTTTTGATCATCATTAGGGTTAGGGTCGTTAAACCCGGCCGACATGGACAATGTTAGTGGTAAATCGCTGTTCATTGACGAGGAATTATGATTAGGAAGCGTAAAACTAGGATTAGCAACCTTGTGAACATCCTCTAATGACCAAGCATCGATAAACGGGTGAGGGAGTGGACGGGTAGTTTGGTCAGACGGACTAGTTGTCGGACTAAAACGATGAGATTGTCCACTATTTTCAGGAGCATGAAAGTGTTGTTGTTGCAGTTGTTGTGGGTACAAAACTTGAGCAGATGGTACAAGTAGTTCATCCTTCATGAACCAACAATGTGGATACCTACACATACAAAAATGAGAGCATTTTACAAAGGTGGGGAAAGGTTAAAGGGTGAGACACTCCAAACTCAATTTGTCTACTCTTATCACATACAAGAAGCAGTAGTAGTTATTCTCATACTTATTACTGCTACCTACACCACTTACTTTCTTGAGCAAAAACATATGACAGTGGGGAAACCCTGCCTTTAATATGAATGACCCACCATTAAAGTCCCCAACACTCCCCAACCACAAAATCAGATATCACTACCAAACAAATACTTTATTCTATGGAGTAGGTCCTCCATCTCCTCCCTGTGACGGAAATTATCCGTCTTATGAATAAAAGAGGTCAAATCCCGTTTAGATAGATAACACAATAATTTTGCTAATACCTGGCATATGAGTTTTGTCTTTCCATCATACCTTACTGATTTAAGTTTATGATGGATATATCAGTCTTAAACAAGAATTTGCGTTCTTACGAGTAAGAACAATTCTCTCAAAGTGAATGAACCTAGTTTCAAGCATTTTGTTAATATTGGGAACATGGCTTTTGTCTTCCTCATGTTAAGTTTATGAGGATATACGAGTCTTAAACAAGAATTTGTATTTTTTCGAGTATACTCAAATTAGATAAGAACAATTCTCTCAATGTGAATAAACCTAGTTTCACCTCATGTACAAGGACAGTTCAATAACTCAAAAACTACAGAAAAACTAGTCCTTTTCTTGTTTACTTCTTTCGTTTCTTAAATTCTGTACATTTTTCAAAATATTTGAGGACTACTCTAGTATGCAATCCTCATTGAACTATGCAATATTTCTACTTCAAAGGGAGCGAATTGATAATAGACGGGTTTCAAACCCCTCGCCAAAACGACTGAACTAACTCAAACAATTGAATACGGTTAAGAACATCCACATGAAACCATATAACTAAGACGAGAAACGGTTATATTTAACAGAAATAATAAAGGGAAAAGAGAAGTGATCATTGACCTGAGAGAAGTAGTAGTGTGGTTGTTGAATTGAGGAAGAGAAGACGGTGAGTCGTAGTTATAGGGATGGTGTTGGAAAGGGTTGAGCACACTAGGGTTAGCAGCAGTAGCAGCAGTAGTCGTCGTGGAGGTCGAAGAAGAAAGGAGAAGAGAGGATTCCATAGGCTTTCTTGAACGAGGCGAAGGGCGGCCTTTATGGGAATGTCTCTCACAGTATTTTTGATCAGGTGCTACATCTCTTGAGCACCTCCACTTCTTTCCATCTGTTCTTTTACACCTCCACGGCTCCGCGTCTCCTCCATTCACACCCACACCCACACCCAAAACACCAACACCGCCTCCTCCTCGGCCACCAGAAGTATTATTGTACCTCAATTGCAACAAGCCCTTTCTAGGGGAGGCAGAGTGGTCATTGGGGTTGGTGTTGGGATGGTTAGAGAGTGGTATGATTAGTTCAGATGGAACTGGCATGGATGCCATCATGTATTTGTATATCATTGTCTGCCTCTTTAATTCTTCCCTTTGGTTTGCTGTGAATGCCATTCTTTGTTTCAATCCTCCTCTTCCTCCTAATACATTAATGGCAAACTCTTATATAAAACGGGTATATATATCCATCTTTAAGTTTATGACGGGTCAAATAATTAGGATAAGACAATTGTATAGAAAAAAAAGTGACATTTCTTTGCTAATTTGGGTATATATGACCTGTTATAACGTTAAGATGCTCAGACTAATAAGTTGGTCTACATTAGTTAGATACCATCCCTCAAAAGTCAAAACCAGTTGAGGGATACTAGCCCTCAAAACCAGTTTAGCAAATTATTCTAAACAAATTCTTGTTTGTAACGAGTATTGTGAAGACAAACTATTTACGACTCTGTAGCCGCCATTGTAATATTGCTCCATTTAAGATGTGGGTAATATTTGAACCGTCAAATATTATTGCAAATTGGTAAACTTTGAGATGGATATGTTTGTTAAAAACTAACAAAATTATGAAATTTGTACATCAGTAAATCACTACCACTTGATCAAGTAAGCATGGTATATTGATATGGACTCATCCAATTCCATGACACTTTAGTTCTTTTGTTACACAACCTATTATGCTACTCCATATGAGAGTGTGAGGAGAATATATATATATATATAAGAAAGGGTAAGGATGGAAAAGTGTAACCTGAAGATGAGGAAGAGGATGGGGAGTGTTGATGGTGTTGTTGTAACCTTAAACCCAACCCAACATCATGGGATGATGATGATCTTGTCTCATCACTTTTGTCCCACTCAATTCTTTTTCCACTTGATGAAGATGACATTCTTCTTCCTTTTTGCTCTCTACTTAGCTTCCTCACCCAACACTTTTTTGTTTACTGTGATAACCAACCAGACAAAGTGTTCATTTATTTAAGATGGTTTCCTTATGTTTTGAGGTGATGTAACCTACAAAGTCTCTCTAGTCCTTCCAATACAAGAAACACTTATTACTCTTCTACTTTAAAAAGGGTTTATGATATGATATGATATCAGTCGAGGTCTGGAGGACTCAAAGGGGTATTTTGGAAGAATATTAGAGTATGAGAATATAAAATGGAAGTGAAGGGACATGACATGACATGAGCATATATAACAACACTTAAGCGGTGCCGCCACTCTCACCTATTCACCTTTCCTTCTTTCTCTCCCCATCTCACACTTCCCCAACCCCAACCCCAACCCCTTATTCGTTTGCAGCAAGGGTACCTTCTGACGGATAAGGACGGATATATTTGTCACAAGGTTATAACGGGTCACGTATTGTCTATTTGATGAATAATGACAAAGTATTTGTTACCCACTTGTCGCCATACTTTTTATCTTATCTAAATTACTTGGCTCGTTACAAGCTTGTGACGGGTTTTACCGTCACAAACAAGAATTTGTGATTTGTTTGTTGTTGTTGAGTAGGTCTTCCTTTGTTACAAACATCAGTCACAAAATTATGACGGATCAAATATATCATACATATATATATAAGGTAAAATTAAAATGACTTAAGGGGTGTTTGGTTGGAGGTTTGGGGATGGATTGGAATGGATTCCATCCATTCTGATGTTTGGTTCAAGAGTTTAGGAATGGAGTTAGAACACCAAGGGGTTGTAATTCCACTCAAAACCCTTGGAATCACAATCCCTACCCTCACCTCATGATTCAAAATACATATCACTTTGCTTCACATGCAATCCATTCCACACTCGAACCAAACAACCATAAACAAGTATGAGTATCTAATTCCAATCCTCCATGGAATCACACTCCATTCCGATCCATTCCAATACTTTGAACCAAACGTCCCCTAAAAGTAATAATGCTTGACTTTGTCTACTACATAGGGGTGAGATACTTGATTCATTGCAAGTTTATGATTTTTATTGATTTTAAAAAGGCTTATTATAAGGTTCCAAGCGAGATATTGTGGTGGAAATTGACCAAAAATGGAGTGTCAAAGAAGTACATCAATATCATCAAAGATATGCAAGAAGGAGCTAGTATAACTAGAGCCGGCAAAAAACACGACACGAACCCGACACGAAATAAACGGGTTTGGGTTGAGGGTTGATAACTCATTTATGTAAGTGGGTCGACACGAACACGACACGAGATTTAATTAGGTCGGGTTTGGGTTGAGGTCCCAAAACACGAAACTGACACGAATAACATGTTTATTAAATTAGTGTAAATATTTTTAATCATTTTTAACATAAATATGTTAATACTTTCCAAATTTGGACATGACACGAAAACACGACACGACCCGACACGAAATAAATGGGTTTTAGTTGAGGGTTTGATGACCCATTTATGTAAGTGGGTCAACACGAACACGGCACGAAACTTAAATGGGTCGGGTTTGGGTTGAGGGGTTCGTGACCCGTTTATCAATGACACGACACGGTCTGTTTGCCACGTCTAAGTGTAAGTGTACATACTACTGTGGGAAGGAACAAAGAATTTTCTACTACAATTGGGGTGTGTATCAAGCCTCAACTCTTATTCTTTTCCTTTTTGTCATAGTCATGGACGAAGTGACAAGGTCAATTCCAGACAGCATTCCTTGATGCATGATGTTTGTCAATGATATTGTACTGATTGATGAAATGAAGGATGAAGTTAAAAGGATGGAGAATTAGATGGCGATGTAGCCCATAGGATTAAAACGGGATGGTCAACGGGATTACTATGTGATCAATGCGTACCTCTATAGACACCCACATTTGTCATGCTCGTGTCTATAGACGTTTCCCGCCAAATACCTGATGTCACGGTCTATCTTCCCCAGGATTCCAGCTTCCTTTACACTTTCCGTCACGACTTGTGTCCTTTAGGGATGCCTATAGGGATGCACGTACTTCTCTTTCTTGGATTCTTCTCAATGTTTGGCGCTCGGATTGTTTCTGGTGGAACCTGAATGGACTCAGGTCGAGTCTAAAGCCCCGAAAGTCCGAAACACCATGACTTCGCTTCTTAGATCTTTTACATCTAAAGTGGCACGAAATCGTTTCATTTCTCCTTGATTGACCTTAGAAACCTGCAAACTAGAACATACATAAGTGGTCTCAAAACCGCTCCAAAGAGCGACTTCGGCAAAGAAAGCAAGACAAAGCAAGCGGAAAACTTAGAAGACATAGTCTCAAGGCATATGACTCCCACAAGCCACAAGTACTCCCACAAGAGTTCACGCATGCAGTGGCTTGAACCTGAGACCTTTGAGTTGGTACCACAAGTTTTAACCACTAGGAACATCCTTGCGGACATTTGTTTACTTTTTATATCATAAATGAAGAATATTTTAGTCAAAAATAAACAAATGACCAAGACGGAGAAAATACATCGTATAAATTAAGCACATCAATCGGCATAGAGAATGGGCGACTCGTACGGGTGTGGATCTTCGAATGCAATTAGGGCCATTGGAGTACATCTTATTCTTATGGCCTATGATCTGAGTCTAACCGTTGGGCCAACTGCGGACAGCCCAATAAACCTATGTGCAAGTTCTTGTTCTTGTTCTTGTTTTGTGTTTGTTGGAGCATGCCTTCAAATATTTGTCCAACACCAAATAAACCAACTTGATGCTCCATCCAACTATTGGGCTTTTGACTGAGTTCGTGGGATTGCGTCTCTTCAACATTGACCCATATTTGCTGGGTCGAATATTCAATCACTCTTTTTGACGCATAGAGAATGGATTTTTCATAATTTTTTTTGGACCGAGTCGATATTTTTTTACCAATCTGTCACTTACTTGTCACTTTTTGTTTACCAATTTATCACCTTAGTACCGCTTTTTTTTTTTTTTTACCAATTTGATCATTTGGCCTTCTCAATTTCAAATGGTTATTCTCACAAAATACTCTCCCCTTCCTAGTCAAACACACTATTACTTATTTTGTACTATTCACATGTCAAGAGAATCTTCAACATTCACGACAATCTACAAGAAAAAATGTGTTATCTAGTTTGATTCATCTCCACAAATAGATTAAAAACATCAAATTTTTATAATTATTACTCCCTCCGAATTTTATTTATCTTTTCTTGTTTCCTTATTGGACTAAAACACCCTTTCTTCCCTATTTCTATTTTGAGTCATCAACATATATGGTCTAGAATTACCCTTTACATTTCTCTTTCATCTTTCTTCTCTTTTGAGCTACACATTCCTACACCCTTATTTTTCACCAAAAAGTCTAATGGGAAGATAATTAAAAAACGGGAGAGTATTAATGTAAAATAAGAGATATCGATAATGTAAAACGTGTCTCGATGTGGACATGACATAGGTCCACCCCGACGCGGCCACGCGCGGGTTTGGGGAGGCGAATGAATCTCCATGAGATGGTCAAATGGAAATTTAAATCGAAGTCGGAGTCGCCACCGAATTTTATGGTTATTCGGAACCGTTCGAGCCCACTCTATGTCGTAGTGGGCCGTGTACAAAATACGGCCCATTTCCGATGTCAGAGTTTATTGGGCTCGTCCCTTTTGCATATCGATATAGATGCCGACTGGAGCGGTTAATCGTATATTGAATGACTCTCGTTGCCAATGGTTTCGGACATCCGGAAACCACGGTTCTGAGTAAGGGGTGAGGGTACGTGTTGGGAAGTTCACTAAGAACACCCAACCCCGCCCGCACATTAGCGGCCTCTACTAGGATATCGAATGACGTTTTAATGCGCGCGTTAGTAATATGATGAATGATTATGCAAACATTGTTTTCTAAGCATGTGAGGAATTGAATGAGTTGCTATGTCGTTTAATGCATGAAAAATTAATTAACGTCAAAGTTGAATTTAACATGTGAGTTTCGTTTTAGTATAATAAAACAAATGAAATAAAAGGATGAATTTGCTACAAAACAAACAAACGAGTTAGTATCGATTTGTAAATAATAATAGCAAAATAAAATAGCGAAATCGAGAAAATAAACATTAATCGAAATCTGAAAAGTAATTGTTTGAAAAGAACGTTGTTTTGTATAAAAAACGAAGTTCGAAAAATAATAAAAAAAGACGAAAAGGGCGCGGCATGACAGCCAACCGCGCGACTCGCCCGGGATGCCGGCGGGTCGCGTGGTGGCCTGTTTCGGGGCCGGTTTTCGAAAACTCGAAGTTCGTATTAAATCGCGTATGAATATTGCATGATTCGTACTCGACTTAATATTTTCGATATTCTTTATATTCGACAGTTAACTAAGAAATTAATATCGAATACTTGGAATAGTTTTAGAAAAGATTTTTAGAAACCGATCGAAGAATAAATAATAAAACGAACGAAAAAGTTGAAAAAAAGAAGTCCCGGATTCCAGGCCTGCGCGCGAGTCGCCTGGGCATGGCGCGACTCGCGTGCGGGTCTGTCCGTTTTTATATTTTTGTTCGAAAATTGTTATTTTGATCGAAAAGTAAAAGAAAAGAATTTTGACGAAAAAGATGTAACGATTTCTGAAATCGTCGAAATCTTAATATAATTCTTTTTGATACGATATTCGATTATAGAGAAATCGATATCGTATGTTTAAGAATATTTGTTATGAAAATAGTTTTTCGTTAATAACGATATTAGAAAAATAAAAAAATCGACTCTAGACCCGTAAAAAGCGAAACGGACGAAGAGGAGAAAAGGAGAGAAAGGAAGAAATCGGGTTTGATTACACCCTCAACCTACATGCTCTTGTTGACTCGGATCGGGACTCGTCGGAATGTGGCTAGGCACGGGAGTGTCGAGGCAACGTCGGTCGGGTTAGGGTGGTACGGTTTTGACGGGTGAAGGGTGTCGGATATCGGGACCGGTCTCCTTCGGGTTTTGGATGTATTATCGGTTTCTCGATGCTAAAGGAATTATGTGTGTGTGTATGAATGGTGTAGGAAGAATTGTTGGTAAAAATCGTATTCATTAATTGTGTCTTTTGTGTTGGATGCAAGGGGCTATTTATAGGAAATTCCCGACCGCTTAGGATAGGAAACGTAGGAATCTGAGGGAAATAAGAATTCCGCTTTCTTGTGAAAGAAGAAAGGGCACACGGCTGGTTTGCTACTGTTTTGGGCTGTTTCGGCCGAGTGTTTTACACTCGGTCGGATGCTCGAATCGGTTTTTGAATAGGACTCCTGTTTGAGCTAGAATTACCGCTTGAGTAAGAAGCTGAGGAGAACGAGAATTCCGTTTTCTTGTGTGGGAAGAAAAGAGGAATACCGGATGGTATGTACTACTTGGCCGAGTGGTTTAGCTCGGTTGAGTGTTTGAGTCGGTTCTCGGATAGGATTCCTACTCGGGATCGAATTCTACCTTAAACGGAATTGTTTATTATTTTGTGTAGCTGATTTTTGTAGAGTTGGAGTCCGAATAGGACGTGTGAGATGTCACGGTCAGCCTACGAGTTTCGGGAAATATCTTTGACCGGGTTTTGACTCGGTCGCTAAAAGACGGTTTTACCCCTGGTGACGGTTTCGACCCAAATTAGTGTTATTTGACTCGAAACGACCCACTGGGCCTGAATTTGAGGTTGTTTTTGTGAAATTTGTACTCCTTAAAATGCCTAAGCCAAATATCCATGGTTACGAGCCCATTTCTGAATACGTTAAAGCACGTTTGCGTCCGATCATCATCGGGTGTTTGTCGGAAACTGCTATAGACACCTGGCGGTCAAAATGTGGGTGTCTACAGAGCCCCCACTCTGACTGAGGCTTGGACATGGCGAAAGTCAGAGTAGCCACCAGGTCAATCAAGGATTAAAACCTGGCAGTTTCCGGTCGGGTCGTTTAAGGTCCATTAGACCTGCGTGGAGGGCCCGCCGGCCATGGGCTAGAAATGTACCTGAATTGATGATAACTCCGTGGGGGAATTCGTCGCATGAGACTTAAAATGAGCCTGTATGTGGGCTCATCTTGTTAAATGTCGTTGGGGAGTTATGTGAATTGCGCTGTCGTGATTTGTACCTGTATAAGTTACATAAAATTTTGCATGCAACACGTAGGCGAAACAAATATGACTCGCGCTGGGGAGTAAAAATGATTTTTGCTGCATTTTGAAATCGAAGTCCTGAAAGCAACTCACGTGCTAGGAGATAGGTTTCCAAAATTGAAAGAGGTGGAAAAAGAAATTTGCCGTTTAAATAGGCTGAAATTTGACCTTGTCGAAAAGGATTTTTTTTTTCAAATGGCTAAGTTTTGCAAATTTTAAAATTAGAATTTGAAAAGAGAGGCCTACCGGCAGACTCGACTCTGGACGCGACAGGACGAGTTGACAGACACGACTTGGACTCTCTAAGAGTTGGACCGTGACTTGGTAAGGAGGTGGGCCACCTAAGATGACAAGACTCTTAAGTTGCGCTATTCCGTAGCCTAGGCGAGTGACAACACGGTCGAATCCTCGGAATGGGAAAGATGTGCTATAGGGGGATTGCAATAGTCTGTAATGAGACTGTTTTGGCAGGACTTAGCAGTGGAATGCTGTAGGCTAGTGCTCTTTTGAATCCTTTTTGATTTTAGGGTACATTTCCAAAGTGAGTATTGCCTCGAGTCCTGACAGATTCTTGTCTTCGACTGAGCCGAGTACTAGGACACACTATAGAAAGGAGGCTAGATTTTGAAAGTATTTGGATTATGTGAATGGATGGAGAACTTCTGCCTAGGAGAAGCCCCCAGAATGATAAAGCTAACTGTCGAGAACATGACAGTGTCGTGACCGGAATGATGGTGCTTTTTGAATGTGTGTCAATGTGGGTGGTTGTGCCTCTGTTGAAAGGCTGCCTACGTATTCACATGTCGTGAAATCAAACCAAGCCGTAGTTCAGTGGATTATGGTGCCTAGTTTGTTAGGGCTTTGTGTGTAACTAGCCATAGCAATGGTGTAGGCTAGGTGCATTCCCAGTGATGTCTTGATCAAAGGGCTAGAATGGTTAGGATATTGATCATGTGACTGTGAGTATTCTCCGGGATAGCCCCCAGAGGTGGTGTGCACTATTTGGGCATGTTCTATGCCGACCGCAAGTTGAGTTCCCGTGTTTGGGGTTGGTAACTGGTTTGAATGAGAAGAATTAGGATGAGATTTTAACGAGTTCTGCTCTCGGGGATTTTAACGAGTTCTGCTCTCGGGGATTTGATGAGTTTTGCTCTCGGGGATTTTAACGAGTTTTGCTCTCGGGGATTTGATGAGTTTTGCTCTCGAGGATTTGATGAGTTTTGCTCTCGGGGATTTGATGAGTTCTGCTCTCGGATTTGCATATGGTGATTGTGAATTATGTTATGTAAAGGGGAAGTCGAGTAGAATGGCTCGAGCTTCGATTGGGCAGGTTTGATAATGTGGGATCTGATTTCCATGTCTGGCCCTAAAGGTTAGGGTGTATCCTATGGAGCTTGAATCCTCAAAATTATGGGTTGTCTCTAGCCTAGGTCTCGAGAAGGTCTTGAGGGTTGTAATGTGGGAAGGCTAAATGTGGTGTTAGCTGACCAGCTTGACTGTCTCTCCCCTATTGGATGATATGGGTATTGATAATTTTTGAATTGACCGTTTCACGGTCATGGGTTTTTGAATTCTTTGGGTTGACCTCTTAGCCCCGGTCATGGGATTTTTGAGTTGACCGTGTCTGGTCGAGAGATGTCGATAATTCTTTTTTGATCATGGCCAACTTTTTTGTTTTGGCCTTTTGCTTCTTTTCTCTTGTATTGGACTTTTGATTTTTTTTGTCCAATTTTTCCTTTTTTTTTGTTGGTCAGACTAACACCTAAGGTAGGGATCGGTTAGTCTTATTGGATGGGTGTTTTATTGTGGGAAATGGGCTTGCCTCCCGTCTTTAACCCAAACTAGGAGATTACCTAGATTTGTCATAGGATTCGATACCGCTCCTGCTAAGGGTAGTTATGTGGCTTTCTATACCAGACATGGAATAGGTAAAAGGAAAACACGGGCTCGGTTTCCTGCAGTCATTATAGATGTGCCTATAATAGTCACGTGCGTGTGCTCACAGTGTATGATGATGTTCATCATGTTCTCGGAAACACATAAGGAAATCATATATGAGAAATAAAAAAGCTGATTTTATTGAATTTTGAAAAGAGGACAGAATGCAAATGACTCTGACTCTGATTTGGAAATGAGGATGTAGGGTATCCTAGACTCGGACTCAGACTTAGACTCGAATCAAATCCGGACTCGGACGCTCGGTTGGTTGTTTTTTTTTGGTAAGGTCTTTGATTGGAGAGAAAGACGGGTGCCACGACTCGCCTAAACTCGGCTTTGCGCAAGTGCAAGAGAGGGAGTCAAACTAGACACGGCCCGGGGTGACGGGTCGACAAAGACTCTTGGACCGGGATACTCGAACGTTGATCTAGACAAGGTAACGACTGCGAATTGGACTCGAGCTGCATAAGGGTGAGTCCGAAAATGGGGTGACCGTGTTTGACTGCGTCGCGTGCTCGGACCAACCATGGTGACATAACCCTAGGTGACTCGAATATTCGTAGCATAGGTACGACTCGAAAAAGACATCGTAGGGTACTCTCTAGGGTAACCGTGGTTGATTGCTCGGGTGGAGGACAGCCCCCTGAGTAAGGCTAGAGACTCAGATGGTGTGACATCTAAGTGACTCGAAAGTGAGATACGTGAGACAACCCGTGTAAGACTTGATCCTTAGAGCAAACACGGTTGATCACCCCGCTAAAGGGTAGCCCCCGACTGGGACTGAAGACTTTGTTAAGACTCGAGTGAGTGACCCTTAGACGTAAGGACCGTGAACCTTTTGTTATAGGGCTATGCCTTGTAAAAGGTTGACTCGGAAAAGACACTTAGACGGGTGACTCGTGAAAGGTGGATCTCCTTTAGGATCCAGCTATGTGGGCTGGGCCTTGTTCGAAGGAAGATTCACGTGAGACATTCTCAGACTTTGGACTCGATTGTGTAACTGGGCCAACCTTTGTAGGAGTATGTCCTACGTAGGTGGGCCTTGCCTTAGTAAAATAAGACGGACTGGGATAGGGAGGAAACTCGTGATATAAGATCGACGGAGTTTCGACGCTAAAGACTTTGACGACTTATGACACGACCCGACACTGCTAAATACGGGAAGTCCTAAGAAGAGGAAGTTTTGAAATGTGATTTTTTTGAAAAGCCCGAAATGAATTGGATGAAGAAATTCGGCCCTTTTTCGAAAAGGAAAAAGGAGTGGGCCGAATGACGGGTTTTGAAAGTTTCGAAAATATTTTCGAGTTTTGAATTGGGCATAATACCGGCTAGAAAAAGGCTATTTTGAGTAAAATCATAAGTCCTAAGTTCGGTATATGACCCGGTTTTGAAAATTGGATATTCTGAAAAAAGGATGCAAATTTTGAAAAGATGACGGTTTTGAAAAAGATATGAATTAAGTAGCACGTAGTCATGGAAACAGTATAATGACGCCATGTATGCTCTTAATCTAAATCTCGGTCAGTCTATAAGGGTCTATACCAGTGTACATAGCCTATCAAGAATCGGGGCGGACTCCCTAACTCGAGTTGAGATTAGGACATGCCGTAAAACCCATATGAATCGGCTAATGGACACCTTTGACATAACCAGTTTGGACTATATCAACGGTATAGTGGGACGTCGGTCACGAGTACCGGCCCGGGAAAAATGGGGTTATGCATGAACCGTAAAACTAAAACGCGCATTGTACTAGTCAAACGATTTCTATTCGAGTCTCACCCTGAGGACACCGAAGGTTATTAACTCATCAGAAAATCCCCAGCGGAGTCGCCAAATTGTGGACATGACATAGGTCCACCCCGACGCGGCCACGCGCGGGTTTGGGGAGGCGAATGAATCTCCATGAGATGGTCAAATGGAAATTTAAATCGAAGTCGGAGTCGCCACCGAATTTTATGGTTATTCGGAACCGTTCGAGCCCACTCTATGTCGTAGTGGGCCGTGTACAAAATACGGCCCATTTCCGATGTCAGAGTTTATTGGGCTCGTCCCTTTTGCATATCGATATAGATGCCGACTGGAGCGGTTAATCGTATATTGAATGACTCTCGTTGCCAATGGTTTCGGACATCCGGAAACCACGGTTCTGAGTAAGGGGTGAGGGTACGTGTTGGGAAGTTCACTAAGAACACCCAACCCCGCCCGCACATTAGCGGCCTCTACTAGGATATCGAATGACGTTTTAATGCGCGCGTTAGTAATATGATGAATGATTATGCAAACATTGTTTTCTAAGCATGTGAGGAATTGAATGAGTTGCTATGTCGTTTAATGCATGAAAAATTAATTAACGTCAAAGTTGAATTTAACATGTGAGTTTCGTTTTAGTATAATAAAACAAATGAAATAAAAGGATGAATTTGCTACAAAACAAACAAACGAGTTAGTATCGATTTGTAAATAATAATAGCAAAATAAAATAGCGAAATCGAGAAAATAAACATTAATCGAAATCTGAAAAGTAATTGTTTGAAAAGAACGTTGTTTTGTATAAAAAACGAAGTTCGAAAAATAATAAAAAAAGACGAAAAGGGCGCGGCATGACAGCCAACCGCGCGACTCGCCCGGGATGCCGGCGGGTCGCGTGGTGGCCTGTTTCGGGGCCGGTTTTCGAAAACTCGAAGTTCGTATTAAATCGCGTATGAATATTGCATGATTCGTACTCGACTTAATATTTTCGATATTCTTTATATTCGACAGTTAACTAAGAAATTAATATCGAATACTTGGAATAGTTTTAGAAAAGATTTTTAGAAACCGATCGAAGAATAAATAATAAAACGAACGAAAAAGTTGAAAAAAAGAAGTCCCGGATTCCAGGCCTGCGCGCGAGTCGCCTGGGCATGGCGCGACTCGCGTGCGGGTCTGTCCGTTTTTATATTTTTGTTCGAAAATTGTTATTTTGATCGAAAAGTAAAAGAAAAGAATTTTGACGAAAAAGATGTAACGATTTCTGAAATCGTCGAAATCTTAATATAATTCTTTTTGATACGATATTCGATTATAGAGAAATCGATATCGTATGTTTAAGAATATTTGTTATGAAAATAGTTTTTCGTTAATAACGATATTAGAAAAATAAAAAAATCGACTCTAGACCCGTAAAAAGCGAAACGGACGAAGAGGAGAAAAGGAGAGAAAGGAAGAAATCGGGTTTGATTACACCCTCAACCTACATGCTCTTGTTGACTCGGATCGGGACTCGTCGGAATGTGGCTAGGCACGGGAGTGTCGAGGCAACGTCGGTCGGGTTAGGGTGGTACGGTTTTGACGGGTGAAGGGTGTCGGATATCGGGACCGGTCTCCTTCGGGTTTTGGATGTATTATCGGTTTCTCGATGCTAAAGGAATTATGTGTGTGTGTATGAATGGTGTAGGAAGAATTGTTGGTAAAAATCGTATTCATTAATTGTGTCTTTTGTGTTGGATGCAAGGGGCTATTTATAGGAAATTCCCGACCGCTTAGGATAGGAAACGTAGGAATCTGAGGGAAATAAGAATTCCGCTTTCTTGTGAAAGAAGAAAGGGCACACGGCTGGTTTGCTACTGTTTTGGGCTGTTTCGGCCGAGTGTTTTACACTCGGTCGGATGCTCGAATCGGTTTTTGAATAGGACTCCTGTTTGAGCTAGAATTACCGCTTGAGTAAGAAGCTGAGGAGAACGAGAATTCCGTTTTCTTGTGTGGGAAGAAAAGAGGAATACCGGCTGGTATGTACTACTTGGCCGAGTGGTTTAGCTCGGTTGAGTGTTTGAGTCGGTTCTCGGATAGGATTCCTACTCGGGATCGAATTCTACCTTAAACGGAATTGTTTATTATTTTGTGTAGCTGATTTTTGTAGAGTTGGAGTCCGAATAGGACGTGTGAGATGTCACGGTCAGCCTACGAGTTTCGGGAAATATCTTTGACCGGGTTTTGACTCGGTCGCTAAAAGACGGTTTTACCCCTGGTGACGGTTTCGACCCAAATTAGTGTTATTTGACTCGAAACGACCCACTGGGCCTGAATTT
The DNA here is from genome assembly GCA_958450325.1 of Agrostemma githago. Classification (NCBI taxonomy): domain Eukaryota; kingdom Viridiplantae; phylum Streptophyta; class Magnoliopsida; order Caryophyllales; family Caryophyllaceae; genus Agrostemma; species Agrostemma githago. The sequence continues at coordinate 3,748,337 of OY288248.1, forward strand.
GAGGTTGGTTTTGTGAAATTTGTACTCCTTAAAATGCCTAAGCCAAATATCCATGGTTACGAGCCCATTTCTGAATACGTTAAAGCACGTTTGCGTCCGATCATCATCGGGTGTTTGTCGGAAACTGCTATAGACACCTGGCGGTCAAAATGTGGGTGTCTACACTCGATAAATGTGAAAAAGCAAATAATGTATTTAGTTATGAATGAAGTGAGTACTTTTAACTAAATACAGTACTTCGTATTACTCGGTATATAAATGGTGCTTACCCAATCATCCTCCAAAACCATTACGGAGTACATTATTTTACCAATTATACTCTTAAATTGATGTTTCTAACACCTAATAGTTACGACTTATCAGCACGCTCGATAAACCAAAACCGACACCTCGGTGGAACGTACTTTCTCCAACTCTCCAAGTCAGGTTGTTCTTCCCATTGTTTAATACTTCGTATGTGAGTATATTTTAATCAGATGAGAAGTATGTACTCTGATTTGGAGGGAGTACGTTAACTTTCTAGTAGAACGAAGTGAATATAATACTCCTATTAAGTGAAATGAAGGAATCAAGTGAGTAAGGGTAAGACTTTATAATAAAATAAAGATCACGCCATGCATGATGCATACTTTTGAGTTTAAGTGGAATGGTAAACCAATTCAATAAGATGGTCGAAATTCCTGTCGTTTACCAAAGACAAAATTGGACATTTAAGTCGTTGACACGATTAAAAGACAAAAACATCAAACATGTTGTATGATTGCTAAATGCCAAAATTCAACGAAATAATAGACCACACTTTGAATGTCTACATCATTTGACGTATCGTCTTCCTTGCGATGAACATATCTGTCATAATATTAAAACAGATTAAATATATGTCACTGGAAAGAAAATGACAAACATCTTTTCACATACCTGGGCACATATATATAGATTTGTCTTATCTTATATATTTGACTCCTCGTAAACTTAAGACGAATATTTCCATCACAAACAAGAATTTGATCGACAGACAGCGGTGCAACTAGTTGAAATAGAGTAATTTGAGAGACATTCAGCTGCTATGGTTTCATGGTCACTACATTTTGATAAGATAACAACTCCACAGAGTCCACAAAATATATTCATTTTATTGGAGTAGTTATCTTACATTATTACACTTGCTTCACCAATGGGTTTATGTTTATTAAATACTCCTCGTATGATGAACGTGCCTCCTCTACTTATTATATTTATTTATTTATTTATTATTGTGTCAGTTAGTGCTCTATCATTGTTATTTGTCTAATGTTCTGTCACTCTCCCTATTCTCCATTATACATTATTCAACTACATCTTTCACCAATAATATTAATACAGTATTATTAATAATAATGTTCCGTGAATGGATTATATACGTACGTATGTACTATATCATCGCTATATCTATCTGCTATCGCTGCGTACTACCACTAATTCTCTCTCATTAATTTATTTACAACGAATAAGTTATTAGTATACTGTAACATTCTAAATAATATTTGTAAAAAGGTTTTCATAACAAATTCGTGATGTTCACATGGATACTCGATATGTTACTAGTATAACATACTCCTCCCATCCATTCAATTCTTTACGTGGGATTCGTTTTTGTGACGATAAATGGTGGACATAGGTAAAGAATTGAATGGATGACAGAGAGTATGTACTCGATCTCTTCTAGTTTATTCATTGATAAAACTTGATCATCATATCGCCCTTTAATACACTACCAAATGTTATACGTACATATAAACAAAAATCTTCAATTTTATGCAGGGCCGACCCATATGGGGTTTGATCCAGTTCAAGGAACCGGGGTCCAACAAGTGAGGACCTCAATATGTATTTTGTTCATACAATTTCGACAAGAAGTATTAATGTGGTGTAGTGGATATGATACATTTCATTGAATTTCAAATCCTCCTAGTACCAAATTTAATGGCTGATCAAAGGTAAACAAATGATCAAGAGTAAAACGGTGTATGTATAATAGAGAGTATTTAAAATAATCCTAATATAAGTCCCCTAACCCTATGTCTAGAATATTTTGATATTATTCCGATATTCGTATTATTGCCCTTGTATGACACAATAATTTTTGTGTTTCCTAAGCGTACATTCTTTATCATTATAATCCGTATTTTGTTTTAAATCACTTGTGTGTCCTCATTTGTTACGGAGTATTTTACTTAGCATATTAATATTATTAGTGATAAGTCCATTATCCATGGATTAGAGACAATGAGTAGAGTATAGAGACAGTTGTTGATAGCTTCATGTACAACTGATTTTATGATTTTGAACTTTAACACAAAAAAATTGAGTTTTGTTGTAAATTTTTCGAGCTTTAGTATGAAGTTGTCGAACTAAATCACATAAATGTTTAAGCTCAAATAAAAACTTATATAAGCTCAATAAGTATATACAAAACTCAATAACTTTCGGTTTAGTTGACCAGATGTTAGATGTGTAATCCTACTCAGTACACCAATAATTGGGTGGGTTAGGGTAATTAATTTAGTAATCAAACTCGTAAAAGGTGAAACTTCGTAGGAATGAAGCGGAGGTAGCTTTTCCACACGTAGAGAGTCGTCAATTAGCACTGCAACCCTAACACCAACCTACTCTCAGTTGTTGGGATGTACTCCTACCATACATACTCATACTCTCCCATTATAAATGCCTTTAATCACCATGTGCTCCATATCATGAGCATATACTTTATTACCCACCTTTCGCTTCACACTTGAATACTCCTACTTGATAGATACAAAGAAGATCCTCTACAACAACACACATCATAATCAAATCAAATCAAATCAAAATCAAATTCCTACACAATGATGAAGAAGTTGATTATGGGGAGCAAACGCAAACTTCAAATTTCTGGTCTTAAAAAGAAAGACCCCAACCCCAACCCCAACCCCAAAAAAACTGAAAATTCTATCTCCGTCACGGCCACCGACCAAATTTTCATCACTAATCATGTAAGTCCAGTCCCTCCTTTTCTATTCGCCCACCCGCTCCTCATAATATAATCATCGTCCTTGTGACTTCCCTTTGAATAACCGGGTGCTGATTTGGTTGGTGTATGTTTGTGCAGGTTCAAGTGTACAGTGAGAAAGTAACGATACAAAGCAGAGCAGTGAAGAGAGGGCAAGCAGTGAAGAGACCGCCGCCTAGAAAAACTGTGACTAGAGGGAGTGGTGGTCAAGTTCATTAGTCGATTCAGTAGAATCATGATTTTAGAGATTAATTACACTTTTGTGTCCCCTCAGATGGTTTGATAATAAGTTTATCGTTCCATCAATTCCCTTAATCCCATATATATATATATACACACACTGATGTAACTCATCTCATGGCTTTCAACTACTTTGAATCTCAGATCATCGTCTTAGTAATAATTCTATTTCTGGGAATGAAATACTCCCTAGTCCCTCCCCTTTAGGCCTTTACCAAAATGTTTCATAATCTTTCTGAGTTTCTATTTTTGTCTCACTTTCATTTTTGAGTTGAGTTTGATATTTGTTCCACTTTTCTTTTTAGACCGTTAATGTGTATTCACAATTATTCTCCCATTTCTTTCTCTTCCTCCTTTTTTGAGCCACTCATTTCCCTTCCTTATTTTTCAACCAAAAACTTTTGAGACAATAATATTAACTAGAAAGTATTTCTTTTTTAGACAACTTCACTAAGATGTTCCACTTTTCTTTTTAGCTAAGATGTTTCACTTTTCTTTTTATTACTCCCTCCGTTCCAATGAATTGTTAGTCTTTGATTTTGACACCAAGGGTAAGGGATCCAATGAGGAGGTAACACGTGGAGCAAAACTCATGAGAAGGGTAAAATTACATATAAAAAACATTCCTAAAATAGAAAAGCAAACAATTCATTGAGACGTCCCAATATGGAATAGGCAAACAATTCATTGGAACGGAGGGAGTATATCTTTTCTTTTTGTAGTAGTATTTTGTCTTTTCTACATAAACGGTTGTATTTGAGTCGTTATATAAGCTTGTAATAAATAATTCCGTCACAAACAAGAATTTGCGTAAGACTATTACGGTTTATTATATCCACCACTGACAGTCCACAGCAGTGCCATTAACCTATGTCATTTCAAGGCCGACGTATATCTATGGTGCAAGCCAAATGCTGCCATTTGGTAGTACTCCATCCGTTCCAACCATTTGTATGCATTTACATTGATACTCGTTTTCTTTTATCTATATCTTTAGTTACGTGTTACTAAAAATTATAAAAATTTGATATTCATAATGTATTTTATTAGACGATTTAAACAATATCCCACGTGACTATCTTTTATCTTATATATTATAAGTTGCATTGAAGATTCTCATCACTTATAAATAGTGTTAAAAAAGCAAATGCATACAAATGGTTAATAAGATTCTTTGTCCCACTTTTGTCTCATTTGATGTGTCACACACTCAATCCATAAAATGTAACACATCAACAAACTATGATATAACTATGATATTTATTACGAGTACATATTTTATTTGTGACAATAGACTATGTGTCAAAAATTTATGACGAAACACATTGAATAAGATACAAACTTGGGATAGAAGATAGTTACACTTTGACAGGACGGAAGGAGAATATATGAGCTCTTACTAGATCTCTCAGGGTCCTGTACTACTGTATTACATGTGATCTTTGTTACGAGTGATATTCTATGTTTTGGACCTGAAACAAATTGGATCAAGTGGATAACTAGCAGTATCATGGCATACTTCGTTCCTACCTGTCCGGACAAGCCTTCGATTGGAATAAATTTTATTATTCCAATTCTGCTCCATGTTTTACCCCATAGCATAGCCCTACATACTCCATTACTCCCTACCAATTTTAAGTTAATTGCACACGTTCTAACCCATAATTATATCGTAAAGTAAGTTAATCAGATCAATTATAATGGACAAACTCAAAATTAAGTTTATCATTGTCATATCATCTTTTGACAAACTTAATAAATTTGAAACTTTCGCTTACAATGGAAGAACTTTATCTTAGAGAGATAGGTTTAACTAAAAAAAATAAATAGCAATTGACCAATTTTTTTTATAGAATTTAAGACAAATTTGGTTCTTATTTTCGGACCAAATTTGTCAAATATTGAACAAACTTTTTGTCATAACTCATAAGAACAAACTTTATGAATAAATTTCTTAATTGACAAATTCAATGTAAAAACCACCCAGTGTGATTTCTCTAAGAGATTTAAGAACACGGTGGCAAAATCTGCATGTAACTACGAATATAATCGGAGTACTCTCTTCTCTCTCTTTCGTTCTCTTTCTTTACATTAATATTTTCTCATTTATGTTTTTTTGGATCAAAATTCTTAAAGTCCGAGCAATGATATGCACTACTGTACATTTTTTTTATAAAACAAACTAATTTTCACATCATTATATTTCAAAAAATAATCTTTACAAATTACAAAGTCTAATTTACAACAAGATAACATTATACTCCGTATATAATACGGTCCGTATAAGATAATAAAACACAGGTAAAGTGACGCATGCATCGGAGATCAGAGTCTGAAAAATAATTGACAAATTAAAATCACTGTGGGTGGGTGGGAGATTATGGAGGATCTACGATACTCGTAATAAGCTGTTACTTTTGTGGGGATTGTTTAAAGAAGCTAATTTCAATCCAGTTTTAATAACTTACTAGTGTTACCCCGTGCAAATAATGCACGGCCTATCGTTAAAAAGTTGTTGCAAATTTTGTTTTAAATGCATTGACAATTGACTTGTTTCCGTTAGGCACAAAAATAAATATTTACCCACAATATTAAGGATTAAAGAAAAATTGTGTACATGTAACAATAATACAGAGTATATAGTTATTAAGATCTATTTTAATAAAATGTTGTTGTTATTCCTAAATTACATTATAGATGGTTTTTAGTATTTTGGTTATTGTTCAAATTCTTTATGACTTTATAAATTTTTGACTTTAAGAAAATATTATTTAAAGTTTGATAGGTAAATAATCGAATCCTCTAACTCTCCCCAAACTCGAAACTTGAAAATGCTCAAAGACACCTGAAATTCAATACGACGATTTAATTTTAATTTAATTGATTTAGACTTTAATCGAGTTATGATAAATGTCCTTCATTAAATTAAATGACATGAAGTACATAATTCGCATAAGTCAACAAAAAATACACTAATAAATTAATTTAAGTTTAAGTATAAAAATTTAATTTCAAATTGAATTAATTGTGGTTAATTGCTGGTGGCTAAGTTTGGAGAAACTGAATTAAATACAAGAATTTGTGTTAAATTAATTGCGGTTAATTGGTGTCGGTTAAGTTTGAGAATAAAATATTTCCCAAAAATTTGACAGCTTGACACGTAAGCTTGTTGGAAAATAGGGGCTAAGTCATTATTTCTAATTGTCCCACATAGGTGGGATAGTAGTGTCTTATGATGTTTATATACACTACTCTCACTATGGGTATCACTAGTGGTGAAAGAGGGTCATTTTATATGGACCTGCTAGGTGCTTAATTCAGCTCGCATGTGCCCGTGCCCGAGCCCGGTCCGAATCCGTGATTTGTGAGGGTTTCTGTGTGGGGGCGTGTGTCTGTTGTGCTGCTCAGTCAAAAGTGACTGTTTGTGACGGTTAGCCATAACATCGTATCAAACCTTGGGGAACTACATACCGGTACTTACTGATCGCCACCTCGGTCGAACTGGAAATAGTTTTCAAGGCAGAGGCCTCCTTACCTCGTCACTGCAAATTTCGCTCGGTTACCAATTCTCCCTTTCGTTCGATTTCTGTCCAATAGTCACAACAATTTGAAAACTATTTTTGTTGCTGTAACAATGTCTGTTGTGTCAAAATTGGTTCCTGATTTGTCTAAAATTGAACAATTGGATGGTAACAATTACAAACGATGGTCTCAGAAACTACTAATGTTTTTTGAACAACTCGATATTGATTATGTTTTGTCTGAGGATTGTCCCGTCCCTGTTGCTGCGTCCACTACTGTAGAGGTTACTCCTCTTGTCGCGTCTATGATCAACTCTAACGTTGATGCTATTAAAAAATACGAAAAAGATAATAAGGCTGCTCGTTGTCATATTCTGAACAACATGACTAACACCCTGTTTGATTTATTTGCTCTTAATAAGTCGGCTAAAATTATTTGGGAGACCTTAGAGTCAAAATATGGGTCTGATTATGCTGGGAAAAAGAAATATGTTGTCGGAAAATGGCTGAAATTTGTTATGGAGGATAATAAACCAATTATGGAGCAAGTGCATATTTATGAAAATTTGTGTGCTGATGTCATAAATGAAGGGATGAAACTGTGTGATATTTTTCTTACTAATGTACTACTCGAAAAATTTCATCCTTCCTGGTCTGATTATAGAAATCACCTTAAACATAAGAAAAATGATTTGTCCCTCCAAGAACTTGTGGGTCATATGAGGACCAAAGAGGCTAATCGTCTTAAAGATAAACCTTGCTCTACCTGTTAATGCTGCTAAAGTTAATATGGTTGTAGTTGAGTCTGGTGGGCCGTCTAATGCTGACAATTCCAAGGGAAAGAATAAGGGAAAAAATAAGAATGGTCAGGGTCAAGGTCAGGGTCAGGGTCAAAGTCAGAGTAAGAAAAATGGTCCAGGGAAACACACCAAACCCGTTCCCAAAATCCAAAACCCTCAGGATACTCTTGTCTGCTACGTGTGTGGGAAAACCGGTCACAAGGCTTACCAATGTACTCACAAGAAAACTGCTGAAGCAAATGTTGCTGTTACTGATGATGAAGTCATTGCTGCTGTGGTTGTTGAGGCTAATTTGGTGGGAAATACCGCTGAATGGGTGCTGGATACTGGCGCTTCAAGACATCTCTGTGCTGAAAAGGGTATGTTGGCCGAGTTCGAGGAAGTGGCCGACAAAGAATGTGTTTACATGGGTAATTCTTCATCTGCAGTGATCTCCGGAAAAGGCAAGATCTTTCTCAAACTCTCCTCAGGGAAAACTCTTGCCCTGACAAATGTGTTGTATGTTCCTTCTTTATGTCGAAACCTTGTGTCTGGTGCTTTACTTAACAAAGTTGGTTTGAAGCTTGTCTTTGAAGCTGACAAGGTCGTAATGTCGCGTAATGAGGACTTTGTCGGAAAGAGATATTTGTCTGGGGGTTTATTTATTTTGAACACTGATTCTGCTTTTAATAATATTGCTTCCACTTCTGCTTATATCGTTGAATCTCTTGATATCTGGCATGGTAGATTGGATCACGTGAATGTAAATTATATTAAAAAGCTTAGAAAGATGAGTCTAATTCCAAGCTTAACTAATAAAGAATTCTCGAAATGTGCTAGCTGCGCTGAGGCTAAATTCACTAAAAAACCTAGTAAACCAGTTTGTGCTAGGAGTACGAGTCTTCTTGAATTAATTCACACCGACCTAGCTGATTTCAAGAATACTGCAAGTAGAGGCGGTAAGCATTATTATGTCACCTTTATAGACGACTGTTCGAGATACACTAGAGTATATCTGCTTAGGACTAAAGACGAAGCAGAACAATCGTTTATAAGCTTTAAAACCGAAGTCGAAAATCAGCTCGACAGAAAAATAAAAAGGGTAAGGTCCGACAGAGGGGGCGAGTATGGGTCTAATTACTTAGTTGATTTCTGTGAGAAAAACGGATTAATTCATGAGTGTAGTCCACCTTACTTACCTCAGTCTAATGGTGTAGCTGAACGTAAAAACAGAACTTTAAAGAAAATGATGAATGTTATGCTCTTAAGTTCTGGCCTTTCTGACGATATGTGGGAGGAAGCGATTTTATCGGCTTGTCATATTCTTAACCGTGTGCCCCATAAGAAAATTGATAAGACTCCCTACGAGATTTGGAAGGGCTACCCTTCTAACCTGAGCTTCCTTAGGGTATGGGCTTATTTAGCTAAGGTGGGTTTACCTGAGTTTAGGAGACTCACAGTTGGACCAAAAATCTACGATTGTGTGTTTATCGGATATGCTCAGAATAGCTCTGCCTATAGATTCATGTTTTTAAATGATCGTTCTATATCTGAAGCTAGAGATGCTGAATTTTTTGAGCATGTTTTTCCATTAAAGAAGAATGTTGAATCACCTTCTGTTTTACCTGTTACATCTGTTGATATGTCTACACATGCTAGCACTTCTACTGATCATTATGTTGAACCTAGAAGGAGTAAAAGAACTAGATGTGCAAAGAACTTTGGTGATGATTTTGTCTCAACATTCCTATCTGAACATGGTTACTCTATCTGTGCTAGTGAAGAGTTTGTGTTTGCTTTTTTAATAGAAGAGGATCCAAAAACGTATGATGAAGCAATGAAATCCATTGATGCTAATTTTTGGAAAGATGCTATTAAAAATGAACTTGATTCTATTTCTTATAATCAGACTTGGGAGTTAATTGATTTACCCAAAGGTAGCAAACCCATTAGTAGTAAATGAGTGTTTAGAAAGAAAATGAGACCTGACGGTTCAATAGAAAGGTTCAAAGCTAGACTTGTGGTTAGAGGCTTTACACCAAAAAGGATATTGATTATTTCGATACTTATTCGCATGTGACCAAAATCTCAACTATGAGAATTCTGATTGTGTTAGCTGCTATTCATAACCTAGTTATACATCAGATGGATGTTAAAACTGCTTTTTTGAATGGTGATCTAAGAGAAGAAATTTACATGATGCAACCTGAAGGGTTTGTGGTCAAAGGTCAAGAGAATAAAGTGTGTGAACTAAACAAATCACTATATGATCTAAAACAAGCACCAAAACAGTGGTATGAGAAATTTAACACTTTGATAACAAATGGCTATATGGTTAACAACTCTGATTCATGTGTGTATTCGAAGATGTTTGAATCTGACTATGTGATCATATGCCTGTATGTTGATGATATGCTAATTTTTGGTAATAATGTGGATGTAGTAATTAAAACCAAAGATTTTTTGTCATCACAATTTTAGATGAAGGACCTAGGAGAAGCTGATGTAATCCTAGGAGTTAAGGCTACCCGAAACTCTAAAGGAATCTCTTTGAGTCAATCTCATTATGTTGAAAAAGTGTTGAAAAAAAATTGGACTGTTTTGATGTCGAGCCTGCTAGAACACCCTATGATGCTAGTATATCTTTGTGTAAAAACTTGGGTAAGAGTGTTTCTCAAGAAGAGTATGCTAAAATTCTAGGTAGTGTGATGTTTCTTATGAACTGTACACGACCAGACATTGGTTATGCCGTTAGTAGACTGAGTCGTTACACTCATAACCCTAGTTCTGAACATTGGACTGCACTTCATCGTTTACTAAGATACCTAAAAGGAACATGTATAGCTGATTTGTGTCTGCATTACAATAAATTTCCAGCTGTAAAGGATATAGTGATGCGAATTGGGTTACAGGAAACGATCAAATTTGTTCTACTAGTGGTTATGTTCTTACCATGGGTGGAGGTGCTGTATCGTGGAAGTCCTCTAAATAGACTTGTATGGCAAGCTCTACCATGGAGTCAGAGTTCATAGCTCTTGAGTTAGCAGGACAGGAGGCTGATGGGTTGAGAAACCTACTAGCCGATGTGTCTATGTGGGGAAGTCGGCGGACACCGATCTCCCTACACTGTGATTGCCAAGCTGCCATTGGAGTTGCTAAAAATAGTGTCTATAATGCGAAAAAGAGACACATGTGAATTAGACACGCTGCAGTAAGACAACTCCTTGAAAATGGAGTAATAGTTGTGGACTATGTGAAGTCCGAATGCAATCTTGCTGATCCCCTCACTAAGGGGTTGCCTAGGAGACTAGTTGTTGACATGTCGAAGAGAATAGGGCTTAGGTCCTTAAGTCAAGTTAAAGAGTGATACTTGACTAGGTCCAAACTCTCCATTCTATGGCATTGTATGGGTTCAATTCATAGCCTTAACGGTGGTGTTTTTGAGACGCACTTGATGAACTATACATTAGGTTGGACTTATGTTCTTAATGGCTCACGTGAGAAGTGCTATTGAGAAGCACTTGAGCCACCTGCATAGGTACCAAGGTACACGCACGACTATGAGAAGTCTCATGATTACACTTATAAGTACCAAGGTACACGCACGACTTTTAAGAGCGTGTTACACATTGAAATCGCGGAACGACCTTAATTTCAAAGGTGTGATATGTGTAGTGGGGGGTATCAACCGAAGCTCAGTTAGGAATTCAAATCAAAAGATATTCACTCACTGAAAGTAAGCTGTTTATTCACTTCACTACAGTGTCAATTCAAATCGAAAGATATTGATACCTAAGTATCCACCCTTCCTTTACCCAAGAACCTCTCTCTCTCTCTCTCTCTCTCTCTCTCTCTCTCTGTTTCTTTAGCCCCTTGTGGGGGATTGTTGGAAAATAGGGGCTAAGTCTTTATTTCTAATTGTCCCACATAGGTGGGATAATAGTGTCTTATGATGTATATATACACTACTTTGATCACTATGGGTATCACTAGTGGTGAAAGGGAGTCATTTTATATGGACCTGCGAGGTGCTTAATTCAGTTCGCACACGCGGCGCATGCCCGAGCCCGGATCTGGATTTGGGATTTAGGAAATCGCCTGTGGCGGGCTATGCCTTTCTTTTTGGGCCTGACTCGGTTTGGTTGGGGCGTGTGTCTGTCGTGCTGCTCAGTCAAAAGTGACTGTTTGTGAGGAGTTATTCACTCCACTTTTGCAACAACCCGGATTTTCCAGACTTTATAAATAAGTCTATAATAGGAAAAAACGGAAGACATGATACATATCTGAGTCATTACTATTCTCAACTAATTAGATTACTTTTTAATAATTATTGAAGTACTTAAATATTACATTTAATTATAACAATTTATGAAGAAATAGAAATACATTCGAGTCCCATCTTGATCAGCTATCTTCAACTTTGCCCGTCTGAGAAATGGTCAGTCTCCCTTAATCTGACGATTATAATATTTTAAAAGAATTTCATAGAAAAACAAATCGTCAGGTGGGTAAATTATCAAAATTTAATATGAATAAAATATTAAATCAAACATAGATCAAATAACAGTACATAAATGCACAACCGATAACACATAACTTTAAAAATCGCAAGAAATGTTTTAAGTGCCGTATTATTTTTGGAAAAGTTTTATCACGGTATACCGGTCGATCATTGTACAATTACCGAATAAGTTTCGTATTTGATACTTGTACAATAATAATATACCGCCAATCACACCGATACCAGGGGGCTTACATTATTACCCCTGTTTACCGTGGTGACATAAACACGTTTAAAACAAAATTCGTCCTCTCATCTCCAGGGTCGAATGCCGGTACGTGGGGTTGTTACCCGCACCATGGACTACTCACCACCCGGCTGGTTATCCCCGCAGCCATGCTCCAATCGTCGACTCACGGAAACCCGGGTGCGATCCACCCAACGCGTACGGGACTGATCAGGTCCCTACCTAAAGTATGGCCACACTCCCGCCTACTCTCGAGTCAATGTCAGCACAGCCAAAGACCCTTCGTACGCTACAGACGATTTTATACGGTTAAGCTAAGCGCTATTCTTCCAAGTTATCTCGTACACAATAGAGACAACCTGCTTTCCCGCTCAAAGAGATTTCGAATTAAGTCCGGCCTTAAAATGCCCAATAAAATATACAATCTTTTGAAATATATTTTGAAAACATTATGTGTTATCCAACTCGAATTCGATAGAAATTCCTTCTCTTATAATTAGATACGAAGTAACAATAGCCAAATAGCACGTAGTCAAATAAAGTCTCCTTACGGGGTTGTCCCTATTTGTAGGCCGGGATTTGGCTAACGAACTTGGTTATAAGTTAAATGATTATTATGATCCTTTAATGGATTTTAACCCAGTTTTAATCAACCCAACTAAGGGACGGTTTCCAATCCCTTGAGTAGTCGATTAATTAGAAATTGTCCTTAAATTAGTTCATTTAGCTGACTATAACCCAAAATTTTCAAAATGTGATTCAAGTATAAAGAGAGAAGATGTCTGTATAAAATCGTTTAAAAAGTTCATTTTACAAAATGCTACGAAAAAGTGACATTTTGACTTATAAATATAATTTTAAGGAAACCAAGGTCCCAACCATTTAACAAAATCTTAAATACTTGGCTTTAAACAAAATCTTTGTTAATCAAAATTTTTAACTTTCAAATGACGACCATTTGATAATGTGTCCCAGATTTTAACAACTTATAACTTAAAACATAATTGACATTCTTGATGAAGTCCCTAAAAATAGGTAACGTCCATTTTATTTAACTCGTTAAAACTCGAATCTTAGTGTCTTAGAAAATATGATTCATTTTTAATCCATAAGTTTAAAATAAGCAACTTCTTACCGACAAACTCTGAAATTGTATGTTAGTCTAACGATATCGTGAGTCAGGCCTAAACGATTGCCAAGGTCCTAGAATTCTAACCTACTCGTGAGAAAAGAAAATAATCTAGGTTCTTTAATATTACCTTATTTCGAGGTATCGTTGGTCAGGTATCGCAAGTAATAATTAAATTACATTAGAGTCAAATAAAATAATAAATAAAATAAGATAAAATTAATAATTTCCTATGTTATCCATAGCTAGTATGATAACAATATCAAGTAAAAATAAAATAAGGTCAATTAACATATCTTCCTTGAGACGATAATAAAATAGTTGTAAGATTTCTAATTATATCTAGAAATACGTATTTTTATATATACCATTTAAATTTCATATCTAAAATAATAGGTTTTCATAAAACAAAGTTTATGTTGAAATTAATAATTTATTATAATAATAATTTTTCTTTTCCTAAAATAATTAAATAATTAAAGATTAATAAGTAAAACTTGAATCTTTCTTTACTCCCTGCCAATAGTCCCCCTTTTCCCCAATTAATTTCATAATTTAAAAGTTTGACTTATTAAAATGTAAATATAAGTAATAAAAATTCATATACCCAAATAATCATATGCATGCAATTAAAAATATCCCAAACATACTCACATAATCACATGCATCATATTAACATATTAGTCCATATAAAAAAAATCTATTTGATAGAAGAACCAAAGTTTTTAGAAAAAGGTGACGATTTACCCACCCTAATTAAAGGGTTTAAGTTTAGAAGATAGTTGTACTCTTGTGCGGTTTTGGTTGAGTCGAGATGCTCGATCCGTGCCGTCATCTTTGGTCTCTTCTGGCCGGCGGAATTCCCATCAATAACCAAATAAGAATTTTTAATTATATCACTTAAAAAAAATTCTTTAAGAAAATAATTTGAAGTATAAATTTGTTTTAAGTTTAGATTTAGTTTGAAGTTGACATGCATGTTAATAGTACTAGAGAAGAAAACGAGAGTTAAAACTTAAGAATATGGTTTCTTTTGTACACAATTTAGATTAATGGGGATACCTTAATAAAATGATAGAAGTAGGTAGGAATGGAAGAGAACTCAGTTGCTTGATTATCAATGTTCGTTCAGTGTTTGATTGAATTGGGGATTTGTCTTCTCTTTTTGGTTTGGTTTCGAAAAGAATGGGGAAATGGAGTGTAGTTGGCTCCTCATCAGTAAGATGTGTGAGAATGGTGGGGGTTAGGTATAAAAAGTGAAATTAGGCATAAGGTTAAGCTGGGGAGTACGTGTATTGATGCAAGGATGACACAAAGGATTCTAAATTTGACTCGTATTGACCCGATTTCCTTTTAGTAAGATTCGGTTTTATACCGTAAATATTTTGAATTTGCAAATATTGAAATCGGAAATCTTTTTAATTTAAATTGAACTTTGAATTAAATAAATTCGATAACATGTAGTGTGACTGGATAGATAAAATTTTAGCTAGTTAGGTCCCGTCACGAGTTATACTAATCATATACGTAATAAGTGATAGTATTAGTATATAGCCAATACGTATTACGAGGACGAAGTATTCTACATAGTATGTAGTATAATATGTAGAAAATGGTTGTCGTCGGACGTGGTTTTGGTTAATAAGAAAATATGTGTAGTCGAAAATAACGTGATATTAATAGGAATACTAATAACATAATACAGAGTATTAATGTTTGTACGCTGAATTTGTCCCCAACTTCTTCTCGGGAGTCATAGTACTCACTCTCATCTTCAAAATGTATATTGGAGTGTGGAAGTATGAGAATTAATGAAAGAGTTATGATTGACTTAAGTTGTCTTTAAGCTAGGCGGAAAGTTTAATATAATTAATAGTAAAACCATAAAAATTAAATTTAAGTAATATGTTGAAAATTTTGAAGGAAAGAATAAAATGAGAAAATTTGTAGAAATCAAATATGAATTTTCTATCCACCCTACGGAAGGGGGTCTGGTAGTTTCTAAAATACGACAAAATATAACAAAAAAATAGGAAAAATTTATAAAAGATTGTTAAAAATACGGGGTGTTACAACTTTCTCAGCCTACCGCTGCTTTCCAGGAGACAGTTCTCCAACCTCCTCTTCTGCTTGATCGTTGCCTTTAAATAGCAGTAGCTTCGCAGCACCACAACAACACATTAACCCTTCTCCTCAATCTTCTTCTTCCATCTTCTCACAATAATGATTTCTGGGTATCGTATTCCCTTCGTTCCATAGCTCCAAACCTCAAGTGGGTGAGTCTCGGTGCTGCAGTGTCAAACCTTGGGGAACTACCGGTACTTGCTGATCGCCACCTCGGTCGAACCGGAAATAGTTTTCAAGCCAGAGGCCTCCTTACCTCGTCGCTGCAAATTTTGCTCAGTTACCTCTTCTCCCTTTCGTTTGATTTCTGTCCAATAGTCATAACAAAGCTAAAATGGTTGAGAGTGAATGAAGAACCAAGAAAATATATTGCTTTTATAAAACACAAAAGCAGAAATAGTTAAATCTTAAAAATTCAATTCAAGTTTTACTTTCAGCAAAAAGAATACGAGTAATAAGCTAGTCTCTCTTGTGAATTGTGATGAGTTATCTACCGTAGTGTTATACTCCATAAGTCTTACAGTGACAAGTAAACTACCTCACTCATTTAGTTAGATAAGGACAAATATAATTTAAACCATTGTTCCTACTTTCATCTAAGGAATAAAAATAATGTTACTACTCCGTATCTTTTATTTTCTAATAAATACTTAATTCGTCATAATACTACTCATGGGTAAGAGTAAAAAAATGTACACAAGTACACAACAATAAATGAGCCAATGTATTAATTGCTCATGGGAAAAACAAAATCTAGGTAAACGTCAAAAAGTCATCAAGAGTGAAAAAATGCTAATCCACCGAAACGACTTATAAAAAAATAGGGAGGAAGTATGAGGATATATCTCCATCCCAAACTTGGATCTCTAACCAATAATAGGGCTTTGTAGCATGTTAGAAGCACATTACTTAATTATGTCAAGCTTCAAGAAGTACAGTCTTTGCTAACGCCAAAGAGATCATTAGGAATAAACCCTGCCAAAGTTTTTGTGTTATTTCTTACACGGCAGCACAACAATAATATACTCGTACTCCGTAATCTATATACGAGTAGATTACTGACACTTGATATGTTTATTATTGTCCGTAACATATGATTGGGACAACATACCTATCAGTAGTAATAAACTTATGTACACGGTATATAGGTTTTCTAATGAAAAAATATGTTCCATGTGATCAGCATTATTATATACACTACATAGTACATACGTAGTTATATTAGTTCTTGAGATTATGACACCATGCATGACAATCAAGTTGACAACATAATTTGTTGACCATCTCATTTTAGAATTGAACATACGTATAGAGGTTCCTCTCGTACCCTGGCCTTCTCCAGGGTCCGGTTCGCTTCCTTGCGTAAGAGCAGCAATCTCACTCGACCAGCTAGGAACAACCTAACAGTTCAGCCCTGAGCCTTAGCAGTCTTAGCTTTCTTGGTTTTTAGACAATAGACCATAAAATTCCTCTCTAAAATTTAGATTTCTTACATTAACACATCATTTTACATAATGTGTGTTTTGGTAAAATTTACCGGGTTTATGATTTCGGTGCGGGTTAAAGCAATCGAACTAACGCCTACGAATTGGTTGAATTTAACTAGGTCGAACGAATAAAGAACAACGAAAGAAAGTAAAGAGACACAAAGTTTGGTGACGCGGAAACCCAATGTGGGAAAAACCGCGGGGGGAGTCGGAATCCCACCAAGATTCTACTATGGACGAGAAGAACGAAGAATGAAATACAAATACAAGGATTTAGACTATGATCGACTGTTATGTATTTTGCTTAGTATAATTGCTTGATCTTGAAGTGTATTGAGGATGGGTTGAATGTCTTTCCTCGTTGTATCCTTTATGCTTATATCCTCCTGCTTTCCTCTAGCCGTTACCTCTAACTTCTTCCTCCTCTTTCTTCTGATTTTTCTCCTCCTGTGCTGGATCTAGGGGTGTGCAAAATCCGGGTCGGACCGGAAAAATGGACCGGACCGGACCCGGAATAAAAAATTCAGGTTCGGGTTCCGGTCCATCATTTTGGGCGATTCCGGGTTCCGATCCGGTCCTGACCCGGTTTTTTCCGGTCCGGACCGGTTTGGACCGAAAAGACCGGAATTATGCTTATTTCTTAAAAATTCCGGTCTAACCGGTCCAAACCGGTCCAGCCGGTCCAAACCGGTCCGGAATTTTGGACCGGAATTTCAAAAAAAATTGAAAATTCTGGGTCAACCGGTCCAACCGGTCCGGTCCGGTCTTGGACCGGAATTTTTCCGGTCCGGTCCCGATCCGAATTTTTGAGATTCCGGTCCGGGTCCGGTCCGAATTCTTTTTACATTCCGGTTCCGGGTCCAACCGGGTCCGGTCCGGGTCGGACCGGATGCACAGCCCTAGCTGGATCTTCCCCTTGGATTTAGGGGAGTAGTTCTTTGACTTTGTCTTTCAGTTGGGATGTGGATTTCCTTGTATTGGGCTGTTTGATTGCCATGCTTTGGTTCGGCCCATTTCCTTTACTTCGCTATTTCTTACTGATTGGCCCACTGTTTCGTATAGTCTTGGGTTTCGATTGACTTGCTGACTTTCGATTGTATCGATTTATGACTTTCTCGGTTTCTGACTTTGACTTTTGATCATCGTTCTTCGTCTTTTATCTTCAATCCCTTGACTTTTCGACTTTTGACCTTCCACTCGTGGAGTGCCACGTTGTATTTTAAGGGTGCGGATTTTATCCCAAACAAATGCCTCCAAATTTTCGACTAAGCTCATACTAGGCGGGAATTTCTGTTTCTTTCTGTTGTGGGTAATCCTAGCGACGATCGATTTTCGAAGTGTTTGCCTTTTGATCTGCTACTTCCACCTTCCTAATTAAAGTTGATTTGTTTCCCCCTCATAATTGCCTTCTCTCTCTCTCTTCATAATTACTCACCTTTCCTCATTTCAGTACTCCTCCCTTACTTGAATTACTCTCCCTCCCCATCTTTCTCACAACTCTTGCTCCTTCTTCAAATTTCAAAAACAAAAAGCCTCCTCATTTCTTCATTTTCCGCCGTTTGCTGCCGCCGTGGTGTTGGTTTCTTCTTCTTACTTCGATTTCCCAGGTGACTCATTCTTTCCTTTGCTATTTCTTCATCTCTCCTATGGCTCCTAAATCGAGTCGAGGTAAATCTTCAACTCTTCCTCCGTCCTCTTTGTCGCCGTCTACGACGTTATTCTCTTCTTCCTCCATTTTAGACTATTTACACTTCTGTGACTCTTGTTTCACCGATGAGGATCTTCCCGCCATTAGGGAAATCTTCAGATTTGGTGAGGAGGTGGAGATCCTCGTTCCTCCCTCGGGTCTGAGTGTGGACTCCTTCCGACCAGGGTGGGTTTGCATGTATGCGTACCCCTTCTTCCCGGTCCTGCGATTTCCTTTCCCCATGCTGGTTCAAAATTTCTTGACCCACTATAAGCTTGGTCCTGGTCAATTGGCGCCTCATACATGGTGGGTTCTGTTATCCTTCTGTGCTCTGAACCAGCGCCACCAAAGGGACTTCTCCTCAGGTGATGTATGCGCCTTGTTTCAAGCGAGATCCCTGGGGTATGGCCAGGTGACAATGCACATGAAGGATAAAATCAACCCCGGTATATTCTTTCCGGCCAATCCCCCGGACTCTGACTGGTTTAGAGACTTCATCTTTGTTAAGACCGGTTCTATTCCCCCTTTCACTCATGATTACATCCTCTCCGAGTGGGGGCCTACTAGAGGTATTTGTCATGCTCTTAGATTTTAAGTTTTCTTGCGCACTCACCATTCTCACTGGTTTGGTGTTGCAGCTCTGAAGCAGCCTTCCAACACGACAGCAATCCTTGATCTTGCAACACGGCTCTCCAGTTTCAGTCCTGAACAACTCTTCTTCAATAGCTTATTGCGCCCTTCAGAGAACGACTCTTACCCTCCTCTCGCTGCGGATATGTCTTCAGGTGAGGAGTATTCTGTTAAGTTGACTGGGATGTACTTAGATTTGCCTTTGATGCAGGACTTACTTTGTGTTTTGGTTCTCTTTAGGGACTCCAAAACTTCCTATGACTTTGGACCGACTTAGGGCAACTAGGAGGAAAAGTGTTGCCACTCGCTCATCCTCCCAGAAGCGATCTGGTTCTTCTCCTTCCCCTTCCACTGGCTCCAAAAGAAGACGCAGCCCATCTCCGCCTGCAAAAGCTGATCCAGCAGGGGAGATCCCTGTGGTTGATCTTCCTGAATCTCCCCATGGTTCTGCCCCCCAGTCTGCAGGGAGTACCCCTCCTGAAATAGTGCTCACATTCCCTGGGGATTTTGGGACTATCAGGACCTTGACAGACCTGACCCCTCTGGACCAGCTACTTTTCCTCGGTTCTGAAGCTGTGCTGGCGAGGGATCCCCCTGTCCAGGTAGCGGCTCACATTGCTGCGCATGCCTTCGAGGTAATTTCTTTTCTTGATTCGTGAGTTTTTCTGATCTTGAGCACGTTACTGATTGCTGTGGTGTTGGCCAGACTCTGCAAATGGCCTTGTTTTTGCGAGGTAGTGTGTCTCATCTTAGGGATATGGGGTGTCAGCTTCAGGCTGACAAGGTGAGGCTGTTGGGTGAGGTTGACCAAGCCAAGAAGGAGGTCACAAGGTTGAAGGAGGAACTGGGCCAAATCAAGGGGCTGCTCGCTGAGGAGAAGGAGCGTAGTGCGGCCGTGGAGGAGGTGAAGGTCGAGTTGTCACAGGTTCAGGACGTCAACTCCAGCCTGCAGAGGAAGATCAGTGAGCTGAAAGAGACCCTGAGAGATTCCCTGAGCTGGTCAGCCTTGTCCACTGAGATCCAGATGGTCAGGGCCTACTCCGAGAGGAAGCACGAGAGCTGGGATCTGGCTGCTCTGGAGGGTCAGATGAAGGAGGAGTTCCCTGGAGGCTTCAACTTGGACGTTCTCTCTGGGGACGAGGATGAGATGGTAGAGGAATCAGTCTCTTCTCCTCCTGCTGACCAGGGGATGCTTGACCAGGTGGGTGTTGGTGCTGTCACCCCTGCTGTTGTGGAGCCTCTTGCCTCCCTT
Source organism: Agrostemma githago (assembly GCA_958450325.1). Classification (NCBI taxonomy): domain Eukaryota; kingdom Viridiplantae; phylum Streptophyta; class Magnoliopsida; order Caryophyllales; family Caryophyllaceae; genus Agrostemma; species Agrostemma githago. Next base: position 3,768,962 of record OY288248.1, read on the forward strand.
CCTCCAGAAGACAATGCGTAGGTTGTTGGGCTTTTTCTGTTTTAATCTCCGAATCTTTTGTCCTGTGAGGCAAACAAAATACTTTGTTAAAATTTTAAACCTTGTTCTGAATTGCGCTTTACCTTTGCCCAAGGGGGCAAAGTGTTTTGGATATTATGCTTGACTGTTAATTGCATTTGTCTGAATGCTTTGCAGTATTTCCATGTTCTACTGTTTGTTTGTTTTGGATATTATTGGTGTACCTTCTGTTGTATGCATGCCTTGTCTTTGTGTGGTCGACCCTTGATATAATGGTGGCCTGGGATTTAGTTCGCCCACTCAGTCGGAGGTGCCACGCTCGCAGGAGACTGTAATGTCCTGGTTGTAGGCACTTAGTCACAAGACCCACGCCTTCTGTAGAAATTGTACACTTCCACCAGATTAGTTTCCAATATTAGTTGAAAAAAGTTGATAAAAGATGGTAAAGATGCAATGTTAAGGGTATTATGTGAGAGGAAATCGAACTTCTGAAAAAATGTGGAGGAAATCCAATTTTGGAGACACATGAAAAGAGAATCGAATTTCGAAAACATATGAGAAGAAATTTTCAATCCTGAAGACGTGTGAAAATAAAATAAAATCTTGAAAACATATGAAAAGAGATTAAAATTTTAAAGATATGTGAAGATAAAATTGAATCTTGAAAACATATGAAAAGAAATTAAATTTTAGGAGACATGTGAAGATTTAAACAAATTAAATCTTGAAAATGTATGAAAAGCATGTGAAAATTGAGTAAAACAGAAAGATGGATTGAGGGATAAAGTAGAGTTAAAATAAAACAGATAAGGTTAAACCTGGGTTCTGGTGGAGGTGCATCTGGCAGACTAGATGCCCTGTTTCTGGCGACATGGGCCTGTGTTTCTGGCGACACTGGCCTGTATTTCTGTTGACTTTGGCTTATTCAGAAGAAATACTTCTTCAAGTGCACTATATTCTAGGGCTTCTAGATGATTTCCCCTTCCATAGTCATAAGTCGGTAGGCTCCATTTCCAACTATCTTCTCCACCTGGTAGGGTCCTTCCCAATTGTAGGCGAATTTCCCCGCCTGCTGATTTTTGGTGTCCTGGAAGACTTTTCTGAGAACCAGGTCTCCCTTCTGCAGGACCCTGATCTTGACATTCTTGTTGGCTTCTGGCGACTGTCTGCCTGTAGGAGGCCATCCTGATCTGGACATCAGTTCTGAGTTCATCTATGGTATCCAAGCTATTTCTCATTTCCACCTGGTTTCTTTCTTCTGTTATGCAACCATATCTGTGGGTAGGCACTCTTACTTCTGAAGGAATGACCGCCTCAGCACCGAAAACCAAGCTAAAAGGGGTCTGTCCTGTAGCCACCTTGGGTGTGGTTCTGTCGGACCATAGCACCAGAGGGAGTTCTTCTGCCCATCTGCCCCATGCCTCTTCCAGTCTCCTCTTCAGGTTGTCTATCACAATTTTGTTACTAGACTCTGCCTGTCCATTAGACTGAGGATTTCTGGGGGTAGACTTGCTTAGTGTAATATTCCACCTGGCGCAGTAGGCCTCCATCTTGTTGCCAATAAACTGAGACCCGTTGTCGCAGATGATTTCTGAAGGAATGCCAAACCTGCAAGTAATGTTACGCTTTATGAAGGATATAACCTGCTTCTCAGTCACCTGAGGGAATGCTTCCGCTTCTATCCACTTGGAGAAGTAGTCTGTCATGGCCAACATGAAGACTTTGTTTCCTGGAGCTCTCGGTAGTTTGCCAACAATATCCATCCCCCACTTCATGAAGGGTCAGGGAGAAATTACTGGGTGCAGTGGTTCTGCTGGCTGGTGGTTGATCGGTGCATGTCTTTGGCAGGCATCACACTTCCTAACGTTTCCATGGCGTTTTTACGCATTGTCGGCCAGTAATAACCCTGGCGGAGTGCTTTGCTGGATAGACTCCGGCCCCCTGCATGATTTCCACATTCACCACTGTGGAGGTCATGCATAACGACTTCTGCCTCCTGCTGACCCAGGCACCTCAGGTATGGTCCAGCTGATGAATTTTTCCCAGGGATCTTGTGTTCCTGTGTATCCTTCCAGACTGCTGGCTCCAGGACATGGACAATGGGTATGGTGAAGACTACTCCAGGTTTGAATTTCGCCCCCAGGGTGGCTAGGGCGTCTGCTTCTGCATTCTTGTCTCTCGGGATTTGGCTAATTGAAAAGGCTACGAATCTGAGGGATAGATCCTTCGCCATTTCAAGGTAGGCCATCATCTTGGAATCCTTCGCTGCATACGAACCATTCACGTGATTGACTATTAGCTGGGAATCGCTGTACACCTCCAGGCGTTTGATTTTGAGATCTAGGGCCAGGTGGAGACCTAAGATCAGAGCTTCATACTCTGCTTCATTGTTTGTTGTCCGGAACTCACACCGTACTACCTGGACTATGAGATCCCCTTGAAGCGACTTGAGGACTAGTCCTGCTCCGGATCCTCTCATGTTGGAGGCACCATCTACGTTCAACTTCCACACCTCTTCGCCCTTGTCCTCCTCCAGGATGAGAATGTCTTTCTCTGCCTGTGTCTCCAGTGCTGGGCTGAAGTCGGATATGAAGTCTGCTAACGCCTGAGACTTTATTGATGTTCTGGGGACAAACTTTAGGTCGAAGCCACTCAGATGCGTGGACCACTTGGCCATTCTTCCTGACAACTCAGGTTTTCTCATAATAGTTTTCAGTGGGTAACTAGTTATTACAGAAATAACATGTGACTCAAAATAAGATCGAAGTTTATAGGACGCTGTAACAAGTGCAAGTACGAGTTTTTCAAGAGACGTGTACATGGTCTCTGCAGGAAGCAAAGACTTACTAACATAGTATATCGGGTGTTGCGCTCCCTCATGCTCTCGTACCAACACTGCGCTGACTGCCATTTCAGTTACTGACAAATACATGAAGAGATGTTCTCCAGGCTTTAGCTTTGACAGGAGTGGTGGAGTACTCAGGTAATGCTAGCTTCAGCTCGTTGAACGCTTTCTCGTGCTCCTCTGTCCAATCAAACCTTTGAGCCTTCTTCAGGATATCATAGAACAGTCGACACCTATCTGAAGATTTGGATATAAATCTGTTTAGAGCAGCAATTCTTCCAGTCAGCCGTTGCACGTCTTTTGGCTTCTGTGGGTACTCCAGTTGGAGGATGGCTTTGATCTGCTCTGTGCTGGCTTCGATTCTCCTCTGGGTGACCATGTACCCCAGAAGCTTTCCACATGATACTCCAAACATACATTTCGAGGGATTCAGCTTCATCTTGTATTCCCTTAAAGTGTTGAAAGCATCTTCTAAGTGCGTCGCGTGTTGTGAAGCTTGCTTTGACTTGACGACCATGTCGTCAATGTATACCTTCATTATGTCGCCAATTTGTCTCTTGAACATCATGTTGACTAGTCTCTGGTAGGTGGACCCTGCATTCTTCAAACCAAAAGGCATCACGTTGTAGCAATATATACCTCTTTCAGACCTGAAGGCTGTCTTCTCCTGGTCTGCTGGATGCATCTTGATCTGGTTGTACCCACTCCATGCATCAAGAAAGGTTAGCATCTCGTGACCTGCTGTTGCATCCACCATGGCATCTATGTGTGGCAGGGGAATGGATCTTTTGGGCATGCCTTGTTCAGGTCGGTGAAGTCTACGCATACCCTCCACTTGCCATTCTTCTTTGGAACCACCACCACGTTGGACAGCCACTCTGGGTACTTCACTTCCCTGATTTTTCCAGCAGCCAGCAGGTTGTCCACCTCCTGATTTATGACTTGATTTCTCTCTGGGGCAAACTTCCTCCTTTTCTGCTGGACTGGTTTATAGCTGGGATCCACACTTAGCCTGTGGGTGATGACGCTCGGCTCTATACCTACCATATCATCATGCGACCAAGCAAAACAATCCATGTTAGTTTTTAATAATTCAATGAGGTTTTGGCGGATATTACCTGTACATTCTGACCCGATCAGCACTTTTCGTTCCGGATGTAGCTTGTCCAAGTTGACTTCATCTACCTCCGCCTGAGGTGGTTCGACGTATTCCTGCAGAGGCAGGTGGAGGCTCTGTAATTGCTATGCTGGGGGGCTCGTCGTCTTCTTAAGTGCTACCCTATAACAATCCTTGGCTTCTCTCTGGTCTCCATTGATCTTCTGCACTCCCCAGGGTGTAGGGAACTTTAGGCACTGGTGGTAGGTGGAGGTAATCGCCTTCATTTCATGAATCTAAGGTCTCCCCAGGATTACGTTGTAAGTGGAGGGTCCATCAATGACCAAATATCGTACTTGTTTGTTCACTTCTTCTGCATAGGTGGGGATGATGATCTCTCCCAGGGAATACTTGGTTTCTCCACTGAAGCCTATTAAGGGGACCGCCTTCTTGCTTAAATCTTCCTCGCTAAACCTCATATTTTGAAGGGTCTCCAACATGATGAGATTAACTGAGCTCCCGGTATCCACCAGTATTTTCCTTACAGTGCAGTTTCCTATGGAGAGTGTGATGATCAGGGCATCGTGGTGGGATTCTGGAGGGGATTCCGCGTCAGTTTCATCGAAGGTGACAACCGGGAGATCTTTGCAGCTGATTCTGCAGGAATGCTCTGGTCCGCCCCCTCTGGCCTGAGAAGCATGTCTCTTGGCTGCTGAGTAAGTCAGCCCACACAATTCTGATCCTCCAGTAATCACATTGACAACTCTGGTACATATTGGTGGTGGAGAGGGCAACACTTGATCTGTTGCGTTTATTCTGCTGGAGCTTCTGGTCAAGAGGTGATCCAGGTTCTCCTGATCGTACTGGAACTTCACTTCCTTCATGAGCAGGACACATGCATCAGTGTTATGCCCAATGTCATCATGGAACTCACACCTCTTGATGGCATCCCTCCGATCGTTTGCGTACTCTTGTCGCCTGGGTCATCTGACTCTGCGCCCCAGCTCCTTCAGGGCTTTAAGTACACCATCAAGGTTGGTGGAGAATCCATACTCGCTTACTTTGGGAGGCAGGTCTGAGCTTTCTTTCCAATTTCTTTCTTCAGAGACTTTGTTCACATTTCTGGTGTAGGGTTTTGACCTTTCACCCCTCTTCTCTACTGGCGTCTTTCTGGAGACGTACTTAGAACCATACGTAGCTCTTCTGGGGCCTGAATCTTCCTCCAGCCTGATGGCTGCCATTGCCTTGGTCTGCACATCCTCAAACGTGACGCAAGGATACTTGGTGAGAT